>JADMNL010000023.1:523382500-524632500 GCA_016271365.2 Neoceratodus forsteri
TGAAAGGACTTTTACATGTGTTGATATATCTGTAGCAAGTAACATTAGTCAAAGCAGTATTAACTGGGGTATACTACAATCTAAAGATGCTAACGTTGTCAAATTGTTACAGTATGTTAATGTCAAGGAGTGTGTACAGGTTAATGGTGGAGTGGGGGCAACACAATGTTGATGGTATGAACTACAAAAGAGTGTTCTGTACCACATGAGGCCTAACCCCTGTACAAAATGAGTGGATGCCCAAGTAGTGGTGCCTGAGGCCTACAGACAAAAAGTGATGGAGGCTGCTAACTTTAGTCCCTGTAGGTATCTTCGCCATGGTGGGGTATTGGCTAGATTAACCCCATACTATTACTGGCCAGGAATGGACAGACAACTGATGGCCTATCTTAAGACCTGTCTTATGTGCAACCAGATAGAGGTACCTGCTGGGGACAGCAAAGGAACTAGTACCCAGGGAGTGGAAAGAGTATCCCAAAGGGTAGAGGTCATTAAAGAAAAAGATGGCACCCTTGGAAAAAGGGAAAACTCCCACATAGGTCACAAGGTACCAGATGGTAACAGACACCTGAAATATTTAAAAAGGATTGGAACCTGTGTTGGGGTAACACCTAGAGTGTCTACCCTCCGGTGTCAGCATCAGTAGCTAGTGAAATGAATGAATCAAGAGACATCATGGGTTTATGTAGAGGAGTTGAACCTAGGACTGGACCCCTGCTTAAAGTGACATGTCTGGTGGGGTTGGAGCATGTGATTACTCACCCCCGAGAAATTCTTTCTATGGTACTGGACTTTACAGCCATCCAGATTTTTGGTTAAGAAACATGACAGACAGCATAGAAATGCAGATTTTTTTTTTCATATCATTGTGCTGAGGTACAGCAATGAAATAGCAAACTGTATACTGTATGTGGTACTATGATGATTTTTAGTACTATGCAAGCCTCAAGTTAATTGTATTAAGAGTACTGCTATTGAAGAGGCTATTACATAGCATATAGGCAATATTGATGCTTATGATATATAAGAAACCTTGGGGTGGAGCTTCTGTATAGGGTGGGTGGAAGCTCCAACCAACCCCAAGGCTGCTGAAAGAGGTTGGTAGTCCAGAAAATCAGTTGTTTGAGGACCCCTGGTTTCCTCTTAACCATAGGGGTGTGTGATAGAGTTGTGCTCTACCCAGGAAACTGGTGGAGCAGTTAGGGACATTTTTCTAATTTCTCCCCTTCCTTTTGTGCAATCTGTTGCAACAGTACCTCTAGAAAACTATCCTGTTCTGTTTCTAACACAGCAGTAGGTTGGCCGCCTACAGAAGTCTTTTTGTATCCTCCCTAAATTTATTTTCTTCCTTTCTTTGTTTCTTATTCACCATTCTATCCCTCACCAGAAGCCATATGCCTTTCTAAGGAAATAACAGATATGGCTACGAGCAAATACAGTAGCTGATTGTATGTAGGAAGAAGGCTGGAACCTGAATAAATATGTATACCTTCATAAAATGCCAAGCTTGCTTGCTGTTTAATAAAGAACTACATGTGCTTTATATGAAGAAATATAAAGTGCTTAAAGTACTTTTAGACATAAAGTGCTGGCAGTGCATTAATGAAGTGTAAGGTGCTTTATAAAATGAAACGTCATGTTGTTTGAAAACAGTGCCCTATAAATCCTGCAAGGGAAGGGGGTTGATATAGTTACAGAGCTAGATAAAAAGAAACTGCTGCTGTTTAAACTATTGTTATTAAGTGCAGTCAGAAATAAAGTGCAGCATGCCTAAAATAAATGATTGGCACCATGCATTCCTGCTTGAAGCTGAACCAGCTTAAAATTTCATGGTGATTCGCATATGCATCCCATGATGCTTTGTATTATGGGGGTATGTGTGATTTTGTATTTCTTTGAAACTTGGCTTATTGCCAGTGCCCTTTGGGGTAACCCTTGCTTCAATGCTTTTGCACTGAGGTTCTTTGTGTTTTGCTTGTTTGTTTTTTTTTATTTTATTTTGGCTCTCATCCAAACACACAAGACCAACACAGGGGATAGTTCATTGCCACAGGAAAGATAGATCAATGGGTTAGTATGTGCTGACCAAGTGCAGAGGAAGGACATGCATAGTCTGTTGCTGCAAACTGAGGTATTGCAGAAGGGATATACCATTGCTTAAGGTTATCCCCTGTGGTCACTGAGGAAAATTACTTGCAATTCTGTAAAGAGGTTTGCTTTATTTTTTTTTTTTTGGAGTTTATTATTTTATCCTGACTTTTAAAGAAAATAAAGCCACACTGCAGTGAATTGCACCAATCTGCTGTTCTCTGCATCATCCTTCACCCACACCTGGCCACACCTGGGTCCCTGATAGACCAGGCGGGCCAATGGCTTAACAGATAGGGCTTCATGGAGCCCATCCCCCAGATTTTGCTCTTGTCATTTTCTTCCCTGGCTCCTTAAATGATGTGCAATGAGCACAATGTGTGTGCTCTGCCTCCATGGAGTTATACCCCCGGTGTTCTGTCACGGAGCCCCCTCGGTGGTGACTCAAGTGCACCTCCTCCCGGATTCCTCCTGGTGGCGATCAATCACCGAGCCACAAAGTCCTCCCTCCCCAAGGGAGAAGAGTACTCTGATGGATGCCCAGTTCTTCCTCCCCGGCCGACCGCCGAGTGACCTGCCTCAGTTCCCGAATGTGGGTCACCGGTGTGGGAAAAGGTAAGGCACCTGTGGTGCCTTAGCCCTCTTCACCACTGGGCCAGACCAGACAGTGGATTTTTGTATTCCAGGTTATTCAGCATAGCACCATCTCTTATTATAGCCATACATTCATGAGGGTTACCATATAAAAGCAAAGCTACAGGTCTCATATTGCACAGCTGAGCCTCAATTCCTTTTCCCCCCTCACCTCAGTGTACAAAAGTTGAGTCCCTATTCATCATGTATATCACCCATCTGTTTCAGCTACTGCTCCCTTCTCCTCCTGCTGCTGCACAGCATGTTGGAGATTCTTTTTTATAGGTACTATTATTCACCAAGCTTACCCAGTCTTCCATTTTTGGGACCGTGGCTGTGAGCCATCTTTTAGTAATACATTTTTGGCTACTGTAATAAATATTCCTGGTAGCTATTTAGTGCCTGGGTCTTTAAGACCAGATGGGAACAGCATAAAGCGGTAGAGATGATTGGTAAGAGTTAAACGTGCTGAGATAATCCTTCTTATAGCCCCTTCTAATAAGGTAAAAAATGGCTTAAGTTGTGGGCATGCCCAAAAAATATGAAAATGTTCCACCTTCTCCTCCCCACACTGTCATCAACATCAGCTAGTACTAGCATTAGTTCGATGCACCTGTTGGATCGGGGTAAGAAAATAGTGTTTCAAACATTTCCAACCAAATTTCTCTCCACATCAAGGAGGAAAATTCTATGTGTGTTGTAGCAAGCTGTTCTATACTGTTCACTTGTTAGAGCTTGCCAAAGAACCTGCTTCCATTTATCATAAGCCATCAATGGAGGGACATTTTTTTTAACAGGGTCAAGGTAGAGTAGAGCTGGGAAATGAGATGGTGCCATGCATCTTCTCTGAAGTCAGAGATCACCAGAGCTATAAGGAGATTGCTCAAGTCCAATGCTGGGCCCCAGCGGAGTCAACTGAGCTGCTCTCTGTGTAGCGGCAGCTAAGTGGAGGAGGCAAAGTGGGAGCAAAGCAGTCCGACCAGAGTGTGGCAGGCTTCAGATCAGACAAGCCTGTATTTGATCCTGGACAACAAAGCACTTTCTATCATCTGGCTTGCTGCATATTTTAGAACTGTGCCTGCATAACTATTTCAAACTGTCTCCTGCTGCTGCTGCTGCTGCTACAAGACTGTGATTGTCCTGCATAATGTAACATCTGGTATTTGCATTCTCATTTTAAAGTGTGTGCTGCTGAATGATTCCAAACTGTTTTTCTGCTGCTGAATGAACCAGAACTGTTTTTCTGCCTTCTAAAGTCCACGGCTATTGCTGCTAATGAATCTGATGACTGTTTGAATTGATTGTGCATATTCTGAGGCAAAAGTACACTGCTGCTATATTTAATATTAGTGCTCCTGTAAGCTGTATTATGTTCTGGTGCCCCTAGCAACGACGCACACTTTGTGGTTTGCCGCCTACTTATAAACTGAGCCCACCTGTAGCCCATTAGCACCTCCAAACCTTTAAATTCCATTGGTGGCAGCTTCGGCAGGAGGAGAAGGAGGAGGGGTGCCTGCTAATAAAAGTCATTATCAGGTAGATGCGGTGGCGGCTAAGTGGGGAAGGCAAAGTGGAAGTGAAGGAGTCTGACCAGAGTCAGACCAGTAAGACTGGGGCATGGCTCTCTGTCAGACTTGAAGTCTAATTGGGAGTTGGTATTGTGATGGTTGTATGTAACAATGGCTGTCAGAGGTGTCATAGTGGGGCTGTTGTATGTTGTTGTTATATTGAGTGTTGATGCAGCTTTTATTTCTTGTAAAGGGTCATTTAGTGAACTGGACAGTGAGTATGATGTTAGTATAGGTGCTGATATTATATATAATTACACACTGAACAACTTGTCAGTTATGGGACCATTATATAAGACTTTAACTTACAATACGGGGTGGCTGTGTATAAACAGAGGGATCTGCAGGTTGTATTGCACTTGTTTGCTTATGTGCCTGGCCTTGTTGTACCCACTTTATTGATGGCTGGTGACATTGAGGTGAATCCTGGGCCAGAAGCAAATGATTTGGCAGATGTTGATGATTTTAATTTAAATAATTTAGGGCTGCGAATTATTCATTTCAATACTCAAAGTTTTAACATCAGAATTTCATGAAGTGGAGGCCTGGGTTGAATTATATTCTCCGGATGTCTTGGCACTAAGTGAGGCATGGTTTAAATCTGATATTACCAATGCTGAAATGAGTCTTCCTGGTTATAATATATTTAGGAAGGACAGGCCTAAAGGCAGAGCTGGTGGGGTTATGATTTATATAAACAAGCATTTGTCAATGCCGAATGTTGTCGCACTGGCATTGGCAGAGGTGGAGAGGAATAGCGCTGTGAGTTTGTTAATGTGTCTCAAAAGGTGATTTTGCACAGCGAGTATGCCACTGTGCAGCAGAGCTGCGGAAATGCGTTTTGAGCAGGCTGTGGAAAATGGCAGCTGGACTGTTGATAATGAGGTGTGCACAAATTCCAGTGGTGAAAATGTGGCAAGAAAATATTGCAGATGACAAAGTTACAAGGGTGCATGGAAACTGCACAATGCACGCTTGCAACACAGTCATTGTCAGGACTTTCACCACCAAATTTTCAACATAGGCATTTTAGGACTTCTGCTGATGAATAGATTCACCGTCATTTCCTGAAAGTGTCCCAAAAAGTAATTTTGCACAGTGACCATGCAGTTCTGCACCAGAAGTGAGAAAACACATTTCAGCCAGCTGTGCTGTTCATGAGGAGGTATGGAAAAATGGCAATGATGAACAGCTGGAGTGAAAATATTACAAATTGACAAAGTCATGAGCGTGCGTGCAAACTGCGCAACGCGCGCTCGTAAAACACTCATTTTATTGACTTTTGTCCCTAAATTTTCAGCATAGGCATTTTAGGACATCTGCTAATGAACAGTGTCACTGCCATTTTCATAATGTGTCTTGAACACAGGCTTTCCACAGCGACCGTGCTATTGTGCGCTGGAACTGCGAAAACAGATATTGGTCAGGATGTGAAAAATGACAGCTGTACTGTTCATTAGGAGATGTAGAACAATGGCACTGTTGAAAATGTGGAGTGAAGATATACGTTTGCGAACTTACGAGCATGCGTGCAAACTGCACAATGCATGCTCGTAACAGACATTTTATGGAATATTGTCACCAAATTTTCAACACAGGCATTTTAGGAAGTGCAAAAATACATTTCGGTAAGGATGGGAAAAATGGCAGCTGTACGGTTCACAAGAAGGTGTGGTAAAATGCCAATGATAAGAATGTGGTGTGAAAATATTGCAAATGCGCTAACTTATGAGCGTGCGTTGCGCAGTTGCTACGCATGCTTGTAAAACAGTCATTTTATGGAGTATTGTCACCAAATTTTCAACAGAGGCATTTTAGGACCTCTGCTAATGAACAGTGTCACTGTCATTTTCATAATTCCTGAACAGTGATTTCGCACAGCAACTGCGCTATTCTGCGCCGGAAGTGTGAAAACACATTTCGGCAAGGATGTGAAAAATGACAGCTGTACAGTTCACAAGAAGGTGTGGTAAAATGCCAATATTGAGAATCTGGCATGAAAATAGTGCGAAGGTGCTAACTTACGAGCATGCGTTGCGCAGTTGCTATGCATGCTCGTAAAACAATAATTTTTTTGATTTTTTCCCACCAAACTTGCAACATAGGCTTTTTGAGAGCCCCTCTCATGAACAGTCACACTGTCATTTTGTTACTCGGTCCTGAAAGGTGATTCCACACAGTGACTGCGAAATCACCTTTCAGGACCAAATAACGCAATGACAGTGCAAGAATTCATGAGGAGGGGTCCCAAAAACCCCATGTTGAAAATTTAGGGCCAAAATTCACAAAAATGCCTGAGATATGCATTAAAGTTGAAAAAACCCTATTCATTCCATTATGCAGCTTACCGGCATTTCTTTGGTTCACGTTCGGGTTCGAAGAGTGCAGACGTGTTCCCGGTCCACAGAAGATCGTCACGCTGGACTCCACAGGTAGTATGGGTGAGGGAGGCCGGGTGCTCAGTAGGTGGGTGCAGGTGGGGAGGGAGGCATTGAGACTACAAGGACCGTTTCATTTGACGAGGAAAACAAAATGAAAAAACCCATCATGGGACAGTTTTTTGTGTTTTGCTACACTGGGTGGGCTCCCAGCATGCCAGCTAACTGTTTGGGGGTCTGTAGCTGACGGGGATTGGACACCCTCGTTGGAACACAACACGGAGGAGGAGGAGGAAGTAATGCTGATGGGGATTGGGCACCCCGTCGGCACACAAAGAAAGCATGGGGGCATGAGCCGAGGGATTGGGCACCCCTCGGCATTCAACAACTGGGGGTTTATGCCGACGGGAGTGGGCGCCTGTCGGCACACAAAGAAAGTGGGGGGGTTAACCAACAGGGGGATTGGGCACCCCTGAAGTCGGCAGTAGTTAGGCGGCCGCCCACTCGCCGACCATGTACATAATGGCAGCGAGCACGGCAACAAAAGGACCACTGCATATGACGAGCTTTGCTCAGATTACAGTGGACCTTTTCTTAGATGTGCTCGCCACATTATGTATGCATGGTGTGGCACCAGCATGCAGGCTGATTGGGGAATGTGAGATGCACCTACTGGTGCATGCCCTGCATTCACCCAACAGTGACCCCACCTCCAAAGCTGCACTGTCCCTCAATGTTGTCTGTGCAAGCACGCCAACATAAAAAGGAGCTTGTGATAACTAAAATAATTTTGTTGAATGGGCCCATGGATTTTGTAGAACATGTTGATATTCAAGTAACTTTTGGCTTAGTCAAAAAGTTAATTATTTCTTGCATTTACATTCCACCATAACACCATAAAAAGGGGTTACAGAAGTTTGTAGATAATGTTATAATGGATAATTTAAGCGAACTTGTGGTGTTAGGATATTTTAAATAAATTGGGCAGGACATGATATTGTTAGATTATCTGGCATTTTGGGTCCTTCTTGTTTACATCAACTTATTTCTTTGCCCACTAGACTAAATAACAAAACAAATAGGCATACAGTTCTGGACTGGATTTTAACTAACAGACCTGGTCACATTCTAAAGTATGGAGTGATAGCTGACTCACTGAGTGATCACCACCCAATCTTTGCATATGGAAACATAAAATTCCCATATAACCTGCACCCTATATAAGAATGGTTAGGATTTTTATTATGTGATGTTGATTGGTCTTTTTTGCTTTCAATACCGGATGTAAACTGTGCCTTAGATTTTTTAATAACAGAGTTTACAGCAGTTTTAAATTATTTTGCTCCTTATATTAAAAGACATAAGTCAGGGAAAAATCTGGATGGATAACCACACCCTTATTAAAATTAATCAGAGAATGTGACAAACTTTGGGAAAAGTATAAACGGGATGGTTTGCCTGCAACTTTTCATGAATATTGATCCACATGTAACAAATGTAAAGCCCAGATTAAATTGGCCAAACAGGATTACTTAAAGAAAAAACAAACCGATGGGCTAGCAGACCCTAAGACATTTTGGCATATGATTAATGGCCTGATTAAACCTACAAATGGGACTGGACCCCAAATGAAAGATGGGCCTGACGTAGTCACTGGTGCTTTGACAATAGCTAACAAGTTTAATACAAAATTTACTGATCTTGATTCTTACTTTACTGAATCAAATCAAATCAAACTTTATTTGTATAGCGCCTTTCAAAAACCAAGGTGCTGCACATAAAACCAAATATAAATATAACATTAAAATAGGAAGATAAAATACATTAGTCATTAGGAAAGGCCAATTTAAATAAATACATTTTTAGCTCAATCTTAAATCTGTCAATGGTCAGGCATTCTCTTAACCGGCGAGGTAGAGAATTCCACAGGATTGGAGCCAAAAAAGCAAAAGCACGGGCGCCTGATGTTTTTAATCGTATCCTGGGAACCTCTAGCAATCCCTCGTTGGTGGATCAGAGAGGACGGAAGGGACAGTAGGGTATCAAGTGGTCTTGCAGGTAACTGGGTCCCTGATCATGTAGGGCTTTGAAGGTTAGCAAACCAACTCTAAAGGTGATCCACCACTGAATAGGCAGCCAGTGCAGTTCACGGAGCACAGGGGTAATATGACTGGACCTAGAAGTCCCAGTCAAAAGCCTGGCTGCCACATTCTGCACTAGCTGCAATCGGCGCATATCAACCCCTGGAAGCCCTAGGTAGAGAGAATTGCAGTAATCAAGGCGGGTAGTGATGAAGGCGTGGACTAGTGTTGGACGATCCAATGTATCCTTTAAGAACGATTCAACTGTTGACATAATGGGTAGACCTAAAGTCTATTAAAGAATTACTTCACCTCAGGAAGAATTAAAATGTCTGCAACAGTTGAAACTCAATGGTTCTGTTGGTTATGATGGATTACTACCTAATTTGTTGCATGTGGTAGCTGAAGAGTTGGTGTATCGTGTTTGTATTTTAATGAATCTGTTCTTTATCACTGGTCAAATCTCTGGAAACACTCTTTAGTTGTACCAGTTCACAAGTCTGGCCCAGGATCTGATTACAGAATTACAGACCAATTTTCATCTTGTCTGCTTTGTCAAAAATTAAAGAGAGAATTGTCTATAGACAACTCATTGAATATATTTATAGTTATGGACTGTTATCCCCTTGTCAGCACAGTTTCCAGAAAGGACATGGTACAGAGACTGCCTTGGACAAGTTCACGAATGTGGTCCAAGAGGAATGGAGAGAGGTTGTTTGACTGGGGCCACATTGATGGACTTGACCAAGGCATTCGATTTGGTTAACCACGAGTTTATGTTTGCTAGATTGGAATCTTTGGGTTTAGGTGATTCTGCTCTGTGTTGGTTTTTAAACTTTCTACACAACAGACACAAAATGATAAAATTCAGAGGAACCATATCTGATAAAGCTTTCATTAAGTGTGGAGTCCCACAAGACTGCATACTTGGATCAATATTATTTTCCTTATTTTTTGATAAAATCGCTTCATTATTACATACTGCTAAATCTACTCTTTATACAGATGATGAGTAATTTATCTGCATGGGTCAACAATAAGTGAGTTAAATCTTGAGTTAACAAATGAGATGTCCAAATTATACCATTGGCTAGCTTCAAATAAATTGGTGTTGTACAAAACGGAAACAAAAACTATGGTATTTGGGACTGCACCTAGGTTAAGGGATATGGGTTCTTCTGTCAAAATCTTGGTCCCTGATGGGACAATATATGAAAATGTAATGAGTTTTCAGTATCTGGGGGTCACATTGGACCCTACTTTGACTTATGATTAATATTTGGCTAAAACACCTTCTAAAGTTCATTCTAAAATTGCATTGTTATATAGATTAAGGTCATTTTTGATCAGTGAGACAAGACTTGCAATTGCAAAATCATGTTTATATCCTCTAGTTAATTATGTTGCCATAATTACAGATAATGCTTCCACAAGTTTTGTATTAAAGAAATCTGTTATGTTGCAAACAGTTGCCAAGTTTGCACTTTTCAGCTGATAGACCCACACATCATTGTGTGATTTTACATGAGATGAGTTGGTTACCCATCCAGCTAAATTATACATTTTTGTTGGCAACATTTACACGTAGGCTGATGCATGGAGAAGCCCCTCAAAGCTTGTTAAAATATTTTCAACAATATCAGTCTCATTATTATTCTAGAGCCAGGTCTGATAATACTGTATTTAAATTTCCTCTCATGAGGACTTCTTGTGGGCAGTGGGCATTTGCTTATGCCACTCCTAACAACTGGAATGGGGTCCCTATTGATATTAGGAATATAGGATCAACTGAGCTTTTTTCTAGAATGCTGTTTCAGTATTTTCTGTCTTTATCAGAATGTAAGTGTCATGACTGATTTTAACCTATTTTATTTTGATTCTATGCTATTTATTGTTATTGTTTTACCCTGTGTATATTTATATGTCTTGTTTGTCTGAATTTGTCGGGTCGCACCTGTAAAAGGATTTCATGTCTAGTGTGCCTACCCATTAAGTATAATAAACAAACAAACAAGTACCCTGGCTTGGAAGTACTAGAACATGTCAGTCTGTGGTAGTCTCAGATTATTTTGAATGCCAGAAATGCTATCATCTCTGCACCCTGAAGAAGCTGGTAGGGGCAGCGAAGCTCCTATTGGTGCCACCCCTTATACCCCAAGTCCAGTCTAGCTGGAGATAGATCTCTATGGAGATGAAATGGTAATAGCCACAACAGTTGTTCTCTGACATTTGTTGAGTTATCCACTTTTTCCACATACAGCGTGGGGTAAAAACAAAAGGGGAGCAAGTGCCCATAGTTGAAGGGATCTGTTTCCAGTCCAGATTTTTTTTGAGAGTGGAGACAGGTAGAGCCACCTGCTTTGTTGCACTGGAACATTTCTAAGACAATGTAAAATTGGTTGAAGCTGTGCTGCCTCGGAGTACAGGGAGAGGTCTGGGAGGGTTTATCCCCCAGTCCTGTGGTATGCACAGGATGAAGAAACAGATCCTGGGAAGGTGGCCTTGCCACAGAAATCTAGAGATCATTGGGTGCCATTTGGCCCAATGAATATTATCAATGGGGATGGATGGATAAAGACTGGAGTAAGTACCAATATTTTGGTAGTAGTATAATTTTGATAGCTGCCACTGTCCTCTCCAGTAAGAGTGGCATCACTGACCACCTGTTCAGATTGGTTTGGAGCTGTATCTGCAGAGGAACATCATTAGCTATGAACAGCTGTGAGGATGGGTTACTAAGATGGACTCCCACTTATTTTATTTTCAAAAAGTCCCTATCAAAAAAGAGCATTGGGCTATCTACTCTTGGGATGGGGCAACATTAACTGCTCGTACCTCTGTGTTTTTTTTTTTTCATTTAATTTATAGCCTGAGAGAAAGCCATACGGACATAGGATGGACCAAATAGCTGAGAGCTCCAAGTCTGGGATGGATAGGTACAACATAACATCATCCACATAAACAGTGATATAATGTTCACTTCTGTCTTGTGCTTAGAATCCTCATATATCCTCATGTTACCTGATGGCTTGAGCCAGGGGTTCAGTGTAAATGGCAAGAGGAGGGATGATAGAGGGCAGTCCTGCTGAGTGCCCCATCACAGTTCAAACTACAAGGAGAGGTGACCATTGACCCAGACATGAGCCTGAGGAGAACTGTAAATGGTAAACAGCAGATCAATGACTGAGGGAGGGAATCCGAAGTGCCCCAGCATAGTATGGAGAAAGGCCCAGGACACTTGGTCAAATGCTTTCTCAGTGTCAAGACTGAGGGCCAGGAGAGGTGAACCAATCACAGTCACTTGATGAATTATAAAGAGGGAACATCTAATACTGTGCATTGTTTGATGAGACCAAACAAATCCATCTGGTCTGGGTGGATCAGACGGGGTGGAGTGTGTCAAGATGCTTTACTAACGTGGACATGAATAATTTGTAATCAGAGTTCAGCACTGATATTGGGCTATAGAACTCATATAGTTCTAGGGGTTTCCTTAGTTTGGGGAATCACAGAAGTCACAATATAACTCCAGAATGGGGGGGAGGGGTCACATCACATGTTGGCTACTTTAAGAATGAGAGGGGAGAAGTCTTTTGAAAATTTTTAAAGAAACTCCAACAGCTAACTGTCAGGGCTGGGGCACTTCTCAAACTTCACATAGCTAAGGGCCTCCTGAGCTTCCTGTTCCAAAACAGGAGCCATCAAAGACTCCTTTGCATCCTCTGAAAACGGAGAATGGCTTATGCCAACCAAAAAGGATTGCAGTGTAAAAGGGGTCAGGGTCCACATCAGAGGCACATGACTTCTAATAATGGGCTATAAATACCTCAGCAATGGGACCTATCTCGTTAGTAAGTAGACGTGTTTCAGGGTGTTGAATTCAGGTGATGGTAGCTCTTTGTCTAAAACCTCATACTCTGTGTGCTAGAAGCCGAGCTGCCCTGCTGCCCCATCATAGTATTTCTGTCTGAGGTATCTCAGAGCTTTTTCTCTTTGATGTAAGGCTAGCTTATCGAGTTGATTGTTAACAGTCATGACCAAGGAAGGATCGGTTAGTGTTCCCTGCTGATGTTGCTGTTGCAGAAAAGAGAGGGTTCCCATCAAATCAGCTGTGAGCTTTACGCTCCTTATCCTTCTGTGCTTCAAAACTGATGAGGTGGCCCTGAGGACCACCTTCACAGTATCCCACACAGTGGCTGGACAAACCATGGAATGTTCATTATGGGTTATTATTTCTTTAATTTGGATAGAACGAGCTCTAGAAATTGTTTATCTTTGAGATAAAAGGTGTTTAGGTGCCAGGTAGTGCCTCTACAAAAAAAAAAAACACACACACACACTCCAGTTCTGTGACTATTGTGTCATGGTCTGAATAAGGGATAGGGCCCATGTAGCAGGATGTCACCATGTGAAGGTTCTCCTGGTGTGTAAAAACATAATCTATGTGGCTATACATTTGATGTGGATGAGAGAAAAGGGGGAGAAATCAGTGTTTGCCCAACCCAGGGAAGAGCTCAGCCTATAAACGTTCTTATGGACAGCGACAGATCTAGTGATGTGAGATGCAGAGGAGTCCCATGCTGGGTCTAACAGAAGATTAAAGTCACCCTGCACCAGAAGGAACCCTCTTTGGTTGTCCAAGATCAAGTTCACCATCTGTTTAAAAAGGGGGCATACAGAGCCTGGGGGAAGGTACCAATTAACTAGTGTTAGTGGAGACCCCTCAGTCTCACCCTGTTAGCTACACAACAACCCTTTCTATCTTTCACCACCTTTACTTTATTTATTTATTAGTTTTTGTTTATCAGGTAAGTGCATTAGGCATGAAAACTTGCATGTCTTCAGGCACGACCCGGGAGAGTACAAGATACAGAGATTGCAAACAGGTACAAGAAACATACAATTCATACAGCAACATCAGGTGTCCCCAAGGGAGAAATAATACAAAGCCAGTAACAATCCACACAGGGATGTATAACAAAAGACAAACTACTCACAGTTGTACAGGAGTGCTTCGACATGACAGGTGAGAAATAATGATGAACACAGCAAAGGAAATTAAGGGCAATTACATGCCCCAAGTGCATAAAGGTAAGAGAGCAGTTTAGCTACTAAGATAGTGACCCCTCTACATTTTCCATGTTGATAAGTAGAGGAAAACTCAGCAGAATAACCAAGCTTTACTAACTTCACATTTTCTGGTTGGATAAGGTGTGTCTCCTGCAGGCAAATGATATCTGGCTTAGCCTAATGAATAATGGAGAATACTTTTACCCATTTTGCTGGGTTGTTGAGACCATTAACATTCACAGAATAGATTTTAAGCTTTGGCCTAGCCATCAGGTAGATTAAAGATAATGTTCTGACGTGGGCAGTCCGTCTAGACCATACTGCACAGTGACTAGATGTTTAGCACATACAGTATACCAGTGTTGTCTGGGTAAAACATCAAACCATAGAAACAAGTAATTTGCCTGCACAACTATATACAAAAGGTTGGGTGGGTCCTGGACTTCCAAGGTAGGGATGCCATTAATGTGGGCACCCTATGGCTTGAGGGCTAGGTGGTCTGCTGGTGCTCCTCTGGGCCTGGAGGAAATGAAGCTTCTGAGCTTCAGGCTCCTAGGAGTATGTACTCCAGGGTTAGTAATGGGGAACATGTGTCCGGGGTCAGGCGAGATTAGATGCTGTACCGGATGGAAAATGCTTAACAAGCCAGCCAACTGATTCTAATAATGGCATCTACATCCAGAGAATCAAGATCTCTACATATCGGGAATAAAGATTAAGTTCAGCAATCTTTAATATTTTGGCCCCAAATTTTCAACATAGCCATTTTTTTCACAGCACCTCATGAACATGATAGCTATTACTTTTTCAAACCCTGGCCAAGATGTGTTTTCACACCTGTAGTGTGAAATCATGTTTTGGTTGCGATTTGAAAATGTTCATATACCAGGTTCATGAGGTGGGGTTATAAGAAGGGTATGTTGAAACTTTTGGTGTAAAAATACAGTAAAATGACCAAGTTATGACTGAATGTTGAATATTTTTCGTGCTTCTGCAACCCGATGGACTCCACATCTGGGCCCTACGCTTCTGCATCTGTAGCCGCAATGAAGCACAGGGCCCCTTTTGCAGTCAGACAGATTCCTTATTTGGTGACACATTTGTAGCCACACGGAAGTGCAAAGCCTGGAAGGCCCTGTGCTTCTGCAGCTAGATGGACTCCTCACTTTGCAGGAAAGTGCAAGGCCAACAGCGCCCTCTTCTTCCACATGCACTCAGACTCCTCACTTTGTTCAGGGCCCAGAGGACCTGTGTGTCTGTATCTGTAGAAGCACAGCAGTGTAGGGCCCAGAGAGTCCTGCAGTTCTGCAGCATGATGAACTCCACATTTGCCATAGGGCCTTTGGGGCTCTGTGCTTCTACATCTATAGACACATGGAAGTGCAGGTTCTGAGGGCCCTATGCTTCCAAAGCCAAATATATCTGTTCACTCAGGTCCCTTCAGGACCTGCCTGAAGGAGGGCACAATTCCACTGTCTCAAAAAGAAAGAAAATTAATTGCAAAAAACTACATTAATGCACCAGTTCGGATTCAACTTAAAGCAACAAAAGCAGGGTAATGTGGCATTAGGGTTTCCAACCCTAACTCCCCACCCTCCCAAGCAGCAAAAGAATAAGCCCACACAAACACAAGCAGTCATCATCAGGTGAGACAAACAACATGCAACTGTTTCCAGATGACACACATGCAGTAGCACTGATGTGCTACCTTCGTGGATTTCTATCTGCAGCTGCATAAGAACAGACCCCACAGGTGCATGTGCTCATGTAGCCACACCTGCTGCAAAAACCATGATACCCACATTGCAGCAGTACTTCTGTCTGCATAGTCGTAGGCACCAGAGGGGCTTGTGCTTCTGCAAGCACAAGACGGTGTGTATGTCTTACTCCTGTGGCTGAAGAGGTGCAGGCCTCTCAGGGCATGCATTTCTGCAGACAGAAGAACTGTTGCAATTTTTGTGTCTGAAAACCTAGTACCCCCTTGAATAATTCCTAGATACACTGCTGAATGATACCCATATTGCAAAGTACTTCCAGCAGGAGCTTGTCCTTCTGGAACCAGAAGTTCATGTGTATGTTGTACACCTGGTTGAAGAGGTACACATCTCTCAGGAGCCTACGCATCTGCAGACAGAAGTACTGTTGCCATTTTTGTATCATGGATTTTGTGGCTCTCACACTTCTGAAGCAAGAGGTTAGTGTGTATGTCTTACACTTGTCACTGCAGAAGCGCAGGCCCATCAAGTGTTTGTATGTCTTACAGTGTGCATGAGTACCCGAGGCTGCAGAAGTGCTGGCCACTTACAGTGTACATGAGTACCCAAGGCTTCAGAAGTGCTGGCCCCTTACAGTGTGCATGAATACCCTAGGCTGCATAAGTGCTGGCCCCTTACAGTGTGCATGAGTACCCGAGGCTGCAGAAGTGCTGGCCCCTTACAGTGTGCATGAGTACTCGAGGCTGCAGAAGTGCTGGCCCCTTACAGGCCTGCACTTCTGTAGACAGTAGAACTCTTGTAATTTGGGTATCATGGATTTGTATTTGCAGTGACAAGTGAGTGTGCATGTCTTGCAGTGTGCATGTCGCAGATACAAATCCACAAAGGTAGTACATTAGTGCTACTGCATTTGTGTCATCTGGCTTTCCTTAATTTTGTTGCTTTAAAAATTCTAACATGTATTTTGAGAAAAGATATGTATCTACTGTATATTGATATACAGTATATGTATGTCTAGATCGATAGTTAGGTTGATCATGATTTTATGCACTTAACATCATGTTCCATTACATGCACTGTGCATATTCTTGGGCTAGGCCACCTCTCATTACATAACAGAAAAACTGGTCATGCAAGCCAGCAGAATAAAATATGATTAGGACAAAACTGAGTATATAAGATTTGGCACTAGAAACTATTTTCCTAAAGAACATTTTCGTATTCATTATTTTTTGGACATGACTGATAATGTGATGGAAATAAAACAAATGTTTCTTAAATTAGCCCAAAGGGGCAGAGGCTGACTTATGTATGTGTGCAATCTAATTGTTCACCTGTGCTCACAGTCAACTAAATTTACCTTGTACTACAGGTAATTTGAGCAGCAATGTCTGAGGTTTTTTTTTTTTTTTGATGTTACACAGTGACTTTGTGGGTTTTGGTAGGGGCTAAGCTGTTGGCGCTCTCTCTCCTTCTCCTGTCAGTTTGATCAATAGGGCTACCTGACTCAGCTCCGCAGTGGCATAAACACATGGAACAGATTGTGTTACTAAATCTATACATCAGAACATTGTTCTTGGGTTCCAGTAAGTTGATTGCTGTTGAAGGGGACTGGGGTTTTCATGGCTCCAGCTTATATTCTGCAGCATTCTCTCTAGAGCTCATCAAAAGTGGGGTTGGGAAGTGACTTTGGTGCAGGAAGCACCCTCGTTATTCATGGGTAAGATACAAAACAGAGTGGCAAATAGACTTGGTCTGTGTCGCTTTGTCATTGGAGTGTTAAACAAATTCCAAGAACTAGCATGCTGTACCCTTGTTTTATTCACAAAGTTCAAATGAAATTTATGATAAGGGGTGCTACAAGTTTTGTGGCAAGCAATAAGAGAGCCCAGTGCATGCGCGTGCGTATGTACACACATGTGTACACGTGCACACACACACACACACACACACACACACACACAGTAAGTCTGAGGAGTTAAAATTTCTTTCTGCCAAAACTGGCTATTTTCTTTTTTTTTATCTCTGCGGAAAAGGGTTCTTAGTCTTTATTTTACAACTGTAAAGTGAACAAGCCAAATCACTTAACACCAAGGTGGAACCCCATGGTTTGGTCCTGACTATGAAAAACCTGCACTGGCTACTCCTATATAGAGTGCGTTGCCTAAAATGACTCTTTTAAAGTAAAGTGCTTTCACCTAGGTAATTCACGTATGATCAAAGGGAGCATGCTACAGGAATGCTACACACATAGAAACATAGACAATGACAACAGAAACAGAAAAAGACCAAAGGTACATCTAGCCTGCCCAGAGTTCCCCATCTGCCCCGGGACCTATGGTCCATATGGGGTTTTATCCTTCCTGGTTCACCCCCCAGCTCTCTTCCCTACTGCTACTGACCTGAACAACCACCAGACCCTTCACTCTGTCCCAGCTCTGCTTGAAACTATTTACTGTCTTTGTGCTCTCCCCATCCACTGGCAGACTGTTCCATGACTCCACCACCCTTTCTGTAAAATAAAACTTCCTCACACTTCCCTCTTAAACCTTTCCCCCACCAGTTTCCACTCATGATGTCAGGATCTTGAATCTTGACTCTGTACTCATGCTAAATAGTTCTTCGCAGTTCACCCTGTTTATTCCCTTCAGGAGCTTGAAGATCACTATCATATCCCCCCGCTCTCGCCTGGTCTCCAGTGAGTACATGTTCAGTGCCTTCAGACAATCTTCATAAGATCTGCCCTGTTGGCCCTGAATCATCTTGGTCACCCTGCGCTGCACCGTCTCCAGACTATCCCTGCCCTCCCTTGGGTGAGGACTCAAGAACTGAGCACATTATTCCAGATGTGGTCTCATCAGTAACCTATATAGAGGTAGTAGTACCTCCTTTTTCTGCTGTCAGTACCCATTCTGATGCACCCCAGCATCCTCACTATGGGCCTTGTTACATCAGATTGATAGTTTGAGGAAGTCACTAATGATGACTCTCAAGTCTCTTTCCTCTGTCATAGTACTTAATTGAACACTTCCCATTCAGTACTCTGTCCTGTTTTTTTTCCCTAGGTGCATAACCTTGCATTTACTGATGCTGAATTTCAGCTGCCAAACCTTAGACCACCTTTCTAGCCTTTGTAGATCCCTCTGCATCTCCTTGATCCCTGCAACACTGACTACCATAGAAACAGAAATACAGAATTTGACAGCAGATAAGGACCTCTTAGCCCACCCAGTCTGCCCATTTGTCCTTGCCTATGCTGTCACCATCGACCCTGCTTGATCTCTGACTCCCTCCCCCTCACCAGATTGCTAAACTAAGATTCTCTTGTGCCTATCCCATGCATGATTGAAGCCAACCACTGTTTTCACTCCCACCACCTCTGCTGTAAGACTGTTCACAGGAATCCACCACTCCTTCAGTGAAGAAGTATTTCCCTATATTTCTTCTAAACTCCCTCATCCAGCTTCATTGCATGTCGCCTTGTTCTTGTGGATTATTTTTTCTCTGAAAAATACTCCCCTCCTGCGCCTTATTCAACCCTGTGAGGTATTTATACAGTAGATCTCTATCATGTCCCCCATGTCCTTCTCTCTTTTCCAGGGTGTCCATATTGAGGTCTTTCAGTTTCTCCTCATAGGGCTACTAATGTTGCCCCTACACCATTTTAATTGCCCTCCTCTGGACAGCCTCCATCCTGTCAATGTCCTTCCTGAGATGTGGTCTCCAGAACTGGCCACAGTATTCCAGGTGGGGTCTCACCTGCAATATATACAGGGGCAACACCACATCCCTCCTTCAGCTGGTGGTACCCACTCTATGTACTCCAGCATCCCACTAGCCCTACCTACTGACTTGTAGCACTGTCTCGACACCTTGAGGTCATCATATATGATTATTTCCAGATCCCATTCCTTTTTGGTAACTGCCAATACCTCTCCACCCATTCTCTACTCTGCCTCTGGGTTTCTGTGCCCTAGATGCATGATTTTGTACTTTATCACATTGAAACCCAGTTGCCCTGCCCATGACCACTCCTTGAGTTTGTTCAAGTCTCTGCATATTCTTCCCAGCACCTCAGGGGTGTCTACCCTGTTGCAGATTTTGCTGTCATCTACAAAAAGACATATGTTCCCTTCCAGGTCATCTGCAATGTCACTTATAAAGAAATTAAAGGGGACTGGTCCCAGTGCTGAACCCTGAGGCACCCAAGCACCCAGTTGGTCACCCTCCTTTCCCTAGAGTGAACTCCATTTATCACCACCCTCTGTCACCTATGCATTAACCAATTTCTTACCCAGTTTACCACTTTAGGACCCACACCTATGCCGCCCAGTTTCCTTACTAGTCTTCTATGTGGTACAGTGTCGAACTCCTTACTACAATCTAAGTAGGCCACATCTACCCTACCACAGAGCTTTGTGCCATCTGCAAAGAGACACAGCTTGCCCTGATTGTCCTCTCCAGTGTCACTGATGAATATTTTCAAGAGGATAGGACCCTGGACAGATCCCTGCAGCACCCCACTCATGACGTTCCTCTCTTCTGATTTGACTCTGTTTACCACCACCCTCTGCTGTCTCTCTTTCAACCAGTTTCCTACCAATCTAACTATGCACCAAAGTCCTCCCGTTTCTCAGCAATCTTCTCTGTGCTACCAAGTAAAAAAACCTTGCTGAAATCAAAGTAGAGTAAAGCACAGCATGTCCCTTATCTATCACCTTTGTTACTCACTCAAAGAAAACTCTCAGGCTGGTATGACATGACCTCCCGACCACAAACCCCATGTTGTTTACTATCCCGCAGACCATTGCTCTCTTGGTAGTCCACAAGGTCTTCTTTGATCAGTAACTCCACCAGCTTACCCACTACAGATGTAAAGTTGACAGGTCTGTAATTCCCTGGTTGTTCCATGTCTTCTCACCCTGTGCAGCAGGACTAGGCTTGCTACCCTCCAATCATTTGGAACTACCTCTGTCTGAACAGAGCTATTGAATGGCCCTACTAGGGGTTCAGCCAGTTCCGCAGTCAATTCCTTGAGCAGTCTTGGCTGCATGCCATATGGCCCTTGAGCTTTAACTACCTTTAGGACTTTAAGATCCTTCTGGACCCTTTCTCGGATAAACACTGGCTGGCACATTTGAAGAGTGCTCCTGACAGCCGTCCTGATGCCACTTTCAGGCAGAGACCCATTGTCTTCCACTGTGAAGACAGAGCAGAAATAATCATTAAGGATGGCTGCTTTTTGTTCCTCTTCCTGTAGCACCTTCCCCCTTGTAGCCTAATAATCCCCCTCACTGCTTTCTTTTTTCCTTAATATATCTGAAGAACTGGTTTTCCCCACTCTTAACCCCTTCTGCAATATGCAGCCTTGTGTCTGCCTTTGCCTCCCTGACTGTCCTCTTTGCTTCCCTAGTTTGTATTTGGTGCTCTCCCCATTCCTCCTCCCACTGCTTTTCCTTGTAGTTGGTGAAAGCCTTTGTTCTTGGCCTGCACTGCTTTTCTGACCCTTTCTGAGAACCGTATTGGTCTCTTGTACCTGTTTCATTTTGCAACCATTCTCATGCATGACTTTGTTGCCTCGAGAATAGTCCCCTTAATTGCCTCCCCCCCCCATCTTTTCTCTACACCTCAGATACTGTCTACCCTGGTAAATTTGTCTTGGACCAGCTCCCTCATCTGCTCTTCTGAAGTCTAGGACCTCAGTTTTTGATAGGGGCATTCTGGTCCTGGGGGCCAACCTGAACCAAATGGAGTTATGGTTGCTAGACCTCAGTGCCTCCCTTACCCTCACTCATTATGTGATCTGGGGCTGACAAGTCCCAGTCATTATTGTCTGTGGCCCAAGTTTCTGTGATGGCTATGAGATCCATCTCAGTGTTTGCCACCAATGCCTGGAGCTCATTAATGTTATTACCCAGACTCCTGGCATTAAAGGAGTACTACAGCAAGAATCATACATATATGTCCCTCTAAACAACGGGAATTGCAGTCAAAATAAAGTCCACTGCCTGTGTGGCCCACCACAGGCAAAAATGACTTTTACCTCTGTCTCATGTCTCTCTGAAATGACCATGCTTGTTGCTGGGGATCACCATTTCCAGCTGGTTGCCAACCCTCCTTGATCTCACACTGCCTTGTTTGTGCAAGATAATGGTGTATTCATGACCATACCAGGCACTCTTATTCCCACAATGTAATTGTGGGCTAGTGTGTCTATAACAGTGCCCCCCCTCAACATGAATGTGCCACCACTGTTAAAGCTGTCAGCACGTCCTGTAACTCGTGCATAAACGAGTTTTAGGGCAGGAGCTAATAGTAGTTGCTGTTCTTACCATGTTGATGTTTGTCTGTGTTTAAAACAAGCAGTATGTGTGTATTTCACTGCTGGAAAACGCAAACCACAATCCCTAGAATATGCACCTGCATCATCTGCTGCCTGACGCAGGCACACATGCTCAGGATCACAGTTTGATTTCTTTCCAGCAGTAAAGTACACACTCATATTGCTCATTATAAACACAGGCAAACATCAACATGCTCGGAAGAACAACTACTGTTAGCTCCAGCCCTTTTTTACTATGCCTTGGAAAATTCAAAACTCGTGTACGCATGAGCTACAAGAAGTGCTGGCATCTTTAAAACAGGTGGTGCATTCAGGTTGAGAGGCATCCGGCATTTGATCCGTCATGCTCCTAGGAAGACAGTTGGGAGGGAGAGCAGCACATTGAGGCACTAGTAGAGGGCTGTCGATCCCCCTTGAAGGTAGGAAGGCAGTCAGGAGAGAGGGCTGCATATTGGGGCTGGCTGGGGGAGCCTAGAGAGGATTGTCATGGTAGGTGAGAGGGAGGGCAGCACATCAGCAGGCATAAATTAGGATTAGAAGTACAATAACCAGATAAGAAATGCAGGGCAATTTAATAATATTTTCAGTTGTTGCCTGACATTTAGCAGCAATAGGATGTGTTCCAATGAGTTGCCTGGTCATATCGCAGTAAAAGTAAAGCAACTCTCTAGAACAAGATTGCACTGCAGTTATACTTCATACTATGACTGAAACCACTGTTAATTTGCAATTAATGTGCCATGGTTATAGAGCTTATGGACTTTCAAATTAAACATTATGTACAGATATGTTATCTAGTCTGTATAAGGAAAAAGACCATACACTGCATGACGGTCCCATAGATGTCATTCCTGGAGACATTCTGGGACATTCTAGAGAACTGAAGGGTCATACAAGAAGCCTACATAGCGGCACCTGCAGGCCATAAAACAGCCGGAGAAAAACAGCAAAAAAAGCTTCAGACAGAAGCTGAAAAAGAAACAACAGGAATAGTTCAATGTTTGGGAAATAGCAATGGGGTATTAGTGCTTGTGTAACTTGTAGTACTTTTTGTAGCTTTACTCTATTCCCACCCTTGAGTAGTAGGTATATAGGAATTTGCAGGGAGTTGAAGGCCCATGAACATGGGTGAGAAGAGTGCCAGAGAAGGAGGAGGAGGAGGAGAGGATGGTGGTGGACAAAAAACACTCCCTAAGCAAGGGAGGTGTGTGAGTGATGGGAGTTAAATAGAGTTTATGGGAGGAGCTATTCCCCACATTGAACCTCAGGCTTAAGCCCTCTCATTCAATGTTTGAGGAATAGCGATGGAGTATTAGTGCCTGTGTAACTTGTAGTACTTTTTGTGGCTTTACTCTATTCCCACCCTTGAGTAGTAGGAATTTGTAGGGAATAGAGGGCTCAAAAAGATACCTCCTCCAACTCACAGAGAGTATGACCACTGGCACTCAGGAAAGGAAAAAAAACCCAGGTGGAGGAAACCTCTGAGGACCCATGGCCATTGGTCTGCCCATCCTCTGGGCATGCTAAGAGGAGAAGGACCTAGGTTCTAGTAACCATAGCTAATTTTGAGGAAGGTGAGCTTCTTGGAGAGATGATGGTCCACCCTCAATCCATGGATGATGTAGTTTGGAGGACAATATTGAGGTTGAAGAAGTAGGTCTTTTCTGAAGGAGCAGTAGAATCCTGAGTGTGAAGCAGATCCAGTCGAAGAAGGGCGAATGAAGTCCAGATTTCCAAGGTAATGATGGATGATTGTCCAAAGGGATTACAGGAACGCAATGAGCAGGGAGAGCATGATTTGATTGATATGCTACCTGACAGGGAACGGTGGGAAATGCAATGGTTTGTGAAGTCACAGGTGAATGATTCGACTTGTGAAAGATTTGACGTATACGATAAATTCTGGAGGTAAGAAATTCAGTGATGACAGATAAATTGCTAAATAAGCATCCATGACGTGGAAGAAGGAGTCAAGCAAAGTCTTAGAGTGCCTGATAGGAGAAATGCCATAAGTGATTTGTAGACAAATACAGGTAGATTGGCATATGCAGTCCAGACTGTAACTGAATACTGTATATATAACAAATGACTGGAAGTCCAGTACAAGGAACTGTATAACTTATTTGGGCACTGATGTTGTAACAATACTTGTACATGCTCTGCTGGTCCACTGGCTGAAGTAAATATGGGTATCTCTGTGGTGTAATTGCCCGTGAAATGCGGTGGGTATGGCTGGTTAGGTTTGCAGGTTATCCAATGCCTAAATACGTGAGAGAAGCTTGGAAGTGGATATATGGAAGAGTCTATAAGCTGGGTTAGTAGTGAGGATGAGTAGTGTAGAATGCCAAAGGATCCTAGTGCTATGGTTGGTTAAGACCTGTTGGGAGGCAAGCCTGGGATAGTGAATTTGCCTTAATGGTCGTGGATTTCTGGATTGAGAATCAGAGGAGCCTGTTCTCAGTGAAAGTTTTCACTGGAGGGATTAATGGAGATAATTTGTGAAGGTTAGACTAGGAGGACCACTGGATGGGCAGCTAACTTGACTGATGGTAATAAGATGAATAAATGCAAATGATTGTATGCGGTATGGCAATGTCCAGGAGCTAGAAAACAGTGGTTTGGATAGCATGACGTTAGTAAAGCAGCTAGTCACTGGAGATCCAACGATGAAAGTTCTAGGAAAGCAGCTAAAAGGTCTTAGAAAAAGCAATGTCTGTTGAGAAATTAGGAGTCGAGTAACATAATCAACAGAGTCAGTGTTGGTAGGAGAGGCTGCAGAAGGTAAAACAGATGATGTCCACAGTGGCATGAGGTATCTTTCGATTCCCGGTATCTATAGCAATGATAATGGTTACGGAATAGGAGCATTACAGAAGAATTTAAGTCCTTTCTGTGTATGAGGATAACCTGGGAGATATAGTAGATAGGGAATCCACAGTGATTGAATAGACAGGATTCATAGGGGGTATCCAATAGAGAGGGATGCAATCTTTCAATTATCCAGTCGAATGGGATTCCAGGAATGATCATGAGGAGCCGATTGGGCAGTATGGAAAACTCTATGATAATGTAAGAGTCTATGAGGCATGTTATTCAAGGGATGTTTACTAGAAGTAGTTTCCTCAGGTGAAATGAGCAAGTGACCATTGAGTAGTGGATGGGAGTTGTTAGAATGGCCAGAGTAGGAGTATGAGATGGGTAACCAGGAGAAGTAGTTGACTGGGTAGAAATACTCAGCCAGAGATAGGATAATATGCCCAAGTGAGCCACAGCAAACAGGACAAAGCCCCGAGCCTGGAAAGCAGAGATGAAAAGACAGCTATCCAAAGATGGAAGGAAAGTTCAGAGTGAATCCTAATGGACAGAAGGAATGATCCAGAGAAGGAGATGGCCAAGGCGAAGCCGGATGACATGCAGTGCAGGAAGAAACAGGACTGGGTCAGAACCTCAGCGAACAGCAGCGGAATGCTGAAGGCTGTAGCAAGTTACTAGAGGAAGATCCACAGAAGGCCAAGGAGCAAAGCCAAGTACCAAGAGCAACTGAGTTGAGATACATGAGTCCTACATCTGACAAAGGCTTCAAACAATGAGTGGAGCAGACAGAAGGTGCTGGAGATATGAAATTGCCAGCAGAAAAAGGCCCACAGGTCTATCAAGTCTGCCTGATTGTGCAGCTCTTAGTTTTAAATCATTACTGCTGCCCCACCCCCACCCAAACCACTCTCTTCCTCCTCTTTCCCAGTCCTTCCCCCCTTTGTGTTTTTGTCTGTACTAACCCTGCCCTTGACTCTATCCCAACCCCAGTTAAAGATATCCACTTTCCTTTGAGCAATTAACTCCTCTGGCAGTGCATTCCAACCTGACACCACTCTATCTGTGAAGTAGTGCCTCCTCATCTCCCTCCTAAACCTTCCCCCTTCCAACTTCAGACTGTGCTCCCAGTGACCCTTCCCCCCCTTTAAGCAGAACAATCCTCCCTCCCTGACTTTGTTTATGCCTTTCAAGTACTTAAAGATCTCTAGCATGTCTCTTCTTACCCTTCTGTTTTCCAGCGAGTACATGTTGAGCTCTTTCAACCTTTCGTCATATGGCAACTCCTCTAGTCCCATGATAATTTTTGTAGCCCTACGCTGCACCCCCTCCAGTAATCTCACATCCTTTTTGAGGTATGGGCACCAGTACTCTACCCAGTATTCCAAGTGTGGCTTCACCAGTGATCTATACAATGGTAGGATGACCTCCCCCTTTCGAGAGGTGATCCCTCTGACAATGCACCCCAGCATCCCATTTGCCTTACTGCAGCTCTCCAACACTGTGCAGATACCTTCACATCCCCTGTGACTATTACCCCTAGGTCTCTTTCCTCCTCTGAAGCCATTACCTGCACCCCACTCAGCCAGTAGCTGTTCTTGGGATTTCTGTCTCCAAGGTGCATGACATTGCACTTCTTAGTGTTGAACTCCAACTGCCACTCCCTAGACCAGTGCTTTGTCTCCAGTGAAGACACTGAACAAAATGGGGCCCAACACTGAACCCTGTGGTACTCCATTCATTACTGGCCATGGATTGGATGTCTCCCCTTACAACTACCCTCTGTTGTCTGCCCTGCAGCCAGCTCTCAACCCACCCCATCGGTTTTTCCCCTGCTCCCATATCCCTCAGTCTTGCTCATTAACCTCCTGTGCGGCACAGAGTCAAAAGCCTTGCTGAAGTCCAGGTACAGGACATCCACAGCGTGGCCTTCATCAACCGTCCTAGTGACCCATAAGAAGAAGTCAGTCAGGTTAGTTTGTCAAGATCTTCCCGTGACAAACCCATGCTGTCTCTCATCCTGCAGGCCATTGCTATCAAGAAAGGTTATCAACCTCCCCTTCATAATGGTTTCCATCAACTTCCCCACTATGGAAGTCAAGCTCACCATAGTTACCTGGTTGATCCTTCGGTCCACTCTTGTCAAGGGGCATCACGTGAACCATCCTCCAGTCTGTGGGTACGTTCCCCATCTCTAAGGAGGTGTTGAACAGGTCTGTCAGAGGGCCTGCCAACAACTCTGCCAGTTCCTTCAGGACCCTTGGGTGTACACCGTCTGGTCCTGGTGCCTTGTCCACCTGCAAGCCTTTAAGGCCCTTCAGAACTTGATCCTCTTGGACCTCATCTGTTATATCTGCCCCCCCTCCACCCTTGCCCCCTTTCCCCTGCAATATTGGGCCATCCCTTTCTTTTTTGAACATTGAGCAGAAATACTCATTGAGTGCCTCTGCCTGAACTTCCCCTTGTTCTGCCCATCCTCCCTCTCTCTTGATTCTAACAATGTTATCCCTACAACTCCTCTTTTCCCTTATGTATTTAAAGCACCCCTTTTCCCCTCTCTCAGACCCTGAGTCAACTTCAGCTCCTTTGCTGCCTTGGCTGCCCTGACTGACCTGGTCACCTCCTAGATGCCCTTGAGAACACTTCTCTATCCTCCTCAAACCTAGATTTTTTGAACTTAATGAAGGCCAATCTTTTCCCCTCACCCTCCCTTACACCTCCTTGCTGAGTCAGCTAGGTTTTTTGACATGGACAGCTTACTCTGAGATTTGACACACATGTTTGTGGCCTTATTTAGCCCCTTCCTAATGATTGCCCACTTCTGTTCAGCATTCACCCGGGTTAATTTCAGCTAAATACCCCTCTAGGATGCTGCCCATTCTGGCAAAATCTGCCTTCCTGAAATCCAACACTCTTGTCCTGGTCTTAGCAGACTCCCTCCCTGTGGTGAGGAGGAACCACACTGAACAGTGTTCATTTCCTGCTAGAGGGTCCTATACTACTGCATCCTGGACTTGGTCTACATTTGTTTGCACCAAGTCCAGTATATTCCCTTCCCTAGTAGGATCCATCACCCCTGGCACTAGGTAACTGTCTTGGATAGCCTCCAGCAGCACTTGTTCCCTGGTGTGTACTGTAGTTACTGCCTGCCAGTCAACCCCAGGTAGAGTGAAGTCTGTCACTATAACTCTATTCCCTTTGCCACTGACCTTCCTGATTTGCTCCCCCAGCTCCCTATCCACCTCCTCGTTCTGTGAGGGTGGTCTGTACACCATCCCCATCCTGAGTTTCTTACCGTTAGGGCTTTGGAGCAATACCCATATGGCTTCTGGCCTCCCCTCGTCTGCTTCCTCCTTGGTACACAGTATCCCCTCTCTGACATAAATTGCCACCCCTCCCTCCCTTCCGGTCCCTGTGGAACTCCTTGTATCCTGGGATTGTGAGATCCCAGTTATGGTATTGGGTGGCCCATGTCTCTGAGATGGTGGTAGTATCTACCTCCCCCTCCACCATCATTGCCTGGAATTCAGCCACCTTGTTTGCTAAGCTCCTTGCATTCAAGGATACTACAGTCCACCTTGTGTCCTGCCCCTCCTCTTCCCATCTCTCCCCCTTCCACTTTTGTCTTGGTAACTTCTCCTCATTCTCCTCCTCCATCACTGGGGAGTGAGGCCTTCTGGTCTCCCCTGGAAAGTGTCTCCTCCCTGCTATCCAACTCAGCCCCTCCCCCTCCTCAGTTTAACCTCTGTGTTGTTTTTAATGTACTTCTCCAGCCCCTGTTGAATGCCCTCATACCCTCAACGTTGAGATGCAGCCTGTCCTTGGC
Organism: Neoceratodus forsteri; assembly: GCA_016271365.2. Lineage (NCBI taxonomy): Eukaryota > Metazoa > Chordata > Ceratodontiformes > Ceratodontidae > Neoceratodus > Neoceratodus forsteri. Next base: position 523,411,014 of record JADMNL010000023.1, read on the forward strand.
ATAAAGCCCCTTATTGTTCCATGTCTCGCCTCACCCCCTCTACTACCCCATACCCCATTTCTGCACACCAACCCTTCAGCCACCCTCAAACTCTTGTATTTTTAGCTTTCTCACTGTGCTTGCCCTAGGTACCAGGAGTACCTCAGAGAACATCGCTGAGCTTCCCACCCAATTGCAGATACCCTACACTTCCATGAACGTCTCCTGCACTTTTTCCACTGTACTGCCCTCTAGGTCATTTGTTTCTAGCTGTACAATGATATGAGGCTTCCCTCCCACCTTCTCCACACATTTCTGAATGCACTGCCCTACTCCACCCAGGTTCGGTTCTTCTTTGCTCCCTTACTTCCCCATCTCACTGCCCCAGCATAGAATCCCCTAATACAAGTACCTGCTCCTCCCTCCCTTGCACTGCCCCCATGGTTTGCCCTCCTATGAACCCCTTTTCCTCAGTGTCCTCTGCTGTCATACTCTGCCCTTTTTCCCCTTTCTCTTCCAAATGTGCCTCCACCTGCTCTCCTCCTCCTCCTCCTCCATCCTTTCTGTGTTCGCTCCCTTCCCCAACCATTCTCCCTCCACTACTTTTACATATTCCCACTCTCCCCTGCATTGTGCCACCTCCCCCCACCAACATGTTTTGGCCTTCCTTCCCCCTTTGTTTAGTGTGTTCGTGCCAACTTTACCTACTTTTTGGCCCCTCTCACTTTTACACCACCATCTTCTCTCTCTCCTTGAACTGTATATTCCCCCCTTCCCTCCTGGTCACCTGATTCTTGTTCTATGGTGGCTTCCCCCCCATCCTGCTCTGTTTCATCAACCAGTATTGCACACCTGTTTGTTGTCTCCAACCTCCTGTCCCTGTCCTCCCCTGAAATCCCTTCCTGCCTCTGCTTACTCTGAACTTCTTTCCTGCTTCCTGTCCATCTACCTATGCTCCCTACCACTTGCCAACAACCCCTATTGGTGCTCCTGGGACCCTGTGGACTTGGCCTTCCTGGGTAAAGTGCCCCTTCCAGCCCATGGCATCCTGGTCTGTCTTACAATGGAACCCTCCCTGCCCCTGTGCCCCTTCTCCTTCTCAACCCCTCATACCTGTCCCTTCCCCCCAGTTCCTGTCTCAAGCTTCTCTATCTCCAGCGTAAGCTGTCTGAACATCCTGCATACTGGACAACCCCCCCACCTTCCACCAGGTTCTCTGAAACAGTGCTGCCCCACACCCACTGCACCTCACAATTCTCCCCGCCTCCCTGCACCCCCAACCCCAGTCATCTCAACCTCTCCACTCCAGCCCTCCATTCCCCCACCTGCTTCCTTGCCCTGGCTTCCACATACCCCCTGTCTTACTCTCCAAATATTCCCAAGCTCTTTACAATTGAATCCATTTGTCTATGAGGGTTGTAAACCAGCAGCACTGCAGCAGAATGAGGTTCCCACATCTGAAGGAGAAAATGAACTCGTACAGCAGTTGGAAGGGGTGACCCGCAGGAAGGAAGTCCATGAGGTAGTCAAACTGGATTGAGATAGAAACTGAACAAACTGGCAAGATCCAAATCATGAGAGAAAGGAGGCCAAGGGGGATCAAGTACGATGGTCCATGGAAGTGCAGGATGGAGACTGGTGAAGAAGGATGTAAGGCATTCGGAGCAGAGGGGTCATGTTTCTGGAGGGAAGCAGTAAGTGAGTAGGAGGTAGAAAATGCAGAAGGATGAACAGTCAAGTGCAGATGCAGGCTCCTAACTGAGGTAGTTGAGGTGAGATGACTTGGACACGACACACCAGATACTGTATGATGGTGAAGGCAAAATTGGTAAATGGTTCAGGTCCAGGAGAGAGCAGCAAGTGTTGGTCTAGTTGAGAACATATTAGGTTGAAACTGATGATTGCAGAAATGAGCTTCCAATCCTTGTGATTGAGGAGCAATGACCAGTACCCGATACCACCAGGGAGAGGTAGGAGGATGGAAGCAATTGAGTGGATGATACCTCGCTCCAGACGGGAGCAGTAATCGGATAGGAGAGAGAGACAGTGTTTAACTAGTGGATTCACATAAACCAGTAACCAAACCAGGTAGTCAGTGTGAGATGACCTCAATGATGCCAGTGGGTAGAGTTGGGAGGTGGAAGGTAAATGAGATATAGAGGCCCCGTTCCCGAAGGGAAGTGGCAACCCGCATCACATATAGGATGCAGAAGGTGGAAACAGTTGAATGCAGATTCAGGCTCCCAGCCATGGAAGTTAGTGTGATAGGACTGAGAAACTAGGCTGCAGACCAAGCAGGATAGAGAAGGCAAGCAGGAGATGGTCTTGCTCCAGAAAGGAAGAGGCATCTGGGTATCAGGTTGAAAATGCAGAAGTTTGAAGCAGTGGAACGGAGACTCAGGCACCATTGGTAATAGTTGAGGTGGGATGAGCTGTACTTGAGGCAGTTAAGCAAAGGTAAGAAGATGTGGGTATATGGGGTGAAGAAGTTCCATTCCCTAAGAAAATGGAAGCTGGTATGAGGTAGATTATGCATGATATGACACACTAGAATGTAGACATGGCTCCCATCCCTGGCAGTCAGGGCGGGCTAACCTTCACTCGATGCCACCAGGCAGAGTAAGGGACAGAGAAATGTCAGGTTGGAAGGAAGCAGGAGGTAGTAATTGTAATGGAATCCCATCCCCGGTAGACAGGAGAAGCCTACCTTCATTCAGCACCTCAGAAAGTGCGAGTTAGAGATGGAGTCCGGAATACTGCTGGTGTGGGCTGGCTGAAGGCACATAATGCTGCTGTAGACAGAGAGTAGGTTAGGGAACTGAAATGAAATAGGCATGATGAATAGTGCACGTGTAACCCCCCTGCAAATGGGGTTCCTAAAAGATTTCCAGGAGCTTGCTTGAATGCTCCAAGCCTGAATGGTGTTTCATGCTAGTTTCATTTATCAGTGTGAGTGTTTTAGAACCTCTGGTACTGTCTCTTTAAGAGCTGTCTGCTTGCAGACATAATTAGTTTGTATGGGGACTGTGTGTTTCTTTGATTGAGTACCACTCAAGGTGCTGCCAATTCACTTCATTTTTGCAGTCACTAGAGTGCAAAGGAACCCATCTGAAAGATGTAACTGTTTGCCAGAAATTATTTAGAGTAATAATGAAATTACAGTTTGTCTAACCTGCTTTCTTTGCAGTCAGAACTGTGTCTGTTAGTTCCCATTCTAGTTTTGAACTGCTAAACTGGACCAATCAGTGTGGGGTAAGCTAGCTCTAAAATGGTGCCTTGGACGATACTCAGAACTTGGACCTCATAATCTGAGCCAGCCACAAGAGGATTGTATGGGCAGTGACTTGGGAGATGTAGTTTAGACTTCAGTGCCTTTTGGACCAACAGCAGCAGTCTATTGTGAGTGACAGCCAATCCAGTCAAGAACTGGGAGGAACTCAAAGGAAGTGCCCGGTTTTTTGCTCGGTTGGAGTTTCAGTTGAGCTTTGGCATGAAGAAGGAAGGAGCCTTGTGCTTTTCAGTGTGCAGTTTTAGTCAAAACGGTGTAAGGCCCAGAGTTCCGGTCTGCAGCTTGTGTAACAGCTTGTTAGGACTGAATCCGTCCTGTGAAAAGAATCAAAGGATCTCTGAAGAGTAGAAACCAGGCTCACCCTGTAGAAGACTGGAGGAATTGCTGAAAATTACACTCGGTCTGTCAGGAACTGAATCTGCTATGTGTTCTCCCGGTATTGTGCAGTAATTCATGGACTGGGATACAGATGCAGCCTGCCTGGTATAGTGCTTTCTTTTATATGGATGTGTGAAGAGGTTTGTGTACCTCAAGTGAGCCCTGCTGACATTGAAGGACCCTATCTTATTTGGAGGTCGTGAGTACTAATTCAGGGTCACTCCCTGTTGAATTGCCACATTAAATCCAAATGGAATTACTGTACTGCTGACTGTTTAATTCTCCTTTCTCTGGTGAAAGGGCCCCTACCAGCTGCCACGGTTTGACTAGCCACTAGGGCTTGGGTACCTAGGGACAGTAACTGATAGGGATAGGCCTGTGCACAGAGTCATAGGTAGATTATTAGAGTGATAAGCTAATTAACCTGATTTCCCTGTCCTTGTTATATCCCCAAATAAATCAGAGCTGCTTGTTTCAGCAAAGTTATACTGCCTGAGGTATTTGTCTATGTTAAAGCACTGTACTGTGATTGTTGCACTGTATCTCATTTCCACAGGAGGTCCCAGTGCCGGAACCAGACCTGGGGTAAGTGTATACTGTGAAGGTAATTCTGATATATTGTGTGTGCCACTAGTGGGAAGAAGGGGGTTGCAGTGTCCCAGAGGGCTGTGACCAAGTTAGTTTAACTATTGCAAACCTTGACCTCTGGGTGAGGCACCCGCCATTGGCTCCAGGCCCCTCAACCTGTTAGTGGCAAATCAGGCAGGGTAGTAGCCCCGGATAAGCGCCATCTAGGGGTTACATCCTTGGAGGCTCACCGCTGGGATTGTGTGTGTCCTCTAGTGGCCATATTTACTTAACCACTGTTAAGAAAAAATGGGTACCCTGACAGAAGTGGCTGTGCACCGCTGGTGGAGTGGGTGTACTGGGAGAGGGGATCGACCCCAAAAATGCTATGCTTATCCCTGGACATCCCCTGGGTATCAATACGGACACTGTGCAGGAGTACTTTCCAAGGTGGAAGGTTTACAAAACCCTGTGGTGGTGGGTCGGCATGCTAATCTGCTCACCCACACTTTCCTGGCCCTAGTAGAGTTTAGGAGATCCCATAGATAGCTCCAAAGTGCCACAGACCATTACCTCAGAGGGAGCCCTCACTGCTTGGAGAGTGATAACTAAGGACAGTAAAGACCTGGGGAATCAGCCCCTCACCACTATCTGAAACTTTGAGGAGAAATTTGCTGAATGGTTGCTGGGAGAGGGAAACTGTGGAGGACTTGAGAAACTATTCTTGCCACCTGGGGTGTTCCTCCCAACACCCTCTCCTGCTCCAGTGCCCTAATGGTGGCTGAACCAATGCAGACCCTATTTCTGCACCTGCCATTAGTCACGACTCTTACCGAAGGTTGAGGATCTTCTCTGGCACCTCCCCACCCCCAAGGAGAGGGATGACTGGGAGACCTGGATAGACTCTGCGTTGCCCCCCAGTGCTAGAATGGCAATGCTCGGAAGGCGGTGCTTAAAGAGAGGGTTAGTGAGAGCCTCCGAGGTCCTGCCCTGCTACCATCCGTGCTAACGGGCCAGTAACCCTGAAGCGACTGCACAGGCCTATCTTGAGGCCTTGAGAAGGTGTATGGGAGCCCAGATTCTGATGAGGACCCATGGTGGAGAGTAAGAGATGCACAACAAAGTACCAAGGGGTGGTTGAGTACTGTATGTATCTCGGCTGGAAAAATTGTTGCAAGAATGCCTCAGAAAAGGGTAGTTTGCCAGCGATTGAACTGGACCGAACCAGGCTGGACAGGATCCTTGGTCCCCCCCTTCTCAGAACTGCTGTTGCTTCAGTTACGCCTTGCAGATCGACTGAATCCCCACCTCCTAAGGATGAGTTAATGAGAGAAATTGAGGAGTTGAGAAAAGACGACACTCGGGAGGGACCTGCACCAATAGCTGCGGCTACGACACTGAGTGACTGAGGGTGACCCATCAAGGAAGTTCTAGGGCAGAGGCTGGCAGTCAATGAGTGCTCTGACAAGGAAAAAGATATGTCACAATGGGTGCGAATCTGTTGAGAGAGATCCGAATTCAAAAACAGTCCCTTATGAAGGCCACGCCTGCAAGTGCGGGCCCTGACCTATATCCGACTCATTTGCTATGGGGTGGGGGTACCCACCCATGTATCTCCTGCTGATAACAGTCTGGAACTCGATTCCTTGGACCATGGAAGTGGAGAAACTGATTTAGATAGTTCCAAATGCTTATCACACTGCAGACAGAGATGGCACCGTTTCCAGTTATAATTTCACGTCTGGCTCCCAGTGTGGCGCCTCGCCAGCTCAAACCCAGAAAGTATGTTTTGCTATAATTGTGGGAAAGATGGGCACATGAAAAGGGAATGCCAGTCCCCAAAAGACACTGACAGATGTTGCATATAGCTACAAAGAGAGCTTCGAGAAGAAATCAGTGGTTAAGAGGTGCACGACATGATCCCAGTGAGGGCACCAAAATGCTAATTCACGCCCTTTGTGGCAAGGTCAGTTGCCCAGGCCCCTGCCACCGCCTCCAGACTGGTCCAGAATAGTGGGTCCCTCCATGGAGACCACTGTAAAGGTGAATGGAGTGTCTACAAGAGCTGTATTAGACAGTGGCCCCAAGTGACAATTATGTTCCAGGATTGTATCAGAAGCATTTGTCGACGACTCCTTACAAACTATTGAAGGATCATGTATGGGGTTAAGGAGAAGGCTCACCCCTATTCCGGTGGTATATATCCGAATTTGGCTGTTTTCCCCACCTCCGTGGCTGGAGTGGCGAACAAGTAGAGACCCTAGCCTTAGTGTGTCCCCCACTGGACTGTATGATGGTGTCCCTTGTTGATTGGAACAAATGCTCATATGTTCGAAGGCTGGTGCAGTTGTGTTATGAAAACAGGGTCAAAGACAGTAGAGCTTTAAGAGTTCTGGCTTTAATTAAGAAGGCCTATGAGGCACAGAGAGATGCTGAAAACAGAACCAGAGGAACCGGGTCGGAATTGTATGGAAGAAGGATCCTGAGTCTCTGATCCTGGCGCCAAATGCCCAGTGTACCTTTACAGGGAGAGGTCCTAGATCAGAAAGGATGTTAAGAATAAAATATTAGTGTTGATGCACCAGGCGATGGTAATTGCCAGAGGGACTGCTGGTCGGTTTAAGTATTTTGCCCGCTTAGAGCCCATGCTATGCCAGAAGGGTATGGTCCAAGTTCATAATGTGTCTGAAAGAGATATCTGAGTAAATAGAGGTTGCATCCTTAGATACGTGCATTGTGCAGACACTGCAGTGCTACCCAGGAGCAAGAGTTCAAGGAAGAATGATAGAGTAACGCCTCGACTTGTTTGATTTCGGCGACTCTCAGCTGCCAGCTGAGTTGAAAGTGAGGATCAGTGAGAAGCTTGCCCAGAGAGACCAGGTGTTTTTAAAGGAATGGGATGTAGGATGCGTGCAAGGAGCTGAGCACAATATCCGGCTGCATGACGAAAGACCATTTCGTGAGAGGTCTCGACGCCTGGCACCTGCTGACATAGATGATGTGGAGACGGCATCTGCAAGAGAGATGTTAGGCTGTTAATGATAAGAATCCAGTCTTATGCTTTCCCCATTGTGGTAGTGAGGAAAAGAATGGAACAGTAAGTGATGTGTGTGATTATCGCACCTTAAACCGTGGACTTATCCTGATCAGTACACAATGCCCCGTGATTCAGGATGCTTTGGACTGCCTAAACGGGAGCAAGTGGTTCTCTGTGGATCTCCGGAGGGTACTACTAGATCCCGATGGCCCCAGAGGACCGTGGAGAAGACGGCCTTTATCTGTCCACTTGGTTTAAGAATTCATGAGGATGCCTCAAGGGATTTTGCAGGTGCTCCAGCACCACTTTTCACACCATTGATGGAGTGCAGTGGGGGACATGAACTTACTAGAGTGCCTGTATAACGATGATGTTATTGTGTTTGGCAGCTCACTGGAGGAACATGAGAGCAGATTATTTAAGGTATTGGACCGACTGGAGGACTTTGGCCTTAAACTGTCCATTGATAAGTGTCAATTCTTTCAAACATCAGTAAAGTATGGGACACATAGTATCCACCGAGGAATAGAGACCACTCCAAGTAAAGTTGAGGCCTTGACCACCTGGCACGCAGCCCAAAAATCTAAAAAGAACTGCAAAGATTCCTGGATTCTGTGGTTATTATCGGGCAAGCCATCAAGGAATGATCATCTGGCAGTGATCCTACTTTACTTAACTCCACTCAAGGTATCCCCCACCCACAAAAAATACCAAAAAGTCAGCTGGCCCTCAAGACTGAAAGAGTGTATTTTCATCCGAGTGAAGTATTTGGGGCCCGCTGGACTCCTGATTGTGAGACTGCTTTTCATGAGATCATATATCAACTTACCCATGCTCCAGTGCTGGGCTCTGCGGATCCAAGAAAAACCTTACGTCCTGCACACTGATGCTAGCTTGCAAGGGTTGGGGGCTGTGTTGTACCAAGAGCACAGAATGGCCTGAGACCAGTGGCCTGCCAGTAGAAGCCTGACCCCATCCGAAAGAACTATCCTGTACATAAGTTAGAGTTCTAGCTTTGAAGTGGCTATTGTTGACCAATTCCATGAGTACTTGTATGGACTAAATACTAGTAAAACCTGATAATAATCCTTGACCTATGTGCAGACCTCAGCTAAGTTGGATGCCACTGGCCATAGGTGGCTTTACTGCATCTACATATGACTATGTTTCCTAATACCGAGCAGGTCTGGAAGTGACATAGATGTTGATGCTCTCTCCCGGAGTGCCTGTTCCCCAGAATGATTGGGTCCGATTGGCAGAACCTGACATTCGGGCACTCTGTGCGAAGTTTGATAGGGAGGAACAAATGTCCACGGACGAAGTGGACTGCATGGTGGATTGTTTTGGGAGCCTCTGAGAATTGCATACCTGCTGCTTATTGCCACTTTTCTGCAATAGACATTGGTGCACTGCCTCAGCTGGACAACTACAGTATTCGGCGGGCTCAATCCTGCGATCCCATGATCAAAGCAGCTTTAGAAGCCTCTATGCAGGAAAAGATGTGTCCAAATTACGCCCACTGATTTGAGAACTGCACTGTTATACAAAGAGAGGTCCTGATTTGAAACTGATCAATAAACTGTTATACAGAGAAACAGTAGACAGAGGGGGACAAGTAGACAAACAACTGTGCTGCCTACTGCCTTCGAGACTCAGTACTGAGGTCGCTGCACAACCACATGGGGCACCTTGCACATATGGTGAACACTCTGACTTGGTGAGTATCCTAGATTCTATTGGCCTAGATGGTGGCTGATGTGGAGCACCACATTCGAACTTGTAGTCGCTAGTTACAGAGGAAAGCTTTGCCCCAGAGTGGCTGCCCCTGTTAACATCTCCACCAGTGCACCCATGGAGCTGGTCTGTATTGATTTTCTGAGTTTGGAGTCAGATCAAAGAAATATCAGTAATGTGCTGGTGGTCACTGACCATTTCACGAGATATGCCCAAGCTTTCCCACCAAAGACCAGAAAGCATCCACTGTGGCCAAAGTACTTGTAGAAAACTTTTTTGTTCACTATGGGGGCCTGCCAAGGAATCCATTCTGATCAAGGGAGAGACTTGAGAGTCGCTCTGATCAAAGAGATGCTTTCTCTGTGGGAGTGCGAAAGTCCAGAACCACTCTACCACCCCCAGGGGACCCACAGCCTGAACGTTTCAACCGTGACTTTGCTAGATATGCTAGGCACCCTGCACCCAAAGGACAAGTTTAGATGGAGCCAACAAATTAGCACCCTGGTACATGCTTATAACTGCACCAAAAGTGATGCCACTGGATTCTCCCCACCGCCTGCTGTTTGGAAGAGAAGCTCGATTACCAGTAGATGTGTGTTTTGGGGTCTCTCCTGATGGGTCGCAAGCTGACAACTATTTACAAGTATGTGCAAAAGTTAAAGGCCCAGCTAACTCAAGCATCAACTGGCTCAAACCATGGCTGCCAAAAGAAATCTGGCCAACAAAAAAGGTATGATAAAAAGGTGAAAGCAAGAACTCCAGGAGGGAGATCGGTATTGCTAAGAAATCTGGGACTGCATGGCAAGCACAAGATTGCTGACAGATGGCACCATCTCCCTCACATTGTAGTGGGCAAACTAGATGATCTGCTAGTGTACAAAGTAAGGCCTGAGAATAATTCAAAAGATGTAAAACAATGCATAGAAATCATTTACTGCCCATTGGACAAATCTTAATTGAGTCTGAGCCCCTGAAGATGCCCCTCTGGACCAGTGACTAGAGCTGCTGCTAAGAAAAGATCAAGAAAGTCTGCACCTACAGAAGCAAAGTTAAAGTGTTCCTCCACAAGTCCCAGTTGAGCATGACTGTCAGTCCATATCGGAAGAAAGTGAGAGTGACTTTGAATACTATCCTTTACGAACTGAGTCAATTGTTTCGGGCAATCCCTAGTCATCACTGGAGATGAAGCTGGGCCTTCTGGACTGTCTAAGCCTCATAGTTTCATCCCTGGAGCCAATGTTCCCAGAAAGTGGAAGTGCAAAGCACTGACGATGAAATGGAATCATTGTGCATGGTTGAACTGTTTGAGCTTTCTTAGAGTGAAATGACAGATTGGGGCAGACTGTGATACACCAACAAGAAGAGTATTTTAGCAGTTCTGACAGTCCACTGCTAGGTGTCCGAAAGCTTCCATGAGCCAAATGTTGTGGACTCAGAAACTGTAACTCCTGGGCTGAAAGTGCCCCAAGTTCTCTAGCCTCTCCCCCATGGAGACCCCTGACAAGTGAGGACAATGCTGAAATGAGGCTCAGAGTGCAGAGACTATAACAGTTCCCTAGAAAGACTGGTCAAGCTGTAAAGCCTGTGGTGCACCCTCAGTTATGATTCCCTTGGGAGGCCTGTGGATTTGCCTCTCAATGTGTACCACAAGGATGGTATATGTCCCCGAGCTCATTGCCCAAACTGAGCTCGGTGCTAACTCCAAGTTACTTGTGTTGCCCTTCATAGATGCCCCTTTGCCCCGCTCCAGCCCCAAGGTAACTGATAGGGAAGGGGCCTCTCTCTTCAGGTTTCATGTACAAGAGGTACAACTTGAGTTATGGTGTACAATTGTGTATACTGTGTAAAGAGTGACGATTGCAATGTTTCAGAAATGTGTTCTTGGTAAAATGATATATTGACTGATGATTACATGTGTGAGCCTATCGCAAATGTATACTGTTGCAGTTAAAACTTATGGGGTACTTGCTTGACGCGGATCGCCAAGCTTTCTCTCCCAGGCCAGGGAAGGCAACTCTGCAAATGGGGGTTCCCAAAAGATTTGTGAGCTTGCTTTGAATGCTCCAAGCCTGAATGGTGTTTGGGCGTAAGCCATTTATCAGTGGAGTGTTTTAGAACCTCTGGTACTGTCTCTTTAAGAGCTGTCTGCTTGCAGACATAATTAGTTTGTATGGGGGACTGTGTGTTTCTTTGATTGAGTACTACTCAAGGTGCTGCCAATTCACTTCATTTTTGCAGTCACTAGGAGTGCAAAGGAACCTATCTGAAAGATGTAACTGTTGCCAGAAATTATTTAGAGTAATAATGAAATTACAGTTTGTCTAACCTGCTTTCTTTGCAGTCAGAACTGTGTCTGCTAGTCCCCATTCTAGTTTTGAACTGCTAAACTGGACCAATCAGTGTGGGGTATGCTAGCTCTAAAATGGTGCCTTGGACGAATCAGAACTTGGACTCATAATCTGAGCCAGCCACAAGAGGATTGTATGGGGCAGTGACTCTGGGAGATGAAGTTTAGACTTCAGTGCCTTTTGGACCAACAGCAGCAGTCTATTGTGAGTGACAGCCAATCCAGTCAAGAACTGGGAGGAACTCAAAGGAAGTGCCCGTTTTTGTCGGTTGGAGTTTCAGTTGAGCTTTGGCAGTGAAGAAGGAAGGAGCCCTGTGCTTTTCAGTGTGCAGTTTTAGTCAAAAACGTGTGTAAGGCCCAGAGTTCCGTCTGCAGCTTGTGTAACAGCTTGTTAGACTGAATCCGGCCCCAGAAAAGAATCAAAGGATCCTCTGAAGAGTAGAAACCAGGCTCACCCTGTAGAAGACTGGAGGAATTGCTGAAAATTACACTGGTCTGTCAGGAACTGAATCTGCTGTGTGTTCTCCCGGTATTGTGCAGTAATTACATCGATACAGATGCAGCCTGCCTGGTATAGTGCTTTTTTTATATGGATGTGTGAAGAGGTTTGTGTACCTCAAGTGAGCCTGCTGACATTGAAGGACCCTATCTTATTTGGAGGTCGTGAGTACTAATTCAGGGTCACTCCTGTTGAATTGCCACATTAAATCCAAATGGAATTACTGTACTGCTGACTGTTTAATTCTCCTTTCTCTGTGTGTGAAAGGGCCCCTACCAGCTGCCACTGTTTGGACTAGCCACTAGGGCTTGGGTACCCAGGGACAGTAACTGATAGGGATAGGCCTGTGCACAGAGTCATAGGTAGATTATTAGAGTGATAAGCTAATTAACCTGATTTCCCTGTCCTTGTTATATCCCCTAAATAAATCAGAGCTGCTTGTTTCCAGCAAAGTTATACTGCCTGAGGTATTTGTCTATGTTAAAGTACTGTACTGTGATTGTTGCACTGTATCTCATTTCACAGGAGGTCCCGTGCCGAACCAGACCTGGGGGTAAGTGTATACTGTGAAGGTAATTCTGATATATTGTGTGGGCCACTAGTGGGAAGAAAGGGGTTGCAGTGTCCCAGAGGGCTGTGACCAAGTTAGTTTAACTATTGCAAACCCTGACCTCTGGGTGGAGGCACCCGCCATTGGCTCCAGGCCCCTCAACCTGTTAGTGGCAAATCAGGCAGGGGTAGTAGCCCCTGGGATAGCGCCATCTAGGGGTTACACACAGGCATGATAAGACATACATAGCATGATAGTAGCTGTAGACACATAAACAGGCATAATGTGGAGAGAAAGGGGCGGGCCTTGGAGCATAACACTGGAAGGAAAGGAAGACCCCACTGGAAACAAAGGCATGAACCAGGGAAGAGAAATACATACATGTAAGTAACTGAGGTCATAGGCAGCAGGGGAGGCATGAGTGAGAGCAACTAGGTTCAGTGGAGCAAGAGCATGTGGGAGCACACCCCCCCCCAACATCCTGAGGCAGTGCAGCATCAATGGTCCAGCATAGGGACGGATACGATGAGCATCCAGCCAAGAGATAGGAGATAGTGTAACATGAATATTAGGATAGGGGGCAGTAGGAGACAAACACAGCACTGCAATATAATTAGTCCCAAAGTGCAACGTAATAGATGTAGGCCGGCATGCCTTCTGACTCCCTGACCTCCATTCCCCAGCACCACAAGCAAGCCGAGCGGCAGTAGCAGAAATATGAACTCCAGATGTGCGTGCGATATGGTGACATTGTAATTAGAAAATGCAGGTAACACACGTCGCGTAGTCTTGCGAGTTATGTGACAGAAGCTTATTTCCCAAACCCACACACACACACACACACAAACACACACACCTATAGGTATCGTGAAATCATGTCAGTCAGTTTCGGTAGCACATATGGCATCATGACAAGGACATGCATTAGTCCATTGATAACAGAATGTTTGGGCCCTCCTGCACACAGTTGGAGGAGCGGGTACAGCAGCAGCCATTGGAGAGTGAAAGGAAAAGAGGAACTGAGTAATGAGGAAAGGTGCAAAAAGCCAGAGATTGATTCCGGGTGTCAGCTGTGGTTTGAGTCCTGTAAGAGTATTCATAGAGTGTCCAATAGCAACATAAGTCAAGAGGTAGGCTCTATATTTTTAATTCAAAGTTTGAGTAAGCAAAAACATTGGAGGTACATGGCTGAATCACAAATCCACAGCCCAGTGCAGTGGCTATGGGAAAGGGCTGTAAACAGTGAATGTAGAGATGTACTTATTGCGCAGGGGAAGCAGACACTTGCCACAATGGCAGTGAAGAGTTAGCGATGCAGCAAAAACAGCAAACAGCAAAACCAAGAGATTCTGGATATACCCACTGATACTGGAAGTCTAGCGGTGTGGAGGTTGACCCCGAGAGCCGGAGGAGTCGAGGAGGAGAAAGAGATGCTCACGGGGATGGACAGGAAGTGGGCGTGCCTCTGGAAGGGGCTGGAGGGTAGTACCACAATAATGGTAGGGAAGGAGTAGGGACACTTGTAGCACCAAGAGAAGGGATGGAATACAACCAGAAGCTCAAAAGAAAACATGGATGGGGGGAACCCAGGCACTAGTTGGAATGAAGAGGGGTGAAGGAAAAGAGCAGGGAGGTGGAACACAGCCACCAAGAGAGGGGAGAGCAACCAGGGCATGGGACAAAAGGCAACAAAAGAACACAAAGAAATGGGAGAAAACCCAAACAGTGAGAGGGAAGGGGGAAGATGAACAAGGAGGAGAAAACAGACCAGACAAGGCAGCAGAAGGCGCAGGAGACAACACAGCCACACGAGCCATGCAGGGAGCTCAGGGAAGAAACACTCCCTAAGTAAGGGAAGTGTGTGAGTGATGGGAGTTAAACAGAGTTTGTGGGAGGAGCTATTCTCCACACTGAACCTCGGGCTTAAGCCATCCCATAACAGTGAGAACTTCAACAGCGCTATGAATTTTTTTTTTGCTAGATTTTGGATGTATTATTCCTTTAAGTCAGACCCCTTCCAACTAGCTCCAGATCCTCTTTTCCTGTTTTATGATCCTACACCTGCAATCCTTCCCATTCTCCTTACTTTCTTATTTTTCCTATTGCTTGCAGACCCTGAGAGCCTTCCCTCCTTTGCCTCCTCCACAATTCCTTTTTTAACTTCAACCTTATTTTTACCCATCTTACTGCTACCAGTCCCCAGTACTGGGGAGTGCTAGCTAGCTACCCCTCCATCACTCCCTTTACCGTGGTTCCCCTAGCCTCAGTGTGCCATGTAGTTAGTTTAACTGTCTAATGTAGACATCAAATTTCTGCCCCAGTGTGTTGGTCCCTTGTCTTATCAGGTGAAAGCCATCACCTTTGAAGAGCTTCCTGTCCCAGATTGCCCCCAGTCCACCACTGCATGGTGTCCTTTCTCTCGACACCATCCCATTAACCACCCATTTAATTCTTATATCACTTCCCTCCATACTTTATCTTTACCTCCTCTTCCCTACTGCATACAGTGAGGACCTTGAAAAAGTCAAGTGCCTGCAACCTGACTGCTAGCCTCTGAAAATTCTGCTTCACTTGCTCCACAGGCAGGTTTATCAGATCATTGGTGTCCAAGTGTACCAGCACCCCCAGCTTCCCCTCCATGGAGCAATCACTGATTGCAGCAGCCAATTACTGCTTGCCTCATCTGGTGTCCCTGTCAAGCAACGTATCGGCAGTTTTCCCGTCAGCTTCTCATAGTCCCCACTGAAGCCGAGAGACAGCCGTCGCCTTTCACAGTCCTGAAAGCCGACAGGGTGCTTAAACTCTCCCCATCAGCATGCCTCCTAATTTCATCTTGCCAACGGGGTGCCCTATCCCCATTGGCATAGTGTACCCCCCCATTTCTTCTGTGCTGAGGGAGTGCCCAATCCCCCTCAGCTCATGTGACTCCCCCCCAAACTCTGTATGTGCCAGCGGGGGTGCCCAATCCCCATCAGCTACAGATCCCTCCCATTAAACATACAGGTGGCATGGTGGGAGCCCACCCCAGTGTGCCAAATGTCCCTGAAAAAAAAAAACAGTCCCATAATGTTTTTTATGGTTGTCATTTTAACCCTGTAAAACAGAAAATGGTCCCTCGTTGATTTCGTGGCCCTTCCCCCAACCCGCAACCACCCTCTGCGCACCCTGCCTTCCCACCCCTCCTCACCCCATACTTACCTCCGGAGCCCAGCATGCGATCTTCAGTGGACCAGGAACACGTCTGCACTCTTCAAAGCCGACCATGAACTGAAGAAATGCCGGTAAGCTGTATAATGGTATAAATAGGGTTTTTTCAACTTTGGTGCATATCTTGGGCATTTTTGGGAATTTTGGCACCAACTTTTCAACATGTGGTTACTGGGACCCTTCCTCACGAATTCAGTCACTGTCATGGCGTTATTCAGTCCTAAAAGCTTATTTTGCGGTCACTGCGCAGAATCAACTTTCGGGACCAAGTAACAAAATGACAGTGCTGCTGTTCATGAGGTGGCCACCCAAAAAGCCTATGCTGCAAATTTGGTGAAAAAATTCAAAAAAATGACTATGTTATGAGCGTGCATTGCATAGTTTCCATGCGCACTCGTACTGTAGCTTCACCAATTTGTAATATTTACACTCCAGATTTTCAACATTGGCACTTTTATACACCTCCTTATGGACAGTGTAGCTGTAATTTTTCACATCCTGGCCAAAAATGTGTTTTTCCACTACCAGTTGCTGTGGGAAATCAGTGTTCGGGACAGATTATGAAAATCACAGCAACACTGTTCAGCAGCAGAGGTCCTAAAATGCCTATGTTGAAAATTTGGTGACAAAAGTCCATAAAATGACTATGTTACAAGCGTGCATTGCTCAGTTTCCACACGCACTCATAACTTCGACAATTTGTAATGTTCTTACTCAACATTTTCAACATTGTCAATTTTGCACACATCCTTATGAACAGTATAGCTGTCATTTTTCAGATCCTGCCCGAAATGTGTTTTTGCACACTATGCGCACTATGGCACGGTCGCTGTGGGAAATCAATGATCAGGACAGATGAAGAAAATCATAGTGACAGTGTTCATGAGCAGAGGTCCCAAAAAGCCTATGTTGAAAATTTGGTGAAGTAATTCTACTAAATGACTGTGTTACAAGTGTGCATTGTGCAGTTTCTAGTATGCTCATGAATTTGAGCATTTTAATATTTTCACTCAAGATTTTCAACATTGCCATCTCTTCACACCTACCTATGAATGGTACAGCTGTCATTTTTCACATCCTACCCAAATGGTGTTTCCCCACATCTGGCGCAGAATGGCATGGTTGCTGTGAGAAATCAACGTTCGGGACAGATTAACAAAATCACAGTGCCACTATTCATGAGCAGAGGTCCCAAACACTTTCATGAGGTGGGGGTCACAAAAATGCTGTGTTGCAAATTTGTAGTGCAAATACCAACAAATGGCCAGGGCATTAGGGTTTCTAACCATAACGTCCCGCCCTGTACAGACTGACAGGCGTCAGGGGTGTGTCTTTCCATTGCTGGCTGTCATGCTCATGCCATACCATCCTGCCCACCCTCAAGCCACTGACAGGCATCGAGGTGTGCCTTGGACTCTTTAGCCCCACAGTTCACCCCATTCTCCTATGCTGCACCCATTTCAGCATATGTCCTTATGAAATGGGGTGACTATAAAGCCGAACACCCCAAGACACACCTTAGCACTTGTCAGTGTTTGCAAGATAAGTTGAGGTAAAATGCCATGAACATTATGGCCGAATGGGGTGAGCGTGAGACCCAAGGACCCCAAGGCACAATGCGATATTTGTTGCACTGCAGGGTAGGGTGAGCTGAAATACCATGAACATCATGGCCAATGCCCAAAGGCACACCTCAGTGCCTGTCAGTCTCTGTAGGGTGATATGGGGTTTGACGTCACTTTCATACTTCACTGCCATTCCTATTATACATCTGTTCAACTCCTGCGCTACCGATGCCAATGTCAACAAGACAACATTCGGCATTGACAAATGCTTGTTTGATATCTGAAATGCATCCTTGTCTCTCCAAATATGTTTCAGACATATGTCAGATACATTCACACTTTTCAGATAGGTTTCCAGATATATTCTAGATACTCACAGAATGATCCAAGGTGTATCATTTGGGAAACATCTTTGATAAATACATTTGAAAAATATATTTTTGCTATACTAATTTAAAATTCAGGTTTTTGTTCTTTCAATGTTATGTCCTTGCATAAAGTTAAAAATACTTATTTGTGCATACACATTATTGCAGTTTCTACATAGTTTGCATTTTAGGCAAACATATATTTTGAATATATCCTATATGTATTCTGAATTATTTACACATTTTCATTTTTTTAATTTGCCTTGTAAGATATTAAATATATCTAAAAAAAACACAAATATATTCATAACATAGTTTGCTACTGGTTTTGTGGCAAGTGAAAACAAACAGAGCCTAGTGCACACACCCTGCATGGTAAATCTAAGAAATTAACATTTCTTTCTGCCTAAACTGGCTTATCATGGGGTGGGTACACTGGGCTCTTTTGTCAATGGAGCTTTAGCCTGTTCACATTCATCCAGAGGCACAAGGGTTAATATTCCATCACTGTTCTCATTCATAGTCAAGGGCCCTCTGTGAACAGTGGCAAACACATCAAACTGTGCATGGTGTTTTTGGCAATATGGAGTACAGCGTTCCTGTTAAAGAAGCTGAAAACACCACTTTCAATTTACTTTGTGACTAGAGCTGAGAGTCAAACCCTCATCACCAGAAATGTAAGGTTGCTGCCTCAGGCATTAGGGTTCCTGGTCCCCCTGATCCTCTCCCAAAAATTATTGTTTTTCCCAATAGCCCCTGCTGCACAGTAGTCACTGGCGCTTACCAGGGCAGAAGCCTCCTCCCAGGCAGTCCGATGGCAGACATATTAGATAAATAGGTTACACTGGGGTCAGAGAATGGTGGCCACACTTAATCCCTTCCCCTGGGGCAACCATTTAGTGATCACCAGGAGGTGGACTCCTTACCTGCACAGGTGGGACAGTATTACTATGGCACATCCACACCATATCATACCATATCATACCATGCCGTACCAAACCATATCACGTTATACCATACCATACCATACCATGCCATACTGTGTCATATGTACTGTACTCATGTATCCCCTTTCATGCAGGGATTTCAAAGCTCTTTACAATCAACACCCAACACCAAACAATTGTGGAAATGCAGCCCCCTCTGGGGTAGGACATTTGCAGCCATTCTGCCCCACAACACCACCCAACAACTTTCCCTTCTTCATGTCTAGCTGGGAACAACCTGGTATTAAATGGTTAATCAGGTGGTTGATTAGTGAATGGGGAAAATTTCCCCTTCCCTTCTGTAAAAGGGCCATGGGATCTTGAATATCCCGGCACTACAAATGCTGTGCTCCACAGACCTGGGCAGGGTGCTGGTGCAAGGGGCTGTTGATGACACAGACCTTTGATCCATTGTGAATTTGTGCTTTGTGTAAGAAATTGAGAAGTGTAATAAACTTCTTGATTTTTTGAAAGAAACCTGCATGTGGAGCCCTTCACTAATGTTCCTATACGACCTTCTTGCTCCGGTGTGCTGGTGCCTTTTGGTTGTTTAATCTTGAATAGCCACCTGAGCAACCAAAAGAACAGACATATATGACCTTGGATTCAGGTCTCATCCAAAAAACACCACCTCACAACAGCGCAGTGCCTTCCTAGAACCATCGTTACTTATGTAACCCCCTTGTTCCCAGGGGTTACTAGAATCCCATTTAGAATCAGCGGCAGGCAGGGAGAGGCAGCTTGGGAAATGCCAGTTAAATGGATTTCACACTGTCACACTCTGTTTTCAGTCTTGGCTGAGCTGGAGTGATGATGTCACTTTAGAATTTCCGCAGCAGCATAAGCCACATTGGAATACTAGCTGGGGAGAGAATGATAGAATGTTGAGTTAGAGTTCAGTAGTCTGTAGAGGGGAGTGCCAGGAGAAGGCTGCTGCCTGGGCAGCTCCTCAGTTTCTAGCTCTGACAGAGAGTTACCTCTGTAGTTTAGGTAGTTTGTTCTCACCCTAGAAGAAGAAGAACATGGAAGACAGAAGGTGAAGTGGTGGAAACCTTTTCCAGTGAGTTTTCCAGTGCCTCATCCCCAGAGGGATGGGGGTGGGATTCCAAGATTCAGGGGCAGCCCCCTGGTCCAGCCTGGACTGTGTTGAAGCTGCCTGAGATTCATCTGCTCTGTGAGTACCCGAGATTTTGCATGGAAAAGCCCTGGGGCACCTGAATTCCTGTGGTGAGTTTTCTCTGACAAAGGGACTCTGTCATCAAGACTGTTTTCTGTTTAAAGTGTCTGCCTACTATGGGGTCCAGAGAGAGACTTGCCAAGTACAGAACTTTTAGTTTGTGTCTGATTTAAAAGTGCTTGCTAAAGTTGGGGTCTAGTGAAGAGACATTGCCAATTATGGAACTTTTAACTTTAGGACACCTCAGAGGTGTGTAATGTAGTATGTTAAATGTGAAAGACATTTCAAGACAGCATCTACAAGTTTTCTGTGAAGGGTGTTATTAACCAGATGAATGGCAGAGTATAAATTTGGAAGCAAAAGGTGGGAGACCCCCCATCTGGAGCAACCGGTTTACTTCTCCGGGTTCAGTTTGGGCACCTGTGTTTTCATTAAGTGCATTTGGCCAGTGCCTGAAGAAAATAGTTCACCCAGAAGTGGGTTGGATTTTCTGTGAGCCTGTATGTGTTCTTTGGTGGTCGAGGGTGCCACCAGTAAGTCCTCATGAAATATGGGAAAGTCTCCTAGTACTGGCCGAGGGTGCCTAGTCAAAGGAAGTGTACCAGATCTGGCCATGTGTGCCCATCTCCATTCAGAACCAGAGAGTTTGCTGTGTAATTCAGAACCAGAGAGTTTGCTGTGTAATTCAGAACCAGAGAGTTTGCTGTGTAATTCAGAACCAGAGAGTTTGCTGTTCCATTCAGAATCTGAGGGTTCGCTGTGTGTGTGTGTGCTCTGTACCTCAGTAATCTGCATTACCAGTGGGAGTAGCCCTGTGGGGGTCCATCTTCGCTTTGTGTTTATTCTCTGTGTATGTGAACTAAAAGCCACACTCTAGAATCCCACCCTGGTTGTGACAGTACTGTTGTTGCTTCCACTGTGTCTGGATTTACTTGGATGTCCCTGACCAGAAGTACAAACCTAGCATAATTGTGAGCATACATTTTCCCCCAGGGACCCAGGTTGATGGCCATGGTAAATGGTCCCCCCAGGTGTTAGCCAGGTAGTTGCCACACTTGGTTTGCCTGTCTGAGGATGGCAGGCTCAGATGTACTAGTAAACTAAACTGTAGTGATAACCCCCATCCCTCTCATTGGCGCCATGTGTGAGAGGAGCAGCCCTGCTAGTTGAACAAAGGGGGCCAGTGGGGGTGGGTTACACTTATAACCAAGAGGAGAGTTCTCCCTGCAGAGCTACACACACCACTTGCTGTAGCAGCTGGGGTTCATTAGAACAGAGCTGTTCAGAATGCAGAATTCCACTGGTGGAATTCCTGCGGAATGGCAGTTCTGCTTCCAAACTGCTTTTAGGAATTTTTTTACTTCCACAGAATTCCAAAAAGCATTTTTGTGTAAACCACAAATATTCCATGGTTTGCATAAAATTAAACAGTTGTTTAATTCTGCAGTTTATGTAAACTGCAAAGTACCAATCTGCAGTTAAAAAAATTTCAAGCCAGCCCCATGATGTACAGAACTGAATTGCTTACCTCTTACATGACCTGTATTTGGGAAGGAGCACAGGTTGTTGGTGTTTGACAGGGTGTGAGAGGATCGAGTGCCCAACAAGCTGCTCCTCCTCTCCCAGGGAGGGTGGACTGCAGGCTCTGCATAATGACTGCCCCCTGGTGGAGGCTAGGTAGCAATGCAGGTTGAGGAGGGCAGATGAAGGGAGGTGCAGTGGGACTCTGTTATGTGTGTGCCTCCACATATGTACCTATAAGCACACCCAGCATGGGAAGGGGACTTCAACTTATAGAGGAAAAGTGGCAGGACAGGGTAGAATGAAGCCTGCCCACTGATCTCCTGCCCATTTCATCACTGGACCTTGGGGATGAAGACTGGAAGTGTGACTTTGGGAGAGAGGACAGCCCTTGCCCTCCTGATCCTGCCTGGGGGGGCAATCTGTGGAGGTGCTCTGGCTCTCGGGGGTTCCGTGAGATGTAGGATGATGGAGTCAGTGGGGCAGTTCTGAGGGGAGCCCAGCCTGTTCTCCTCATGGGAAAATTAATTGTTAAAAAAAATCAGGTTTCAGAATTTTTGAATCCCACTTATGACAGAATTCGATGAAAATAGGTGAAATTTCCAAAATTCCACGGAATTCCATTGGAAGCATAATTTAAGCATTCTACACAGCTCTATGTTAGAGGCCTCCCATCAAACTACAGACCAGACTTGACTCTGCTTAGTTTCTAAGGTCTGATGGTCTCAAGCTCCAAGCGGGTACAGGTGCAGGCAGGTACTCTGCTGAATGTATTTTACAAAGCGCCTCATAATATGTAAGCACTACATAGCAAATCAAAAGAATAAACAGTAGGCCACTAGGTGACGTAGCATGGTGGTGACCTGAGTACAACTGTAGACTCCGAACATGTGGAGCACACAGGCAGTCTGGGATGCTGTTCAGCCTAAGGAGGACAGGGTGCTGCCTACAGCACCACAGCGACCTCTGTGGCAATCCAGGGAGCTTGCTCCCTAGGGGTTCTGGTGCAGTTTCTGTGGCCACTACAAGGCACTGCAGCACCATCTTATGTATAGAGGGAGGGCTTGGAAAAACAGGTGGAAAGCACTCTAGGCTGTCATAATGATGGCCAGGGTACCTCTAGCCCTACATCACTGAGCCTGCCGCCCATCCGCTGGTAGTGTGTTTAGTGGCCGGTGGGACTAGATGGTTGCCACAGCCCGAAAAGGGCAAGATGTGTTCAAGCGAAGGAATACAAACTTGGATTAAAGAAACAGAAACAACCACAAATCATTACAGGTCTACAGACTAGCAAAATACAATTATTAAATATAAAAAAAGTTTCACTGAATTGCAACTATCAGTGTAGTATTGAAAGTAATTTTTCAATTTCATGCTCAGACTCAGTACTGAAATACCTTCACTCTCTCCACATTACTTTCTAATAAAGAACTAAAAATACAATAAACAATGGAGAAAAAGACCTAAGACTCCCCTTTGAACCACTGGAAAAAGTAGTTCCCATAAGGTTCTTGTACAAAACCACAAATTCAAGAGGTTAGTAACCCAAGATACAAAATATAAGACAAAAAAGTGTATAAAACTATAATTATGGTAAAAAAAAATAAGGCAACCAAATTTTTTTATCTTTCAAAAAGTACAGCCCATCAGCTCACAAACATTGTCTCTCTCCTTTAGTTGCAGTCCCAGTGACATGAAGTCACCCAGAAGCCATCAGCTGGTGCTGTTCCTGAATCAAAGTGCACGGTAATTCATTTCGGAAAAAAAAAAAAACTATCAATATCATATAAATGGAAATATCATCGAGCACAGCAATTGTGAAAATATTTAGGAGTATGGATAAACTCTCAGTTATCATCATGTTCACACATACTTAAAACTGTTAAGAAATGTAATAGTATTATCCACTCAATTAAGAAAGCCTTCATCTCTAAAAATAAAGCATGTGTAATAAAATTATATAGGACTTATGTTCTACCTCATTTGGATTATGGATCACCAATCTGGAGTCCGTTTCTTAAAAAGGATATAAATCAACTTGAAAGGATCCAAAGAAGACTTACTAAGTCTATCAAAGGATTAAATACCATGGATTATAATCAGAGATTGAAGAGTCTAAATCTTTTCTCCTTGGAGAATAGAAGGACTAGGGGTGATTTATTATTAATGTATCAAATTATGAAAAATCCAGCATTAATGGAACAATGTAATATAAATATAGTTCAAAAAACAGCAAATTTAAGATCACATGATAAACAAATTTTTATCAATAAAGTACAAACGGTTATGGCATCAGAACTTTTACAATATAGGAACTGTAAATCTATGGAATAAACTACCAGGAAATATAGTGGAATATAGTAGAATCACCAACAATAGATACCTCTAAAAAAAAGACTAGACAATTATTTAATCAGTAAATACCACAATGGATAAACCCACCAAGAGTGGGAGACAATTTAATGGGCATTCCGCCTACTTTGTCTTTGTACACCAAGTTAAACCAAGTTAAGTGGGGCCTCTGTTTATACAAAAAGAATGCACAAGTCATCATTTTTTTTTCATGGGTGGAACAGACACATTTTAAAAACTCAATAAAAAAAAGACAAGAAAATGTACGTCATCCTCCCGTCAGTTTTTATAAATGACCTTATAACACATATCGGAAAACTCATATTATTTGAAAAACAGATTTTTAAAAAGATTTGATAAAATATCTGCATTGGGAAGGTCAAAAGGTTTTCACCAGATATTTAAAGAGTACATAGATAATAAAATAAATGACTCAAAGTGCTTAGTGTCCTGCCTGAAATTAATATTAACTTTCAAAAGTGGTGAATTATTACTTCTCTCTCAAGCATTCTTTTTTTTTTTCCTTTTGCTAATTAAAATGTTTTTTTACCTGACAACACTTGGCTTGACTTGTGGGACAGCACTCTACCTGGAGGCTGACATAGCTGGTTCCATTCCTCCTTTTACATCATCAGCCCTATATGCAATATGTGTACCCTAGAGCAAAGGAGGGAGAGGGGTGATATGATCGAAACATTCAAACACCTTAAGAGCATTAACAAGGTGAAAGACTAACATGTTTCAATATAAGAAAAATAGCAGGACAAGAGGACACAGCATTAGATTAGAGGGAGGCCGATTAAGGGGTAATGTGAGGAAGTTCTTTGTCACAGAAAGGGTGGTGGATGCATGGAACAGCCTACCTCAGGAAGCGGTGGCTATGAATACAGTGCAGGGCTTCAAACAGGCATGGTATAGGCATAAGGGAGCAATACAGATGAGGATGGTAGGAATAGATAGGCCACTGAAAGAGCAAAGGCCGATGGCACATTCATAAGGTAGAAAACGAAATGGGCAGACTGGATGGGCCTTGCAATCCTTATTTGCCATCAACTTCTATGCTCCTATGTTTCTATGACCTCACTGTGCTATCACAACTGACCAATAGGAGTCGATCACCTGCTGCCAGATCGGTTATGTGTGATGTTACAGTCAGGGAGGTCACAATGCTGAGGAGGTATGACGGGGAATAAGACTAAATATGCAAGTCTCCAGCTAAAGTACTGCACTTCACATCACACTCAGGTAGAAAACCTTCAAATGAACAAAAACAAAGAAAAATGCTTCAGAAATAACAAGTAATGACTTGGCACTACTAGCTCTTTAGAGACAATTGTGTTTACAACAATTACATAGAACATAGAATTTGACAGCAGATAAGGCCCACTTGGCCCACCTAGTCTGCCCATTTCCCTACCTGATGGATAAGCTACAGATTCTAGTTAACCAACAGCTTACTTCCTCCTACCTCACTAGAATTGCTTTATGTCTGTAATATGCATTTTTGAATTCTCCCACTGTTCTTGACTCCACAACTTCCTCAGGAAGGCTGGTCCATGCATCCACAACCCTCTACATGAAAAAATACTTTCTAACATTACCTCTGAGCTGTTCCTCCTCTATCTTCAAATTGTGCCTACTTGTTCTTGCACATTTCTTTTCCTGAAAGATGCTACTCTCTTGGACTTTGTTAATTCCCTTGAGGTACTTGAACATTTCTATCATGTCCCCCCTCTCCCTCCTTTCCTAGAGGGTATACGTGTTAAGCTTCTTTATTTTCTCTTCATATGTCTTCTGGTATAGACCCTGCACCATTTTGGTTGCCCTCCTCTGAACAGCCTCCACTCTGTCTATGTCTTTGCGGAGATGGGGTCTCCAGAACTGAACGCAGTACTCCAGATGGGGTCTCACCAACTGTCTGTACAGAGGGATAACAACTTCTTGTTTTCTACTGTTGATGCCTCTCCCTATGCATCCCAGTATCCTCCCAGCCATTCTTACTGCCTTCTCACATTGCTTGCCCACCTTTAGGTCATCTGATATAATTACTCCCAGGTCCCGTTTGATTTTTGTTGTTGTTAGTATCTCACCCCCCATTGTGTACTCTTCCCCTGGGTTTTTGTTTCCCAGGTGCATTATCGTGCACTTCTTTGCATTGAATCTGAGCTGCCATATATTTGAGATTACATTTGACTTTAGTGTTTTTTCAGCTTTGTCCTGTTATCAATCTACTGAGTATTTCAGAAAATGCAGTCTTCATTTCACAAGGTCTCTCAAACAGTATCTGACTGTCTCCAGCTGACCTCAGAGTTGCTGCCTTATATTCTGTTCAAGGGAGGTGATAAGGGCAGGGCTGTGGATGTAGTCTGGCTGGACATCAGCAAGGCCTTTGATACCTGAGGTGCATGACAAGCTTCTGGAAAGTAAACCGGTGTGGTATGCATGAAACATACAGAAGCTGGTTTGCTATGTGGCTTGGAGGCAGAAAGTAGAAGGTGGCAGTGGACACACCCTCTGATGAAGCTCTTAATGAGTGAAGTGGTGGGGCTCTAGATGGTTATAGAGTGATTGGTTGTGAACAGTAAGCTTCATTTCTGTTTGAGCTATTTTTATGTGTTTATGATTTGCACTATAACAATATATGGGCATAGCATGATAGAGCGCCAGCTTATGCATTTTATATTGGAGCTTCTGGCCGGAATACATGTACCTGCTGTGGCAGGATGAATTCCCTGGACGTCTTATCAATACTATGAGAGTTTAAGCCACTCTATGAAATTTTTTTTGTATGTTAAATAAAACTGTTTTCTAAGATGCATTAAATTTGTGCTGGAGCTTTGTACCCACTAACTGCTAAAGACTATACGTTTCTTGGTTTATTTATAAGGGTTACCATAGTAAGCTTAATTGCTTACAGGAACTATCATAGGATTTTTGGTACAATGGTTTTATTATGAGAACTAGCCAGCCCATATCTTCTAGCACCCCCTCAACAGCTACATGCCCTTGACAAATACTGGGACCATGGCAGTGGACAGGCACTATGCCATGTGGAGAGGAGTACTAGTCTGTGTCCCTCAGAGATCAGTACTGGGGCCACTGCTCTTCAACATCTTCCCCAGTAATCCAGAAACTGGGGTTTTATAGCAATCTACCTAAAGGGATTTATGAGGATTTGGGCACTACTTACATAATATGGTAGCTGAACAAACTTTTTAAAATGTTATTGTGATCCAGTATTCCCATGAAATGGATTATAATTTCATCCAGTTGAGGTGGCAGCCAATCCCTTCCACTTCCTGATTGCACTGCCCCATCCCCACACTCAGGCACATTAAAATGTGTGATCAGGGAGAGCGTGGGATTGTGCTCCATAGAAGTCAATGGCAGTCCATTTCAACTGCATATTTATACATAAAAATGGCCAGTTGGAGATTAATGAAGGGCCACCACTCGACTAACATGGGCTTTGTTAGTCAAGGGGTGGTCTTCATTAATCTACTACTGACCATTATGTGTAAAAACACCACCGAAATGGATCCCCATTGACTTCATTAGGAATGCCCACACTCTCCCTGGTCACACGTCATTACATGCTTAAGTGCAGACCAGGGTGTGACAAGGCAGTCAGGAAGTGGAAAGGATCAGCTTGCCACCTCATTGAGGTGAAACTAAGATCCCTTCCATGGAAATACTGGTTCACATTAACATTGTAAAACGTTTGTGGAAAGACTATCACAGGTATCAGCTGCCTTAATATGTGAGTAGTGACCAATCTGCAGAAAACTGGAAAATCACTTTAAATTAACAGATGACACTAAGCTGGCCTGGGTAGTAGACTCCCTCGAGTAGCAGGGCTTGCTGGACTGGGTAATTCGAGAGAGAGAGAGTTTACTATGCAAGTATAAACATTTTAGACTGACTGTGAATGTGCTGCTATAGAGCATTACATGCTTTAGTTAAATTAAACTTTCCAAGCTGTCTCATTACAAACAATACTGCATGTAATTCATTACTGAGAACAAATCATAGCATTTAATAACTACTACTGTAAAATGGAGAGGAGAAATCCTGGAAGCTGATTGGCTGAAGCAATCTTTGACCCGTGATAATATCTCACAATATCATCACAGTCTAAGACTGATTACCAAGATCAGCCATCTACTAACACTTTAGGGTAATTTTATAATCACAATAATACACTCCAGGGTGTGGTATATCATGAGATATTGTCACTTCTCGGGTGCATGAGACACTTGGCCTTAGTGGCCTTGTGCCTCACAACGCACCCGAGGCATGACGATATCTCATGATATTCCACACCTTGTTGTGTATTATTGATTAATTATATCACATATAACCAAGATTTCATAGACTTTCTTTTTTAAATATATACAATTGCATAAATTGAAAAGATAAGTAGGAAATAATATTCAGTCAAGGCATTTGCTCCATGCACCGCTATCTTGAACTCACATGAGCAGGATATAAAAATATAGCCAGGATAAAAATTAGCATGGAATAGCAGGTTCTAAATTTAAAGAATCAATGGCTATGAATGTTACCAGAGCACACAAATGTATAAACAGTATGAGACTGAAAATTAAATTTACAGTAAAACATAACACTCTGGAATTACCCTGATAGGTTCCAGTTGAAATTACTTTATTTTATATATGTTTTGATTTTCATCTTTATTCTCATTTTCTTGAATATTAATTAATTCTAGCTGATGCTGCCATTTTGGGTCAGGTTAAGCAATGGATGGTTCTGACGCCATATGGCACTCATGGGTATAATGGGTTAACAGCATAGACATGAAGTACAGGCAGATTATGAGCACTGAAATGGAGAAAGAGCTATATGATTAATAAATCATTTATAATATAAGCTACTCAAATCTCTTGAGATCATGTATAATTATTTACAATTCTACAACATTTCTGAATCTGTGACAAAGACAAGCAGCATAGCAAGTCCCATTCAGGTGCATAAGGAGTGTTTAGGTATTATCCATTATTATGTTTGCTTGTAGTCAAGTGCAAAGCAAACATATTGTTACTGTAGTGTAGGGGGCTGTGTAGGTGTATACTGTGTAAACCAATGGATGTAGAAATGCAGGAGGCTTGCCTCTCAAACATCAATGCTGAGAAAGCTGATGATGACAATGTTTAGTTAGCTGATGGGCTCAGACTTCTTGTAGATCACAGAATAAAGCCTCACAAATCACATTGGTTTTCTGCCCATTAGCCAGCTAGCAGACATCAACAGGCTTTGAAGATAAACATTAAGGTGTGTGTGTGTGTGTGTGTGTGTGTGTGTGTGTGTGTGTGGCTGTGGCTGTGGCTGTGGCTGTGTTTCCTCCTAGTTACAGACCAGAAGCACCTATTTGAAAGCACTGAATAGTGTTGGGGAAAAAGCAAATATAATAGCTTCAAATATGTTAACAGCATGTCAGTAATGAACAGAAAACAACAGCAATAGTTGATTTTAAAGAGCTAGTGTACTGGCTGAAACTGCCTGCAATTAACTGTAACTTTCAGATGTAGTCAGCTATCACTTCTTATATCTCAAGTATTTTTTTCTTTTCTGTTTGCTAATTAGATTTTCCACTTGGCAGTACTGGGGTGATATGTGGAGCAGCACTCTGTCTGGAGGGGGAAAAAAGTCAATTCTGTTCCTCCCACTACATCAACACTGAGACCACACTGACTATGACATCACTAGTAACCAATGAGAACCATTTCTCACTGCCAGGTTTTACTTTCACATGAAACAGCAGGGACTGGCTCTCCCTGGTTACTAGTGATGTCACAATTCCTGCATTTTGATTGGTAGCTTCTGAGAGTCACTGCCCAGGCTGCAAGGATTATGGTGCCTCAAGGTGTTCGGTCTCATTTCTGATGATGTAATGGGAGGAACAGAACTGACTTTTTTTTTCCTTCAGACAGAGTGCTGCTCCACACATCACCTCAATACTGCCAGGTGGAAAATCTTCTAAGTAAAAAACAGAAAAGAAAAAATACTTGATATATAAGAAGTGATAACTGACTGCATCTGAAAATTACTATTAATGCCAAGCAGTACACCAGAGTTACATGTTTATGTTCCTTTTAAACAGTCCTTGATACCAGTTGGATAACTTCGAAAAATGTGAGAGTTAGACACAATTTAGTTTATTGTTCAAATATTTTTGAAATCCTTTTTATTTCATAAGGAATTTATCCTCCTACCCTTCTCCATCGGGATCCCTCTGCTTTCCAACCCCAGCTACATTATCCAACCTTCAGGACTTGCCCCATCAGATTTTACCTCGCTGTCGGAGTGGGTGCCATGGATGGTGGTGTTGTGGTGCCTTCACATTCACAGCATCATCCTGCAGAGAGGGTTTCTTTTCCATCTGTTACTCCCCTTGAGTCAAAGCCAGCAGGTTGCAGTGGCACACATGTAGACAGTGAAGATGTAGTGCTCTTTCAACGCCCACCTCTGCTTTCAGTTCTGGTGACTGCTACTGTGCCAGCTACCCTCCAACAGGTGGAAGCCAAGCAATAGTACACACTGTCCCCCACCTTGAAGCAGGAGATTCATTGGTGAATGCTAAATCATCCTTGGAGGCAGTTCACAGGAGGGCAACTAAAATGGTGCTGCAAGAGAAGCCATACAAGGAGAGGCTAAAGGAGCTTAATATGTATACCCTTGAGGAAAGGAGGGACAGGGGGGACATGATAGAAATGTTTAAGTACCTCAGTGGAATCAACAAAGTCCAAGAGGGTAGCATCTTTCAGAAAAAGAGATGTGCAAGAACAAGGGACACAATTTGAAGATAGAGAGGGATGGCTCAGGGGCAATGTGAGGAAGTATTTTTTCACAGAGAGGGTGGTGGATGCATGGAACAGCCTTCCTGAGGAGATTGTGGGGTCTAAAACTGTGGGAGAATTCAAGAATGCATAGGACAGACATAAGGCAATTTTTGTGGGGGGTAGGAAGAAATAGGCTGTTGGTTAAATAGGATCTGCAGCTTATCCTCTAGGTAGGGAAATGGGCAGACTAGGTGGGCCAAGCGGTCCTTATCTGCCATCAATGTCTATGTTCTATCTTTCTATGTTTCTATGTTGCCCCTACCAGTCCACAAACAACCTTGGTTCATTCTTGACTGCAGGTCTCCAGTGTGGCAAGAGGTGAGGTACCCAGTGCCTCAGCCTTCCATGCCTCTGACCTGGCTACAATTTTACTGTAGCTCACATTTCCTTAGACAATATTGTTTGTTGCCCTGAGGGGGACTGAACCTGTAACCCACTGTTTTACAGTTATGTGCTTTTACCTTTGTACTTTTCAGCCAGAACTTCATTTTTGCAATGTTTCCCCTTTTTTTAATCACTGAGGGACATGACATAAAAACAAGATTACTGTTCCATGGACTTCATTAGCTTTGGCTGCCTACCTACACATAACATCATAATGCCCTGTTTATGACATCATAATTCTCTCCACAGCAACATATTGGGATTTCATAAACAGAGCTGTGACTGCAGAAGTGGACAACCAGACAGAGCAAATAGGGCAGAGATCCTGTTTCCATGCAAATGTCCTTAGTAATAAACAAATAAGGGCAACAATTACAAACAAGCATTTGTCAATGCCGAATGTTGGCTTGCTGGCATTGGCATTGGTAGTGCAGGAGTTAGAAATGCAAAATAGGAATGGCAGCGAAGTATTGAAGTAACGCCAACAGCCCCCCCCCAACAGAGACTGAAAGGCGTTGGGGGTGTGACTTTGGGTCAGCCATAATGCTTATGCCATTCCACCTCACCCTACCCTGCAGAGCGCGACAGGTGTCGGGGTGTGCATTGGGGTTTTCGGCCCTTATGCTCACCCCATTCCATAAGGAAATAAGCTGAAATGGGTGCAATATAGGAGAATGGGGTGAACGTTAGGGTGACGGAACCCAAGGCACATCTCAATGCCTGTCAGTGGCTGTAGGGTGGGTGGTGGGGGTAGAATTCTGTGAACATTATGGCTGATGAACCCAAGTTACATCCCTGATGCCAGTCAGTCTCTACAGGGCGGGTGTATGGTTGGAAACCTTCAAGCCCCGGGTATTTGTTGGTATTTTCACTCCACATTTTCACCATTGGATTTTTGGGACCCACCTTATGAACAGTGGCATTATCATTTCGTTACTCAATCCTGAAAGTGATTTCGCACAGCAACTGAGCCATTGGGAGCCACAGGTGCGGAAACACATTTTGGGTAGGATGGGAAAAAGGACAGCTGTCCTGTTCATAAGAAGGTGTAAAAAATGGCAATGTTGAAAATCTAGGGAGAAGACATGAAAAATTTGCAGACTTACAAGCATGCATAGATGCTGCGCAACGCACGCCCGTAATGAGGTCATTTTTTGGAATATTTTTACCAGCATGTCAACATGGGCATTTTAAGACCTCCGCTCATGAATAGTGTGATTTTCTTAATCTGTCCTGAATGTTGATTTCCCGCAGTGACTGCACCTTTGTGAGCCAGATGTGCGAAAGCACATTTTGGGCAGGATGTGAAAAATGACAGCTGTACTGTTCATAAGGAGGTGTGAAAAAATGGCAATGTTGAAAATCTGGAGTGAAAATGTTAAAAATTCTCTGAGTTATGAGCGTGCGTGGAAACTGCGCAACCCACACTGGTAACAGTCATTTTTTGGAATTTTCTCACCAGATTTTCAACATAGGCATTTTGGGACCTCCACTTACAACCAGTGTCACTGTGATTTTCTTAATCTGTCCCAAATGTTGATTTCCAACAGGAATCGCTCCATTGTGCGCCACATGTGTGAAAACACATTTCAGGCAGGATGCGAAAATGACAGCTGTACTGTTCATAAGGAGGTGTGAAAAAATGGCAATGTTGATAATCTGGAGTGAAAATATTGAAAATGTTTGAAGTTACGAACGTATGTGGAAACTGCACAATGCACGCTCGTAACACAGTCATTTTTTGGAATTTTTTCATCAAATTTGCAACATAGGCTTTTTGGGAGCCCACCTCATGACCAGTGGCACTGTCATTTCATTAATCAGTCCTGAAAGGTGATTCCACGCAGTGACCATGAAATCACCTTTCAGGACTGAGTAACGAAATGATAGTGACTGATTTCATGAGGTGGGGTCCCAAGAACCCCATGTTGAAAATTTGGAGCCAAAAGTCAAAAAAATGGCTGAGATATCTATCTAAGTTGAACCCCCCCCCCCATTAATGCCATTATACAGCTTACTATGATTTTCTTCAGTTCATGGTCAGCTTTTGAAGAGTTCAGACGCCTCTCGCTCCCCAAAGATCACTGCGCCTGGCTCCGGAGGTAAGTATGGGGTGAGAGGGGTGCGGGAGGTGGGGTGCTCAGAGGGTGGGGTGGGTTGGGGAGGAGGGGCGCCATGACAATGAGGGACCGTTTTCTTGCTATAGAGAAAAAGAAAAAACTTCAGGGAAGGTTTTTACAGGTTACAAATTACATTTGAGCGCACGCTAGGGTGGGCTCCCAGTGTGCCACCTGGTTTTGAAGGGACTGAAGCCCACGGATTGGGCACCCTGTCGACTAACAAATTGAACTGGGAAGGGGGCATGCCGACAGGGGGATTGGGCAACCTCGAAGTCATCTTTCTAGGGATTGTGAGAGGCAGCCGGAGGGAGGGAGCCGCAGCCATGTTTATTGAAATGTTTCACCAGGAATGGCACATAATGGAGGTGTGTCAGATCTCCACTGCAGTGATGAGCCTATCTCTCATTGCAATGGCGGATTTGTTTCAAGTTGTTGGCACTCTCTGAAACTGCTGTCATCGGCAGCATACTCACTGGTTGGCGGCTGAGGGACACACCGACTAAAGCATCCCCTGGATTTGCCACAACACTGACGCACCTTTGAAAGTGCTACTGCAGTTCTACTACCGCAAGATGTTGCTTGTGCATGCGTGCACAAGCCAACATAAAAAGGGTGAAATACAAACTAAACTGTGTCTATATATTATGTTATACTTTTCAGAGTTGTCCCAACAATATCAGGGGTTCTTTAAAGCCCCGTTACACTGCAAGCAAACATTTGGCATTGACAAATAGTAAAGCATTTTGGTGATAGCAGATATACCTTGTGGTACATTTGGTAATAATTTATGCACTGAATACTTTTGATTTATAGATCACGAATAGGCCCGTTACCATTTCAACTGAGGGTTATTTTCTACAAGAATAATGTACTAGCTAATTTATCAGTTCTGTACAAAGCTTAGATTAATTTATTCAAACAATCTTCATGCTATGTTTTATTGTAAAACTTATATATTGTGTCTCACAGAAGTCGCCTGAGGAAGCCTACAGGGTAATACATTGGGACATGTCAAGAAAATAAAGTTGTTTATGGATTGAAACTCCCAAGTGCAGCTTCTTTAAAAGCTGAGTGAACAGTCCACCTTCCATTTTTTTTACACAGGGTGGTGGACTCCCTTGATTATGGGGACAAAATTCAGGAGAACAGGAACAAGCAGGGTGATGGTTGGACTCCTGGAGTGTTAGATTCAATGTAAGCAAATTGTATTTTGTATCCATTAGTTTACCAAGTATATTACCACTGAGCACAAGGCGAGTTTGCAAGGTGTGTAATTTATTTATTTATTTGAAAATTGGTAACTGGGAAAGGCACAGTGAGCCAGGGCTCATTTCTAGGTTAGACCCGTGGAAAAGGCAAAAGGAATACAATAAATAAGATACAGCAGCATTCCAAAAAATAAAGTGCAAACAGTGAACAATTCAGTACAGCACAGTGCAAATAACAGTAAAGGGTAAACAGAAGTTGGGTCTCTGAGCAGCACCAGTGCCCAATTAAATTGACAAAAGCAGGTTGAAATGATTCAGTGCAGAAGTTGTAGAGTTGTAGTAACATGACCCAACCCCGGGAAGGGGCCATTGTGAGTGTGGAAAGGGCATCATGGGGAAGTCAGGTAGGGAGCTGACAGGAACAGGAGGGGAAGGGGAGAAGCTTTAGCTGGTGTCTAAGGGAAAAGGGGGAGACTGAGAACTGGAGGAAGGAGGTGAGCAGATTCTAGAGGAAGGGAAGATGACAGAAGAAGGCTGAGTGCCCAGGCCAGCAGAGGAGTGAGGGAAGGGGAGGGAGAAGGTGTGAGGATCCCTGGAGTGGAAGGAGTTTGAGGCAGAGGGATTGTGTGAAAGGAGTAAGTTACAACCAAATAAATATAAGTTATATAGCAAGAGATACAACAATACTATTTAAATACTCATCAAATATAGACTAGTCCATTAGTGCAGTGGTAGTGCTGTTGCTCACTATGTCAGTGAGCTGGATTCGGTACTGCACTCAGGTTGCTCAGGCCAGCCAAGGGTGGCAGGATTCAACATCTCCAAAGGACAGTTCTACTCCCTCGTGGAGGTGGCATGCTGCATACTACTGCTTGAATGCCCCCTGGTGGAGACCAACCAGCAGCACAGTGGGAGCCCAGAGCTAGGATGAGGGGCAGCCATCAGATGCCAGGCATGCATGAATGTGCTTCACAGCACATTTATACCCTCAGGCAGGCGTACCATTTACAGGTAACCAGAGGTTGTGGTTGAGACCCTTATGATTTCTTTGCAACCCCTATGATGTGTGTTGTAACTGGTAAAATAAAGTTTTCATTGCATTTACTTATATAAAATGTGGTGGTTGGAGGAGCTTCACAACCACTATGACCCTGCTGAAACTGACTTTTGTAACCCTGTGGTTCTGGTGAAATGGTGCTACTGCCCTTGGTGAGAGGGGAACAAGAGCTGTAGGAAAAAGCCTGGGTCTGCCATCATGTCAGCATGCCCCCACAGACCCATGCACAACTGACAAGACAGGCCACCCACCAATATTGTCCTGGATAAGTAGTGGATAGCCTATAAGTCATGAGAGGTTTGGTGATAGAACTGTAGGGGTGCCATAAGGTGAGTGGTGGAATGAGAAAAGGCTTTGATAAAAATATAGATATATATATATTTTGTACTGGCGCAGTAGTGCCAGTATAGTTGGTTGAGTAAGCACTTTAATGTTAAACCTCAAATTTTGCACCTTAATAACTTTTGCCACCATATAGCAGATTTGCCTAAAGTTTGCATGCACAGTCTAGTACCATAGCTCTACTGGATTTGGCAAGTTATGTTATGGTCGGATGTACAGTTGCAGAGCTACAGAATGAAAAAAAAATGAAAAAAGGACTTTTTGCGCGTTTCTTTGCTCGCACCTACAGCCCGCATGATTTGTCCGTTCAGTCCAAAATCTTCAGGGAAGATGCAGTCTGGGTCACCAATGTGCCTTTTGAAGATTTGGTGTAAAAATATTAAACCATTCAAAAGTTATTCAAAAAACAAATTTCCCATTATAGTCAATGAGGAATAAATATATGTGTCACACGAAAGTGTCGCAAGTACAATTTTCCTTTCACAAATTACCCTTTTACTTTCATGCTACTGCCATCTTGCTTTCAGTTAGTGAGAGAGAAAAATGCCTGGCATTTAAATTTGGGACCCTCTGGTTAAACACTGACTGCTGGGTTTACCTAGTCGGGTCCAGAGGATGCCAGCCCTATCTTTTTTTTTGGGGGGGTAAACCCCCCCGAAATGCTATTTTAAGCATCTGAGAAAAAATACTTTCACAAATGATGAAAGAAACTGCCAAAATACATTCGCAAATGCGAACGTTTCGTGTTACGTTTTGCGAAACTTTCGTGATTTTCAAAAGTATTTAAAAAAATATATATACAATATTTGCTATCACCCTGCAACTGAACGGTTGGGTCTTTTGGGCTGAAATTTGCAGGGTGGCAAGCCTTGGTCCCACAGATGTGCCTTTATGTGGTTTGGTGCCAAAACATTCAAGGGGACCAAAGTTACAGTGTTCTGAAATTGAGAAATATCCCATAGGATAATATTGCGGTGCCCATGATGCCTTTTGGCACCTGTATCTCGAAAACGAAGCGAGCTATGGATTTTTCGTTACCAACAGCTTAGTTCACCTTTAGTTCACCTTTAGGTGAACTAACCTGCAGAAACAATTTTTTAAACATTCGATTACACCAGCAGTGGAATTTTTTTCCTACATGCTACGGTTACGGAGATATTTGTAAAAACATGTTACAAGGGTACCTTTTCAGTGCATTTCGGTGCCTGTATCTCATAAATGATGTGAGATACAAATTCAGTCAATTTATACTGTGTGGAGTACTCGCTGCCATGATTATAACAGCCCTTGAATTTTTTTTGTAGCTGCTATGGTTGCTGAGATATTGGCACATTAGTGGCACAAGGGTTCCTTGCCCTATAGGGCTGCTGTATGGCTCTGTACTTACAAGTGAGTGGGAGCATAGGGCCCAGAGAGCCCACACTCCCACATACACATACCATTACAAAAAAAATGTACAATGTGAAGGGAGCATAGGGCCCAGAGGGCCCGTGCTCCCACTTACACATACCAGTTACCAGTTACATTACACTTTCTCAAAAAGAAGGGAAATTCATTGTAAAAAAAAAAAAAAACTCTGTTAATGCATCAGTTAAGGTTCATAGCACAACAAGTTTGTAAATGTGCTGTAAGGGTTCAATCCACTAACTCTGCATTCACTCCACCCTCACCCCCCATCCCACAGACACACACACACACATATGCAAGACACATGTAAGATTGTAAGACACTATACCACTCCGTCACATCTGTAAGCACAATAATCACAACACTGTAGTAATTTCACATAACACTTTGTAATGAAAAACTAAATACAGTATGATC
This sequence comes from Neoceratodus forsteri, assembly GCA_016271365.2. Taxonomy (NCBI): domain Eukaryota; kingdom Metazoa; phylum Chordata; order Ceratodontiformes; family Ceratodontidae; genus Neoceratodus; species Neoceratodus forsteri. The sequence goes on from JADMNL010000023.1 coordinate 523,448,365, forward strand.
GACTCTGTACTGCCAGCACAGAATAATGACACATTATTGCTGGCATATCTTAGTCATACAATGAGACGTAGTCTGTATACATTTTCAAAAGATTGATTTTTATGGTTCATAATTCAACAATTGGCTCACTGCAGGATAGAGCTGACACATACATAGTACTTTTCAGAAACTGCTCAGGCATGAAACTAGCAGCATCACATGTTGTAATACTATTGCATTACTTGGAAATACTCATTAACAGTTATGTTATGGTTAGCTTTGGATGTTACAACTGTTGCTTTTACATCTTACTTGTAAACTATACTACTACTATACTATACTTTTATTATTACTGCAATTTGTTATTAGAACTGACTCACTCTATCAGAAAAAAAATGCAAACATCCAATGGCTGTTGGTAGGCTTATTCAAACTCTCATTTCCAATAAGCTATCTGTGGATGACATACTGTGTGTTTTACCTGACGCTGGTTGTCTCTGGTTGGCTGTGTTGCCTTGGCCCTTCCCCTGCTTGCATATGTGTGTGTGTGTGGGGGGGGAATGTGGAGTTAGGGAATTGAACCCTAACAGCACATTTCCAAATGTTGTCGCTGTTCTATGAACCCTAGCCGATGAAGTAACTGAGTTTTTGTAATGAACATATACATATATATGTATATATATATATATATATATATATATATATATATATATATATATATATATTAAACATGATATGGTGATTGAAAACATTTACATGACTTCGGTGACGTCATGATCTGGGAAGCAGCTTAGCTCTGCAGCTCCGTTTCCACCTAGGCCATTAAAGCTTAAAAAACTATTTTTTGACCTCAGATTTATTTTATTTAGATCTGGTTCTCCTCAGGAATGCCCACAAAAAGACCCAACGCACAAAAAGTGCAAGCAGCTGATGCCAAAATGAACGGAGCCGACTCAGACAATGATAGCTCGCAAATCTCTGGAAAGAGTGAGCGACCAAGAGGAGGTGGTTCAAAAACACTTAATACAACCAGGCAAATGGACAAAGTACTTCAGGAACTAAGAGATTTCAGGAAAGAAACCCGCTCCATGTTCATAGCCCTGCGTACTGACCTTGGGAAAATGGAGAAATGGCTGGATGGCGTGGAAGAACAGGCCACGATCACCGACTCTCGTGTAGACTTTGCAGAACAAGCGATAGTCCAGATGCATCAAACCCTACGAGAGTTGCAGGAACAGGCGGAGGAAGGGGAGGCGAGAAGCAGGCAAAACAACTTAAGGGTCAATGGATTCCCCGAGGGTTCTGAAGGTAAAGACCCAGTTCAGTTTATGCAGCAGTTCTTTAGATCTAAATTAGACTTGCCGGATAACTGTACTCTTGAAATGGATCGTGTGCATCGTACATTGGGCCCGCAAACAAAAAACAGACCACGTGCTATCTTAATCTGATTCCTTCGATATCAAGAAAAGAAATTAGTGCTACACTGCTACATAAATCATGGCAGCAGTGGGACCTGACCTATGTAGACCATAGGATTTATGTAGATAACGACTACCCGACGGCAATCGCCATGAGGCGCAGAGCATATGCACCCATACTTAAAAAGCTGAAGGAAGCAAAAATTAAGTTCAGAACCCCTTACCCAGCAAAGTTAGTGGTACAGTTAAAGGAGGGTCCTCAGACCCTGTATGAAACAACGGAGGAGGCAGCACTGGAACTTTCTAAACATGGCATTGAAGTATCCCTTACTCAAAAGCAACCAAGCATGTCGTTAGCGACTAAAGTGGCCCAGAGAGCATGGAGCAGAGATGCCGAGAGAGCAACGCCGCAGGGATGGAGCCCTAGTGATCCAACAGATCCTTGAAGGAATGAAAGAATAGCCTAAGTTTAAATCTGGGACCTCCTCAGATGTTCAGGATGTGAATTGAAGTGCTTTGTGGACATACTTCTCTTTTCTCGTTGCTGCAGCCCTGCTCCCTAATTGGACCCTTTTGGCCATTGGGGTAGTATGTTTGCCTATCTCTGGCCCTGTAGGCTTGATTCTGCCATGATGCTCGACCTCCCTGTTATTCCCCTGATGATAGGTGCCCCACACGAAGCAGAGGTGGCCTACTGGGGTCCCCCCGAGTGGGGGTGGGGCATTCCCCCAACAGCCGCTGCCACATTGTTTGGGTTAGGGCCCTACCACAACTCATATGCCACCTGCACATGCTATCTGTTACATGCCATTTTGGATACCCTTGCAGGTTGCTCATTAGCGGGGGCTCGCTTGGCTGGAGGAGTGGGTATAGTTGAGGGCTGAAGCACGGGCAGATTATCAAAGCTTGAGGACAGACAGATGAACTTACCAGAGGTCCTTCATGAGTCACGAACAATGCCAAATCACGGGATGTCCCCTGGGCATCCATAGCTTCTATGTCTGCTATACTAAGTCATGAGGGGTGACCCCCCTTTTTCTTTACACCATCAGTGCCTCTAGATTTGATGGACCTCGAAATCTCAAAGTAGAGGTTTGTTTCCCCTCAGGGGATGTTGTGGCTCTGTTTTGCTCCCCTTGGCCTTACCCCGCCACTAGCTGTACCGGCGGGGGATGGTCTGAGGAAGGGCAGACTTCTTATTACTGCAGAGCTGGCACCTACAGGGAAACTGAGCTGCCAGTGGTAATCCCCATGCAACAGGGAAACTGGTAATCACCTTCCACAATTGGATCCCTTCCCACCATTATTCCTAATTTGTATGGCCGATGCTGAAGAAGAGGTCTACATATTTCATCACTCGGCATGGGTGGAACAAGAGACCTGACCACCTTCCTTTACCCCTCCCCCACACATAAACGCTTGCTTCTAGTCTATCAAGTTGATAGACCCAGCCAAATCTTGGCATACCTGAAGATTGATGGCGTGTTTACCATCAGTCTCATGGAAGCCCATAGAAGTTCAGTGGCTCCTGCCCAGTTGGCAGAGTGCTGCTTGTTTTTCTTTTGGTTAAAGTTCAAATTTTACTGTTCCCAGTTTGAGGAAGTTGTTTCTCACTTTTCCCCATACAGGCAGTCACATTTCGTACAACCTGAGATGGAGCGTAGATGCAGTTGTAATCCGGAGATAAACCTGGAGCTGTTTGCTCTATTTATTTTAAAAGGTTAATATTAAGTGTAATGGCTAGAATACCTCTCCAGATTTTTTCTCTGAATGTTAATGGCTTAGGCAGTCCTGTTAAAAGAGCCAGAATGATTTCCAGGTTTAAAAAAGCACAGGCAGGAATAGTATACCTTCAGGAGACTCACATGAATGCTAACAAGCATAGGAAGCTAGCCAGAGGGGAGTTTACCCAGGTGTTCTCTTCTGCTTTTGCAAATGGGAGATGAAGGGGGGTCACCATATTGATATCTGCCCACACCCCATTCCAGTCCACCCAAGAGTGGGTTGACCCAGAGGGACGCCTGGTAATTGTACAGGGCCGTCTACAGAATGAGGAAATTACCGTGGCCAATGCATATTTCCCACTCGGATCAACAATTCAAACAATCAGATTTCTCTTAAATAAAATACTTCAATTAACCAGGGGTACCCTAATACTGGCTGGGGATTTTAACATTACCCCTAATCCTAACCTGGATACTACAGCAGGGGTCAGAGGCAAACAACCTGCCCCTCATAAATTTTTTAAACAGTTTCTTCAAGAGGTGGGGTGGGTTGATGTGTGGTGAACCCTTCATTTTAGAGACAGGGGATACTCCTTTCATTCCGCTGTACATGGGTCTTATTCTAGAATAGACCATTGTTACATGCAGAAGGAAAACGTGGGGATCCTGATTGAGGCAACCATAGGGGACATAGCTGGTTTAGATCATGCCCCGGTGATTACAAAGTGGGAACTAGGTCTAGAAAAATGGTATACAATGTGGAGGTTCAATCCTATTTACTTTAGAAACCCCCTTTTTAAGGATTTTTTAGAGGAGAAGATACAGGAGATCCAACAGGACAATTCAGACCCAGAAGTTTCCTTCCCAATTCTTTGGGACACACTGAAAGCAGTACTCCGTGACCATTTAATTTGATATATGTCAATGTTGAAAAAACAACACAGTGAAAAACAATCCCACTTGGAGCAGACTCTTAGTTTTCTCCAATGGGCTCACCAGCAGGGGGACAGCTCTGTTTTACCTCAGCTCAAACAAATCAGGCAGAAGCTAGATACTCTGGTGCTCCAAAATACTGAGATTGCCCTAGCCTTTCTTCGGCAGAGATACAGGGAAGTTTGCCCCAGATCCACCCGTCTGTTGGCCTTCCGACTACGTAAACAGAAGCGTTTTTCAACTACAGCCACAATTAGAGACCCCAATACAGGTTCCTTATATACTAGAACCAGTCATATCACTCAGGTCTTCTGTGAATATTATAAAAGCCTGTACTCCTCAGACTATCCCTCAGAACACAATGATATCACTGCGTTTCTTACCCCCTTAGGCCTCTCACAGTTATCTAAGGATCAACAAGAATTATTGGTTTCCCCAATATCGCACACTGAACTTATAGCTACCATATCCCAATCTAAAACCTGGTCCTGATGGATACGGTGCCGAATTTTACAAAAAACGTTACCCAGAAGGTTGCTCCACTCCTCCTTTGGGTATACAATAAAGTTCTACAAGGGCAAGGGGATCCACCACCCAGTTGGTCATATGCGGTGGTGTCCCTGATTCCTAAACCAGACAAAGACCCTCAATACTGTGCTTCATATCGTCCAATTTCAGTTTTGAATATGGATTATAAACTGTTTATGTCCATTATGGCTAAACGATTGGACACAGTCTTACCATCCATAATCAACCTGGACCAAACCGGTGTCATGAGCACCAGATCCACAGCAAACAATATAAGAAGAGCATTGCACCTGGTACATGAGATGCAATCTCAGATATCTCCTTCAGTCCATCTCAGCTTAGATGCTGAGAAGGTTTTTGATAGGGTCTCTTGGCCCTTTTTGTTTGCCACAATGAAATATATGCAGTTCCCATTGCCCTTTGTCTCACTGATTAGGAAATTGTACTCCCACCCAAATGCATGTGTAAAAGTTTTGGGACACCACTCCGCATACTTCTCTCTGTTCAGAGGGACGAGGCAGGGATGCCCAATGTCCCCAGGACTATTCGCACTCTTTATCGAGCCATTGGCACAAGCCATTAGATGCTCATCCCTCTTTGAGGGGATTCAGATGGAGGGGATGGAACACCGCATAGCCTTATATGCAGATGATGTCTTGCTTTTTTTGTACAACCCTGCTCAGTCAATCTCAGCCGTCTTTGATATAGTGGAGCGATTTGGTGTTTATTCAGGGTATAAGCTGAACACTAATAAAACCGAGGTGCTAACTTTTAACTTTGTTCCCCCTCCATCCCTGGCTCAGATTTATCCCTTCCACTGGGACTTAACTAGATTGAAATATTTGGGTGTTTTTATTTCCCACTGAGCAAGGGATTCAGAGAAGAATAACTATACTCCTTTCTACACTCAACTTCAATGAGACCTTGCGAGATGGAATGTACTACCATTGAATCTCCTCCAGAGAGTTGAGGTCATCAGGATTGTAGCCCTCTACTTATTCCAGAATATTCCCATTTATATCTCAGCCCAGACATTTTGAATATGGAATAAAGCCATTAGTATATTTATCTGGGTGGGGAAACATCACAGGAAGAAATTTTCCATTTTGACCCTCCCAAGGAAAGCAGGGGGACTGGCCCTACCCAATCTCAAACACTACTATTGGGCATCACATATATCTTTTATACTGATCCAGATGATGCGGAATTGCTCTGCTCATTGGAAGGTAATAGAAGAGGGCCTGATGCCCTTTCAGAACCTGATTGAGACTACTACGTATTGTTCCCCTCCTCTTCTGCCGGAGCCTGAACTTAATAACCCATGGATTACCTACCAACTGAAATTATGGAAGGTGATTAGAAGGCACTTCACTCTTTCTCCATGCCTATGGTTACTTACTCCTATAACTCTCACTGAGAATTTCCTCCCAGCCAAACTTGACCATACATTTAGCACATGGGAGCAGTTGGGGATTTTCAATATCTCACATCTTCTCTCTGATGGAGAATTTAGATCCTTTCAGGAAATTTGTCACACCCATGGGTTGAGACAATGTGATTTGTTTAGGTTCCTGCAACTGAGACATTTTTATTACTCTACTGCAGCGGAGATGCATTGTAATGAAAACATTCCCCCCCTTAGTCTCTTTCCTCCAGCGAAGTGTCGCTGAGGGAAAGGCACCTCATAGTGTTTCAGCCATATATCAGGATCTAGGAGATACACAAGGATTGGACACTGCAGAGGTATATACAAAGTGGATTCAGGAGTTTGGATTTAATATCTCCCCACAACAATGGGACAAATGCTGTTTATCAATATCTAAGCTCACCTTCTCCATAGTTGGAGACTGTTTTCCTGGCAGGTGTTGATTAGATATTTTGGAACACCTGCCATAACAGTGCACTTTACTACCACAGGACTTGGAGCTTGCTGGCGCCAATGTGGGGAGCCCCAGGCCCATCACACCCACATATTTTGGCAGTGCTCAAAACTGCAGCCCTCAAAGACTCCCTACAGACTGAAATGAGTGAGCTATTTAACACCCCGATCACTTTAACTGTAGACCTGTTTATATTACATAACTTCCCTCTTGGATTTAAAGATCCCCACATGAGGTACCTGCTGGGAATTGCCCTGATGGCAGCCAAGAAGGCCCTAACTTGTGGTTGGTTGACCCCCAAGATCCCCACGGTAGGAGAGTGGAGGGAAATAGTAACCCATGTGTATAGGTCAGAAAAAATATAATTCCACTTGAATGACAAATCAGACCTATGTGCTATGAAATGGTCCAGATGGATTTTCTACATGGGCCTGAAGGATGTGTCCTTTGTTCCTTGAATATATATTCTGTTTACTAGCTTGAAGGTTTTACGGGTATTCAGCCCTGTCTATCAGTGGGGTACAGACAGCTGGTGAGACCCCATCTGGAGTACTGTGTGCAGTTCTGGAGACCCAATCTCCGCAAGGACATAGACAAGATGGAAGCTGTCCAGAGGAGGGCAACTAAAATGGTGCAGGGTCTGCACCGGAAGACATATGAAGAGAGACTAAAGGAGCTTAATATGTATAGCCTCGAGGAAAGGAGGGAGAGGGGGGACATGATAGAAACTTTCAAGTACCTCAAGGGAATCAACAAATTCCAATAGGGCAGCATCTTTCAAAAAAAAAAAGTGTGCAAGAACAAGGGGGCACAATTTGAAGATGGGGGGGAGGCTCAGAGGTAATGTAAGGAAGAATTTTTTCACAGAGAGGGTTGTGGATGCATGGAACGGCCTTCCGGAGGAGGTTGTGGAGTCAAAAACAGTGGTTGAATTCAAGCATGCATGGGACAGCCATAAGGCAATTCTAGGGGTTGGGGGTAGAAAGAAGTAGGCTGCTAGTTAACTAGGATCTGCAGTGTATCCATTAGGTAGGGAAATGGACAGACTGGGTGGGCCAAGTGGTCCTTATCTGCCGTCAAATTCTATGTTTCTATGTTTCTATGTAGGGGCTACAAATTAAAGAGACTGACGTGGGAAGAGTTCGAAGGGTGGACAAGAAAGGAACATTAGTTTTCAATAATCCTAGGCTTTCAGGTGTCTGTTTACTGTAGGTTCAAAGTGAGATGTATAGAGAATACTGTTTGAAAAATTTTTGTGGCTCTACTTTCCACTGGTCAAAGTTTTTAAGTTATACTCAAGATGGACTGCTGTCATATAATGATTTCATATTAATGGCTCCATGTATTTCTTTTTCTTTATTTCATGATTATGTATAAAATGAATTGTGACCCTTATGCCTGTACCCCCCCTTTTTAACTGTTAAAATCTTAATAAAAATTATATTAACAAAAAAAAAAAGAAAACATTTACATGTAGTCACAGTTTGTTTCAGAAGTTCTTAAACACAAATACAAGACACTACACTTGGGGAAGAAAAACAGAGTTGGGATCTACTTATTGTGTGTAGCTCCACTTGCTGCAATTGAGGAGGAAAAGGATCGGGAGGGGGGTCATAATAGACAAGGGCTGAAGCAGAGCAAGCAGTGCATGGCTATTGTCAAAAAGACCAGATGAATTCTGGGGTACCTCAAAAGAGGGGAGCAGCAGAGCAGTGGAAGCAATCATGCCACTTTTCAAGGCTCTGTTCAGGACCTACCTGGAGTAATACATCAATAGGAGTCTTTGAATCTGTAATTAGCATCACGATTTCTAGTCATTTTTAGATTTGAGTCACATTGCGAGACAGGAGTTAACAAATGTAGTCGCACTATGTATAACTTCACAAGCAGGGGTAATTAGCATGTGATGCTGCTGTATATATGATTGATCGGGCCACACTATCTGTATTGTGTGCCATTTTGTTCCCCTATTTCAAAGGAGACATAGATAGGTTGGAGGGGGTGCAACGTTAAGCAATAAGATTACTCTAGCAAGTGGAGGGCAGAGATTATCAAAACAGGTTAAATAATCTGGGATTCTTCTCTCTTCAAAGAATATTTGATAGAGAGGCACAATTCTTACATATAAGGCAATCAAAAGCCAGCCTTAATGGAAAGTTTAGGGTTAACACCAAGGAGTACGTTGGAGCATAATAACAGAAGTCATTCCTGCCAGCTAATTGGGAAACGTGAAGAGTGATCAGAGGTTAGGTTTTTTTATGCAACAGGTGGTGTGGTGTCCATGTGAAGTAGTTTACATAGAGAGGTAGTTCAGAGTAAGTCACTAAATTCCTTCAGAATTGGGCTTGACACATATATGGGAGTTATGGGAATTACAGGATACGACTGCTAACCAGTGGCTAATGAACTTGAAAAGCTTATAGCTTCCTTCTGTTAGTTTTACATATGTTTTTATGACTACTGCATGTAGTTCTGGTTTCCCCAGTACAGAAGGACATTGAGGCAGTCAAGAGGGTGTGATGCAGGCCCACCAAAATAAGCAACGGTATGGGGTTAAAATGTATGAGGAGAGGATGGAGACCTTTTAACATGTTTACCCTGAAGCAAAGGAGGCTGAAACAGACATGATCCCAGCCTTTCGCTTACTCAAGGGTATTGACAAGACACAGCAGTTAAAGATGTTTGATCTGGTGTCCTGCTGCAGGATGCCAGGATATGCTGTGAAGCTCAGGGGTAACTTTAGGAGGCCCTTATTCTCCTAGAGTGTGGTAAACCTACAGAACAGACTACCAGTGGAGATAGTTGACATGAAGACAGTACAGGCCTTTAAGGTAAGCCTGGTCAAAGTTCCTGCTTACCAAGTGAATCACCGGCTACCCTGAGTAGTAGTGTGGGTAGGGAATCTCCATAAATTGGTATGTGTTTGCATGGGGACACGTCAATTCATCCCAGTCATCTAACTGTGTGACACCTCACCCCAGACTCTAATTTCTGGCATGAATCACCACCCTGCACAATTCGTCCCTGGACGAGTTTGTTTTATAATATTTATGCAGGGGGTGAATTGTCCAGGGACAAATTGTGCAGGGTGTCAATTCATGCCAGAGCTAAGAGTCCGGGGCGAGTTGTCGCACAGCGACAAGACCGGTACAACTTGTCATGTAGCCTGTATGTACAGCATATTTATTTCAATCCAGGTTATGAAGTGAGAAGGGGGAGCAGACATGATGAACCTAAAGTCCCTTGAGACCATAATTTATTATGTTAATTATTATGTTATAATAACTGGAGCGTTTTCTCCATAGAGAAACCCAGTTATAATTCACCGTTATAACCTGCGGATTATAATGGCGAACACGCGCCAGGTTTCTCTCCCACTGTGCATCCGTAGCCAATGCTCCTTCACTCTTCCGTGCTGGCCACCATTCCCCAGCACTACATGCTTCACTGCACTTGGACTCAGCGGTGGTAAGTTTTCTATAAAATTTCAAACTGGCAACATTTTTTTTTTTACAATAGAGGGCTAAGAAAAAAAAAACAAGCAATGCTTTTTCTCAGGAGCCACGGATCGCACTGAAACTCAACTGGTCCATGTCTCCATAGAAATATATTTTCTTTATATAGTTGCTGTGATGAGAAAACAGTCCCCAGCAATTATATAAACTAAAGGCTGGGTAGGGGGGTGTAAAACTCAAATTTTACACACACCCTCAGGGTGGGATGCCTTAAAAAAAACCTCGAGCTTCGCTCTTGGGGTTTATGTGGCATCCCACCCCTCGGGGGGGGGGTGTAAAATCTTGTTATAACCTCCTACTCAGCCATTATTCTAAATGTTATGGTAAGCTCTATTAAGATGCCATAAACAAAGGCACTTCTGCAGTCAGTTGGGGGCAGTCAAATGCTTTTTAAACTTATAGCACATTTTGGATAGCCTATCAAGCTGTATTATAAAACCTGGAAAGGCAAGCTGAAAATAATACATTTATTCTGTCATAAATTATAAAAGTCAAAACCTTATGGTATGAAACTACATACTGAAGTCCATAGATACTCTTTAAATAAAGATTGGGCAGTGGATTATGGCCACCGATATTGTTCTCTGCTGCTCCACTTTCAGGCAGTGGGCAGTATTATTCATACTCCATCCCAGTGGGTGGGCAATCAGGGTATGCTTTAGCCATATGACCAAAGGGTAAATTCCTTTTATTGTGGTGGAATCAAAAACTTCCATCTATTCAAAACTGGAAATCATTTCCGTTTTTGTGGAGGTCAAAATACTTCCCTGGTCCTACATTTCAAAAGTACGTTTCTGAGAGATACAGATATTATTATTTACAGATGTTACTGATAAATACTATTTCTTTCCAAAAAATGTATCATGTTCAGGTGCCAATACCTGCAAGTATGATGATTACCAAATTTTCTTTATTGTTCCATTTTTGGAGGAAAATACCTTTCTCCCTTTATTTGGGAAGATTTTACTTTATTTAAGCAAATCAATTGCTTCCCAAATGGAATTTTCTGGTACCCTGCATGTGATTAGTAGCACTCCCAGAGCCCCACATCCCACTGCCACTCTCTCAAAGTGTGCATCACCTTCCACTATGTCTAGATTTGACCAGTCCCGTTAGCAGATTCATCAGGAGCCCTTGTGATGGGAATTAAACCAGTGACCCTGAGTCCTGAAGAAAGAAGCTCTAACCATTCAGCAAAACAACAAATCTCCTTTAGCAAGTAGTTAGAAATTAATTTTTAACCTTCTCATCATTTCTGCTTGTCACATCTGGAGGGCACTTCTCAAAGACTGCTATACTTCCCATTTCTGATGGAGTGGATATCCCAACCTCATTGCCAAATGTTACATCTGGCCCAGTTGGTGGGCTGACCAGACTCACCGGGGCCCTTGATGTAAGTCAAACTATTGACCCTGTGCAGTCCAGAAGGCAGCAACATGATTCTTGCATTTCGAAGGTGCTCCTCACAATGACTGTTTTTAAAAATACGGTACCTGTTAGCCTTGGTCTCCACTTCCATAGAGCTCAGGGCCTAAATCTGCTCTTACATCTGTGTCCCTATTTGCTCCTACAATTAATGTGTGGCCCATAAACCATTCAACACAGATACATAAAATATGAGAAACATAATAATATAGATAACACAGAAATACACTGGCTTTGGGATAAAGAGATATGCCACTCCCCTACTCAATCTTTGATAACTGAAATAGCGAGACGTTACAGAAAACTGACATGTACAGGAGACCAAGCCTGCCACTTGTTCCATTAGCTGAGCTCAGTCTAACTCTATGTGGTGACTCAGTTCAGTAAAACAGTAAACTGACTATAATCTTTTATATTGTGACTGCCGTTCATATATTCCCTGGCACTGCTTTTACATCATAGGCTAGGATAATAGCAATAAAAAATGTGTTTAGTTAGAGCCTTACAAAGCACAGTACAGCAGAAGAAACATACAGTATAATGTATATATACAAATGAGCTCAATCCAACACTCAGTCCATTAAAACATCAGCTGTTAGAGAATAATACATAAGGAGATCTGTGTAAAAAGAATTGTATACACGGCTGAGATGTGGGATGCTGCATAAACTCAGAGAGCTAGGGGTTTATAAACACATTCCCCACCAAGGGTATGTGTAAAATTCTGTGTTACGCTCACCTATGTTTTGATTTTAACCATTACTGTCCAGCATTTAAAATAAGGGAGAGGTTCAGAGACAGACATAGAGACAGTTCAGTTATATAAACTCATTATGCAGCTCATTGTTCAGTTGTGTAACTTTAACCTGTTTGTTTGAGAGGTAGTTGTGGTACTAGGGCAGAAAGCTTCAGCAGTGTGAGTGCCCAATCCCCAGTGCTGGGATCTGAAATAAAGGAAACTATCCCTCATAATCAAACTATCACTCAGTCTTTTATTTTTAACCTGGAAAAAAATGGTCCCTCAAAGTGTATTTAGTGCCTCCCTCAAGCCTTCACCTGATCCTCCTCTCAGCACTCACCATCCCACACACCCCATCCCAAACTTACCTATCTGGTCCAGCACTGCAATCCTTTCACCACCAGCACATCTTGCTGCACTGGGGTGCAACCTCAAACTGACCGAATACAAAGTAAGTTCAGTTAATGGCTTTCAATGTATTTTGAACTTTTACTCATAAGTTTGCCATTTTTTAACATTTTTGCCCAAATGTTTGAACACAGCCTCTTTTGGGCCCGACCTCATGAACAAGGTAAGGGAAATTCTTCAGCTCCCCCCGCCCCCTCAAAATCACTCTGCAAAATTACCTTTCACACGGGATTTGAACAATTCTGGCTGTCTTGATTAAGTTAGGGATCAAAAATGTAAATAGAGTTATAGAGAAACATTTAATTTTTTTCAACATTTATCATAACTTACTTAGTTTTGCAGATTTTGTCCCCAAAGTTTCAACATAGCCCTCTTGTAACCCTACCTCATGAACATGATAGGTATCTTTTTCAAATCCCTCTGAAACACATTTTTGCATTCGCTCCACAAAATCATCTTTTGGGTAGAATTTAAAAAATTCCACTCATCCTGATCATATGGCAGGGTTATAAAAAGACTACAGTATGTTGTAAATTTGAGGTCAAAATGACAAGAAACAACAAAGTTATGTAGAAATGGTGTTTTTCAACATTTACTCATAACTTTGTGATTTTTGCAGATTTGGGCTGCAAATCTGCTGCATAGATTTTGGTTACCCCACCTGATGAACATGACTGGTGCCAGTTTTCAAATCCCCTCTGAAACCTGCTTTTGCAGTTGCCCTATGAAGCCACCTTTCAGACAGCATTTCAAAAATTCCACCTCCCTCAATCATAATGTGGTGTCATAAAATTATGTTGAAAGTTTGGGTGTCAAATGTAAAAAAAAAAGCAACGAAGTTATAAACAAATGGTGTAACTGCATTGCAACTGTGATGTAGCTGCATGTAACAAACATGTAACTACAGGGTAATTACCCTGTTGCGTGTAATTAATGATTAGTTACATTGAAACCAACACTTAAACCTTAACCAAACAACGAACTTACAAGATGTTCTTTATTCTGTTCACCATTTTATCAGCTGTCTGGACCCTATATTCAAACAGTTAGCACCCTAACCATGAATAGTACCAGCTGATGTGGTGTGGGCAATATTCAAAGACCCTCTGTGCGCTGCACTAATCTGACATCACCACATAGAATATACTGTTGTGCCCATGCAAATGAGAGCTCCCCCATGCATATTGAGCTTAGCAGTATATTTCATGGTTTCAAAAGCACTAAACAGCCTCTGTTACAGTGCTGTTTAACACTGTCAAAACCCTGCCCTTATGCCTGCATATGATGGCCCCTGATGATCACCAACCCTATATCTGCCTTGCACATTCCTGATAGTCTAATGGTCCCCCCACTCCCCTATCACCTGTCCTGCAGCTGTCTTGAATATTGCTGGTGGTCTAGTGTTCTTCATGCACCCTAATTGCCTGTCCTGTTGCTGTTTTGAATATTCCTGGTGGTCTAGTGATTCCCCCCTCCCGTAAGGGTATTTGACCTTCCCTGACTTGCCTGCTAAGGACCCTCCTCCTCCCCACACTCACTCTCGCCCTGATCACCTAAGATGAACTACATTAATAGTGATGGTGACTAGCACAGCCATCCACTCATCACCTCGGCCAGCCACTATCTGACTGTCAGTGAGCAATCCCAGGTATTTTAGAACCAGCTGTTTCTTCAGTACTAAAGATTGTTCAATGACAGTCAGATGTCAGGTGGCTGAGGTGGTGAGCAAAGAGCTGTGCCACTCCTTGTTACTATTACCATAGTTTAGCTTAGGTGACTGTGGAGATGGATGGGTGGGTGAAGGGAGGAAGGTCCTGAGTGTTCAGGTCAGTTGGGGGGTCAGATGCCGTTACAGGAGTGGGGGGCAGGGGGGACACTAGAACACCATAAATATTGAAGATAGCTGCAGGATGACTAACTGGGGGGGGGGGAGACCACTAGACCAAACAAACAGAGAGAGTCCAGTGCATTCAACCCCCCTTGTTAATCTGAGAAGTAAAATATTTTTCCTGCTTAAATTAGCTTTTTCCCTACTTTTATCTCCATGGAAAAGGGTTCTCTTAGTATTCAGATAGGAATTCCAATGTAAGCAAGCTAAACCACCAGACACCAAGGCGAAACCCACAGTTTGGTCCTAACTATTATTATTTAGTTTTTGTTTACCAAGTGGATGCTCGAGACAAAAGCATTGCCTATTTTCAGGCACAACCCAGAAGAGTTACAGACAAAGGAACAGTAATTACAGGTTACACAGTGGTACAAAACATCAAACAATGGATTAGACAAAACCAGAGTATCATTAAACAATGCCGAGTAAAATCAATTGAGATGACACTCATAAATAAGTGCATAAATGCACTGTGAAGAGATGCCATGACTATGAAATGCTTACCATGGTTACTCTTAAGCAGAATGCAGTGCCTAAACTGGCTCCTTTAAAGTAAAGTGCTTCCACCCAGGTATTTTCACACATGATAAAAGAGAGCATGCTAAAACGAGTACCACAAGCTCCCAAACTCTAAACACATTCCAGAACTAGCATGCTGTAACCTTTGCATTGATTACAAAGTTGAAATCACACTTCTGCTGAGGGGTGCTACTGGTTTTGGTGCATGTAATAAACAGAGTCCAGTGTGTACGCATGCATACACACCACAGTTAATCTAAGAAGTAAAACATCTTACTGCCTGAGTTGGCTATTTTCTTACTTTTGTCTCCATGGAAAAGGGGTTCTCTTAGTTTTCAGACTGGAATTCCAGTGTGTGACTAAGGACTTCCCATCTGACCAGTAGACCACCAGGAAAATTCAAGGCTGCTATAGGACTGGTGCTGGGAGGGTGCCACGCATGCTGCTAAGCCCATAATGGGCATGCAAATAGCCCATAGTGCCTTGTATGCCCAATGGGCTCATTAGCATGTTACGACTGAATATGGCCCACAGGAGCCCTTGTGCTATCCCATTTGTGCTGCGTTATCTCCATTGGATTCCTGTGGCCCATATTCAGTCTGGAGCTGTGTCAGAACAGCACATTTTTACTGTGCACTGCACTAACACAGCCCTGTTCTGAGACATCATGCTCCCATTGGAGCTTGTTAATTGTCTGAAAATTGCTCCAAGCTGACCATGCATTAACTACTACACAGCACTCCTATCAGTGCACCGTGCATGCCTGGCTCAGAATAAGAGGGACTCCAGGGGAAAGCCCTCCAGCACCCGATCGAGGGCATAAGTAAAAATAATCCCTGGTGGTCCAGTGGAAGGTCCCCCATCTCCTGATCGCGGGTGGAAACATCACTAGATACCCTGGTGGTCCAGTGGTACCCCCCTCCCCACCTGCCCGCTGAGGTCCCCTGCCACCCAGCACCCCCTGTCATCGTGCCGCCTGGCCACCCACCAAATGACAGCGTACAGTATGGTCTGTATGCCTATTGGACCACTGCGTGGACCAATGGGCGTGCAGACCATACTGTACTACACAGGCCCGATATGTGAATGAATGCATGCTGGTGGCGGGGGACCTCAGCGGGTGAGTGGGGAGGGGGGTACCACTGGACCACCAGGTAATTTAATTTTACATATGCCCATGGTCGGGCGATGGGGGGTTACCACTGGACTACCAGGGAATTTAGCATGCTTTATGCTCACGATTGGGCATATGGGAGCAGGGAAACTGCAGCAGAACCATAGGGCGTTGGTCCCCGATGGCTGCAGCCTGGCAGGGCGCCAGGTGCAAGTCACCAGGGATCAGTGCACCACATGCAAATGGGGCCATAATGACATGCAAGTGGCCCCATTTGCACCTTGCATGCATAATGGCCTCATTTGCAAGCCCAATGCTGAATATCACGGTTGCACTTGCGCTGGCGCATCCCCTGCTCCCATTCTGCCACTTGCACTGGCGCAGTGCATGTACCATCACTGCCATATTCAACGGTGCTGTGCCATGGTGCAGCACCATTGAATATCACATGGTCCATGCCCTGCCGCAGCCCAGTTCCACTGTGCCTGGGCTTGCGCTCCTGCCCGGTGCAGTATGAATATCCAGCCCCTAGTGTTGTTAATCTCTCTTCATATGACATATTTTTAATAGCTGAAATGGATTTAGTGTATCTGCGCTGAACACTTTTGATCTTTTTAATACCTGTTTTTTATGTTTGCTTGCATGCATGTGCAAGAAACATAGTGCTATCATACGAGTTTTCCAGAGGTGTGTCAGCCTCTTCCAATTCAGTCAGTGTATTTTCAGGCATGGTCACAGAGCACCAATCACTGCTCCAGCTGTCTATGACAGCTGAAAATGCAGTGGCATACAGTTGAAAGGAGGCTCGGCTGGTGAGCAGAGCTCTCCCCACACCTGCGGCGCAAGACGCATGCACACTGCGTGCTCATGCGCCTCCCTCTCCAGACTGTACGGCCGACGGGAGTGCCCAATCCCGCCGGCTCCACGCCCAAAGCATCCAGGTGCCATGCTGGGAGCCCACCCCATCATGGCAAATGATGTAATGGCCGACGGGGTGCCCAATCCCCATCAGCTCCACTGTATCTCCCCACCCCCATGCTGTTGCCGACAGGGTGCCCAATCCCCATCGGCTTCACTGTCTCTCCCAGGTACAGGGTGCCACGCTGGGAGCCCACCCAAGCGTGGCAACATCTGCATGCCGACAGGGGTGCCCAATCTCCTGTCGGCCCACGCCCCAGCCATCCTTCTGCCACACTGGGAGCCCACCCAGCAGGCAAACATCCTGCATCATCTTTTTTTAAATACCTGTAAAGAACAAACGGTCCCACGCAGTCTCCTGCCCCCACAACCCGCACCCACCCACTGCACACCCTGCCTCCCCACACCCCTCACCCCATACTTACTCTCCAGTGTCCGACGCGATGCCATCTTCGGTGGACCAGGAACACGTCTGCACTCTTCAAAGCCGAATCGCGAACTGAGGAAATGCCGGTAAGCTGTATAATGGGATAGATAGGGTTTTTCAACTTTGTTGCATATCTCAGGCATTTTTTGGAATTTTTGCACCAAATTTTCAACATGGGGTTTTTGGGACCCCTCCTCATGAATTCTTGCACTGTCATGGCATTACTCGGGCCCGAAGGGTGATTTCGCAGCCACTGTGCAAAATCACCTTTCCGGAATGATTAATGAAACGACACTGCCAGTGTTCATAAGGTGGGCTCTCAAAAAGCCTATTTTGAAAATTTGGTGGAAAAATTCCTAAAAATGACTATTTCTAGCGTGCGTTGCGCAGTTCTCTCATGCTTCTCGTAAGTTCGTGAATTTCAATATTTTACTCCAGATTTTCAACATTGCCATTTTACCACACCTTCTTATGAGCAGTACAGCTGTCATTTTTCACATCTCACCCAAAATGTGTTTCCGCCCATGTAGTCACAGTGGGCGCGGTTGGTGTCTTGAAATCAATGTATGGGACATATTAAGAAAATCACAGTGATACTGTTCATGAGCAGAGGTGTTAAAATGGCTATGTTAAAATTTGGTGAAAAATTCCCAAAATGACTGTTTTAGGGCGCTGCGTTCGCGGTTCCTAAACACGCTGGCAAGTTCGGAATTTTCAATATTTTCACTCCAGATTTTCAACATTGCCATTTTACCACACCTCCTTATGAGCAGTACAGTTGTCATTTTTCACATCTCGCCCCAGCGTGTTTCTGCCCATGTGGCGCACAATGGCGCAGTCGGTGTGCTGAAATCAATGTATGGGACATGTTAAGAAAATCACAGTGACACTGGTCATGAGCAGAGGTGTTAAAATGGCTATGTTAAAATTTGGTGAAAAATTCCCAAAATGACTGTTTTAGGAGCGCACGTTGCGCAGTTCCTAAGCACGCTGGCAAGTTTGCGAATTTGTAATATTTGCACACCAGATTTTCAACAGTGCCATTTTACTGCATTTCCTTACGAGCAGTGCAGCTACCATTTTTCATATCTCGCCCAAAATGTATTTCCGCACATGTAGTGCACAATAGTACAGTCGGTTTGCGAAAACAATGTTTGGGACAGATTAAGAAAATCACAGTGACACTGGTCATGAGCAGAGGTCTTAAAATGGCTATGCTGAAAATTTGGTGACAAAACTCCATAAAATGTCTGTGTTACGAGTGAGCATTGCGCAGTTTCCACGAACCCTCGTAGGTTCATGAATTTGTAATATTTTCAGTCCAGATTTTCACCAGTGGCATTTTTCCACACCTCCTTATGAACAGTACAGCTGTCATTTTCCACAACATGGCCGAAATGTGTTTTCACACTTTCAGTGCAGAGATGAGTGGTCGCTGTGGGAAATCATTGTTCGGGACAGATAAAGAAAATCACACTGACACTGTTCATGATCGGAGGTCCCAAAATGCCTGTGTTAACAATCTACTGTAAAAAAATCTCTAAACTAGTTACATTACGGGTGTGCGTTGCACAGTTTCTCGCATGCTCATTGACTTCACCATTTTTTAAGATTTTCACAGCAGATTTTCAACATTGCCATTTTACACCTCCCCATGAACAGTACCGCTGTCATTTTCACATCCTGTTCGAATGTGTTTTGCACCTGTGGTGCCAAATTTCCATAGTCGCTGTGCAAAAGCAGTTTCGCTAACAAACTGATATTGCCACTGTTCATGAGGTGGGGTCACAAAAACCATGTTGAAAATTTGGAGTAAAATACCAACGAATGCCTGAGGTGTTAGGGTTTCCACCATAACGCCCCCACCCTATAGAGTATGACAGGCATCAGGGGTGTGACTTGGGATTCTTGCCTGTCATGCTCATACCATTCCACCCCACCCACACCCTGCAGCCAGTAGGGAGGCATCAAGGTGTGCCTCGGACTCTTCGAGCCCAAACTCACCCCATTCTCATACACCCATCTCACCATATTTCCTGATGGAATGGGGTGCACATAAAGAGCCAAGACCCCAAGGCACACCGTGACACTTGTCAGTGTCTGCAGGGTACGGTGTGGTGAAATGGCGTGGTCGTTATGCCTGACGACCCAAAGGCACACCCCAATGCCTGCCACTCTCTGCAGGGTGGTGGTGGGGTTGACTTTAGTTCAATACTTCGCTGCCATTCCTATTATGCAGCTCTGTAACTTCTACACTACCAATGCCAGTGCCAGCAAGCAAACATTCGGCATTGACAAATGCTTGTTTATACAGGCACCATAACTGGCTACTGTAATCCAGAATTGGTCTTTGGCTTTATTATTACTCATAAAGCAGTAAAAGAACTTTTCAATTTCGACTTTTTATATTTCTCTTTATTGCTCTAATGGTGCAGTTTGCTTTAGAGATGACTGATGTATATTGTTCTTTAAATGTAAAAAATGTATCAAGAATGGTTCCCATGTCCCATAAACTTCAACACTGAAGCTCAAGAGGTTTAAGTGGGCATCAGACACCAAAGGTGTGTAAGAAATAAACTTCATAGGCACACTGTTGCTTTATTTTATATAATAACTGGTGCAGGGACATAAGCACAAAATAAGTCAATCAGAAAGATCCATGTGAGTCAAGTTTTCCGCTGTTGAACTGCAGAAAGGGAAAGTGAAGCGCAAGCTTCTAAGCATTGTAACAATCCGGTTTGATGTCATACTCGGTTATTACAGTGTTTGATCACATTGATAATCTGTGTGATAAAGGCAGTCACCAGTTATTATAAAAAGAAAAGTGAATAAGTCTCTGGGACTAGACGAGTTATGAGTTGGAATACTCAAGGAGTTACAAAATGGAACAGCAGACATAGCAGGAGTTTTCCAGAAACTGCTAGACATTTGGGAAGGTTCCTTTAGACAATGGGCAAATGTCATCCCTTGATTTATGAAAAGAAATTAGAGTGACCCAAGAAACTACAGACCAGTGAGCCTGACCTTGATTGTAGATAAGAATGTTTGAGGAATTAATTTAAGAGAAGAACAGTGCAACATTTATCATGGTGAGAGATAGTCAACATGGGTTCAGGAAGGGGAGGTCACCAAATTACTTTGATTTGAAACTAGACAAAGGGAAGGCAGTTTTTATTATATACCTGGATTTTAGCAAGACTGACAGTATGGTATCTCATGATGAGATGCTAATATTATACACAGTAAGAAATCACGGAATGGAGAATGAGAAATGGTCAAGGAATAGAAAGCAGAGGAGGTCTGTGGAGCCAATCAAGCTGGAGGGAAGTCATTAATGAAGTACCAAAGAGGTTGATTAGTGGACCACACTTATTCAGCATCTTCATATATTCCTTGAATAAAGAATTCCAGCAGCATGATTTAATTTGCAGATGACACAAGGGTGGCGAGAGTGGTGGGCTCTAGGGGGATGGATGAAATGATGTAAAACAGACTGGACAAGCAGGTGGCAGATGAATGTGGAAAGGTATGAGGCAGGGTCTGAAAAGCCTCTGTTGGTTGAATCACACTTCCACATGTACATGGACAACACAATACTTTTTGCCTAGGGCGTCTCAGTCCCTACACTGTAATCGTTTTCACAGTGTGACTTAAGCAATGTCCAACACTGGTTCCAATCACAACAGCCTATACTGAATGCCAAAAGACTGGTTTCAGTGATCTTTGGCACAAGTCAAAAACCTTGCTAGGCTCTCACCCACTGTAGTATTTACTACCCTCAATGATACTCCAGCTGAAGTTGTTTCTCTCTTCAAGTACCTCAGTACGTGGCTTGATAGATGACTGAACCTCTCTACCCAAGTTGATGCAATCCATAAAAAAATCTGCCCCAAGTTTGGCCACATTTATCACAATAAGTTCTGCTGAACACTCCCAGTCCACCAAGAGATTCTCACCAAGATGATCCTTCCAGAGCTTCCCCAGTGGCATGAGGGCTGCGTTACCAGTGCCTCACCTGCCCCAATGCCAGCAGACTGGGTTTGGTGATAGACTCAACCTGCTGGGGTTGGCTGGGGTGTGAGAAAGGATTGAGCATCCACAGACTGCTCTCCTCTGTTGGGGAGGGGGGATCTGCCACACCACTCAGATACTGCCACCATGTAGAGGTATGGTAACAGGCCAGTAGACAGCACTGAATACTTGGGGTTGGCAGGCAGTCAGCATGTAGTGCATGTGCACCTCCACCTGCACACACGCCTGCATCTGCACGCCACTAGCCAAGGGGAGGAAAATGTGATAAAGCATGGCCTGTTACCATGAAGCCCTGCTTGCCACTCCCATTAGCACCATTGCCCTGGGACTCCTGCCGCTGCAGAAGTGGATCTGGACAATGGGGAGGGAGGACAGTCCTTCCCCCTCCTGGCCCCACCATGGGGGGCAAGCCCTGAGGGACTTGAGGTGGAGTGTAAGTCCCAGGGGGAGATGACAAATGTTAGGGAAGTGAAGGTGCTAAAGAGCCCAGACCAGACCCTGAAGAGAGAAACAGCACTATAGGAAAAAAAGATGATCCTTTCAGTATTTGACAATATAGATGTTGTCTATGGCGTTGTCCCCAATTCCTCTGTCTTCTTTTCCATGCTTTCTGTTGTTTTGCCTCTGGTGTCCCTCCCTGCATTCATCATTGCTCCCTCTACAGTAATTTCTCTGTCCTCTTGCTTCCTGCCGTCTCTCACTTTGGGGCCTATGCACTACAGTAGGTTGGATATACGCAACAGGCACGTACCCGACTGTGCCCAACCACACATCCGGACTGGCGCACCCAGCTTGCAGTTCATGACTGCCAGCCTCCTGTCCATGACCCCACCCTGCCAGTGCATAGCACTGAAGTGGTAGGATAGTAATGGTACTACAAGATTTTCCTGTCAGGAAATTTGTCCTGTCAGGAACTGCCAAGCGGTGGTTTCCCCTGACATTTCCCTGTCAGGAGATATGTCCTGTCAGGAACCACCATGCGGTGGTTTCCCATGAAATTTTCCTGTCAGGAACCTGTTTTCCCCTCCCACCAGGCCTTTTAAACTCTATCTCTAAACAGCTGAGCTCCATTGCTGTGCCAACTTTGCGGCATCGTGAAGTGGTCTACCAGCTCATAAACAACAGACTATGAGCTTGAATCCAGACAACATCTCCTCAGTTTTGTTTTGCCACATGAATTTCACTACAGCGGTGGCCCATGGCAGCATGGAGTTACAATAGTAAATATATAGGGAAAGGGACTTGAATGTGAGAAAAGTGCAATGCTAGGATCTGGCACGGCACAAGCTTCCCAACAGGAAAATCTTGTGGTACCTTTACTATCCTTGCACATCGAAGCAGGGAAAGGGGTGGGTCACAGGTGGGGTGGCAGATACCAGTGAGCATCCAGTCAGCAAAGAAGGGGATTGTGGGATATGGTGGGTCCAAAAGTCCCTTAAAGAGACACAGTTCTGGGCAAGTGCCCCATCAGTTGACCCAGCTCTCATTAACATAAAAAGAAAGGAAATTCTTTGCAACAAATAGTGGTACTGCACCAATTAGGGTTCAACTTAATGCCACATAAGTAGGAAAATGTGGCATTATAATTTCCAACCCTACCTCCCCCCAAAAGGACACGACCACACAAGGAACCGCAGATACCCATCATCAGGTAAGACAAACAACATACAATTGTTTCCAGATTACATAAATACAGTACCACTGATTGCCTACCTTCATGGATTTGTATCCGTGGCTGCATAACCACAGGTCCCTGTGGTTATGCAGCCAGAGTTGTGTGACTATGTTGTATAGTGTGCATGAACACAAGTGGCTGCAGAAGCACAGGCCCCATGGAAGTCTGCACTTCTGAAGACATAAGTATTGTTGCAATGTGGGTATCATGATTTCAGCAGCACATCTAGAAATTTTTCAAGGGGGTAGCAGTTTTTATTTTTTAGGGGTAGCACTTTCCCCTGAAAAAAGTAAAATGTTATCTTTGAAAGCTCACATTAGGTTACAAAAATAGCTACTTTTTCAGACCTAATTAGGTAGAGGATGTGGAAACAGTTGTATGTTGTATGTTGTTTGTCTTACCTATTGATGGCTATCTGTGGTTGCTCATGTGGTCTTCTCCTTTTGCTTCTTGGGAGAGGGAAAGTTAGGGTTTTGAAACCCTAACACCACATTTCCCTACTTTTGTGGCATTAAATTGAACCCTAACTGGTGCATTAATGCAATTTTTAGCAAAGAATATATTTAATGGGCCAGATATTCAAAAGGGTTGCACATGGCACAACCCACTGATGTGCACCGGTGTGATATTCAAAAGTAAAAAGTGCACGGCACAAATCCCGATGCGCCGGAGTGCATCAGTAATGTATGCAGGCACAGGTGAGGGGGGGGGTTGTCCATGCATAACCTACACAGCCCGATATTCAGCCCAGGATGTGCAGAGCCATGCATGCACAACCCCTACCTGCGCCAGCACAAAGTTAAGCCAAAAAAAAAAAGAAACAACTGATGGCCACCCACAGGTGAGCTGCTGCATTGCAGGGCACAAAACGGCGGCTGCCACCTGTGGGTGTCCACCCGAGTTCTGGCTGCACCTGGCGGCACCCCCCATGCCCGATCATGGGCATTTGGAAAAAAAAGACTTCGTCCTATACCCCTGGTAGTCCACTGGACCGCTTTCTGCCTGATCGCGGGCATCTGTATTAATAAAAAGGTCCAATATCCCTGGTGGTCCAGTGGACCGCTTTCTGCCTGACCGCGGGCATCTGTATTAATAAAAAGATCCAATATCCCTGGTGGGCCAGTAGACTGCTTTCTGCCTGATCGTGGGCATCTGTATTAATAAAAAGGTCCAATATCCCTGGTGGTCCAGTGGACCACTTTCTGCCAATCACAGGCACCTGTAAACAAAGAAAGGTCCAATATCCCTGGTGGTCTAGTGGTACCCCTCCCATCCGCCCACTGAGCCCCACCACCCCGCTCCTCCCCGGTCAGCGGCGGGAGGCAGCACCCCACCCGCCTGCTGCCCGCTGCCCTCCGACTAACACCTCGGTGGGCTGCCTCCCGATTGGTTCACTAGCGTGAGCCAATGGGCGTGCAACCATACTACACATTCCAGATATGAATGATCACATATCTGGAATGTGTAATCTGTCTATGGGCTTCTACGCCCATTGGCTCACGCTGTGAACCAATGGCGTCGCAACCCTACCGAAAATGTCATCAGGCCCGGAGGGGTGGCAGGCGGGTGGGGTGCTACCGCCGCCAGCTGACTGGGGAGCGGGTGGTGAGGCTCAGTGGGTGGTGGGAGGGGGTACCACTAGACCACCAGGGATATTGGACCTTTTAATTAATACAGATACCCGCGATCGGGCAGAAAGTGGTCCACTGGACCACCAGGGATATTGGACTTTTTTATTAATACAGATGCCTGTGGTCAGGCAGAAAGCAGTCCACTGGACCACCAGGGATATTGGACCTTTTTATTAATACAGATGCCCACGATCGGGCAGATAGCGGTCCACTGGACCACCAGGGATATTGGATCTTTTTATTAATACAGATGCCCACGATCGGGCGGAAAGTGGTCCACTGGACCACCAGGGATATAGGACAGGGTTTTCTATTTTTACAGATGCCCACGATCGGGCTGCAGAGGGCGTTGGTCTCCGGCTGGCTGCTGCCTGACATTGTGCCAGTCGCAAGTCGTCAGATCAAAGCATCTGTATGCAAATGGAGCCATAATGACATGCAAATGGCCCCATGTGCACCTTGCATACATTATGGCCCCATTTTCATGTCAACTTTTGAATATCGCGGGTGCTGTGCTTGGTGCAATGGAACTTGTGCTAGCGCATCTCCATGCTCCACTGTGGCCACTTACGCTGGCGCAGTGCCACTGCGCCATGAACACTGGGGGTGGCTAGGGTGCGATATTCAAAGCTGCTGAGCCATGGCACAGCTCCTTTGAATATCGCTTAGTCCACACCCCTGCGCAGCCAAGTTGAGCTGTGCCCAAGCTTGTGCCACAGCCTGGCGCAGTTTGAATATCTGAGCCAACATCTACAGACAGAAAGATACAGATATTTTATTTGCATTTACACTGCCTTCATCATTTTCATGTACCTAATTGCTGCTTCATATCATTCTATAATAACTGGTCAGCAATTTTTCCTATGGGCTGGACCAGTTGATATTTCCCATAACAACGGTCTGGTTGTTATGGCATTCATGAGCCATTTCAGTCAAAGAATGCCACTCCCTCATTGGCTCCTGTCTTGCTTGTGGGCGGGTATAACAGTTCAAAAAACATGGCGGCTCCGTCTCTCGCTTACTGCAGAGCTGCCACAACATAGCCCGTCTGTTTTAATGTTGTTTAAATATCTGGTTGATCCTACCTTTCACATCTTTTAAAAGCTGTATCTGATTGCTCTTGCAATATCTTCAGTACACCACCGCATATTTCTTTTATATCCAGTTGATCCTGCCATGCGTCCGATCGCGGGTGTGAGCATTAACCTGCAATGGTGCTCTGCGTTCAAAGCACAATCAGGCTAGACTACAAACTGTAAGTAAAAAAAACATTTTAAAATAAAAGAAACTCAACATAAAAAAAATCAACCTGGGAAGACAGAGTGGTGTGTGCGTGTGTGTGTGTGTGTGTCATGTTCACAGAAATAGGGCCTGAAAAATATTGCTGCCCAGTGTATTATAAAAATTAAAAGATTGGGGAAAGGGGCGCTATGAGAATTTTATGCACACCCTCGTTTTGGGATGCATTGATAAACCCCTTGGGCTTTGCCCTCGGGGTTTATGTAGCATCCCACAACTGGGTGCATTAAATTCTCATAGCACCCCTTCCCCATCCTTTATTCTCTATTTATGTTCTTTACACGTTGAGCATTTTTGAATTTGTTTGGGCTTCCCATTTGTTGCCCTCTTCCCAGGTCGCACCTGAAAATGGGTTCCAACTCAGTGTGCCTTTCGTGGGCAACACATTTAAATAATAAACAATATTATCAAGTGGGGGGTCCTGCCTCCTCAGTTCTCACAAGTGGTCATATATGATGTGTTTTTAAGTTAGGTCACAGTGTATTCAATTTATACAACATCAGTTCATAAGATATGCATTTTAATCTGCTGTTTGTGTGACAATTTGACTGTTTCTCATTTATTTCTCTCCTGGCTCAGTGCTGCACAGGGCAATTGTAAGTAGGGTCATCAGAACTAATTCCAAACAGATTAGTGCTTCAAGTTCATACTGGGTTCTTTCTTAGTATTAAGGGTTCAATATGCTTTTCTTTTTTTTCAGACATTTCAAAATCGAGATGCTAGTCTGGAAAACAAGCTTGTTGTCAGGAATTTCATTCTAAAATGTTTTAGTGAGACACACACGGGAGAATGTGCTGTTCATCATGTATCTGTTTATGCAGCTGTACCAAACTGCTACGCATCAGCTATGACTCCCATCATTTGCATTTTTTGAATGGCACACACAGTGTTTTTCTTTCTTTTCTGAATGTGCAGGGAAACTGAATATTATTCCTGTGCTGTGAGGCAGGCCTTTATTCTAGTTATTATTTTTTCTCTCATTTTCTCTCTCATCTCTCCAGTGCTATATGTGAGAGTTTTGAGTTCTAAAAAATAAAAAAAATAATAACCTAAGAATTATTTGAAAAGTTCTAGACCAGGTCCAGAACCCTAGGGAGTTCTGACAATCCTGAATGTGACACATCAGCATTGTGAAAGCTACTCTCTGATTGGCTCACTATTCCATTCTGGTGTGCCCAGTCTTGATGCTATCGATTGCAAGCTACCAGACAGCAAAGATATAGAGAATAACTAACACCAAAGTGTGAAGAGCAAGCTGGTTCACACACCTAGGTGTGTGAACAAGTGAGTTCTTCACACTTCAGTCCTTTTTTTTATTTTTTATAATACATTAGTTAGCATGTTTTAAAGCACTTATCCAACAGATCAAAATGAGGGGTCAATGAAGCCATCAGAAATGATGAGGCTTTTTTCTCTGTGTAACAGCATTTGTAAGTACTTCAAACAGTGTTTGTGGCCAAGTGAAAATCGAAACTGCAATTGATCCGAGTGTGTAGATTTAAATAGCACTGCTGGGATGGCAACTGAGTTCATGGTCAAAGTTTTAACTTGTTCTCAACATTCTGAAAAAGTTACTCTTAACATATGCTGAGAACAAGTTTTTCAGATCACAGAAAAAACATGCCAGCTGTGTATTGTACAATGATAACTTGAGGTTAGATGAGTCGTCAACAAAGACATCACTTATCTTGCCATTTTTTTTCTTCCTGGACCACTGGTGTAGAAATTACTTGATTCAGTACTACAGAGGGTCCTTTGCATTTTGTCTCATCACTATCTGCACCATTTCTAGATTTTCCTTGCTGGTCTCTGTTGTCAATTTACTCTCTTCTGCAGCATTAAAGAATCGATGAGGGACAGTGGGAAGTAGTGATGATCCAACCGCGCTTTTGAATGGCATCTGACAGACAGTCCATCTACAGTATCTGACTCTGGATCCAAGATCCCATTTGACTCAATTCAGATTTTGGATCCAAGGTCAAAGAGTGGGATCCAAGGTTGGATAGGAGGATCCAGGTCAGATGTCTGCCACAGATCCCTTGAATCCTGGATAGTCACATCAGATAGATGATATCTGGTTAGATCCTATGTGACTGGATCTAGTCATCGGATAGCAATGATATCCAAGAAAAGCAGTGGTGTCGGACGGTGATCGATTCTGTCAGATACTATCCAAGTGACACTAATTAGATGTGACCATGGAATACACAGGAAACACTGGAACAGAAAGTTAGAACCAGTAATGGGTGTAAATCGTGACAGTATTAAAAAAGGAATAAAATTAATTTCCTCAATCTAAAACATCATAGCATCCCTATAATAGGAGTGGATTTCATGAAACAGAAGTTATAAGGGTGTTTAAAGAAGTTCTGCCTTTCCAGATGGAAGTTCAAGGTCTTATGGCACTTATCATAATAGTAGAAGAGTTTCCCTACCCTGGCCAACATCCCCAACCCCCCGTTGATAAAACAGGCCCGTGTAGTGACCCACCCCCAGGACACACCTGCAACTGTGCCTTTACAGTTCCGTGTGCCTTTCCTGGTCAACAATTACAGTGAAATATATTTAGATAAACAAATACCTTGTAGGGTGGTTTGAAATTAATGATTTCATTCCATTGGGCATATGTAGAATAAATGGACCATCTAATTCTGAATGTGATTCTATTCCAATACCTACAAAGGCACTGGAATTGTAATCAGAAATCAGAATCAAAAGTTCTGATTTCATATCTGGCTCCAAATAGCAAACTTAGAAACTCAGCCCACCCAGTAAAATCCTCATAGTGGGCCAGGAGAAAAGCCCTCCTCCCTAGTCTACCTCCCCTTACCTTAAGCTGTCTGTTGTGGTCAGGAGTCAAGCTGCTGGCTGGAGTTGGTCAGGTGGGTCCCTCCACTGTCATAGGATGCAGGCAAGGAGGTATCTGGAGGATGGCGAGTCTGGGGGAAAGCAGCAGTGCTCGTAGACAGCTTCATCTCAACCCCCCCACACACACAGATTAAAGAACATAGCATGTCATTACACTGAGTGCCCCCCTTCCCAGAAAGCTTTGGAATCTTGGCCTCCCCAGTCCCTAGTCCAAGAGGAGGAACCCCCACCCATCCAATTATGGCAGCTTAGCACATGCAAGCAATGGCCACATCACAGTTCTTTTCCCACCCATCATCCAGTAAAAATGAGCAGTTCATCCAACCCCAATTTCTTTGACCCAGCATCTTCTCTCTCTTCCTGAATGGTGGCCGACTAAGAGCAACCCTGTGTTGCCACTACCAGATGCTTTACTCTGCAAAGAGGCTTGGCTCCATATTCCAAGCTCTAAGTTTGTGCCATACAAAATGCATATTCTGAGCGCAGATTCACACCCTGTCATACAGTTGCTATAGTCAAACACATTTGGAGCACATTGTGAGTGCCTAAACTGGTTTGAATACACTGTAGCACCCCTAAGGCGAGCCCTACAGAAGGTGCTAAATGTGTGCTTGGCACTAAGCACTTCTCCCCTGCTCGCAACACAGAGGTAAGTGCCTATTCTTACCACAGATCAACAAAGAGCAAAAGCAGTTAGTGTGTCCCAAGCAGTTAGTACTATTGCACTAACTTGCTATACTCAAAGGTCCCTGTGGTAATTATCCCTTAGTCCATAGAAAGCTCTAAGAAGTCATTTGCATCCAATAATGATCTCATTAACTTGTGAGGTGTTCCATTGTGCTCCATGAATTACATGGAGCACTGTCCTTTCCCCTACCACATCCATAGTGCCATGTGTGGTAAAGCAGCTAAAACCACTACCCCCACCATCATCTGATCCCCATAGGCATAAATGAAAACGTGACCCCGGATTTCACCCAGGACCTTGAGTGGGGCAGACGGCCACTTGGAACCTGCCGCCCACTCATCCCTCAGCCGCCTAGGAACCCAGCCAGGTACAGTGACTCTCCAGACCAATCAGAATCCAGCACTCCTCTAATGCGGCTGCCCGATTGGCTAGCATCCTAGCATCTGCTTCCTTATTGGTCCTTCTGTTTTAAAACTTACTGTAGCTGTCTCTCTGCTTCTGGTATAGACTTTGCACCTTTTTATTCAAAAATGTTAAACATTTACTGCCAATTACTAAGTAAACTACCTGCCGTATAGCATATCTACAATATAATCTTAAGCCTAGTTTTGGGAACACTGTGTATTTTAACTGCTGTAGACTTTAGAGCGCATGGACGAGGTGACGCCTCTGGCAAGTGTAAGCCTTTATTATTCAGTCTATTGTTAGTCCGATAGGAAAGTGCTTACATCTCTTTTTTTGGTTAAACTTTTTAGTTCCCTCTGCTGCTGACCAGCAATCTCTGCATCTCCTGCTAAATGCCACCTCAGGCGCCTCCCAAAACACCTCCTGATTTCTTCACCCCCTCCTCTCTCCAGACTCAGGCTTTCTCACCTCCTTAGGCTAAAGAGCCCTGTAATCGCCGCCTTCATTGTCCTGACCCTTGTCTATGGCCGCTTCTCGGCACCCTCATTGTGCTGCAAATTTTCCTCCTGTTTGTACCCCGCCCTAGCCCCTGCTGAGCTCTAGGTCTCTTACCTGCCCTACATTTAGCAAACTCTACTAATACCTTCCCCTTGTCTGCTCTCTACAGAGGAGGCCCTGGTTGGGCGATCTATGCTACACAGGCCTCAAGCGACCCCAGATATCACCCAGGACCTTCAGCAGGTCATACGGCCACTTGAAAGCAGCTGCCCGCGCATCCCTCAGCCGCCTATGAACCCAGCCAGGTATCTTTCCCACCCTCTTGCCCTCTCTGATACATTGTATTTATAGTCACTGGTGTCAGATGACCAGTGATGAATGACTAAGTACCCCATTTTCCCTCTGCAGGTTATTTTCAACGCCCACTAGAGGGCAAAATTACATTACTCCCTCAAAATGAACCTCTGTATCTCCTCCCTCCCTCCCTCTTGCACTGCTTCTCACCCTGTCCCTGACCTCCCTTTTTGAACACTGCTCTCCGAACCTTGCAAAACAAACTCATCCCCAACGCTAAATCTTCTAGCTCCGACCTTTATCCATGCTATCACTCCTACCTCCCCCCTAGTTATCTGGTCTCATTTTCAAATTCTGCCCCAGGCTTGCCTAATCACCCTATCTCTTCATTTTGCCTTTCTTCACCGTGTTCTCCTCCCCCATCCTACATCTCTGGTCCCAATGCATCTTCCTCATTCTCTCCCAAAGCCTCTAAACACCCTAAGTTACATTTCCTAATTATTGCTCTGCTTCTGCTATCCTCTAGAAATGTTCACCCGAACCCTGACCCAACTGCCCTGTCTCCTTCTTGTCCCTCCCCCTCTAATGGCGCCCACTATGCTGCCCCTTCATCTCTCCCAAAAGGCCTAAAGATCCTTCACCTAAATATCTGTAGTCTGTTGGCTAAAATTGTCCTACAAATCATGGCAGCTACCATAAAACCTGATCTATTAATAATCTCTGAAACCTGGTTTAAGGACACTATCCCTGAACACACGGTTACAATCCCAGGTTACTCCATTCTAAGGCAAGACCGGTCTGGAATTAGTGGAGGTGTGGCCATGTTTATCCTCACTATACTTCAATTTACTAAATTATACTCTACCTCCAATTCTGCAACACATGACGCTCTAGCCATCCAAGTGACCCTCCCCCATACAGTCTACTGCCGCCCAAACACTCAGCCAAGCATTACTCTAGACCTGATCACCTATATCCCTACCCTCGCTCGATCTGGAGAACTATATATACTGGGTGATTTCAAACTAAACTGGTTGTCCCCTAAATCTGCAAAGATAAAAAATGACAAGTGCCCTAAATCTCTCACAGCTGATCACTGAACCCACTCTCCCAAACCACAAGACCCTGAACCACTCACTGATAGATTGGGCAATCACCTCCCACCCTTATCAAGTAATCAAATCAGGTATCCTTCCTGACGATCTCAGTGATCTTAACCCAATCTTCATAGTAAGAAAGGTCCATAGGCCTAAATCTCTGCCTAGAACCTTGCAGCTATGCTCTTTCAACTCTCTGAACTTTAGAACCCTTACTGCATAACCTCACCCTCTCTGGCTGGTCACCCCCCTAGCTTACGTCTCGATGGTGGATCAGGCCCTTACTTCCTTCAAAGACATATTCCTTAACACTTGGGATACTTTCACCCCACTAAAAACTACCAGAATCAAGGGGAAATCACCTTCGTTGGATTATCTCTGAACTCCAAGCCTGTCACAGGGCTCGCGATTGCGCATGGAAGCTGTATAAATCAACCCAGTCCCCTAGCAATCTCACTTCTTACCATATGCTACGCAACGCCTGCACTAAGGCTACGAGATTAGCAAAGTCAGAATACTTCAAATCTGCCTTCCTCTCTAACATAAACACCTTCTAAATTCTGGAAGGTGGCCCATGCCCTTTTCGCTCCCTATCACACCCTCCTCCCCCAGTCCTTAAGATAAATAACACCTGGCTGGCCCAGTGGCACTGAGGGTTGGGGTGCTGGATGCCACACCTCGCCCCACACTGGTGACCTGGGTTCGGGAACGGACCCGGGTCATCAGGGGTCAGCAGGGGCAGAGAGGGATTGAGCATCCGTGAACTGCTGTCCCTCTCTGGGGGAGAGGGGGTCACCAGCTGTCGGCGTGCTAGCGACCTCTGGCAGAGGCTGAGGGCAGTGCGCTGGCACTACATAGAGGGAGGTGAACTTGGGTCATGGCACCGGGAGTGTTTGCGGACGCGTGTGCATTCCCTCCATTGGCATCATTGCATGCCCCAGTTCACGCCTGGCTAGAATAGGGAAAATGGCACCGGTCGTGGTGGCTTGATGGCCGTTCAGCGGGACCCCCAGCTCCGAGGGCGTCACTGTAATTACTGGATCCTGTGTTGGCGGAGAATGAAGGGGGGCCTCTCCGCCACCCCGCTGTGGGGGGCAAGCTGTGGGGGTATACAATGGGGGCCCAATTAGGAGCCAGGATTATCTGGACAGCGGCCGGAGAATGTGGATGCCTGGACGTGGATAGCAGACCTGGTGCCAAGAAAAATGATTAACAAAAATAAATAAATAACACCCCAGTAGCTGACCCTAGCATGGTGGCAGCAGCTTTTAACTCCTACTACACTTCATGTGCTGCTGAACTTCTACAGTCACTCCCCTCCCACCCTCCATCACCTAACCCCTCCTACACTACTTCCCTTCCCTCTTCTTCCCCCCTTTCTACTTCTTTACCATCACTAAAGATGATGCATTAAAAGCCCTACTCACCATTAACCCTACAAAGGGCTCCTCCCCTGAAGATCTGGATCCCAAACTCCTCTCTCTATCAGCCACATCCATTGCCTACCCTCTCCCTCATTCTAAATCTCTCCTTTGCTACTGGCTCAGTCCCCTCCTCCTGGAAGCATGGAGGGGTATTCCATCTACCCAAAGGTGGGAATTCATCATCCTCCTGCAACTATCACCCATCTCTCTCCTTTCTACTCTTGCTAAACTCCAAGAACCCTGGTTCTTATTCAACTTAACACCTATCTGTCTGACTCCTTCTTCACCCCATTTCAATCTGGCTGCAGGAAAAGCCAGTCTACCTCAACCTCCTTACTCAGGCTCACTGACTCCATTCTAACTGGAATGGACAATGGCCTCATCACCTCAGCCATCTCAGTCAACCTAGCCAAGGCTTTCGACACTATCTCCCACTCCCTCCTCCTGAACTTTATCATCAGTAGGCCTATCCTTATCTGCCACTCACTGGTTTAAGGCCTACCTCACCAGTAGGACTCAATCAGTTAAAATCTCTGGAGTCACCTCCCCCTCCTCCCGATTACCACAGGAGTCCCCCAGAGCTCTGTTCTTGGGCCCCTGCTCTTCTCAATATTCCTAAATGACTTACCATCAGTTTGCTCCCCCTCCACTTCCATTCACATGTATGCAGACAATACTGTCCTGTATGCTTCTGGCCAAAGTACTGCTGAGGTTGCAACCAGCTTACAGCTTGATTTCAACAACATTCAGCTCTGGTTTGCAAACCACCACCTCTTCCTAAATGCCAAGAAGACTGTCTCCATGACCTTTGGCACTAGACAGAGACTCTCTCGGCTCCCCAAACTCCTGTCCTTCCACACCCTTGATGGGACCACCTTGGAGGACACATCCTCCTTCAGATATCTTGGGGTTTGGTTAGATCAACTCCTCAGCTTCACCAGGCACATCGACACCATACTGAAGAAACTGTGCCCCAAGCTTGGCGCCCTCTATAGGAACAGTAGTAGCCTCCCTCCTGCGGCTAGGTGTGAACTTGTCCTGAAGATGATGCTCCTTTCTTCAACTATTGAGACATAGTCTATGGTGCCGCTCCCAAATCCTCCCTAACCATATTGGATACCCTTTTCCACTCTTTCTGTCACTTTGCCTTAGAGGCCCCTGCTCGGACTCATCATTGCGATCTGTACCATGCACTGTCCTTCCCATCTCTCACTAAAAGACGACTTTCTCACTGTGCTTAATTCACTTCCAGACATTGGCCAGGTGAACTCCTGACTTACCTCTCCTCCTCTTTCAGCACCCCCCACCCCCCCTCACTCCCTTAGATCCACTGACACTCGCATGTTGCTGATCCCGCCGCGCTCCACCCTTACTGGTCAATCAGGCTTCTCCTATCGTTTACCTAAAATCTGGAATTCCCTTCCTCCCCAGGTTCATTACTCCTCCTCCTCCTCTACCCATTCCATCAGCTCAGCCCTGCATAATTTCTCTCATCAAACTGCTCTTGTCATGACTCACCCTAAGCCATGATTCCAGCCTATGTATTCCCCACCATTCTTTTCCTTTTCTCTCGTCTCCTTTTGCACTTAGCTACCTTTTGGGTATTCCCCACCTATACAGCCATACCCTGGTATCTGGCAGGGTACACAGCATCCTGGAGGTGCCCACGGGTTATGGTCTGCCCCTTCACCTGCCACACCCTATCCCCTCTCCACTTTTTCCACTCCCTCCTCCCCCCTGGCACTTTCCAGATTTTCACCTAATGCATATGCGCTTATCTTTTCATCCTAATCTTCTCAACTCTATTTATATTAAATTGATCCTGTACTCCTAGCTACACTCATCTACTTAGACTCATACCTGTGCTTCTTTTCTTCCTCCCCAACTTAATCTATTCTGCCATTCGCTAATTTGCCTGCTGTTTTTGTTTTGGCTGCATGTACCTAAATGTGATGTGGATTGCCTTCTGCTTTCCTCACTGTATGTAACCTATTGTCTCAAATACCTTGAATGTATCTTGTACCTAATGGTGTAATATATTGCCTTCTGCTCTCCTCACTGTATGTAACCTGTTGTCTCAAATATCATCTATGTTACTTGTACCTAAATGTGTAATGAATTGCCTTCTGTTCTCCTCACTGTATGTAACCTATTGCCTCAAATACCATGAATGTAACTTGATATCCCTGTACCCGTTCCCCCCCCAGATCACACTGGGAGATGAGCAACTTGTTGTTCAGTGTGCCTTCCTGGTGAAACATTTTAATAAATAAAATTAATAAAAAAAAATTCCTTGGTAGTCTGGTAGATCCCCTCCCTCACCTCATTCCCTGTAGGCATAAATGTAACATTCCAGGTAGTGTAGTGGACTCCCCTCCCTTGCCCGATCCCCAATAGCATGCATTTACTTTCCCTGGCAGTCTAGTGGATCCCTCTCCCAGTCTTGGCAGCTAGTTCCCACCTCTCAACCTGATGAGCGCAACCGGCACAGAAGCATTTACCACCTCTGTAGCCAGCTGCTGTCTGCCTCATGCGAGTACTGATATTACTACACAGCTCTGTATATTAACATAGTACTTGCGTGACATCTGTTGAACAGTTCAATATTGAATACTCATCCACTGAATATACCATTGAGTGCTCTATGCTTGCACTGGTATAGAGACATGGGGCCAGATTTTCAAATCTCTGGAACTGCCACAAACCCCAGGTGCGTCATGTATATGGCACATCGGTCTCACGGCAATCTAGAGGGATTTTTAATCCCTTATGTCAAAGTGACGTTCACTGGCAAAACAGCCCCATGTATAAAAATTATGGCGCTTGTGGAAAAACATGTAGATGCACAAGGGAAGCCCACTTTGTGCACAGGTTTTGCCGCCTGTGTGCCAATTTCCATGTCTTAGAAAATCCAGCCCCTAGCCTGTGTGTGTAACAATGAAACATAATTATTATGTTACTATGTAAATAAATAATGAAAGATATTTAATTGCTGTCACCTTTAACAGAAATACTAACCATTGGTTTCAAAGTTTTTGGAATTTTAATTAAAAGGAAATCTATTCTTCACTAAATGAAGTAGAGTCGAGCTTTGCCAGCCTCCTCTCAACAGCTGACTTAACTAAAGTTCTCATAGCCCACTTGAGAACCGAGAGGAGAGATATATGCTTCTGATGTTTCTCCTACATTCAGTCAGATGCTACTCCATTTGGCTGATAATTAGCTTTAAAAGCAGCAGGCAAGTACAGAGGAGCCCTGCCATAACAGCATATACCTCCCCCCAACCCGCATGCACACTCACTACTGTATCTTCATAAAGTGTTCTTATGGTGTATCTCAACGTGAACAATAGACGCACAGAGTGGCCCAGCTCCTTTGTTCATCTGCACAGCCTAATGGCCACTCTCATTGTTGTCACAGGGGTTGCTAAGCAGGGGCAGTGAGGGTTCAGCCCAGTACAGAATAACCATTTGTTAGCCGTGTGTGTTTTGCTTGATGTCCAGCACAGCTACTAGTTGAAGTGCAAGCAGCCTGGCTTATGGAAAGTGGCATCTAAATTACTGTTCCAAGTTATCACATCAGTTAAAGCAGCACTGCAATGAAAAAATGTTTTCCAAAAAACTAAAAGCTTGTTTCAGCTACATTTAATAAAAATATACACATACCTGTGAAATCGACTCTTCTAGATAGCTAGATCGATAGATATAGAAACTTTATTTACATGGCGCCCCTTTCTGGAGTCTCAGAGCACTTAACAATATTTAAAAACAAGCCACACAAGACCGATAACACATCTCAAAGCATAATGCATATGTAACCCCCCTACAAATGGGGGTTCCTAAAAGCCTCCAAGGAGCTTGCCTAAGTGTTCCCCCTGCCTGCTGGCGTTCGGCATCTAACCCACTAGAATGGCACTGTGAGTGTTGGTAGAGATTCCACATACTGTCTCTTTAAGAGCTGTCTGCTTGCAGACATAATTAATGCTTTTCAAGGGGGGCTGGTGTTTCATTGCTTGAATCCCGCCTGAGCTGTGGAGTAATTGCTCCATTTTGCGGTCGCTGAAAACACAAAGGGAGCCCATCTGAAAGCTGTAACTGTTTGCCTGTAATCATTTAAAGCATTAGCAAAATTGTAGTTTGTCTAACCTGCCTTTATTGCAGCTGGGACTCTGTGTGTGTTGCCCCTCCATTTTGGACCTAAACTGCTGTGCTGGGCCAATTGGGTTAAGGGAGCCCGAAAATGGAGACTGCTTGGACCAACCAGAATTTGGACTCTCTATGGAACTGGTTTACAAGGGGAATGTATAGCTAGTGATTCTGGGAAGCGTAGTTTGGACCTTGGCGCCTTTTTGCACCAACAGAGGGAGCGTTGGAGTGATTGACAGCCGAATCCACCAACTGGACCTGTTG
The DNA here is from genome assembly GCA_016271365.2 of Neoceratodus forsteri. Lineage (NCBI taxonomy): Eukaryota > Metazoa > Chordata > Ceratodontiformes > Ceratodontidae > Neoceratodus > Neoceratodus forsteri. The sequence goes on from JADMNL010000023.1 coordinate 523,486,100, forward strand.
AAACCTAAGGGAAATGCCCTGTACTAAGGCTGGAGAGTCAGATTCGGTTTGACTGTGTAAGGAGAAGGAGTTCTGTACTGCTGTGGTGTAAAGTTCACGCAGGAAGTGCATGAGAGGCCCTGAAGTCAGCCTACAGCCGTTAGAGTGTGTTAATAGGGCTGAACCCGAATTCAGAAAAGAAGCACCAGAAGTGTGGAAACCAGGCTCAACCTGTAGAAGACTGGAGAAATTGTTGAATCACGCTCGGTCTGTCAGGAACTGAAACTGCTGTACGTGCTCCCGGGTATTTTGCAGTAATTGCGATCAGGATCGAGGAGCAGCCTGCCTGGTATAGTACTTTTCTTTTACATATGAATGTCTGTAGTGCTCGTGGGGAATCACTATTTCCAATCCCCTGTGCTGTGTGCTTTTGTGTTGAAGCTGGAAGCAAACCCCAGCTTGTCTCGGACTAAATCTGTTTGCTATAAACTGCAGTGGGTCCAGTCACAAGGACCTTGTCTCCATGCCCTATTGTTTCTGACAATCCAGGAGAACATCCACCAATCGGTTCTCAGTTTGGGTATTGTGAGTACAAATCAGGGTATTCCCCTGCAGCCTGTTATCAATTACAAGTGTGTCATCTAATTATTGTTGTTTCACTTCTTCATGGACTGAGCCATACGGCTCCGGATTACAAGTGGCTGTTGTGCATATATTTTCTTCCTACAGGGCCCCATCCACCTGCCGGCCAACCCCAGGCAACAGATCTGGCTAGCCCTCCACCCATCCTGGGTACCCAGAGAGTGACTTTTTGGACCCTATATGCATGCACAGTACTGTGAATTGAACTTTACTAAACTAAATCAACCTGATTGCCCCCTCCCGTGTTAATGTCCCCTAAATAAATCAGATTTGTTGTTGTTATAATATACACTGTCTGTGGTGTTGGTACTTATGGAAACAGTATTGTATTTTGCTGTGTATGTTGTTTAACCTTATTTTACAGGGGAGCCTCAGAGACGTGCTGCAGAATCAGTCTCGAGGGTAAGTGGTACTTTATGAGTGAACAGTGTGTATACGTGGGGTATTGGGGCTGTAACTCCTGTGTACTGTGTGAGCCACTAGAGGGAATAAAAGGGGGTCTCAGTGTCCCAGAGGGCTGTGACCAAGCTAGTCTAACCACCACAAACCCTGACCTCTGGGTGGAGGCACCCACCATAGAACCTAGGCCCCTCAACCTGTCAGTAGTCAAGCAGGTAGGGGTAGTAGCCCTTGGGATAGCTCCACCTGGGGGTTACACATAGATCAATACAATTCTAACTGTTTCTAGGTACCACCTGTGCTGCACACCACTGTTTTTTTTCTCCATCCTAACCATTACCAGATTTACAATAGTGTTTCTAAGCCAAATGTGGCGACCACCTTTTTTTCTTAAGAAAAAAATCAATAAAAACATTTATAAAATACTCAAATTATGTTGGACCCAGAACATTTTACTACCAAATAAAACAGTAAGAAACCTGTAATCTTTTATAGTGAAAAAGGGTAGGATTAAATGTTTTGCCCAATTTTGTTGCACTGCTGCTTTAAGACTTAATTTTTTAGCAGATTTATACCTATAACATAAAAACATAGAAACATAGACTTTGATGACAGATAAACATTGTTACATGCTCTGACTATTGAAATCTTAGGTGGAATGCTTATCCTTTACTGCTCTACTGATGTAAAAATATTTGATTCTTTTTTAACACAAGTTAGGCTTGAATATATGTATTTCTGAAGGACAGCTAACTTGACTTTTTCCTTCGCCTAACATCTCGATCATTACTTCACAGTTGCTATCATTCTTATTAAATGGTGCAACTGCTTTAGTTTTTTCTTGGTGGGAATGTTCTATTAGCTATTACTGTCAAGCATGCAATAATTTAAAGAGCAGCTGATGGGGCCGGCACACCGGCACAGTGGTAGCACTATCACTTGCACTGCTGATGACCCCGGGTTTGGGAACAAGCTTGGAGCATCAGAGGTCTGGCTTGAGGAAGGTAGGATGAGCATCCATTGGACTGCTGTCCTCCGGAGTGGTGGCTGGCAGAGCCCAGCGTAAGGGTGATTCCCAGTGGAGGCTAGAAGCACCAGCAGAGGACCACATTGATGGGCAGAGACAGCACTGGACGTCAGTAGGGTGCATGTGGGAGCATGTGGGCCCCACACTGATGTCATTGCACGTCCGTGTCTCCAGGGCCAACTGAAGCAAACATAAACCTGTGGTAGCCACACAGTATTAACATACTAGCATATTAAATTGCCAGCAGATTAGGCCTAGTGGTCTATCGAGTCTGCTTAAGTAGCAGCCCTACAGTCTACTCACTGCAGCTGCCCCCCTCCCCCTTTGTGATCCCTTGCAGACCTTTAACGTACCTGGCTCCCCCCACCTGGACCTTACCCCTGTGTCTGTCCCACCCTCTCTTGAAACCTTCCACTGTCTCCATCCCCACCAACTCTGATGGCAGTGAGTTCCAAGGCATCACTACCCTCTCCATTAAGAAGTGACCCCTCACCTCCCCCTTAAACCTCCCCCCCACCAATCTCAGGCTATTTCCCCTCATGGCTCTGCCCTCCCTCAACTGGAACAGCCCATCTGATCTAACCTGGTTAATCCCCTTCAAATATTTAAAGACCTCTATCATATCCACACTATCCTTCCTCTCCTCCAGGGAGTACATGTCCAACTCCCTTAGTCTCTCCTCATAGGACAGGTCCCTCAGGCTGTGAATCATCCTTGACGCTCTCCTCTGGACTATCTCCAGAATGGCAATATCACTTCTCAAGTATGGGCACCAAAACTGCACACAGTGCTCCAAGTTCAGCTAACCAGACAGTTGTACAGGGGCAGTAGGAACTCTCTCTTCCTTGATGTTCTCCCTCTAGCTGTGCACCCCAGCATCCTATTTGCTATCACAGCTGCCCTCCTACCCTGCTCAGAATTATTCATTTTGGCATCTATTGTCACTCTGAGGTCCTTTTCTTCCCTGGAGACAGCCAGCTTTACCCCTCCGAGACTGTAGACGTACCCGGGGTTCCTGGTTCCCAAGTGAAGTACACTGCACTTCTTGGCATTGAACCCTAGCTGCCAAGTATGCAACCACCTTTCAAGTGTCTCCAAGTCCTCTTACAGCATCCTACTCCCCTCCTCCTTGTCCACCGCTGCTCCCAGTTTGGAGTCATCAGCGAATAGACTAAGTCTGTTCCTAACTCCAACCCCGACTGAGATAAACGTGTTAAAAAGGACTGGTCTCAACACTGACCCCTGGAGGACCCCACTAACAACTGGTCTCAGAGATGAGACCTCACCCCCAACCACCACCCTCTAATACCTATCCATTAACCAATTCCCAATCTACCACAGAATCACCCTCCCCAATCCCCAAACTCCCCAGCTTCTCCAACAAACTATGGTGCGGTACCAAGTCGAAAGCCTTACTGAAGTCCGGGTACAGGACATCCACTCGCTTCCCCTGGTCTAGAGTAATGTCAGGGCCCTCACAAACACTGCCTGAGACTACTCTAGGGGGTGTCAGGAATCTGGATTAGCATCTTGGTCCCTCCTCCTCCTCCTCCTCCTCCTCCTCCTCCTCCTCCTCCTCCTCTGGGCTGGGAGAAGCACCAGTGTGTGTAGGGAAGCACAGTCTCCCAGGTATTCCCTAGTAGTTCCCTGGAATTGGCACAGCATGGGGTGAACCTGAAAAAGGCTCCAATCACCATTATGGGGTACACCCCAGCTTCCTGCAGGAGAATAAAGAGAATTAACAATAACAACATAAAAAGGGCAGCCAATGCTGCCAGGAGAACTTTGAAAATCATAACATTTGAACAGTAATTCTGCTTATATTTCACATAAGCACTGTATATATCTTCCTCCCGGTCTTGATTGCTGAGGTCATTTGCATTAAAACAGGATCGTTGTTACTTAAAGGTGACAGGAGATTTGTGTTAACTGACAGCTGTTCATAAAGTTCTTATTCTCAGAAATATTACGCATTCCACTAAATTATACATATTTAACTATACTAGAATAAAAACTGATATGAAAAACTGTATTTTACATTGTTTTGTTTTTATGGGCAGCATTCCATAACAGTTCTTTTCATGGAACTAGTGATCTGGAGTTTTAACTATGTCACGGTTTTGTGCACAGAATGCTAATCATGAGTCGCTGCCCTATCAGAATAATGCTAGAGTTCTGTGCACAAACAGCGACATAGTTAAAATTCCAGGTTATTGGTACCATGAAGAGAACTGCAACAGAATGCTGCCCATGAAAACAAAACAATGCAAAATAAGTTTTTCTTATCACTTTTTTATTTATTTATGGTTAAAGGTGGATAATTTAGGGGAATGTACTGTATATTGTTTCTGAGAATAAGAACTTTATAAACAGCTGCCAATTAGAAATAATTCCCTGCCCTCCTTAAGAGTTCATACCCTCTTGTTGCTTATTCCCCACCTGGGCTCAAAATACTTTGATTGTGACATCACAGTCATTCCCTGGTGACAGATGGTGATGTCTCAACGAGGATTGAAAATTCATGCAAGGAATAAGCCATGGGGCAGATGCAATATAGAAACACAGAAAACAGAATCTGCCGACAGAAAGAAGCCTGTTGGATGATCATATCTACATGAACTGTAAAGGAAGTTTCACCAGGAAGGACATACTGAGCTTGTAACAGCTCGTTTCCATATGCATCTTGGTGGACTGGGGGAAGAAGAACATATAATACAGGACATGCAAGTGAAAATACATAATGTAATGTGCAGGAGTAATCACTTTATAAAATACAACAAAAGAACATACAATAAAATAAAAGTAAAAATAAATAACAGCGTACAGTCAAATTTACAGGCAGATAGTCAGGGCAACACTAAATGAAGAGAATATCAATGCAACTGAAGGTACAAGTCCTATACAGTACTGGAGGCAATGTTAGATGGTAGCAGATCACCACCACCCAGACTGCTAAGGTGCAAGAGCTATCAAAACCAGTGCGGAAGGTAGGCTGAAGAGCAGAATATTACCAGAAATGATTAAAGAGCAACTGTCTGCTATAATAAAATCACTAGATTTACACCAATTGCTGTATGTTTTAACATTATTGGTGCCTATGTACAAATGTGTGTAAAGTACATGAAAAAATGTCTTAGCCACGGCGCACAAGGCACAACAGAAACGCAGCATGCATAAATGGCACCACGGAACATGTGCACCCAGGGGTGGGATGAAAGAGCACACATAGCTGGATGCACATCCTACAGAGGTGGTCCTAGGATACATGGATCCTCCCCTTCACCCCTCCATATATGGGCATGGCAACCACCCTGCAGAATGGCACTGTAGTGAGTGCCATGTACCACACCACAATGTACAGGCTGGCAGACAGTAGATGAGGTGTGGAGGGAGGGCAGCACCGCGGGCATGCCCGGACGGGTGCCGGAGCACAGCCTCATGACCCAATACCCACTGGCGGCAAGGTCACGGCCATGGTAAGTGGCAGCAGGGGACAGTACATCCACCTGTACACGACCCAGACCCTGGCAATGACTCCCATGGTGAAGGCACTACTGTGGCACAATATCGCAATCCCACAGATATTCCTGGTCATAACACCCTCGCTGGGATGTAACCCTATCCCCTGCAAACTGTGCTACATGGCTTCACACTGTCTGCTGCCATGGCATGGCTCCCCATTGGCTACAATGACCGGTGTGTCCCAGGAGAATCTGCCGGCATGGGCACATTACCACACATTACTTTACTATGGGGCAAGGCATACGTAGCAAGCCCCCTGCATGCCCGTCCATGGGTGGCAGTAAGGTGCCCCAGTATGGTCTGGACAAATGTATGTACCTGCTGTAGTCCATATGTCCAGACCATGATGCCCCTTGTCCACTAGTGGGTATGGGTGTATGCCTCCCTCCCAGCCATGTTGTGTGCTACTGCCGGTGTCACTGGTTATGGGCATGGACAGCATCAGCTGTCACCTGTACAGAGGTTGGGGTCCACGTACAGCACTGTGCATGGTGTTACTGGTGTCGTGGGTACATACACTGTTGCACACACATGGCCACCCGACGGCCAGCTGACCATTCACCTGCTACGTGGCAAGGCTCGACGGCATGTGGCGTCAGGTATGTGGGCATCATGGTATGCTCATGGCTACATCACACACAAATAGGGTCTATGCCATCTGTAGCACACAGCACCTGGCAGGTCACACAGTGGCTGCCTGCTTGGCATCGGAATGCCCCATCATGCACGGTGGGTGTAGGTATGGCACTGAGTTCCCCCCACGGTGGCGGCAAAGGGCCGCATTTGGATGGCCTGTGACCATGTGCCTGGCCGCCACCACCACTGCATCCCAGGGTTCTGGCTGGGGTACTTGCTTCAATTGTCACAGGGGCACATCCATCACCCCTGTTCCTGTGTGCAGCCAGCATGTGCAGTCCACGCTGCATGCCTGTTTACTATGGACATCCCACTTGTGTGCACCTTTAAGTGGGTGTGTCCCGGCTCACATGCATGATGCACTCACCTGTACGGGTGACCCGTGCATGCACAGCGATCCATGCTGCTGCACAGTATGTGGTAAGCAGGGCAACAGCAGCTATGGAGGCGGCATCAACTTTGTGTCAGACACTACCCCAGGTGACTGTGGCATGTCTCTGAGGACACCTACACAGACAGGCATGGGAGTGGGGCCCTGTGGCAGTTACATGGGCAGAAGAGGGTAAGTACCATTGCTATGGTGTGTGTGTGTTGGGTGACAATGCGGAGTGTGGCCACTGTCCATGGTGCTAACAGACATTTCCATTCATGTCCCTCACAGGATCACCTAGGACTGCCCCACTGCCTGGTACTGGTTCACCTTGAGCAACCAGATGGTGTTCCATGTGTGGTATGGACTCCCCCCCACAGCTGCAGGAGATGGCACCTGAAGAACTCTACCTACCTATCCCTGCGCCCAGAGGGTACAGAGTTGCACTACATTGCCAACAGCATAGTCATATGATGTGTGGTGGCTCCATTGCTGGTGAGTACTGTGGTACTGATGCCATGCCCCCTGTGCCCCTAGACAGGCATGCCACTGTTCCCGTCATGTGTGTACAGGTACTATAATGTATGTTCCTTCCTTTACAGTGCTACAGGGATCCGGTATGAAGGATGGTTCTGGTGTCACTTGGGGCATTATACAAGACAGACTCCAGCAATTCGGAAGATATCCAGGACAGGGCTGTGTAGGCTGCAGTGCTGACAGTGTGGTGACAGGTGTCGGGACTTCTGTGCGGGGGTTACCCTGCCGTTGGACATTGTGAACGTCGGCCCGGGTGTGGGCATCTGTCTGAATGGTGCCATATGACAGTGTTATTTGTTCATGGTTTTCATGTTGCAGGTACGTGTTTACATTGTATATTGTTATTTCTGACTGTTTACAGTATTAAACATTTTGTATCTTTCAACCTGTGTGATTCCTGTCTCATGGGCAGTGGGTGATAGCCTGGGTGGGGTACAGTGTGTGTGTGTGTGTATGGGGGGTGACCATACATCCTGGGAGGCATTGCTGGGGTGCATACACGGAGGTGGGCAGCATGGGTACTGATGCATCTGTCCCACATATGCGGCATGTGTGCCAGTCCGCTGTGTCACATGCTGTGCCGGCTGTTGATAGCTGCTGTGCTGTGGGTTCCAGCTGTTGACAGCTGCTGTGCTGGGGGGCTGCCAAGCTGCTGCAGGTGGGCATGCATCCGGTACACAGTCGGCCTATCATTCCCCTCACCATCCACGGCCATAGCCACCTGTTTCCCCCAATGTGCTAAGGCATGTGTGCTACTGTGCATGTCCAAGAGTGTGGTACAACCATCTGTGTGTGGTGTCTCACCTGGATGCCAGGTTACGGCCATGCACTGCGGTGTTCCTGGCAGCCAACTCTGCTGCACATACATCTATGGCAGCCCTCACCCAGCCATAGGTGTACATGCCTGCCACCATGTGCCTGGCTGTCATAGACGACTTCGTACATGTGCACTGGGTCCACCTATGCACGGCACTACATGGCCATGCTCCCGCAGACATGCCACACATTGCGGCCGTGGAGCTGTGCGTGGGTGGGCTACACAGCCTCATACATGCCATTCATGCATGTCTCAGCACTGGAACTTGTGCATGGTTCACACATAGGCAGCTACGCATGCTTCCTATGCACCCCTGCACACACCACATAGGTTTCCTGCATAGGGCCCATTGTTTTCTAGTTATTTTTTTTTCTTTACTTTTCCAAGTTGTTTGTCTACTGAATATTGCAGATAATGCAGCACCTGTTTCACTGAGTCTTTGAGAATGTATGTAACTCCCCCTGCTCGCCTCACAACTGTTATTTGTGACATCATAGTTTGCTGCCATGGTGAACACAATGATGCAGTAACAAAGGCACTATGAGGTTAACAGAGGAGGGCAACTTTTGTTTTGATGCAGACATTTTAGATAGACTACCAAGATGTGCTATAATCCTTGTAAAGGGATATTGAAAATGAAACAAATGCATTCTCTAGTAAATTGTAATAGCTAAAACAACTTAGTTATAAAAGTGCATACTGAAGTGTAGAGTAGCTCTTTAACTGATTTAGGTGCAGTTAGCCTAGGGGGGGTAGGTAATTGCTCACAGCTGGTGGGGGCAAGGGGACATTAACAACATAGGGAGGAGGAAACACAAGGGTCAGGGATCAGGAACAATTGCAAGAGGGGTTAGTAAAGTCACAAAAAAGGGATTTGAAAGAGGAGAACAACACGGCTGAGTGGACAGACAGGGGAAGAGAGGACTAGAGCTTAGGAAAATGATAGGAGAAGACAGCTTGGCCCATGTTAGTTTTCCTGGAGGGGAAGAAGAATAAATGGATACCTGTGTACCGGAGGTGGTAGAAGTAAGGGGGGACAAAGCAGGGCAGAAAAGTGGGGGGTGAGAGAGGCAAACCAGAATTTGGAGGTGAAGGTGGCACAGAGGGTGATGCATCTAGCACCAAGGGAAGGGAGGGGGAGGAAGAAGTAGGGAGAGCAGTGGTGTGTATGAGGGGGGCAGTCCAAGGCAAAATAATGGAAAAAAGTGAAAGAAAGGTCCAGTCTTGCAAGGGTGGACTTGGAAGTGGCACTGTAGACAGTGTCACTGTAGTCAAAGATAGGCAGGATCATTTTCATGACTAGCTCCAGGCAGGCAGGCAGAGAGGAGGATACTAGCTTTGTTTCTACAGAGCACACCCAGTTTGGGGTGAAGCTTAAGGTAGGTAGCATCAATCTGCACTAAGAAGTTGAAGTGCCAGTCCAGCCAGACCCCAAGGAGATGACATCTTCAATCACAGTACCATCAAGGGTGCGGAAGAAGGGGAGGGGAGAGAGTCTGGTGAGCCTCCACCAGAAGCCAAAGGTCATGGAGTCAGGGATGAGGATGGAAGGTTTGAATGAACTCAGCTCTGAACACAGTCAAAATCCTATTGGAGATAGTCAGTAAAGTCAGCACCAGAGAAGCCAGAGGCAAACAGCATAGTGTCATCTATGTACATGTGGATAGATGCAAATGAACAGGCAGAGAAGAGGTCATGTAGGAATATGGAGATATCAGGATGGAGCCCAGGACAGATCCTTGGGGATGCCTGAGCAGATAGTGAGTGGAGGGGAAAAGATGTCTCCAATATAGATAGCTTGTGACCTGCCCACTAGGTAGAAGTAGAACCAGCTGACTGAGGTGGCAGAAAGCCCCGCTACCTTAAGGTTGTTTAGGAGAAGGGGGTGTGACACAGTGTCAAAGGCTTTGGCCAAGTCGACAAAGATGGCAGAAGAAATTCAGCCCTGGTCCATATCAGACAGGACGGAGTCAGTGAGCTGGAGAAAGGAGATAGCTGTGGAGTGGGACATCCTAAAACTTGACTGGAAAGGAGTGAAAAAGGAAAAGAGGTCCTGGAGAGGGAGAGTTATGAGTGGAAAAGATGTTCTTGGAGCTTGGCCAGTGTGGGGAGGAGAGAAATAGGATGAAAGTTTCCGGGACAGGAAGAATCACCCCCTTTTGAGAGGAAAAATACAGTAGAAGGGTTCCACAGCTCAGGGACAGAGGCAGAGAAGGTGAGGTTAAGGAGAAGAGTAATAGGGAAGGTGATGTCTGGTGCAGAAAGGCGCAGCAGCTTGGGACCAAGGCCATCTGGGCTTACACACTTGTGGGGGTTAAGAGCTAGAATGGCTTTAAGAGAGGCAGAGGGAGTGGTAGGAGAAGAAGAAGAGAGGGAAGGGAGAGAGAAAGGGCACAGGTGGTGAAGAAAGAGTTCAAGGAAGAAGCAACGGCAGCAGGGTCAGTGATGTGGGAGTTGCAAATCTTGAGGATGGGAAGGGAAGATTGGGTTTGGGGGGAGAAGAAGAAGTGGGTAACCTTACAGAACTTGAAGGAGTGATTAAGGTTGTTCGCAAGTGTGGGTGTGAAGTACTCGGATTTCACAAGCCTGATGGCATTGGTGCAAGCATTGCAAAGGGGCTGATAATTTAACAGGACAGCAGGGGAACCAGTGATCTTATTGGACCACCAGGCTAGATCATGAGCTCAAAGGGAGGCCAGCAGCTCAGCAGAGACCCAGAGAAGGGGGGGAACCTCAGATATTGGCTTTCCTGATGGGGGGGCATAGTGGTCCCAGACAAACATATATTTGGTATGGAAGGAGTTGAGGACCGAGTTGATGTTGCTGGCTATAGAGATGTTGGACCACTCTATGACCAACAGGTTTGCGTGGAGGGAGGATAAATCTAGTGACCTGAAGGACTGCAGGAGGATAATTTTAGGGAGAACTTTAGGATGATGGATCCTGCACATACAGTAGATCATATGATGGTCACTGAGTGCATCAGGGAGGATACCTGCATCCACAATGCGGTAGGGGTGACAGTAGTGTACCCGGCCTAGTAGAGTGTGGTTCCAGGATTTATGATTGAGGCAGGTGGGATCTAATATTAGTTGGGATAGCTGTAGAAATTGTACTTTATGACAAAGTTTGTCAGGGTCAGACTGGGTTACAGGGTGCCCACCTGGAAAGTGGATACAGGGGCCCACTTGGAAAATCAATAGGGAAGGGCCCAGGGTGACACACTCATATGGATATTCCACTTAAATCTGTAAACTTAATCTGTATTTGCATCTTGCATTTACCTACAATGCCTTAAAGAGCAGCTTTTTAATTAAATACTGCAGTCCACTTGGGGCCAGGTATGGTTTATTATGTTTTGGGGTGGGCAGCAGTGAGAAGTTGGTCTTTAAGTACCCCATTTAATTAGAAAAAAAATGATAAATGAAGAGATTTTCAGAGCTTAGAAGGTAGCCAGGTATCCAACAGAGGGTGGGCCCAGCTGGGAATTTCCACGTAACCTGGTGGGCCAATCTGACTCAAGTTTGTACACAAAGGGACAGAGCCAATTAGTGTAAAATCCCCAGGTATCAGCAGCTCACCAGATAAGGAGTGGAAGCAGATGAAGGAGAGAAGTTCAGTGACCAAAGCAGAGGACAGGCCGGCACAGCAGTACACTTCTGCAATGAAAAGTGGAATGGTGAAGGAGATGGTGAGTTTGAGGAAGAGCAGCACATAGACAGAGGGATGAGACCTATAGCATAGGTGCAAATTGGATGCCGGAGGAAAGGTAGTTTTCAACCCTTCTGCCTGTCTTGGGGTGATCCAGCCTAGCTATGGAGTAACCAGGTATGGAACTGCAGAGTCTTGAACCTTGTGGAAAAGCCAAGACTCTGAGATAATGAGAACACACAGCTGGAGGTTGACCAAAAGGGGCTGCAACAAATCCAGCTTTGGGAAGAGTCTACAGATGTTGAGGTGGACAACCCACAGTCCTTTGGGAAGCTGTACTGGTGAGGTGGGGGTAGGACCAGGATTCTGCTTAACGTCACTTGCCACCAGAAGTAGCAAGGTTACAAGGAGTTTAAAGGAGCCACAGAGTTGCTTAAAAGGAGAGGGGTGGGGTGGCAAAGGGGGGAGCAGGAAAGAGAGAGCAGGAGGTGACAGAGAATTTCCAAGTAGAGTGAAGGAGCAGGTAGGAGGCAGCACCTAGGACACCAAGGGGAGTGGGGAAGGGAGGGCAGGGATGAGGAGGGATAGGGGTGGAGGAAGTAAAGAAAGGAAGGAAAGGGGCAGTGGATGGAGGAAGGGAGGAGAGGGAGACAAGGGAGAGGAGAGCTAGGATGTGGAGCAACATGGTAGATAAGTCTAACAGTATGACGAACACCAGAGGGGCAATGAGGAGGACTAGTCTGACCAGAATAGGGAATCTAGAGAGAGAGTAGGCCTGATCCAGATAGGAAAGCTTGTGGGCTTCACACAGAATAGGGAGGAAGCCTAGATAAACAAATTGGGGGAGGTGTTGGGCTACACCCAGATAGGATGAATGCCTAAATAAACAAATTAGTGAGGATACAGTCTTCACCCAGATAAGTAGGAAGTGTAAATAAACATATTGTGGGGTGCAAACTTCACCCCAATAGGATGGAAGCCTAAATAAACAAATTTTTGGGGGGACAAGGGTTTCACCCACATAGGTAGGAAGTGTAAATAAACAAATTGGGGGTTGGGGGTGCAGGCTTCACCCAGATAGGGTGGAAGCTTAAATAAACAAAAATGGTGGGAGTGCAGGCTTCACCCATATAGGAAGGAAGCATAAATAAACATATTAGGGGGTGAGGACTTCACCCAAATAGGGTGAAAGCTTATACAGACAAATTAGGGGAGGTACAAACTTCACCTAGATAGGATAGAAGCTTATATAAAAAAAATTATTGGGGGTGCAAACTTCACCCAGATAGGTGCAAGCCTAAATAAACAAAATAGGGAGGTGCAGGCTTCATTCAGATAGGGTGGAAGCATAAATAAATAAATCAATGTGGGTGCGGGCTTCATCCAGATAGGGTGGAAGCCTAAATAAACAAATTAGGGGGGTGCAGGCTTCACCCAGATAAGGTGGAAGTATAAATAAACAAATTAGGGGGCATGGATTTCACTCAGACAGTGTGGAAGCATAAATAAACACATTAGCGGGTGTGTGGGCTTCATCCAGATAGGGTGGAAGCATAAATAAACAAATTGGAGGGGGGGGGTGCAGGCTTCACCCAGATAGGGAGGAAGCCTAAATAAACAAATTATTGGGTGTAGGTTTCACTCAGATAGGGAGGAAGCATGAATAAACAATTTGGGGGAGGTGCAAACTTCACCCAGATAGGATGGAAGCCTAAATAAATCAAGCATTTGTCAATGCTTAATGTTGTCTTGCTGGCATTGGCATTGGTAGTGCAGGCATTAGAGAGACGCATAATACAAATGGCAGTGAAGTATAGAACCGACGTCAACCCCATCACACTGTGCAGAGAGTGACAGGCATTGAGGTGTGCCTTTGGGTCGTTGGCCATAACGCTCATGCCATTTCACCAAACCCTACCCTGCAGACTCCGACAAGTGTCACGTTGTGCCTTGGGGTCATCTGGCCTTACACTCACTCCATTTCATAAGGAAGTATGGTGAGATGGGTGCAGCATAGGAGAATGGGGTGAACTTTGGGGCTGAAGAGTTCAAGGCACACCTGGATGGCTGTCAGATGCTGCAGGGTGGGGGTGGGGTGCAATGGCATGAGCATTACACTGACAATCGAAAGGCACATCCTGACGCCTGTTAGTCTGTACAGGGTGGGACGTTATGGTTAGAAACCCTAATGCCCTGGGCGTTTATTGGTATTTGCACTCCAAATTTTCAACATGGTCTTTTTGTGATGCCACCTCATGAAAGCATGTGGGACCACTGCTTATGAACAGTGTCGCTGTGATTTTGTTAATGTGTCCCTAACATTGATTTCCCACAGTGATCGTGCCATTCTGTACCACATAAAAATGTCAGCTCCACCATTCACAAGGAGCTGTGAAGAGATGGCAATGTTGAAAATCTGGAGTGAAAATATTAAAAATTCTCGAAGTTACGAGCATGCACGAAAACTGTGCAACGCATGCTCATAACAGTCTTCTCTTGGAATTCTTTCACCAAATTTTTAACATAGGCATTTTGGGACCTCTGCTCATGAACAGCGGCAGTATGATTTTCTTAATCTGTCCCAAACGTTGATTTCCCACAGCGACTGGGCCATTGTGGCGCCAGATGTGAGAAACCACATTTCGGGCAGGATATGAAAAATGACAGCTGTACTGTTCATAAGAAGGTGTGCAAATATGGCAATGTTGAACATGTGGAGCGAAAATATTAAAAATTCTCGAACTTACGACCGTACGTGGACACTGCACAACACGTGCTTGTAACATAGTCATTTTGTGGAATTTTTTTTATCAACTGTTTAACATAGGCATTTTGAGACCTCTGCTTATGAACAGTGCAACTGTGATTTTCTTACTCTGTCCTGAACATTGTTTTCCTACAGCGACTGCGTCACTGTGCGCCGGATGTGCTAAAACACATTTTGGGCAGGATGTGGAAAATGACAGCTGTACTGTTCATAAGGAGGTGTGGAAAAATGGCAATGTTGAAAATCTGGAGTAAAAATATTACAAATTCTCGAAGTTACAAGCATATGTGGAAACTGTGCAATGCATGCTCTTAACATGGTCATTTTTTGGAATTTTTTCACCAGATTTGCAACATAGGCTTTTTTGGGACCTCTGCTCATGAACAGTGTTACTGTGATTTTCTTACCCTGTCCCAAACATTGTTTTCCTACAGCGACTGCACCACTGCGTGCCAAATGTGTGAAAACACATTTTGTGCAGGATGTGGAAAATGACAGCTGTACTGTTCATAAGGAGGTGTTAAAAAATGGCAATGTTGAAAATCTGGAGTAAAAATATTAAAAATCCTCGAAGTTACAAGCATGCATGGAAACTGCGCAATGCACACTTGTAACACGGTCATTTGTTAGAATTTTCTCACCAAATTTGCAACATAGGCTTTCTGGGAGCCCACTTCATGAACAGTCACACTGTTGTTTCATTACTCGGTCCCGAAAGGCGATTCCACGCAGTGAGTGCAAAATTACCTTTCGGGACAAAATAACGAGATGACAGTGACTGAATTCATGAGGTGGGGTCCCAAAAACCCCACGTTGAAGATTTGGTGCCAGAATTCACAAAAATGGCTGAGATATATATACCAAAGTTGAAAAAAAAACATTTATGCCATTGTACTGCTTACTGGCATTTCTTCAGTTCACGGTCGGCTTTAAAGAGTGTAGACGTGTTTCCGGTCCACCGAAGATCATCATGCCAGGCTACAGAGGTAAGTATGGGGTGGGGGTTGTGGGGAGTTGGGGTGTGCTGAGGGTGGCTGTGGGCTGGAGGAGGGGACAGGACAGCGAGGGACCATTTCCTTTGTTTCCAGGTAACAAAATAAAAAATTCCGCCAGACCATTTTTTTCTTTTTACAGGTTTGCCACACTAGGGTGGGCTCCTGTGTGTCACATTTCTTTTCAGGGGGGCATGTTAACCACACTGTAGTGAGCTCCCAGTGTGGCACACAATCAGGGTGGGACAATGGCAGGAAAAAGGGGAGAGGGTTAAGATGCCAACAGGGGGATTGGGCACCCCTGTTGGTAAGCATATCTGTGTTCAGAGGCAAGATGCCAAGGGGAATTGGGCACCCCCTCGACAGACCACATCAGTAAAGGGGTCACATATGCTGACAGGAGAATTGGGCATCCCCCCACATCGGCTTCCTAGGGACTGTGAGCGGCAGGTGGCAGGTGACGAGTCACCACCCGCCATGTTTATTGAAATGTTACACCAGGCAAGACATGCCCTGCATTGAGGAGTCTCTCCCTCATTGCAGTGGCTAAATGGTTTCAAGTTGGTGGCATATTTTACAACTGCTGTCATAGACAGCATGCAATCTAATTTGTGCCGCAGAGCCCAGCCCTAAAAAGCAGTGGCGCCACTGGCCACAACAAGACTGCGCCTCCAAAACTTGCTCTTCCACTTCAGGAAACCGCAATATATTGTCTGGCTGTCTTGGCATAAGACAACATAAAAATAATAATAGAAATTATGGGCTTCCACCCCAGAATGAGGTGAAGCCTACATAAACAAATTAGGGGTGACAAACTTCACCCAGATAGGATGGAAGCCTAAATAAAAAAAATGATTGGGGGTGCGGGCTTTACCCAGATAGGGTGGAAGCCTAAATAAACAAATTAGGGAGGTGCAAGCTTCATTCAGATAGGGTGAAAGCATAAATGAACAAATTAGTGTGGGTGCGGCCTTCACCCAGATAGGGTAGAAGCATAAATAAACAAATCAGGGGGATTCAGGCTTCACCCAGATAGGGTGGAACCATAAATAAACAAATTAGAAGTTCAGGCTTCACCCAGATAGGCGGAAGCATAAATAAACAAATTGGGGGGCAGGCTTCACCCAGATGGGGTGGAAAGCATAAATAAACAAATTAGTGGGGGTGCAGGCTTCACCCAGATAGGGTGGAAGCCTAAATAAACAAATTAGGGGGGTGCAGGCTTCACCCAGATAAGGTGGAAGTATAAACAAACAAATTAGGGGTGTGGCTTCACTCAGATAGGGTGGAAGCATAATTAAACAAATTAGGGGTGTGTGAGCTTCACCAAGATAGGGTGGAAGCATAAATAAACAAATTAGGGTGAGTGTGGGCTTCACCCAGATAGGGCGGAAGCCTAAATAAACAAATTAGTGGGGGCGTAGGCTTCACTCAGATAGGGTGGAAGCAGAAATAAACCATATAGTGGGGGTGCAAACTTCACACAGATAGGATGGAAGCCTAAATAAATTAGTGGGCATGTGTTTCACCCAGATAGGGAGGAAGCATAAATAAACAAATTGGGGGATGGGGGTACAGGCTTCACCCAGATTGGGTGGAAGCATAAATAAAGAAATTAGAGGGGGTTCAGGCTTCACCCAGATGGGGTGAAAACATAAATAAATAAATTATTGTGGCGTGGGTTTCACCCAGATAGGGTGGAAGCATAAATAAACAAATTATGGGGATACAGGCTTCACCCAGATATGGCAGAAGCATAAATATGCAAATTGGGGGGGGGTCAGGCTTCACCCAGATGGGGTGGGGTGGAAGCATAAATAGACAAATTAGTGGGGGTGCAGGCTTCACCCAGATAAGATGGAAGTATAAACAAACAAATTGGGGGAGTGGGCTTCACTCAGATAGGTTGGAAGCATAATTAAACAAATTAGGGGTGTGTGGGCTTCACCAAGATAGGGCGGAAGCCTAAATAAACAAATTAGTGGGAGTGTAGGCTTCACTCAGATAGGGTGGAAGCAGAAATAAACAATTTAGTGGGGGTGCAAACTTCACACAGATAGGATGGAAGCCTAAATAAACAAATTAGTGGGGCATGGGTTTCACCCAGATAGGGAGGAAGCATAAATAAACAAATAAGGGGGTGCAGGCTTCACCCAGATAGGGTGGAAGCATAAATAAATAAACAAATTAGAGGGGGGCGTGGGTTTCACCCAGATACAGTGGAAGCCTACATAAACAAATTAAGGGGGGTGCAAACTTCACCCAGATAAGGATGGAAGCCTAAATGAGCAAACAAGGTAGGTAGTGGTTTCACCCAGATAGGAAGAAAGACTAAATTGAACAGATGGGGGAATGCTGGCTAACCATTAAACAGGGAGGACAGGGCAATAATCAAACAGCAGGTGGGTGGAAAGCAGCACAAGTCTGTCAAGACCCACAAAAAGTAGCCAGTACAAAATGAGCACAGCTTTTTAGCAGCTGCAAGGGTAATAACTCTTACTAAGCAGTATATGGTACGTAACTAGGCCCCAGTTATGTGTAGTAAATAACTAGTAGTTATAGTTCCCAACTGTAACCTGGCGCCGTGTACCAGTGGGTTACTACCCCTGCCTGATGACCACAACACAGGTTAAGGGGCCTGGGCTCTGTTCTGATGGTGACTGGGGATTCTTTCCCAAACAGAAATAAGCAATAGTGCCGTGCCTCCAGCCAAAGTAAATACAGTGGGCCAGATGTTTGTAGGGTACAACCCCCTGGGATGCTGTACCTACCCACCTCCCCTCCCAGTCACCCCACACATTGATTACCAATTTAAACTGTAATACTTTACCATTCATGCAGTTATTGACTATTGATAATAATATGCTCACAGACAGTTTTAACCAATAACAATGAACTATTTATTAGAAGGGGAAAAGGGAATAGGATGCAATGTTAAATAACAAGCAACTGGCAGCAAAAGCATTAAACAATAATACAGACAGTGCCCACCTCCCCACTGGTACCAATGCCCCTTAGAGTCTATCTAGGTACCCAGGTATTACAACACAGGCCTGATGGTAGAGTTGCCCCAGATCTTGCAGTGGTGCACTTGGTGAAACTTTAGCAAGCTTGCAATTTCACCCCCCAACATGCCATAGTGTGCTAGCACAAATTTAATAAGGAATGAAATTCCAGGTTACTTGATTGTATCTTTTCGAACAAAAACTGGAACCCCAATTGTAATCCAAACAGGGGGACAGAAAATTCAGCTAGCAATGCCAGCAGCTCACGTGACCCTTGGACGTAGCAGACAAGAAGCAGATTGATGATTCAGAAGGAGAAAGGAGCAGCACACAGGAGCAGGAAAGCACCCCAGAAGCCTTGGAGTCTTTTGAGCAGACAACGGTTCAGCCCTCCTTATCTCACACCTCTGTAGTGCAGCTCTTCTGGCACCCCTTCTCTGGTCATGGCTCTTCTGAATCACACCCAAGATATAGAAGCACTGCGCAGTGGCTTCCTGGTTCCCAAGAGCCCAGACCCCAGGTGTGACTCCACAGTCTGACTCCTCCAAATGGGTCAAGAGTACTCCAGTACTTGGGCACACACTCGTGACTCCCTGTTCCCCCAATCCACCCCACTTGATAAGGTCTAGCTGACCCCTTACCTGGCTCCGGGGTGGCCTGGACAGGTTGCAGACTCTATCTCCGACTGGATCAGCTCAGTAACTCTTGGATGTAGCAGTGACCCTTTGATTCACACTTTCTGTAGAGCACTCTGGACAGAGTCTGGCAGTAGGTGAACCCTGCTTTCAGGCTGCAGGCCTTCATGGCTTCTCAAGCTCCCAGAAGCAGCAGGGACTCAACCAGCTTTCCCCACTCTGATGCAGGTCACAGGCAACTATTTCAGTCTCTGGCAGTATAGAGTCTCAAAATCCTTTGTAACTCTGAAGAGGTTTTCTCTCAACTCCACAGGGTCTGACTTACAAACAGTCCTGAACACTTGACTAGTGTTCCCAGGCTATGAGGATGACTCTCTAATTCTTTGGCAGGAAAAGAAGTTGCAGGCCATGCAGACCTTAAACCCCACTCTCCCTATGCTACCTCTCCTCTGAGAGTCTCAGCCAAGACTGCCCCAATCTGTAACTGTCCCTGGTGGCTGAAGAAGAAATGACAGTTTCTCATTGGCACATACAGCTGTCCATCTTCACAATTAAACTTTAAGTTCTTTTGACACCTGATTAGATGGCTGTTTGGGCACCAAGACAATATCCTTACCCCCTTCCCAGGAGCCATTTCTCATTTCCAGGGCTCCTTGAATGCTGATTGGCTAGAAGAGGGGTCAAGGGTAACAAATATGTCTGCTAGCACAACAGTCTCTGGAAGCCCTGCTCTTTTAAGTTCTTTTTGCAGGCAAATAGGATGGGGTTTAAACTTATCTGCCCCCATAGATTTGCAGCTACCTCTCTGCCCTTGTATCCGGTGGGCAAGTTAAAAATTAACATGTCTCCCCCTGCCTGTCGCACCTTCCATTTCACTTTCCCCCCCTAGGCACCTGGCATTGCTGCGTTTACTTATAGCAGCTTCGGCTACTCATAACGTGGTAGCACATCCTTTATTTTAATAGTGTTTAAGAGCACCCTTTTTTAACATTTAATGTAATTTCCCCCAAGTGCCTCCAGACCCCTTCACTAGTTTTATACACACAGGAACCAGAGCACACACTGATAGTGTTAGAGGAGTCGTTGGAGTGGCTTTCACATATGGAGCACCACAGCGCTCTCACAGGATGCCCGCCAAACCGCCAGCTCATATAGCCGTACAGCAAGCTGCATGGTGGCTTTCACTTGTACCACACAACAGGCAGATTTCAATTGTTCATGGCTCCTCTGATCCCCCAATGCAGGATTAACACCCAGGGGCTGGCAGGAGCAACAGGGAGGTACACAGGAATGAGACTGGTGGTGGTGAAGGGAGGGGGAACAAATTACGGTAAGCCCCACCCATGGGGAGGGGCTACACAACTTTAAGCAGAAGCAACACTTACAATGAGTAATAGCTCCTACTAAGCACTGTATAGTGAATAAATAGGCACCAGCTAGTATTAGTAACACAACATGTAGTACGATTCTAAACCTATAAGCAGTAAGCAACACATATACACGTTACAATGAACACTTACTGAGTGCAAGGAGAGAGATGAGCAGAGTGCTTTGGGATCCTACATCTCCCTTTGGTGACTCCCCTTGAGGACTTCCACGTCTGCTGTACCACTCACACCAGGACTGCCCACTCTGGGACCACTCAAGCAAGGCCACTAGAGTGAGTGGAGAATATGAGGAGGACAGAAGGATGTCCAGTGTGTTAAGACCCACCTCCAGAGCGAGCACTCCAACTGGTGCTGGAGAATCCTGATTTGAAAAGCAGCTCCTGATGCTTTTCCTTGGATTGCTGTGGCTGGTGATTTTTCATGGGAGTCAAATAGAAATAGGCTACCCCCAGCAAAGATGGCGACCTTCCTCTTGGTCCTGGGTAGCTGGCTGTATATCGGTGCAAATTGCTAAGACCAAGATGTGGCACATCAAACCAGGTTAAACTTGCTCTGATAGTTATGGCCACACAACATTATCTGAGCTTTGAAAACTAGACATACCTATGTCGCAATCCTGAATATTCCTACCTCTTAAAATTTGACAAAGACATAATTTCCTGTTATGTTCAATGTGCAGACAATAGCAAATCGTATCTAGACATAGGCTTTGAAAATCCCCCAATTAGCACCCTAGCAGTGGGATTTTGAAATGTGGCAGGTAAAGACACATTTGCACCCTTTACCTGTTTCTGTGTCCAAATTCGCATCTGAAATACATCCCCCAAATTTTACTTAATCTTCAAAGGTTGCATCTGCATCAGTAATCAAATCCAAAATTGTAACAAAACCTCAAAGACACCCTCTGCATAAGTTTGCATCTGTGTCAGAGAATGCGGCCAAAATTGTACCTATTTTCCGAGGTTGACCCTGTCAGAATTTACATCAAAATTACATTGGAAAATCAAAGGTTGCATCTGCATCAGAAATCGAGCCCAAAATTGCACCAAAACTTTAAAGGTTGCATTTTTGCAGATCTTGCTTTGAAAATGACACTGAAACTTCAGGGTTGCATCTGCACTGGAAACTGCCTCCAAAATTGCACTGAAATTCAAAGGTCGTGTCAGCATTGGAAATTGCATCCAAATTGCACCTACATTTCAAAGGTTGCATCTGCATCAGAAATGATATCCAAAACTGGACTGAAACATCAAAGGCTACATCTGCATCAGTAATCATGTCTAAAATTGTACTGAAACCTCACAGTGTGTGTCTGTTTAAGTTTGCACCTACATCAGAAATTGTAACCAAAATTGCACTTAAACTTCAAAGATTGCCACTGCATCAGAACTTGCTTCCAAAATTGCACTAAAATATCAATGGCGGCATCTACATCAGAAATCAAGTCCAAAACTGCACCAAAACGTCAATAGTTGCATTTATGACAGAACGTGCTTTCAGAATTAAACTGGAAATTTGGAAATTGTGTACAAAATTGCACAGAAACATTAAAGGTTGTATCTGCATTGGAAATGGCACCCAAAATTGTACATAAACTTCATTAGTTGTGTCTGTGTCAGATATTGCATCCAAAATTGAACTGAAACTTCACAGATTGCATATGTGACATCAAGGCACAGGTCAGGAAGCACAGGCAAACCAGGAGAAGTCATAACATTTACAAGTAGTATTTTATTATTATTAATAACTATAAAAAATACATAACATTGTGCAGGATAGCTTTTATACAGGCAGTTCAAACAAAATAAAGTCCTTCTTCTGAGGGTATCTCTAAAGCCAAATCTCAATCTTTCTCTCAGTCTCTCTCTAAACAAATGTTGCTCTCTTTTATAAGATGTTTTCACCTGGCAATAACATTCTGCAACAGTCTGTAAAAGCAAGCTGGGGACTCACATCCAGGTGAGGTAGGAGGAAAAGGTGCAAGGGGCAGGCTTGTTGAAGCACCGGAGTGACTGGTGTTGTTCAGCTATTTTTGCTTCACCAACATGCTTGATGTATTTATCTATTTAATAAAAGTTTTTTTTTTCTTTTTGCATTAATAACGTGTGAGTGACACATTTTTGAGTGCAGGGGCTACTTGGAGTGGCAATAACATTCTTCATCCTGTTCTCATTAAGCTATATCACCTGTTTTCACATCATGCACTAAACTTTGTCAATTTCTTTCCTGTCACCAGTACATCTAGTCTTCTCGACAGGTGCAACCAATTAAGGCATTCTGGTCAGAGCTGTTTTTTCTGCTGAGAATTCTGCAAACAAGCTTGTGGAAGGTCAGAAGGTTTCTCAAGGTCAACCTCCTGTGTTCCAGCTTGCTGTCTTTTCAAACAAATCCCAAACAACTTTCTGCAATTCATTTCAACAACATAACTATGTACATTTGCAAACCAAGGGATCAGTGTCGAAAAAATGCAACTGTTTTTAACCACAGAGAAGCAAGGGGAGAAAGAAATAATAGAAATAGCAAATGAAGGAAGGGAGATAACAGAAAAATTGTGGGATTGTCAGAGTGGCCAATTCCTAGGTGCCACAAGGAAAATTTGATTGTGTAATCAGACAAGCAAGAGAGAGACAAGTGACTGAATAGGAGTGGACAGAACAGATCCTTGCTTTTAACTCTGTCTGCATAACTAATAGGACAGGGTCTTACCCAACCCTGTTATAATCTGTGTCGGAAACTGCCAGCAAAATTGCACCTAAATTTAAATTGTTGTGTCTACATCCAAACTTAGACTGAAACTTCAAGGGTTATATTTGCATCAGAAATGTAAAGGTTGCATCTACATCAGAAATTGCCTCCAAAATTGCAACAACACTTTATGTTATGGGTTGCTTCTGCATCAGAATTTGAGTCCAAAATTACACTGAGATTTATATCAGTATCAGAAATATTAAAATTCCAAAGGTTGCAACCCTATCCAAAATTGGATCTAAAATTGTACTGACTTCAAAGGTTGAGACTGTACTTCAAAGGTTGAGACTGCATCAGAAATTGCATCCAAAATTGCTCTGAAACCTCAAAGGTTATGTCGGTGTTTAAATTATACTGGAATTTCATAGGTTGCATATGCATTGGAAATAACATACAAAACTGCATCTAAACTTCAGAGGTTATATCTGTGGCAGTAGTTGCATTCAAAATTGCACTAAAACTTCAAAGTTTGTCCCTGAATTGGAAATTGTATCCAAAATTGCACTAAAACATCAAAGACTGCATCTGCATCAGGAATTGAATCCAGTGGTGTACTTACATTTTAAATTCTTTGTAAAAAAACTACATTAATGCAGACATAAGTGTTGTAAAAACACAAAACGTACAAAGACGGGAAATGAAAAAACATTAGGGATTTGGGTCGCTGGAGTATTGACAAATCAGTGGTAGGGTCTTACTTGGGGCTGTCAAACCTAATGCCCACCCACCTAGCCCATAGCCTCCTGTTCAAAACACAAGATACAGCTCCAACCTAGTGCCTCATGGTGATACAGTATGGCCAACATAATCTGTCAGAGCTTTCTTTACTCAGGGCCAGTATCACATTTGATCTCATCTGATCCAGGGTAGGGGTGGCAGTTAGGGTTGACAACCCCAAGTAAGACCCCACAACTGATCTGCCAATCCAGAGGCCCAAATCTGTTTTTCCTTTTCCCATCTTTGGACACTTTGTGTTTTTATAATGCTAATGTCTGCATTAACTTTTTTGCAGACTTTCCCTTCTTTTTGTGATAGTTGTACTGTATCCTCATTTGCGCAGGTCCCTAAATGAGCTAAATACAGTGTCGGAGACAGTCATGATGCAGAGCATGGGCCCAGCAGACACCAGCACACATCTCGATACCTTGTGAGTGGAGTTCCCTGACCCACCACATGGTGTGACGTCTGCGCCAAAACCCTGCTCCATCCCTACCCAGGCTGGGGCTGGTGCTACATGCTGCAGCACCTTCCCCATCAGCTTGTCCCAGTAAACCGGCTTAGTGAATTCACACCCGAACTCAGCTCACTGGCAGCACGTTCCACAGAGGTGCAACAGACATCCCTGCAATCAATGTTACTAAATAAATTCTTTGTTTTTTTTTAATATTTTGACCCCAAACTTTCAACATATTCTTCTTATGACCCTGCCTCATAATCCCCATAGGTGAAAATTTTCAAATCAGTGCTGAAATGCCATTCCATGTGACAGGTGCAAAACCACATTTCAGACAGGATGTGAAAAGTGACAGCTATACTGTTCAAGAGGTGGTGTGAAAAAAATGGGCATGTTGAAAATCTGGAGTCACAATATTGTAAATTCCCAAAGTTATGCACCTTCATAGAAACTGCGCAATGCACGCTTGCAGCGTAGCCATTTTTAAGAATTTTTTCACCAAATTTTCAACATGGGCTTTTTGGGACCCCACCTCATGAACTGCCACTGTCATTTTGTTTATCATCATGAAAGGTGATTTTGTGCAGTGACTACAAAATCATCTTCTGAGCCCAAGTACCAAAATGACAGTCGCAATGTTCATGAGGTAGACTCCCAAAAAGCCTATGTTGAAAATCTGGAGAAAAAATACCAAAAAACAGCAAAGATATCAACATAAGATGAAAACGCCATTGAAATACATTATACGGCACTTACTTTGATTCTTCAATTTGCGGTTTGGCTTTGAAGAGTGCAGACGTGTCCCGGTCCACAGAAGATGGCATTGGCCAACCTCTGGAGGTAAGCATAGGGTAAGGGGGGGTGTGGGGTGTTGGGTGCTCAGTGGGAGGGTGACTGTGGGGATGATAAGGGACTGTTTCCTTTTTTTGCAGGTTACTAAACAGTAAAAAAGATGTCAGGGGACCGTTTTCTTTTTTGCAGGTACACTACATTAAACATATACATCAGGACACTGGGGTTGGGCTCCCTAGTGTTCTGTACTGCTGGGAGGAATTTCTGACATGGGGATTGGGGTCCCTGATGTCGGTAACGTAATTAAACAAGGGGCTGCAAGGGGGGGCCAACACCGAGGGTGGGCATCCCAGTGTCAGTATTTATCAAAGTTTTCATCAGCTCTTTCGGGACACTGGGGGTGGGCTCCTCAGGTGTCCTACACTGCTGGGGGAGGGCTAGTAAGTGCCATCATGGGGCTTGGGGTCACCTTTGTGGGCAAACATTTATGAAACAATTGGCTGGGGGGGCAACACCGGGGGGGGTGGTCATCCCGGTGTCGGATTATACAGCAAAAGAAATACAATTAGAAGAGAAAGAAAGACTGCCACCGGGGATTGGGGCCCCAGTGTGCAGATGACAGAGCACAGTCAGGATGGGGGGATATGAGTGATGACAGCTGCCAATGCACAATATGACACAACTGTCATTTAATAAAGGACAGCTGTGCCATATAGTGCAAGTACTATACGACACACAGTTGTCATTTATTAAAGACAGCTGTGTTGAAAATGGCTCGGTCCACAGAAGATGACATTGGACGACCTCCTGAGATAAGTATAGAGTAACAGCGGATGAGGGGGTAGGTGCTCAGTGGGATGGTCAGGTTGGGAGTAGACAGGCAGCAGGGGATGATGAGGGACTGTTTTTTTTGCAGGTAAAAAAAGAAATAAGACATCGTGGAATGTTTTTTCTTTTCAGGAAAATCATAAATAAACAACAGTATTTCGAGACACTGGGGGTGGGCTCCCCAGTATCCCACCCTGCTGGGGGGTGTAAATACCGATGTAGGGTTTGGGTCCCCAATGTCTGCATAGTTAATAAATAAAGGGGCTACACAGGAGGGAAGCATCCGACGTCGGGTGTGGGCATCCTGGTGTAAGAGAAGACTCAGAAACAATGCAAAATAAATAAATACATAAACCACCACTGGGGATTGGGGCTACCTTGTGTGTAGATAGTTTTTTTTTAAGGCACAGTCAGGCTGATGGGGCTATAATCACAGTAGCCTCGTCCCTGACCTTCGAGTGGCGACAGCACCAGCCTACACTGCACAACACAGCTGTCTTTAATAAATGACAGCTGTGTCATATAGTGTAAGTACTATACGACACAGCTGTCATTTATTAAAGACAGCTGTGTCATATACTGCAGTCTGCTGCTTACGCAAAAATTCAGTTATGAATAGAAAGTTCATTTTTTGAACTGCCCATGCTCAGAAATAGAACATTTCTATTAAATAATTTAAAAACTACTCAACAGTGGGACCTAAAAACCACAAAAGCACACACATTGGACCAACCTTTATCAAACCTGAACATTTCAGGTTTCAAAGCTTCCTATTTGTTTAGTTACCGGGTGGCAAAAATTTTTTTAAAGTTTCAGAAACAAAGACTTTTGCATTTTTTTGCACCTCTGTACCTTTGCCTCCCCTGAACCGATCTACATGAAATTTATTGGATCAAGAGATCCTGGCACAGAGGCTGTGCTTTTCAAATTTCATGTAAATTAGCTGAAGAGAGGCAAAGTTATTAAGGTGCAAAAATTTAGGTTTAACATAGAGGTGCTTATGCAACCCTAATATACAGGCGTGAATGCACCTGTATAATTTGCAACAATTTGCATTCAGAAAAAGGCAAATTCCATTTCCATCAAATTTTAGATGCAAATTCAGCCAGCTGGATGGAAGCATTTGAACATATAAATGATGGTCTGGAACATCCAGACAGAATCAGACACAAGTCTACTTCCATCCTTTCCACAATCCCTCCCACGCCTTTCTCTACTAACCATTCATTACCACCACTTCTTCCTCCTCCCCATCAGTGGTGCTATTTACTGCATGTGATAACTTGCACCTTCC
Source organism: Neoceratodus forsteri (assembly GCA_016271365.2). Lineage (NCBI taxonomy): Eukaryota > Metazoa > Chordata > Ceratodontiformes > Ceratodontidae > Neoceratodus > Neoceratodus forsteri. The sequence continues at coordinate 523,513,303 of JADMNL010000023.1, forward strand.
CCAGGGTACCCTCTTTACTTAGCTGGAATAGTAACTTGCTTGAATACCCTTCACATCTGGATACGTCCCTCTTGTGCCCCACAAGGCTGTAACCTTATATTTACATATTGTTTATACTGCCTGAATATTGATTTGCACTTCTCGTATTTAAAATGATGTACTCCCTCTTCCCCCACGCCCAAGACTCATCTAGAAATAAGTGGATTTGAGAAGCTCAGTGTGCCTTCCAAGTAAAATATTTAAAACTATACATTTTAAAAAGGTCCCGGCGGCTCCTGGGTGTACCCCTTTAAAAATCATGCCCTGGGTCTTTAAGACCAGGTGATAAAGACCAAGATGAGCCAGAGATCTGTCTTGGCTGTGTAAACCAAAACACTGGCCAAGTCTGCTGGAAAGAAAGATTTGTCTGGCCTTTATTCATTCCAGCAATGTATAAAGTGATGTCAGCTTGTCAATAGTATTACATCTAATAGCAACCCCACATTATTTTAAACACTGCAGGGAGAAGACACTAAAGGTCTTAGGCAAATCTAACTATTGGAAAAACATTATCTGACTTGGATAATGTGGTCTCAGTAATTAGGTTTTTGTAAAAAGAAGCGATCTTAACTGAGTTAAGGCAGGATACCCAATCCCACTGTATAATGTGAGCTCTGATGTAAGGGGAATCTAGTGCAAGGAGAAGTAGCTTGACGCGCCTCTGGCTGTCTTTAATCTCTGAGCCCAGCCGAACCAAATAATTGGCTGGAACTTTTTGGTGGCTGGTCCAAGTCGCTGTCACTATAGCCTGACCCCTTTCTAAACCACTTCCTGTATCTCAGGTCCCACTACTCGCTCATAGTCACAGAGTTTTAGAAAGGGGGGCAAGAGAGGGAGAGAGAAAGAAAGGAAAGTCAGACCAGATGTTTCTCATAAATTAGAAATATATCTGAGCGTTTAAAAACTCAGCAGATTTAAAATGCTGTCTGTACACCTCTGCTTCATTATGTATGCGCAGTGATTTTTGCTGTCACCGAAGCTGGAAATATTGCAGTAACAGACTAGACAAGTTGGGAAGTGATGAAGGAAAGTGGGTTTGAGCCTTTCTTCTTTTCAGATCATCTTCTGCACTGGGGTGATTTGTCTGAGCTGGGCTGGGCACAGAAAACTATTGAGAAGCAAAACAAAAAATGTGGTAGTAGTGTGTGTGTGTAGTATGTGCACTTGTGTGTGGGGGGGGTTGAGAGGGGTGTAGTAGGGTGACTTTGAATGAAACTTTTCTGATCTGTATGCTGCTCAAAGGTGAAAGACATTTCCTTGACTCTGTCTTATAATTTTGTATCTAACCTTCCCCCTCCTCCCCACCCTTACCCTCACCTCTCTTCTCACAGTGGTTATCCTTTTCCCTTGTGCTGCTTAACTTTGGACACAACACTTACAGTACTGTATTTTGTCTGTTTCCATGTATTCTTGTTTCTGGCACTTCTCTGATGTATTGACTGATGTGGGACCTGCTAGCTATTGTAAATTCTGTGTTTACTTTCACAGACAAAAAATTACAAATAAATAAATAAGTGTGACTCCCATGGGTATCAAAGTCTAAAGTGTGTCTGGTCTCTCTGAATACTGTTGAAACAACTTATCTAACATCCAGTTCATCTGCTGCTCTCTCGATACCATCAAGCTATCCTCCGTCTTTTTCATCCTCTAAGCCAGTGTTTCTGAAAATGTTGATTGATTGACTGACTGATTTGAAAACTGGTACTGTAAATGGGAGAGGCACACTGAGCCAAGGCTCATTTCCAGGTGTGACCCAGTAGAAGGGAACAGTAGAAAAACAGCAGTACAATACACAATATTTAATCAGATGAACATTTGGTAAAATAAGTTGTCACAACAGTAGATAAATGCAAAAAAAAAAAAAGCTGGAACAGAGAATAAATTGCAGTCACAGCAGCTCAATAATAAATCCCTAAACAAGTGCAATGGTAAGATCGGCAGTAGACACAGCATGAAAATACAATACTGACAATAAACACAAGACATGCAGGTCAAGGGAACAACAGAGGTAGTCAAAAAGTGAAACCAGTAAGCAGGTAGCAGGGACTCAGCCAGGAGCCTTACCAGGGATGGTTGAGGTTCAGGCCATGAAGGTGTCAGGAGGAAGGGTAACAGGAACAGGTGGAGTGGGGTCCAAATTTCAGCTGGTGTCTGAGAAGCCAAGGGAGCAGGAAAGGCAGAGGGAAGGAAAGAATTGTCGAGTACCTAGAGGTCAGAGGGGCACAGGACCCAAGGTAGCATGGATTCACAGCAGGAAGGTCATGCCAGACGAATCTAATAGATTTCTTTGACTGGGTGACCAAAGTAGTAGATCAGGGAGGGGCTGTGGACATGGCCTACCTAGACTTTAGCAAGGGATTTGACACAGTCCCACACAAAAGATTAATATACAAGTTAGCCAGCCTGGGAGTGGGTCCCAAGATGATAGCCTGGGTAAAGAATTGGCTGGAGAATAGGACACAGAGGGTAATACTAAATTGAGTCCACTCTGAAGAAAGGGGGGCTACTAGTGGGCTACCGCAGGGTTCAGTATTAGGACCAGTCCTCTTCAATGCCTTTATAAGCAACATTGCAGAGGGACTGGAAGGAAAAGTATGTCTCTGCAGATGACACAAAGATCTGCAACAGAGTTGATGCACAAGGTGGGGTGGAAAGGATGAGAAGGGACTTGGCAAGGTTAAAGGAATGGTCAAATGCATGGCAGCATAGATTGAATGCTAAGAAGTGCAAGGTAATGCACCTGGGAAACAAAAACCCAGGGGAAGAGTACACAATGGGGGGGTGAGATACTAACAACAACAAAAATGGAAAGGGACCTGGGGGTAGTCATATCAGATGACTTAAAGGTGGTAAGCAATGTGAGGCAGTAAGGAGGCTTGGGGGATACTGGGATGCATAGAGAGAGGCATCACCAGTAGAAAACAGGAAGTTGTTATCCTCTGTACAGACAGCTGGTGAGACCCCATCTGGAGTACTGCATGCAGTTCTGGAGACCCAATATCCGCAGGACATAGACAGGATGGAAGCTGTCCAGAGGAGGGCATTCAAAATGGTGCAGGGTCTGCAACCGAAGACATATGAAGAGAGTCTAAAGGAGCTTAATATATAGCCTCAAGGAAAGGAGGGAGAGGGGACATGATAGAAACTTTCAAGTACCTCAAGGAATCAACAAAGTCCAAAAGGGTAGCATCTTTCAAAAAAGATGTGTGCAAGAACAAGGGGCACAATCTGAAGATAGAGGGGTGGCTCAGAGGTAATGTAAGGAAGTATTTTTTTCACAGAGAGGGTTGTGGATGCCTGGAATAGCCTTCCAGAGGAGGTTGTGGAGTCAAAACAGTGGTTGAATTCAAGCATGCATGGGACAGTCATAAGGCAATTTTGGGGGGGGGGGGGTAGAAAGAAGTAGGCTGCTGGTTAACTAAGATCTGCAGCTTATCCATTAGGTAGGAAAATGGGCAGACTGGGTGGGCCAAACGGTCCTTATCTGCCATCAAATTCTATGAGGAGGGGAGTTGGTTCCTGGGTAAGGGAAGTCGATAGGAGGAGGCAGATTGCCCAGTCAGCCACCAGCACAATTTTCTGTATGTAGCCACAGAGCTCTTTAGAACTTCAAGTACAAAGATAATGAAATTGACAATTTGTTACCTTTAAAAGAACATGAGATCTACATTTCAAGGGAAAACACTTCATGAACTTGATTTACTCTTTGAAAATAAATGTGTTATAGCAGGGGATTTATGGAATAACAAGGGGGTTTCAGGTGAACAAAATAAGAAGTGATGCCACCAGTAAGTTCTGGTGGCCCCACTTTGTGACCCATTGAGGCCACCTAAAAGTGGGGCTTGAGAACCACTGCTCTAGACTGTCCTCAACCTGATCCACTTTAGCCCTCGCCCTGCTCCACCCCCATCACTGTCTCCTCAAACCCGAATCATTATGTTAGCCCTCAAAAACACTTGGTGGTCATTAGTTCAGTGGTAGTGCTTCACAGTGTCACCTATGGGAGTCTGTAAGCCTCGGAAGCCTACATTGGGAATGGGTCAAATCAAGTGCCTTGAGGAAGTGAGGTGTTGTTCTTGGGGAGCTGGGGGATAGTCCACTGACCAATCACAGAGCAGCCCTGGCAACGGAAGGATGCAGTGAAGACAGCATGCTGGAGAAGGGGGAGGGCAGGAGACAGTAAAGGGATAATTTTGGGGAAAAGTCATTTAAAAACAAATAACACCTGTGGTCTCTTACTGAGCAGGCGCTCCACTTGCATGACTATATTCTCAGCAATAATATTTCACTTGCAATGTTCAGATCTAGAATTTCTGAACTCACACAACCTGAACACAGATTCACCCACACTAGTAGCCATGTGCAAAAATGTCTTGTGCATTTCCTATGTAGGTTCACACTCACCAACCTGCATGAGCATGTACAGTGTGGCAAATTGTTCAAGACTTCTGTCATGGCTGATTCTGAACAGACCCAAAGAACCCTAATTTCAGGGCCACTTGGTTCTTTCATCTAAAGGCTGCATAGTGCACACTTCACACCCATACACTGCTTCTCGTAGCAGCCACAGAATACATCAGCTTTGGGTTTCTAACAAGTGTTTCTAAGGCATTTCTATGTTGATTGCACGCATGCGCAAGAAACATGTTGCAGCAGCTTTCTCCACAAGCAGGTTGTGGAGGTACGGCAGTGTTGTGGCCAGTGCCCCCACAGCCTGCAAAGGCTTGTCCCACTTCCCCCAATGCTGTGGCACGCTGCTGCTGACACTAGTTCAGCCAGCGTGCCACAACCTTCTAAAAAAGTAGCCACTGCAATCAGAGGCCGCCTCGTCATTGCAGCGTCAGCCATCCGCTGCAATGAGGGAGCGACCTGTCATTGCAGGACGAGATGTAAAAACCCTGATATTGTTTGTGAACATGGCAGCGGCTTGCCGCAGTGTTCACAAACAATATAACCCCCCCCCACCATGTTTAGTTGCCAACAGGGGCCCCAATCCCCGTCGGCTTCAGTGACCCAATATTGATTGTGCGGTTAGAGGCCCTCCCGTTGGCATTATGTTAAACACCCTGCCCGCTGTTGTGTCTGCCAGCGGGGTGCCCAATCCCCGTCGGCATAATGTGAACCCCCCCCTTTAGTTGTGTACTGACGTGGGTGCCCAATCCCCCATTGGCTACTGCTGGCTCCCCACAATGAAAGAGTCCGGTGGCATGCTGGGAGCCCACCCCAGCGTGCCACACGCTCCTGTAAAATGCAAAATGGTCTCACGATGTCTTTTTTTTCTTACCCTGTAAAAAAGGAAACTGTCCCTTGGCGGTCTCCGTGGCCCCCACCCGCAACCCACGTCCACCCACTGCGCACCCTGCCTCCCCACATCCCTCCCTCACCCCATACTTACCTCTGGAGTCTGGCACGACGATCTTCGGTGGACCGGGAACACATCTGCACTCTTCAAAGCGGACCGCAAACTGAGGAAATGCCGCTAAGCAGTATAATGGAATGAATGGGTTTTTTCAACTTTAATGCCTATCTCAGGCATTGTTTGGAATTTTGGCACCAAATTTTCAACATGGGGTTTTTGGAACCCCTCCTCATGAATTCTTGAACTGTCGTGGCGGTAATCGGCCCCGAAAGGTGATTTCATGGTCACTGCGTGGAATCCCCTTTCAGGGCCAATTAATGCAATGACAGTGCCAGTGTTCATGAGGTGGGCTCTCAAAAAGTCTATGTTACAAATTTGGTGGAAAAAATCCACAAAATGACAGTTTTACGAGCGTGCATTGCGCAGTAGCTACACACGCTTGTAAGTTCACAAATGTGCACTATTTTCATGCTAGATTTTCAACATTGGCATTTTTCCACACATCCTTGTGAACCATGCAGCTGTCATTGTTCACATCATAGTGGAAATGTGTTTTTGCACTTCCAGCGCAGAATAGCGCATTCGCTGTGGGAAATCAGTGTTCGGGACAGATTAAGAAAATGACAGTGGCACTGTACATGAGTAGAGGTCCTAAAATGCCTATGTTGAAAATTTGGTAACGATACTCCATAAAATGACTGTGTTATGAGCGTGCGTTGTGCAGTTGCCACGCATGCTCGTAACTTCACGAATTTATAATATTTTCACTCCAGATTTTCCACATTGCCATTTTCCCACACCTGCTTATGAACAGTGCAGCTGTCATTTTTCCCATCCTGGCCGAACTGTGTTTTCGCACTTCCAGCGCAGAATAGAGTGGTCGCTGTTGGAAATCACTGTCCGGGACAGATTAAGAAAATGACAGTGATACTGTTTATGAGCAGAGGTCCTAAAATGCCTATTTTGAAAATTTGGTGATGATAGCCTATCAAATGACTGTGTTACAAGTGTGCATTGCGCACTTTCCATGCACCCTTGTAACTCTGCAGATTTGTAATATTGTCACGCCAGATTTTCAACAGTGGCATTTTTTCACACTTCCTTATGAGCAGTACAGCTGTCATTTTTTACATCCTGACCAAAATGTGTGTTCACAGTTGCAGCTCAGAATAACGCGGTCGCTGTGGAAAATCAGTGTTCAGAACACATTAAGAAAATGACAGTGGCACTGTTCATGAGCAGAGGTCCTAAAATCCCTATGTTGAAAATTTGGTGCTGAAACTCCATAACATGACTGTGTTACAAGCGTGCGTTGAACTGTTTCCACGCACCCTTGTAACTTTGCAAATCTGTAATATTTTTATGCCACATTTCCAATAGTGGCATTTTTCACACCTCCTTATGAACAGTACAGCTGTCATTTTTCACATCCTGGCTAAAATATGTTTTTGCACTCCTGCCGGAGAATAGCACGGTCGCTGTGGGAAATCAGTGTTTGGGATAGATTAAGATCGAACGAGTGAGAGGGAGGAGTGACCGAACTCAACCGAGCTGTGTCGGGACTGCTGCAGATTTGTTTGTGGGCAGGAAAAGGCCCCAACACAAGTGCCCAGTACAAAAGGGCAGCCTGCAGCAGTAGTAGAAACAGAACAACAGAGAGTGTGAGGGAGGGGGAGTGAGCAAACTCACTGGAGCGCTGTCAGGACTGCTGCAGATTTCTTTGTGGGCAGAAAAAGGCGTCAATGCAGGCAGGGACCCAGTACAAAAGGCCAGCTTGCAGCACTGGGAGAAACAGTATGAGCAAGTGAGACAGGGAGACTGAGTGAGCTCAATGGAGCTCTATCAGGACTACTGCAGATTTGTTTGTGGGCAGAAAAAGGCGCCAATGCAGGTAGGAGCCCAATACAAAAGGGCAGCTTGCAGCTCCAGGACAACCAGAATGAGCATGTGAGAGAGGGAGACTCAGCGACCTCAATGGAGCTCTGTTGGGACAGCTGTGGATTTCTTTGTGGACAGACAAAGGTGCCAATGCAGCCAGGAGCCCCGTACAAAAGCGCAGCCTGCAGCACCAAGAAAAACAATGCATGAGTGACAGAGCGGTAGTGAGCGAGCTCAATGGAGCTCTATTGTGATTGCTGCAGATTTCTTTGTGGGCAGAAAATGCGGCAATGCAGGCAGGAGCCCAGTACAAAAGGCCAGCTTACAACGCCGGCAGAGATGGAATGAGTGACTGAGAGAGGGGGAGTCAGCCAGCTCAATGGAGCTGTGTCGGGACTGCTTCAGATTTCTTTCTTGGACTAAGAAGCCGCCAATGCAGGCAGGAGTCCAGTACAAAAGGGAAGCCTGCAACGGCAGGAGACACAGAACGAGTGAGTGAGGGAGAGGGAGTGAGCGAGCTCAATGGAGCTGTATTGTAACTGCTGCAAATTTCTTTCTGGGCAGAAGATGGTGGCAATGCAGGCAGGAGCCCAGTAGAAAAGGGCAGCCTGCAGGCAGAAACGGAATGAGCGAGTGAGAGAAGGGAAGTGAGTGAGCTCAACGGAGCATTGTCAGGACTGCTGCAGAGTTCGTTGTGGGCAACAAAATGCGGCAATGCAGGCTGGAGTCCAGTACAAAAGGGCAGCCTGCAGCGCCAGGAGAAACACAACGAGCGGTGAGGGGGAGTGAGCGAGCTCAGTGGAGCCCTATCGGCCAGGCTGCTGGGATTTTTGTTGGCAGGAAAAGGCGGCAATGCAGGCAGAAGCCCAGTACAAAAGGCCAGCCTGCAGTGCCAGCAGAAACGGAAAGAGTGAATGAGAGAGGGGAAGTCAGCAGGCTCAACAGTCCTGTGTCAGGACTGCTGCAGATTTCATTGTGGGCAGAAAAAGCCACCAACAGAGGCAGAAGCCCAGTACAAAAGGGCAGCCTGCAGCGCCAGGAGAAACAGAATGAGCGAGTGAGAGAGGGGGAGTGAGCCACCTCAACGGAGCTCTGTCGGGACAGCTGTGGATTTCTTAGTGGGCAGACCACGGTGCCAACGCAGGCAGGGCCCAGTACAAAAGAGCATCCTGCAGCACAGGACCAAACAGACTGAGTGAGTGACAAAGGGCCAGTGAGCGTGCTCAACAGACCAACGCAATCAACCTTCGGCATTGACAAATGCTTGTTTCTGATTCTGTTCACGTAATCTTATTTTACAATTTCTTTTTCTGTCAATTCTCTTTTGATACCTTGGCACAGCAGGTGCCTACTTCAGTCCACCCTGTTCTCCTTCCCAGCTTCGAAAGCCTTCCATTTACCACCTCTTCGTTTGTGCACCTATGATTTCATCCCATTCCCCACCACCACCACCACAGCAGGTCTCCTTACCAACCCAACAAGATCCAGTGTGGCGGCTAGGTCAACACAGGTGGGGTAGTTTCTCTGCTGTGCTCCCTGGACAGTGTTTTTCCCTATTTGACTTGTTTTTCATAAACCTACCTCCCCAGTAGGGGCTGCTAAGCACACCAAGCCTTTGGGGGGAAAGGGGCAGGATGCATAGGCCACCTATTGTATTTAGTAACCCCCAAATCTTTTATTTTTTTGTTACTATGCTTCATTGCTTCATCTCCCCAGCCCTGACTGGCCCTGCCCTTGGTCCTGTCCACTCACTCAGCCCCCGACAGGCCCTGCCATCAGTTCTGCCCACTCAATTAACCCTGTCACCCACCTTTTCCAAGACATACCTCTCTCGTGTTCCTCCCTGGCTTGGCCTCCAGGGCAGGACCACTGGAGGGACTATACTCCAGTGGAGTTAGAGCTCGATGTCAAGACAGAGCCACAGTCGGCAGTGCAGGGCCGGCAGTAATGGGTGGAAATCCTCTATGCTGCGGTCAGGGTTTTTCTTTTTTCAGTGTTTTCCCCAGTTCCTTCTGAATGCTGATAGAACCTCCCCATACATGCGTGCATGCTGGTATGTATCACAACCTCTTCACCCTAGTCTTGGCTCTTGCTTTCACTGTCATCTGCGGTCACTCAGGTGATGGTACTGCGGCAGAGAACAGATCCCTCCTTCGCCCAAGGTACAGTGTGTCCTAGGGTGCTCAACCAATCTCCCCCTGCAGCCCTCAGATGATCCAAGTTCATTTCCAAACCTGGGTGATCGGCATCGCAAGTGCTAGACACCACCCTCACCCTCATCAATCTGTCAAAGAAGGTAATCTTGTTGTGGGCACAACTGCAACATTTACACCCCAGTGTCTAAGAGGGATACCTGCACAACACAAAGGCAGAGATAGGGGATCAGTAGACCCCCTCATTTATTTTAGCTGGGAGGGTCATCCAGTGCATTTAGACCCCAACACCACCACCACATTTCAATGAGTGGGGCAGCATTAATTGTAACAAATGAGAGTGGGTTGCTCCATTTATTTCCACCTTCGCAGGTCTCTCAAAACTAACATTTACAGGTTCAGACCTTCTTCTTCTTTGTTACTCAAGAATATATTTCTGTGAACATATCATGGATAATTCTTGAATATTTGTCTTTTATTCAGGGTTCTAGAAATCCAGGTAGCTTGACTGAGGTATATTCAAAAACACCTTGGGTAAGGTTTTGCATAGCTTTGCCTCTGATCTGGGAAATTCTGATCGTGCCCCCACACACACACACACACGCACTTTTGGTACACTCCACCACCACTGTTCCACAGCACCCATGTGACTTCTCCACCTTAGGACTGGGAATCAAGATCACAGCATGAATTGAGCGATGTTATCCCCAAGCCAGTAATGTACTGTTTCAAATGGATGCTATTAGTTGTCTGGGTACAGATACTAGCATATGTTCAAGCTCTGGTGAAAACTCCAGCAGCGGTGGGAGTGAGGGGCAGCCACCTCCCACCGCAACAATGGATGCACATCAGTGTTGGAGGACATAGCTTCAGTGGCACGTAGACTAACTGAAAGACTGCAACACCTATTTAGGGCAAATACAGACATTGATACACCTGATTCAAATGTGGGAATAAAGGAACTGTTTGTTCATCTATGAAAACTTCTAATGCAAGAGGCCAGCATTTGGTACAATTTTAGAAGTTTAGAAGAGTACTTACAACTGCAGCATGTTCCAAAAGGTCTGAGGATTGATAAGAGACCCACGGCAAATATGGTTTTTCCCACAGTGGTATCTTCCTCCTACCATACAGAAAATGGGTGTGGGGCCGTACTCTACTCTTTTTCCAAGTTCCACAACATTTCATATGCAGGACACTTATTCTGACTTAGAAGGTTGTTACATGATTCTAGTAGGGGTATTTCACAAGACCCTCGCAATCTTGGTAAATGTTTACCTACCCCCAGTCTGATGAAAAGGTGGAACAGACGTTCTTTCTCTGATGCAGGGACAGTTGATCCTGGGAGGATCTATTAATCTGATTTAAAATCCAGATTTGGATTTTACCTACCCTGGCAGGTTTGGGATGACTATAGCACAAAAATATTTCCAGAATACCCTAGGTCAGTTAGGCATTGTTGACATATGGGGCCTGATTCTCAAAACCTAGAATTTGATGCAAAGTGCCTGCGTCAAATAGAAATGACACAAGGGGAATCTTGCGTCAAATCTTGCGGAGTTCCCGAATTCTGCAATGCTGGCTGGGGCAAACCGGGGACCCCCCGCACCAAACTGGCTGTGCGCCAGGCTCACACCATGGACTAGGGTGCACCAGGGCAGAAGGGGGCTTGCATCTGATGCAAGCTGCAGCATCCCCTTAATTGGGATTCAGAAAGCTGCCTGGACCCATCATGGCTTAGACCAGCCAACAGCTGGTCTAACTACCCTTGCGATACTTCCGCAGATGGTGGCAAGCTGGAGCATGGGCTTGCTGGCCACTTGGACCAGTGAGCAATTCCTGAACAGTGGTACCAGAATGTGGGACTGTGACTGTCCATGTGCACCTTGTCAAGACTAGTGCATGACAAGTACATTAGTGGATGCCGACCGCCCTGGGGGTGGCTTACCGAGACCGGGTCCAGCCAGCATCCACTGACAAGCTGCCCCTCTGCCACTGCTGCTAGGCTGTACTGTGTGTGCCAGGCACTGAGCTGTGAGAGGTGTCCAGCCTTTATACCCACCCAGTGGTTGCGCCACTTCACAGCACTCAGATGCCCGCTTGCAGCAGCCTCCGCCAAACTCCTCCTGTGCACCATTTGTGTGGTGCAAGCGAATGGCTGTTGCAACCTGTGGGTGTCTGGAACCAGGTTCCTTCCAATATGGGAATCGGGCGCAGGGTCCCTGGAGCACCAGAGATCAGTGCAAGCTGCTGTTGAGGCAGCTTGTATCTATCTTTGTGACTCGAGCCCATGGAGTCTTTCCAAAGGGATAAGTATGGACTATGTTTTATAGTTTATATTGTCAAATTTTTTTAAGGCTTATTTTAGTTTTAGAGAATGAAACAAATTGTGTAGCAAATTATGTTTTAATTGTTTGGAGTTGTATATTTTATTGATTATTATTGTGCTGTGTTGTTTTTATTTGATTGATGTACGGCGCCCAGAGCCGCTGGGATGGGCGTCTCTTTAAATAAAATTTGCCTTGCCTTGCCTTGCCTTGCCTTACCCCTTATTCAGGGCATTACTTCAGTCATGCCAGGTTGGGTTATTTTTTTACCACACTGGAACATTTGTATATGGTTTGCGATATAGCAGTGGCTCCCAGAATTTTATCAGGTCACTCCCCACTGACTATTAAACTGGACCGCAGGAAATGGAGTAAACAAACCTCCTGGAGATTGAACTTGTCCTTGCTCCAAGAGGAATCTTTCCAAACTTTGGTCCAAGATAAGGTGGAACTATTTCTGAATCACAGTGATATGGGGGAAGTTGGGGACTGCATGCTTTGGGATTCCCTTGAAGCTGATTTACAAGGGGAAATTATTTTCTTATGCTACCTAATGGGTCAGGGAAAGGGAGTCTAAACTCAAGGCTCTTGGAAAAACCCTTGGGATGTTGCAATGGCTACAGGGGAGGGTATATAGGAGTGGATAGTCAGATCCAAATCATCCGACTGCACATTCAGGGGATTCTGGATCAAAAAGTAGAAATGGTCTTAACTTATTTAAAGCAATACTTTTATGATGGGGGCAGAAGGGTGTCCCACCAACTGGCTCAGTAACTTAGAGCTAAATGGAAGCAAGCATGTATTCCCCAAGTGAACCCCCCCCCCAATGGAACTGGGCCACCATATCAGTGTTTTTATGTACCACCTGGCTTTTGACTTCAATTCCACTCCCACAAACATAGATCACACCACCCTGCAGGTTACAGCAAATGGGTCTGGGTCACTTTTGTCAATTTCTTTCTTTCTTTTTTTTTTAATCCACATTTTATGCCCCTGTATTTCTGGGAGCTGGCAGGTGGCTGGCTTGGGCTCTTCCTTCAAGGGCCTCATCTTTGGCTTCTAGTTGGTGAGCCCATCACTGGGAACATCACTGGCACCGTCATGGAGCCTGCCAACTCCATTTCTCCCCTCCCCTGCTGCGGTCACTCACGCATGTGTGGAGGAATGTGCACACAGTAATCCGCAGGGCCCTCCCTATTCTAGCTGCTCTCTGCCTGCACTAAAAGCAGTCAAATATTGCCTTTTATATCTGGGGTACTTTTTCTTTTCCCTTTGGTCAGTTATAAGATTTTTTTACCCAGTGTTAGTAGGTGTGATGTATGGCACAGCACTCTACCTGGTAACTGACATATCTAGCACTGTCCCTGCTATTACATCATAGGCATTGTGACCTCACTCATTGCAACATCACAGCCGCTCTGGAACAGCCACTCACTAGCTGCCAGGTCAGTCACCTGTGATGTCAATATCAGTGAGGTCACAACGCTGATGATGTAGTGGGAGGAATAGAACTATGTCATTTGCCAGGTAGAATGCTATTCTACACATATAGCATAATACTATCACACAGAAAATTTCATAATGAGCAAAAGAACAAGGAAAAATATGACTGAAATAAAAACTTACAGCTCACTACTTTCAAAATTTGAGACATTTTCTTGTCTGCTATTTTGTGGTTCTACTAGCGCTTTGATTCCAGATGTCTTACTAAATACCATTTCAAGGTAATAAAGGGAAAAGTCCTTGCTTGGGGTAATGTCAAGAAAAGAAACTTGCACTCAGATTGGGTTACATACAGATATTTACAGAATAAAGGCAAACACGAGCGTAGCATGGCCAAAAATGCATATCTGAGAGAGCAGCAGACAGACAGACAAACTTAGTGACCCCAAAAAATTCTGGAACTGCGGAACTGCGGAACTGCACAACTTCCTTGCTCAAGCAAAGAACTGCCTGCTCCTCTCCCTTCCTTGAAGTGAATGGCATCAAGCACAGTGATCTTTAATCTATTGCTGATTTGTTCAGTGACCACTTCTGCAACCTTGAGAAATACAGACTCCCCTTGTGTGGCACAGTGTGTCCTCCAAATTCTGGCACGCCTAACTCATGGCCATGCCATATCCTATTTTATTTTAAGATAGTCAGTCACTGTCAAGAAAGTTCACAAAGTGCTGCTTCATCTAAAACCTGACAGATTGGCTGGCTGCAATGGTCTAATTCCCAAAGTCCATAAAATTGCAACCACACAAATTGCTCTCCCTGTTTCCAAAATTTTTAATCTTTCATTTGAGTCCCCCAAAAAATCCCTAACATTTGGAAATTGGCCTCTCTAGTACCACTTCACAAATTGTCAATGCCAAACGTTTGATGCTTTGGAAGATGTCTGCTCCTGCATCTTGTTTATGTCCTTGAGGTACTTGAACGTTTTGTGCCCTGTGACAGACTATCCATCTTGTTAATCAGCCTTCTATGTTGGTCGGTGTTGAAGGCTTTCCTGAAATCAAGGTAGGTGACATCCACTGCCCCTCCCTAATTTACTTCCTTACTGAGGCATTAAGGTTTCCAATAGTAATGCTAACTCCCACCCCCATCCTTCAGAGACTGACAGGCATTGGGGGGTGTCTTTGGGTCATCAGCAGTAACGCTCATGCCATTCCACCTCACCCCACCCTGCAAAAACTGACAGTCATCACGGTGTGCCTTGGGGTCTTTGGCCATTGCACTCACACCATTCCATAAGGAAATAGGCTGAGATTGGTGCAGCAGAGGAGAATGGGTGAATATTAGGGCCGAAGACCCCAAGGCACAACTCGATGCCTGACACTGGCTGCAGGGTGGGTTGGGGGTGAAATTATGGCCGATGACCCCAGGTCACACCCCACAATGCCTGTCAGTCTCTACAGGTTGGGGGTAGTGGGGCGTTACAGTTTGAAACCCTAACGTCCCAGGCGTTTGTTAGTAGTTTTGCTAAAAATTTTCAACATGGTCTTTTTGGGACCCCATCTCATGAACAGTGGCACTATAATTTCATTATTTAATCCCAAAAGGTGATTTTGCACAGAGGCCGCACCATTCGGCACCACAGGTATGAAAACACATTTCAGGCAGGATGTGAAAAATTGACAGCTGTACTGTTCATGAGGAGGTGTGAAAAAATGGCAATGTTGAAAATCTGGAGTGAAAATATGAAAAATTGGTGAAGTTACGAGTGTGTGAAGAAACTGCGCAATGCAGGCCTATAACGCAATCATTTTTTTGGAATTTTTTCACCAAATTTTCAACATGGGCATTTTTGGGTCTCTCCTCATGAACAGTGGCACTGTGATTTTGTTAATCTGTCCTGAAAGTTGATTTCCCACAGCGACAGCGACATTCTGTGCCACAGGTGTGAAAACATGTTTCTGGCAGGATGTGAAAAAGGACAGGTATACTGTTCATAAGGAGGTGTGAAAAAATGGTAATGTTGAAAATCTGGAGTGAAAATATTTAAATTGGCAAAGTTATGAGAGTGCGTACAAACTGCACAACTCACACTTGTAATGTAGTCATTTTTTGGAATTTTTTTACCAAACTTGCAATATGGACTTTTTGGGACCGCCCCTCATGAACAGTGGCACTGTCGTTTCGTTAATCAGTCCGGAAAGGTGATTCCGCGCAGCGACCACAAACTCATCTTTCTGGACTGAGTAACAAAATGACAGTTATATGTTCATGAGGTAGGGTCCCAAGAACCCCATGTTGAAAATTTGAGGCCAAAATTCCTAAAAATGGCTGAGATATCAAGCTAAGTTGAAACCTCCCATTGACCCCCATTATACGGCTTACCTTGAAATCTTCAGTTTGCTGGTCGCCTTTGAAGAGTGCAGATGTGCCCCACTCCACAGGAGATCACTGTTCCTGACCTCCGGAGGTAAGTATGGGGTGAAGGGGGTGCGGGAAGGGGGGTGCTCAGTGGAAGGGTGGGGATTGGGGAGTGGGACTGCGGAGACAACGGTGGACCTTTTTTCTTTTTTTGCAGGTGGGAAAAAAGAAAAAAAAAGTCTTCAAGGGACTGTTTTCTTTATTCTACAGGTAAAAAAAATATGTACATTTAGGCACACTGGGGTGGGCTCCCAGTGTGCCACAATGGGGGGGGGCAAGTCAACATGGGATTGGGCACCCCATGTCGACAGATATTACCAACGGGTTTTGATGGGGAGGGGGCACTTCCGATACCAGGAGTGGGCATCCCGGTGTTGGGAAAAAATAAACAATTACTTTGGCACACTGGGGTGGGCTCCCAGTGTGCCACATCAATGGGGAAGGGGGGATACATGTCGACACGGGGATTAGGCACCCCGATGTTGGCTTTCTGTGGAGTGTGACAGGCAGCAGGAGCTGCCGCTCACTCATTTCTTTATTGAAATGTTTCACCAGGAAAGGCACACCAAGCAAACAAGTTGCTCGTGGAGCAAGGCCCAGGGACAGTGCTCCAGGGGCAAGAGTCAACCTGGTTGTGAGGGAGGTGCCACTGCAATGACTAAACTGTTTGTGATTGCAGCGGCAGTTTTTTTTAAACTCCTTGGCTCTTTTTGAAGCTGCTGTCATCGGCATCTTCCCCGTTGATTGGTGGCTGTGGGAGGCCCCAATAAAGCGTCCGTTGCATTGGGTGGCTGTGACACACCTCTCTTTTTCTGTTATTGTCCCAAAGTGTTTGGTGTGCAAGTGCATCAAATGCAAAAAGGGCAAGCAAACTGTCCTGGACAACAATGGACCTATTTCTATGCTATCAGCTTTGGTTGAGGTGAAGGAGGATAGTACATAATCTGCTCCTTCTTAGATCAGCACAGGCTACTCTGTGAGAAGCAATACGGCTTCAGGAAGAGTCATAGAACATGCACTGCACTGGTCAGATTCATGGACAGTGCACCATGACTAGAGATGTGCAAAGTGGGGAAAATTATTCTTTACTGCCCACATTGAATCCTTTTCTAAAAAACTGAAAATAAGACTGGGGTTCTTCAAGAACAAATCCCTTTTTCCTGAAGACATCAGAAAAAGGTTAGTACAAGCCACCTTCCTTCTGCTTGTCGATTATGTGGATATTATCTACAATAGCAGTGCCACATCAAACCTGCACAAGCTCGACATTCTATACCACCGCATCCTGCGCTTCATAACTAAAGCACCTTATAGAACATACCACTGTGCCCTCTATTCGGCTATGGAATGGCCTTCCCTCGCAACAGAAGGGTGTTTCACACTGGCACTTGGGCCTTGAAAATTCTGTTGAACAAACTTCCTCCCTACATCACGTCACTCCTTCATAGGTCCCATGGCAGCTATTGGTTGCATAAAAACAATTATATTCTACTAGATGTTCCTAGAACCCGCGCACTTCATGGCAGGACTGCTGTTAGCTATGCCATCCCAACATCATGGAACAAATTACAAGCCTCACCCAAGCTCACAGAACGAGTCACTGTTAACTCCTTTAAATCCTTGTTTGACAAGCTTTTCAAGGAAACCTATCATTGCAACAGTGGGTAGGTCAACAGGCACTGACTGACCCATTGTCAGCACTTATCACTCCCCTCCCATCAGCCAACTATAAGCACTTCAACACCCCTGGCCTTCTCCAGCCTCCCCGACATACCTGTCCTTTGACTTCCCTTTGCTTGGATTTACCCCCACAACATATTACTGTTCATTACTGTCCCCCCCTGTCGTGTTCTGCCCAACTAGTGCATGGCTCAACATCTTGTCTCAGTATCGTACCCCACTGTACCTATTCCCTATTATCTGAAGGTAGATTCCCCCTGCCCTCCCAGAGTTCCCTGTTACTGATGCCCTCTCCACAGTTATTGTCATGTCAAAATATTGTGCTGAAATTATCTGCCTTTTGCTTTGTACTTTTCATTGTATTATACTGCCTATGTATTGCATTTGTCAAAAATTGCCTGTCTCTTGCTATGTACCTTCCATGTACTGTACTGTCTATGTGTTGAATTTGTCCTACCAGGACCTCCTTGTAAATGAGCGTGCTCAATGTAGTTTTCCTGAAAATTGGAAGGGATTTTGATTCTGTGCTGAGTTGATGCCCTTTAGGTATTTAAAGGTTTCTATCATGTCTCCTCTGTTTCTCCTCTGTTCCAGGGAGTACATGTTTAATTCTTTAAGTCTTGTCTCATAGGGTTCGTGGTGGAGGTCCTGAACCATCTTTGTAGCTCTTCTTTGCACAGTTTCCAGATGGTCTATATCCTTTTTAAGGTGGGGTCTCCAGAACCAAACATAGTATTCCAGGTGTGGTCTCACCAAGGATCTGTAAAGTGGAATTATCACTTTGTGCTTTCTGCTTGTGATCACTCTTCTGATGCAACGAAGGATGTTACTGGCTTTCTGTGCCACCTTCTCGCATTGTCTCCCTACCTTTAGGTTGAAAGATACCATGATCCCTAGGTTCCATTCTAGGTTCATGATGGCTAATTGTTCACCCCCAAGATAGTAATTTTTTCCTGGGTTTCTTTTCCCTGGGTGCATGACCTTACACTTCTTGGCATTGAACTTCAACTGCCAAGTTCTGGACCATTCTTCCAGTTTTGTTAGGTCTGATTCCATCGCTGTGGCCCTTTCCTGTGTGTCCACGCTGTTGCAGAGCTTGGTGTCGTCTGCAAACAGGCATACTTTCCCCTCCAATCCATCTGCGGTGTCACTGATGAATATGCTGAAGAGGATTGGTCCAAGCACTGAACCCTGTGAAACCCTGCTGGTCATCATCCCCTCGCTCAACAGAGTGCCATTCACTACAACATTCTGAGTCCTCCCCAAAATACAGTTTTTCACTCAATTAACAGTTTTCTCTCCTACACCTGCATTTCCCAGTTTGTTAATAAGCCTCCTGTGGGGCCGGAATCAGAGGCCTTACTAAAGTATAGATATACAACATCTACTGCCCCACCTTGGTCTACTACTTTTGTCACCCAGTCAAAGAATTCTATCATGTTTGTCTGGCATGACCTACCAGTTGTGAAGCCATGATGCTTAGGGTCTGGCCTCCCACTGGTCTTCAGGTATGCCACTACGCTTTCCTTTAGTAATGATTCCATAATTTGCCACACATTTTTTTTTTTATTTAACTAGGAGAGACATGGGCTGGCCCGGTGGCATTGAGGGTTGAGGCGCTGGATGCCACACCTTGTGCCATGCCGGCGACCCGGGTTCAGGAACGAGTCCGGGCATCCGGGGGTCGGTGGGGGTGAAGAGATTGAGCGTCCGGAGGACTGCTCTCTCTTCCCCAGGGAGGGTTGGGGAGACAACCGCTCAAGGAGCGACCTCTGGCGGAGGCTGGAGGTGGCCAAAAGTAGCATTGTGGCGTATGCCAGGGGGGTGGAGCCATGGCAGTACAATGCCTTGGCAGCCGGGCTCCACAGGGGCATACCTAAACTAGAACCCTCCCTCCTCCCTCCGATAGGTGAAAGTGCCTCCCACCCGCAAACCACACTCCCATAGTCGGGCACGGCTCTCCTCATCCTGTCTCCTCCCCGGCCCAGTGCTCAACCCTATAGAAAGAGCACCTTGGGTGGGGTGCCCTTCCCGGAGGGTAGACCCAGGGGATGCCCGGTGTCGGGGGGGGAGAGGAGAGCTCAGGCCATGCAAGGAGGTAGAGTCCGTGGTGTTGGGCGGTTGCTGGAGAGAGTTCAGCGGGACACAAGGAGAGGGAGCAAAAAATAGAATTTGAAAAAAAAAAAAACCAGGAAAGACACACTAAGCTGAAGCTTGTTTACAGGAGTGACCTGGGAGCACAAGGAAGTTAAGTGACTTGCTCAGGGTCACACAGTATGCAAGTGGGGCTGTGGGATTCAAACCCAGGTCTCCAGGTTTGCAGCTTAGAGCCTTAAACTACTGCATTATACTGCCTCCTAAATTGAGGTGAGGCTGACAGGGCAGTAGTTCCTGGCCTCTTCCTTGCTTCTGCTCTTGTGTAGGGGTACCACAGTGGCCTTTTTCTAGTCCTCTGGTACCTGTCCACTCTCCAGTGATTTATTAAAGAGTTCGGCCAGTGGAGCGGTGAGTTCCTCCCTAAGCTCTTTCAATGCCTGAGGATGAATTCCATCTGGTCCCATAGCTTTATCTGGCTTCAGTTTATTTAATTCTCCTAGGACCCTCTCTTTTGTAAAGGGGCTTGTGTCTGCTTCCTGGATGTGGAGACCCATAGCTAGTGTTGGATCATTACCATTTTGTTCTCTTGTAAAATCAGAGCACAAGTATTCGTTCAATACTTCTGCTTTCTGTACATCATCCTCTACCTGCTGTCCTTCCTTGTTTCTTAGTCTGACTATTCCCCCTAGTCTTTCTTTTTTCCTGGATATACCTTTAGAAGGTTTTGTCACCCCCTTTAATTTCTGTCTCAATTTTTTCTTCAGTTTGTGCTTTGGCTACCCTGATTGCCTTCCTGGCTTCTTTGAACTTGGTCCTGTATTCTTCCCTATCACAGACACCAGAGGGGTCCACAATGCCATTCCCCCCCATTCTGCCCCCCTGCCTGTGACCAGAGCAGCCCCCTTCCCATTCTCTACCCCACTAAAAAACTGCCTTAAATGACCGTGAGCTGTCAATGAATGACCGCGTGCTTGCACAAGTACGCACTCATTCATTATGAGCTCAGTGGGGCTGCCGGCCATGGAGGTAAGTGGAGGGCTCCTGCCAGTGGCCCCCATGGGGTCGGGGTGGGAGGGAGCAGGAGGAGCACTACCTAACAGGGGAGGGGCCACTAGACACCAGGGAAATTATTTGATTTATTTGCGGTGGGTGACCTGTGATGGGGAGGGTCTTCCTTTTGGAACGGGGCCCACTACTTGTGGATGATGGCAGCTGAAAATTTCAACAAATGTAGGTGTAAGACACTCTAAACATTGTGCAAGTTATGCAAAATTTGGGGCAAGCAACACACAGGGAACCACGCAGATTGTAGGGGCTGGTGCACAAATGAAAGGTGGTCAACCAGAATACATTAAAGCAAACAAGTAAGTATGCCTTGCAAAGTACCTCTTACATTTCGCTGCCTTCAAATCATTATATTCACTCCATAACAAAGAATTTTGTGTTTGCTCCCCTTGACTCTAGTGACACCTATCCCTTACAGAGTTCCCTGCATAGCTCTCTGACTCTGCATCCTCATGATCTTAGGTCACTCTCTGGTCTTAGTTTCCATTTATTGCCATCTCCATGCCTACCATTGCCACTCCCCTTCCCTCATCGTATAGCTCCCATTAATAGTTTACACCTCATATCCTCCTACCTGTGACTCCACAACCTTTATTTCTTTTTTCTGTCCATCCTCCTACTTCGCTACCCTCCCCTGCTTTGAATTCATCTCACTATGATGTTCCTCAGGGTGAGCCAAATGGATCATCCTTACTTGCGCCTGCTCCGCAACTGTATGTATCTGCAATTCTGCCTGTGCTGTACACACTGTTTGTTTGTAAAATAATGTTGTATATTAATCTGCACTTTTTATTTGCATCTGTATTGCCTATGCATAATTTGCTATACTCGAAACTGTATTTGTATTGTTGTTCTTTACCAAAATTGTATCCACCTATTTGTATGTCCCAGGTCCACCTCGAAAATGAGCTTGCTCAATGGTGTCCACCTGGTTAAATAAAGATTTTGATTGATTGATTGATTGATTGATTGCAAAACAAAGTATCTGTGCACTAACAATGTAGGGAAAGAATTAAAGATTTTCAAACTTGCAATCCAAATATAAATCTGTTTATTATTATGGGTCAATATGTCAGCTGCATAAATAGAAACTGTGATGAACAATTCTCACCAGAAACATCACATGGTAACCCAATACACAATGGCCCAATGGCCCTACCATGAGTCAAGACAATGTTGTGACAATGGTGTGATGAGAAACGTTCACGGATTTAACCTTGAATGGTTGGGTAGATAAGCAATATGGAAATAAGTAGCATGTGAACATGCCAGATACAGATTGGTCAATACCAGCAGGAACATCTGCCAGAACTAGACACATGGTGGATTCCCTGCAGGGGGAGGGCCTCAAACAACTGGTACAACAACCTACAAGAGTCAGGGCTATCCTAGATCTAGTACTGACTAACAGGGAAGGGATCACAGATCTCCAGGTATAAGGCCACCTGGGGGCCAGTGACCATCACATGGTAAGGTTCAATTTGACCACTAGAACTAAATCATCTCATTCCAAGGCAAAAATATGGGACTACAGAGGAGCTGACTTTGATAAGATGGCCAACAGAGTTAAGAGAGCCCTGGCAAAAAGAAATACAGGTGAGGGGGTTACAGGCAAAGTGGGCAAGCATTAAGGATGCAATACTTGAAGCAACATCCCATTGTGTTAGAGAGAAAAGGAAGTGCAAAAGAAGGAGGAAACCACTTTGGTTCTCAAAACCAGTAGCAGAAAAGGTCAGAGCCAAAAGGCTGGCCTTTAGGAAATATAAGGGAATGCAGCAGGATGAAGATAGGGAGGCATATCAAACTTCTCTAAGGGAAGCAGGGAAGGCAGTAAGGCAGGCAAAGGCCCAAACCGAGGAAACACTAGCACAAACAGTAAAAGAAGGTGACAAGACTTTCTATAGATACATTAGTGAAAGGAGAAAATCCAGAGGAGGTATTGCTAAGATCAAAGGGGATAAGGGGGCATGTGAGGAGGAGGAGGACCATGTAAAAGCATTTATCCTAAATAGATACTTCTGCTCAGTATTTACTGAAGAGAAGGTAAGGCAGGGCCCACAGCTCAGCACCATGGGCACAGGGGGAGGAGGAAGGTGTGCACTAGTCCCTTCACAAAAGAAAGGGTCCTACAAGAGCTCGATAAGCTCAGGGTGGACAAGGCAATGGGACCTGATGGCATACATCCCAGGGTACTTAAGGAGCTAAGGGTGGAACTAGCAGAGCCATTATCAGAACTGTTTAGTGAGTCTCTGAGCACAGAAGAGGTCCCAGAAGACTGGAGAAGGGCTCATGTGATCCCACTCCACAAGAGTGGTAGCAGGGAGGAGGCGGATACTACAGACCAGTCAGTCTTACCTCAGTAGTCGGCAAGATTATGGAGGCACTCCTTAAGGAAAGGATAGTGCAACACCTGGAATCCATAGGAGCACAGGATCCAAGACAGCATGGGTTTACAAAAGGAAGGTCCTGTCAAACTAATCTCATAGATTTATTTGACTGGGTAACCAGAGTGGTGGACCAAGGAGGAGCAGTTGATGTCGCCTACCTTGACTTCAGCAAAATTTCATACTGTTCCACATAGAACATTGATTAATAAGCTGGGTAGGCTCAGGGTGGGTCAGAAGTTGGTCAACTGGGTGGCAAACTGGTTGACAGGCAGAAAACAGAGAGTGGTGGTGGTAAACTGTATACAGTCAGAAGAGATGCAAGTCGCAAGTGGGGTACCTCAGGGATCAGTCCTGGGGCCAGTCCTCTTCAATATCTTCACCAGTGACATTGCAGATGGACTGGAGGGTAAGGTTTATCTGTTTGCAGATGACACCAAGATCTGCAACAGAGTAGATGATCCAGATGGGGAGGGCAGAATGAGAAGAGATCTGGATAAACTAGCAAAATGGTCGGAAGAGTGGCAACTGGGCTTTAACGCAAAGAAGTGCAAGATCATGCACACAGGGAAGAGAAACCCTGAAGCCACCTATAGGCTGGAAGGGGAGTTGCTGGCAGTCACAAGGGAAGAAAGAGACTTGGGCATCATCATCACCAATGACCTGAAATCATCCAAGCAGACCACTAAAGCAGTAGGTAAGGCTAGGGGGATGTTGGGGTGTATTAGTTAGAGATATCACAAGTCGGAAGAGGGAGGTAATAATTTCTCTTTACAAGACACTGGTTAGGTCCCATCTGGAGTACTGCATGCAGTACTGGAGACCACACCTTCACAAGGACATTAACCAGATTGAGGCAGGCCAGAGAAAGGCAACCAAAATGGCACAGGGTCTGCATTAGAAAACATAAGAGGACAGATTAACAGAGCTGAATATGTATACCCTAGAGCAAAGCAGGGAGACAGGTGATATGATCAAAACATTCAAACACCTTAAGGGCATTAACAAGGTGAAAGAGTCTAACATGTTTCAATATAAGAAAAATAGCAGGACAACTGGACACAGCATGAGATTAGAGGGAGGCCAATTAAGGGGTAACATGAGGAAGTTCTTTTACACAGAAAGGGTGGTGGATGCATGGAATGGCCTACCTCAGGAAGTAGTGGATATGAATATAGTGCATGGCTTCAAACAGGCATGGGATAGGCATAAGGGAGCAATACAGATGAGTATGAATAGATAGGCCATTGACAGAGCAAAGGCCGATGGCTCATTCATAAGGTAGAAAAATAAATGGGCAGACTGGATGGGCCTTGCGGTCCTTATCTGCCATCAACTTCTATGTTTCTATTAATTGTTTCTACATCTGAAAGGCAAACCCATTTTCTCCAAATGAAACTTCTCAGTACTTCCTTGAGTATAGGTCTGCTTCAGCTGTGAGGGATTTACCTGCTGTGTTATCAACAAAAAGGTGCAGGAGAGTGATTTGTCTGTATACTTATTAAACAACTTTAATTTGGAATAATTGCTCATAGGGTATCGTTGCTGATCGTAAGGTAGGGGAGGGGATTGTTTCTTCTGCACAAATGGGTTTCATGAAAGTATTATTAAAGCAGCCCACATATTCATTTTTTGGTAATATCTGTGAATTAATGCAGTGAGGTTCATGCTTGCACTTGAGTTATTTGGATTGCCAAGCCACCTGTATAGATGGCATGAATACTATGATTAAAACATTGTATGTATGGCATACAGACCAGATAACCAATCCAGTCAGATACATGCTTGGATATGAAAATTGTATTTCTCAGATTAGGTACCATGTTATCTGATCAATTTCAGTCTGTTCCCCCAATCCCACCCCTCCGCCTGTGACCAGAGTAGCCCCCTTCCATTCTCTACTCCCCTGAAAAACTGCCTAAAATGACTGCAAACTGTCAATGAATGAGTGCGTGCTTGTCATTAAGAGCTCAGTCGGGCTGCCGGCCGTGGAGGTGAGTGGAGGGCTGTGCCGGTGGCCTGCTCGGGGTCAGGGTTGGGGAGAGGGGCACTACCTGATGCAGTGGAGGGGTCCACTAGACACCAGGGAAATTTTTGATTTATTTGTGGGGTGCCATGAGATGAGGGGGTTCTTCCTTTGAATGGGGCCAGTGATCAGCCAGGGGTTGGGACAGACTTATGGAATTGAGGGGAATTTTTTTTTTTTCATATGGCGGATCAGCTGGGGGTGGTACCACTTGGGGCCAGACAGCATTGGTGTGGGGGGCCCACTAGACACCAGGGAGGGAAGTCGGGCTGCCGGCTATGGGGGGAGGATGCTACTTTTCCTTGCTCTGGGGTTTTTTAAGTGCAATTTGCACTTTAAAAAACCCAAAGCAATGCAAAGTTACTTTTAATGATGTTTCCACCACAGGTGGCAACTTTGTGAAATGGTAAGTGGAGGCAGATTTCACGGATTCACAGGGAATTCACTCACAAAGTAGAACTGCGCTGCATCTCTAACCATGACCATGCTATGGACAATGGCAAGCTGACTAGTGCCATTTTCATGGGCCTGACTAAGGCCTTCAGTTTGGTGGATCGTGATTTGTTCATACAGAAGCTGACTGGTCTGGGACTGGGGGTCCGGCTACTCTGTGATTCTCCAGCTATCTGCAGGACAGGTCACAGTTTGTCAGAATTAGTAAAGACTTGTCCAGGGTGAACATTATCTCATGTGTTGTCCACCAGGAATCCATTCTAGGCCTTCCTCTATTTATTACTTTTATCAATTACCTCTCCAAGATCTGTAATACTGTCAAGACCCTTCTGTATGCAGACAATGCAGTCATCATTGTGCATGGGAAAGACATCATCACTATTAATGAAGTCCTTGGGTACAACTTCCATTCCCTTCAACAGTGATTCACCACTGAGACATTGGCCCTAAATGTCCCTAAAACAAAAGCCATGTTACTTGGCAGTTCCACAAATGTTTGAAGATTTTCCAAAGACTTCACTATCTCAGCCCAAGATGGAGTGAAACTGGAACTAGTTAATTAATTCATATACCTTGTTATTACTATTGATCCCCACCTCACATTTGATGCTCGTATACCAACACTGAAAGAACTGTTTGCTCATCAACAGCTGGGTCTTCTCTATCACATTGCAAAGTACCTGGCACCTGACACTGAAATCAGAAGCACCCAAAGCTGCATACTCCCCCTGATTGAGTATGGCTCTTAACCCAAAAGGTTGCCAAATTTGCATCCTCATGGGGCCCACAGTCCCATCAATGCACCAACTGTGAAATACTTGGTTGGTTGCAACCCAAAATCAGAGCCCAGTTAACCCCAGTGAATCTCAGGCACAAAATTCTATGTGGAAGTGCTCCCCAGTGCCTATCCAAGCTATTCACATACTTGGACGACCCCTTCTCTTGTTCACCTGCAAACAATCTATTGAAATTTCCATTCATGCACATGGGCATGGGCCAGAACTCCTTCAGATACAGAGCAGCATTGTTCTGGAACACCGTTCCTTTCACTATCAGAGCTGTTATATCCTCTAAAATGTTTGCTGTCAAGCTGAAAGTACATCTCCAAGAGTCTAATGCCCGTACCTGCTTTGCATAGCTTATAAAACACTGTTGACTTAATACGATGTCTGAATAACTTACTTTTGCATGTCATTTCATTTTGTATTATGATACTTATGTGATTGTACTGTTCCACTGTCTTGTTGCATGCTGTTCTGTACCTAGGTTGTGCCTGAAAAAGGTTCTTTGGTGCCAGTGCACTTACCTGGTCATCAAAATAAATAAAATATTATATGGAGCAGCTGACATTTTCTCTCAGAAA
The DNA here is from genome assembly GCA_016271365.2 of Neoceratodus forsteri. NCBI lineage: Eukaryota > Metazoa > Chordata > Ceratodontiformes > Ceratodontidae > Neoceratodus > Neoceratodus forsteri. Next base: position 523,539,988 of record JADMNL010000023.1, read on the forward strand.
TTTCTTCCTAAATTTACTGATACATGGCAGCCATGGACACTATATGTTGTCGACTATGATCCATCTTTTGTTCCTTGATATATAGAGATTTCTCGATACACCTAAACAATAACAGCTAGGCTAAACTGATCACACCTGTTTCTTTCTTTTTTTTCTTTTTTTAGTTGTTTACGTAATTTATTCATGTTGCTTTCAATAGTTAGCCAGAATGACTAAGATAACCTTTACTGGTTTATACAGTCGTGCTGCACTTATCATAGACTGTCAGTATGACAAATGTCATTCTATGTAAACTACCAGCACAGTGTGAAGCTGTGTATTGTCTGACCTGTTTATGTACTATTCCATGAAAAATAATAAAAACTTAAATATTTTTATGTTATTTAAATCATATTTTACCAGGTAGGCACACAGGGCCCAGGGCTCATTTCCAGTTGCAACCTTGGTGGGGAAGGGGAGATTGTGGTAAAGGGGTACAGTCACAGAGTTTCCCATTACAGAATAGCAATGATTCAATTCCCAGTAAAAATCAGAACAAAAACCAATAAAGTTTACAGTTACAGAGTACATACAGTTTCAAAGTTCATCCAGTTCACATAGCAAGATACAAATGGTTCAAATCCAAGTAGACATCAGGTCAAAAGCCACTGCAGTCCCACAGAGAGGGCAAGGAGGTGAGTAGCACAAGTAATTCTGGAGTGATATGGCAGGGATCTAAATAACAGAGTCAGCTGGTTAGCCTTCAGGGGCTATGTTCATTGCAAATTGCAATGCAAGTGTCCTGCCATGGCTCCTGGGCAGGCCTCCTCCAGGAGTAATCTGCAAACAGCCTCAGGGGTGGCCCTAGGCACAAGTGGTGGAACAGCCTGGCAGCAAGAACAGGTTGAAGGGGGTTTGAAGTAGGTCTTGATCATGGCCTTGCTTGATTTGAGGAAAGGAGGTGCAGTAAGTTTGGACGGAAGATTGTTGCAGATGTTGGGGAGCATGTAGCTAATAGAGAATTGGCATAGGTTACATTTGAATGGAGGGATGTGAAGACAGCAGTTTGCTTCAGATTTGAACAGGCAGAGATAGCTAGTGGACAGAATAGGTCAAATAGGTATTTAGCTAATTTTCCAGTAGAGTAGCTGGCTCCCATGAGAGTAGTATGCATCAACTATCTTGCATGGGGGCACCCAGCCCAACTCATTGTACAAAGTACAGTGATGTGTATGGAAGGGGACAGCCCAGTACAAATTTGCACAATGCATTAAACAGTGTTATAGTTTTGTCGAGGGAGGTGCAGTTAGCTCCTGCATATACTACCTCCTCATAATACAGAAGAGGAAGGATTGATCGTTCTACAGTCCTGAGTGTAGTTGGAGACAGCTCTTTACTCTGTGTAGGGCACCAAGCTTAGCAAAGAACTCTGCTGCGACCTGTGAGATACGTCTGGAGTAATCAAGTTGTTGCTTCCAGTGGAAGCCAAGGTACTTGTAGTTGGTGACTGAATTTAAACTGGCCCCAGTCAGGAAATGTAAGGTCAGGGAAGGGGAGGAGCTGAGCCATTGTTTGGAGCCCAACAGCATGGACACCATCTTCTTTGGAGTCGTGATAAGTTGATTGTCCAGGAACCATTCTTCAACTAACGTGAAGTCCTGTTGGAGGGATTCCTCAATAGAGAGGGAAGAAATACCTGAAGAGTAGGTTATGGTATTGTCTGCATACATGTGTATGCTGCTGCCTGAAATGGACATGGGGAGCTCCTTGATAATGGTCGTGAAGAGCAGTGACCCCAAGACTGAACCTTGGTGGACCCCAAGGGAGACAGGTATGGTGGGAGAGGAGTTTGGGTCAATCTTAACAGACTGGGTGAGGTTGGCCAGGTAGGATTGAAACCATGCCAGGGCTGTTGGGGAGATGACAGAGGCTACTAGTCTGTGTAGGTGTCAAGGGTGTTCTACAGTGTAGAACACCTTTACTAGGTCTATAAATATGGCCCCTGTACCCAAAACCTTATCTAAATTGGAGTGAAAAAAAAGATAAGAGACCTGCAGCTGGCCTGGATAAGTTCACCCATAAAAGTGAGTGGGAGATAGCCCTGCATGCATGCTCCTTAGTGCTATCGGAATTCACATAAAGGAGGATAAATTTCATTATAGTAAGATACAGGAAGAAATTAAACCTACACAACAGGAACTGTCACCTTTTAAGGAGCTGCCATTTTTCAAGGAACAGGAAGCCAAATTTAATGAACTCCTAGATAAAACTGAGGTAGAGGAAGTATAGTGACATTTTTGGCTGGGAACAGAAACCAATTACGTGCAAAGAGCAGGGGCTGCAATCGGGGTAGAAGCACTACATGCTCATTTTGTTCCAAATCAAGACTTTTTATTTATTTATTTATTTATTTCAATCTAGGATTAGAGAATACCTTTGAGCACAGTGTAGCTCATTTACAAAGGTTCCACATCAATAATGGGGAGGGGGTTACAAAACAGACGGAGTATAAAGCACAATATCATGTACAGATAATATCAAATACAGAGAACAGCAGTAGCAGCACAATACATAGTAAACATAGGTGATTGCAATTAGATTCATAGTTGGCATTCTGAGGACACTGTAGGCGAAACTTGGGTGGTTAATCCCATTTGGAAATAGTAAGGAAGGAGGAGTTAGAAGATGAAGAGTAGCAGCAGGACAGAGAGACGGGGGTGAGATGCAGCCAGGTGGCATTGTCAAGCATATTAAGGGAGACAGGAAGGGATAGATGGATGGGGGCAGGCCAGGAGGAGAGGGTGACAGGAGTGAGGGGATGGTGAAGTGTGGGGGGAGGGAGGGAAGATGGGAGGAGGGAGGAAGAAAGATGTCGAAAAGAGTCAGTCAGGGGCATAGTGGGTGAGTTAGTGGGACAGAGTGGGAGGGTCAGGACATGAAAGGTAGGGGGAGAGGGTGGGAGAGGTGATTGAGCAGGGGAGGACAGATGCAGCCAGGAGCCTTGTTGAGGAGGTTGGAGAATGCAGGGTGCCAGATGAGGTGCAAGTCGCTCAATTAATTAAAGCAGGTACACTCACTTTCCTTCGAGATGTGCTGATGCAGGAGACGCTTGAACTGGGTAAATTGAGGTATGCTAGTCAGTTCACAGCTCAGACCATTCATCCAGTTAGGAGCTCTGTAGAGGAAGGATCACTGGCATTGAGTGGTTTGAACCCTAGGAACGTGAAAGAGTTCAGAGACAGAGGACCGGGTGTGGCGCGACTTGGTTTGCTGGCCAAGGCACCTAGCTTCACCTGAGCTCTTTCCTTCTAAGACTGCTTGAAAGGCAGAGTAGAGAAACTTACCAGAGCAAGGGAGAAGGATTAAGACTTAGTTTGGCTAAGCAGATTTACTGTGTGGTGGTGTTTTTATTTTTTACTCACAGGGATTGCTACTGTTTGTTGTTAACATTTCATTGCTTTATTTTTTCTCTGATTCAAATTGTTGCTGCTGGTATACCTTCTTCTGCATTATTACAAGGTGTGCCTACAGGTGTGCTAACAGATTACTGCTGTAATCTTCTGATTCAAATTGACTTTGCAAGGTATATCTTCTGTTACTGCTTTATTTTTCTCTGGAGCAAAGTGTTTCTTACAGGTATATCTTCTGAAATTACTGTATTACAGGTGGAGCTTACATTTTGTGACTTTTATCATTGGGCTAAGCAAAATTACTGTTTGACACTGTGTTTTTTTTTTTCTTGTTTGTTGAAAAGGTTTGTTGTCTCGGAGGTGTTTCAGTCTCCTTCTCACATTGAAGGAGCTAATTGCTTTTCCTCCCACAGCTCTTCCAAAGGATTAGGTGTGTATGTGAAGGTGGAGCTGGCAAAACTGTCAGTAGTTCCACAGAAAGAAGGGTTAAAAAGTCAGGTTAGTTGATATCTTGGAGGTAGAAGACTTGGTTTGCTGGCCAAGGCACCTAGCTTCACCTGAGCTCTCTTCTCTAAGACTGCTTGAAAGGCAGAGTAGAGAAACTACCAGAGCAAGGGAGAAGGATTAAGACTTAGTTTGGCTAAGCAGATTTACTGTGTGGTGGTGTTTTTATTTTTACTCACAGGATTGCTACTGTTTGTTGTTAACATTTCATTGCTTTTATTTTTCTCTGATTCAAATTGTTGCTGCTGGTATACCTTCTTCTGCATTATTACAAGGTGTGCCTACATGTGTGTGCTAACAGATTACTGCTGTAATCTTCTGATTCAAATTGACTTTTGCAAGGTATATCTTCTGTTACTGCTTTATTTTTCTGGAGCAAAGTGTTTTTACAGGGTATATCTTCTGAAATTATTACAGGTGGTGCTTACAGGTTTTACAGTTTTATCTAACATTGGATAAGCTTCAGGGTTACTGCATTTGTTGTTGACTGATTGTTTCTGCTTACCTCCTTTGTTCTTTCTCGTCCGTGGTTCTTCTTTTAGGCAGGGGAAGGGCCCAGCCACCCACCCCCATCCCCAACCACCCCACGCTACACTCCTTTATAGGGTACCACAGTTGTGACATTTCCTGTGACAGAGCAGGAAGGGCGGATCAGTGGGGCCTCCACAAGGTGATCTCATTTACAGGGCACTAGTAATTTAACTTGTTATAACAAGTTAAACAAAGCACAATTAAACCATTACTTGCATTTTTTTCCTTCTAATTACCTGACTAGGTTACAAACCCAGCAACTTATTTGTAATGGATTTCATTAACTGCAGGTACTGTGGAACAATTTTCAGAAGGACAGTCTTACAGGATTTAGGACACTGTCCTACATGCTGGGCCTTTGGAGATCTTAGGTCTCAGCTCCGGCAGCATGGCAGAGATTGCACGCCTAAATTTCATATTGAAGAGGAAATACATTATAAGAACCACCCGCCATTTCCCAGCATCCAACAGAAAAACCTCGACCGCAGAGGGTAGTTGGTCCAGGAGGTTGGCAGGTGGTTAGGAGGAGCAAATCAGGTGCCCCATCACTCTCTGCTCTCCAACACATTACCTCCAAAACCATATAAACATTACAAACAGGTATCTGCCTCTATCTCTGAAATCAAATAAAGAGGCAGAAGACACTGCAGAGCAGGACACTGCTGCACAGGAGCTGGCACAACAATACTCACCCAAATCAGGAACCAAAACTAAACAAGCACAAAGGAAATCCAAAAACTTCTGATCATAGGAGACTCCATGATTCGGGAGTTGATACCCATCTCCAGCCAGGGTGATGGTCAGATGTCTCCCAGGTACATCAGCATGGAGAGACACTGACCGCATTGCTAAAATTGTTCACAAAGCAGGAGAAAACATTGATGTCCTAGTACACATAGGGACTACGATCTCGCCAGCCGTCAGTTGTGGAGACCAAGGAACACCTGACTAAGGCTGGGTGACAAACTATCATCTATTTTGCCTGCATCTCTTCTCTGAGATCCTGCCAGTCTGGGAGAAGGGAGCAGTGGACGGAAGGTCAGAGAAGGGGAGATAGGGGAGCTAAACACGTGGCTCAAGGACTGGTGCCAGAAAAAGGACACAGATTTGTAGGGAACTGGCAACAGTTCTGGGAGCCAAAGTTCTTTAAATTTGATGGACTGCATCTGACTAAAGAGGAGTCAGTGCATTGGGGCAGAAGTTTGACGCCTTGCAGAATATTTAAACTAGCAAATGGGAGAGGGTGCAGCAGCCCATACGTCGAATGGGAAGAACACCCTCCCCTCAGCTAGTGGTCAAACAGGAATTCAGCGTGTTTGCCGTTCATTTACATCACCAGGTAAGAAAAAAGGTTTGTCTCCCCATACGATGCACAGGGTAATGCCAAACTTCACCCAACAACTAACACACCAAAATCTGGCCAATGGAAAATCATGTACACAAATGCTCACAGCCTGGGAAATAAGATCCCAGACCTGCAGGCAATAATGTCAGAGGCTAAACTGGACATAGTAGCAATTAGTGAGACGTGGTTTACCAGTAACCACACTAGGAGACTTCAGTACCTGTATGTATTGTTCCAGAAGAGACCGAGGTGCAAAAAGGGGGAGGTGGCCTGTATGTTAATGAAAATATCAAAGCTACAGAAATTCAGAATACATAATGAGCCAGAAGAACTGTGGGTCACCCTGGAAACAGGAAATGGGACAGCCATAAGAACTGGGGTTGTCTACAGGCCCCCAGACCAGGGGGAGGACATAGACACATTACTGTTAGAAGATATACAAAACATGACAGCTAAAGGGGAGGTTCTGATAATGGGAGACTTCAACATGCCAGATACAGATTGGTCAATACCAGCAGGAACATCTGCCAGAACTAGACACATAGTGGATTCCCTGCAGGGGGAGGGTCTCAAACAACTGGTACAGCAACCCACAAGAGACAGGGCTATCCTAGATCTAGTACTGACTAACAAAGAAGGATCACAGATCTCAGGTAGAAGGTCACCTGGGGGCAGTGACCATCACATGATATGGTTCAATTTGGCTACTACATCTAAATCATCCCATTCCAAGGCAAAATATGGGACTTCAGAGGAGCTGACTTTGATAAGATGGCCAACAGAGTTAAGCTAGCCCTGGCAAAAAGAAACACAGGTGAGGAGGTACAGGCAAAGTGGGCAAGCACATGATACAATACTTGAAGCAACATCCCATTGTGTTAGACAGAAAAGGAAGTGTAAAGAAGAAGGAAACCACTTTGGTTCTCAAATACAGTAGCAGAAAAGGTCAGAGCCAAAAGGCTGGCCTTCAGAAAATATAAGGGAACACAGCGGGATGAAGATAGGGAGGCATACCAAACTGCCCTAAGGGAAGCAGGTAAGGCAGTAAGGCAGGCAAAGTCCCAAACTGAGGAAACACTAGCACGGACAGTAAAAGAAGGTGACAAGACTTTCTATAGATACATTAGTGAAAGGAGAAAGTCCAGAGGGGTATTGCTAGCTTAATGGAGAAAAGGAGCATGTGAGGAGGAGGACCCTGTAAAGGCATCTATCCTAAATAGATACTTTTGCTCAGTATTTACTGAAGAGAAGGTAGGGCAGGGCCCACAGCTCAGCATCATGGACACAGGGGGAGGGAGGTGAGCACTACTCCCTTCACAAAAGAAAGGGTCCTACAAGAGCTTGCTAAGCTCAGGGTGGATAAGGCAATGGGACCTGATGGCATACATCCCAGGGTACTTAAGGAGCTAAAGGAGGAACTAGCAGAGCCTTTAGCAGAATTGTTTAGTGAGTCTCTGAGCACAGGAGAGGTCCCAGAAGACTGGAGAAGGGGCTCATGTGATCCCACTCCACAAGAGTGGTAGCAGGGAGGAGGCGGGAACTACAGACCGGTCAGTCTTACCTCAGTAGTGGGCAAGATTATGGAGGCACTCCTTAAGGAAAGGATAGTGCAACACCTGGAATCCATAGGGCACAGGATCCAAGACAGCATGGGTTTACAAAGGAAGGTCCTGTCAAACTAATCTCAAGATTTCTTGACTGGCAACCAGAGTGGTGGACCAAGGGGAGCAGTTGATGTCGCCTACCTTGACTTCAGCAAAGCTTTGACACTGTTCCACATAGAAGATTGATAAATAAGCTAGGTAGGCTCGGGGTGGGTCAGGTTGGTCAACTGGGTGGCAAACTGGTTGACTGGCAGAAAACAGAGAGTGGTGGTAAATGGTATACAGTCAGAAGAGATGCAAGTCACAAGTGGGGTACCTCAGGGATCAGTCCTGGGCCAGTCCTATTCAACATCTTCATTAGTGACCTCGCAGATGGACTAGAGGGTAAGGCTTGTCTGTTTGCAGATGACACCAAGATCTGCAACAGAGTAGATGATCCAGATGGGTGGGCAGAATGAGAAGAGATCTGGATAAACTAGCAGAATGGTCAGAAGAGTGGCAACTGGATTTAATGCAAAGAAGTGCAAAATCATGCACATAGGGAAGAGAAACCCTGAAGCCACTTATAGGCTGGGAGGAGTTGTTAGCAGTCACAAAGGAAGAAAGAGACTTGGGCATCATCATCACTGATGACCTAAAATCATCCAAGCAGACCTCTAAAGCAGTAGGTAAGGCTAGGGGGTGTTAGGGTGTATTAGTAGGGGTATCACAAGTCGTAAGGGGGGAGGTAATAATCCCTCTGTACAAGACATTGGTTGAGCCCCATCTGGAGTACTGCGGCAGTATTGGAGGCCACACCTTCACAAGGACATTAACCAAATTGAGGCAGTCCAGAGAAGGGCAACCAAAATGGTGCAGGGACTGCATCAGAAGACATATGAGGACAGATTAACGGAGCTCAATATGTATACCCTTGAGCAAAGGAGGAGAGAGGTGATATGATCGAGACATTTAAACACCTTAAGGGCATAAACAAGGTGAAAGAGTCTAACATGTTTAAATATAAGAAAAATAGCAGGACAAGAGGACACAGCATGAGATTAGAGGAGGCCGATTAAGGGGAATGTGAGGAAATTTTTTCACAGAAAGGGTGGTAGATGCATGGAATGGCTTACCACAAGAAGTGGTGGCTATGAATACAGTGCAGGGCTTCAAACAGGCATGGGATAGGCATAAGGGAGCAATACAAATGACTATGAATAGATAGGTCACTGACAGAGCAAAGGCCGATGGCACATTTATAAGGTAGAAAAAGAAATGGGCAGACTGGATGGGCCTTGCGGTCCTTATCTGCCGTCAACTTCTATGTTTCTATGTTTCTATGACTTTTGAGATTTTGAAAGAAGACTGGCGATGCCTGTTGGCAGGGCTCCACGCAACACTTGCTTGGCAAGTATTTATTTATTTTATTTTATTTCATTTTTGTTGACCAGGTAAGTGCACTAGACAAATCCTGCCTATTTTCAGGCACGACCCGGGGGAGGGGGATACAGATGAATGCCAACTGACCTTGAACCAGATTAAGCTGTTGGTAGTATTTTTTTTTAGTGAATGAGGGGAAATTTGGCCAGGACACTGGGGAAATTCCCCTACTCTTTTTTTGATAAGTGCCATGGGATCTTTAACATCCACCTGAACTACCACCAATCCAGGCAGATGGGACCTCAGTTTAATGTCTCATCGGAAAGATGGCACCTCAGAAGTGCAGCACCCCTCTCATGCTGCACAACAGTGTCAGTGCTGGGATGTTAACCCAAGTGCCAGATGTAGGAACTGAACCCACAGCCCTCTGATCTCCCGGCCTCATACATGGCCGGTATACATGAGTGGTACTTGATGTGGTCTTGTAGTTTGAGCCACCTGGTTAGGCCGAATAGATTGCAAGTGTGGGTGAGGTGGCTGGCACCAGTGATAAGTCTACCGGCTTTGTTTAGGGCGGTATTTAGTCTTTTGAGAGATATGGCTGGGGCAGCTCCATATATAACCAAGCCGTAGTCAATAACGGATAGTACCGAGCTGTGGATTGCAAGTTTAAGTGTTTCTGGGGTCAGACTTCTTCTGTGTCTGTAAAGCAGTCCTAGTTTAGCATTTACGTTCTTAACAACATATCAATGTGTGGCTCGTAGGTAAGGTGGCAGTCCAAGGTATTTGAAATGCTGGATTTGTTCAAGGGAGGCTCCTTGGTTATGTTTAACTGTCAGGGAGTGTGATCTGTGTTTATGGTGGGAGGATGAGAACAGCATAAGTTTTTTTTTTTTTTTTGTAGTTTAGAACTAGCTTGTGGGATTGGAGCCATTTTTTAACTTCAAGGAATCCATGCTGTAGGTTGTCTTCAAGCACAGTGGGATCCAGGTGACTTGCAAAGATGACAGCGTCATCTGCATATAGGAGGGTCTTTAACTGACAGGCATTTGGTAGGTTGTTTAGGAAGATACTAAACAGAAGGGGTCCCAGGCTGGACCCTTGGGGTATGCCTGATCTGATAGAGCGCAGTTACGAGATGGTATTTGAAATCTTCACCCTCTGTGACCTGTTGGCAAGGTAGCTGCAGAGCCATTTTAGTGCGCTAGGTGAGAGACCAGTCTTTGCGAGTTGGTCAAGGAGGAGTCTGTGATTCATGGTGTCAAAGGCCTTCGTAAGGTCTATGAACACCGCTCCTACCAGACAGCTATTGTCGATGGACTGTTGATGACGCAAGTGAATTCTAGCAAAGTTGTAGTCGTGCTATGCTTTTTCCTAAAGCTGTGCTGCTGCTGTGGGCATTGCAGGGAGTACTTATCAAGATAGTCCACAAGCTGGTCGGTTACTATGCATTCCAGAACCTTTGACAGTGGCGGGAGGATGGATATTGGTCTGTAGTTGCTAGGTTCCGTGTGATCACCTGATTTGTGCACTGGCATGATCAGTGCGGATTTCCAGACTTCTGGGAACTGGGACAGCGTGAGGGATAGGTTGAGTATTTTGGTTATAGGCAGGAGAACCTCTTCTAAGGTAAGTGCAGTAAGTTTGAGGTCCAGCAAGTCTCCACTATGTCTGGTTTTTCCCAATACTTTAGATAGCAATTTCCTGACCTGGGCGGCAGAGACCTGTTTGAAGTGGAATGGAGGGTGATCAGGCTTCTCTGCATCTGACCATGAGGCAGTCGATGGAGGAGCAACTTCAAAGAAGTTTCTTGGGAGGACTTCTGATAGATCAGTGAAGGCAGTATTAAAAGTATTTGCAATTGAGAGAGGGCCGGTAATGGGATTGCCTTCAAGATTTAACATAGTCGAACAGACCTTCTGTTCCTTGCCTGTGATATCTTTTATGTTCGCCCAGAATTTCCTGCTGTCACCCCAGGAGTCTGACAGAAGTTCTTTATGGTGGTTTTGTTTTGCATGATGTATCGCCCTTGTACAGGCATTTCTAGCCTGAGAGTCATGCTGCCTCCCTGTTGACTCGGCAATGAGCCAGAGATGGTCACGTTGTTTCATTTTGGTAATGAGTTCTGGTGAGATCCAGGAGTTAATAGTTCCATGGACCTTCATCTTTCTAAATGGTGCATGGGTGTCGCAGGCCATATTGAAACCCTTGATGAAGTGATCAAGAGCAACATTGATGTCACTGACAGAGTCCAGGAGGGACCAGTCGTGGGATTGGAGTTGGCACTTTAGTAGATCCAGATGCCCATGCTTTAACATTCGGTTGTAGATAGTTAGGGGTGGGGGGGTGGAATTTATTTGACCAGCTAAACGTGATAGGGGAGTGATCACTGATGGAGTCAGGGTGAACTCTCACATTAGAGATGCGATCAGGGTGACTTGATATGATCCAGTCAATGGTGGTGCTAGTACCTGTTTTATAGTTTATTCTGGTGGGTGTTCTGATGAGTTGAGTGAGGTTTAGGGATGCTAAGGAGTCCTTTATAGCTCCATTGGCTGATGACAGCCAGTTTATATTAAAGTCACCCATTATTACTATCTCAGCAAGGTGCTTTTTACGTTCGCTTGCGCGCATGCGCAAGGAACATCTTGGGAGAATGGGACACTTTGGAGGTGTGCCCCTCCTCTGCAGTCCCCTGCTCCATTGAGCAGGAGTGGCAGTCCTGCACCAATCAGATGCGGTGCTGTGTATGACAGCGGTGGTCTTCTCTCCAAAGAAAACCACCGCTGTCATACACAGCACCGCCTCGCCGCCCCTGTTTGGTGCCACGCTGGGAGCCCACCCCAGCGTGGCAACGTCCCGCTGCTGCCTGCCGGGGTGCCCAATCCCCGCCGGCTCCACGGCCCCCAGCCATCCTTCTGCCACGCTGGAGCCCACCCAGTGTGGCAAACATCCCACGCCGCTTTTTTTTGAAAACCTGTAAAGAAAAACGTCCCACGGCGCTTCTCCCAGCCCCTCCCACAACCCACACCCACCCACTGCGCACTCCTTGCCTCCCCACACCCCCCATCCCATACTTATCTCCGGAGTCTGCGTGATGTATCATTGGTGGACGGGAACACGCCTGCACTCTTCAAAGCCGACGCGAACTGAGAAAATGCCGGAAGCTGTATAATGGGCTAGATAAGGGGTTTCAACTTTATTGCATATCTCAGGCATTTTTGGAATTTTGCACCAAATTTTCACATGGGTTTTGCACTGAATGATGTCACTGTCATAGCTTTATTTGGGCCGGGTGATTTCGCAGTCACTGCACAAAATCACCCTTTGGGCCTGAATAACGCCATGACAGTGCCATCAATCATGAGAAGGGGTCCCAAAAACCCCATGTTGAAAATTTGGCAAAAATTCAAAAAATGACTGTTTTACGAGCGCAGGCAGCAGTTCCTATGCACGCTCATAGGTTTGAATTTTCAATATTTCACCCAGATTTTCAACATTGCCATTTTACCACACCTTCTTATGAGCAGTATAGCTGTCATTTTTCACATCTCACCCAAAACGTGTTTCCGCCCATGTAGTGCACAATGGCGCAGTTGGTGTGCGAAATCAATGTATGGGACACATTAAGAAAATCACAGTGACACTGTTCATGAGCAGAGGTCTTAAAATGGCTATGTTGAAAATTTGGTGAAAAAATTCCTAAAAATGACTGTTTTACGAGTCGTGCGTTGCGCAGTTCCTATGCACGCTCGTAAGTTCGTGAATTTTCAATATTTTCACTCCAGATTTTCAACATTGCCATTTTACCACACCTCCTTATGAGCAGTACAGCTGTCATTTTTCACATCCTGCCCAAAACATGTTTCCGCCCATGTAGCGCACAATGGCGCAGTCGGTGTGCGAACTCAATGTATGGGACACATTAAGAAAATCACAGTGACACTGTTCATGAGCAGAGGTCTTAAAATGGCTGTGTTGAAATGTGGTGAAAAATTCCTAAAATGACTGTTTTACGAGTGTGCGCTAGCAGTTCCTATGCACGCCGTAGAAGTTCGTGAATTTTCAATATTACCAGATTTTCAACATTGCCATTTTACCACACCTCCTTATGAGCAGTAAAGCTGTCATTTTTCACATCCTGCCCAAAACGTGTTTCCGCCCATGTAGCGCACAATGGCACAGTTGGTGTGCGAAGTCAATGTATGGGACACATTAAGAAAATCACAGTGACACTGTTCATTAGCAGAGGTCTTAAAATGGCTATGTTGAAAATTTGGTGAAAAAATTCCTAAAAATGACTGTTTTACAAGCGTACGTTGCGCAGTTCCTACGCACGCTCGTAAGTTCGCGAATTTTCAATATTTGCACTCCAATGACTTCCAGATACCTAAACAGCACATAGAAGCAAGCAACATTTGGCATTGACAAATGCTTGTACTTCTTTGTCACTGATTTTTTTAAGCCATGTCCAAGTGCCAAATACCACTGCAAATACCTGCAATCGAACGTTCGGCATTGACAAATGCTTGTTCTCCCTAAGATAGTCCAGAATACTGTGGAGGCTGGGGGTTGGGTCCTTAGGCGGTATATAGACAGAGAGTATGGTGAGGGTTTTGTTGTGTGCCCCCAGGAGCACTTGTACAGCTAGTGCCTGTGCAGGGCATCCAAGGTCCACCTGAGGTAATGCCAGCCCTCTAATACTATTTTTTTAAGTATATTGCGCGGCCCCCACCATGCTTAGAGGATCTATCCAGTCGAAAGATTGTATATCCTGGCAATGCAACTTCTGCATCTGGCACTTTGGGTGACAGCCAGGTTTCAGCGATGGGCAATACATCTGGGTTGTTTATGGTCACCCAAACTTTGAGGGTGTCAATTCTGTTGAGGAGACTGATAGTGGCCAGCATAATGGAACACTGTTTGGGGGGCCCATTGATTAGGGTTACCTCCTTAGGTCCAGGGTTTGGGTGTATGTTTCCCAATAGCATCAGTAGCAAGAGGGCTAGGCTATAAAAGTACAGTCTTTGAAGTCTGGTGGAGTGTTTGGTGAGCCTTCTGTGGAGGAGGCATTTTTTCTTTTTTTTTTACTTGACTCAAGGATAAGGTTGAGATCCAGGCAAATGTGATGGCAGGTATGCTTGTTATTGCTTTGTCAGCTACAGTGTTGAGGTTTTGAAAAAAAGGGGGACCATGGTCCACAATTTAGAGTGAAGAAATTTCCTGTTGTGCAGCCAGTAGTGTAGTAAGGGCTGCAAGCCATATATTTGTTGGTAAATTGAGTGTTATTTGTTAGCGGGAGATTAGTATTGCTTAAGATAAAGGAGAGAATAAAAAGATATGGAAGAGCAGCTTGCATGCATGAGCACATGATGGCTGAAAGCCACTGAGACATAGTGATTGAGTGGGGGTTTCAGCAGGAAGAGAGAAGGTGAGCTGAGCCCTAGAGAGATAGGTGTAGCCCTAGAGAGACAGGTGTGTGAGCAACAGCAGAGGAGGAGGAAGGGCAGGACGTCCAATAGGAGAGGGCTAGGGCGGGGCTTTAGTGTATTTAATACTGGTAGGTGTTGGGGCGGGGGCGGGAGAAAGTAATTCAAACAGAAAGGCTGAAAAGCCCACCTCAGCTAAGCAGCAGCAGTGATTAAAGTGACCGGCCAATGGCAGCAGGCAGAGGCGCGTTAATGGTCCAATCGCTGTTCAGGCATGGAGGTGACAACCAATCAGACTAGCGGTGGAAGAAGCCGGGCAGTCCCCAAAGAAATGTACCTTTGAGTAAAGACTGAATAAAGAAAGGCATAATAAGGGAAACAGACGGCCCCAACGAGCTAATACTGGGATTGCAATCACCTCCACAGCAAGTGAAATTTCGGAGCCAGAAGAAGGAACTGAAAATTCAGAAGTGGCAGCTGCAAGACCTGTTGATTTTTATGTTGTCCCTTGTGCTTGCAAGCAAAGCAAACATTTTGGTATGATGCTTGGGTTTTGAGAGGTGTGTCACTGTTGGTCCATTGCAGGGCAGTCTGCAAGGAGCTCATCAGTGTCAGATCAATCATCATCCAGGCTGATCTTGACAATGTTCTGGTCTTACTGGGTGGAAATGTCATGTAGTTCAAAGGAAAGAGCTGACCCAATCATAGGGTAGCTGTTTCACTTGATCTGCATAACACCGCCCAGCAAGCAGAGCTGATCAGCATCCTGATCAGCCTGCTGTAGTCCTCCCCACCAACATAACCTGAAATAAAGAAAACTGTCCCTCAATCCCTCCCACATGTTCCTTCTTAATTTTCTGACACCCATCCCCAGTACCAGCTACTACCCCTACCCTGCCTGCCATCCCTCAATCTCTCCCACCCCATCTTTGCTAATTTTCTGACACTGGGATGCCCAATCCCCAGTGCTGGCTACTACCCCAACCCCAACCATTTTCCATTGTGTGACACCATGGAGCCCACCCCCAGTGCAGCAAAACATAACACCAATACTAGGGTGCCAAATCCACAGTGTCAGTACCAGAAATAAAGAAAACTGTCCCTCCTAGTCTTTTTTGTTTATTTTTATACATCCTGTAAAAAAAGAAAACCATCCATCAATGTCTGTTGCTGCCACTGTCATTACCCTCCCTCCGCCAGACCCTCCCACTCAGCACCCATTCATTTCTGACACCAGTGTACCCAGTCCCTGGTGCTGACTTGTACCCTCCACCCCACTCATTTTCACTGTGCAACATCGGGGAGCCCATCCCAGGTGCCACCAAACATAACACTGACACTGAGGTGTCCAGTCCCCAGTGTCAGTACCTGAAATAAAGAAAACTCTCCCTCATAGACTTTTTTACTTTTATACACCCTGTAAAAAAAAGTCCAGCCATGTTTGTTGCCACTGCCATTACCCTCTTCCTTCCTGACCCTCCCACTCAACACCCATCACCCCACCTCCCCCACCCCTTGCTTACCTACTGGGAGGTCTAACGCCGTAACCCTGTCTGGACTGGAGACACACTTTGACAAAGCTGACCAGGTGAAATGTCAGTCTTTTGTTCCTGTCCTCCACTGAGGTGTTATGTCCTGCTTTTGAATAAACTGGATATGTCTTATTGAGACTTCTGTCTAGACTTCAGTTTATGTGATGCTAGGGGTGAATTCCGTGACTTTCTACTTGCACTGGAGACACATTCTTCACTATTCAACATCGGACCAGGAATTGAGGAAATCAGGTATGCAGTTCAATGTAGCTCAATGAGTTTTGAACTTGTCCTCATAACTTGGTCATGTACAATAGTATCTGTCATTATGCCTCGGCTTCCCCACGTTTGAAGCATCATTGCTTGCTATATGCAGACCTTAGACGGCCTTCTCCATTTGCCAATCGACTCCTTGCCCTTGGTACTCTGCTGGATGACATCATCAGAACTAATCTACCTATCTCTCTTGCAGGCATGCTGGTGCCTCTGTCCCCGGCCTAAGGCCTCCACTCTACTGGACTCTCTCTACTATACACCCCTAGGTGCAGAACCCTAAAAGGAACCTCAGCTTTCTCCTGCCTGGCCCCAAAATATTGGAATTCCCTACCTCTTGATGTTCACTCTGCACCTAGTCATATTGCTTTTGAAAAGATGTATCACTCTGTCCTCGCAAACATGCCCTATGTTCCTGTTTTAAACCCCCATAGGATGCTTGACATCCCCTTCCTCAGCTCTCAAAATGTTCAGTTTTGCTCTGACCCCTTGTTACCGTTATATGTAGCACTTACCATGGATTATGTGTTAAAACACTACTGCACTATGATTGTATGCTTATTATGTTTTGTACTATTGTGCATTTTCCTGCCATTGTCTCTGTCATGTTAGCAATACTGTTTACATCACAGAACATTGTGTAGATTTTTCCTTGCATGGTTGATTACCTCTGAACTATACCTGTTATTTGCTTTGTCTGCCAATTTTGTATTGTAACCTCTCGGGTCGTGTCTGAAAATAGTCATATTTTGTGGCTATGACACCTTACCCGGTAAACAAAAACTAAATAAATAAATAAATGTTTTAATATTTTTTCCATAAATTTTCAGTATGGCCTTTTTTGGATCACACCTCATGAACAATGGCAGTGAAATTCTGCAAATCCATCCTGAAAAGTTATTTTGCAGTCACTCATGAAATCAGCTTTTGGGCAGGATTTGAAAATTGTCTCCATCCTTGTTTATGAGGTGGTGTCATATGAAGGCTATGTTGAAAATTTCAAGTAAAACATTTAAAAACAACAAAATTATGAGTGTATGTTGAAATTTTTCAGTACACACTCATAACTTTGGTAATTTCCAACATTTTCACCCCAAAATTTCAACATAGCAATTTTTTCACTCCACCTCATGAATGTGACAGCTGTCATTTTTCAAATCCTGGCCAAAAGTGTTTTCTCACTTGTGATACGAAATCACCTATTCGAATAGAATTTGAAAATTTTCTCTGCCCTTGTTCATGAGGTAAGGTCATAAGATGGCTATATTGAACATTTGGAGTAAACGTTTTCAAAATCAACAAAGTTATGAGTGCACATTGACATTTTTCAGTGCATACTCATAACTCTGATCATTTTCAATATTTTGACCCCACATTTTCAAAATAGCCATTTTTTCACACCACCTCATGAATTTGACAGCTGTCATTTGTGAAATCCTGGCCAAAATGTTTTTTCACATCTGGGGCGAGAAATTACATTTCAGCCACTATTTTATAAATGACACCTGTCATGCTCAGAAAGGGTGGTCATAAAAAGACTATGTTGAAAATGTGGGTCAAAATGTACAAAAAAAAATTTATGGAGAAATGTTGATTTATTCCAATGTTTACTCATAACTTTATTTTTAGAGATTTTGGACCCTAATGTTCAACAAATGCCTTCTGTTTCCCTATCTCCTGAAAATAACAGGTGTCATTTTTGAAATCCCTTCTGGAACTTGTTTCTGCAGTCACACTATGAAATCACCTTTCAGATGACATAACAAAAAAAAAAACACTGTCTTGATCATAACGTCAGGTAATAAAAGGAATTTGGGGCCAAACTGTGGGAGACCACTGAAAATTAGATACTGCCTCTCTTTCAGCTGGCCTATTCTGGGTAAATACAGTCTAAAATATGTAAAAGTAGGACACCACTGAAAATTAGATAATGTATCTCTTCTAGTCTATCCTGGCTAAATATATAGTAAAAATGTGTACAAGCAAGACCCAGTACATCAGTAATGCAAACGGGAAACATTCTGCATTAACAAATGCTTGTCTAGAGCAGGGGCTGTTCAATAACAAGAAAGAGACACAACAACAGCAAAGAAAGATAGAAGATCTGGAAAAGCTAGGGAGGTGGTCCAGGATCTGGCAGCGTGGCTTCAATGCCAAGAAATGCAAAGTTATGCATATTGGAGCCAAGAGTCCTAGGACAGAGTACTACCTGGGTTGGGTGGAGTTTGAGTATCTGCATCGGAGGAGAAGGACCTGGAAGTGATGATCACTAGTGACCTGAAGCATTCCACGCAGTGCAAGAAAGCAGCAGCAAAGACAAACAAGATGCTGGAATGCATATCTTGGGGGATCAGAGGTAGGAAAGAGGAGGTTATACTGCCCTTGTACAGGTCACTGGTAAGGCCGCATCTAGAGTATGGAGTTCAGTACTAGTGCCCACACACCTCACAAAGGACATTAACCTCCTGGAGAAGGTCCTGAGGAGGGCTACAAAGATGATAGCTGGTCAGCAGGGTAAGGCATACAAGGAGAGTTTGAGGGCACTGAACATGTACTCCCTGAAAGACAGGAGAGGTAGAGGGGACATGATTGGATCCTTCAAGTACTTGAAAGGGATAAATAAGGTTAATAAGGAGAGTCTCTTTAAGCTGAGTGGCAACCATAACACGAGGGGGCACAGTCTTAAGCTGGAGGGTGGGAGGTTTAGGAGGAAGGTCAGGAAGCACTTCTTCACAGAGAGGGTGGTGGACACTTAGACTGCACTGCCAGAAGAGGTAATCTCATTGAGGACAGTGGGCAGCTTTCAGAGAGGCTGGGACAGGAATAGGGAAGGTGAAGGGTCATAGGTAGGGAGGATGGGAGGAGTGGGGAGAGGTGGCAGGGCAGTAACTCAAGCTGTGACCCTGCAACATGAGCAGACTTGGTAGACCAAATGACCTTCTTCTGTTGGCTCCTTCGTATGTTCGTAAAGACAGACAAAACAAAGGAGAAAGGAAAACAAGAAGAGGTAAAATGGGCAGCAGGAAATGGATATCCAAGAAGCAAGATACTGCCGGGCAAATCAAAGAAGTAATAAATTTGTCGACCATGACACTTAATGACTGCCATATTTCAGTATTAAATTATGGCTCAGTTTTGTGCCACTGAACAAAATGAATTGCTTCACAACTTGGAACTATTTAAAGAGCCACTTATGCCTCAAGAAAACTGAAAAACATGTAATTTGGACACAAAGCAGCTTATATTTCTGATTAGCTCTGTATTTCTTATCCCCAATATTTATTACTGAGATCATATGCATGAAAACAAGATGGTTGTTCCTTGAGGGCTCATCAGCTACTACCACTCCTTCCCAACCTGATGTCATACTACTCTGCTTGTGACATCACAGTGATTCCCATGGCAACAGACTATGATGTCACAAAAGAGCATTATAAATTCAAATAGGTCATAAGCCATAGAGCCAGATGAACAATAAGGGTAAAAGATCCTGCTGTTGTGGGAATTTCTTCAATTACTCAGTGGCTCAGTAGGTAGCACACTCGCCTCTGAGGCTAGGAGATCAGAGAGCTGTGGGCTCAGTTCCCACATCTGGCACTTGGGTTAATATCACAGTACTGACACTGTAGTGCAGCATGAGAGGGGTGCTGCACTTCTGAGGTGCCGTATTTCAGATGAGATGTTAAACCGAGGTCCCATCTGCCTGGATTGGTGGTAGTTCAGGTGGATGTTAAAGATCCCATGGCACTTATTGAAAAGAGTAGGGGAATTTCCCCGGTGTCCTGGCCAAATTTCCCTCATTCACTAAAAATACCACCAACAGCTTAATCTGGCTCAAGGTCAGTTGGCATTCATCTGTATCCCCCTCCACCGGGTCGTGCCTGAAAATAGGCAGGATTTGTCTAGTGCACTTACCCAGTCAACAAAAACGAAATAAATAAAATTATAAATAACGGAGAGAAGAAATCTATAGAAGATATGTGAAATACAAGCTGAATTGTGGTTAAATATGTTTTCCAAAGAATTCCAAAAGTGCCAGCTGCTCTTCAAGGCATTTTGCAAAATTATTTTTTGTTACTTCTCCTCCACCAAATACATTACAATGGGGAGGACACCAATACTCCCTCACCAGCAAGCATGCAAGATCTCAGCTGTGAGGATTTACTGTATCTGTTCTTTTGTCATTACTAGAAGATCTTGTTGAGGTGTCTGGGACATTTGTCTACAGCACTGGATGTTTCAGTAGCTACATGACTATATGGCTTGTTATGATCTTTCCTCACAGTGATGGACTCCACGTCCTACGAATGAAAAAAAATGAAATATGGCACTCTTGGATTTGGTTTTGCCAGTTGTTCTTGATACTTGAATTCCTTGAAATAATGGCACTGTACTCACTATATGTGATATTTTAAAAAGTTCACATACGTAGGACATTATTAATAACATATTGCCACCAGCAATGTTTTGACTTTAACATAATATGTAAAGAATACAGTACTTTTTGATATTTTTTTAACTTAATATTGATGTAATACACTTTGATATTGGCCTCACAATCATACCAGCAAGTATAGTCACCTCCTATTTTAAACTTCTTCCTTGCAAATTTGTGCTATTAACCCCCCACCTCTGATGCACATCTCCTGTGGTACTTTACCCCCACTGTTATGTCCAAATATAGAATGGCAAGAAAATTTCCAGGGCTCTGATTGGTCAGTGTGGGCCTGAGACAGTGATGTTATTACACAATAACAGCACTGTGTTGATTTGTTGGAGGATTGTTTGGAGCTACTTTTAAGAAACAGAGATATATTGCTACACTAAAAATCTACTAAAACTTGTTTTAAATATTTTTATTTTGTATAACATTGAGCCATTGTATAATTGCAATAAGGCACTCCAAGGTGTGTGTTATAGTGTAATAATGTCACTCCTGGGGTGGTGGAAGCACTCGGCTTCACCTCGTGCTTCAACCCACCCCAGGAGTGATGCTATTACACGATAACACACACCTTGTCGTGCCTTATTGCTTAATTATAGAATGGGTAAAAGAATTCTCGAATTCTGATTGGCTAGAAGCCCTCTCCAGCCGTGTCCTTATCAGGATATATCCTTACAACGGGCACTACTTGTGCCCACCAAGACATAGCACATGGGGAAATCAATCCCTGCCATCTCTCTCTCACTGCAGCTCCTCAGTTAGCATCTGAGGAAGCAGCTGTAGCAGGAAAGTGGTGGAAACAACAAACAAATGAGAATTCAGTGTTCCTGCACAACCATCTCAACATATTTTTTTTTAATCACTGCCCATTCATTCTGTCACAGCTCCCAGCTTCAGCTCTCCCTCCCACTCAGTTTCTCCTTACAAATAGAAGAAACTGCCCCCTAAACCTATACAACAGAACCCAATCTGGTAAGCATCGCGCATGCCGTGGCTTTCAACTAAAACACATACCCCGCTCTTCCATGACTCACTCGACCCAGTCCTGTCCCGCTCCTCCACAAGGTTTTTCAGATTTAAAAAAAAATATATTTATTTCTCTTAAAATTCCTGGTTCCACTTTCAGTATGTACAGCAGAGCGAGCTGGGGAAACTGCGATGGGAAAGCGGCTATTATGGAAGCGCTAATTACGGTGTCTGTTGAGGGACACTCTTGCTCCCACTCTGCAGAAGAAATCTCATTCTGTGTTGTCTCCCTTATTCAGAAAAGAAGCACATACACATAAAAAAAGAAAAAAGCATATTGCACACAATTCTAGGGGAAGGGGGGAGGTGAAGCAGACACCATCAAAGAACCAGTAAATACAGTGGCTGGCGAGGTCCGGCTCTCCCATTCCTCTCTGTAAAACTCATTGGGCGTTAGCTCCCTAATAAACAAAAACACAAAAAAGAAAAGGCATATTGTGGAGGATGTTGTGTCTGAGTGAGAGTGGGGAGGAGGAAACATACAGACACCACGACTCATACTTAATTTTAATCAAACTTTTCCACTACAATGTAGTAAGTAGGACTACTTTTTATGTTTGCTTGTGCACATGCGCAAGAAACATTATGTGACAGCTTAGGAGAGAAGCGGGTTGTGGAGGCGCGGCAGTGTTACAGCCAAGGGAGGCACTGCATTTGGGGGCTTGGCACTGGTGGCCCAATGGAGGCACAGTGTGTCAATGACACTGGTCTCCAAAAGTGCACCAAGTTGTAACATTTTCACTGCAACAATCAGGGGCTGCCTCGTCGTTGCAGCATCAGTCATTGTGCTGCAATGAGGGAGCGACCCGTCATTGCATGGCGTAACGTTAGCTAGCCTAATACTGTTTGTGAACATTACAGGCGGCTTGCCGCTGCATTCACAAACAATATTATGCAGCCTCCCATGCTGAGGGTGTGCCCAATCCCCCTCGGCAGCATGTGCCCCCCCAAAAACGGTCTTTGTTTGCCGACGGGGGCCCCAATCCCCAGCAGCTTCAGTGCCAATGATTATTTTGCTGATGGGGGAGCTCACTCCCCGTCGGCAAGATGTAACCCCCACCACTTTTGTTGTTCGTCGACAGGAGCCCACCCCATTAGCATGATGTAACCTCCCGGTTTGTTGTTTGCCGACGGGTGCCCCATCCCCATCGGCATGATGTCCCCCCCCTTTTTCTTGTGTGCTGATGGGGTTGTCCAATCCCTGGTGGCTACAGCTGCCCCCCCCCAGAAGAGTCCCTTAGCATGCTGGGAGCCCACCCCAGCGTGCCAAATGCCCCTGTAAAATGGGAAACCATCCTGCGTTGTCTTTTATTTTTTTCTGTAAAGGAAAAACGGTCCCTCGCAGTCTCCTAGACCCCCCTCCCGCAACCTGCACCCACCCACTGCGCAACCTGCCTCCCCACATGCCCCCCTCACCCTACACTTACCTCCAGAGTCCGGCGCGATGATCTTCGGTGGACCGGGAACATGTCTGCACTCTTCAAAGCTGACCGCGAACTGAGGAAATGCTGGTAAGCTGTATAATGGAATAAATAGGGTTTTTTTCAACTTTGCTGCATATCTCCGCCATTTCTTGGAATTTTGGCACCAAATTTTCAACATGGGGTTTTTGGGACCCCTCCTCATGAATTCTGTCACTGTCATGGCATTAATCAGGCCCGAAGGGTGATTTCGCAGTCACTGCGCAAAATCACCTTTTGGGACTGATTAACAAAATGACAGTGTCAGTGTTCATAAGGTGGGCTCTCAAAAAGCCTATGATGCAAATTTGGTGAAAAAATTCCTAAAAATAACCATTTTACGAGCGTGCATTGCACAGTTCCTACACACGCTCGTAAGTTTGCAAATTTGTAACATTTGCACTCCAGATTTTCAACATTGCCATTTTATTACACCTATTTATGAGAAGTACAGATGTCAATTTTCACATCTCGCCCAAAATGTGTTTCCGCACATGTAGCGCACAATGGCGCAGTTGGTGTGCAAAATCAATGTTTGAGACAGATTAAGAAAATCACTGTGACACTGTTCATGAGCAGAGGTCTTACAATAGCTATGTTGAAAATTTTGTAAAAAAATTCCTAAAAATGACTGTTTTACGAGCGTGCATTGCGCAGTTCCTATGCACTCTCGTAAGTTCGTGAATTTGTAACATTTGCACTCCAGATTTTCAACATTACCATTTTATCACACCTACTTATGAGCAGTACAGCTGTCATTTTCAAATCTCACCCAAAATGTGTTTCGCACATGTAGCGCTAGGTGGCAGTCGGTAAGCAATCAATGTTTGGGATAGATTAAGAAAATCACAGTGACAGTGTTCATGAGCAGAGGTCTTAAAATGGCTATGTTGAAAATTTGGTGAAAAAATTCCTAAAAATGACTGTTTTACGAGCATGCATTGTGCAGTTCCTACACACACTCGTAAATGCGCAAATTTTTAATATTTGCAGTCCAGAATTTCAACAATGCCATTTTACCACACCTCCTTATGAGCAGTACAGCTTTAATTTTGCACATCTCACCCAAAATGTGTTTCTGCGCATGTAGCGCACAATGGTACAGTTGGTGTGCGAAATCAATGTTTGGGACAGATTATGAAAATCACAGTGAAACTGTTCATTAGCAGAGGTCCTAAAATGTCTATGTTGAAAATTTGGTGAGAAAAGTTCATAAAATGACTGTGTTACGAGCATGCATTGCGAGTTTGCACGCATGCTCGTACCTTCACATTACTTCCAATATTATTTTCACTCCAGATTGCCAACACTGCCATTTGCCTGCACCTCCTTATGAACAGTACAGCTGTCATTTTTCACATCCCGCCCAACGTATTGCACCGACGCACAAGCACAATAGTCGTTGTGGGAACCGCGGTTCGGGACACATTAGGAAAATCACATTGACAGTGTTAATTAGTAGAGGTCCTAAAATGGCTATGTTGAAAATTTGGTGACAAAAGTCCATAAAATGACTCTGTTACGTGCGTGCATTGCACAGTTTCCACACACGCTCATAGCTTCGCACATTTGCAATATTTTCACACCATATTTTCAACATTGCCATTTTTCCACACCTCCTTTTGAACAGTACATCTGTCATTTTTCACATCCTGGCCGAAATGTGTTTTTGCACTTCCGGCACAGAATAGTGTGGTCGCTGTGGGAAATCACTGTTTGGGACACATTACAAAAATCACAGTGACACTGTTCATTAGCAGAGGTCTTAAAATGCCTATGTTAAGCTTTTGGTGATGAAAGTCCATAAAATGACTGTGTTATGAGTGTACGTTGCGCAGTTTCCATGCACGCTTATAACTTTGCACATTTGTAATATTTTCACTCCAGATTTTCAACATTGCCATTTCTCCACACCTCCTTATGAACAGTACAGCTGTCATTTTTCACATCCTGGTTGAAATGTGTTTTTGCAGTTCCGGCATAGAATACCATGGTTGCTGTGGGAAATCAGTGTTCAGGACAAAGTAACAAAATCACAGTGACACTGTTCATGACCACAGGTCGTTAAATGCCTATGTTGAAAATCTGTTGATGAAACTCCATAAAATGACTGTGTTACACGCATGCGTTGCGCGGTTTCCACGTATGCTTGGAAGTGCAAACATTTTTCATATTCCCACTACACATTTTCAGCATTGCCATCTCTTCATACCTCCCTATGGATGGTACAGCTGTCATTCTTCACATCCTGCCCGATCTGTGTTTTCGTACATGTGGTGCAGAATGGCACTGTCACTGTTGGAAGTCATGTTTTCAGGACACATTGACAAAATCACACTGCCACTCTTCATGACAAGAGGTCCCAAATGCTTTCATGAGGTGGGGTCACAAGAAGGCCATGTTCAAAATTTGTACTGTGAATACCAACAAATGCCCGAGGCATTACGGTTTCTAACCATAATGTCCTACCCTGTATAGACAAAGAGGCATCGGAATGTGCCTTTGGATTGCCAACTGTACTGCTCCTGCCATCCCACCCCAACCCCCCCAGCCACTGACAGGCATCGAGGTGTACCTTGGACTCTTCGTCCCAAGACTTCACCCCATTCTTCTATGCGGCACCCATTTCAACGTATGTCCTTATAGAATGGGGTGACTGTAAAGCCAAACACCCTAAGGCACAGCTCAACACGTGTCGGTGTCTGCAGAATAGGGTGAGGTGACATGGCTTGACCGTCATGGGTGACGACCCAAAAACTTACCCCAAATCCTGTCCATCTCTATAGGATGGAGGTGGGGTTCATGTGAAGTGCAGTACTTTACTGCCATTCCTATTCTGCATCTGTCTAACTCCTGCATTTCTAATGCTAATACCAGCAAGCAAACATTCTGCATTGACAAATGCTTGTTGTGTTTTTGCATTGATCACATATCTTTTTCATTTTTTTATTGAAACTTCTTATATGTATTTTTATTGAACTTTTTCTACTGAGGGACCCATTTTATCAGTGCAATAAGACACTCCAAGGTGTGGGTTATGGCCTGATAACAGCACTTCCCAGGTCCCCACCTCATAAAAGCATTTGGGACCTTTTCTCATGAACAGTGGCACTGTGATTTTGTCAATGTGTCCCAAAATGTGAGTTTCCACAGCGACCATGCCATTGTGCACCACATGTACGAAAACACAGATCGGGCAGGATGTGAAGAATGACAACTGTATCACTCATAGGGAGTTGTGAAGAGATGGCAATGTTGAAACTCTGTAGTGAAAATATTAAAAATGCTCAAACTTCCGAGCGTACGTGGAAACTGCACAACGCATGTGCGTAACACAGTCATTTAGTGGAATTATTTCACCAAATTTTCAACATAGGCATTTTGTGACCTCTGCCCATGAACACTGTCACTATGATTTTCTTAATCTGTCCCGAACATTAATTTCCCACAGCAACCATGGTATTCTGCACCAGATAGGTAAACGCATATTTCAGGCAGGATGTGAAAAATGACAGCTGTACTGTTTATAAAGAGGTCTGAAAAAATGCCAATGTTGAAAAGCTGGAGTGAAAATGCTACAACTTTGTGAAGTTACAAGGGTATGTGGAAACTGCACAACGCATGCTTGTAACACAGTCATTTTATGGACTTAAGTCACCAATTTTCAACATAGGCATTTTAGGACCTCTGCTCATGAACAGAGTCACTGATTTTACATACGAACATACATACGAACATATGAACATACGAATCTGCCAGCAGAACGCACCAATCGGTCTATGTAAGTCTGCCCAAGTGTGCAGCTAGCACCCCAGATTGCAGCTGCCCCAGCCTCCTCCCCTCAGTTCCTCCCCACTTGTCCCAGCCCCTGAACCCCCACTCATCCTCTTGCTTTATCCCACTCCTCCTTAAAGCTATTGACTGTCCTACATGTTACCACCCCCTCTGGCAGCACATTCCAACTAGACACCACCATCTCATGAGAAGTAGTGCCTCCTCATTTCGCTCTTGAAACGTCCCCCTTCCAACCTTAGTCCATGCCCCCTCATCTCTCTTCCACTCCTCAGTTTAAACACCCCCTCGGTGCTAGGTTTACTTACCCCCTCAGATATTTAAATGCTTCAATCATATCCCCCCATCCCTCCTCTCCAGTGTGTACATGTTCTGCTCCTTTAGCCTAACTTCATATTCCTTCCTTCCATCCCCTTTAATATTTTTGTTGCCCTTCTTTGCACCCCTTCCAGTAACTTTATACCTCTCCTCAGGTATGGCCTCCAGTATTGCACACAGTACAGTAGGTGTGGTATGACCAGTGATCGGTAGAGAGGTAGGATCACATTCCTGTGTGTGGATGAGAACCCCCATGCGATGCACCCCAGCATCCTGTTTGCCTTCGCTGCTGTTCTCCTGCAGTGGGCTGAGTTGTTCATGCTCCCAGTTACCAACACCCCTAGGTCCTTCTCCTCCTCTGTAATCCCCAACCAATCATCCCTCTTCTGGTTCTTAGCCCTGAAGTGCATCACCTTACACTTCTTTGCATTGAATCCTTGCTGCTACTCCACTGACCATGTCTCTAGTTTTGTTACATCCCCTTGTGTTTTTTCCCATCCGTCCTCTTCGTCCACCACTGGCTCCAATTTGGTATAATGTGCGAACAGACTAACCCTGCTCCCCACTCCATGTGCTATATCAGAGATAAAGAGCCCAAATAGCACCGGGCCCAGCACTGACCCATGCGGCATCCTGCTTGTCACTGCTCTGAGTGCGAGAGTTCCCCCACCACCACCACCCTTTACACCCTCCCCTGTAACCAGTTCTTTATCCATTTAGTCAGCTTTTTTGCCACCTTCACTGCCGTCAGCTTCCCTGCCAGTCTCCCATGAGACACTGTATCAAAGGCCTTACTGAAGTCCAAGTACAGGACATGTACTGCATGGCCCCTGTCCAACTCCCTTGTCACCCAGGCACAATACTCAATTAGGTTGGTTTGAGAAGACCTCACTGAGACGAGCCTGTGTTGCCGCCCATCTTGGAGGCCATTACTCTCTAGGAATGCTACCAGCCTGTCCTTCAGTATCACCTTCATATACTCACTCATTATGGATGTGAGAATGACCAGCCGATGATTTCCTGGCTCTTCCCAAGGACCACTGTTGTGTATGGGCACTACATGGGCCACCCTCCAGTCCTGGGGCACGCACCCTGTTTCCAGGGAGGTGTTAAACAGATATGCCAGCAGTTCAGCCAACAGCTCCGCCACCTCCCTCAGCACCCTGGGGTGGATGCCATCGGGACTTGGTGCCTTGTCTACCCTTACTACCCTCAGCCCCTCTAGCACACTACTTCCTGTGATCACTTTGTCCATCACCTCGTCCTGCCCTTTCCCCACCCCCCAGCCCATTCTGGTAGTGGGCCATCCCTCTCCTTAGTGAAAATGGAGCAGAAGCACTCATTTAGAATTTCCACTTGCTCCTCCCCCTTTTTCATAAATTCCCCTCCCCGCTTCATCCTCACAATATGTTCCTTTCGCTTCCTTTTTTCCCTGACATACCTAAAAAAGTCCTTTTCCCCTCCCTTTATGCCCTGCGTGGAACTTAAGTGCCTGGAGGCCTTAGCTTTTTTCACCCTCCTGGCAACCTCCCTTGACCAACTCCTGGAAGCCTCTTTATCCTCTCTCTTCCCTGTTCTCATGTACTTCTGGTATGCAGCCATCTTTCCCCTCACCCCTTGCAGCACTTCCTTGTTCAGCCAGCATGGTTTCTTGCCTCTGCTCTTCTTACTCCTGACCCTGGTGCAGGCTACTGTGGCCTCTGTCAGCCCAGTCTTTATGACTCCCCACATTTGTTCTGCATCCATCCCTGGACATATCCTGGAGTCTTCCTTGCAGTATTGCTCCCATCCCCCAAAAGTCTGCCCTATTAAAGTCCACCACCTTAGTGCCCGTGCCTTGTCTCCCTGCCCATCGTGAAAACGAGCCACACTGTTTGGTGGTCACTACCTGCTAGTGGGTCCTCCACCCTTGCCTCCCTCCCTCACCACCTCCCCATTTTCCAGTACTAGGTCCAGAGTGCTACCAAGCCTTGTAGGCCCACTTACCAGCTGTGTCAGAAAGCTGTCCTGGAATGCATCAAGGAGCATATGCTCCCTGGTACTGCTAGTGGCCGGGGTGCTCCAGTCAACCCGTGTTAGATTAAAATCCCCAACTATCACCACACTCCCCCGTCTACACACCCTCTTTATCTGCTCTGCCAACTCCCCATCCAGTTCCTTGGATTGGGCTGGTGGTCTGTACACCACTCCCAGTCTCAGCTTTCTGCACTTGGAGTCCAAACCCCTGGCACAATGTATCAGTTGGGGGGTGAGGATATAGCATGAACCAAGTAGGAAAGGGATCTTGGGGTTATCATCTCTGGTGACCTCAAGGTAGTGAAACAGTGAGTGTGACAAGGCAGTAGGTAAAGCAAATAGGATACTGGGATGCATAGGCAGGAGCATCACCAGCAGGAAAAGGGAGATCATAATTCCACTATACAAGACACTAGTGAGGCCCCACCTGGAGTACAGGGTACAGTTCTGGAGACCTTACTTACGTAAGGACATAGACAGGGTAGAGAAGGTTCAGAGAAGGGCAACACAGATGGTACATGGGTTGCATCACAAGTGCTATGAGGACAGGTTGAAGGAACTGAATATGTACTCCCTGGAGGAAAGGAGGGAGAGAGAGGATATGATAGAGACATACAAGTATCTTACAGGGCAGAACAGGGTGCAGGAATACACTATTTTTAAGCGAAAAAGATGTTCCAGGACTAGAGGGCATGGGATGAAGTTGGAGGGAGGACGATTCAGAGGAAACTTTGAGGAAGAATTTCTTCACAGAACGGGTGGTGGACAAGTGGAACACCCTGCCAGAGGAAGTGGTGGGGGCTGAAACAATCACGGGATTTAAGAATGCATGGAATAGACATAAAGGAATTCTGGAGGTCAGGGTTAAGGGGCAACAGACTTCTAGGAAAACATAAAGTGAACTTACAAGCTCAAATGGGCAGACTGGGTGGGACATAGGCCTTTATCTGCTGACACTGTCTATGTATCTGTGTACCTATGTAAAGAAGCGCCTGAAGCTCTGCAATTTTATTCCCCAGGCTTCTTGTGTTGAGAGAGACTACCTTCCACCCGTACCCCTCCTTCTCGTCACTCTTCTCCTCCTTGGCCTGTGTTCTCCTCCCGGTAGTCCGCACCCTTTTCTCCTTCTTATTCTTACCGGGTGGTTGTGCCTTCTGTATTACACTCAGACCACTCTGCCCACCCCCTCCCAGGGTTACTACGCCTCCACCTTTACCTATATCTAGGAGGGTGAGCTCATTAGGCTCCCCTGTCCCAACCTTTCTACCAACCTCAGTCTTTTGGCCACCCCCGCCCACCTAGTTTAAATCCACCTTAATAAGGATGTACCCTCTAATCCTGCCTTTAATACTCCCTCCACTTCCTGCTCAAGTTTACCCTGTCCCTTGTGTACAAGTCACTATTCCCTCAGACCCTGCCCCAGTTAGTCAATAACGAACAATTGTTGGTGTGGCACCAATCCCTCAGCCGCTCCTTGAACTCCTCAATCCCATACTTCCTCCCCATGCTTACACATGGTATCAGGAGTACCTCCAAGAATGCCACTAACTCCCCAACCCCCTCACACTGCCTGTCTGCCTACCCAACTACTCGAACCTCCCCCTCACTACTTCCGCAGTCTCCCCTGCCAAGTCGTTTGTACCCACATGCAACACTAATAGAGGTTTCTTCCTCCCCCTCGCCGCACACTTGAGCAGTGCCTGCCTGCCCCTCCTACAGTCAATCTGGGGATAGCTTCAAATCCAAATACGGTTGTGCCTTTCCAACCTTCTGCCCCATCACACCCCTTTCAGTATAGAATCCCCCAGGATGAGTACCCCCCGTCCCTTACCCCCTTTGCCTTCTAATGCCCCTTCCACCACCCAGTATTCGTTCTTCCCTGCCACCTGCACCCTCTGTGACTTCTGTATCTGTACCCCCTACTTCCGCCTCACCCCTTTTTCTCTGCCTTATGTCTTCCATCCCCCTTGAACCCCTTCCTAGCCTGAATACTTCCTACTGAACTTCCCATGTCGAGCTCCCCTCCTCCCCTGTTGATTTCCAACCCCTCTCCTATCCCCGCTATTGTTGATTCAGAGCCCCCATTCTCTTCTACCCTGATAGTGATACCCTTCCCATCCTTTCCCCTTCCTGTAGCCTTCTCTGCTCCAGTCACCACCCCCTCCTTCCTTACTAGCCCCCTTCTACCCTTGCATCCTCGCTATCTCTTCCCCTACCTGTTGCCATCCCTCTCATGCCCCGCTTGTCCTCCCACCCTTCAGTATGTTCCTGCTCCCCCCCTCTCTCTCCCATAGCAGAGGCTCGAATCTATTCCTAGTCGATACTCCTCCTACATCTCTTCCCCCTATCGGTTCCCCCCTCCTACTTGTTCCCCTCTGTGCTACCACATGTCCCATCCTTGGTCCCTCCCTACCCACAGCCATCTGCTCTCTCCCCCCGGGTACTCCTCGTAGTCTCTTCCTCCCCCATCAGGAGGTCCCCCCTCACCTCAGGCACCCCCTCCCTCTCCTCTCTTTTTGCTAGTGCCTCAGATAGTGGTGTCGGTTTCAGTCCCTAGTTGTTCTTTCTCCATCCCCCTTGCCATCCCCTATCCCCCCAGCCAGGATGCTTACCATACTCATCTGCCCCGCCACTTAGACTCCTTCCTAACCTCCCCAGTTAGTCCCTCAAACTAGCCAGTCATCTACAGACCATACACCCCCCCATCCTCCAAGCCCAGTCCAGGATCATAGCGGACCCACACCCTGTACACCCCGCCACCTTTCCAAAGATGCCCGCTCTATTGACACGTGGCACCTGCCCCATTTTGGCCCCCATCTTATGTTACGGGCTCTTAATCCCAGGTTCTGTACCCTACTACAACTGTTAGGCCCCTATTTACTCAAATTCCTGTTGCCCCCCACACTAGTCCCCCTACTGGCCCCTTGACGACTGGGTTAATTCAGTCTCAAATCTCATCTGTTAGACACTGTATTACTGTAGCAATCCTACAGCCTCCTTGTCCATTTTTCACCCCTCAACTACCATACTTTTTGTTCTCAGCCCTCACATAGTTTCACTTAGCCCAGTTAGAAATCCTATTGCTCTCCAAGTATTACTCAGCTCAGTTAGAGAAATAAACAGAACAAATAAATATGTATTCTTACAGCAATCCTAACAGTATAGCTCAGTACTTAACTCAGTTAGAGAAATAAACAGAACAAATAAATCTGTATTATTACATCAATCCTCAAAGTATCCAATCATTGCTTTGTCTCCACCCCAGAGACCCTGCTGTAATATAGGACCACAGAGGACACTGGGTGAGAGGGTGGGCAACTCTAAAGTCCCGGCAGAGCTCCGTTGATCTCCCGGCACTGCAGGCTGCCCTTTTATACTGGGCTTCTGCCTGCGTTGGCACATTTTCTGCTCACAAAGAAATCTGCAGCAGTCCAGACAGAGCTCCGTTGAGCTCGCTCATTCCCCCTCTCTCACTCACTCGTTCTGTTTCTCCCGGCACTGCAGGCTGCCCTTTTGTACTGGACTCCTGCCTGCGTTGGTGCCTTTTTCTGCCCACAAAGAAGTTCACAGATGTCCTGACACAGCTCCATTGAGCTCACTGACTCCCCCTCTCTCAATCGCTCATTCTGTTTCTCCCGGCACTGCAGGCTGCCCTTTTGTACTGAGCTCCTGCCTGCGTTGGTGCCTTTTTCTGCCCAAAAAGAAATCTGCAGCAGTCTCGACAGAGCTCCGTTAAGCTCGCTCACTACCCCTCTCTCACTCACTCATTCTGTTTCTCCCGGCACTGCGGGCTGCCCTTTTGTACTGTGCTCCTGCTTGCATTAGTTCCTTTTTCTGCCCACAAAGAAATCCGCAGCAGTCCCGACAGAGCTCCACTGAGCTCGCTCACTCCCCCTCTCTCACTCGCTCATTCTGTTTCTCCTAGCATTGCAGGCTGCCCTTTTGTACTGGGCTCCTGCCTGCATTGCCACCTTTATCTGCCCACAAAGAAGTTCACAACTGTCCCGACAGAGCTTCATTGAGCTTGCTCACTCCCCCTCTCTCATTCGCTCATTCTGTTTCTCCCGGCACTGCAGGCTGCCCTTTTGTACTGGGCTCCTGCCTGCGTTGGCACATTTTCTGCCCACAAAGAAATCTGCAGCAGTCCTGACAGAGCTCTGTTGAGCTCGCTCACTCCTCCTCTCTCACTCACTCATTCTTTTTCTCCCGGTGCTGCAGGCTGCCCTTTTGTACTGGACTCCTGCCTGCGTTGGTGCCTTTTTCTGCCCACAAAGAAGTTCACAGCTGTCCTGACACAGCTTCATTTAGCTCACTGACTCCTCCTCTCTCAATCACTCATTCTGTTTCTCCCAGTGCTGCAGGCTGCCCTTTTGTACTGGGCTTCTGCCTGCATTGGTGCTTTTTTCTGCCCAAAAAGAAATCTGCAGCAGTCCCGACAGAGCTCCGTTAAGCTCGCTCACTCCCCCTCTCTCACTCACTCATTCTGTTTCTCCCGGCACTGCGGGCTGCCCTTTTGTACTGTGCTCCTGTTTGCATTAGTGCCTTTTTCTGCCCACAAAGAAATCCGCAGCAGTCCCGACAGAGCTCCACTGAGCTCGCTCACTCACCCTCTCTCACTCGATCATTCTGTTTCTCCCAGGGCTGCAGGCTGCCCTTTTGTACTGGGCTCCTGCCTGTATTTGTGCCTTTTTTCTACCCACAAAGAAATCTGCAGCAGTCCTGACAGAGTTCCGTTGAGCTCGCTCACTCCCCCTCTCTCACTCGCTCATTCTGTTTCTTCTGGCACTGCAGACTGCCCTTTTGTACTGGGCTCCTGCCTGCATTGGCACCTTTTTCTGCCCACAAAGAAGTTCACAACTGTCCCGACAGAGCTCCATTGAGCTTGCTCACTCCCCCTCTCTCACTCGCTCATTCTGTTTCTCCCAGCGCTACAGACTGCCCTTTTGTACTGGACACCTGCCTACATTGGAACCTTTTTATGCCCACAAAGAAATCTTCAGCAGTCCTGACAGAGCTCTGTTGAGCTTGCTTACTCCCCCTTTCTCACTCGCTCATTCTGTTTCTCCTGATGCTGTAGGCTACCCTTATGTACTGGGCTCCTGATTGCGTTGGCGCCTTTTTCTGCCCACAAAGAAATCCACAGCAGTCCCAACAGAGCTCACTCAAACTCGCTCACTCTCCTCTCTCACTCACTCAATCTTAATCTGTCCCAAACACTGATTTCCTACAGCGACCGTGCTATTGCTCGCCGGAAGTGCAAAAACACATTTCGACCAGGACGTGAAAAATGACAGCTGTATTGTTCATAAAGAGGTGTGAAAAAATGCTAGTGTTGGAAATTTGGCGTGAAAATATTACAAATTTGTGAAGTTACAAGGGTGCCTGGAAACTGCACAACGCACATTTGTAACAAAGTCATTTTATGGACTTTTGTCACCAAATTTTCAACATAGGCATTTTAGGACCTCCGCTCATGAACAGTGTCACTGTCATTTTCTCAGTCTATCCCAAAAACTGATTTTCCACAACGACAGCACTATTCTGCGCCGGAAGTGCGAAAATACTTTTTGGCCAGGATGTGTAAAATGACAGCTGTACTGTTCATAAGGAGGTGTGAAAAAATGGCAATCTTGAAAATCTGGAATGAAAATATTACAAATTTGCAAAGTTACGAACATGCACGGAAACTGTGCAATGCACGCTCGTAAAACAGTCATTTTTTGGATTTTTTCACCAAATTTGCAACATCGGCTTTTTCAGAGCCCACCTGATGAACAGTAGCACTGTCGTTTTGTTAGTTGGTTCTGAAAGGTGATTCCATGCAGTGACCGCGAAATCACCTTTCAGGACTGAATAACACCATGACAGTGACTGAATTCATGAGAAGGGGTCCCAATAACCCCATGTTGAAAATTTCATGCCAAAATCCCCAAAAATGTCCGAGATATGCACCAAAGTTGAAAAAACCCTGTTTATGCCATTATCCAGCTTACCGGCATTTCTTCAGTTTGCAGTCGGCTTTGAAGAGTGCAGATGTGTTGCTAGTCCACCGAAGATAATCGCACTGGGCTCCAGAGGTAAGTATGGGCGAGGGGGAGTGTGGGGAGATGTGGTGTGTAGAGGGTGGGTGTGGGTTGCGGGAGGGGCCACAAGACTCAATGAGGGACCGTTTTCTGTTTTACAGGTTTAAAAGGGCAAAAAAAAAAACATCGTGGTAAGGTTTTTTTTTTTTTTTTACAGGGACATTTGGCATGCTGGGTGGCCTCAGCGTGCCACCTGAGTGTTTCGGGGGAGGGGGGCTGTAGCCAACAAGGGATTGGGCACCCCGCCAGCACATACGTGAGCGGGCAAGAGCCGAGGGGATTGGGCACCCCTCAGCACACAAATAAATTGGGAGGATTATGCTGATGGGGAGTAGGCTCCCATCAGGAAATTGAACTGGGAAGGGGGGACTGAAGCCGATGGGGATTGGGCCCCCGTCGGCAAAGAAAGACTGTTGGGGGGGCACATGATGCTGAGGGGGATTGGGCACCCCCTGGCACACAACAAATGGGAGGGCATTATACCAGTGGGGAGTGGGCTCCCCATCTATTGAACTGGGCATAAAAGCATGCTGCCAGAAGAGCAACACTGTGCCGCATCAGTTAGGGCCACTTTGCCATCGCAACCTCAGCTTCTGTTGGCAAAACTGTTCAGGCCGAAATGACAGGCTACTGCTGCTATGATGAGGCGCTCCAGGACTGGTGTGGCTATTTTCTTTCAATGTGGTGGCACACTTTAAAACTAGTGTCACAGGCAGCGTTCTCCTTTATTGGTGTACAACACACATGCCCCAAAATGCAGTGGCGGCATTGGCCACAACAGTGTCGCACCTCCACAACCTGCTTGTACAGCAAGCTGCCACAACATGTTTCTTGCACATGCACACAAGCAAACATAAAAAGGGGAAAGGAAAATGTCAGAGGATACAGTGTGGATTCATATTTGGAGCCTGAGCTGATCAAAGTCAAGCACAGAAGCCAGAGTGCATTTCATCCATCTCTAGGTAAAAAAAAAATGTTTTCTTGAATTTGCTTTGCTTTTTCACCCCTTCACAGAGGCAGACCCCATCGGCAGTGCTCCAGTCTCCAGCACCATCATGTGCCTTCCCTTGGATTTACCACCAAAATCCCCAAAAATGTCCGAGATATGCACCGAAGTTGAAAAAAACCCTGTTTATGCCATTATCCAGCTTACCGGCATTTCTTCAGTTTGCAGTCGGCTCTCCCTGGCTTGCACCCCCAGGGCGGAGCTGTCAGAAGAGGTCACATGCCCTGGCATTTAGCATGGTTTGGCAATGGGCGCTGTGCCCAGGGGTGTGGACCTGTGGAACAGAGACAGCATCTTCCTGCTCACCTGGCATTTTCCCCCAGTTTCTCCCACCCCAATAGATGTGACCCAGCCCCTGAGTTCATGCTGGCACTTGGCAACCTGGGCTCGGGCAGTCAGCATCCTTCTTCCCATCCTTCAGCAGCCCCAGCTCGCACCACCTCCTGCGGTCACCAAGGTGGCAGTAGCACAGTTGAGACTGACAGCCCTCCTTCCCTAAGGAGAACAGCATCCCCTGGGATGCTCAGTCCTCCTCTCTGGCCAGCCCTCCGATAATTCAGGCTCATTCTTAAACCCGGTTGCCAGCATCACAAGTGGTAGTGCTACCGCTGCACTAATGTGCCAGCTAAAAAAAAAAGTTCTAATAGCATTAGATCGCAGACAAACTTTTAAGTCTGTATGTTTGAAGCAGAAAACGGCTGTACTACCAGAACCACCCACCAGCTTTCTATTGAAGCCCAACAGGAGATGTCTGAGTGAAG
This sequence comes from Neoceratodus forsteri, assembly GCA_016271365.2. Classification (NCBI taxonomy): domain Eukaryota; kingdom Metazoa; phylum Chordata; order Ceratodontiformes; family Ceratodontidae; genus Neoceratodus; species Neoceratodus forsteri. The sequence goes on from JADMNL010000023.1 coordinate 523,576,863, forward strand.
TCTGCCATTGCCTAAAGAACTCCATATTTTTTTATCTTCGGTCAGTCCCTTTTCATGGTTAGTATTTCCTCTTGCATGTCCTTGTTCTCTCTGAGGCAAGCTTCTTCAACCATTAATGATATAGTGATATGGAGCCAGTGCCCCTCTCCACCGCTTGTGAAGCCTGGGTTCAAGAGCAGGCTGGAGATCCAGGCACTTGGCTGGATTGAGCCGAACATGTCATTGTGTCTGATGGGGTGTGTGAGATGGGGGAACAAGCACTGATGTACAGGCTTCCCCTATTGGTTGGCTACAGTGTGACATTAGCATGTGCTCTGGAGGCAGCAACTCAGCTACCCTCTGAATTGGAAGATCATCACATTTGCATTAGTCCACATGATGGGAGTGGAAGCTTGGACATCATAGGGGTAGGGTAGGGGAACAAGCATAACAAGAATAAACGAATAGTTGACTTTAGTTCCTCACATGAGAAATTCAAGTTGGCAGATTCTCTGTTTTTTCTGACTAAGCCCAAGAATACAGTAAAACTGAAAAAGAGGCACTTATCAGAAAGCACATAGTTGCACAGTGAGGCATCTTTTCAAGCCCAAATGACTTTCAAGAATGTCAAGAGCAGAAAAAGCAGGACAAGCAATACAAAACAAAATTAGTGAAACAATCCATGACAGAAACCACTGACAGGGTTAACACAAGGACACAGTCTGAAAAATGAGAAGCCTGGAAAGCGCTCTGGCTTACTTTTCAATCTGAGCGAAATTAGCTGGCTATTTTATACTGCAGGAACTCATCAAGACAGCTCTGGTTTTTAATCCCCAGACCCATTGTTTCCTCATTTGATTCCATCCTCCTTCCCCTATGGTGTGGCTCTCGCTGATAAATGGCAAAACCTACAGGAGGCAGTGGACTGCTTTCTTTTTTGGGTCACCAACCTGTTGCCAAGTCAGAATCAAGTATCATGACCCAGGTTTTGCCCACATGTCCCTCCACAGAAAATGACAGGGATGCAAGAGCCCTTCACGAACAAGCATTAGTGTACCTTGCAGAACAGTTAAAATACATCATTAAAATCCTTAAAGGGGACAGGAAATGTGTACTAATTGGCTGCAGTTAGTAATGTACCAACTTTGCAAACTAACAAAACCAGCACCACTCAAACTGCAGATAAAAGCGATTTATTCAAAAATTACATATCACCACAACAAAGCCATGAACCGGGTGACCTCAGAACCGTGACCAGTTTTTCACTATGTGCTTCATCAGAGAGATGAGCAAATCAATCATTAGGAGTCTTTTAAACATCCAGTTTAAAGAAACATTGCAAAATTGCATACAATTAGTTATGTCAATACTCAGTAGTATTGAGAAGTGCAAAATAGTGCAATCAGTATTGCAAAGTGCTTAAAGTGATTTCATACTGTACTGGAAATACTAAAAATAATGCAAACAACCCCACACAACCCCAAAATACATTTTAAAAGCCGCAGGAGTTATTTGCAGTAACTGTGTGTCCATCTAAGTCCTTTATCATAAAATTGCTTACCAATTTACAGAAATGAAATTCGTACCTCCATATCATCCACAGGTATGGAACTTGAATAAACACCGATGTGCAAAATTATGCTTTCATTTGTTTTCTTTTTTATGGACAATATTCTTCAGTTTTTTCATGGAATCAGTAAGTCTGAGTTTTTACTTTGTCATGGTTTGTGCATTCAGCAGCAACTCTCTATTATAATAAAAAGCTTAGAAACACTAGATGTACACCAATTATGTTCAGCTTTATTGTTTTCTAGTTATTAGTTATTATCTTTCACTTCCCCTGCTGTTAGTCTACTAAATATTGTGGATAATGCAACACTTATTTCATGGAGTCTTTCAAAATGTATCTGACTCTCCCCTGCCCACCACACAATTGCTGTTTGTGACATCAGAGACTGTTGTCATGGTGAGTACAATGATGCCATAAACAAAGGTACTGTGAGGTTAACAGGGGAGAAGCAAATGTTTTTCAATGTTTTCTATACAGGCTTTTTAGATAGACTACCAAGAGGTGCTGTAAATCTTGAAAAGGAGCATTGAAAATGAAAAAAAATATATTCTCTTGGAAATTGTAACAGCTGAAATATCTTATTTATGAAAGCCCATGCTGAAGTGCAGAGCTGCTCTTTAAGCATGAGCTGTTGACCTGTCCGGATGGTGCTTATAGCTCTGTATGCAAACCGAGACATAGTTAAAACTCCAGATTACTAGTCCCATGAAAATAACTGTAATACAATGATGTCCATTACAAATCCAAAATAAAGTTTTTTTGCACCACTTTTTATTCAGGTTCAGTTACAGTACATATGGATCGTTTTGGGTAATGAACTTCATTACTAAAAATAGAACATTATGAACAGCTGCTGTTTAGAAATAACTTCCTGACCTCTTTAAATTGCCCAACAAACAACAGCTCATGAATGCTTATAAAACAGCTGGGGGAAAGTTCATTTTCAAACAAGGCATGGACTCAGCCTTTGCAGGGCTCAGCTAGTAAACTTGCTTGCTTGCCTCTAGGCCAGACAGTTATCATGGGTTGTGGTCCCACACAGGAGACTTTGGTACATAGTACTGGGGAAGGTCGGTCACATGTTAATCCAATGTCCCTTCTGACTGTCTTTGATGATGTCCCAGGTGGAAGACAGACAAAAGATCCCAATGTGCTTTGCCAAATGAGTAGGGTAACCACAGTGCCCCAGTCAACATTGCCACAATCGGTAAAACTGGTCCTGATGTAATTGTCCATGACTGTGTGTTTTATGGTTGAGCATTGTAATAGCTTACATGTTGTTCTGTATACAGTCTCTGCATCAACAGCTCCTAATACATTGCTCTGTGGGATACAATGTATATGAAAGATGCTGCTGTACAGAAAGTCCAGATTCAATATTACTCTCTTGCATTCAGTAAGAGAAGTGAGGCGTTAGATGTTGATAATAAATGGAATGTATACATTATGTATGCAGCAGCTACTACACGTAAGCAATAAGACCGACAGGTGTGCATGGAACATATTTTCACATCGGCCAAGGCGTAATAAGGCACGCAGGCCTTGCCAGTGCCTTTAGCCCCTGGCATGTGTAAAATATGTTCCATGCACACACCTGGAGTGTCTTTATTGCGCTTTATAAATGGGCTACATCTTAAAAATATTTTCTCGCCAGAAAACATATTTAAATATCCAAAAAGAAATCTTTGTGATAATTTGAGATAAAATAGTCCTTCCGCCTGCTACCTGATGATGCTACTGTATTTTGCCACTAGGCATTTCTGTCCTTCTGTGGCACCCATACTTGAAAAGTTCACCCCCACACACACATTATTAATTTATTTTTTTTTACTAGTCGGTCTGTTATTTACTAAACAGTTTTATCTTTTTTTTTTCTATCTTAATTTCTTTGCCTGATTCACTTGATCAAGCGTCCTGTTTTTCCCCCAGTTCCTCCAACGTGACTACATGCCGCCTTTTCAATTATCTGCACTGTACAGGTAAAATGAGGAACCGATGGGCAGCTCGTGGAAAGTTTTTTGTTTTTTAACTCATCAGCATTGCTCTGTTCTGTCTTTCCTCCTGCTGCCCACCCAACCATCCGCCTCCTTTACCGCAGAGGCTTTGGAAGTGGCAACGGACTGTAACAAATAAAACCACAGGACAAGTCTGTAGGATTGTTTTTTTAATCGCCATCGACCGTCAAACAGCCTGTGAAGCGAGAGAGCGAGTTGCAACAGAGTTTACCCGATCGGTTGGCGAAACCATGGGACAAATCTGAAAGTCAGTAGATTTTTTTTTTAAACCATTATCGGGGCCATTCATTTTAACCTGTGAAGCATTAGTGAGAGGCACCAGAGTTTTCCCGATCGATTGGCGAGCGTTTGATGAGCTGCGTTATGGAGTGCATACAAAAAAGAAAAAGGCAGCATTTGCATAATGAACATTTTAACGGCTGATTGATTTCTTTCTTTCTTTTTTTCACACTACTCGCTTTTTGTTACAGTAATCCAAGTACGGTAGTTTTTTGTCCTGCTTGGCAAATATAAAGATGGCAGACAGTAAAAATGCCAACGTTCCATGGCTTATGGATATTGGCCTTTTTAATGCCAGTCCCTTTTTTTACCCATGCATGGAACAGATTTCATGCATGGGTAACTAGCCAATCAGATTCCTTGATTTAGCCTACCCATTTTATAAAAGCTAATACCACACTCACAGCTATAATTAATTATAACATGGGTAAGAGGAACCAAAACATGTAATAGGCAGATGTGACCACATGATTGTTTGTTATTGCAGCACACCAGCATAGGTCAGAAATACTTACCTTCCTGATCCTCATTACTCAGTTTTAAAAATAAAAATCATAGAAACCATTTTATACTTGCAATAGGGCACTCCAGGGAGTGTGTAACTGTGGGATAACAGCACTTCTCGGCTGCATAAGGCACATGGTGTTGCATTATGCCTCACTTCTCAGGGTGTGCAATTATGTATGCAATAACACATGACTTGGTGTTCGTTGTTCTGGTTCTACCACATGCCCAGGAGAGTAGTAAGGTACAAGGCTGCAGACTGAGTGTCTTCAGCCCCCATGAGTACGGTAAAACCGCACAACCAATGCCCTCAAAGTGTCTCATTGTGCTTATAAAATGGGTCCATAGGCAACTTTTAAAAAACAATCTAAAAGTTTTAAAAGACACACACACTATAATAAAATATTTCTATAAAATGTAACATAGCCCCTCCACAGATGGGTTTCCAACTGTCAGTTATCTGTCTTTCTACACATTCGTTACATAGTGTATTTATTTACCATGGACTACATGAATTAAAAATTCTGCTATATCGCACTAATGGAATGCTCCCTCCTCTCCCACCGCCACCCCCCCCCACCCCACACACACGCACCGAATGGTGAAATGGAATGCATGAATTCAAAATTCTATAGAATTCCACTGGCATACATATAACAACACGTGTATACAGAGCCCTCAAGTAGAGCCAGAATCTCAATGTCATCTGTTGCAGACCAATGAGCAGGGAGTTTTCTGGCAAATTGGTAAGGATAGGAGTTTTTGTTTTCATGGCTATCAAAGAAACACATGAAATGGAAACTCTAATCAGTACTTGATTTTTATGGTTGCATAGCAGAGCTATGCTGACATATTGCTATGATGTAGAAGAGAGAGGGGTCTCTGCAGCACATGCCTGGATACTGTGAATGTTCCCTTTCACAGTGGATTTGAAGCACATGTAGTGCTCTTCATTTAGCACAGTGCTGTTTCTCCCACCCCCTCCACCCACACACTATTTTCCTGCTCCACGCTCACTTCTGGTTCACTTCTGGGTTCAGAAGAACCACTGCTTTCCCTCTATATGTAATTATGCTTCCCTGGTGTCTCGTGGCACCACCTCCCACACACCTTCTAAGTGACATCCCTTCTCTCTAGTACTGTTTCCCTTTTGCCAAGTGGCAACCCCCACCCTCCAAGTGCTGTCTCCATAATGATGTATTGTTTCTCTGGTGTCTAATGGCATCCCCCACCCTCCAAACACCATCCCCATAATGATGTATTGTTTCCCTGGTGTCTAGTGGCACCTTCCATCCACCATTCACCATCCACATAATGATGTACTGTTTCCCTGATGTCTAGTGGCACCCCTCACACTCCAGTTGCCATCCCCATAATGTTTCATTATTTTCCATGAGTCTAGTGGCATCCTCCACCTTCTGATTGCTGTCCCTGTATTGTTGTACTGTTTCCCTGGTGTCTAGTGATCCCTCCCACTCTCCAGTTGCTGTCCCCATAATGATGTATTGTTTCTCCGGTGTCTAGTGGCACTCCCCACCCTTCAATTGCCATCCCCATAATGATGTATTGTTTCCTTAGTATCTAATGGCACCCCGCACCCTCCAATTGCCATCTCCATATTATTGTACTGTTTTCTTGGTGTCTAGTGGCACCCCCAACATCCCCATAATGATGTATTATTTACCTGGTGTCTAGTGGCACCCCTGCCCTCTGATCACTGTCCCTGTATTGTTGTACTATTTCTCAGGTGTCTAGTAACACCCCCACCCTTTGATCACCATCCCCATAATGTTCCATTGGTTCCCCAGTGTCTAGTGGCAACTCCCCACCCTCTGATTGCCGTCCCCATAATGTTCCATTATTTCTCTGGTATCTAGTGCCCCCCTACCCTCCAGTCGCTGTCCCTGTATTGTGCCACTGCCACCTGTAAAAAAGAAAACTGTCCCCTGATGATTTTTTTTAACCTGTGAAAAAGAAAATGGTCCCTTACTGATATGATCCCTTACACCCAGACTACCCACTCAGCAGTCACCACCTCACACCCTACACACACCCTCACTCACCTGAACAAGTCCCACAGTGAAGACCCACTCGTCAATCAAAGCCACATCTTGTTGCTAAAACTGCCAACTGCAATGTGAGAAACTAAGGTATGTGTGATTCAATATATTTCAATGGAGTTTTGAATTTTCATGCAGAACTTTGCCATTGCATATTTTGGCCCCAAATTTTCAACGTGGCCTTTCTGGGACCCCACCTCATGATCAATGCTGATGGAATTATGCACATCAGGCCTGAAAGGTGATTTCATGCTTGTGTTATGAAATCACCTTTTGGGGGGAATTTGAAAATTTTGACCATCATTGTTCATCAGCTGGAGTCATAAGAAGGCTATGTTGAAAATCTGGGGTCAAAACAGGTAAAAATGACAAACTTACAAGTGCACGTTGAAATTTTTCTATGCTCACTCATAACTTTGGTCGTTTTCAATATTTTCATCTCAAATTTTCAACATGGTCAGTTATTTCATACCACCTCATGAATATGACAGTTGTCATTTTTCAAATCCTGGCCAAAATGTGTTTTCCCACCTGTGGCACAGAATGACGTTTTACTGGCTTGTAATCAGATTTCAGTGGGGATTTCAGAACTTTCACCTAGGGGTTCATAAGGTGGGGTGAAGCAGCCTCTCACTTTTTTTGGCTGCATCACTACCATCATATTGCAGCTGTATTGGCTCTGACTAGAGTTTGTTTAAATTTGTTTATGTGTGTAAGAAGGGGCTCGTGCATGGAAAGAGTATCCGGTTATTTATCTTTTTTGTTAATTGAAAGGAGTTTTATTTGTAGGCCTAATTGAAAGTTTTTATATATAAGTAAAGGTGATAGCCATCTTTATGATGGAAATCAGGAATATGTGAAGTGGCTCATGAATTCTGTATGTGAGTTGCCCAAATGCCTAATTCCACTGCCTAAATTTGTTCAAAAGCATGACATTGTGGAGTATTATAAAATGGCGGAGTCCAGTGGAGAAATCTGATTGTTTATTTATAGTGCAATATAGAACAATATTGCACTGTAAATAACTAGTCCTAGTGAAACAGACAGAGAAGAGAAAGTGGCAGCTTATGGATTTATTTTTGCCATTCTGTTTGGAATGTTTCAAAAGTTTACCTCTGCTATTGTTTTCCTCCCACAAATGTTTAAACCAATTCAGTTTAATGAATTTCTGTGGCAGGTGGCCATTCTCTATCCTTCCTGTTTTTGGTAATCATGACCGCCCTCCCCCAACACACAGAATCAACACAAAAAAATACAGTGGATATATTTTTCATCAAATTTGAAGCCAGCAGCCCACTACTCTTGGAGCTAGTGTGTCCCTTAATGGCCACCGTACAGAGCAGTTTCCTGCTTCACGGTTTTCAAACCGCTATTCTCTGCTCTATGGTGGCCACTGGTTTGGTGGCTTTAGGGATATATATGGAGTCTGAAATTACCTTTCTTTATTTAAGTGAGTCAGGCAAGTGCAGGGAGAATCATGCGGCTGGAATTCTCAGTTGGTTCTGAGTTGTGATTGTAAAGCTTGGGCAGATTAGAACACTGACATGATTAAAACATAGACTGATAATTTACTGCATGGGTGGGCAGGGAGGGACACGCAGAGAGTATAAACCTATCAAAGTAAAGGAAAACAACAACCACTGAAACTAAATTTAAGCACTATTACTATTACTAATATTACTATGACTATTACTGTTCTAGCACCAGTAGGCTTTTAGTTGTTTGATGTGCACATGGCAGTTCTAGGAATGGAAAGCAGGTGTCTTGTAGATTTCTTAATTAGTTGGAATGCTGTTGTACCACAGAAGGGTAAAACCATGTTCCATGACCTTTGAACTGTGGTACAACAACATTTCAGCTGGCATAGAAATCTACACAGAACAAGTACTCACTAGACACTATATATCGTTATGGTGAGATGATAGAAACATACAAATACATACGGGATTATAAAAGTAAAGACTTTATAGAGTTCTTCAAGCTGGTGAGCAGTATGACTACTAGCATAACCTCAAGCTGGAAGTGGAGGGAATTAAATAAGGACATCAGAAAGTATGTTTCACTGAGCAGGTGGCTGACAGATGGAGCAGTGCATCCAGTGAAACGATCAATGCTGGAACTGTATCAGGGTACAAAATACAGCACAACAGTTTAAAAGGGGTTATTAGCAACAAGACTCAGGCATGGACCAGGGCGCATTCTGGAGTAATCTGGAGAAAAATAGAAATCTGACCACCACTGTTCTGGATTCAAGCATTCCAAGCTGAAAGTGTTAACGTACTCTGGTCTAGTCAATGTAGCAGCATGACACATGACAGGAAGGAATGTTACCCTGAAGGAGCTTAATAATATGTTTCAAGAAGGGAGGAGTCATAGCCATAAGAATAAACAAAATCTCTGGCAGTAGAAATGGGTTGCAGTTGCTAGGTAAAGAATCTTTGACAGACAAGCTGAAAATGAGCACTGTTATTCTGACTGTCCTTGTTATGTGTAAGTACACATATACTCAGTGTCTTGGTCTGTTTGCTTTTGAATATTGGTTTTGCAAGCTACCCAGCTACCTTAATGAATTGCATGTCCCTGCCACCTCTTCTGTCTTCTATCATTTAAACTCCCAGCTTGGAAACAGGCTCCACACAGTGTCCTATTAACTCAGATCAATTTGCTTTCCGTTACAGACTGAGTTATCTCTGGAACAAACCTTCTTCCAATGTGACCACTTATCTAATCAGTATTTCCTACACCAAGAAAATCATCATACGGCACTTTACTTCCATTTGTGCCTGTACCTGACTGCTGTTGGGCAATCTCCCTCTTATGTCATTCGCACCCTCTTTAATTGTAAATTTATGTACATTTCTGATGGTACAGTATATAGTAGGTAGTTCCTGTGTATGGACATTCATTGAGTCAAATACCCAGTTGCACCACAGTAGTGACATAGCTGTGGGACAATGACTTCTGATTATACCACAGTAGCTATATTACAGATCCAAGCACACATGGCACAGTTAATGGCCATGTGAAACCAAAACTACAATGGGGACAGTGTGTTTGCACAGCACATTTACTCATTAGGAAGCAAAGGAACTAAGGACTGTGTATGAAGGACCATATACTATATAAATATATGGTCGATCATACTAACCTACATAGAAACATAGACTTTGTCAGCAGAAAGAGACAGAATGACCCACTCAGTCGGCCCAGATGGTCACTACCTACTCTGTCTCCGCAGACCCAAATTGGTTTCCAGCAACACTCCCTCCTCCCTGCCTATTTACTAGTACTTCCTTATGTCTATCCCACACATGCCTAAAGACCCCTAAAGTTTTTACCTACACCACTTCAGCTGCCAGTTTGATCCAGGCATCTACCACTCTTTCAGTGAAGCTATATTTCCTCACATCCCTCTTAAATTTCCCCCCTTCCAGCTTCATCGCATGCCTTCTGGTCCTGGTGCTCTTTCTAATTTGAAAGAGACTCCACTTCTGTACTCTGTTCACCCCATGAGGTACTTGATGGTCTCTATGATGTCACCTCTTGTCTTCCTCTCTTCCATGTTGAGATCCCTCAGTCTCTCCTCCTAGGGCCTCACTGTTTTCAGGAAAGTAAATGAACTCCTTAAAGGTGGACTGATTTAAGTGGATGCAGGAGCTTTGTCAATGCAAAATGAGGAAATGTAGTGCAAATATGTCACATGTAAAGCAGAAAATGTCTGGCTGCTTGTTACAATCCCACAGATTGACAAAGCCCTGGTGTCTCAACAAGGCTGTTGGTCCCACAGACAAACGTCTGCTGTGAGTGACTAAATGACTCTCCATGTATCTGTGTGCTCTGAGTGAATGATATCAGACTAGGGGCTGCCGTAGTGAAATATGGATTGTTTCTCTGGATGCATGAATGAACCTCTGTGGGGCTAATGCACTTGATGCGACACAGTGGTGGCATATCAATCCATGACATTTCAGGGAAACCCAGCCATTTTCTGCCTGCCACTCATGATGTGTACTGACTAATGAGCCTTTGTTTGCAAGCTCACTTTTAAGGATAAGGCTTTTGATCAAAAAATTGCAGCCTATCTGCATAGATCACTAATAAGATTATACAATACATTTACACTTCTGCTAACCAGCAGTAGGAAATGTTGATTTCAGGAAAACAATGACCCGATTTACTGCTCAGAGAACCTTTAATTCCAGTGGCAGCTATGATAACCACAGAATAATTTCTTCTATGTTCTAGGTAAGCACCTCTCAGTATAGGTACATACCTAAGTGAATGAGTCCAGAATGGCATTACTACATTTATAGTGTAATTTTTTCGACCAGAAAAGGCACACTAAGCTGTGACAGCTCGTTTCTAGGTGTGACCCTGGTCGGGGGTGGAGTTATATAGAGCTATTTTGGTGACAGGTGGAATGCTGGCCAGGACACCAGGGAAAATGCCTTACTCTTACCTAGCTGGCTTTTGCACAGACGATTGAATTAGCTTTACTTAAAGGGGAACAGTCAGCACAAAAGCCCCCACATTCAAGTATGGGTCTGTTCCCAATGTGCACTTTGTGTGCAAAAACATTTTGATTTACTTACTGTTTACTGTAGTATAATAGATTGTGTCTGACTAATTTTGCTGAGTTCTAGGCTGACAGCTTCTATTACTACAAATCCTGGAATCTCTGGCAGCTGATGTCAGAGCAGTAGTCATCAATGCGAGATTCAATAGTTTGCAGTGCACGTTAGAGCATTTATAATCTCCGATCAGATTTTTCCAGGTCTGCTTTTCTCCAGGGGCTAAGCACTGTCCTCAGTGACTATACTTAGGCCAGGGAGGACAGCAAGAGAAGCAAACAAAAGATCAGAGCTTATATAAACTCTAATATGCACTGCAGGCTATTGAACCATAATACCATTGATTCTAAAATTATTTTTCATAATGCTATTGATATGACATCAGAGCTATAATACAGTACAGTACATGGACTACTATGTGCAATGCACGTTTGTCTGTTATAAATGGTGTCCCGTTTGAACAAAACCCCATGCAGATATGTACAGTAGGCATCCTCAGTGATGTGAAAGTAGGCAGCTAACCTCAGTGATAACATTTCTTCTGCTGAGATGAAAACAAAAGGTGCTTTGTATAAACATCTACAGCTTGATTTCACATGGAGTAATCACAGGCAATTATTATTGTACCACATCCCTCCTGAAAATAGAAACAGTAAAGCTGCGGTGTTACCTACGGTATGCGCATTTTCCAACTCAACCACAATGGCGACCGAGTAAGTAAAAAAAGCCACAGAAACAAACACAAATTGCTCTGCACTAAAATGGATCACCGACAAGGAGAGGAAAAGAACAACTGCAGACATGAGGTTACCCAGTCCAGTTTCAATGTTGAGAGATGTAAACGCCTTTCATTTCTAGTTGAACAAACTACTCGATAGATCACTCTGCTTTTATTCTTTTTTTAGTCTTTTGGTAACTGGGTAAGGCCCACTAGGCACAAGTGCCTGTTTTCAGGGGTGACCTGGGAGCACTGGGCAGTTAAGTGACTTGCTTAGAGTCACACAGTATGCAAGTGAAGGTTGTGAGAATCAAACTCAGGTCGGGTCTGCTGGATGTACCAAGCGCGTTCGCACCTCGTTCCTCTAACCTCTAGGCTATACTGCCAGCCCTATTTTTAGCAGCTGCATTTTCATCCCACCAGCAACCGTGTGCACTACACTTAATACATTTGCCCTGCTCCTGCTCTACTGCAACAAGGTGTGCTGTAGGTAAGGGAGGTTTCATTTCACATCAAACTCGTGAGACAAACTGCTTGATGAATCACTGGGGGGGGGTGAAGAAGGGTCAAACTGCTTGAGATGCTCGCTGAGAGGAGAGAAGGGACAAAAGGCATCTTAGCATTTTAACACCTCATTAGCTCAGTAGCTAACATTAGCTAGATACACTAGCTACTAGATAGCTGTGATGTGGTAATGTAAAGAAGGCCTATTAATACCTCCACTGCTGATCAGGTAGCCTTGAGAAGTTTCAGGAGGCTACCTGATCGCAGCTGTGTAGGTGTTAATGGGCCTGGGGCATCTGGCATAGCAGGCACTTCTCATATGGTATACCCAGCAGTTTATAACGGAGCCTTATGGGGAGTGGTTTTTAGAAACCAGGTTTTGTCTGTTATAAATGGCTGTCTGGCTTAAACATGGACAGTATAACTGGCGCGTATTGTATTATGAAAAAGAATCTGTGTGACAGACAATCACGAGTGCAGCTTGAACTGTGAACACTGCTCAGAGTGGAACACTCACACAGCAAGTTAATGCAGCGATTCCCTTCCTTCCTCCCTCCCTTGGCCACAGTGGTCAGCAGGCTAATCCTCTCTCCATCCCAGCATGAACACAGCATCAGCCTCCACGTCTGCCTGCCCACATCATGACAGCAAAGAGGAGATGTTTCCCAAACAGCCCAGCCATCCACCACTGGGGGGAAGTCGCACACCTACTACTGCTGTTGCCCTGGCATTTCACTCAGAATCTAGGGACGGGCACTATTGTCAAGGAGCAGATGCGAGTGCAAGTGAGTGCTGTTGCCATGGTGGTATGTAAACTTAAACATAACCAGGTAAAGAAAATAAATAGTTGAGAAAGTGCCCCCCAAAAAACAACACATGGGACTCAATCTGTTATGCTGCTGGTAACACCACACAGCTTCCACTTGCATACTGTGTGACCCTGAGCAAGTCACTTAACTTCCCTGTGCTCCCATGTCACACCTGTGAAAAAGCTTTCAGCTTAGTGTGCTAGTCCTGGTTAAATAACTAACAACAACAACAAAAACACCATCTCAGGATTACATGACATATGTATTATTTTATTTATTCTCCTCTGCACCTGACTGATACTGCATAGGATACTTACAGGTGATGTGATTTTTAAAGGCCAGTTTGCACAGCTGCATTTGCACCACAGGAACCCAAACACTCGGGTGGTGTGGTGCTAATGCGCCTGTGTGGATAATTACCCAATCACAGTAAGTAGTTAGTCCTCTCTCCTCTTCCTGAGCCGCTAAAGAGCTGCAGACATCTGTGGGAGGGAGTGGTGTAAGCAACCACGTGGACAGGCTGCACCACTCACTCCAAAACAAAGGAGACACTCCCAGCATCCTTACCAGCCCTCCATGACGCTGGCATCAACAATCACAAGGAAAATTAAAAATAAAGATTTGGGCAACCTGACTGAAGTCAGTTTTTTTTAACGCAGAGTTTTTTGTTTAAATGTGCTGTATGGGTGAGGGTCAGTAGCTGTTTTGTGCTATGGCTCATGGACTCGAGAGTAAAAAAGACACAACTCAGAAACGTATGAAAAACTCTTTACTTAACACCAAAATCACAGACACTGTTGGATACTCAGCTTCTGTGCCAAGTAAAGTTATTTTCCTGCTCTTCAGAGTTACAGCTTGATTTTTGCCAGAGAGTGCAGTCCTAACTGCACTGAATGATCACGTTATCCAGTATCACTGCTGACATCCCCAAGCAGGCAACCACCCCTTCCCCTGGACTCTCTGCTCCTCTCCAGCTGTGACTTGCATTGCTGCTGAAAGTGGTCATGGAGAGGTGATGCTGCATCGATGCAGGAAGTGAGGGAAGCACCATAGTGGACCTCCAAAAAAGAAACATAGAATTTGTCATCAGAAAAGGACTGGTAGCCTGGCCTGGTGGCGCAGAGGGCTGAGGCACTGGTGCCTTACCTCAAACCACATTGGCGACCCGGGTTCGGGAACGGACTCAGGTCGCTGGGGGTCGGCAGGGGCAAGAAAGGATTGAGTGTCCGGAGGACTGCTCTCCTCTCCTGGGGTGGGTTAGGGTGATGTCTCACTCTGTAGTGGTCCCTGGTGAAGACCGGGAGCACTACAAGATGTGGCGTGATGTCAGGGATGCCAGGAAAAACAGAAAAATGGAGGCTGAGTGACCAGATGATGGCCACCTGGACCCCTGCCTCCATGGAGCCCCCAGAGAGGCAGGACTGATCTCAGCAGCACCCAGGGCTGAGAAAAAGAATGCCGGAAGACAATTTCCCCCCAGAAGGAGGGAACCCGCCTGATGCTGGGATATGTCAGGTTACCCTGGGCTGGCTACAATATGAGATCAAGAAGCTGGAGCTGGGGTGGGTTCAGAGTAGAGGACAGGGAGCTTCTTGGCAGAAGGACTGAAGGAGAGGCCGGTCAGACATGGGGGTAAATAAATAATGCAAAAAAAATAAAGAAAAGGACTGGTTAGGCCCATTTAGTTTGCCCTATTTTCCCTGCCTATTCCTACACCCCAGACCCTATGTGGTTGCCGGTGTCTCTCCCTCCTACTTTTCCTCTACTTATTCCTCAAGCAACTAGTTAGTGAACCTACTTGTGATGGAGCAATATTGGACGTGGTACTCACTAACAGGGACAGTGTTGCAGACATCAAGGTGGAAGGCCACCTGAGGACCAGTGATCACTGTATGGTGTCATTTAATAAAATGAGGGCTGCAGAATCTAACCACACAAGGGTGAGGGTCTTGGACTTCAGGACGGCAGATTTTATAAAGATTGATAAATGTCTCAGGGAAGACCTGGTGAGGGGGACGGCCTGGGTCAGGGGGAGGGGCAGGTAGCAAAGCTAAAAGGGAGCATAATAATGGCAACAGATCTTTGTGACAAACAAGTGAGCAAAAGCAAGAGTAAAAATAAACTGCTATGGTTCTTGAAAGAGGTGGCTGAAAAGGTAAAGGCCAAAAGGGTAGCATTCAGAATGTGTAAGGAGATGCACAGGGAGACGGATAGGTTGGTGTATCAGGGCTAAACAGAAAGAAGCAGAGAAAGCAGTTCAGTGTGCCTGTGCAACTGGTATAGTGTTATGCTTGTGTAACATAGATAATCTTCGGCTGTTCTCCTCTCTTATCCATGGGATATACTACCCTGTAGGGGTACGAAGGCGAGGAACCCTAGAGGAGGGTTCCACCCCTAGAGGTGCTGCAGGAATGATTCCCTTGGCTATAGATACCTTAGAAAGGATACCACGGAAGAGATAAATTTGAGCCACTGGAGGAGGAGGGGTGGATGGAGGGGCAAGCAAAGAACGATTGAGGGAGGAGTGAGAAGGAGCGGCCCTTTTATGGCCTGAGCAGGGGCATGGTTAGTTGCTCTGCCCCATTGAACTACAGGCATAACCTTCCAATTCAATGTGCCTACACAACTGATATAGTGTTATGCTTGTGTAACGCAGATAATCTTTGGCTGTTTGCCTCTCTTATCTGTGGGATATACCACCCTGTAGGAATACGAAGGTGAGGAACCCTAGAGGAGGGTTACACCCCTAGAGGTGCCACAGGAATTATTCCCTTGGCTAAAAGTACCATAGGAAGGAGCCCAAAGAGAGTGTTGAGCAGCGCATATGAAGTGTTAAACGTTTATCAGGATCGAAGACCTGTACGTAGGTCAGTTGGTAGTATGGTCAGAAACTTGAGTAGAGTAGGCAGGAGACGACAGATGAAAAGTGACACCCTCATAGGTCTGAATGTAAGGCATGGAGGCATGGCTTCCAAAGGAGAAAGGGGACAGCTATGAGGGAGAGAGGAAACATTTACGGGGCCGCCACCTGACTCCATCCAACAGCGGAACCTAACTATGTGACTTATGAAATATTATTACATCTATCTAAGTATTATGACCACTGGCATGGAAGAGAGGGAAAAAAAAACCTTTAAGGAGGAAACCTCTGGGGATCCAAGGCCAAGGTTGCCTTCTCTCCAGGCTTCGGGCCATTTCAGTTTAGTGATGGTTCAGCTGCTGCAATTTAGTAGCCCAATCCAGGGGTGAAGTTTCAAATTTAAGGGGAACACTCTCACTCTATCCCTCTAACAGGAACGCTGTGAAGGGTTGCGAATGATCTCTGCAACATGGGGCACTCAGTGCCAGCCTCCAAGGTGGGAGGAGGAGGAGGGTAACTACCGCTGAGACACTCAGCCAGCCTACTGATCTAAGAACAAACTGGGTGAACCAGAGGTGGTTGTAGGGAGAATAGCTTAAAGGGTGCCTCCAAACCCGCTCGAGCAGCTAAAAGCGCCCTTCCCATGAGAACCCCCACCCCTCACCGCTGAAGTCTTAAATGCTACATCTAGAGGTGTCATCAGTACGGTTAATGACTGAATGTCCACCCAGAGCAAGGACATTCCCACTATGGGCCAGATGAGAAAAACCCCGCCTCAAGCTTCACATGCTCAAGATGCAGACTTCATGGGTGCAGAGAGAGACCGTCAGCCACAGAGCTAGCCCTGAGTCCTGGAAGTAATGGACATGGTTGGCATAGCTCCAAAATGTGGAGAGAACATAGTCATAATGTAGCATGGGACCCGCATGTAGACCATGCCTGGATAATCGTTAACGATGGAGAGACCTTCACATAGGTCAGATGAGCAATGGGGACCCTTATGTGGGTCTAATTAAGGCATATAGCATTTTGCAACCACAGGAATGCATGCCAACCAGGTTCATTAGGAAGCCAAATTAAGAGTGAATTGAATGTTACGAGCCAGAAAAACAGAAAAGGCCATACGAAGCCCACCGCCGATGGTTAGGTAGGAGGAGGCTGCAAAGCCAGTATGGTAAAAGGTGAAGTATGAGACAAATAGACTTGATAAGCTGATTGCGATAATGCCATGAAGGCTGGTATGGTGAGGGTTGGTGAAAACATGGTATGTCGGTACGAGTGGGAAAGACGGTAGAAGGCTGGATGGAGCCAGCGACGGGCAGTTATAGGATTGACTGGAAATGTGGGTTGAGCTAGTGCCATGAAGACCATGCAGAGCAGCAGTAAAAGGCTGGTCAAGCCAGTGACTAATTAAATATATGATAATTATAAAGCTGCTACCACTGCCTGGAACCACCATGTTCACTGTGACGATGCAGTCCACCGCTGTGATAAAAACAAAGAAGCCATAAACTAGTCATAGAGACACCAAACAGCAAATTAAAGGTGAAAATAAAATAAATTGAATCAAAGCTAGCCGCTGTAGCAGGGCAAGCACAATTGCTGGGATCACGACAGGTGGCATCGAGCTGTAGTAGGAGGGCTATGCCAGTATACCAGAGATAAGAATGGCTGAGCAGGCCAGCTGCTAACAGAGGACAGGTAGTATACTGTAAGGGGGGCTAAATAATGTTAAAAGAAATAAATTGATATGATGCCGGTAGCTATAGCTGGCTGACATGTAGTGGGCAAATACATAGCAGGTGATAATCGTTAATCATATCCAAGTAGAGAGGAGACCATTTGTGCTTGCCAGATGAGCTGACATGACAGAAGTTGTGTGTACAGCGGGATCAGAAACAAAACATGACCCAGAGTGGCGGAATAGAGTGAGCAATGCAAACGCTGCTAATTTAAATACTGAAGTTAGCTCTTACTGTAATAGAGCATGAAATGGCACTGTCTGAGGATCATGCACAGAGAAGCAGGATGTCAGGTAACCAAGTGAGCCGTGACTCAAACCTGGAAGATCAGAGAAGCGGAGTGGCAGCTCAAAAGGAGCAAAAAAAAGCCCAAAAGCAAAGCAAGGGAAAAGCGGAAATGGAGAGAAGTACAGAGGACTGAGCAAGAAGATGGGGGTAGAATGCCAAAAGAGCAGGAGCCGGGAAAGAAAGGGAACAGGGGAAGAAAACATCAGACAGACAATGGGAGAGGAGGGGCACTACAGAACAAACAGGGGTGGGGAGAACAAGAGGGAGACAAGTGAGGAACGAGGGAGCAATGGGAAGCAAAGGGAGAGAGAAGTGAGGATGGGCAGCACCTCCAGCTGCAACGAAAAAATGATTGAGGGAGGAGTGAGGAGAAGCAGCCCTTTTATGACCCAAGCAGGGGCATAATTAGTTGCTCTGCCCCACTGAACTACAGGCATAGCCTTCCAATAAGAAGCACAAAGGCACAAAATGAAGGGAAAATAGCCCAGGAGGTAATGAAAGGGTAAAATACATTTTTCAAGTATGTAAGTGGAGGGGGACTATGAGAAGGCAGAGGTGCTTAATAGCTATTTCTGCTCAGTCTTCACGATGGATGGAGAGGGAAGGGGACCAGAGTTAAGAAGGAGGGGAAGGGAAGACAAAAGAGTGGATCCTAGCCTGATCAGTGAAGACAGGGTAAGAGAGGAACTAGGAAGGTTGAAGGTGGACAAGGCAATGGGGCCAGACAGCTTGCATCCTAGGATAATCCAAGAACTAAGGAAGGAGCTGGCAGAACCTCTGATGAGGCTGTTTAACTTGCTCCTCATTACAGTGTGGGTGCCAAGGGACTGGAAGAAGGCTGATGTGGTACCACTGCATAAGGGGGCAGCAAGGAGGAGGCAGAGAATTATCGCCCGGTCAGCCTCACCTCGGTGGTGGGTAAGGTGATGGAGGTACTGATAAAGGAAAGGGTGGTAAACTACCTTGTGGCAACAG
Source organism: Neoceratodus forsteri (assembly GCA_016271365.2). Classification (NCBI taxonomy): domain Eukaryota; kingdom Metazoa; phylum Chordata; order Ceratodontiformes; family Ceratodontidae; genus Neoceratodus; species Neoceratodus forsteri. The sequence continues at coordinate 523,595,737 of JADMNL010000023.1, forward strand.
ACTGCAGAATGACAGGCAGCATGGCTTCACAAATGGGAAGTCATGCCAGATGGACCTAATAGTTTTTTTCAACTGGTTGACAAAGGTGGTCGATCAGAGAGGGGCGGTGGACGTGGCCTATTTGGACTTCAGTAAGACAAGGCCTTTGACACCATCCCTAACAGAAAGCTGGTAAATAAGCTGGAAAGCTTAGGGGTGGGACAGAAAAAAACTAGGTGGGTGGAAAACTGGTGGAAGGACAAAAGCCAGAGGATGGTGGTTAATGGGGCACATTCCAGAGAGAAGGGGGTGATGAGCTTGGTGCCCCAGGGGTCAGTACTGGGACCTCTCCTTTTTAATATCTATATAAGTGATATAGCGTAGGGGCGGAAGGGGATGTTTGCAAATGATATGAAGATCTGCAATAGGGTGGACACCCCAGGGGGGTGGAGGCTATGAGGGAGGGCCTGAAGATTCTGGAAGGGTGGTCAGAAACTTGGCAGCGGAAATTCAATGTCAAAAAGTGTACAGTAATACAAATGGGGTGTAAAAACCCTGCAAGCCTCTTACACACTCGGGGGCGGGGGGTGGAGGTCATTCAGCCACCTGAGCAGGAGAGGGATTTGGGGATTATAATATCAAAAAACCTTAAGGTGGGTAACCAATGCAGCAAGGCGGTGTGCAAGGCAAATAGAATGCTAGCATGCATAGGGAGGAGCATAAGAAGGAGAAGGAGGTAGGTGCTGATGCCTCTTTATAAAATCAAGGTGAGACCTCACCTGGGGTATGGGGTCTACTTCTGGAGAACTCACCTACGCAACAACATAGATGGGATTGAAAGGGTTCAGAGAAGGGCAACCAAGATGGTGCACAGTATGCATAGGAAGCCATATGAGGAGAGGAAGAGGGAATTGGATCTGTACCCATTGGAGGCTAAAAGGGAGAGGGGGACATGATAGACGCATTTAAGTACATGAAGGGGATTAATAAGGTGAGGAAGGGGGCTTATTTATAAGGGAAGTGGGTGCAAAAACTAGAGGTCACAGTCTAAGATTAGAAGGAGGAAGATTTAAGGGCAATGTGAAGGGCTGTTACTTCACAGAGAGGGTAGTGGAGTCCTGGAACAAACTACCTGAGGAGGTGGTGGGGGCCAAAACAGTGGAGGGATTCAAAGGGCATGGGACAGACATAAGTGAGTCGACCATGGGGGGAAGGGGAGGTCCCTTGACAAAGGCTACCATGTCGGGGGCTCAGACCGATGGTCAGAGAGGTCCTTTCTGCTGTCAGATTTCTATGATTCTATGTAAGTGAAAAGAGGAAGACGAGGGGTGGGATTATAAGGTTAAAAAGGGAAGGGGGGGACTGTGAAAAGGGGATCAGGAAAAGGCAGACTTCCTGAACAAATACTTTTGCTCAGTATTTACAGAGGAAGGAGAAGGGGAGGGTCCACAAAATAAAGTAACAGAATCTTTGGAGTAAGGAAGGTGGACACTAGTCCATTTTTGGAGGAGGGAGTCCTGATGGGACTTGCAAATCTGAAGGTGGACAAACAATGGGGCCAGACGTGGTATATCCTAGGGTATTGAGGTAGCTCAGGGAGATACTGGTTGCACCTCTGACAGTCCTATTTAACAGCTCACTGGAAACAGGAGTGGTTCTGGAGGACAGAGAACTGGAGGGGGGCGGGTGTACTAGCCCCTCTACACAAAAGTGGTTGCAGGGAGGAGGCTGGCAATTATAGGCCAGTCAGCCTGACATCGGCAGTGAGAAAGTAAATGGAATCACTGCTGAAGGAAAGGATTGTGGAATATCTTGACCCAAGCAGGTTACAAGATCCGAGGCAGCATGGATTTACAGGGTGTAGGTCATGCCAAATGAATCCAATAGATTTCTTTGACTGGGTGACAAAGGAATTAGATTAGGATGGAGTGCTGGATGTAGCCTGCCTAGATTTCAGTAAGGCTTTTGACACCGTTATACATCGGAGACTAGTAAGTGAACTGGGTAGCTTAGAAGTGTGTCCAAAGGTGGCAAACTTGATAAGAAATTGATTAGGAGGTAGGTGACAGAGGGTGGTAGTAAATGGAGTTCACTCTGAGGAAGTGAGGGTGACCACCAGGGTGCCTCAGGGATCAGTGCTGGGGTCGGTCCTCTTTAATGTCTTTATATGTCTTAATAAGTGACATTGCAGAGGACCTGGAAGGGAAGGTCTTCCTCTTTGTGGATGACACCAAAATCTACAACAGGGTGGACACTCCAGGGGAGGTGGAAAGGATAACCAGAGACCTGAGAAAACTAGAGGAGTGGTCAAGGGTATGGCAGCTGGGTTTCAATGTGGAAAAGTGGAAAATAATGCACTTAAGGCACAGAAACCGAGAGGCAAAGTACAAAATGGCTGGAGTGGTATTGACGACTACAAAGCAGGAAAGAGACCTGGGGGTAATCGAATTGGATAACCTAAAGGTGGCCAGGCAGTTCGACAGTGCAGTCAGGAGGGCTAATGGGATGCTGGGGTGCATAGGGTGGCATATCACCAGCAGAAAGAGGGCGCTGCTGCTGCCTCTGTATAGATTACTGGTGCGATCCCATCTAGAGTACTGTGTCCAGTTCTGGAGACCACATCCCTGGAAGGACATAGAGTGGAGACGGTCCAGAGGAGGGCAACTGAAATGGTGTAGGGTCTGTATCTAAATACCTATGAGGAGAGACTAAAAGATCTCAATATGTTCACCCTGGAAGAGAGGAGGAAGAGTGGGGACATGATAGAGACCTTAAAATACCTCATGGGGGTAAATAAGGCACAGGAGGGAAGTATTTTTAAAAAAAAGTTTTCATGAACAAAGAGACATGCTATAAAGCTGGAAGGGGGTTGATTCAGGAGAGATGTAAGGAAGTAATTCTTCACAGAAAGAGTGGTGGATTCTTGGAACAGTATACAAGCAGAGGTGGTGGGGCAAAAAGGGGTGTTCAAGAATTCACGGGAGAGGCACAAGGGCATCATAGTGGTAAGGAAGGGGAGTGAGAAAGAGCTGTAGATCAAGTACGGCCTCTGGTAATAATGTAGGTAGGGAAAAATGGGCAGATTGGGTGGGCCAAGCAGTCCTTATCTGCTGTCAAATTCTGTTTATTTGTTTACTGTGCCCATGTGCCTATCCCACATATGCTTGATGCTCCCCATAATCTTCGTCCCCACCAACTCTTCTGGCAGGCTGTTCAAGGTGTCCACCACCCTTTCTGTGAAGAAGTATTTCATTACATCCCTCTTAAACTCACTCCCCCCCCCGCAACTTCAATGGATGCCCCTGTGTTCTGGTGTTCCTCCTCCTCTGAAAGAGACTCCCCTACTGCACCTTGTTCACCACCACGAGGTACTAATAGTTCTCAATCATGTCCCTTCTCCACTCCTCCATGGAGTTCATGTTGAGCTCTGGCAGCCTCTCCTCATATGGTTTCTTGTGCAACCCCTGCACCATTTTTGTAGCCCTCCTCTGGACTGCATGCACTCTGTCGATGTCCCTGTTGAGGTATGGCCTCCAGAACTGGACATGGTACTCCAGGTGGGGTCTCACTAGTGAAAGATGCAATGGCAACACCACCTTCCTTCTTCTACTCAAAATCCCCCTCCCTATGCACCACAGGGTATCACCCTATATGAGCACGTATTATTGAGCGCTGCAATAATGAGTGACTCAATAATACCGCTCGTATGTAGAGCAAGTACAGGAAAAGGGCTCTGTGTTCCTATAGCAAGTGTAGAGGGATATGCGCTACACTCGCCAGACAGAGAGGATAAAGATAAGAATTTGGTCAAGTTTCATTGAGCTGGCTGTGTGGTGTAGCGGCATGAGCCACTGCTCCTGGAGCCTGTGGTGCTGGATTTGGATCCCAGTGCAGGGGATACTTTTTTGCTTCCAGTTGGAGTATCTACATTTTCTAAGTCCACTCCCCCTGGAGTTGAGAATCTTTATTTTGGGGGGTGTGGGTGGCTTGCCCCCCACAAAGGCGGATGTGGAGGGCAAAGTCCCACTCATAAAATAAAGGGTATTGAATGTTTTTAGAGGACCATCGCTGTTTGTGGCAGTCTCTCTAAAGGGAAGTCGCCCTTTTGATGTGGGTGATTAGTTTGTCGCTCTAATGAGCGGCGCCGTAAGGGAATCACCCTTATCACATAAATCCCACCCCAGCATCCCACTTGTCTTGCCTACTGCCTTGTCACACTGCCCTGCCACCTTGAGATCATCAAACATGATTACTCCCAGGTCCCTTTCTTGCTTGCGGGTGACTGTAAGCACCTCCCTCCCTCATCTTATACACACATCCTGGGTTTTCCAGACCCAAGTGCATGACTTTGCTCTTCGTGGCACTGAAACCCTGCTGCCACACCCTAGACCACTCCTCTAGTTTGCCCAGGTCCTTGTGCATTCTGTCCACCCCTTCCTGAGTATCTACCCTGTCATCCCTTCCTGAGTATCTGCTCTGTTGCAGATTTTTGTGTCATCCACAAAGAAACACACCTTCCCCTCCAATTCCGTGGCAATGTCACTTATGAAGATATTAAAAAAGACCAGTCCCAATACTGATCCATGTGGCAGCCCGCGGATCATTCTCCCATCCCCCGAGTTTCTGTTGCTTACCATTACCCCCGCCTCCTATCCTTCAACCAGTTTAATACACAGCTTGCCACCTTTTCCCCAATCCCCAGTCTTCTAAGCTTCTTTATTAGCCTCCTGTGGAGCACAGCATCAAAGGCCTTACCGAAGTCCAAATAGGCCACATCCACCACCCTCCTCTGATCTACCTCCCTAGTTACCCAGTCAAAGGAATCTATAAGATTTATGTGACATGACTTCCCCCTGTGAAATTGTGCTGCTGGTGGTCCTGCATCCTATTTGCCACCCGGTATTCCATCAGCCTTTCCTTCAGCAGGGTCTTCATTAATTTTTCCACCACTGATGTGAAACTAACTGGCCTGAAATAGCTGGCCTCCTACCTGCTGCCACTCTTGTGTAGATGGACCACATCGGGCTTCCTTCTTTCCTCTGGAACTACGCCCATCTCCAATGAGCAGCTCAATAGTGTTGCCAGAGGGACATGTAGCACCTTGCTTAGTTCTTTTAGAACCCTTGGGTGAATTCCATCTGGCCCCATCACCCTGTTTTCCTTTAGGATTTCCTGTCCCCTTTAGACTCTGTCATCCAAAACTGGACTTGCGTCCACTGCCCCCCCCCAGTGCCTGCTGATACAGGTTGGTTCCTCCCCAACTGTGGAGACTGAGCAAATGTATTCATTTAAAACTTCAGCTGTTTCTTGATTTTCTTCTGCAAAGCCCCCCCCCGCTCTCCTGATTCTTACTATCCCACCTTTTGCTTTCCTCTTGTCACGCATGTCTGTGAAGAAAGTCTTATCCCCATTTTTGACCTCTCTGGTGATCTTCTCCTTTGTTTGTGCCTTATCTGCTCTCACCCACTTTCCTGCCTCCTTTTATTTATCCAGACATACCTCTGTGTCCCCCCCTCCTTCTTTCTGGGTCTCCTTGTACTTCCTAAAAACATTTTTTCACCGTTACAACCTTAGTCACCTGCTATGAGAACCATAGAGGCCTCTTCCTCCTACTACTCGTGCTTACTTCCTTTAAACAGCATGCCATGGCCTTAGCTATTCCCTCCTTGATCTTTTCCATTGGGGCTCTGCACACACACACACACACACACACACACACACACACACACACATACGCGCACGCACACGGACATCTCCCTTCAAGGTATTTATCGAAGCAGTTTCCCAGTTCTATAAATCTGTACTTCTGAGATCCAGCATCCTCGTCTTAATGTGTTTTTTCTCTTACTCAGTCCATATACCAAACCACATAGTATGGTGATCGCATGTACCCAGGGTACTACTCACTGTGGTGTCTGGAATGCTGCCACTGTCCATAAGCACCAGATCCAGCACTATCCAGTCTCTGATAGGTGCTTCAATGAGCTGCCCAAGAAATGACCCCGTAGGGAGTCAAGGATGGTCCTGCTTCTTGCTGTAGCTGTGATCAGAATGCTCCAGCCTATTTACGGCAGATTAAAGTCCCCCATGATCAGTACCTCCCCTTTGCCTGCCATTCTGCCAATGGCATCCCCCAAAACCTTGTCTAACGCCTCCCCCTGTGTTGGTGCTCTGTACACTACCCCCATGCAGATAAAGGCCCTAGACCCTGTCTCTAAGCCAACCCAAAGAACCTTCAGCCCTTCCTTATGTAACCCCCCCCACCACCACCACCACCAATTTGGAGGGTTTACTATAGTGTCTTCCTGGGCCCCTAATGCCCACTGGCAGGATGGTGTCCCGTCCTAGTGTGATTCTGTATATTTGTGTGAGAGTGCCATATTAAGCCTCCATGCCTGTCCCTTTAAGAAAATAGCTAATCTGTGTTTAGTGAATGGTCTATGCTGGGTCCAAGTGATCTAGGGCTTGTGACTGGCCAGACACCAATCTGTTGTGCTCCAATCGGCAGTCACTACTTGTGCAGAGGGAGACTGTGTAGGAACTGTGCTTATTTACTGTTTGTGAACTGTTATATTACAGATAGAGAAGTTTGTCTAACCTGCTTTATTTGTAGATCATCCATTTGGGTGGGAGCCACCATGTTAGGTATGGGTCTTCTAGTAATTGGACCAATTAGACTTCAGGGGCTTAAAATGGATGCTGCCCCAGGGGTCTTGTGGGAAGGAAAACTGTAGTTTTTGTAGTTTTACTGTTGGCAACTAAATGGACCTGGAAGGGGAGCTCTTACTGTAACTGAAAGCTCTTTCAGCCAACCAAACCTTTGGATTTACAAGAGAAATGCCCAGTGTGCCAAGAGATCATAGATCAGTTAGAGTTGGAGGCTGAAGTGTGAACAGCTCGAGGCATCGAGCAGCTGCTCCCAAAAGGAGCATAGGGGAATCGACGGGAAGAGGTCTAACTTGCCTCCTGCCACTTTTCCCTTGAATGAGAACTACCTTTAGCAGAAGTCAGACTTGTCCAATTCCAGCCTGGAACTGCAGCAGAAAGAAGAAGTGTTAGTGCAACTTGTGATTTGGACCAAAGACTTGCTCGTGAAGTGATCAGCCCAGCTTGTGTGCAAGATATAGTCGTGTAATGCCCCCTCCATTTGGGGAGCTTACCTGAAAGCCTCTGGGTGTTCTCCCTCTGCTGCCAGTATCCCCATCTCCTCACGGTGCATCTGGCCATTCCCCATGTTCTCTGAGTGTTCCCCTGTGTTAAGTGAGTCCTGCAGGGTTCGCAAAATCCATTTGCAAGTGGTCAGCATGTTTTTTAGGGCTGCCACTTGCACCATCGAGGAGGATGCATGGATCATCCGACCACCATTGCGGTCAACAGTCGGGAGGTGTCTCTGTGGTTCCCGGTGCCAGGTTAAGTTAAAAAGGCACCGTGGACACAACAAAAGACAAGAAAGTATTTTAAAAATAAACAAATCGGCAGATGCTGTAAGCGCTGCCTCTGGGGCACAGAAGCTTTGGGGCAAAGGTCAGAGCAGTGAAGCCCTTAATGAATATTCATAAGCCCAGGCAGGTTTCTAGGGGCAGTGTGGTACGGGAGCCGCGACTCCCCAAGGGTACATTCAATTAACTTAATGGTGGACTTGCATAAGAGAGAACTGTTGGGGCTACAAGATAGTGGGGATACTAATGAATAAAAGCTAAACTGCTGTCTGCACCAGGACTTTAATCTTGGAGACAATAAATAGACTGCAATAGAAACTGCATGCAGCCACCATCTTTGTGCCTATAGACCAACTGGGAGCCAGGAGTTAACAAAGGGAATCGTGGGACATTGCCAGAGACTTATGGGGAATTATCTGGGACAAAATCTAGATGTCAAAAAACAAGCCAATTAAAAAATAGAAACCGTCCGGGGCAGTTTTGGCAGCCAATGGGATTTCTGGACCTAAGCCCCATATAAAAAGAGGGTAACTGCTCAGATGGTCAGAGATTTGCCTGGGAATTCAGTGTTTGAGCCTCTGGGGAGCCTGCCAGCTCTCCGAGGCTAGGCCTGCCAGGCCTAGACTTATTTGGCCATTAGTCCACAGGTCCAAGGTGTCCATTCGACCCATGTTGGGGTTGCAGCATCAGGGAATTCGTGCAGCAATCAATCTGAAAAGTTGGATCAGCCTGCAAGCTGGCTGGAAGGACCAGAAAAGGACAAGCCTTACATATAAATGTGCTTAGTTTGCAAAGCGTTTGCACGGCTGGCCAGTTTGAGACGTCTGGTGTGCATGTTTCGGCCAGTGTTTGAACCAGTTAAGCATCAGCTGTTTGCTCCTGCATCCCAAAGACCAGCATTTCGATGAGGACCATGAGGAAACTCTTCCCCATGCCTCACGAAATCTCTGCATAGGTCTCATGTTGTCAGATCATGCTCCTGGTTTGGGTAGCATGAGTAATTCCAGGGTAGCTCCCTGCAACAAAGCTGCAATCATTTGTGTGTATCATCTGATTAACTTGTTTTAGGTTTATTGCATTGGACTGAGCCATCTGGCTCCAGATTACAAATATTTGGTTATGTGCCTGTAACCCCCCTACAAATGGGGGTTCCTAAAAGCCTTCCCGGAGCTCGCCTAAGTGCTCGCTGCCTCGCTGGTGTTCGGCGTAAGGCTGCTTAAATGTGAGTGCTGTGAGTGCTTTTAGAGCCTCCGGTACTGTCTATTTAAGAGCTGCCTGCTTGCAGGCTTTATTAGTTTGTGTAGGGGGACTGTGGGTTTACTGCTCGAATCCCACTCGAGTTGTTGTTTGAATCGCTCTGTTTCAGCAGTCACTGAGAGAGCAGAGGGAGCTTGGTTAAAAGATGTAACTGTTGGCTGGAAAATATGTAGTGCCATCGCAAAAATGTAGTTTGTTTAACCTGCCTTATTTACAGCTGGGACTCTGTGTTCAGCCCCTCCATTTTGGACCCAAACTGATAAGATGGGCTAATTGAGGAAAGAGGGTCTTAAAATGGAGACCGCTGGAGCCAATCTGAATTTGGACTCCCACTGGGAGCCTGCCTGAAGGGGAATATATGGCAGGTGCTCCTGGGAAGTGTAGTTTGGACCCTGGCGCCTTTTTTGCACCAATAGAGGGCGTATGGAGTGACTGACAAAACAAAGCAGCCAACCAGAGCCCCTGTGGAGCGAGAGAAGACTGCCCTGCAACTGTCCTGGAGAGGCACAGTTGTTGGTGATCATGAAGGTAGAAGGAGCTCTGGCTCCTGCGCTGTGGAAGTCTTTGCGCGGGAAGCGCGTGTGGCAGGCCAAGAAGTCGGGTGATAGCATCACCAGAAGGAGTGGACAAGATCTGTGGAGGAATGCAGGCAGAGGAGGCTGTACGTTTACAGCTACCTACCAGGCTCATCCTGTAGAGGACTGGAGAATCTGCTTCAATAGCGCTCAGTCTGTCAGGACATGTGAAGTTGCTTCGTTTGGCCCGGTTATTGCAGTGAAAGCGATCGGGAGTATAAAGCAGCTGCCTGGTATGGTACCCCTCTACTCTTCATATAAATGTGTGGAGAAGTGTTTGGATCTCAGGCTCGGTCCTGCGAGTGGTGTGACAGTGATCTTTTTGCAGGAGTCGTGAGTACTGAATCAGGGTAGCTCCCTGTCAGATGTTCATTGTGAGGGCAAGATTTGTCTGTCTGCTCCACTGGCTGCACGAACTGAGCCTGCTGGCTCTACTTAATCCATTTAGGTATTGAATGCTTGTTGTCTGCATCAGGGCCCCAACCAGCTGCACTGAGTAGGCTAGCCTTCTATTGCCTGGGTACCCAGAGACAGTGACTTATAGGTTTGGCCTGTGCACAGTGCCCTATGTGTACATATATATATATATATATATAGTTAGAGCAAAACTCGTTAATGCATCAGTTAGTTGTTCCACAGTGAAATAAAGGAAATGATAGTTAGTTGAAACCCTTTTGCATTCTCCTCCACTCTTTCTCAACTGGAATCGGGTAAGATTAGTCATCGGCCCAAGTGTCACCCCATCACTGTGGAAAGAAGCTGAGGAATAGAAGAATGGGGTGACAGTTAGGACCGATGACCCCAATGCACACCCGATTCCAGTTGGGGTGGGCTGTAGGGTGCAAAGGGGTTTCAACCTTAACATCGAATTCCTCGCTTGTCACTGTGGAATAACCCTAACTGATGCATTAAACTGAGTTTTTTGCCTCTAATTTCCCTTCTATTTGAGAATGATAATGAGAAATAGTGAATGTACTGCAGCAGCAGGACTGCGGGGGTGATGTCTTGTCGCATTGTAACATTGTGCCCGCAAACGCAAATCGTAATGCACATGGTGACGCAAAGCGAAACAGAAAGAGGAACAGTACTGTAGACAGAAATGTTAAAAACAATGGAAACGTAACCACAAATGAAAACGCAAAGGGTAACGCACATAGTGGCGTAAACGTGAACAGTAAGTGAAACGGGTACGGAACCGCAAGCAGAAACGGCAATGGTAAGAGTAATGTAAGTGCACAGGCTGGTTTTCCCCAATAACTATACAGAGAAAGACAGTGAGTAGTAAAAATGTATACAAAATAATGACTCTCGGAACAGAAAAATCAGTAGTTGTAATAGTAAATTGCTTATATCTCAGTAACCGTACGACATAGAAAAAAAATTGAAAAGTCATATGTATTATCACTTTCCTGGCTAGTTTTATATTTAGCCCCTATTTTTTAGACAAAAACTCCGTATCTCGCACCATTTTCGAGATACGGGCCCTGAAAGGCCCGGCGAAAGCCATAATGTTATTCTATGGGAAAAAACAGAAGTTTGGGCTGCCATAACTTTTGAACAGTTTAATATTTTTTCACAAAATCTTCGAAAGGCACATTGGGGACCCCGGCTGCACGTTCCCTGAAGAGTTCGGCCAGTTGCTAAACCGTGCAACCTGTACGCCGACCGAGAATTCCGTGAAAGCTTTAAACGACATGCAGATCACACTTAATAACTCCGCAGCCATGTATCCGACCGGTACAAAACTTAGCAGATCATAAGGTGTATGGGTCCTGATCACGTATGCCACATTTCAGACAAATCCGTCAAACGGTTGCAAAGTTATTAAGGTGCAAAATATTGGGTTTAACATGTAAATGGCTCCTCAACCCTAACTATGGTAGCACTATCGTACTACCATAATATATATATATATATTAGAGTGTTACGCTAATCAACCTGATCTCCCCTGTCCATGTTACTTCCCCCTTAATAAATCAGATTTGCTGTTGCAAGGTATACTGTTTGAACTGCATGTTTGTCCTACCCTTTTGTGCATGGGTTATTGTATAACTGCACCTTATTTTACAGGGGGTCCTCAGCACCAAGTTGGCCATCCCGACCTCGGGTTAAGTGTAAGTCATAACGATAGTGTGGGAATCGCTGGTGAGCCACTAGTGGAAAGAAAGGGGGGTTGCAGTGACCCAGAGGGCTGTGACCAGGTCATATTTGACTGCTCTAACCCCGACCTCTGGGTGGAGGCACCCGCCATTGGACCTAGGCCCCCTCAACCTGTCAGTAGTCAGTCAGGCAGGGGTAGTAGCCCCTGGGATAGTGCCACCTGGGAGTTACATGCATGTTAATTGTTTCAAACAACATGAAGTCTTGCTATATTATGACATATGCAGTATAACCCCAGGTTAGAACTGCTCCGGAGGTGAAAGAGTTAACTTCCATGCAGAGCATGGAATCTTGAGCGCGAGCTCAGTTGAACACTCTGTCTATTGACGCTCAAACTTAAACTGTCAGATTCTTTACTCTGCGGTTTGTTTGTCGGTTTTAAAGTGTAATTCTCGGTTTATTTTACCGAAATTTAACCGCAATCGTCGGTTCAAGCTCTGTCTGTGGTATTGTAAGTAATAGATAGGCTTATTTATTATTTTTTCTTCTGTGTGGAACTTGTAAACGTCTTTTTCGATTCGGTTTGAACCGAGCAGAGGGGTTTAAAAATTACTTTCTAGCCCTTTAGAGTGCGGTTCCCGGTTCTTATCGGTTCTAAAAACGGATTTTATTACGCTTTTTTCCACGACTGTGACACGGTTGGGAACCAATAAGAGAGTCTTGTTTGGTGGATTGCCATTAACGGGCAAGTTTTGGTTAGGCTGGCACTATGTCTGAGAAACCCAAAGAAAAACCAGACCCACTGGGTTTCAGCACTGTGGTTCTGTGGGAAGCCTTTGCCAAGGCTGACCCACACACCATTTGTGTATATTGTCTGGGGTTTGACCACCTCAATGCAGACTGCCAGATTTGTAAGAATTTTCCTGCTGCCACCATGGAAAAAGAGTTGGTAGGCTTAGGAAAGGAGGCCAAAAGTCAGCTGACCCGATGGCAGCCCGGTTCGGTTCCAACCGACTTGAGGGAGCGCCTGACCAGGGCGATGCTTCCTCGGCAACGAAGAGCCAGCTCTGAGGAGCCAGTTCCAACTAAAAGGGCTAGAAGGTCAGCTAGTTTGGGGCCAAAAGTTCTTTCTCCAACCACTGAGGAAATAGCCAAAGCTATCCAAATTGTCCAGTCTCTTTCCCCAGTTCCATCCGAACCGGCACCATTGGGCAAGCGACTAGTTCGGTCGGTTCCCTCGGTTCAAGATTATGATTTTGAAGATTTTTATGAACCAGGGGAAGGAGAGGAGGGGTACGAGGAGAGTGAGTGTGATTATGACAGTCTGGATGTGCCCATTGAACCGGACATCTCTCCAGACAGACCCTCAGGAGTATCCCCTCCCAGGCTATCTGAGTCCCCTTCTCATTTTTTGTTTTACAAGAAAATTGCTGACACTCTGCAACTCCCTGTTGAGGAAGCTGTTAATGATCAAGAAGAGCCTGATTTTGTGGAAATGATGGATATTCCAGAGTCTAGGAGACTGTCTATTCCTTGCATAAATCTTTTGGGAAACAGACAGTAAAATTTGAAAACTCCTCATTCTATCCTCCCTGTGGATAAAAGGATGGACAAGAGGTATGCTTTATCAGGCTCTGATACAGAGTTCCTATCTCAGCAGTGCAGCCATGTGGGGTAGTGCAGGCTGCAGCCTGTGACAAGGCTAATATTCCTCTAGTTTCTCACCCTCCTGAAAAGGATTCCAGGAGGATGGATGCCATGGCAAAAAGCAGTACATGGTAGCATCTTTGGGACTCAGACAGGCAAATTATATGGCTTACGAGCTAGGTACCAGAAACCAGGTGGGATACTGTCCTGGCCCTAGCAAAACAGGCCCCTGAACAGCTTGCCAGGGAGCTGGAGCAGGTGGCTGCGGACGGTATTGAGGCATCCAAGGTGCAATTTCATGCTGCTGTAGACTCTAATGATGTTTCATTTACAGTTATGGCTACATCTGTGTCTCTTCGCAGAATGGCCTGGCTCAGATGTACTACCCTGTCACAGGATATCCAGTCTAAGGCTATGGATTTTCCTGTTGTAGGAAATTCTCTGTTTGGGGAGCAGACAGAGAATTATATGAAGAAAATGGATGAGTACAGGACCACCTATAGGAGTGCACAGGCCAAAGAAAGGCAAGTCACTCCTCAAAGGTAGCATGTCAGGGGCAGGCCTTTTCATAGGCCATTTTACCAAGCCCAGGCCTCCTCTTCTGCTTATGCCCAGAGGGGGTTCTTTAGAGGAAGGGGCAGAAGGGGCTCTAGTAAGCCTGCTTCTACCTCTCAACCCAAAGCCCCTGCAAAACAGGCTCCCTGATGGGGTAGCCAGGGCCTATTCTCCACTACCGGTAGGGGGCAGGTTGGCTTACTTTGTCCAGGACTGGAAGTCTTTAACATCAGACAAGTGGATCCTGGAAGTGGTAAGCCAGGGACTGGTTCTCAGCTTCAAAAAATTTCCGAAGATGAGAGTCAGATCTTTTCCACCTGCAAACCCATCAGAGGCACTTGCCCTGGAAGCAGAAGTTTCTGCCCTCCTGGCTCTCAGAGCCGTGGAAAGGGTTCTACCCATACACCAGGGCAAAGGGTTGTACTCCAGGTACTTCCTTACCCCAAAAAAGACAGAAGAATGGCAGCCCATTCTGGATCTCAGGTATCTAAACAAGCACCTTTTAAAACCAAAGTTCAAAATGGTGACCCTGGGGATTATTTTACCCTCTCTAAGGCCAGAGGACTGGCTAACCTCCCTGAACCTCAAGGATGCCTACTTGCATGTTCTCATCAGAAGCTCCCATTGAAAGTACCTCAGATCCGAACTGCCCTCAGGCCATTACCAGTTCAGAGCAATGCCCTTCGGCTCTCCTCGGCTCCAAGGGTGTTCACAAATGCCTGGCAGTAGCAGTTGCTCATTTAAGAAGGCAAATATTGCCATCTTTCCTTATCTGGACTGGCTCATTGTAGGCCAGTCTCCAGAACAGGTCAAACTTCATTTACAAGTAACCCAGCACCTGCTTACATCTCTAGGTTTCCTTCTCAATCTTCCAAAGTCAGTTTTGGAGCCTGTCCAGCTTCTCACCTTTATAGGCGCAGAACTGAACACAAAAGAAGCCAGAGCCTTCCTTCCTCTGGAGAGAGCAAGGACCCTGGTGTCTCTGGCCTCCTCTTTCACCCTGCAGGTCTCTCGACCAGCAAGGCATTTTCTACAGCTCCTGGGGCACATGGCTGCTTCTATAGCAGTAGTGCAGGGAGCGAGATTTCAGATGAGGGACATTCAGTTCCATTTGAGAGCCTTTTGGTCTCAAAGGACAGATCCCCTAACCAAATTGATTTCAGTGACTCGAACCCTGATCCAGGCCTCCAGTGGTGGCAGGATCAGAACAATCTGAGACAGGGGGTTCCTTCACTCCCAGTCTCACTCCTTGACCCTTACTACAGATGCATCCTCTTGCAGTGGGAGCTCACATGGCGACCTTTCCACCCAAGGGCTGTGGTCCCCTCAGGAATCTCTGCTCCACATCAATTTGCTGGAGCTCAGAGCAGTTTTTCTAGCACTTCAGGTTTTTCCACAGCTGTCCAGAACAAGGTAGTTCAGGTCAGAACAGACAATACCACTACAATGTGGTACATCAACAACAAGGGCACTTGGTCACAGCCTTGTGCACGAGCAATGATTGTGGTCTCTGGCATATTCTCTGAATGCCTCTCTTACGGCAGTTCACCTCCCAGGCAAGGACAACAAGTCCTAGCGGATGCTCTCAGCAGGATTTCCTAGGGCCATCACGACTGGGCACTGGATCCCTAGTACTGGAGGTAATATTTGCCAGATGGGGCACTCCGCAAATAGATCTCTTTGCAGCCCCAGACAATCACCAACTTCCCCTTTTTTGTTGCAGGCCCCCAGTGTTGGGCTCAGTCCCTCTGGATGCCTTCCTTCTCAGTTGGGAAGGGAAGTTTCTCTATGTTTTTCCCCCCTTACCCCTTCTTTTCAAAGTGCTAGTCAGAATCAGATCTCAATTCTGCAAGATGATCCTGCTCGCTCCAGATTGGGCCAGGCAGCCCTGGTACCCACTCCTCATGTCCTTAGCAGTCCACCCTCCCCTATGCCTTCCCAGGAATCACAACCTGTTAACCTGTGCCCAGGGGAGAGTTTGGTATCCTAACCTCAAATCTCTCAATCTCAAGGCTTGGCTCTTGAAGAGTTAGAGTTTGCTGACCACACCTTTCTGAGGGTGTATTGAATATCTTGAAGGCCTCTAGGAAGCCTTCCACCAGGCCTACCTATAATTCAAAATGGAAGAGATTTTCCATATGGTGTGCTGGTAAACATATTTCCCCAGAATCTGCTGGTGTGCCCACGATCCTGGATTATTTGGTGCATTTGAATTCCTTGGGGCTGAAGCCAGCTACCCTAAAGATGCACTAGGCAGCTGTGTCTGTCTTTTTGTCAGCAGGTAAGCCCTCTTCTTTATCAGCTCACCCTGTGTTCTCCAAGTTTTTTAAAGGGTTGCTTCACACCAATCCCCCATTCAGGGATCCTGCCCCTGCTTGGGATCTTAATATTTGCATCGCTCAGCTTATGCAACCCCCTTTTGAGCGACTGTCTTCAGCACAGCTGAAGTACTTGACTTGGAAAACTGTGTTTCTGGTAGCCATCACCTCTGCCAGGCGCCTAAGTGAGCTACAAGCCTTGTCAGTGGAGCCTGATTTTATCTCCTTTCATAGAGATAAGGTAGTCCTCAGGACTAACAGGAAGTTTTTGCCTAAGGTGGTTTCAGACTTTCACCTTAATCAATCCATTTCTCTTCCTGTGTACTTCACTGACCATTCCTCCTCTGGTGAGAGGAGATTGCACAATTTAGATGTCAAAAGAGCCGTTAGTTACTATATAGAATGTACCAAGGGTCACAGGTTTGAATCCCTCCAATTGTTCCTCACTTATGGTGAGGTTGGTAAAGGGAAACCTGCCACTAAAAGATCCATTGCCAGGTGGATTGTCTCATATCCAATTTTGCTATGAAAAACTGGGTAAGGTTCCTCCCTCAGACCTGAGGGCTCACTCTACCAGAGGTACAGCTGCGTCTCTGGCTGCTGTCAGGGACATTCCTATCCTAGAGATATGTCAAGCAGCTACCTGGAAAACAGTTCACACTTTACTAAGCATTACTCCTTGGATATCCAGGCTAGAGTGATGCTCGAGTTGGCACAGCTGTGCTTCAGAGCCTATTTCCCAAGTAGGTTCTGTCCCTCCTCCATGGAGGTACTGCTGTGTAGTTCAGATATTCATAATATAGCAAGACTTCATGTTGTTTGAAGAAAAATTACTCACCTTAGTAATGTTGTTTCTTCTAATGGAGTCTTGCTATATTATGACCTCCCCAGCCTGCCCCTCTCAGAACCTCTGGTTTTGGGAGGTGGGTGGGCAATGCAATGTTGGCACTTCTTTGATGCCCACTTATTTCACCCTTCTAGGGTGCTTAGGTGTTATGCTTAAGTTTCTTCTTGAATCCCCTGACTTGAGTCTTTGTTTTGGGATCAAGATCAAAAAGGTGTTTTTGTAGTTAGTAGCCAACGGCTAGTGTAGGTTTACTGCTTCCACACAGAACCTTAGTGAGTTTTTGCTCGTAAAGATCTGACAGTTTAAGTTTGAGCTTCAATAAACAGAGTGTTCAACTGAGCTCGTGCTCAAGACTCCATGCTCTGCATGGAAGTTAACTCTTTTACCTCCAGAGCAGTTCTAACCTGGGGTTATTCTGCATATGTCATAATATAGCAAGACTCCATTAGAAGAAACAACATTACTAAGGTGAGTAATTTTTTCTTTTCTTCCTTAAGGCCCCAATGATCAGCTGCAACACCAGCCTACCCCGGGCAACGCTTCAGGCTAGCCTGTTTAATATACTGGTTACCCAGGATTGTGGGACTGCGTTAAAGAGACTTACAGTGCATGCCTGATCAACCTGAATTTAATCAGAACTGCAAATCACTTGCTAGATTTACACCCCACCCTTGTTCACATCCCCTGAATAAATCAGATTGCTGGTTTTTACATTTAACCTGGCTACTGTGTACCTTCTTGGTGGGGATACAGTACTGCTATTGTGTTGTTGTATCACTGGTCTTATTTTCCAGGATGTCTCTAGGGCAGTTGCAGAAGATCCAGTCATGGTGGTAAGTGCAAGGAGTGTGAGCATATCATTGCTGTCATATGGAAAATGTGAATGTTCTGTTGCTAAACTGATTAGGCCACTAGAAGGGTTGGTGTGGGGATTATAGCATCCCAAAGGGCTATGCCAACAGCAGCTACGCTGCTCCAAAACCATTCCTCCGGGTGGAGGCACCTGTTCACTGAACTCAGGCCCCTCAACCTGTGCATAGCCACACAGGCAGGGGTAGTAGCCCATAGGCTATCGCCACCTAGGGGTTACATCTTTGGAGGCACTGCTGGGATTAGCACTCCCTAGTGGCCAAAACCAAAAAGTGCATATATAATTTTTATGGGTGCTGCTGAAAAATGGTTATACACCAGTTAGTCAGTTGGTATACCGGGCATGAAATTGACCCCCAGAATGCCTTGCTTATACTTGATATACATCTGGGCACTAGTAAAGACACTATAGAGGGGGCACTTTCAAAATTCGAATGTTTGGGAAAAACTATAGTGGTAAGCCGACAAGCTGACTTGACTGCTCAGGTTCTAATGGCTTTGGTGTAGTGTGGAAACCCCATGGACAGCACCCAGGTGCCCATAACTATTATTGTTTATGGGTCCCTGGCTGTTTGGAGGGTGGTAACTAAAGATAGTGAGGACCCCTCAGAAAACAAGCTTCCACTTTTAACCAAATATTTTAAGGAAAAACTTGCCTAATTGTTACTGGAGGAGGTTAAACAATTGAGGACATTGAAAAAGTGTCTTTGTGGCGTGAAAAGTGCGTCTGTGCCTTTTTAACTGCTGCTTGCTTCAGCTATCTTATTAAAGCTGTTTTAATCATATTCCAAGCATTGGATGTGAATTTATATCGATTACTGAGCAGCTGTTCTGGGTGTTTTTTCTGAATTCTTTGGTGTTTGGCTCCAGTTTTATCCATTGGTGGCCGCCTTTCTGTACATACTTATTCATGTTGCCTGGGGGTAGTCCTTCTCTGACACCTACACCAGTCCCAGTACCTGTCCTTACATCAGTTCCTGCACCCACACCAGTGCCAGCACCCACACCTGTGCTCGCAGTTAGTCACAACTCTTACTGCAGGCTGAGGATGTTTTCTGCACTCTTCCTACCCCCTAGGGGGAGGATGATCTAGAGACTTGGGTAGACTATGCATTCCCCTGGTTCAAGACTGGCAGTGTGCGGAAGCATAAAAATGAAAAACGATCATGGAAAGTTTAATCGGTCCTGCCTTGGAAACAGTTAGGTTTTTGAGGTCCACAAATCCTGACATTTCAGCTTAAAAGTATCTATCTGCACTAGAAGGTGTTTTTGGTAGCATTGAATCTGGAGAAACTTTAATGTGGAAATTCAAAGGCACCAAACAGTGGAAAGGGGAATGTCCATCCAGGTATGTTACTCATTTGGAGAGGGTCTTACAGAGAGCTTACCGGAAAGGTTGGGTACTGGCCAACAATTTGGATCATGTGAGATTAGATCATATACTACAATGTGCCAAATACTCTAAATTGCAAATTATCCAGCTAAACTCCAGGATAGGAGGGATAAACCACCTGATTATTGTGACCTAATAAAAGAACTCAGAGAGGCTGAAGGTGAGGAAGGAGATTGGAATTCCTTTGCAGGCAGTGCTAGAGTAGCCTCGGCGCTGGAAAGCCCTTATGAACCAGAGACTGCTGAGGATACCCCGTCATGCGCCAAACTGCTGAGAGAAGTCAGAGAAGTGAAAGCTACCATCTCTCCCAAGGCCCCTTCCACAGATACAGACCTGGATCCCTCTCAGAGCATGTTTGCTATGGGGGCGGGGGTGCATGCTCAGGCGCCCTCTGCTGATGGCAGATCGCAGACTGAAATAAGTGAATTGACTGCTACACTAAAAGAATTACTAAGACGTATTGCACCGCCCTCAGCATCGCAGGTGGAGGGTGAACCAAGACTTTCTGTTGTCAGTGCTCCAACTCAAGCATCAAATGTGTATTCCTCCCACCTTCCTAGTTGTGAATGGAGACCAGATCCTAATTCAATGTTTCAGCCACGACAGACCAAAAAATATATAATTTGTGATAACTGTGGAAAGGATGGGCACATGAAGAAAGAATGCTGGTCTCAAAAAGACCTAGAAAAGGAGATAAACAAACTCCAAGGGGAGCTCCAAAATGCAAAACAATTGCAGAGGGATGCAGGAAATAATCGCAGCGAAAGTTCAGGCAATCCCAAATCTAATTTCTTTGTGGCTAGGTCGCCTGTCCAAGTTCCTGCTGAAGTTCCTTTGGACTGGTCCCAGTTGATAGGCCCTTCCATGAACACTACTGTACACATAGACGGGATTCTGGCTCGAGCAGTTTTAGACAGCAGGTCTCAAGTCACAATAATATTCCAAGACTGGTATGAGCAGCATTTATCTGACCACCCTTTACAATCTGTAAATGGATGGTTTGGCAATGCTACCTCGACAATTCGAGAGCGACCGACACTACAGTGACAACAGCGCCAGGTCACTGTAGTGTTGGCATGGGACCACACCACTGCTTTCCAGGGGTATTGCACCCCATCCCCGAAACAACTCCAACTCGGAGTTGGTATTTTAGTAGCGGGGTGCAGGGGAAGAGCCCCCCACATGGAGAGTTTGGGGGAGCAAAGCACCCCTCAAAGAAAACAATCTGTCCTGTGACTCCCTTCATGGCAACTGCAAATGCGGTCAACATAATGGAGTCGCTGTAACATCGGTCGACAAATAATTTGTCGACCGACTGTCATGGATCCTTGATGGACTGCATGTGTAGGGGTTAAGTGAAATGCCGTACCCATATCTTGGCTATTTAAAGGTATGGCTTTCTTTTCCATCCTCTGTGGCTGGTGTGGGAGAATCTGTGGAGATGCTAGCCCTGGTCTGCCCTTCTACTGGAGTTTATGATGGTATTCCTGTATTGATTGGCACCAACGCACACATGTTTGGGTGCCTGGCCCAGCTGTGTGAAGAAAGGCAGAAGAAAAAGACAGGAGGAGCCCTGAATGTCCACGCCCTGATTCAAAAGGCTTATGAGAAACAAATGCACCCCGAGGAGAGTGACAAAGGTGAGCCTGTTGGGATGGTTTGAAAAAAGGATCCTGCTACTATTACGTTACCTCCAAATGCAGAATGCAGTATCAGTGGTGAAGTGCGGCTACGAAAAAATGTGACCAACAAAATTTTGATGCTGGATGCTCCAAATGAGGGAAAATTACATGAAGGACTGCTGATTAAACCCAGTGTGCTCCCGGCCCAGGCTCATGCTTACTCCTGACGAGTGGTGATACAAATGCAAAATGTTACAGACCAAGACATCATGGTACACAGAGGATGCACCCTGGCTAAAGTCTATTGTGCTGACACTGCTGCGCTCCCATCCAAGTGCAAAACTGAGGAAGGATGTGCGGTATCACCTGATATGTTTGATTTTGGAGATTCACCTATCCCACACAGCTGGAGAACCAGGATCAATAACAAGCTGGCTCAGAGAACCAAGGTATTCCTTGTCAAGGAATAGGATGATGGGTGTGTCATGGGAGCTGAACACCACATTCGCCTGCATGAGAGACCCTTCAGAGAGAGGTCTAGCTCCTGCCGACATCGACGATGTCAAACGTCACCTACAGGAGATGTTAGCAGTTGGCATCATACAAGAATCACACAGCTCGTACACCTCCCCAATTGTTGTGTTGTGGAAAAAGAATGGCTCTATTTGTATGTGTGTTGATTACAGGACCCTTAACAAAAGAACCATGCCTGATCAGTATACAATGCCATGCATACAGGAAGTCCTGAACTGTCTAAATGGGAGTAAAAGGTTCTCCATCCTCAACCTCCAAAGCGGATACTATCAGATTCCAATGGCTCCTGAGGACAGGGAAAAAAACTGCATTCATTTGTCCCTTGGGCTTCTATGAGTTCCTTCGCATGTCCCAAGGCATATCAGGTGCACCAGCAACTTTTCAATGATTAATGAAGCGTGCCATTTGGAGATATGAATCTCTTGGAATGCCTCGTCTACCCTGATGATGTCATAGTCTTTAGCAAAACTCTCAAGAAGTATGAGGCTCGCTTATTCAATTGCTGGACAGACTGGACGAGTTCGGTCTCAAGTTATCCATTGACAAATGCCAGTTTTTCCAGAACTCTGTCAAATAAGTGGGCAACATTGTGTCGTCAGAAGGCATACAAACAGACTCCAGTAAAGCAGAAGCATTAACCAGCTGGCCAAAGCCAAACAACTTAAAAGAACTTCAAAGTTTCTCAGATTCTGCGGCTGTTACTACCGATTTGTCAAGGACTATACCAATGTGATTCGCCCCCTACTAAACTTAACTCAAGGATATCCACCCACTCATAAAAGGTTTAAGAAAAGCTCTGACAGAAACACTGAAGAACCCTTTTTCAGAACCAATGAGCCATTTGGACAGAGATGACTCTCAATTGTGACACTGCCTTCGAAAAAATAATAGACAGATTAACTCACGCTCCTGTACTCACTTATGCTGATCCAGCAAAGCCCTATGTATTACATACAGATGCCAGCTTGAGTGGTCTCGGAGTAGTGCTCTATCAAGAACACCTGGAAGGATTGTGTCCCATAGCCTTTGCTAGCAGAAGTCTGATACCTTCAGAAGGAAACTATCCAGTACATAAATTGGAATCTCTCACTCTCAAGTGGGCCATAGTTGACCAGTTTCATGAATATTTGTATGATGCTAAAATCTTGGTCAAAATCGATAACAATCCATTAACATATGTCCAAACAACAGCCAAATTAGATGCTACTGGACACAGATGGCTTTCCGCTCTAGCAACATACGACTATGCAGTGGAGTACCAACCAGGCCTAAATCACATAGATGCCAATGCTCTTCCACAAAGACCTGCTTCTAACAAACAGTGGGTTCATATTGCTGAACAATCTGTAAAAGCACTGTGCCACAAGTTTGACCAGGAAGAAACCTTGTCCTCCAAAGCTGTAAACTGCCTGGCAGATTGCTTGGGACCTCCAGAGACTTGTATACCAATTGCCTACTGTAATTTCGCAGCTTTAGACTTAAGTTTGTTACCACAGCTAACTCCAGCTGACATCCACAAAGAACAGTACTATGATCCAATGATCAGACCGGTAGTTGATGCCTTAAGAAAGGGGGAAGATGTCTCTAACACGCAGTCTCATGATCCCAAAACTGCTTTACTCCTTCGAGAGGGACCCAAACACAAGCTCCGAGAACAGCTATTGCACAGACTGCTTACTGACAGTCAACTTGAAATTGTAAGGAAACAGCTAGTACTGCCATCTAAGTTCAAGAATATAGTCTTAAAAGCCTTACATGATCAAATGGGACATCTGGGTAGTGAAAGAACCCTTGATCTGGCCTGTTCACACTTCTACTGGCCTAAAGTGGGCCTAGACATCAAGCAACATGTTAAAACCTGCAGTAGGTTTCTTCGGTGCAAGGCTCCACCACAGAGAGGAGCCCCTCTGTTCAATATTATCACAAGTGCTCCAATGGAACTTGTCTGTATCGATTTTCTTAGTTTGGAGCCAGATTCAAAAGGCATTGAAATGTGCTGGTAGCCACGGATCACCTCACGAGATATGCACAGGCCTACCCAACCAAAGACCAAAAGGTCTCAACTGTAGCCAAAGTTCTTGTTGAAAAGTTTTTGTACATTACGGTGCCCCCCAGCGTATCCACTCGGATCAAGGCCAGGATTTCGAAAGCAGACTTATCAAAGAACTGTTGTCCCTATGGGGTGTACGGAAACCCAAATCAACTGATATGCTGGGCCCAAAGTGGAGCCAACAAATAATCTCACTTGTGCATGCTTATAACTGAACAAAGAACAATGTTACTGGTTTTTCACCATACCACCTAATGCTATGATGCTATGATAAAATGTGACACTGTCCGATGTGAAAAATTGAATTCCAGACTGCTAAGGTATACCAAGTGGATTCAAAATGTCATGACAATGCTTAAAGTACAGGCTGTACAAATGCTGAATAAGACTGATAGTATGCTACCTTGTAAATAGTTACTATATGCCTAGTTAGGTTGCTATAGGAAAAAAAACTGCTATTCAGATATGTCTGTTTGTAATTGAGTATTAGTAAGAGTATATCTAGTAATGTGTTTAAAGGTTACCAGTCTATTATAGACTTGGCGTGGACGCCAAGCTTTCCTAGGCAGGGGAGAGTGTAACCCCCCCATTTGGGGGGCTTACCTGAAAGTCTCCAGGTGTTCTCCCACTGCCACCGGTGTCCCCGTCTCCTCATGGTGCATCTGGCCATTATCCATGTCCTCTGAGTGTTCCCCTGTGTTAAGTGAGCCCTGCGGGGCTTGCAAAATCCATTTGCGAGCGGTCGGCATGTCTTTTAGGGCCGTCGCTCGCACCATTGAGTAGGACGCACAAATCATCCAACTGCCACTGTGGTCAACAGTCAGGAGATGTCTCCATGGCTCCCAGTGCCAGGTTAAGTTAAAAAGGCATTGGGGACACAACAAAAGCCAAGAAAGTATTTTAAAAATAAATAAACCGGCAGATGCCATAAGCGTTGCCTCTGGGGCACAGAAGCTTAGGGGCAAAGGTCAGAGCAGTGAAACCTTGATGAATATTCATAAGCCCAGGCAGGTTTCTAGGGGCAGTGTGTTATGGGAGCCATGACACTTAACTTGATAGAGGACTTGCTTAAGAGAGAACTGATGGGGCTACAAGATAGTGGGGATATTAATAAATAAAAGTTAAATTGATGGCTGCACCAGGACTTTAATCTTGGGGACAATAAATAGATTGCAATAGAAACTGCATGCAGCCACCATCTTAGTGCCTATCAACCAATTGGGAGCCAGGATTTAACAAAGGGAATAATGGGACATTGCCAGAGACTTATGGGTAATTATCTGGGACAAAATCTAGGCACCAAAAAACAAGCCAATTAACAAATGGAAACTGTTCAGGACAGTTTGGTCAGCCAATAGGATTTCTGGACATAAGCTCCACATAAAAAGGGAATAACTGCCGAGATGGTCAGAGATTTGCCCAAGAGTTCAGTGTGTGAGCCTCTGTGGACCCTTCCAGCTCTCAGAGGTTAGACCTGCCAGGCCTAGACTTTTTCAGCTGTTAGTCTGCGGGTCCAAGGTGTCCAGTCAGCCCATGTTGGGGTCATAGCAGCAGGGGATTCATGTAGCAATCAAGCTGAAAAGTAGGATCGGCCTGCAAGCTGGCTGGAAGGACAAGAAAAGGACAACCCTTACATTTAAATATGCTTAGTTTGCCAAAGTGTTTGCACGGCCAGCCAGTTTGAGACATCCAGTGTGCATGTTTCGGCCAGTGTTTGAACCAGTTAAGCATCAGCTGTTTCTTCCTGCATCCCGAAGACCAGCATTTCAATGAGGACCACAAGGGAACTCTTCCCCATGCTTCACAAAATCTCTGCACAGGTCTCACGTCATCAGATCAGCCTCCTGGTTTGGGTAGCGTGAGTAGTTCCAAGGTAGCTCCCTGCAACAAAGCTGCAGTCATTTGTGTGTATCTGATTTACTTGTTTTGAGTTTACTGCAATGGACTAAGCCATCCAACTCTGGATTACAAATATTTGGGTTATGTGCATGTTAATTGTTTTCCTTGCCAAGTCCCTTCTTATCCTTTCCACACCTTCTTGTGTATCAACCCTGTTGCAGATCTTTGTGTCATCTGCAAAGACGCATACTTTTCCTTCCAGTCCCTCTGCAATGTCACTTATAATGACATTAAAAAAGACTGGACCCAGTACTGAACCCTGTGGTACCCCACTAGTAACCCCTCTTTCTTCAGAGTGGACTCCATTTACAATTACATTCTGTGTCCTGTTGTTCAGCCAATGTTTTACCCAGGCTACCACCCTGGGACCCACTCCAAGGCTGGTTAATTTGACTACTAATCTTTTGTGTGGGACTGTGTCAAATGCCTTGCTAAAGTCTAGGTAGGCCCTGTCCACAGCCCCTCCCTGGTCTACTACTTTGGTCACCCATTCAAAGAAATCAATTAGATTCATCTGACATGGCCTTCCCGCTGTGAACGCATGCTGCCTTGGGTCTTGTGCCCCGCTGGCCTCTAGGTACTCAACAATTCTTTCCTTCAGAAGTGATTCCATCACTTTCCCTACCACAGAGGTCAAACTGACAGGTCTGTAGTTTCCTGCCTCTGTCTTGCTCCCACTTTTGTGAAGGGGAATCACATCAGACATCTTCCAGTCCTCAGGTACCACACCATCCTCCCATGATTTGTTATAAAGGGCAGTCAGTGGTGTCACTAGTTCTCTGCTTAATTCTTTTAGAATTCTGGGGTGAATTCCATGTGGACCCATTGCTTTGTCCACCTTCAGTTTTAGGAGTTCTTTCAGAACTCTTTCTTCTGTGAAAGGACTGGAATCGACCCCCACAGTGCTTCTGTTAATTGGATTAGGCACCTCTCCACTTCCTCTTTGTGAATACTGAACAGAAGTATTCATTCGGTATCCCTGCTTTTTCACTGTCACTCTCTGCCCACCCACCATCCATTCTATTCAGCCTCACTATCCCTCCCTTTGTATTTCTACACTCCCTGATATACCTATAAAAGGTTTTATCCCACTTCTTAACCAAGTTGGCTATCTTTTCCTCAGTTTGTGCCTTTGCTATTCTGACTATCCTCCCTGCTTCCTTCTGCCTTAACTGGTACAGTTCTCTGACCTGCTCCTTCTGTGTTTCCTTATACTTCCTAAATGTTATCTTTTTCTCCCTAACTTTCACCGCCACTTCTTTTGAGGACCATAGTGGCTTTTTCTTTCATTTTGATTTATTTGCTTCACACAAAGGCTTGTTGCCTCTGTGATGGCAGTTTTGATATTTCCCCACTGTTGCTCCACCGCTCCTTCTAGCCTGTTTGCTAGTGCTTTTCTAAGGCACTCTCTCATCTTGCCAAAGTCAGCCCTCCTGAAGTCCAGAACCCTCACTTTTGTATGGCTTGACTCTGTAACTGAGTTTATCATGAACCACACTGTTTGTGGTCACTTATTCCCAAATGGCTACCCACTTCTAGATCTGAGATCCTCTCACTGTCCCCATTTGAGAGTACGAGGTCTAAGATTGCTCCCTCACAAATAGGTTCCAAAACTAGCTGCCTGAGGCATGCCATCTGAAGGGCATCAAGAATGGCCCTGCTTTTGGATGTGGCTGCAGCAAAGGTGCTGCAGTGAAAATCTGGTATATTAAGGTCCCCCATCAACAGTATCTCCCCTTTCTCTGCCATCCTAAGTATGCCTTCTATCATATCCTTGTCCATTCCCTCCCCCTGACATGGGGGTCTGTATACAACCCCTATGTGGATTGTGGTGCCATTTCCAGTCTCTAAGGTGACCCACAGTGCCTTCTCTCCTCCCTGTTTACTCTTTTGTTCAGTTGCTTTTATCCCTTCCCTTACATAGAGAGCTACTCCCCCCCCTTCTGCCCTCCCTGTCTCTCCTGTAGGTTGTGTACCCTGGTATGTTAACATCACAGTCATGGCTGTCTGTGTACCATGTTTCTGTGACTGCTACGATATCCAGGCATCCCTCTTCCATCAAGGCCACCAGTTCAGGAAGCTTGTTGCTCAGACTACAGACGTTGGTACTCATTACCCTCCATTTTTTGATGGCCTTACCCCTTTTTGCCCCATCTCTGTCCTTACTGCGTTTGTCACTTTCTCCATTTACCCCTGTGCTTCTCCCTATTGACATCTCTATGTTGGTGTCTACCTCACTTAGTACCCTGATTTTTTGGGGGCTAGGATTTCCCTGCTCCTTTCCAGTGCCTCACCCCTTGGCTAGTTTAAATGCTTGCCAATGAAGTATTTAAACCTATCACCTAGGATCCTGGTACCCCTCCTGGACAGACGCAGACCATCACGCCAGTATAGGCCTGCATCTTTCCAGGTGGACTCCCAGTCCCCAATGAAACTAAATCCCTGAGCTCTGCACCAGTTTTTCAACCACTGATTGAATCATTACTGTGTGTGCTATTTGTCTAAGGCCCCTCCCCATCTCCACAAATGCTTCTTGCACTGCTCTGATCCCTTTATTAGCCAGGTCATTTGTCCCTAGGTGGACAATGACATCCAACTCCCTCCCCTGTGCAGCTGTTCCTGTGATCCTGAGGATTCGCTCCCTGTCCCTCTGAGCCATGGTGCCAGGCAGGCACCTTACCTCCCTGTCCCCTTCCTCCCCCAGTTCTACTTTCCTAACAATGGAGTCCCCCACCAGGAGTTGTTTCCTTCCCCTGTGGGGTCCCATGCCACCCTCCTGTGGGTCTCCTTTGTGGAGGTTCCCAGCATCCTCCTTGGTCTCCACTATGGGTGCCTCCATAGAGGAACCACACTTTTCCAGAACGGCATAGAAATTGTGGAGAGGTACAACTGGAGGGATGTGCCTCTATTCCACCACCCTCACCCTCCCTGAGTCCACTGTGGTCCAACCGCTCCTCTTTCTTAGCAACCTCTGAGGCAACGGCAGTGACTCTGGTGGTCTCTGGGTGGGAGAGGAGGTCCCACAAATCCTGGCCAACTCAGCCTGGAGATGAGCAACCTCCTCCCTCAGCCCAGAGAGGTGCCTGTGGATGGGACAACACTGCATCCTCCAGAACGTCTTCCAGAAGACTGCAGCTCCACAACCACTGCACTGCACCACTCCCATCATGTTTTTTTTTCTGGCCCCCTAACTGTTGTTTGGAATACTTACTCTTTCCTCTGTTTGTTTATTTTCTTTTTTTTTTTTCTTCCCTTACTTACTTACTGCCTCTGTGCCCTTTTAGCTCCTGATCTTCCTGTTCTAAGACAAGAAGTTCCTATATTTCTCAGTAGTCTCATTACTTGCTCAGAGTCAGACCCCCAGCAACTGGGGGGACGGAGAGCTACTCTTGCCCTTCTAGGATGGTGAGTCTTTGGTGGCTCTGTGATCACTCACTTCCTGCTCCCAAACAGGAAGTTCCTGTTGTCAGTTAAATCCTGTGCCTATGAAAGTAGAACTGGTTTAGGGTGGGAGGGTGGAGGGAAGGAGGGCAATATAGTCCCAGTAGAGGAGTTTTAGTTATACCAGTAGCTCCTTCCTCCTGGTATTCTGTCTGTTCTTTGGCAGAAGCTATCTAGGGCAGTGCTTAAATCTGGTTTTAACCTGGCTCCTTCTAGCTAAGCCACTCCTCCTACTTTGAAAATCTTTCTACACTTAGTTAATTTCACAGATAACAATTCCCTTCTGACACCTGTGGCAAGCGCCTAGATAAGTACACAGATAACAGATACCAATTTACTTCAACTACCTCTGACAAACACACTAACTCTTTTTTTTTACACTAAATTGAAGGTCCCAGTACAAGATTTCTAGTTCTTAGTCCCAGTAGAGAAGTTTTATTTATACCAGTAGCTCCTTCCTCCTGGTGTTCTGTCTGTTCTCAGACTAGCCTGTTTAATATACTGGATACCCAGGGTTGTGGGACTGTGTCAAACGGACTTACAGTGCATGCTTGATCAACCTGAATTTAATCAGAACTGCAAATCATTTGCTAGATGTACGCCTCAACCTTGTTCACACCCCCTGAATAAATCAGATTGTTGGTTTTTGTGTTTAACCTGGCTAGTATGTGTTTTCTTGGTGGGGATACAGTGCTGTTATTGTGCTGTTGTATCACTGGTCTTATTTTCCAGGGGGTCTCCAGAGCAGTTGCAGATGATCCAGCCATGGTGGTAAGTGCAAGGAGTGTGAGCATATCATTGCTGTCATATGGTAAATGCAAATATTCTGTTGCTAAACTGGTTAGGCCACGAGAAGGGTTGGTTGGGGGTAATAGCATCCCAGAGGGCTATACCAACAGCAGCTAT
This sequence comes from Neoceratodus forsteri, assembly GCA_016271365.2. NCBI lineage: Eukaryota > Metazoa > Chordata > Ceratodontiformes > Ceratodontidae > Neoceratodus > Neoceratodus forsteri. Next base: position 523,625,169 of record JADMNL010000023.1, read on the forward strand.
GCTGCCCCAAAACCATTCCTCGGGTGGAGGCACCTGTTCACTGTACTCAGGCCCCTCAACCTGTGCATAGCCACGCAGGCAGGGCTAGTAGCCCATAGGATAGCGCCACCTAGAGATTACACTCGGATCAGAAAGTTTGCTCAATAAAGCTGCTGAATTGCAACCAGACTAAATCCAAACTGTTTCCTGAAGTAGTTATTGCTTTAAATGTGATGAATGTGTTTCATGGGTCAAGACCTGCTCTCCCACGAACTAACCTGTTACATCAGCTGGAGGCATCACCAGCAGAAAAGCACAAACTTTGCCAGATGGTTCAACCTGCCCAGGCCCTGCCACTTTGGCCTAGGCTACTAATCCATCACCAGAGACTGTCACGGCGAGAGACTGGCTCGGGGATCCAGCTGCTGCGCAGCAACAACATGCAGATTGTGGCCACCTGGAGGAAAGGCCATGAAGAGGAGGTGTGTTGTGTCAGCCCTGTTTCCCCATGCTTTTTCATCACCACAAGTCTCCATATCGCTTGCCCTGTGGCAGATTCCTGGTAGCTTGAGTACAATCAGGGTAGCTCCCTGTAACGAAAGCTCAAATCACTTGAGGTACCATCAAATTCTCTCATTTTCTTGGGTTTACAAAAGACTGAGCCAACTGGCTCAGATCACAAATAATCTGTGTGTTTTGTATGTTTTCTGCTTCTTTTCTTTCCTACAAGGGCCCCAACATCAGCTGCAACGCCAGTCACCCCCGGGCAATGCCTCTGACTAGCCAGAATTACCATCCTGGGTACCCAGTGTTGTGTGACTGTCAGGTTGGGACAAAAAGTGCATGCAATCACCGAACTAAATCAGATAGCCAATCATTTGCCTAGATTCACGCTCCTTCTTTGTTCACTGCCCCTAAATAAACCTGATTGCTTGTTTTATGCTTAACCTGGCTAGTGTGCATATTATTAATTGGGTTACAGTGTTAAGAGTGTGTTGTTACATTGCTAACCTTATTTTACAGGGGATCATCAGGGAAACTGCTGAAGATCTAGCCCTGGCGGTAAGTGTGAAGGATATGTGCACATTGTTACTGTTCCATACTGTGTATGAAGTTACCACTGAAAAAGGGACTGGGCCACTAGGAGTGTTGGTGGGGGGCATATAGCTTCCCAGAGGGCTACAACAGAGCAGACAAGCAACCCCAATACAATTTCTCTGTGTGGAGGCACCTTATTAGCGAACTCAGGCCCTCAACCGGTGCATAGCCTTACAGGCAGGGGTTGTAGCCCTTAGAATAGCGCCACCTAGGGGTTACATATTGGAGGCACCACTGAGATTAGCGCCCTCTAGTGACCAAAAGTTAGAATTTCAGTCAAGTGTAGATTTGCAGGAAAATTTGAAATGGAGGCACCCACTAAACCCAAGTGGAGGATTTCTCCTCAAAAGCTGGTCATGCACCGCATGATGGGGTGGAGTGAGGCAGAGGGGGTCAACCCCCACCATGCATTATTACCACTAGATATCCCTGTGTGGACTATTAATGACACTATAGAGGAAAATGTGGGGAAAGTTAAGTGCCTGGGGAAGGTTGAAGTACGGGGGCGGGACTCGGACTTGTTTGCCCAGACCTTGGTTGCCCTTGTTTCATGTAGCTTCCCCATAGACCCTGAGACCGTGCCCCTGTTATCATGCTGGAGGGGTCCTAGAAGGGGTGGAGAGTCATTCATTTACATAGCGACCCATTTTCCCCTGGGGGGCCCCATGGCAGAAGGATTTAAGGACCAACTATTGATACTCCTTGCTGCTGAGGGACAGACAGTCAAGGATTTGCGGAAGACTTTGGAAGACTCTGAGGAGGTTACCCCTATTCAGTCTCCTTTGGCCTCCCCAGCTTCTCCCTTGGCCCCCACCATTGTAGCATCCCCATTGTGATACCTCAGTGCACCCAGACTCTTATCGTAGGCTCAGGCTATTTTCGGATGCTGTTCCCACGCCAGTGGAGCAGGATGTTTTGGAAACTTGGATGGACTATGCCACACCCCACACCCCCACTTTGGTCCAAGAGTGGCAGTGCTCTGAAGGGGAGAAATGCAAGGCACTTATGGAAAGTTTGAGGGGCCCTACACCAGACACCATCTGGTTCCTTCAGTCCACTAACACAGAGGCCTCTGCAGCTGAGTATTTATCTGTTTTAGAAGGGGTATTTGGCAGTACTGAATCCAGGGAAGACCTGATGTGGAAATTAAGTCTGCTAAACAGTGGAAGAATGAGAAACTGCCCGCTTTCATGACCCGGGTAGAAGGGCCTTGCAAAAAGCACATTGTAAAGGGGGTATCTCAGCTAGTGAATTGAATCGTGTCAGGCTGGAGCATATCCTTAAGTCTGCCCTTATTCGAGTGTGCTCATGTTGAAGTTAGAATTTCAAGACAGAAAAGCTAACCCTCCTGAATACTGTTGGTTAATGAAGGAAATTTGGGAGGCAGAAAATGATGAAGAAGGCTGGGACCCATGTGCAGGGGTTGCAAGAACTGCCCAGACCCCCAAAAGACCTGCTGAGAAAGAGGACCCTTCTGAATCACAACAAGTCAGTGAACTGTTGAAAGAATTGAGGGAACTAAAAGCCAGCTGGCAAGCTGCGGCCGAGCCTGTCAAAACTCCTGGCTCTTGCCCCACTAAGACTGAGCTGGTTGTGAGACCCCACCCATGGGTGCAGGGGCCAGTGCCCTTGCTGCTGAACCTTGAGCTGACCCCACCATGGTAGAAGAGAAGGAGAGTTGCAAGTTATGATGAGGGATCTCATTCATGCCACCCGATCACCCGCCCCTTGGAGGGGCTATGGGGGACCTGAGCCCAAATCCAAACCAAAAGAAGAGAGTAGGGCTCCGGCTCCTGGTCACTACAAACCTCGTGAAGAACTGGCCCATCCTGCTGACCCCAGAGGCAAGGTGTTTTGTTACCAGTGCAGAAAAGACAGACACACCTGACGTGTTTGCAATGCTCCCGAAGATCTTCAGAGAGTCACTACCAAGCTGCTCAGTTTAGTCCAACAAAGCAATATAAAACTCCAACCAGGCCCACCATGAAAGTCTTTCTCCTCCAAAACAGATGTGGGCCAGTCTGCAAAACAAACTCCTCCAGATTGGTCTGAGATGGTGGGTCCATCCATGGAAACTACGGTGACTGTTAACAGCGTTTCCACATGAGCTGTGCTAGACAGTGGCTCACAGGTCACTATTGTATTTAAAGACTGGCACGATCAACACCTGTCTGACCTCCTGCTTTTACCCCTTGAAGGACTGCATGTGTGGGGGTTGAGTGGCGAGTCCTACCCTTACCAGGGTTATGTACGAGTTTGGCTATCTTTCCCTACTGCAGTTGCTGGTGTGGATAAACCAGTGGAGACTCTGGCCCTGGTGTGCCCACCAACTGGAATGTATGATGGTATCCTAATGTTGATCGGCATTAATGCTCATGTGTTCGGCAAGCTAGCCCAGCTTTGTCAGGAGAAACAAGCAAAAGAGGCTGGGATGGCCCTACACATTCCGGCCATGGTATGCAGAGCATATGATTTACAGATGCAAGCCAAAGAGGCTGAGAAAGATGAACTGGAGATAGTAGTCAATCAATCAATAAATCAATCAATCAAATCTTTATTTATCCAGGCGAACACCATTGAGCATAGCTCATTTACAAGATGGACCTGGTTAGCACAGGAACACAGGATATACAGTATAAGAACAGTCACAACATATCACCTCAGTAACATTATACAATACAGAGATACAATAGTTAAATGTAGTCATAAGTGCATAAGTGGAGAACAGTTTGGAAACAGTGGTTCAATTCCTTCGTGGTGTATGAGTCCAGTAACAGTAGCTGGAGGTACTAACGAGGACAATTGTTAGGTAATAGTATATTACATACAATGCCATAAGTAACAAGACAGATAGTGAATTAAAAAAAGGAAAAAAACAAACAGTGTAACAGGGTGGAAGGAGGGTGGTAGGCGAGGCAAGATAGGGTACAGGCAGGGTGGTAGGGGAAGTAGTGTGGAAGAAAGATCCAAAATCACTTGTATTGCCACCCAATGCTCAGTGTATCATCAGTGGCAAGGTATGGGTTAAAAAAGATGTTGAAAATAAGATTCTCATGCTGGATGCCCCAGAAGAGGGGAAACTGCATGAGTGACTGTAGGTTAAGCCTAGCATTCTGTCGGACCGAGCTCATGCCTACGCTCGGCGGCTAGTGGTACAAGTCCAAAACATGTCTGACCAGGATATCAGAGTAAATTGAGGCTGCACTCTGGCCACTGTATATTGTGCAGATATTGCTGTGTTGCCTAGCGCAAAAAATGCACCAGAGAGAGTGACGAGTGACTCCTGATCTGTTCGACTTTGGAGAGTCCCCCATTCCTGAAGAACGGAGAGCTACAATCAGCTGAAAACTGGCCCAGAGAAGCCAGATGTTTTCTTTGAATGAATGGGATGTAGGATGCATCACTGGGACCGAACAGTACATTAGACTTCACAACGAAAGGCCTTTCTGTGAGAGATCTCACTGCCTAGCACCAGCAGAAATCAACGATATCCAACATCCCTCCAGGAGATGCTGGCAGCTGGGATTATACATGAGTCTCGCAGTCCATACGCCTCTTCCTATCATAGTAGTCCAGAAGAAAAATGGCTTGGTGAGGATGTCTGAGGGCTACCGGACTCTGAATCAAAGAACTATACCTTACCAATACACTATGTCACGCATCCAGGATGCCCTTGACTGCCTCAATGGGAGTCAGTGGTTTTCTGTGCTAGACCTTCGGAGTGGGTATTACCAAATCCTGATGGTCCCAGAGGATAGAAAGAAAACAACATTCATCTGCCCTTTGGGTTTTTATGAGTTTCTGCGCATGCCCCAGAGCATTTCAGGAGCACCCGACACTTTCCAGAGGTTAATGGAGTGTGGGCTGTGGGGGACATGAATCTACTAGGATGCCTTGTCTACCTAGATGATGTTATTGTGTTTGGTCAAACCCTTGAGGAACATGAGACTCACCTGTTTAAGATTCTAGACCGGTTGGAGGATTTTGGTTTTAAATTGTCTATTAACAAGTGTCAGTTTTTCCAACAGTCTGTAGAATATGACGGACACATCATGCTGTCTGAAGGGATTCAAACAGATACAAGCAAAGTAGAAGCCTTGACCACCTGGCCACAGCCTAACAATGTTATAGAACTGCAAAGATTCTTGGGGTTCTGTGGCTACTATCGCCAATTTGTAAAAGATTATACCAAACTCATCCGCCCTTTGCTTAACTTAACTCAAGGTTACCCACCCACAAACCGAAAACATAAGAGGAATGCTGTTACAGAGGAAGAAAAAGTTCATTTTCGAACAAATGAACCTTTTGGAACCAGGTGGACTCAAAAGTATGAGGTGGCTTTCTATGATATCATTCACCAATTTACTCATGACCCTGTGCTTGCATATGTAGACCCCGCCAAGTATGTATTGCACACTGACGCCAGCCTGAAGGGTCGGTTCTGTCTTATAAGAGGAGTATGAGGAAGGATTACGCCCAGTGGTGTTTGCCAGCAGGAGCCTGACACTGTCTGAAAAGAACTACCCTGTACACAAACTCGAGTTCCTTGCATTAAAATGGGCTGTTGTAGATCAATTCCATGAATATCTTTATGGTGCGAAAATTCTAGTAAAAACTGATAACAACCCCCTCACCTATGTCCAGACCTTAGTAAAGTTAGATGCCACTGGGCATTGTTGGTTATCAGCCCTCTCCACTTATGACTATTCAGTAAATTATCGACCAGGCCTAAATCACATTGATGCTGACGTCCTCTCCAGGAGACCTGACACCAACTCGGAGTGGGTGAGAATGTCAGAACAATCTGCTAAAGCTCTTTGCCAAAAGTTCCATAAAGATGAACACCCATCCTTTGAAACAGTTGATTGCCTGGTAGACTGTCTGGGCCCTTGTGATACTTGTGTTCCTGTGACCTACTGCCATTCTGCAGCATTGGATCTCAGCACTATGCCTCAACTGACTCCTGACAATATACAGTGGGCTCAATCCCAAGATCCTATGATTAAGCCTCTGCTGGATGCCATTCATGTTGGGAAAAATGTGTCCAAACGTCATTCTCAAGATCCCAGAACTGCTCTGCAGTTCAGAGAGGGGCCCAGTTTGAAGTTGTGCAACAAACTACTCTACAGAGAAACTACTAATAGACAAGGTCATGTTGCCAAGCAGTCGCTAGTGTTACCTACAGTTTTTGGACATGTGGTTCTACGTGCCCTTCGTGACCAGATGGAACATTTAGGTAGTGACTGAACTACTGCTCTGGCCCATGCTGGCTTCTACTGGCCAAAATTGGGGGCCAACATTGAGAATCACATCAGAACTTGTAGCCACTGCCTGCAGAGGAAAGCTCAGCCACTGAGGGCTGCACCCTAGTCAATATTTCCACCAGTGCACCAATGGAGCAGGTGTGTGTAACCCCCAGGGGGCACTATCCCAAGGGCTACTACCCCTGCCTGCTTTGCTACTAGCAGGTTGAGTGGCCTGGATCCAATGGCGGGTGCCTCCACCCAGAGGTCAGGGTTGGAACAGTCAAACACGACTTGGTCACAGCCCTCTGGGTCACTGCAACCCCCTTTCCTTCCACTAGTGGCCCACGAACACTTCTCACCCAATGGCTACGACTCACACTTACCCCCAAAGTGGAATGACCAACTTGGTGCTGAGGACCCCCTGTAAAATAAGATATAGTGACACAATAGACTGTGCACAAGAGGGGAGCACAAATATACAGTTCAGACAGTACACCTTGCAAACAACAAATCTGATTTATTGAAGGGAAAGTAACAAAGGTGGAGGAAATCAGGTTGATTAGCTTCACACTCTACTAAATCAGGGCACTGTGCACAGGCCAGACCTGTAAGTCACTGTCTCTGGGTACCCAAGCAATAAGATGCTAGCCTATTCGGTGCAGCTGGTTGGGGCCCTGATGGAGAAAGCAAGTATGCGAGACCCAAATTGGTTAATCAGAGGCAGCAGGCTCAGCTCATGCAGCCCGTGAAGCAACCAGACAGATCTTGCCCTTGCTATAAACATCTAACAGGGAGCTACCCTGATTTAGTACTCACGACTCCTGCAGAAAGATCCTTCTCACACCACTAGCAGGACATAGCCTGTGATCCAAACACTTCTCCACACATTTATATGTATAACAGAGGGGTACCATACCAGGCAGCTGCTTTAGACTCCCGATGACTTTCATTGCACATACCGGGTGATGCAACGCAGCTTCACTTGTCCTGATAGACCGAGCACGATTGAAGCCAATTCTCTAGTCCTCTACAGGGTGAGCCTGGTAGGTAGCTGTAATCGTATAGCCTCCTCTGTCTGCACTCCTCCACGTATCTTGTCTCGCTCCTTATGGCGATTCTGCCACCCAACTTCTTGGTCTGCACACGCGCTTCCCAAGCAAAAACTCGCACAGCGCAGGAGCCAGAGCTCCTTCTACCTTCACGATCACCAACAACTCTGTCCCTTGGCAGTTTGGGCAGGGAATATCGTTCGGGCACCACCCAATCCCATTGAAGGGCTGCATATGCCAGTCACTAAATACTGCCCTCATTGGTGCAAAAAGGTGCCATAGTTCAGAACTTCACTTCCCAGAATTACTGGCTGTATCCTCTATGGCCAGCCGGTGCTAAAGAGAGTCCTGATTCTGGTTGGTCACTCAATACACCATTTTAAGCGCCCCTCCCTTCCGATTGGATCCAAGAGGCAGTTCTGATCCAAAATGGAGGGGCAGAATACACAAAGTCCCAGCTGCAAGGGAAAACAGATTAAATAAACAGCAATTTTACTGCCACACTACATTTGTTCCAGAAAACAGTTACATCCTTCAATAATGCTCCTTCTGCTCGCTTAGCAACGGCAGAAACGGAGAGATTCAAACTGCAGCTCGAGTCGGAGTCGAACAGTAAACCCACAGCCCCCCCCTTGCAAACTATCAAAGCCTGCAGACAGGCAGCTTTTAAAGAGACAGTACCAGAGGCTCTAAAAGCACTCACAGCGCCCACACTTAAATGGCATTGTGCCGAACGCCAGTGGGGCAGGGAGCCTTAAGCAAGCTCTGGGAAGGCTTTTAGGAACCCCCATTTGCAGGGGGTACATGTGTATTGATTTCTTGTGTCTACAACCAGATCAAAAGAATACTGGTAATACACTAGTGGTGACTGATCATTTTACACGTTATGCAAGGCCTATCCAACCAAGTACCAGAAGACATCCACTGTGGCGAAAGTCTTAATAGAAACATTCTTTGTCCATTATGGTGCCCCCCCTGATAATTCACTCTGATCAAGGGAGAGACTTTGAAAGCCACCTAATTAAAGAAATGCTCTCACTCTGGGGGGTGCATAAGTCCAGAACTACCCCTTACAACCCTCAGGGGGATCCACAACCTGAAAGATTTAATCGAACATTACTAGGCATGCCAGGCACACTTCATCCCGGAGACAAGTCAAAAAGGAGTCAGCAGATAAGCACATTAGTTCATGCCTATAACTGCACTAAAAGTGATGCAAGTAGGTTCTCCCCCTACCACTTGATGTTTGGCCAGGAAGCAAGGTTACCAGTGGACATCTGTTTCAGAGTGTCTTCTGATGGCGTTAAAGCAGAGAATTACCTCCAGTATTCCCAGAAACTAAAAGCTCAGTTAAACCATGCCTACCAGTTAACCCACACCATGGCGGCCAAAAGAAATTTAGCAAACAAAGAAAGGCATGACAGACATGTCAAGGCCCAAGAACTGCAACCCAGAGACAGAGTTTTGTTAAGAAATTAGGGATTGCATGGAAAACATAAGATAGCCAACAGGTGGTATCACACCCCATATATTGTTGTCAGCAAGCTGGAGGACTTGCCAGTCTACTAAGTGCATCTAGAGAATGACCCACGAGCTGTAAAGACAATGCACAGAAATCATTTTTTATCAATTGGGCAGATCATCATCGATTCTGCACGCCAAGATGCTGCTCCTCTCAGGCCTGTAACCCATGCTGCAGCTAAAAAGAAACAGGTAGCCTCCACTCCAGCTGTTAAGATTCAAGGCCGTCTCTCAGCCATGTTCTCCCAGAAATCGACTGCCAATCTGAATCCGATGATAGTGAGTGTGAAGCCGCTTATTATCCGTCTTATGAACTGAGCCAACTGTTTCAAGGAAACCCCTTGTGTAATATGGATGAAGCTGGACCCTCAGAACTGTCTAATATTCCAGCCTTCTCCACTGCCCCTGTGCCCCCTGAGAGTGAGGTAAAAAGTGTGACTTCTGATGTAGCTGACTCCTTGTGTCTTGTGGAATGAACTGATCCCCAAGAGGTAGAGCCAGACCTAGAAAACACAACTGGTGACATCTGATAGTCCAGAACTGTTTGCAACAAATGACTCTTGACAATGTTATGGAAAATTATGCAAATAAAGATGATGTTGAAAGTATCAGTAATGTGTTATTGATTTAAATTTCATGGAATTTCCTCTTGGTGATGAACCTGGAATTTCAGAGCAAAGTAATGAAAGTATTTCTGCTGAACCAGAACTAACCGAACAGGAAGCTGAAAGTGTTTTGACCCCAGAATGGACAGCTAGTGCAGAGGTACCCCTTTCATCAAAAGAAGACATTTACAACCAATGAGCTGGGGCTGATCAACCCAAGTGCAAATGTTGAAAGGACTGAGCCTGTGCCTGCCCCTCCCAGAAAGTCTGGAAGAGCCACACAGCCTGTAATGTGCCTCAGTTATGACTACCCAGGAAGGCCTGTAGACCTCCCCATGAATGTAGTTCGCAAAGGGGTGTACATTTCTGAAAATTCTCTTCCAAAATTAGGCTGTTCTGCCACTTCAAAGCGAAAAGTGTTATGAAAATGTATGCTTATGAAAATTTCATGTCAAATGAAAAAAGCATAGTGATACTGCTGTTGTTATAACCAGTTATTTTACAGATGCATCAGATTTTATGTTATGGTATACCAATGAAACATGCATGAATTTTACTTATAGTGTTTTCTATATAGAAATTATGTAGTGTGTGTAGACTTGACATGGATGCCAAGTTTTTTCAGGCAGGAAAGAGTATAATCCCCCCACCAATTTGGGGGTTTACTGTAATGTCTTCCTGGGCCCCTAATGCCCACTTTCAGGCTGATGTCCCGTCCTACTGTGATTCTGTATATTTGCGTGAGAGTGCCATATTAAGCCTCCATGCCTGCCCCTTTAAGAAAATAGCTAATCTGTGTTTAGTGAATGGTCTGTGCTGGGTCCAAGTGATTTAGGGCTTGCGACCAAACGGACATCGCTCTGTTGTGCTCCAATCTGCAGTCACTACCATGTAGGAACTGTGCTTATTTACTGTTTGTGAACTGTTATATTAGAGATATAGAAGTTTGTCTAATCTGCTTTATTTGCAGAGCATCCTTTTGAATGGCAACCACCACGTTAGGTCCAGGACTTCCAGTAATTGGACCAGTTAGATTCCAGGGGCTTAAAATGGATACTGCCCCAGGGGTCTTGTGGGAAGGAAACTGTAGTTTTGTGGTTTTACTGTTGGCACCTAAATAGACCTGGAGGGGGAGCTTTTACTGTAACTGACAGTCCTTTCAGCCAACCGAACCTTTGGATTTGCAAGGGAAATGCCCAGTGTGCCAAGAGACCGTGGAGGTTGAAGTGTGAACAGTTCGAGCCTTTGAGCAGCTGCTCTCAGAAGGAGCATATGGGAGTCAGCGGGAAGAGGTCTTACTTGCCTCATGCCACTTTTCCCTTGAGTGAGAACTGCCTTTAGCATAAGTTGGACTTATCCAACTCCAGCCTGGAACTGCGGCCGAAAGAAGAAGTGTTAGTGCAACTTGTGACTTAAACCGAAGACTTGCTCCTGAAGTGATCATCTCAGCTTGTGTGCGAGATATACTCGGATCGGAAGGTTTGCTCAGTAAAGCTGCTGAATTGCAACTGGACTAAATCCAAACTGTCTCCTGAAGTAGTTATTGCTTTAAAAGTGCTGAATGTGTTTCGTAGGTCGAGACCTGCTCTCCCACGAAAGAACCTGTTACACCAGCTGAAGGCTTCACCAGCAGAGGAGCATGAAGTCTGACAGACTGTTCAACCTGCCCGGGCCCTGCCACTTCAGCCTAGGCCACAGCTCCATCACCAGAGACTATCATGGTGAGAGACTGGCTCGGGGATCCAGACCCTGCGCAGCAACAACACGCAGGTTGCAGCCATCTGGAGTAAAGGCCATGAAGAGGAGGTGTGTCTTGTTGGCCCTATTTCCCCATGCTTTTAGTCCTTCATCACCACAAGGTTCCCATATTGCCTGCCCTGCAGCAAATTCCTGGTAGCATGAGTACAATCAGGGTATCTCCTTGCAATGAAAGCTCAAATCACTTGAGGTACCATCTAGTTGTCTCAATTTCTTGGGTTTACAAAAGACTGAGCTGACCAGCTTGGATTACAAATAATCTGGGTGTTTTGTATGTTAACTGCTTTTCTTTCCTTCAAGGGCCCCAACATAAGCTGCAACACCGGCCACCCTCGGGCAACACGTCTGGCTAGCCAAACTTACCATCCTGGGTACTCAGTGTTGTGTGACTGTCAGGTTGGAACAAAAAGTGCATGCAATCACTGAACTAAATCAGATAGCCAATCATTTGCCTAGATTCACGCCCCCTCCTGGTTCACTGCCCCTAAATAAACCTGATTGCTTGTTTTACGCTTAACCTGGCTAGTGTGCATATTATTAGTGGGGTTACAGTGTTATGAGTGTGTTGTTGCATTACTAACCTTATTTTACAGAGGGTAACCAGGGGAAACTGCTGAAGATCTAGCCCTGGCGGTAAGTGTGAAGGGTGTGTGCACATTATTACTGTTCCATACTGTGTATGAAGTTACCATTGAAAAAGGGACTGGGCCACTAGGAGTGTTGGTGGGTGGTGGGGTTATAGCTTCCCAGAGGGCTACAACAGAGTAGACAAGCAACCCCAATACTGTGTCTCTGGGTGGAGGCACCTTATTAGCGAATTCAGGCCCCTCAACCTGTGCACAGCCACACAGGCAGGGGTAGTAACTCTTAGAAAAGTGCCACCTAGGGGTTACGGTTATCCCACTGGTGTCCCTGTGTCTCTGTGACCTTTATACCTTCCCTCACGTATAAAACAACCCCCCTTCTTATCTGCCATATCATCTGGAAAGGCCAGATCCCAGCTGTGGTTGTCAGTGCACCATGACTCTGTTATGGCCACCACATCCAGGTCTGCCTCCACAATGATTGCCTAAAGGTCAGGAATTTTATTTCCTAAGCTTCTTGCACTGACGCACATGGCTCTCCACTTCTTTTGTCCCTTCCTCCTCCCACTCTGCCCTCCCTTCCCGAGTCCATCCATTGCCTTTCCTGTTTCACTGGTACTGCCCTTCCTCCCACCCTATCATTATCCCCCTGGCAGCCCTTCTTAACGTTTCTCTCAGTCTTTGATCCACCACCCATCCTACCAGTTTTGCCCTCCCCCTTGTCCCTATGCCCCTCTATCTCTGGGGAATTCATTTCCCCACAGCTTCTCTCTGTTGTTCTATTTTCTGGGGGACAATGTCTGCCTCCCTCATTTCTTCTGCCTCCCCTTGGCTAGTTTAAATGCCCATCAAAGTAGCATCTAAACCCCCCACAAAGAACTGCCATTCCCCTCCTGGACGGATGGAGACCATCTCCTTTGTACAGGCCTCTATCCCCTCAGGTAGGACTCCAGTCCCTGAGGTAGCCAAAACTCTCCTCCCTTCAGCATACCTTCAACCACTCAATCAATGCCCTGGTGTGGTGTTCACAGCCTTCCACCAGCCGTATACAGGTAACACCTCAGTGAAGGCCACCATGCAAGATCTGTGCAGTCATGTAAATGTGGCCAAAGTCTATACCGGAGAAACTTTTACATGCTAACTCGACATTCAAGCTTTGTGTAATCAAAGTCCGTACTGGTTGATGTCCTCGATTATTCTACTCCACTCCAACTCTGTAGTGCTGTAGGTTTTTTCTGTATGGGATTACTCCTGTAAAAGATGACTATATTCCCAGTTATTTCACCCAGTACTCAAATATCGAATAAATAAATGTGCTCCAGTAACAGCATGAATAAGCAAAGTGATGCCCCTTTACGTGATACAGAAATTACAGTTTCTGCCTTTACATTTTCCTATTAAATGGGTTAGGAAAATTCTGTGTACTGATTGGTGGAGAAGATCCTAAAGCCTTGCGGCTCAGGAATAGAAACCCATGACTTTGCATCTTCCAGCAACTAGGGCATGGCACATTTCAATACCAATGCCTGCCAGAAACTTCTAAAAAAAAATTCTGGCAACCATTTTTTCCCTGTGTACCACCTACACACGCAAACAATGAATCATTTGTCAAACTCAACCCTCATATCAGTTTGATGATACTTGTTAAAGAGCTCCAGTTCCAATCCATCAGTGTACTACACTTTCACAGCTAAAACCTCCATTCCCATTTCTGGTCCTCTCTCTGCTCCTCATAGCCTGCTACCTTTCATGATTGCACCTGCATAAACCGCTGGTATCCCACTTACAACTTCACAGGCTGTCATTTTTTCTTTTGTTTATAAGAAGTAAAACTTGCTTTGTATAGGGTACCCATTTGATAAGTGCAATAAGACACTTGAGTGTATGGGTTACTATTCCAGAACCCCACTTCCTGGTGGTTGAAGGATCTCAGTGCAAGTGCTTCATGCCTCACAATGCACCTTAGGAAAAGAAACCCATACCTTCCAATGTCTTATTGCTTACTTAAATGTAATTGCTTGGCAAACATCACGAAATTAGCAAATCCTACTGTGAGCGCAGCCTCACTGCAGATTGCTAAATTTTTCAGATTTTTTTTTGGGGGGGGGTCCATTACGTGCTTCTGCTTTTCTGTCCCCTGAGGCACCCTTCCAGTTCTGTCACCAACCTTCACAGTTATCCACTGTTTGCCCAAGGCCACACATGGTGGTGGATGTCCTGCCATGTAGGTTGTGCAGTGCCTTTGGGGGGTGTCGGTTAGGGCTGGGGCTCTTTCCGCCATTTTCTTCTCCCAAAGTACCAGCATGCAATGAAGACATGCACGAGCTTGGTGGTGCGCATGCATGCTGGCTTTGGACAGCAGCCCTTCCTCTTTTGATGCACTCGTGTGTGCTTCCATCTGACCTCCACAGGGTGGCAGTCTTGCAGTGAAATGCAGAGTCTCCATACCCCAAGGGAGTAGAGCTGTCCCTGTCGTTCTTCCTTCCCCCGGCTGGCTCCCAGTGACTTCTGCTCATTCCCAAACCCAGGTTACTGCCATGGGAAGTGGTAGAGTAGATGGTCCGGCTCGGAATTTTGTTTTTAAATGCATTCCACATCTTGAGGTCAAAGTAGCAGTGCAACAAAATTTGGTAAAAAATTTGACCCTACCCTTTTTTACTATAAAAGATTCCAGACACCTTCCAGTTAACTTGGTGGTAATTTTTTCTAGTTCCACCAATATCTGAGTATTTTATTAACGTTTTTATGTTATTTTTTTTTCTCGAGAAAAAAAGACTGGCTACCACATTTGGCATAGAAATAGCACTGTACACCAGGCAAGGGTTGGGGCTGAAAAAACCAAAAAAACTCATTGTCTGCAGCATAGCAGGTACCTAGAAAGTAGATTTCACAAATATATTAATATTTTTATTTATTGTAGCTGAAACTAGCTTTTTTTTTGGGGGGGGACATGTTTTGTTGCACTGCTGCTTTAAAGCAGTGAATTTTCAGTGACCTGATATTTTATGAGAGCCCACCCCTCCTCCTCCTCCTCCTCCTGGCCAATTTACCATATTCTTACATACAAGTGGTTCACAAAAAGCATGAGCACAGTGAGTTACCCAATCAAGGATTCAAACTCAGGGTCCTCGTGGAAGCAAAAGGTCTTTCCACACTTCAGTACATGAATCAAGGAAAGTCATGGGTTCTAGGCCCACATCAGGTACTTGAAGTAATACTTGTAACTAACTCAGTAATGCAGTACGAGGGGAGTGCTGCACTATTAAGGTGCCATGGTTCAGATGCGACATTAAACCAAGGTCCCTTCTGCCTGTCTCTGGTCACTGTCCCGTTGGAAGTTAAAGATCCCCTGGCACTTACTGAAGAAAAGTAGGATAATTTCCTGGGTGTAATTGCCATTAGTACTCTCCTCTCAATAAAACAGACCCAATAACACCCAACCCCTCCCCCGGCATCCTTTTGTGGTAAAAAATTACAAATAAATAAAGCAGTGTCCCATCACACTAGCAGAGTACTGTAGTTTCTTGTTTCCATATCAAAGCAAAACTGACACACATATGGCACACGTATCACCCAGCTGACTGATTCTTAGCAGCCCCCCTCCTTACATTAGAAATGTGTAGCATTACAGCATGTACAGCACACAGAGGTAGAGCATGGTATATAGGCTCCCTATATAGCATGTGTGAGGTGCTGGAAAGGTATTTGTGAAGCCAGAGGTATTGGCTGCAGCCCAGGGCTGATTGTTCGGCCACAAAAATGCCTCCATGTGGGAAAAATAAGTCAACCCTCCCCCTCGCTGATCTCCCAGTTCTTTTAATTTTATGGAAAAGTTGCAATTACATTTGAAAATGGGAAAATGGAAAACAGAAAGGGCATGTGGTACAAATCGAAGGAACACAGAGACTCCTTATTGTCTGACCTCAGTATGCGGCAGAGCATGTACTAAACAATTTTATGTCATTTTCAAAAGTTGATTTTGTTAGCTCTCTCTCTCTCTCTTTCTTGCTTAGCAAACATTTCTTGACCTGTTGAGCTGTCAGGGCCTATTAACAACAGCCCTGAGTCTCTGGAATTATCTCGAACTGTGACATTTTATGAACCTTACGGGAGTTTTTTTGCTCCTTTTTTTCAGGACGAATTGATTCTGATGGCAGACTGGTTGTGCCTCGTTACACCAGCTTCAATGCAACAGTTAAAGTACCCTGAGGGAGGACAATTTAGGCCACCATCACTGATTCTACAGTAACCCAAAGCTAGTTTGGGTGTGATATGACCTAGTGCCACATTAAATTGAGAGAGCTTATAATTCTCACCTCCTGGTCCAACGGAGAACAAATTTCTCTGGCTGTTACCTATTCCTTTCCAAGGGTTCTGTTTGCATATTCTAGTAGTAGTGGGTGGCACAAATAAACATGGTTATAGAGGACCAGGAAAAATAATTGGTGGATCTAGGTTCAGTTACAAACCCCTTTCACTTGCTCGTAATCTTTCCTAACCAGCCAACTCACTGACCATCTTGCCAATGTCCCTGGTTGGTGTATCCTTGCCCCATGCCCCTACTGCCCCAGCTGTAACCAGTTAGCTATAACTATCTGATATAGGTTTTCTATTACCTTACACCATTGTATATAATTATGCATATCTTATTCTGCACGTGACTGTACTTGTGTTGCTAATGCTTAACCAGTTATTGTTAGTCAATACAACTGCTGCTGATTAACTGTCCCCCAGGACCCACTTAAAATCTAGATACCCACCCCCACCCAAATTCCTATCCAAGAGGTGCTTTTTGGGCTGAGAAAGGCTGTAAAAGCAAGCATGGTGGTGTGGAGGACTGGGGGGTTTCAACATCTTACCTACTATTATGACAGTGTCTCATGTTTGGGAACAAGTACGGGTTGCCGGGAGTCAGCAAGGTGGGAGAGGATTGAGCATCCCAGGGACTGCACCCCTCCTTTGGCCTTAGACTGCCACCACTTGGAAGCAAGATGGTACTGCAGGCAGTGAGAGGCTCAAAGGGAGGGGCTGTCCTCCCACAGGATGCGTATGCCTCCACACACACGTCCTGATGTGCTGATGCAGCAGGGGCTCATGGCAGAAAAGCAGAAAATCAAAGAGTGAGCCATTTCCCAGCACACCTAACTAGACCAGTGCCATGACCTGGACACCAGGAGCAATTCTGAATGCAGACTCTGGGTCAGGGAGGATGGCTGTCCCCCTCCAGCCTCACCACAGGGGGCAATCTGTGGGGCACTTGCTCCAGGTATGTCCGGGGGAGGTGGGTACTGGCTGAGGGGAGGTGAGGACAGTTGCAGGGCTTTGCCTGCAAAGTAAAAAGTTGGACAAAAAACTAAATAAAAACAAGCTGTAAAAGTGTAATTTAGTGGTTACCCTAGACTCATTTTCAGCTGGGTGTCCCCCCAGAAATTCTCTTGACATGACGTCCCAGCATGTTGTCTTTTCTTTTGGTTTGGGTTAGATCACAAAGCGATGTTGTTGGTAATCAGACCAGGAACCTTAGTCCCTAAGGCAGCAGCTTGAGCCAGTCAGCTAAAGGGAACATTCCCCACAGCTGGAAGGGTAGATTGCATGTTATTAACTTTCCATTACTCTCCTCTTTACACAACATGAGGGTACCATTCCTCACCACTATAGGACTGTTTTATTGCACTGCTGAATTACACATACACAACAGTGAATGTATTAAGTATCACAGTATCCCAAGCTATACTTTTGAAGCCTCAGGGCTAAGGGGCCACTGAAAATATAGCTGTGGTAGCCGACAGCACAGCTGTGCCAACAGGTTTAACAGTCCACATAAGAAATTCAGTGGAGCCAATAGAATACTGACAATTTAACATTGTCTGGTCATCAGCTCTTTGATGTTTCCATCAGTGACAGAACTGAGGTGCACATTTCTAATCAGGTAGCATGTTTTGCATCTGTTACAGACACAAGTGCTTTTAACATGGGAGCTGCTCCACACAGATGCAGCCATGGTGGATCCTATGCAGGGTGTGAGACCAATTTGAAGGGGGGGGGTGGACGTATATGACATACCAAAAACCAAATGTGGTATTCGAGTCTTATACTAAAAAACTCAAAGAAGCTTTATATTGAACAAGGCTATCCTGTATGAGAAGCTATTGCAAACTGGAACTACAAACTCTAGCCAAAAGAAGAAATGAGATCTGTAAAAAATTATTTCATTTGGTGATTGATACAGCAAACAAAATAAATTGCTTCGTCTGGTAAGGCACTCCATTAGGTTAGGAAAATGTGGATGACAGATTTAGGTCATGCAAAAAGGTTTTCAAATAGCTTTGTTTCTTGGGCAATAAATATGATATAGTCATGCTGGAATAGAACAACTCTGGAAGTACAGTG
Organism: Neoceratodus forsteri; assembly: GCA_016271365.2. NCBI lineage: Eukaryota > Metazoa > Chordata > Ceratodontiformes > Ceratodontidae > Neoceratodus > Neoceratodus forsteri. The sequence continues at coordinate 523,643,399 of JADMNL010000023.1, forward strand.
GCAGGTGTTTCTGAACTATGTAGGGGTAAAGCAGTGTTAGGGAGAATGGTTTCAAATCAGTTGAGGGGAGAGTGACAAGTAGGGTACTGCAGAGGGTCTAGTACTTGGACCAACATTGTTTACAATTCACATATTGGATAGTCAGATTGGAATTGAAAACTGGGTGAATAATTGCATTGATGACATGAAATTAGGTGGACCAGTAGAATCAATATTACAATGTGTAAATATTCAGAAATATCTTGACCAGACTGCGGCATGGGTGATGCTTTACTGTGGAATGGCAGTTAATCTGGAAACGTGCTCAGTAACGCATTTGGGGATCAGTAACAGAGGCCATGATTATATACTAAATCGGATAACTCAGGTTGCATGCATGAAACGCTAAAACGATGGCCGCTTAATTTGGGAGCCATCCCGCCTGACTCATAAATCCAAAATAATCTGCTGTATTATCCCTCATTGCATTGACCACCCAAAGCCCGGATATATAGAATTATGCTAAACTGAAACCCTGTTCCCCGAGTTTCATTAGCCTGACACCGTTTGTCCGAAACACACTTGCCTCAATATGCGAAATTCGCCCGCGGCAGAGGTATTTTTTTTTGGGGCTTTGCCCGGCACCCCCTTGCTTAATATAATCAACTTCGCCGCTGGCAAATTTCAGTACTCCCCACAGCCCTCTGATTGCAATGAACCAATGCTTCAAACACATATCGGTCTTGAGTAAGCCTAATGTTTGGTGACTGATAATTCATTGAGCGAAAATCCCACCAGCACTGAGCTTTAGTGCAGGAAAATGGTAACTGTGAGTCCACCTGTGACAGGCCTGACAGATGTGTCGGAGATCAAGACCATGCTGCAGATGTTGATTCGGGATATCCCACGCATCAGAAAGTCTGTGACAGACTTGGATCAGAGGATTGATGCTGTGGTTCTATGTGATAACGGCGATCGCCGGAATAGCGATCGCCATTTGAGCTAGAGTACATTGCTGAAAATAAGTAACGGCGATGTACACTTGCGGTAAACTAAAAGGCGGTGACAGGAATTTAATGTATGTGGGGGGCGGCGCCCCCTGCACCCCCCTACTAAAGGCACCAAGGATAGGCATATGTGTGCTTTTATGCAGACTGCACTAGACAAAATGCTTGATTACTTATGAGACTAGTCCCTGGAAATTGAGAGGGCCCACCAAGTTTTGGACTCCTGACCTGACAGAGGACCCCCACCTCATTCTATCATAGTGTACTTCCTGAGGTACCATATCAAGGAGCAAATGCTGAGGATTGCTTGGGAAGGAGGACATTTGTGCTGGAATGGTTACCATGTGTATACATTTCAGGGCTACTCAAAGAATCTTGTGGACAGGCACAAAAATTTTGCACTGCTCCAGAAAGACCTGGCCAGACAGAATATCCCTTATGCCCCAAGATATCCGGCCACCCTGCAAATTCAGCAGAAGGGGCCGTGGTACTCATTCTATACACCACAAAATGCTGCTAAAATTGTGTGGAGAGCAACCTAAGGAAGTATGAGGAAACCAGATTTCCATAACAACTAGCCTCCCCACAGAAAAGCAAACAGAACAGGGGCAGTACGTTGGGAGCTTCTTCCTCGCAGGATGCATTGCTGAAACACTCCCAGGGGTTGGTCTGGTGGTGCAGAGGGCTGAGGCATTCATTCTTCACCTGCTGCCATGCTGACGACCCAGGTTCAGGAATGAACCTAAGCCAATCCGGCCTCGGCCAGGGAAGGAGGACTAAGTATCCCAACAGATGCTCTCCTTTTCCGGGGTGGTAGGGCAGCCTGCTTTGCTATGCCACCATCACCTAGGTGACCATAGGTGGCAGTGCAGGTCAGGAGCAGCAGTTCCCTGTGGGGGTCACTCCCAGCAGAAGACATGAGCACATCCAATGACGTGTACATGTGAAGCCGCCACCTCCACAGAGCATCCGTGGGTCAGGGAATGAGAAACAAGGAAATATCTCGAGCCTGCAGGATGAAGCCACCTCTCCTCACTGGCCCTGCACCCCTCACACTGAGTTTCTAGAACCGCAACTGAGTTAAACTCCACCCTGGCTTGAGGAACCTATTGGGAGGGGGGCTCTGCCACAGGGGGTAAACTGTGGAGCACTGTAAAGGCTGGTAAGGTAAATCCCAGGGACAGCAGGATGATGGGGCTGAGGGAGAGATGGCAGATAAGGGGCAGGTTGGATGACTCGGAGAAAAACAGAAAATAAAAAATAAATAAATAAGCTGGCCCAGTGGCACAGAGGGCTGAGACACCTTGCACCTTACCTCTTACCATGCCAGCGACCCAGAGTTGGGAACAAGCTTGGGTAGGCAGAGGTCATTTGGAGGGGAGAGGAATGAACATCTAGAAGATAGCTCTCCTCTACTGGGGTTGGGAGGCTTGTCAGCTTAGCCCTTGCCTGCCCTCAGGTGGCGGCCTGGAGGTGGTGCCGGCAGTGCAAGTGGCGTGTAGGGAGGGGCCACAGTTATGTAGCGTGTGCGCACCGCCACACACATGCACTTACGTGACCCCATGGTTAGGGAATAAGGGGTGAAAAAGGAAAATTGGTTGGCATGGGCTACATAAAGCCCTTCCCGCCTACCTCTGTCCCATCACCCGGTCTCTAACCCAACAATCTGGATGCGGGTCTTTGAGTAGGGGGAGGACAGCCTTCCCCTTCTCAGTCCCCCAACGGGGGGCAATCAGTGAAGGATCAAGGGTTCAGAGACCAAGGAGAGATAGGTGCCAGGTGAGAGGAGGCAGGGAGAGGGCTCAGAGACACCCGCCCCAACCAGCGACCAGCAGAAGAAAAAGTTATAAGGAAAAAAAGCTATAAATAAAGAAACAGCCCCAGAGATGTGGGAAATCTACAACAGCAGGGTTACCATGAGAAGCCTGGCAATCCATGAAGCCAAACAACAAAGAACCCGAGGCCAGGATCAAACTTCCAAACAGAGGGAGATCACAAGTCTGAGATGATTGAGTAGCAAGGGATCAAGACATTTGACTCCAGAATAGAGTACTCTCTCTTCAGAACTTGAACCCCCCCCCCCAGCAAATTGTCAAGGGAGCCAGAATCAACCAAGGTCAAGCAACAGGTACAGGAGGAACCAGATCTGAATGACCCAAGTGACATGGACAGAGCCCTCACAATGACCGCTGGGGAAGACTACTAATTTCACACAAGCTGAGCCACAATAATGGAAAGGAACTTGTAACCTGCTAATCACCAGATCCCCAGATTCGATGGGCACACACAACCTAAGTGAGGAGTTATGCTTGTGTAACATTGCTGTACAACATTAGCGCTGGCTGTATACTCTAGAGGTTAGAGTAATGAGCTGTGAATGAGCTTAGTACATCCAGCAGACTTGGGTTGGATTCCCACAACCTCCACTTGCATACTGCGTGACCCTGAGCAAGTCATTTAACCTCCCCTGTGCTCCCGGATTGCCCCTGAAAACAGGCCTTGTGCCTCGTGGGCCTTACTTGGTTATCAATGAATAAAAAAATTCTTGGCAGTCTGGAGGTTACCTCACTGAGTGAGATGTTTGACTGTTATATATGGATACTTTGCTATTTGTTCTCTCTGTCCCGTAAGGGACTACCACACTGTTGAGGCACTGTGAAGGCAAAGGAATCCCTTTTGAGGGGGGGGGTCCCACCACTAGAGGTGCTGTGAGAACATAATTCCTTTAAGTTACAGGCACTTTAGGAAGGAGCCCCAAGAAGACAGAAGCACAATGCTGGAGGAGAAGGGGAGGGTAGTGGGAGCAAAAAAAACAGTGCTTCTGAATGAGGCTGGTTTAAATAGCACATGGATGAGGGTGTGGCTTGTTGCTCTTGCCCATCGAACTGCAGGCATAGCCTTTTCAGTCAGTTGGCATATGCAACCTAAGTGAGGAGTTATGCTTGTGCAATATTGTTCATAGTCTGGAGGCTAGTTAAATGAGTGAGTTGTTTGACTGTTATATGCGGATACTTTGGCCATTCGCACTCTCTGCCCCCTAAGGGTCTACCACCTTGTTGGGGTACCATGAAGGCAAAGGAAAGCTAGAAACATAGAATGTGATGACAGATAAGGGTCACTGAGCCCACCCAGTCTGCTGATTTTTTTTCCAATGTGCATTTGTTTGCTGCAGACCCTACTTGATCTATAGCACAACCCCCCCTTACCTCTGTGATACCCTTGTGTCAGTCTCAGACCTTTTTGAACCCCACCACTGTTTTAGCCCCCACTACCTCTGCTGAAAGACTGTCCCAGGCATCTACCACTGTTTCTGTGAAGAAGTATTTCCACATCCCCTGAATTTACCCCTCCAGTTTCATATCATGCCCCTTCTTCTAGAGCACCTTTTTCTCTGAAAGATACTAATCTCCTCTACCTTGTTTACCCCTGTGAGGTATATAAAGGTTTTATCACTTCCCCCCTCTGCCTCCTTTCCTCCAAGGTGCACATGTTTAACTCCTTTAACCTTTCCTCATAGGGCTTTTGATGCAGACCATGCATCATTTTGATAGCTCTCCCTTGAACCGCCTCTGCTCTGTCTATATCCTTCCTGAGATGCAGTCTCTCTAGCTGGACACCATACTTAAGATGTGGTCCTATATATACAGGCAGCAACACCTTACTTTACCTGTCAGTGATACTCCTTCCTATTCACCCCAGCATTCCACTAGCCCTTTCAATTGCCTTGTCACACCATCTGGCCACCTTTTGTTTAGCCAATATGATTACCCTCATTCCTGCTTTGTCTTTGACAGTATCATTCTGCCCATTTTGTACTCCACCCCTGGGTTTCTATGGCCCAGGTGCATTATTTTGCACTTTTTTGCATTGAAACCCAGCTGCCATACCCTTGACCACTCTTCCAGTATTTTCAGATCCAGGCCCATCCTTTCCAGCACCCCCCCCCAAAAGTGTCCATTCTACTAGAAATTTTGGTGTCATCTGCAAAGAGGCAAATCTTCCCTTCCAGTTCCCTACTATGTTACTTATAAAGACACTGAAGTGAACCAGCCCAAACTTTGATCCTTGAGGTACCCCACTAGTCACCCTCCCTCCCTTCCTCGAAGCTCACTCCATTTACCACCACCCTCTGTGTCCTTTTTGCTAACCAGTTTCTTACCCAAGTTACCATCTTATTACCCACTCCCAAGTCTCCCAGCTTGGTCACCAGTCTCCTAAGGAGGGTTCCACCCCTAGAGATGATGTAGGAACATCATTTTTTTTATGCCAAAGGTACATTAGGAAGGAGTCCAAAAGAACTGCAAAGCAGGTGGTGAACACAGAGACTGATAGGAGTAATGACAGACAGCTTAGGCTGGTGATGACTGATAACAGATAGAGACATGACTTCCAGAAGGAGAGGGGGACTGGCAGGGTTGTAGGATGATAAAGTAAGACATTGTCCGACTCCAACTCACAGCAGAAATCCTGCTACTAGGGTAAACACTCCAATTAAATATAAATGCTAAATTATGGCCTTTGGAACTCAGGGGAGAAAAAACCCTTTGGAGAAAATCTCTGGAGATCCATTGCCTCGACCACTATGTCTCCTGGCATGGATAATTATGATTATGACAGCTCAGCTTTGCTAAATTAAAATTCAAATTGAGGGGAAGATTTAGAGGAATAACTCTCACTCTGTCCCTGTAACAAGGTAATGCTGTGGGATGCTGCAAGTTGATCTCTACAGCTAAAGGAAGTTTCCCACAAAGGATGCCCACCCCTTGAAGTGTGAAATGAGGAGAGTAGTAACTGGTAAAAGGCTAGTACCCAGCTTTGAGACCATAAGGAGTCCTAACCTTGACTGGAAACTAAGGGAAGGGGATACAAAATGAGACTAGGTGGACCTTAGGCAGGCGCAGGGAAAACAGCTTTCAGAGATGCTGTTTATGTGGTCTGCACAACTAAAGAAACCCAGCTGGGCTTAGAGCTCCACCCTCTGGCTGCTGAAATCTTAAATGGTACACCATGAGGTGCCACGAGAGAAGGTCTGTATGGCTAAAGCTTCTGCTGGGGCATAGGAACATACCATCTAGTGGGACTGCTGGGAGGCACCACAGGAGACAAGCAGCCTACAGAGGAGGACACCCACCTGACGAGGGACTCACCCTCAAGGTGTGGCCCACAAGGGGAGCGAGTGAGCATCTCTACCCACAGGGCAAAATTCTGGGACTGTGATGATGACGAGAAGGAATGCATTCATGGAGTCTGGCAACATGGAGACAGAAACTGACTGACTGAAAGTGGACTGCTGAAGGAGGTCGTATGTAATGTTAGCAACTCCGGAACGGTGAGTACTACTGTCGGTGAGGGAATGACAGTGACGATGAATGGTGACAAAAGTTTCACCCCTTCTTCGATGTGCTACAACCTCAGAGTTGGTTATTTATGTAAGTGGGGTACAGGGAGCAAAGCCTCCTACAATGGGGGGTGTGGGGGCGCAAAGACCCCCCCAAAAAAACAGTCACTGTTTGGGTCATTCCTGACATTGCTTCACAATTCCAGACTTGCCGTTCTGGAATTGCTAATATCATGTAAACCCTAGGCAGTGCTATTCCAAGGGCTACTGCCCCTGTCTTTATTGCTATGCACAGGTTGAGGGGCCTGGATTCAGTTATAAGGTACCTCCACCCAGAGTAATGGTATTGGGGATGTTTACCAGTTCTGCTATAGCCCTCTGAAAAGCTATAACTACCCACCAGCCCTCCTAGTGGCCCAGTACCTGATACAGCAATAACTTCACAGTCAGTACAAAATTGTAATAATATGCACACACCCTTCACACTTACCACCAGGGCTGGACTTGCAGCAACATCCCTGGAGACCCCCTGTAAAATAAGGTTAGCAATACAGTTGCACACTTTCAGCACTGTAACCCAACTAATAATATGCACACTAACCAGGTTAAACATGAAAAAAGACAATCAGGTTTATTTAGGGGTAGTGAACAAGGAAGTGGCATGAATTTAGTCAAATGATTAGCAGTTTGATTTGATTCAGTTTTGGCATGCACTTTTAGTCCCAAAATAACAGTCACACAACATTGGGTACCTAGGATGGAAAGTCTGGCTAGCCGGAGGCATTGCCTGGGGGTGGTCGGTGTTGCAGCTGATGTTGGGGCCCTTGATTGAAAGAAAAGGCAGTTAACATGTAAAACAACCAGATGATCATTTGTAATCGGAGCCGGATGGCTCAGTCTCTTGCAAAACCCAGAAAATAGAAGCAGTTAGATGGTACCCCAGATGCTCTAAATATTTGTTGCAGGGAGCTACCCTGATTGTACTCACGCTACCAGGTTCTGCTGGAATGCACGTGATATGGAGACCTTGTGGTGTTTACAGATGAGCATGGGGAAGCAGGGCCAACATGATGCACCTCTTCTTCATGGCCTTTCCTCCAGGTGGCCACAACCTGCGAGTTGTTGTTGCATAGGGGCTGGATCCCCGAAGACGGTCTCTCGCTGAAGCAGTCTCTGGTGCAGGAATTTCAATCTGGGCCAGATTGGCAAGGCCCAGGCAGGATGAATAGATTGGCAAAGTTCGTAAGCTTCTGCTGGTGAAGCCTCCAGCTGGTGTAACAGGTCTGACTGTGTGCAAGCAGGTCTCAACCCATGTAACACATTCAGCACATTCAAAATAGACAGCTATTACTCTGAACAGTTCAGATACAGTCTGGTTGCAATTCAGCAACTTTACGAATCAAACCTTTCGATCTGAGCACATCTCGCATACAAGCTGGACCGATCGTTTCACAGGAGCAAATCTTCGGTCCAAATCACAAGTAGCACTGGTAACACTTCTTTCTTTCTTCTGCCGCAGTTCCAGCTTCAGTCAGAAAGTTCTGTCCTCTGCGATAGGCAGTCCCAAGGCAGGAGAAACATGGCAGGGAGGCAAGGTAGGCCTCTTCCAGCTGATTCCCCTACACTCCTCAGGGAGCAGCTGCTCAAAAGCGCAAGCTTCTCAATCTTCAACCTCCAACTTTAACTCATCCCTTGTCTCATGTAGCACTGTGGATTTCACTTGTAATCCAGGGCTCGGGTTAGCTAGGGAAGCTGTCAATCACAGTTTGGGCTCCCCCTCCAGGCTAGTTTTGATGCCAACCTAAAAACTACAAAACTACAAAAACAGCAGTTTTCCTTCCCACAAGACCCATGGGCCAGGATCCATTTTAGGCCCCAGAGTCTGAGAGGTCCAACTACTGGAAATCCCGGACCTAACATGGTGGCTTCCATTCAGAAAGATAAGCTGCAAGGAAAGCAGATTAAACAAACTTCTCTATTTCAAATGCAACAGCATATAAACAGTAAATAAGCACAATTTCCATATGGGCTCCCTCTGCACAAATATCGACTGCAGAGTGGAGCAAAACAGAGTGGTGGCTGGCTGGTCGCAAGCCCTACATCACTTGGACCCTGCTCCGACCATTTACTTAACACAGATCAGCTAGTCTCTTAAAGGGGCAAGTGAGGAGGCTCAACATGGTACTCACACGTAAATACACAGAATCACACTGAGATGGGACACCAGCCTGGCAGTGGCATTGAGAAGCCCAGGAAGACATTAAAGTAAACCCCAAATTGGAGGGGAGTTACAATCACATAGAATCCTGAAGGAGCGACTGATATGACTGATAGTGAGTGACTGAATGATGATGAGTGCTGAAACAAATGACTAATATTGATGAAGACTGAAAAGGTACTGAGAACTGAATGCATATCAAAGGCCAAAACTATAGGTAAAACCCAGCCTCAAGCAAAAAACACTGGAAGCTGTATTATACTAAGACTAAGGTGATAGATGCTGAAGCAGACTGACAGAGTAAGAATGACTGAAGTGACAGAGTAGGAGGGGGAGCAGCTGCCTTACTAGGAAGCCAGGTGAAATCAATTTAGGAGGAATGCAGTGGAACTAAGAGAAGGTTTGCAAGTGGCTTGGTGTGGACAGCAGATAGAAAAGACTGAGACAGCACAGGCCAAAAACAGCAGAATGACATGGATAGTACATACTGTAGAAACTAGTAAGCACACTGAAAACTAAAAGAGAAGGAAATATGGGAGTCACATGAGGACATAAGTGCAGCAGGCAAGGCTAACCAAGGGAAAAGAAGGAAGCAGAGGCTACAGACAGGAACGGCACAAAGACAAAATACTAACCTAAGAAGCTGCTGAAGGCACAAACCAAGCAGAATTCCCAAAACACAATAGAAAGCAGGAGCAGACAAGGGGAGGAAAAAGTTGGGGGCAGAGCCCCAACAGAGCCTCCTGCTGTAGCAAAGAAACAGTGCTTCCAACTAAGGCTGGGGGAAGCTGGCTTAACTAGCTCATGAAGGGGTGGGCAGCTTGTTGCTCCTACCCATCAAACTGCAGGCATAGCCACTATGTCAGAACTGAACAATGAAAAGACTCTCTGGCTGAAGGGACTCTCTGACAGGGACTAAATTTCATAAAGTGTGAAATGTAATTTTCTGTTCTAGCTCCACTTAAAGTATGATAACGACAGTGATAGCAACAACTGTTGAATGAATTGTGAGCCATGGGGTTTTCTGCCCTTCAGGTCCTCCTCACCTTCAATTCAGCTGTCTGTTGCTGATGATATCAAGTATGTTATATTTCCTTTGTTGGATCTGCTAATGTAATGATATGATCTCTTTTTTTGTTTTTGTTTTTCACTGAATGCGATGTAATGAGATGGGAGGGGAGAGAGAAGGGGTAATCTGAGGAGAACATCTCTCAGAACTGGATAGTGCAGACAGGACTCGGTAAGTAGCCTTTCCCTTCAGCCAGCAGCTTCTTGTGTCTCTCCCCATCACCGCTTCTTGCATCCTGAGACCACAAAGCTTGCGGTAGTAACTGTCAATGTCTCAACTGATTAGAGCTCTTTCCACAGCCAGTGAATTAATGGCCTGCATGTCCTTGAACTTGCAACCACTGGTTGTAACCCTGGCCTTAGAGGCTGAATGGTGACAAAAGCTCCATCAGTTTCTACTTGGGATATTGGCAGCCTTCAAAATGATGCCTTTGCTTAAGATACTGTGTTGTTAAAATAAACTTCCAGTCCCAGTTGCAACTAAATAGTGGCGCAAGCTGGACAGGCTATTATCCACCTTTTTGTGGCAACTTTAAAAAAACTGTTTTGGGCAGAAGATTCTCAGGGCACTGACCTGATCAGGAGGATGGAATGCTCCCTTGCCCTGGGCATATCATGTGGACAACGGCACTCACCAGGTGACATATTGGATATTGGGAAGACAAGAAGCAGCACCCCTTTTTCTGATGCAAGCTGAGCAAGCACTAGCAGGGGGTATACTGTTACCATCTTTTCTTTTTAGGGGTAAAATGGAAAAAGAAGAGCTGCTACTCACATTTAGCTACACAGTACCTCACTCTTGTGGCTAGCAACAGAGTGCCTGAGTAAATGGCTGAAGGATAGCCTAGGCTGACATGACAGTCTTTGGCACAATCCACAGATTCAGGTAAGGGTGAAGATCCTGAAATGGAAAGGATGGTGGAAAAATGGTACGGTGACACTCAGACAGTTCATCTGTGGACAAACAAAGGTACTGAAATCTTCTTGACAGCTGCAGGTGAAATTTGGGTTCTTGGTATCTCACCACTGGCGATATTTACAGCATGGACATGTTCTGAGAAGGAGGCTGGGAAATGGGTACAAATATGTTCCTACAGAGAAGACCACTACAGTAGACTGTTAGCTAGTGAAACAAAGTAGCAGGAGTGGCCCGATGGCTCAGTGGAAGTACTCCATGCTTCCATGATGGCGACCCAGATTCGGAAGCGAGCCCAGGTCTACTGGGATCAGGCAACCAGGTTGCAGAGTGCTCCCAAAGGGAGGACAACCCGGCTGAGGAAGGACATGGCCAGGCTCTGACAGAGCCGCAGTCCCTTGTGGTGTGCCAGGGAGTTTGCTTCCTTACAAAGGGGTGACACATGCCCAGAGTGTGCTGTTGCTGTTGAGGTCACCAGAGGCTGTGCTTGCCATCATGGTGTGATGGGAGGGATATGTGAGTAAAACTAGGAGGAAAGATAGAGCCTGGGCTTCATAACACCCTGCTTGCTCACTGTGGACCTACACTGTCACCATGGAGACCTTGGCACATGTTGGATGCATACCAGGGGGAGGGACTGCCTTCCCCTGTCTATCCTGTCATGGAGGGGTAATCCTTGGGGACAACCAGTGTAAGACCCTGGGGGGAGACAGATGCCAGTGGTGTGGGAGTGGGACAGAGGCTGAAGCAACCATCCAGGTGTCCAAGGGCGATAAACAGTAGCTGAAAAAAAAAGGGGCGAGGAGAGTTAATTTACCAACATATACAGGGCCGCTGCATACCCAACTGGGATCCTCAGAGGTTGAAGTGGAGCGGAGATCTGCAGTGGAGATTTCCATGGATACCAGGGGGAGGTGCTGGAAGCTAGACCACCAGGATCACCCAGGGACATAGACCACGTAAAGTGGACATACCCCATTACAGATAGTGTTTGGCAGGGAATCATGCACAGGGCAAAAAGCATCACTAGTGGGCCAGCAGAGCACTCTTCACTGCTTTGGAGACTGAGAGACAGTAAGAAGATCCAGGGGCCTGTGTCCTCCTTTTGTCCAATGTTTTACTCTATGTCAATGGAGGCCAAATGGCAAAAACTGATGAAATAAAGGCAAACAGATAGCCCTTCAGTTATGGAGTGGCACGCTGGGGTCACTAGAATGGCATCCTTTGTGAAGATCATGCTCAGGAAAAGGGGTATGTAGGGTATTTCTAAAACTAGCTGTCAGCCATGGCTGAAACAGTTTGTAAAGGGGGTAGTATTAATGGGGTAAGGATAAGGAAGGGTACAGAAGTAGTACAGCACTTGAACTAAGACCTAGACCAGTACATCCCCCTCCCCAACCTCTAACCTATATGGTACTAATAGATGGAGTAGGTACATTTAGGTATCAGGACAAGAATGACCCCAGAGAGAGATAGGCTAAGGGTTGCAGGGGAAAGTCTCAGGAATCAGGTACACAAATATGCAAAGAAAGAGAACACACACATATGATCTCTTATCTTCTCCTCTTTATCTCACTCCTTTTGCTAACACTGGTAATTGTAATAGGAGAAAGTAGCAAGAAATAGATTGGTGTTAATGACCCACTCTGAGTAGATGCTGCAGATTTGCTTCTCCTGGCGCAGAACAAGAACCTGGAAGAGGAATCGGAAGAATATGGTTCTATCAGTATGTGTGTTTATGAATGTAGTCACTAGATGCCCAGACGTGGCTGAAAACAGATCCTTTTGACCCAGTCCACCTTCCTGGCAAAATGGAAATAATTCAAATTATTAGAGCACATTGGTTAGATAAAGTTAATAGACTTTACAAAACAGAATGCTGAATAAACAGGATATGTTATCATATCCTCTTCTGTCTACCCTATCAAACAAGGAGCACTAGGGGGACAAAAATGCACTCCTTAAAAGTTCCTTTCCATAGAACTTCCCTCGGCCAACGCTCTTATGAGTACTGTGCACCACTCAGACTATACTCTCTCAGTGAAGATATACAAAAAGAACTCTAACTAGACCCTTTTAATGTGAAACTATGTGCCTCTCTAGCCTCTTCTAGTAGTTGCGACTGCTAGCTCTATTTCATCTCCCCTCTGCTACACCTGGCATCCCATCCCCTGTGTCAATCTCTTCTTTACTTTCCTTCCCACATCATGTATCTAACATCTCCTATCTAACCTGCTCAACTCCCTCAGTTCTTATTCCTCCTAATATCATTTCTGGATTAACATTCTATCTTCAACCCATTTCCAACTTTCTCTTTTCTAACTTCTCTAGCTCTCTCAGCTCCTCCTTTGAATTATCATCTCTAACCAAACATTCTATCTCAACCATCTCCTTACATTCTTTGCCTCCCTCACTTTTTCCCCTCCCCTCCTTTTTCCCTTTTTCTTTAGCTTTCCCCTTAGCACCTTTTGGCTAAGACAGGTTAACCAGATATATGCTTTCTGTATTTCTCCTACTCTGCAATCTTACTTTCCCTCTAGTACCCCACCTTCGGCCCCCTCCGTGACATGTCCCTCAATAAGCCCTCTCTGGTCACCTTACCCCTGCTTAAACTTTGTAATTGTGTCCCTACTTTCCCTTTACCCTCTCCGGTTATATTAATCTTTCTCTCTCTCTCTCTCTCTCTCCTCCCACCACTCCTCCCCCACCCATACACCCATAATCTTATTTTTCTACACATTCTTCCATACAACCCACACTTTTCCTCATCACTTACCCCCTACTCTGACAGCACCTGTGTCTCCCATCACTAGTATCCCTATTACTGCTAAGATGTGCACTTATTCTAGGGTCAACATTGCCTAACAATTACTTATTACAAACCCATACTTATTGACAAATAACTCAGAATTCCATTATATGCCTCTAATTTTTGTGTATGTAACTTTCAATATTATATTTAATGTCCTAGTGTATGGTATAAATGGCCCTGTAGCCACAATCTGGTCTTGTTTTCAAGACTTACCTTTCAAATTTGTGTAAGCAACTTTCAATCACTCTTTGTTTTGTCTTTAATGCTCTGTACTTTGTTCCCTGTATTTCAATTTTGTGCAAACTTTATGACATGGAACCCATGTAAAAGAGCCTCTGACTCAAAGGTATTTCCAAATCTTTGCTAAAATAGTAAGTTTACATTTCTTCTTCTATGGCTCATATAAACAGAAACATTTAGACAGCAGTAGGAGTTTCGTTGCACGGAACACTACTATTAAAAATGTGTTATATTTGTAATACTTACCAATCCTAGTTTAAATTGCAATAATATACCTTTATGTTATACTTACATGTTGACTGGTAATGAGATAAGTTTGTTAGTGTTATACTTCAATGGGGTAACCCCCGACTAGGAATGAACTTGTTACTATATTTGTTGATTTGCTCAAATGTTTCAATAAAATATGTTATGCAAAAAATAAATGGAGTAACTCTCAGTAAAGTGACAAAAGACAGAGACCTGGGAATTATAGTCACCAGTGCCTGAAAAAGGGGACACAGTGTGATGAGGGTAAATAGGGTGCTGCTGGAGCGTATAAGGAGACGTTTTTGTAGTAGATCAAACAATATCATGGCACCACTATATAGAGGATAATGTATGGTCCTCTATCGTTAACCGGTTAGTTAACAGTCGAAAGGTTGCCAGGGCGACCATGTAAACCTCGAGATCGAAGCTCGAGAGGGTTACGTCGCCATGGCAACCTCGAGACGGTTAAAATTGACCGGTTGCGATAGAGGAACCATACATTATTTTTTATAGTGTATGGTCCCACTATCAAAAATTAAATGGCTTACGTTTTTTAAAAAGTCACCGCCGCGGCCCTTCAGTCCTTCCCCGTCGGTTTCCCTTCAGTCGGTTCCCCGTCGAAAAAAAAGCACGCACATGAGCAGACTGATCGTTAGTTAACCTATCGATGACGAGGATCGATAGGTTAACAACATATCTACGTCACATCGATAGGTTAACAACCTTAGGAAATGATGATTTCCTAAGGTTAACAGCGTTCTAACATACATTATATAAGAATAATGTGCAGCCACATTTGGATTGCTGCTAACGGTTCTGGTCGCCAACATCGACATGAGACAGGGTCCGACTGAAAAGAGTCCAGATGAGGATGGCTAGAATGATGAGGGGATTAGGAAATCCCACAAAAGTAGACAGTACAAGCATAGGGCCTATACCCTCTGGAACACAGAGGAATTAGAGGTGACTGCCTGATGATGCATTGTATTATAAGAGATGACCAACTGATGAGCAATCTGAAATTAGAGTTTAAAGGGGAACAGGCAGTACAAAGGGCTCCACACCCCACTTTGTGTGCAAAAACATTTTGGTTCACTACTGTGCATATATTTTAGAATATCCTTTGAGTTATTTTGGATTTTATCTATTTATTTCCTGACACTGTGTACAGTGCCCTGAGTCTTTTGGAAAGGACACCATATAAATTAATCTACTACTACTAGTACTTGTAGATTGTATCAGACTAATTCAGCTTACTTCTAGGCTGACATCATCTGCAACAAATCATAGAATTCCCTGTAGCTGACATCAGAGCAGTACTGCAGCAGTGGGAGATTCAATAGCCTGCAGTGCATGTTAGAGTTTATATAAGCTCAGAGCTTTTGTTTGCTGGACCCAATGCCTTTCCGGTGCTATGTACTGTCACAGGGGACTGTACTTAACCTCTGGAGATAAGCAGAACTGGAAGACATCTGACCTGAGATTATAAAAGCTCTGACATGCGCTGCAAGCTATTGAATCACCCACTGCTGCAGTACTGTTCTGATGTCATTTATAGGGGATCCTGGAATTTGTAGTCACAAATGTCAGCCTGGAAGTAAGCAAGATCAGTCTGATACAAGGTACTATAAGATTAAGTAAATCAAAATGTTTTTGCACACAAAGTGCACATTGGACCAGCGGGGAACCCCTTTGTGCTTACTGTTCCCCTTTAATGGAGAAAATCAAATATTATGGGAAAACACATAACAAGTAAGCGGGAGGAAATTTAGGATGAGCAGAAAGAAATACTACTATACACAGAGAATGGTGGGAAAGTGGAATATGTTGCATCCAGGAAGGGTCCAGGTTGCTCCCCTTATATCTGAAGAATACAAAGGTTTGTCTTACATAGAAACATAGAATTTGCTAGCAGATAAGGACCGCTAGGCCCATCAAATCTGCCCATTTCCCTACCTTTATCAGCAGCCATTGACCCTACTTGGTCCTCAGCTTAGCCTCTCTTTCCCCCCTCTAGGGTACCCTTATGCCTATTCCATGCATTCTTGAATTTTCTCCCCATGTTATGTTTGCTCCCACTACCTCCTTTTATAGGCTATTCCATGCATCTACCACCCTTTTTGTGAAGAAAAACGTCCTCACATTGCCCCTTAGCCTACCCCCCTCTAATCTCATATCATGTTCCCTCATTCTTGTACATCTCCTAAACTGAAAGGTGTTGCCCACCTGCACCTTGTTAATGCCTTTAAGATACTTGAAGATTTCTATCATATCTTCCTGTTCTTGCTTCTCTTCCAACGTATACATAAAAAGGTCCTTTAATCTTTCCTCGGACATCTTCTGGTACAAGCCCTGCACTATTTTAGTTGCTCTTCTCTGAACTGCTTCCACCCTGTCTATGTCCTTCAGAGACATGGCCTCCAGAACTGTACGCAATACTGTACTCCAGATGAGACTTCACTAGAGTTTTGTACAGTGTCATTACCACCTCCTTTCTTCTGCTAGTGATACCCCTTCCTATGTACCCCAGCATGCCACTGACCCTCTTCACTGCCTTAGCACACTGCCTGGCCACCTTCAGGTCTTCTGAAACAATTATTCCCAATCCCTTGCTTCCTTGGTGACCGTCAATAACTCACCCACCCAGTAGCCCTCCCCCGGGTTTCTGCCCTAGGTGCATAACTTTGCACTTCTTCGCGTTGAATCTTAGCTGTCAAGATTTGGACCATTTTCCAGTTTTTCTAGATCCCTTCTAATTTTCACCACCCCCATTGGAGTGTCTACTCTGTTGCATATCTTGGTGTCATCTGCAAAGAGGCATACCTTGGCTTGTCTGTTTGCAGATGACACTAAGATCTGCAACAGAGTAGATGATCAGATGGGGTGGGCAGAATGAAAAGAGATCTGGATAAACTAGCAAAATGGTCAGAAAAGTGGCAACTGGGATTTAATGCAAAGAAGTGCAAAATCATGCACATAGGGAAGAGAAACCCTGAAGCCACCTATAGGCTGGGAGGGGAGTTGCTAGCAGTCACAAAGGAAGAAAGAGACTTGGGCACATCATCACCACTGATGACCTGAAATCATCCAAGCAGACCTCTAAAGCAGTAGGTAAGGCTAGGGGGTGTTAGGGTATATTAGTAGGGGTATCACAAGTCGTAAGAGGGAGGTAATAATCCCTCTTTACAAGACACTGGTTAGGTCCCATCTGGAGTACTGCGTGCAGTATTGGAGGCCACACCTTCACGAGGACATTAACCAAATTGAGGCAGTACGGAGAAGGGCAACCAAATGGTGCGAGGACTGCATCAGAAGACATATGAGGACAGATTAACAGAGCTCAATATGTATACCCTTGAGCAAAGGAGGGAGAGAGGTGATATGATCGAGGCATTCAAACACCTTAAGGGCATTAACAAGGTGAAAGAGTCTAACATGTTTAAATACAAGAAAAATAGCAGGACAAGAGGACACAGCATGAGATTAGAGGGTGGTCGATTAAGGGGGAATGTGAGGAAATTTTTTTCCACAGAAAGGGTGGTGGATGCATGGAATGACCTACCTCAAGAAGTAGTGGCTATGAATACAGTGCAGGGCTTCAAACAGGCATGGGATAGGCATAAGGGAGCAATACAAATGAGTATGAATAGATAGGTCACTGACAGAGCAAAGGCCGATGGCACATTTATAAGGTAGAAAAAGAAATGGGCAGACTGGATGGGCCTTACGGTCCTTATCTGCCGTCAACTTCTATGTTTCTATGTTACCTTCCCTTCCAGTCCATTAGCAGTGTCACTAATGAAGACATTGAAAAGGACTGGCCCCAGGACTGAACCTTGTGGTACCCCATTGGTCACCCTCCCTTTCCTTGGCTTGAACCCCATTCACCACCACCCTCTGTTTTCTGTCTCTTAACCAATTTCTAACCCAGTTAACTACCTTGTGACCCAAACCCAGGCTACCCAGCCTGTTTACCAGTCTTTTATGTGGAACGGTGCCAAAGGCCTTACTAAAATCAAGGTAGGCAACATCTCCTGCCCCCCAGTCCACCTTCTTTGCCACCCAGTCAAAGAAATCTATCAGATTCGTTTGACATGACCTTCCTGCAGTGAATCCATGCTGCCTTGAATCCTGTGCTTCACTGGATTACAGGTGTTCCACTATCCTTTCCTTTAGCAGCACTTTCATAATCTTCCCCACTACTGAGGTGAGACTGACTGGTCTATGGTTACTACCTCCTATTTGCTCCCACTTTTGTGAAGAGGGATCATATGTGCCCTCCTCCAGTCCTCCAGAACCACTCCTGTATCTTGGGTCATCAAAAGACTCTGCAAACCGGTACTTGCAATAAGATGGATGAACACCACTTCAAGGGAATCTGTTCATTAAATTTTATTTCCAGATTCTCACAAAACATGGCTGAGCCGTGGCTGAGTGACATTTCATGGCTAGCGTCACTTCATCAGGCCTGCTGTGCTCATAATCTGTCAAAGATGCCAGTAAAATTTACAGTAAGTGTAATGTAATTCCTATATGAATCCAATGAAGCACACAATCAGCGCAGTTCTGCATTGCATTACTATGCTTTAAAAGAGCTACAATGCAGAACTATGATTTTGCTTTTAGAAAACTTAAACAAGGACAGCAAGCACATACAACTGTATAGCACTGAGAGGCAAAGGCTTGTGCTAGACCAAAAGTACTTGAATGTAACTGTTTTACAGCGGCAGTTGGTATATCATCGTTTAGCGAGGAAATCAAGATGGCGGCTCGGAATTATTTCTTTATTTTTGCTTTCTTATTGAGATGCGACTGACTGGCACCTCTTTCTGGTGGTAATGCTAGGATTTACCATGGCTAGGAGGTACCAGCTATCCAATCAGATTGCTTTAATGTATAAGCCATTGTATATTAAGAAATAAACCACTCCAGGGTGTGGGTGATGCTGGGTTTATCCACGCCTGGAGTGGTTCGGTCAGTGGTTGGTATTTAACAACTGCCTAACCGAGATCCAAGATTGGAAGTGTGCCAACTGGCTGAAGTTGAATTCCGACAAGACCGCGGTGTTGGTGGTGGACCCAGGTCGTTGTGTAGAGGCGTCCTCAGCAGGTGCTAGGAGGCTGCCAGCTGAGGTCCTCTGAACAGGTGCGGAGTCTGGGCATTATTCTTGATGAGGGGCTGACCCTGAAATCTCAGGTGTCGTCTGTCATAAAGACCTCGTTTTACCATCTGAGGAATATCGCCTGGATTAAACACCTTGTTCCACCCAGCGACCTACTGACGCTGGTCCATGCCTTTGTGACCTCATGCCTATATTACTGTAACTCTCTGTACCTAGGGTTGCCAGGGGTGGACATCTGCCAGCTGCAGCTAGTGCAGAATGCAGCAGCCAGGTTACTGACTGGGCTTTCTCGATCTAGCCACATTACACCTGTGCTACATGAGCTGCATTGGCTGCCAGTTCGGTGGAGGATGACCTTCAAGGTCAGTCTGCTGACCTATAAATCCCTACATGGATTGGGAGCATGTTATCTACAAGAGCTTCTGTGCCCCTACTACCCTCTTGACTGCTCCATTCCACCAACAAGGGACTGCTAGAGATTCCCAGGGTGTGGTTGAAGACTTCTGGTGCATGAGCTTTTGCTTATGTAGCACTTACCCTGTGGAATTTTCTACCTCATCAGGTTTGGGAGTGCCTGACTATGGAGAGCTTTAAGGCTGCACTGAAAACCTAACTATTTAATCAGGCTTTTTTGTAATCGAGATACAGGATTTTAGCTGTGAATATCTGCATTTTAATTGGTTTATGTTTCTATTTTAATTGTGTAAAGCGCTTTGAGATGTTTGAATTCCACTATATAAATAAAGCCTATTATTATTATTATTATTATAAAAAGAATGCATGAGATAAGCATAAAGGAATCATAGTGGAAAGGAAGATGAGAGGAAGAATGAACTGTAGCTTAGGCACGGTTTGTGGTAATAGTGTAAGTAGAGAGAAGCGGCAGACTGGAATGATCACGCAGTCCTTATTTGCCATCAGATTCTATATATTAGTCTTTTCCTCCCTTTTTATGTTGGCTTGCGCACATGTGTGCAAGCAACATTTCGCAGTAGTAGCACTGTACTAGCACTTTCAAAGCTGTGTCAGTGTTGTGGCGAATCCAGGGGATGCTTTAGCCGGTGTGTCCCTCAGCCGCCAACCAGTGAGCATGCTGCCGATGACAGCAGTTTCAGAGAGTGCCGCCAGCTTGAAAGAAATCCACTGCTCTAGTTTAATTTGTCTGCCAAGGGGGGTGCCCAGTCCTGCCTCAGCATCGTGGCCCCCCAAACACAGACACACTTTCTTTGCCGAGAGGGTGCCCAATCCCCCTCGGCTCCAGTCCCCCCCAAAAAAACCCAGGTGGCACACTGGGAGCCCACCCCATCATGCCCAATGTACTACCTGAAAAAAAGAAAACCTTCCCCTGAAGTTTTTTTTTTATTTTGACCTGTAAACAAGAAAATGGTCCCTCACTGCCTGTGGCGCCCCCTACCCCAACCCGCACCCACCCTGCACCCCACCTCCGCACACTCCCTCATCTCATACTTACCTCTGGAGGTTGGCACAGTGATCTTCGGTGGAGTGGGAACAATGTCTGCTCTCTTCAAAGCCGACCGCGAACTGAAGAAATGCTGGTAAGCTGTATAATGACATCAATGGGGGAGGTTTCAACTTTAGGTGGATATCTCAGCCATTTTTTTTACTTTTGGCTCCAAATTTTCAACATGGGGTTCTTGGGACCCCACCTCATGAACTCAGTCACTGTCATTTCGCTATTTGGTCCCGAAGGTGATTTCGCGGTCACTACACAGAATCACCTTTCAGGACCGATTAACAAAACGACAGTGCCGCTTTTCGTGAGATGGGCTCCTAAAAAGCCTATGTTCCAAATTTGGTATAAAAATTCAAAAAAAATGACTGTGTTACAAGTGTGCATTGTGCAGTTTCCACGCACTCTCGTAACTTTGAGAATTTTTAATATTTTCAGTCCAGATTTTCAACATGGCCATTTTTTCATACCTCCTTATGAACAGTACAGCTGTCATTTTTCACATCCTGCTTGAAATGTGTTTTTACACATGTGGCACACAATGGCACAATCACTGTGGGAAATCAATGTTCAGGACAGATTAAGAAAATTATAGTGACGTTGATCATGAGCAGAGGTCCCAAAATGCCTATGTTGAAAATTTGGTAAAAAATATCCCCAAAATGACTGCATTACGGGTGCGCATTGTGCAGCATCTACGCACGCTCGTAAGTTTGCAAATTTTTCATATTTTCTCTCCAAATTTTCAACATTGCCATTTTTTTATACCTCCTCATGAACAGTGCAGCTGTCATTTTTTGCATCCTGCTCAAAATGTGTTTCTACACCTGTGGCTTCCAATGGCTCAGTTGCTTTTGAAAACTCACCTTTCAGTTTTGAGTAACGAAATGATAGCGCCACTGTTCATGAGGTTGGCTCCCAAAAAGCCACTGTTGAAAATTTGGAGTGAAAATACCAACAAACACTTAGGGCATTAAGGTTTCCAACCATACACCCACCCTGTAGAGACTGACATGTGTCGGGGACGTAATTTGGGTTCTTCAACCATAATGTTCACAGAATTTTGCCCCAACCCCCCACCCTACAGCCACTGACAGGCACTGAGGTGTGCCTTGGGTTCTGTCATCCTAACATTCACCCCATTCTCCTATATTGCACCCATCTCAGCTTATTTCCTTACGGAATGGGGTGAGCATAAGGGCTGAAGACCCCAATGCACACTGCGACACCTGTCGCTCTCTGCAGGGTGGGGTGAGGTGGAATGGTGTAAGTGTTATAGCTGACCCAAAGCCACACTTCCAATGCTTTTCAGTCTCTGGGGGGGTGTTGGTGTTACTTCAGTACTTCACTGTCGTTCCTATTTTGCATTTCTGACTCCTGCACCTACAATGCCACTGCCAGCAAGCCAGCATTTGGCACTGGCAAATGCTTGCTCCCTTTTGATTCTTGTCATTCCCGTCCTCCAAAGTTGGGGACCAGCATTCAAGTACTCTTCTTCCAACCAACAGAGTGGATGAGTAGCTGTGACTTAGTAATGTCAGTGGCTCAGTAGGTACCACGCTTGCCTCTGAGGTTGGAAGATCAGAAGGTTGTGAGTTTTATACCTGCTGCACCCAGTACTGGAGCAATACCCATAACTGACACTGGAGTGCAGTACAAGAGGCTCGCTGTACTGTTGAGATGCCATCCTTCAGATGAGATGTTAAACCAAGATCCCTTCTGCCCAGCTCTGGACACTGTCCAGGCAGAAGTAAAAGATACCATTGCACTTATCAAAGCAGAGGAGGGAAATTTCTATTTACAGAAAACAAACAAGCATTGTACAGATTGAAAAATAACAATGGAAAATTAAAAGAAAACAGCTTATTTGCATAACTACCTATTCAATCAAAAGCGAAAGAGAAAATGACAAAGAAATGAAAACAGGGTATTAAGCAGGGCAGCAAAGAAAAATTAATGCAACCAAACAAAAAAGTCTTAAACATTTCACCACACCATCACCTTCCACATATTTACTTTATTTTTATTTCAAATAATCCTTTAGGCAAATGCCTGTTTTCAATGGATCCAGAGTCAGAAACATTCATACATAAAATAGCAGAAATGCATTCATTCAATCAATCAATCAGCTTTCATTTATTTAATGCAATTCTCACTATGATTCAATGCACTTTACAGTTAAAACAAACACCAAAACAATATGACAATAAATAATCACTTTTAAAACAATAAAATATTAATCCTGTTCTGGGAAGACTAAATTAAAAAAATAAGTTTTCCACTCCTGCTTAAAGCAATCAACGTTCTGGCTCTCTTGAATCGGACGAGGCAGAGAGTTCCAAAGAGTTGGGGCCGTATATGCAAAAGTCCAAGCCCCAGATGACTTAAATTGAACTCCTGAAACGTCCAGCAATCCCTCATCCATGGAGCAGATGGGGCATAAGGGGCAATAAGGCCTGAGGAGGTCTTGCAGGTAGCTGGGCCCATGCCCGTGTAGGGTCTTATAGGTCAGCAAACCAATCTACAAGGAGATCCACCACTTAACAGGCAGTCAATACAGACTGCAGAGCACAGGAGTAATATGATACAACCTAAACAGGCCAGTCAGCAACCTGGCCACTGCATGTTGCACTAGCTGCAGGCAGCGATGATATACCCCCGACAACCCTAGGTATAGGACATTGCAGCAATTGAGGTGAGAGGTCACAAAAGCATGGACCAGTGCTGGCAGATCACCAGAGGGAATCAGGTGCTTAATCCTAGCAATGTTCCTCAGATGGTAAAATGCAGTTCGGACCACATTTGACACTTGATGTCTAAGTGTCAAGCCACAGGCCAAAACAATGCCAAGATTCCTTACCCGATCCAAGGCAAGCAACAGTGAGTCCCCAAGCCGAAGCCCAGAGACCTGTCCAGATTGCTCCCTTGGCCCCCTGCAACCAGGTTCCAGCACCAGCACCTCAGTCTTATCCAGATTCAAATTCATCCAGTTGGCCGTCATCAAGCCTTGGATCTTAGAAAGGCAGCTGTTAAATACAGAGACTGGCTCCTGCTGTTTAGGTGCAAAAGACAGATATAGCTGAGTATTATCTGCATAGCAGTGAAATCTCAGCCCATGATGTCTTATAATGTCTCCTAATGGTAGCATATACACCGCAAACAACATGGGGGACAAGATAGAGCCCTGCAATACCCCACATGGCAGGGACATTGGTGCTGAAGAAAAAATCCCTGACACCACCTGCTGCGATCTGCCAGTCAGGAATGATTTAAACCAGCTGTGGACTGTACCAGCCAGTCCACATCAAATCCGCAGGTGCTCCATCAGCACCCCATGGTCCGCGCTGTCAAATGCCACCGAAAGATTGAGGAGAATCAAGACAGTACTGTATGTCTTCCCCAATCCCTCACCACCAGGAGATCATTCAGCACATGAACAAGGGCAGTCTCGGTACTATACCTTTTCCTGAAACCAGACTGGAGAGAATCATAAAAGCCGTGAGTTGTTAAATGGGTCTTCAGTTGAGTGGCCACCACCTTCTCGATAACCTTACCCACAAAAGGCAGGTCAGAGACAGGTCCATAGTTTGCCAGGCAGTCCAGGTCCAGTGAAGGTTTTTTCAGGAGTGGTCTTACAACTGCCTCCTTCAGGGTTCTGAAAAGACCCCTGTCACTAGAAAACTCTGAACTACCCTGGCTAAGACTGGGCTGATGACACCCCACTAGGAGGCACGTTGGTCCTGGGTCCAAACTACAGCAGGTTGGCCGTAACCCCTGGATGACCTTCACAGCATCCTCGATGGCCAACCGGCTGAAATCGGACCAGACAGACTGACTGACTGCTTGAGACCTCAAGCCCATTACCACAGGGCCCATTAGAGGTCGTTATTTGAATTTCCGGCCTGATGGTGGCAATCTTATCAACAAAGAACAGAGTAAACTCATCACATCTTAATTGTGAAAAAGTTCCTCTGGACTGGAGACAGGCTGTTTTGCATAGCCTGTCAACAGTGCAGAAAAGCTGAGCTGGTCTGTTAATTGCGCAGCAGTCTCCTTAGATACGAACTCTGCCTTCTTACAGGAGATTGCTGATTGATAGTCTCTATAATGGACCATCAATATAAGCTTGTCCTCCTCCAGACTGGTCCTCCACCAATGCCACTCCAACCTTCGACCCCTCCTCCTCATCTCCATGAGTGTCCCATCAAACCAGGGGGACCTCTGGTGCAGGGTGAGGGGCCAAACACGGACAGGTGTGATGGAGTCGAGGGCCTCAGTCACGACCCTATTATAGGTCAGTACCAGTTTCCCCAGCTCCTCGCATGCACTCATTAAACCTGATAGGTCCAGCACCACCATCAGACCATCTGAGGTAACACCCCTTAAAGGGTGATACCAGACCATCTCTATAGGAGGAGGTCTATTAGGGGGCATCAAACAAGAACCTCACAGTATGGGTGGTCCAACCATATGACCAGTTCTACCATAAGGTCAAAGACCTCCATTCCCAGCAGGAAGATGAGGTCCAACAAATGGTCATGAATATGGGTTGAAGAGGTAACAGCCTGTGTTAGGCCCAAAGAACACATAAGTAGGAGGAAGTCCTGTCCAAACTGCGAGTTCGTCTTCAACCGAGGCATTGAAGTCCCCCTGAATAATCTATTTGGGAGACTCCAACACCAGTTCCACAATGAAGTCTGTGACTTCTGGCAGGAATTCCTTCCCATTCCCCCGAGGTCAGGTCACTGATAGACACTGGACATATACTTCAAGAAACGGCAGACACAATACAAAGATACAAAATAACAGAGAAAATCACAATAAGGAGTGCAGTAAACAAAGTTTACATTGTCAGATTACAAGGCAATTCATTTGTAGTACAGAAGAGCAGACCATAATAAAGGGTACATTAAACAAGGTTTACGTTTTCATATTACAAGACCATTCATTTGAAGTACTCACAGGTAACAGATTCAGAGAGAGAGGTATGCAGCTTAGATCTGAAAAGCGAGACCAAGTCACAATCTTTAGTGGCACTAGTAAGGTCAATCCAGTGCTTGGCAAACTGATAGGAGCAGGAGTTTTGACCCAGTGTAGTTCTCCTCTTGGGAAGCAGCAAATGTGGCTTGCCATACCTCTAGTAGCATATCTATTGTCTATGTAAGTGAAGAGGGACTGCAGACCTTGGGAAAGTAGGCATGCAGTGTTTTGTGGCCCATAACATGGGTGAGGTAGAGAAATCTCTGGTTGAGGTTTAACAGGTTGAGTTTGGAATACAGGTTGCATGTATGCATATGGAGTCAAGCATCAAGGGCAAAGTGGCATGCCCTGTCAAGCAGACCCCTTACCCGGGTTAATACCCCATCATTAGCAGACCCATACTCCTTTCTACATTTTCAGTAAGTACTCTGGAAAACTTTTCCAGAGATAAAGCAATTTTAGTTTAGCAACCATGGCAGAATCTGCCCTATATGCTTTATACAAGGCCAACTTTATAGAGAAAGAAACCTCCTGATGTGGTATCACCTTTTGCTGTAAGGAAAAGGCTCATCTAGATTGCCATATGTAAAATATTATCATTGCGAAAAATACAACCAATGAATGTAGATTATACACCTTCCAAGCTGGGGAGATTATACCTAATACCAACTCTTGATATATGTAATGTGATTTAACTGAGATATTTTACAATATTCTGCTAAAAATTTTGAAAAGCCTTAGGCATACTGTATTGGCAGGATGTGAAATAATGAGCTTGAGTTTCTAAAATAGTAGAAAACTCTGGTCTAAGGCAATGACATTCCTCCCGGTATTTGTGTTTAATGGTGTTTTTGACCCCTAAACAACCGTGTGTGCTAAGCCACTGCATGTCCCACATTTGTGAGGTACCCTGTCATTTAAAAGGTGTGTCAATGCCACTGGTTCAAACTCAGCAGGGCATTTTGGACATCCTGGGTTACTTTTTCATAAATCTGTTTCCTTGACAGTGATTCAATCTGCCCTGGATGCAATTTCCATTGCCAATGTTTAAGGAAAGCTGATTGCATATACTCTAGACAAACTGCTCCTGTGTTTTGCTTCAGGATACATATCATACCTTGCTCCCAACTTGGCAAAAAGGGTTCAGGTTCATTCACTGACCAAATGTGCCTATAGTCTATCTTCATGACATATGGCCCTCTAAAAATTGTGAAAGAGAAATAAACTAGAGTAGGACACTACTGGGTGCATCCTCCCAACCACTCCTTCCTTAAAAAAAGCACATTACTTTCAATAGCTTTGTATGAAGTCCAAGCCATCCATTGCTTAATCTGACACAAAATGGCCACCCAGGACAGGATGCGTTTTAATGCTTAAACATGTTATCCTGCTTTTTTATTGGATTTGGTCTACAGACCCATAAAAACATGAAAAATAAACTGTATAACCGTCTACTAAAATGGGTGGTGGAAAAATATAACATTTGCAAAAATATGGGGATTAATAGACTATCAAAATTTTTTTTTTTCTTGAAAGCAATAGTGGAAGGATTGTTTAACGTCTCTAACAGTTGGCTATTTAGCAGAGAGATGGTGCAGAAGTAGCAAAAGACCTGTCACCTGTACACATTCCAGCCATTGGGACCTCCAGCAGCGGGCATGGCTGGTTGAGGGCCTAAGTGCCCTCTCTGTTACCCTTCCTTGTGAGAATGAGGTAGATTTTTTCCTTCTGTGTCTCTGTTTTGGTTTCCCTTTTTCCCCAGTTTCTGAAGTTGGTAGGGACTGCACTGAAGAGAAATCCAACTCAGTGTCCAAGTCACCCCAATCTTTTTTTTTGTAAGATCTCATACGGTAGTTTCCTGGGTGGCAGTAGTTCTAGTTACCCTTCTGTATATTACTGTCGCACTTTCAGGTGGAGGAGGCATTGTTACCATCTGTTCTGGTGGGTCCCTTGAACCGGACTCTGAACAGGGGGCTCAGCATGTTGTTCAGGTTCCATAACTGTAATGGCTGTCTGTTCTTGCACCTCAGAAGTCTTTTCTGTGAGGAGGATGGCTCAGAAATGGAGGATGGCCACCCTCAGCATCTGTGTGGTGGAAGGACCCTGACCAGGTGAGAGCATAATTGGCCTCTGGTCTTCATTTCTGATTTCCTGGTTTGGCCTTTCTGGGTCACCAGATTTACTGGCAATTTGAGCCTTTCTAACCAGGTGCTTCTGATCAAATCCATCATCTCTATTCATTGCTGACCACGGGCACTGTTCATGGGTATGACCAGATTCCTCACAGAGGTTACATTTCTGTTGGTTTTGACATGTAAACCCCATATGACCCACATCTCCACGTAATGCACAGTGAGTCCAGTGACAGACACTGATTAAGTGCTTGCAGACCCCACATTTCTAGCACGTCTTAGGCTGTCCTGAGTTAAAATATGCCCCTGTCTCAGCCTAAAAAGAAACTGTTTGTCAAGTGTACAATTCCGGTGTTTGTCTGATGCAGTTTTACTTTGGAGTACCATCCCCCAGCCCAAGCATGCTCTGAATCGAGAGTCACCTCTAGAGAACCCAGAATATAACACTTTTTCTCTAGCCAAAAATGAATGTAACTTACATTCACCACGTTGTTTCAAAACATTTCTGTTACAGTTTTAATCAGAGGTTTAGTTAAAGGAATGGCTACAAAGGGTGTTCAGAGATGTGTCGTTTTCAGCCTCTGATATTTGGCCCAAAATCTGTCCAGTCCTTGAATGAATTTAAAACAAAATCTAAAGATATCTTCACCAGAGATATGAATGAGGGCATATATCTCTGAAGCAAAGAACTGCATTGATTATTTAATCAGCTGTCCTGCTACATACTTCCTACCAGGGTAGACCAGCAGATCCCCCTGTATTTCAAATGAACTACAATTTTCCTGGGTGCCAGCTCAGATCTTTGTTTGAAAAAATCAGAATACTGTGGACAAATGTCATGGGACTCATCACAGTCTAAATAGTGACTCCTATAAGTCCAAGTACACTCTAATTACTACTGTTAAAGGACTGATCGCATCTATAATCGACTCTTCCCTCTCCCCTTTTTCTACCCCCATATCTGTCCCTTCCACATTCCTTTGACCCTGGTTCCAGCTCTAAATTCTCCATACCGTATCACTATATATCTTTTTATATTAGATTTTATTTGTGTTTGGTGCACCTGTTATGTATATTTCTTTACTTTTATGAAAAATTGTGTCCTACCCAAAACTAGCTATATTTTCTGTTCCAAACATATACTACTGTCGATGCTACCTGCTGATGCTTTGTATATACTGTATTATTGTATCTCACTTTATTTGTATTATTACTATTTTCTTGTGTGTTGCATCCCATGTATGTTGTCCCTTGTTCCTTTTTAACAAACCCAGGTCCACCTTGAAAATGAGCTTGCTCAATGGTGATCGCCTGGTTAAATAAACACTTTGATTGACTGATTGATTGATTGATTGACAGTCATGGTTAGATGGGCCTGGTCCATCCTGTTCATTACTCTGATCCCTAGACATGGTGGCCTTGGCCTCTTGTCCTCATAGAGAAGCAATTAGTCTGGAGTTGATATTCTGAGGGAACGCAGACTCCTGTCACAATTCTGGTCTCTTGTCAGGACCCCTACAGTTCTACTGTTCCCCCCTTTGCCTAGATCCTGAGCCACTAGCATTAACACCAGTAAGCACTTCAGTGGATGTGGAATTTGGGGGGGTAATAGCCTTCTGCCTTTGCAACCCCTTGTTACCAACAGTTTTCCCCTTCTGAGAACATGTCAGTTTCTGTAACAATGTCCCGTATGTGCTGAACTTAATGCCATCACAGCCCCCGAGCTTCCTTGTAAGACACGATGCCTCCCTGGAGTCCCTGCAGTGCCTGTTTCTGTGGATTTTGCATTTAAAACTCTGGCAGAAACAGTGCCATCAGTGTTACATTTATCTGCAGAACTCGTGGATTCCTGTGTTCACTATCGGTTAAACTCCCATCCTGGGCCAGACCTGTATGTTGTCTCAACTCCTGGGCTGCAGGTTTGTCATGTAGTGTACCTCAATCCTGTAGCTCGTCTCTCCCCCCAACTGTTCTGCAGTGTTGAGCATGGCCAGCTACCCCTTATCATGTTGCCCCTTTTGCTGCTTATCAAATTCAGACATTCCTACTGGGTCTATGTTCCCAGATCCATAATTTCTCCCATCTTCTGTAGCCACATCAAGGTCACCGGTCTCTGAGGCCAGTTCCAGTGCTACTGGCAGTGGCATCTTCTGTCTCAACCCAGATGCTATCTCTGCATCCCAGTCTGGGTCAGGGATTCATTTTCCCAAGTCTTCCTGCATCCAGTCCCCATTCTGAAGGGCACGTTTTGGGGACAAGAGGAGATCTCTTGTTGGGCATTCATTCTCTGGAGAGCTCTCCTGGAACCTTTGTCCAGCTGTCAGTCCACTTCTTTGATCTGCTGTACTCAATCTTTGCAGGTAAGGGAATCTCTGAAAGTCCACTCAACGAACTCAGGGGTGTGCTGTTTGTAGTTTGCATACTCTGTCATTTTAGAGAGACTTTGCATTTACTATACCTCTTCTCATCCTCTGCTAGCATTCTCAAGAGAGGCCATTTTCTTTCTTGCATCTCAGCCTCCATTTTTTTCTGCCAGAACATCATCCTCCATCTCTGTGGAGACCTGCATTGCATCATCATCCAACTCTTCCAAAGTGCTATGCAACGAAAGATTGTCATCTTATGGGAAACAGGCTGGAGCCAAGGACAGAACTCTAGCCTGCTGCAGCACCCCTTCCACACTTTCAGGCTCTGCCATCTTGGAAACAGAGTGAACAGTGACCCCTTCCCAACAATAGGGGAATTTTTATTACAGAAAGCAAAATACAAAACAAACAGGTACAAAGGATTTCATACGTGGATTAAACTAAAAGCAAACAAAGATTAATTACTGTTACTGCATAGTAGAAAACACAAAAAGGAAGGGTGATGACAAGAAAAAAACTAAACAGAAAGAGACATGTCTGAAAACCATAATAGGCTGCACAAAACCTGATATATGTGCACCTTAAAATGCACTCTCTTGCTAGTGAATTGGAGCATTTGTCTCGGTCATATACCATGAGAAATTCCCAACTGTACATTCAAAAATAATTCTTGGTGGGAAACTACTTTCTGCTGGAGGACCCAAGAACA
This sequence comes from Neoceratodus forsteri, assembly GCA_016271365.2. Taxonomy (NCBI): domain Eukaryota; kingdom Metazoa; phylum Chordata; order Ceratodontiformes; family Ceratodontidae; genus Neoceratodus; species Neoceratodus forsteri. Next base: position 523,674,006 of record JADMNL010000023.1, read on the forward strand.
CCTCGTTTGCCAAATATAATATTTTAACAATGCCAATAATCAAACTGGGTTTTCCCCAGTGTTATGGTCAACCTTCCCCTATCAATAAAACAGATCCATGTAATCTACCCCTTAGGACACACATAAAAACAAGCTATTCCAGCATTCTCAACCTCTATTCTCCGTGTGTTAACTGGAGATACTTTTGTACCCTTACCCCTGATAGGGTGTTTCTAGTTTACCCTTTTTTGTTTATTTCTATTTCTGCTCCCCTGTGCCTGTCTTTATATACTCCTACTTTAGATAGGGTGTCACTCCTATTCCTAGTTTGGGCCTGCCTTGGACCTACCACCTTTCCAAGCAGTGAAAATTACACAGAAGTGAACAGGCACCTTGCCCTAGTTGACCAGCAGAGCCCCCCACTTCATTGCTTCCTTCTGCTGATGCCTGCCAGTGCTTACAATACCAGTCACCTGTTCCATTCCTTCGCTGTTCCACTCACTCTCTGAGACATGAACGAATGGGACACAATGGCAGTGGCTGCTTGTATGCAGAACTTGCTCCCTTCCTAATGGTGTGCTTTTGGCTGTGGTAGGTCAACTGTCAAGTAGTTGAGGCCACAGGCCAGAGAATTAGCACCTCTCCCCCAAACTACAGGGCTAGACACAGGTCTTATAATATAACTTTAACCGCTAAATGTGGGTTACTCTGGCTGCTCTCAAATTTACCCTTCACTCAATAAGAAAGAACCACAACCAAGTTTCATCAAAACACACCCCACCTTTGTTGTCTCAAAAAAAAAAAAAGCATTTTTTGTCCCTCCTGTTGCAAATACAGGCAGATTCTGCTGAAGGCCTTGCCCAAGGTCACACAGTGAGTATATGTCACTAATAAGGTTTGAACCTGTGATTTCCTTGTTCCCAAACCAGAGCTCTAACCACTAGGCCATTCAGCCTGGGCTGCCTGATGGCCCAGCAACAGCATGATATGCTGCTGCGCAGGTGACCTGCATTTGGAATACAGTCAGGAAGCCACATTGGGAGGCAGACCAGACCACAGTGGCTGCCACTCCGCAGCACACTGCAGTCTGGAGGGTTGGCATTAGGCATCTGGTGCCACAGTGAACCCTGTAGTAGGCCAAGGGGGGCATGCGCTGCACTTTCCCCTCTGCCAATGCCAGGGAAGGCAGAAGAGAGGAAAAACTTACATGATCTTCATGATAGAAGCCCCCAGGTTACAGCCACTGAGACCTCTATCGGCTCCTAGTCCACACGTGTGGACTATGTCGAGAGGGGCGATGATGGCCTTCACCCTGAGCCCTGTCACAGAGGGAAATGCATTGGGGAAGTCAGATCCTGCCAGTGGAACGGGGGGGACAACAGGGACAGCAGGCCCAATCAGGGTATATCCTTGGAACAGGCTATGCAGTACTGTTATCTCACTCAGGCTCCTGCCTTGCAAATTAGGGACAGTGCTTAAAACACCAGGGACTCATTTTACAAAATGGAAAAGCAGCTCAGGAAGCAGGCACTATTGTGTGGCTTGACATGAAAAGCATTTCCCTGAAGGAGAAATACATTGCAACCAGGGCCAGATCTAGAATTTGTTTAAAGGGGTAACATCCCCCTCCCAATGTTTCTTTTTAAAGCTTTTATCAAGCTAAATTAAGCTAACAAAAGCTACTGTTTTCTGGCAAGGGGGTAGCAGGTGTTACCTTGGTACATGGCTTGACCTACTAGTGACTGTAACACTAATATCTAGCAATACTTTGATTCAAACTCCTACTCTCCAGTGACAGGAACTGCAAATTTAGGAGGGACCAAAGACATTTTTGAGGCAAAATCAAGGACATCCTGAAAATAAGGGACAGTTAAGAGGTATGTATGTATGTATCACTGAGACGAGCATGGACAGGGAACGAAAAAGCTGTATGGAAACAAATATTCTTATACAATTCTTATAAAAATGCTCAATGAATAAAATTGAGACTGGGGGAGTAGAGAATCGAAAGGTGACTAGGAGCTAGCTGCAGTTGAAATCACATGGTATGCATTTCTATTAGATAGAATATTAGCCCATGCACTAATATTACCAGATGTGTTTTAGCCAGATTCCATAAATGGAAAAAATGATGCCTCGCACATGATTTTAATATGCTGGTCAAAAAGTCAAAAGGGAAATCCATCTGGATAGTCAGATTTTGTACCACTGCTGCTCCCCTGCCCCCCTTCCAGTATGATACATGTACCATTAGAACGGAACCAAATGTAAACTCTTTTTTTTTTTTTGTTTCAGACATTTGGTTTACCAATCAGTGCTTGTTAGACACATTTGGAGGAAACTAAGGAAGTGAAGAGCAAGCCTCGCCCGGTTCTGGATTTCAGATCGACACTCAGTGGGAGACCCTGTTAATGGGAGTTGTTGAATATATATATACTTTACCACTGGTGTCAAAACATATCCAGGTAACACTGGTGTGGCAGTGAAAAAGAGCAAGGAATGATTTCAACAACTGGTTTAATTATATATGGGAATGAGATGGAGTGAGCTTCAAACACTCAGCTCATACCTTTCCCACTGCCTAGCCACCAGTAGAACCAGAGTAGTGAAGCAGTTCCCTATAGGCTGGGAAACAGTACCTGTTTTACTCAGATCTGAGTTTTAAAAGGAAACATTTTACACTATGCTGGGAAAAGAGGCACCCCCCAGCAAGATGTCAACCTCCCTAAAAAAATCTTGGATCTACTGGAGTCCAACTATGAAGAGAAAAAAACACCCGCTGCCCCTTAGGCCAGCAAAAGTAGTTGTAATAACCTAATCTGAATTTTGAAAGGGAACATTTGACAATGTTTCAGGTTAAAGTGCTATCCCTTTGACAAAGTTTATTCACCTCTTAATTAATGCACTTTCTGAAAACAACACTTTGACGTGGCTGAAAATTAGAAATGTTTCCCTGGTCCTCTTTCCTGGTCAACAAAAACTGGTTAATTCAGTCATGCTTTCATTAATTCATAAATAAATTGTGGATCCACCACTGGCTGTCCTTTATCATTCCACTCATAAGTGATGTCTGCTTCCTGGGAAAGACATTGTTCCACAGTGTGCATTTTGGGCCAGATTTCTGAAATGGTCAGACACTCGCAGACACGAAAGCATGCTGTACTTACTTCTGGGTATATCCATTTGCGTCTGAGCAGTGCTGCTGTAATTTTCAAAAGATACATCTCTTTTCAACAAAAGTCACACTTGGCAGTTTAAAATGATGCAAAAGTGATTTGCATCTTTCTGTAGAAGTGAACTCTGGATGCTGTCAGACCATTAAATACTTGGTCTAACAGTCTGGACACACAAAGCAGACTAATGCTTGACAAGCACTGCTGAGAAACACAGTTCTGTGTTGTTTCATTTTTATGTTTGCTTGCACGCATGTGCAAGAAACATAGTGCCATCATCCGAGTTTTCGGAGGTGTGTCACCCCCTCTTACAATTCAGTCAGTGTGTTGGCAGGCGCGGTCCCTGTCCGCCAATGCATGCTGGAGCTGTCTATGACAAGCTCCAAAATGCAGTGGCATACAGTTGAAAGGGGGAGCTACGTTTCAGTGAGCAGCGATAAGATATCGCCTGCTTATGCGCAGCTCCCCCTACACACACACACACACACACATGCACGCATACTGCGTGTTCCCCCCACGCACACACTCTATAGCCGACGGGGTGCCTAATCCCCCATCGGCTGTGCTGCGCCTCAAAGTTTTCCGACTGCCACGCTGGGTGCCCACCCCAGCATGGCAACTCAATGGTATAGCCGACAGGGTGCCCAATCTCCCATCGGCTCACGTGTCCCCGCCTCGAAAGTACAGTGGCCACGCTGGGAGCTCTTACCTTAGCGTGGCAACAAGTGTATGGCCGACGGGGTGCATCCGTCAGCTCCACGCCCCTAAACATTCCTGCCACGCTGGGAGCCTACACTCAGCGTGGAAAATGTCCCACATCGCCTTTTTTTTTTAATGCCTGAAAAGAAAACGGTCCCACGTAGTCTTCCTGCCCCCCACAACCCGCACCCACCCACTGCGCACTCCTGCCTCCCCACACCCCTCACCCCATACTTACCTTCCAGAGCTTGGCGCGACAATCTTCAGTGGACGGGAACACGCTCTGCACTCTTCAAAGCCACCACGAACTGAGGAAATGCCGTAAGCTGTATAATGGGATAGATAGGGGTTTTTCAACTTTGTTGCATATCTCAGGCATTTTTGGAATTTTGCAACAAATTTTCAACATGGGGTTTTTGGGACCCCTTCTCATGAATGCTGTCACTGTCTGGCGTTATTCGGTCCGAAGGGTGATTTCTGCAGTCACCGCGCAAAATCACCTTTTGGGACTGATTAATGAAATGACACTGTCAGTGTTCATAAGTGGGCTCAAGAAGCCTATTTTGAAAATTTGGTGGAAAAATTCCAAAACCACTGTTTTATTTGTGCCAGCTATGCAGTTTCTACGCAGGCTCGTAAGTTCGCAATTTCAATATTTTCACTCCAGATTTTCAACATTGCCATTTTACAACACCTTCTTATGAGTAGTATAGCTGTCATTTTCACATCTCACCCAAAAGTGTTTCCGCCATGTAGTGCAATGGCAATGCATGTCAAAGCAAATCAATGTATGGGACAAATTAAGAAAATTACAGTGATACTGTTCATGAGCAGAGGTCTTAGAATGGCTATGTTGAAAATTTGTGAAAAATTCCAAAAATGACTGTTTTATGAGCGCATGCTATGCAGTTCCTACGCGATTGTGAAGTTCGTGGGAATTTTCAATATATTCACCCAGATTTTCAACATTGCCATTTTACCACAATTCTCCTTATGAGCAGTACAGCTGTCATTTTTCACATCTTGTCTAAAATGTGTCACTTCATGTAGCTATATTAAATGGCGAGTCGATAAAGCAAAATCACTGTATGGGACATTAAGAAAATCACAGTGACACTATTCATGAGCAGAGGTCTTAAATGGCTATGTTGAAAATTTGGTGAAAAAATCCTAAAATGACTGTTTTATGAGCCGTTAAGCTAGTTCCTATGCATGCTCATAAGTTTCTGAATTTAATATTTTCACTCCAGATTTTCAACATTGCCATTTTATTACACTTCCTTATGAACAATACAGCTGCCATTTTTCATATGCCGCTAAATTGTGTTTTCACATGTGTAGCTACAATGGTGCTGTTGGTATACAAATCAATGTAATGGACAAATTAAGAAAATTACAGTGACACTGTTCATGAGCAGAGGTCTTAAAATGGCTAATGTTGAAAATTTGGTGACAAAAGTCCATAAATGACTGTGTTAATGAGCATTGCGCAGTTTCCACGCACCCTCGTAAGTTCACGACTTTGTAATAGTTTAAGTCCAGATTTTCACCAGTGGCATTTTTCCACCCTGCCTTATTTACAGTACAGCTGTCATTTTTCACAACATGGCCGAAGTGTGTTTTCACACTTTCAGTGCAGAGATGCGTGGTCTCTGTGGGAAATCATTGTTCGGGACAGATAAAGAAAATCACAGTGACACTGTTCATGATCGGAGGCACCAAAATGCCTGAGTGGACAATCTGCTGTAAAAAAATCCCCAGCCTAATTATATTACGGGTGTGCGTTGCACAGTTTCTATGTACGCCCGTGACTTCACCATTTTTTAAATATTTTTACTGCAGAGTTGCAACATTGCCATTTTTTACACCTCCCCATGAACAGTACAGCTGTCATTTTTTACATCCTGTTCAGAATGTTTTTGCACCTGTGGTGCTAAATGCCGTAGTCGCTGTGCATAAGCAGCTTTCGGCTAACAAACTGATATTCCCTTGTTCATGAGGTGAGGTCACAAAAAAGCCATGTTGAACATTTGGAGTGCAAATACCAACGAATGCCTGAAGTATTAGGGTTTCCAACCATGACGCCCAACCCTGTAGACAATGACAGGCATCAGGGGTGTGATTTGGGATTCTTGTCTGTAATGCTCATACCATTCCACACCCTGCAGCCAGTGAGAGGCATCGAAGTATGCCTTGGACTCTTCGGCCCCAAAGTCCACCCCATTCTCCTATATCGCACCCATCTCACCGTATTTCCTAATGGAATGGGGTGCGCATAAGGGCCAAAGACCCTAAGGCACACCGTGACAATTTGTCGATGTCTGCAGGGTAGGGTGTGGTGAAATGGCATGGCCGTTATGCCTGATGACCCAAAGGCACACCCCAATGCCTGTCACTCTCTGCAGGTTGGTGGTGGGGTTGGCTTCAGTTCAATACTTCACTGCCATTCCTATTACACAGCTCTGTAACTTCTTCACTACCACTGCCAATGCCAGCAAGCAAACATTCGGCATTGACAAATGCTTGTTTTACATTTCCACTTGTTTACATGAAGAACTACATGCAGAACAAGTTACTTGTTACCTGTCTTCACATCAGCTGTCGAAGGTCAGCATGTTGTTACTGATCCCTGTCAGTTCCACGCAGTATTTCATGATTGATGTCTGATGCTAATGGCTTTGCTCACCTGAATCCCTTCATATCGTTTGTCCTCTGATTTATTTTTGTTTGCTTCCTACTGTGTGTATGTAGATCATATTTAAGGTAGCAGTGCAATGAACAGGACCTGTTGGGACTGTGTTGCAATCCAGCATCCTTTATTGTCCTCTGCTGTATTGTGCAAGTTTTATTATTATTAGTGCAAGATAAAAAGGTAAAAATATATAAAATAGATGTATCCTGACTTGCACTTATACTTTACTCAAGATTATACCTTAAACATGTTTTAACAGTACACTGTATTCATTACTTTTTTTTTATAGCTCTCTTCTCATGGCTGGCCAAGTCTGCATTCTCACTTACTCCACAGGGACACAATGTACATTGAGCCAGACTGATGTGCCAAGTAGGCAGGGTGGGTGGAGAGGTAAAAGCTCACCTGCCAATGCTTTGCATAACTGCACCCTTTTGGGAGCTACTGAGTGGAGAAATAGTGGAAAATGGAGAGGCTGGGGAGAAGATGATGACCAGCACTCACTACCCAGGCCTGCCCTCCCCATCATTGGATATGGACTCTCCCCATGCTGTGCCAGGAGCCCTGCCATGGAGAAGAAGCCACAGATGGCTTTTGAGGCAATACTTTATTTTGCATGCAGACTGCAGTAAAGAGGGTATTGTCCTTTGACCCCATGAGATCCAGACTACTTGTGTGTGCCCCTAATAGAGAGCTACTAGCTCACACAAGCGGGCTGCATGCTGAAAGCGTCAAAGATCAGTGTAATTTTTATCATGTGCAAAATAAGGTATTTTGTTTTCATTCAACTTATTTATGTGTCTAAGATAGTGCTCTGTATCAGGTCTGTCACTCCTTCTAACAGGATCCAGCCACGTCCTATCGTCCATGGCTTATTCATCATGGCAGACTCCCCATACAGCATGGAGGAGAGAGACTGCATCCATTTGTAAATTATGGTCATCAGCTATCAGTTACAGTTACGCTCAGGGGGCAGGATTTTCAAAGTATGACACAGGACTTGAGACCAGCCCTGCGCCATGACACCTGGGTTCTGGTGGTGTGCCAAACCCTTTGCTGCAACTGCATCCAATTTTATAGTTTTGGGCACAGTTGTAACAGTTTCCACGAATTACAGCAGCTTACGCCAAATATCAGGTGCAAGCTCTTTAAAAATGGCCCCCAGGATTGTCACAAGTTAGACTAGAAAAAGTTGATCTAACTTGCAGTAATTGCCATACAGGATAGGAAATCCCACTAGATTGCCACAAGTCCCATGTGCTGTATTGTCCATGAACCGGGGCTTCCAGTGATCTACGACTTTCGATGATCCTGCTCAGGGTCTCCAGCCAGAAACAGAAACTGACAACCATCCTCCTTCTAGCTAGTGAACTCAGAGTTTTCCAAAATACTTTTAGAGAAAACCCCATTCATTTAAAGAAGAACTGTGCTAAATCTGAACATCAGTTTTCCCAGTAGAAGATGATTTCTAAATACTGGTTTCAGTTATGTTATTGTTCTAGCAATACTGCCTGTTTAGTTATCCCCGTGAGTGTCTCTTATTTATAGACAGCTGGTAAGAACCATTTTAAAACTCTGTGATGTAGCTTATATCCCTTACTGTGCTCTTCAACTGTTGCCACAATGCCTCCATGTTCTACTATAGAACTCTGTGGCTGGAAAGGACCTGAACTACATCTTGCAGTTCTAAAATGGTACTTGGCACAACGTGTAAATCAGAAATGTCCACTGTGGTTACTGAAAGACCTATATAGATGAAACAAAAACAGAACTGGAACCAGTTCTTTCCCCAAAACAGCTTCAACTGGGAAAATGACTTGCAGGTTCAATGCAGTTCTCCTTCAGCCCTTAGAATACCTACTAGAATGTTTCTTACTACAATCACTCAAAAACACAACAGAAGAGGACATTTACTCGATTATTTAACAGATAATGTATGGACTAGGGCCAGGGTGCTTGGAATTGGCCAGTTCCAATCGGATAGCATTTTATGGGAATTAAGGAATTTTCATTGCTAAATCCTATTTAATTCCAAATCTGATATGGGGTTTGTATCAGAGTCAAAATCCGACTTTGAATCATAAAATCTTTATTCCCCAATCACAAATCCTCATTTCCAGTGTAAAAACATTGTTTTACCTTTAATTTTGAATTAAACTATTCAGACTGCAATTCCGAAATTCCTAATTCCAAAAACTGGATTGAAATGTGATGATTCTGAATCCAAACCAACAATTCTGAGAATTCCTAGTATGGACACTAAAGGGTCCAGCACAGGGTTACCAAGCTGCTAAGCAGCATAGGAGCAAGAGCTGTGATGAAAGACTGGACATAGATACATAGGCCCTGTACACGCTTGGTAACCTAAAATGGTTTAAGTGCCTTAGATCATTTTAAGCCCTTCAAGCATGGTTTGCATCCACACTGTAGCACAGTTAAACCTGTGATATAACTGTGTTCTAAAACTATGCTAAAACCTGCTAGAAAGGTAGTCTTAAGCACGGTTTTAGGCAAACACAGCTGTCTTTGTCTGTGTTAACAACAGTGTGGACACAGTCCATGCTGTAACGTGGTTTGAGGCAACTGTATTTAAACAGAACTTGATTTTAGCCTGCAGTATAGTAAAAAAAAAAAAATGTATATATATATATATATATATATATATATATATATACACACATATAAATCCTTTAGGGCACCTGATTGTGAGTATCCCATCATGCATTGTGGCACCCACAATGCTTTGTGCTGGTGCCTCAGTCATGCCTGGGAACTCGTTTGGGCAAGCACAGTTGTTATAATGCAGTGTGGATGCTCCAGCACCCGTGCTAGGAACCAGTTTATAAAACATTTTTAAAAATGTTTTAAAATTGGCGCCTAGTATGGACTGGGCCATAGACGGTGTCAGCAGAAAAAGACCCAGACGTCCATCTAGTCTGCCCATCTCCCTGCCTAGCTCCATGCTCGGCCTAAAGTCAAGTAGATATAGAGCTCGGTTAGCCCTAGCAACTGATCATCACCCCTTTTCTCAGGTATCCCTTCCCACTTCTGCCTGTGGGTCCCACTATTCCTTTATATCATCCCTGTATGTTGGAAGTGGAATTTAGAAAATCTGAAAGTTGAATGTTAACCACAGCACCGCATTCTGCAGTCTACATAAACCACAGATTCATTTTCTGCAAATCACGGAATAATAAATTCCACTGCTATGTAATCTGTAGAATATTACACTGCAGTTTACATCGAAATGCTTTTCAGAATTAAGCAGAATTAAAAAGGAAATTACAAAAAGCATTTTGAAAGCAGAATTGAAATTCTGGGGGTGTCTGCATTCTGCATCGGTCTATGATTGACATTAGGGTACTTGACAAAGGGCACCACTGCACGTTTACTATGAAGCCCCCTATGAATGCTATTGTACCTTATTATCATTCCAGCCCATCTTTTCCTTCTTCCTCCTCAGCAGCTCAAGTGCATGGCTGAGCAAAATTTATGGACATGACAGTTTATCAAGGCAACCTATACCACTGTGATCAGTTTGCCACAAACTGCCCTGCACCAGCTCGGGTCTCAGACAGTTTGTTGACCCCTTTTCACTGCCATTACCAGGTTCTACCACTGGGTGCCAGTTCCGGTCCCACCAGGGCCACTTCCCTCTCAGTGCCTGGCCTCTTTAGACAAAGAACCATCTCTTAGATGACAACCTCAAGGCAGTCAAAAATTTTAGATACCTAAGCTGCATCTTAGATCAACACGTAAACTTTGCTGCCCATATCACGTCACTAGCGAAGAAACTGAGACAAAGGATTGGCTTCTTCTACAGAAACAAATCTCTTTTTACCACCAATACCAGACTCTATCTAGTTCAGACAACCTTCATCCCTCTTCTCAACTATGTGTACATTTTATATGGCCACTGCTCACACACCCTGCTACATCAACTCGATACGCGTTACCATAAAGCACTACATTTCATCACTAATGCTAATTGTCGGACTCACTGTTGCAACCTTTATATTTCCTTGGGTTGGATCTCCTTGCACACTAGATACCTCACCCACTCCCTTATTTGGCTCTATAAAACTCTCCTGTCAAAACTCCCCCCTTACATTTCAAATCTCTTTCAGTGATCATCCAGACTACACCACTTGCGTAGAAACTCATGCTTTATGTTGGATGTTCCAAGTGTCCGATCCCAATTCTGCGATATGACCATATGCAGTGCTCTCCCAGCTGCTTGTAATAAAATCCAATCTAGTCTTAAATTACAAAATCTAATCCCCCTCCTAAGCAATTTCAGAATGGTCAGCAACAAGTTTAACGAAATACGTGCTTGTCATTAAGAGATGCTCACCCATGAACTATGAGTATCTCAGGCCATTCAAGGCCCCTGCAAGGCTCCCCATTTCCTTCCCACCACCATCCTCCCCTACCTTACACCCACTATTTCGTCTATCACCTACCTGATATTCAGGTCATCCACACTTCCACGCCCTCCCTACTCCTGCTCCCACCTGTCCTTCACTTTTACCGCCTAACCTTTCCCTACACAACCTTCTTACCCCACCTTGTCTGCCTCCCCTTTCATCTTCTCCTACCATCTCTCGCTCCGTCACTTCCTTCCATATTTTTAGCTGCCCTGCCCAGTCTGTTCTCATTTAGGCAACACAGTTGCCCCTGGGAACTCCACCCCCCGTCCTTCTTTAACTACCACCCCAACATACATAGTACTTTCTATCAGCTAATCACCTAAATGCCACTCATTACCCTCAGTACACACGGCATGATGAGGATACTCAATGACCTGCTATCCAATGCATTCGTGCCCAGTGTTGCCAACCAATCCTAGCGTTATATGTAAATATCTGTATATACACTGTGCCTCTTCATTTGTAGTCTATGTCAGCTGTATAACCTGTATTATCTGTACATGCCACGCTAATGTTTTGTTGCTTCTGTGTGTTTGTATTGTGACATTATTGATTGTATCAGTACCTCCTTGTAAATGAGCCTGATGGATGGAGTCTTTCCTGCCAATAAAAATGGAACTGAACTAAATTTGGTTGGCCAAGTGGTGCAGAAGGCTGAGGCACTGTCACCTTACCTACCACCATGCCAGCGACCCCAGTTCAGAAATGACCTTGGGTTGCCAGGGGTCGGCCGGAGGAGTGGTGGGGAGAGAATTGAGCATCCATCAGACAGCTCTCCTCTACCAGGGTGGAGAGACATGTTTACTCAGCCCTTGGCTGCCCCCAGGTGGTGGCCTGGGAGTAGCTCTGGAAGCTTGAGCAGCATCAAAGGGAGAGGCCATGGTTCAGTAGCATGTGTGCACCTCCATGTGCACACGCAGTGGTAGCGGACCCAAGGGGAGAAAATAGAAAATGGTTGGTGCAGACAGGCCTGCCCACCTATAAAATGATCTTCAGTAAATCAATTAAGAAACACTATGGCAACAGGAAAACCGGTTTCCCTATCTAAAAGACTACAAAGGTTAAACCATACACATAACCTTAGGGCAAAGGGACAAATGAGGGATCTATATATTAGGACACCATGAACAAAATATAGAGAGATGTCATTTTTACATTCATCAATAAAATATTGGAATGAATTAACTTTCAAACTAGAAATCTGTACGAAAATAAAAATAAATTTAACACATCCTTGAGGCAAGAATTGACCGCTAGATGTTGCTGTTATGACTGAGTCATGAACTTATTTATGTACACACGAAATGTTTTATAGTTTGTGTCCTATGAATGTGGTCTTGATGTTTTTGTTGTATTTGTAGTAAGTTTATATGTCATGGAGCTGAAACTTTTATCAGTTTGATATGCAGGAGCACCCTGTAAATGGGACTCTTCCCAATGGTGCATGTCATTCTTTCCTGATGGAAAATAGAGATTTTACTACTACTACTATTACTCTGTCCCACACCACCACCTGCCCAATAGACCCAGTTCTGAATGTGAGTCAGCGGGGGGACAGCCTAGCCCTTCCCTTCCTGGCCCTGCCATGGGGGGCAATCCTTGGGGGACTTTGTGCTTGGTGGGTCCAGGGGAGATAAGTGCCGGACAGGGGAGCCTACCTGCATTGACTGCCAAGGCAAAAAGCTTTAGAGAAATAAAAAACACAGTTAACTGTCGAGTTTCAACTCACCTCGCCTAGACAAAGAAAATGAGTTTTCAGCAGTTGTTTCCTTTTTGTGTATCTGAAGCTCATCTGCCATCTGGGCCATTTTGTGAAGATCAGCAGGTGCTATTGGCAGGTATCCCATGATGTGGGCGATTCAATATGAGAGACACAACTTGAGCACCTTAGTGACTGCATAGAATAGCGAATGTAATGACAGCGAATGGGTGCAGCGAGGGCGACTTGCGCTGGGGGTGGTGTTACAGGGACTGTAGTGGTTTGTGCAGTCTCAGCATTAGATAATTAAAGTTAGGAGTGTTCAGGGGCGAGGCCCCCTGCATAAAATATATTGTAAATATAATGCCAGTTAGTATGTCATGTTCTGTCATGGTTTATTCATTTGTATTGCTGTGTTGATCATGTTTGGAGTGTGGTCTCGTTGTGGTATAGTGGGTAGAGTGGGGTGTTAGGTAGGTAGGGTGTGTGTGCTGGTCCTTATTATGGGTTTGAGTTTTGCAGTCACTGTTTGTACTGAAGTAGTCGCTGTGTCTGTTGAGTGTGTGAATGGGGTGGGGACTGTTGTGTGAAGGCGAGAGAATGTATGCGTGTTGTGTGGCTTTTATTTATTTTGCAGGTTTGGCCAGGTGTGTGTAGTTTACTGTGAAGGTGTTTAGTTGTGTCAGGTGTGGGTTATGTGGAATTAGGGGGTGATTTAGCATAGTTTTTGATGCGTGGTGTTTAAGTTGAGTCTGAGTATGGGTGGTTTAGTATATTTTTTTTGCTACTAAAGTCACTGTTTTGACTTTCATTGTAATTGGTATGGGCTGTAGTTGTAGTATCTATTGTATGTTCGCTTATGTGTTCGGCGCTGTTATTTACTCACTGTTTTGACATGGAACCCTCCTGGCGCACACACCCACACACACACACAGAATGCAAGATATTTCTGCATTGACATAACCATTTGTGACCTGGTAGAAATACGCCCCCTCATTCCTAGAGCAAGGATTAGAAGAAAATATAAACAGAATATTCTTTGCAAGAAATTTTGTTAATAGATCAGTTAGGGTTCCAGCGACAAAAGTTTGGAAATGTGATGTTAGGGTTATCAATCCTAGCACACCACCCTACCCCAACCCTGCATGCACCGAGAGGCGCTGGCGGTGTGCCTTGCAGATGTCAGCCCTAATGTTCACCCCATTCTCCTATACTGTACCCATTTCATCTTATTTACTCATGGAACAAGTGTAAACAAAGTTTTTTGCAAAGAATTTCCTTATTTTTTGTGAAAGCATAATTGTAGTGTTGGATACATCCATATTAAGAGAGATTGTAAATATTTTCCTCTGGGCCCTGCGCTCCAATGAGTCCATAATGGTATCCGTATTTACAAGTGGGCCCTGCACTCCCATCCATGCATAATTTTTCAGATACAGTAGTGGTAAACCTATTTGCCTGTGGGAGTGCAGGGCCCTCTGTGCCCTGTGCTCTAATCCTGTACTGTCCAGCACCAAAAAACACCTCACATTGCAATCATATCCTATAGAAAAGACAGCAAAATTTGAAAGCTGCGTCACTGGGCACCAAATTAATATATTTTTACAAAACCAGCAAAAGACACATTGGTGTCACAACCCTTTTATATCCTGAAAATTTCAGACCAAAATTGCAAACCATTTGTTTACAGCAGAGTGACAAAGAAACAACTGTCTACACCTCCCATTACAATGTTATCCTATGGGAAATTAAGCAAAATTTAAACCTACAGAACTCCAGAACAAAGTAATATATTTTCACCAAACCAGGAAAAGACACACCTGTGGTGCATGCCCTTTGCACCCTGAAAATCTAAGCCCAAAATTCCAAACTGTTTGTTTGCTATGAAGTGTCAAAGAAGCAGCTATATAAAAATAATTTTTTCGCAAATTGTGAAAATAATCCTTTTCCATGGTTCCTTTTTTGCAATTTGCGGAAAAAGAAAATCCTTTTTCTCAAATTGTGAAAAAGGATCCTGTTTCGCAAAACTTTTTTCCACGGTTTGTGAAAAAGGATTTTCCCCATGGTCAAAAACCACATTTCTGCATTACTAATCAAAAAGTTAACCCCAGAATCTGATTCTATGGACCCTGATTAGGTAAACACAACTGCTGGTGTTTCCTAAAGCCCTGTAGTTTTTTAGTAATTTATTTTTGTTGCCACCACTAATTGAAAACAAGATGATCGTGGCATGAAAAAAGATTCCGCATTTGAGGCAAAGGATTCCACATTTGCAATAAAGAATCTTTTTTTTTTTTTGAGGTGAACATCTAACTTTTCCTATAAGAAATAATGGGAGATTTTGACATTTTATAACTTTTGAACAGATTAATATTTTTTCATCAAACCTTCAAAAGGCACCACTGTGACCCAATACCAATATATCTTAAAACATTCAGACCAAATTTCCACACCATTTTTGCACAACGTGGTGACAAAGAA
This sequence comes from Neoceratodus forsteri, assembly GCA_016271365.2. NCBI lineage: Eukaryota > Metazoa > Chordata > Ceratodontiformes > Ceratodontidae > Neoceratodus > Neoceratodus forsteri. The sequence goes on from JADMNL010000023.1 coordinate 523,689,159, forward strand.
TTTGACAAAAAATGGTAATTTACATGTTTTTTGACACTCTGGCCCAGATATTCAGACTGCACTGGGCAGTGGCGCAAGCCTGGGTGCAGCACAACAGGGCTGCGCCAGGGCATGGATCAGGTGATATTCAACGGTGCTGCGCCGTTGAATATTGCACAGCGAGTGTACACACTTTGCATGGCACAGTGGCACTGCACCAGTGCAAGACAAAGAAAAAGGAGCAGGGGGATGCGTCAGCGCAGTTGTGCCAGGCACATCACCCATGATATTTAACCTGGGGCATGCAAATTAGGCCATTATGCATGCAAGGCACAAATGGGGCCATTAGCATGTCATTATGGCCCCATGTGCATGCGATGCAACGATCCCCGGCGACTTGCGCCTGGCGCCCTGCCAAGCTGCAGCCATCAGGGATCAACACCCTGATGTGTCACTGCAGCACCCCACCCCCGCTCCTGTATGCCTGATTGCAGGCTGTTGTAATATTAATTCCCTGGTGGTCCAGTGGGAGGCCCCCCTTTGCCTGATCGCGGGCATATGTAATGTAAGGATCCTTGGTGGTCAGTGGAAGCTCCAGTCACCCAATCGCAGGCTGTTGCACTCAGAAAGAGTCCTGGTGGCCAGTGGTACCCCTCCCCGCATCCACAGAGGTCCCCACCACCTGGCACCCCCCTGCTGTCAGCTCCGGCCGCCTGCCGACGACAGTACAGTACAATCTGTACGCCTATTAGCAGATTATACAGATTACATAGGTTCGATATGTGAATGAATGCATTCCATTCACATATCGGGCCTGTGTAGTACAGTATGGGTCTCACGCCCATTGGTACACGCAGTGACCAACAGGCGCATAGATTGTACTGTATGCTGTCATTCGCTGGCAGCCGGGTGGGCAGGTGGGCAGGGTGCTGCCACCACCGATGACGGGGTGCTCAGGCAGGGGACCCTGGGGAGGGGTGGGTACCACTGACCACCAGGTAACTCTTTCTGGTACAGCAGCCCACCATCGGGCGACGGGGGGGCTTCCCACTGGACCACCAGGGATCCTTACCATTACATATGCCCATGATCGGGTGAAGGGGGGCTTCCCACTGGACCACCAGGGAACCTTAATAGTACAACAGCCTGCGATCGGGTGAAGGAGGGGTCCACTGGACCACCAGGGTCCTTTTATACTATGTAAGCCTGCGATCGGGTGACGGGGGGCACATGTCTACCAGGTCAGGGTGCTTGTGGACGGTGTACCTGCTGGCCGGTCGGCCACCCATGGCTGGCGGCTGTTGTGTTGCGCTATGCACTACAGCTGCCTGCCTGTGGGTGGCCTGCATTTTAGCCTTTATTTTGGCTCAACTTTGGGCACCAGTGTGCGGCATATGTAGGGGTTGTGCCAGCATATGCACCGCACATCCCGGGCTGAATATCAGGATGTGCCACATATGCATGGGCACACCCCCTGCATCTGCGCCGCATACATTACCAATGCGCCTCGGTGCCTTGGGGGTTGCGCAGCCTGCCCTTTGAATATCGTGCCGGGGTGCATTGGGAGCCCTGTTGCACCAGGCACAATCCCTTTGAATATCCAGGCCTCTGTATCTTCGCATCCGCACATCTGACAGGAATGAAACTTGCCACATCAAGAGATCATTGGTCCCTGATGGTGCATGCCAAATTTCATGTGAAACACTTGAGCGGTTGCTAAGTTATTAATGGTGCCCCTATAATAGATGGATAGATAGAGGAAATTGTTTAACCAGGAAAGGCACACTAAGATGAAGCTTGTTTCCAGGTGCGAACTGGGAGCACAGGGAAGTTAAGTGACTTGCTCAGGGTCACACAGTATGCAAGTGGGGGCTGTGGGATTCAAACCCCGGTCTCCAGGTTTGCAGCTCAGAGCCTTAAACCACTGTGCCATACTGCCTCCTTTAGAGATTTATAGATAGATAGACAGACAGACAGACACTGATACAGATATAGTCTTAAAGTTTCATTACAGGATTCCAAAAAATTATCACACAATTCCACAATTTTCACAGAAGCTCATGAAACTGGACTTTTATTACTGTCATTTTGAAAATTTTGGCTGCTTTTAATTCGGCCATCCTTTAAGAGGTTGGAAGCATGTGTGGTTACCTCTTATTGTATTCTTGTATTGTTGTCATCATGATGCTATATGATGGAAAATAATAAAGTATACTGAATTAAAAAAAAAAGAGGTTGGAAGCTGATAGAAACAGCCTCATAATATGGGTCTATGAACATACTACAGTTGGTGGCATTGTGTTGTGTTCTCTAGTTTTAATGTTAAAGGGGCATAAAATGGTGCGGCTCCTGTACTTGTGACATTTCATTATGTTTTTATGTTTGCTTGCACGCATGTGCAAGAAACATAGTGCCATCATCGGAGATTTCGGAGGTGTGTCACCTCCTCCTCCAATTCAGTCAGTGTGTTGGCAGGCGCAGCCCCTGTAAGCCATCGTTCTGGGCTGTCTATGACAAGCTCCAAATGCAGTACGATACAGTTGAAAGGGGGCAACTACGCTTGAGTGAGCAGCGATAAGATATCGCTGCTCACGGCCGCAGCTCCCCCCACACAGACGCCACGCAGGTGTATGCGCGCCCACGCATGCATCGCACTGTACGCCGACGGGTGCCCAATCCCGCCGGCTGTGCCACGCCCCCACCTCCCCCAAAGCCTTCTGAAATGCCACTTGGGTGCCCACCCCAGCATGGCAAGTAATGATATAGCCGACGGGGTGCCCAATCCCCGCCGGGCGCCACTGTCCTAACCCCCAGTAGTAAGTCCACGCTGGGAGCCCACCCCAGCATGGCAAGCAATCCTAGGCCGACGGGGTGCCCAATCCCCCGCCAGCTGAACGCACTCTCAACTATGCCTAAGCCACGCTGGAGCCCACCCCAGCGTGGCAAACGCCCCAAGTCGTCTGCTTTTACCTGTAAAGAAAAACGGTCCCAATGAAGTCTCCCCACCCTCCCACAACCGCACTCCACCCACTGCGCACTCCAGGCCTCCCCCACCCCCCCACCTCCCATACTTACCCTCCGGACTCTGGCGCCGACGATCTTCGTGGACCGGAACACGCCTGCACTCTTCAAAGCCGACCGCGAACTGAGGAAATGCCGGTAAGCTGTATAATGGGCTAGATAGGGGTTTCAACTTTGTTGCATATTCAGGCATTTTTGGAATTTTTACACCAAATTTTCAACATGGGTTTTGGGACCCCTTCTCGATTGATGTCACTGTCATGGCATTATTTGGGCCTAAGGGTGATTTCGCAGTCACCGCGCAGTCACTGCATGAAATCACCCTTGGGCCTGAATAATGCCATGACAGTGACATCACTCATGAGAGGTCCCAAAACCCCATGTTGAAAATTTGGTGCCAAAATTCCAAAATGACTGTTTTGATAAGCGCAGGCTATAAAGAATTCCCGCCCAGGCTCAGAAGTTCGAATTTTCAATATTTTCACTCCAGATTTTCAATACTGCCATTTTACCACACCTCTTATGAGTAGTACAGTTTTCATTTTTACATCTCACCCAAAATGTGTTTCCGCACATGTAGCACAATGCATGAGTCGGTATGCTAAATCAATGTATGGGACAAATTAAGAAAATCACAGTGACACTGTTCATGAGCAGAGGTCTTAAAATGGCTATGTTGAAAATTTGGTGAAAAATTCTTAAAATGACTTTTTACGAGTGCGTGCGCTAGTAGTTCCGGCGCACGTCAGAAGGTCGCAATTTTCAATATTTTCTTTCCAGATTTTCAACATTGCCATTTTACCACACCTTCTTATGAGTAGTATAGCTGTCATTTTTCACATCTCACCTAAGCGTGTTTCCGCCCATGTAGCGCACAATGGGCGCGTCGTTAATGCGAAATCAATGTACGGATAAATTAAAAAATCACAGTGACACTGTTCATGAGCAAAGGTCTTAAAATGGCTATGTTGAAAATTTGGTGAAAAAATTCCTAAAAATGACTGTTTTACGAACGTGCGTTGTACAGTTCCTACGCACGCTTGTAAGTTCGCGAATTTTCAATATTTTCACTCCAGATTTTCAACATTGTCATTTCATTACACTTCCTTATGAACAGTACAGCTGCAATTTTTCATATGTCGCCCAAAATGTGTTTTTGCACATGTAGCGCACAATGGTGCTGTTGGTGTGCGAAAGCAATGCTTAGGACAGATTAAGAAAATCATAGTTATACTGTTCATGAGCAGAGGTCTTAAAATGGCTATGTTGAAAATTTGGTGACAAAAGTCCATAAAATGACTGTGTATAACGAGTGAGCATTGCGCAGTTTCCACGCACCCTGGTAAGTTCATGACTTTGTAATATTTTCAGTCCAGATTTTCACCAGTGACATTTTTCCCCACTTCCTTATGAACAGTACAGCTGTCATTTTTCACAACATGGCTGAAGTGTGTTTTCACACTTTCAGCGCAGAGATGCGTGGTCTCTGTGGGAAATCATTGTTCGGCACAGATAAAGAAAAACACAGTGACACTGTTCATGATCGGAGGCACCAAAATGGCTGAGTTGACAATCTGCGGTAAAAATTCCCCAACCTAATTATATTACGGGTGTGCGTTGCACAGTTTCTATGTACACTCGTGACTTCACCATTTTTTTTAATATTTTTAGTACAGATTTGCAACATTGCCATTTTTTACACCTCCCCATGAATAGTACAGCTGTCATTTTTTATATCCTGTTCGGAATGTTTTTGCACCTGTGGTGCTAAATGCTGTACTCACTGTGCATAAGCAGCTTTCGACTAACAAACTGATATTCCCCCTGTTCATGAGGTGGGGTCACAAAACAAACATGTTGAAGATTTGGAGTGAAAATACCAACGAATGCCTGCGGTATTAGGGTTTCCAACTATAACGCCAACCCTGTAGAGAATGACAGGCATCAGGGGTGTGACTTGGGATTCTTGCCTGTGATGCTCATACCATTCCACACCCTGCAGTCAGTGAGAGGCATCGAGGTATGCCTTGGACTCTTTGGCCCCAAACTTCACCCCACTCTCCTATATCGCACCTATCTCACCATATTTCCAAATGAAATGGGGTGCGCATAAAGGCCAAAGACCCCAAGGAACACCATGACACTTGTCAGTGTCTGCAGGGTGGGGTGTAGTGAAATGGCGTGGCCGTTATGCCTGACGACCCAAATGCACACCCCAATGCCTGTCACTCTCTGCAGGGTGATGCTGGGGTTGGCTTCAGTTCAATACTTCACGGCCATTCCTATTACGCAGCTCTGTAACTTCTACACTACCACTGCCAGCAAGCAAACATTCGGCATTGACAAATGCTTGTTTTAAAATGTCGGAATGTTTGGCTACTTCTAACTCAACCCCCTTGAATGGAAGAAATCTGAAACTTGGTACACACAGGATGTAAAGAACCTCAAATGTATCAAATTAGCATAATTTGGACAAGTACTTTTAATCAAGTTCTAGTCAGAGCTGACACAGTTACAGCCACGCTCGCTGAGCTCACAGAACAGTCCACCATGCCCAAGATGGCTGCCGATGCTCAGTGTGCATACACATCAAAGTCACGCATGTGCAAGTATTCGTGCATGTGCACTGAGCATCAGCAGCCATCTTGAGCATGGCAGGCAACAGCAACAAAAGCAGTGCACCCGCGGAGGTGGGTGGGGAGTGAGCGATGTGTTTTGGAGTTGCGGAATGATCATACTTCAACTCCAAAACTGTTCTTCGGTGGCAGTCTGGTGGCTCGTTTTTAGAGCTCTCACAAGATGGCTGCAGGCTCCGCTCATTGCAGCGGTAAAAATTAGATGGAAACAACTGAAATTTAAACGTTGGTGAAATTTTGTGAAATTTCACTGAATTGTAATTTCACCTAAATTCTGCAAGAGGATGTTAAATTTCACCTTAATTATAAATCATGACATTATTCTTTGCCAGTCGTAACTGTTTGTTTCTAAACATTCCAGTCTCATGACCACACTGTAAGAGCGTGCCTCATGCTAAAAATTCTTAAATTCTGATGTTTTATGTTCCGTTGGCATAGTCCATTTCTACTCTCTGGGGTTTCTATAATTTTCTGCAAAGTAAATCACTTTGATTTTAAGTTCCATTTTTTTTTTTAAATTGAACTCTTCAGTATGATTTATAATATGTTCATATGTACAGTTCACATCTCTTATTGTTATGAGTTTCTTCCCAAATCTTTTATGTGCCAGGACTGCTCTGCTGCACTTCACAGTTCTTTCACCCAAGAAGTCGAGAATGCACTCTCCTTTTTTTTTGAAAAATGTGTTTATTAAGGTTCAAGGATCCAGCACTATTACATATTCAGTTTGTCAGGTATTCCATTGGTTACTAGAAGTAGGAAGGGAAAGGGGAATGCAGGCCCCACACAGGACTAAGACTAGGCCTGAAGTCTCGCTGATACAAATTGCATGAAATTCAGGCACTTACGGTACTCTAACAGTACAAGAGCTCCCATTAGAGGGGCCTCACTACCTTCCCTTTGGATCACCCTATGCTGGCTCCCTCCTTGCCATACCCCCCCCTCATGTCATTAGAGCAAGGTTCAGCTTAAGCATGCTCCACCAAATTGATGGGACACAGTTGGGGTTCACAAAAGAAAATCACCAGTACCTAGGGCCTACTCCAAGGGAGTTCACATTTTCTCATATGCCTGCTGCTTTCCCTGGGTTGAATATTGCAGTTTCTCTAGTCTCATGATTTCCAATAAACTGTTACACCATTTAGCTATGGCCGGTACCATGTCAGATAACCATTCCTGGGCTAATAATTTCTTTATTATGACCAGTCCCAGAAGGCACAGGGCATGGGCGCAGCTAAGGTGATGGTGTCTTGGGGGCGGGTATCCCAGAAGGATGGTGTCTGCTGGTGCTGTAGAGGAACCTCCCAATAGCTCACCTGCCGTTCCTCATGTCTCATCTCACACTGGGCAGGCCACCACACACCACCACAGAGTCGACACTGGCATGGCACCTCTAGTCGTCTGCTCTCATCTGTCCCTTGACTCGAATACTACTCCAGAGACTAGAGTCCGGAGGCCGCTTGAATAAAACTTAGAAAACTGGCCCGAAAAACCAAAAGGTTGCTGAGCTCGCTCCACACTCTCCTGTTCTCACCTAACCTGCCGCACGCCACCTCACACAAATCACCAGACAGACTGACGCACGCATATGGCGCCTATAGGCCCTACCCCTCCCCCCGGCCAATCACAGTGCGGCAACGCTGGTAAATTGAAAAATGCCACTTTGCCAACCAACCAGCACTCAATGATTGGGGCAGGCAAACCAAACGGCCAGCAAAAGTACTAAAAGCACGAGTTTTAAATAAAAACAGGAGAGCCCACCAGCCAAATAAAACAGGAAGGGAAGGCATGCCGACAATAGCGTATGACCCCGTGCGGGTAACAGCAGCAACAGCAGAGGGCACGCTGCACGCGTGCACTGAGCCAAAAAAAGAAAAAGGCAAGCAGCAGGAAAATATTACTGGGACCCAGCCCAGGTCTATAAATATTGATGGGGCCAGTGCCCCATGGGCCCATAGATCCCGGCGCCTATTCGCCTGTGGAGGTAGTTGTACTGGACCTGCCATAACCGGTTATTTTTGAAGCAGGTAAGGACAGCTTTAATAGTGAGTTTCCAATCAGGTTCTGAGAGGGGACATCCCCAATCCCTGTCCCATTGACTTCTAGTAACTGCAGTGTGGTCTGCCACCCCTCCCTCCCCCATACCAGCATGTTATACACTGCAGTGATCTACCATTCTCTTTGGCTGGCATAAAGCTTTCCTCTATGGGGGGAACTTTTTAGTGGGCACTGCAGTTTGTCTACCTAAGAGCCAAGCCTAGTTCTTAGGTGCAGGTATACAAAGAAGTCCCTTGGTGAGGGGTTGTACTCTTGGCCTAGATCCTGGAAGGATTTCAGTGTAGCTCCTTTATATAATGGTGCACTATTTGTAGCCCCTTTGCCTCCCATGCATCCAGCCTTTTGCTCGTTTGCCAGGGAAGACATTTCCTCACCCACATGCCACCATCCTGATGTCTTCATATGGGGACAGGCTTTTTCCATGCTCTATAGCTTTGTGTGCTCTCACTTAAGCTCAGGCCATGTCTCTGGTGAATGGTTTAGCTAGTTTTTTTAGGATCCCTGGGGTAAGGCCAGGGGCCAGAACCCATGGTATTAGGGAGTCCTGTATATATCCCAGTTCCATGGAAATCCCGGCTGGCCTGGTGGAGGCTTGTAACGATGCATCCTTAAGAAGAGCCAGCTGGGCTGCCAAATAATAATGCCTGAGATTGGGAAGACTCAACCCGCCCCCCCCACACACACTCACTTTTGTAGCCTCTGCAATACCTCCAACCTCAGTCTTGCTCTACCACCCTTCCACAGAAAGCGGTTATGTACCCCTTGGCTGTTGTGAACATTTTTTAGGGCACCCAACAGGGTAGGACCAACAGGATAGGTCCAGGAACATACATACAATTGTTGGCAAGATATTCATTTTTTAAAGTGTTTACTCACCACGTGAATGTCAGGGGATGGCTCCTCCATTGCTCACAGCCTGTTTTCATGGTTTGCAGAATGATCTTATAATTTAAAGACCACAGTTGCAAAAGGCATCGTGGTAGCATGAACCCCAAGTATTTCTTCTGGGTGGCTGGCTTCAGTTGGACTCTTGCCATGACACAGGTGGGCCTGGGCCCACCCCCACGGGTAGCCATTCTCATTTTTCCCAGTTTATTTTATGTCTGGAGATTGGGGCATAGATTTTGAAGACATCTATGAGTTCCTGCAAGGCCCTGGTAGGATCAATTAGATAGAGGAGTACATCATCTGTAAAAAGACATCACATGGTGGGCACCTCCCAGGCTAAGCCCCTTGATATTTGGGTTGTATGTTATAGCTACCACTAGGGGCTCGATGGTCATGACATATAGGAGGGGGGAAGGGACACCCCTGCCTGGTGCCTCTAGTTAGGGTGAATATTTCTGTAAGGCTGCCATTTATTATAAGTTGGGCCTGAGGGAACTTATACAGGGCTGCAATCCATGATATCAAATGTGGTCCAATCCCAAATTTCTTCAGGGTGGCAAACATGAAGAGCCACTCGACCCAATCAAAGGCCTTCTCCACATCCAGAGCCAATAGTCTGGGCCGAGCAGCCCACCCCCTCCCTGACCATGCTCCCATTACATTAAGGGACCGTCTAATATTTTTTCTTGCATGCCTGCCTCTGACAAAGCCCCCTTGGTCCTCATGGATAATGGAAGGTCAAACTTCCTCCAAGTCCCCACCAGCACATTGGCCACCACTTTATAATCTGCATTAAGTAGCAGGGCAGTATTTTAATTACTTCATGTTTTAACACAAAAGTGAGGGGGACAGCAATCTGGTTTTGTCAGGGCCTCCACTGCAAGTGGTCAGGCAGGCAAATGTCCCACAGGGGAGGTATACCACTGTGGAAGCAGAGGTAGGAAGGGAAAAATTCACCTTTGTCTAGGTTTATGGCCCCACTTACCATTGTCCTGATTTTTTCCATCAGTTGGCGATCACACTGACAGCCTTCCCAAGCCTGTACACAGTAGGGGGCACTTCAGTACCATTTGGAATTCTGTACTAGATAGGTCCTCACCCTCTAACCGGCTGCCCCAGAACAGCCCTGAATTCTCCACCCTGCCACATTGGAGTATTCCTTTTATTCCCAAACCCATCAGGTCTACTCTATGCTTGCCCTGATCCTGCTTTCCTCACTAATTCAACGGGTAACACTGGCCCAGAGCCACCCTATTCTTGTTTTGGACCATGCACCCTTGCTGGTGGGCATCACCTGTGGCAGTGCACCAAGGGGACCCCCAAGATGGAGACTACATACCTGCTTATTGTTTTTTTCATCATGGTTTCTATTTTCCCACTCAGACCTGGGCGGACATCAGCCTCATCCCCCGATCACCATAAGCCATCCTGTGCCTCACCTTCCAATCCCCAGGCTAGGTTCCCCCATGGATTACCCCCCCATGGTGGGGCCTGGGTAGAGGGCCATCCTCCCCCACTCCCAGTGACTGTCAACCAGAAGTTGCCCTTAGGGTTGAAGGTGGCAGGATGGTATACAGTGCCTTGGACAGGGCTTCATGAAGCCCAGGTCCACCATTTTTTCTCTGGCTTTTCTCCCTCAGTCCCAGCACTGTTGCAGCACAGATAACATATGCACATTGAGGTGTGCATGCGCTTCCAGAACCACAGCCCCTTCCACCCTCCCGACATCTGCTCTGGCACTAGGCCTCCACCTGGTGTCAGCCAAGAGTGGGAAAAACTCACCACCCCGTCTGAGAGAGGAAAGTAGCCAGATGGCCAGTCAGTCATCTCCTAGCCCTCCATCCCATCGAACCCTGGCGACTCAAGCTCATTCCCGAACTCGAGTCACTGGCGAAGTTCGAGATAAGGTGCTTAACAGGGCCTCAGCCCTCTGTGCTACCAGGCTAGCCTTAGACCCCTGCTTACTAAAAGACCCTAATTTCAAGCAGTAGATGAGTGATGCACTCCAAACCTTCATAGAGGCCAAGCAAAAGGGTGAAACATTGTAGAACATTAAATGGGAAGCCCTGAAGGCATATGCCAGAGTCATATCCTATGCATCACACAAAAAGAAACAGGACAGGACATGGGAGTCTGAGGTGCTTAAGAAGGTAGAAGTTCTGGAAATGTTGCATATGGCTACCACCAACACTGCAGCTCTCCCTGGAATGGAAAAAGGTGATGGGAACACTCACCCAGCTTGCCACCAGCCACATAGAGCAGAATTTACTTTTAGCTCACAGTAAACAATATTTTAAGGGTGACAAGAGAAGCAAATGGCTGGCCTGGCAGCTTAAACAAAGGGAGAAAACTATTCTACAGCTCATGTGGAGAACTTTGTGGATTTGTCCACAGGCTCACATCTGTGGAGTATTTCCATTCAGCAGAATGGATTGAGCTGCTGCCTTCAGGGCTCAGGGTCCAGAGTTTGATTGCTAGCAAGGGCTCTTTTTAAGCTCTCCAAAAGGATGAGAGAAACATAAGACCAAATGTAGGAGCAGAAGACCAAGCCTTACACAGTGAATCTATGAGAAGTGTAAGAAGCGCAAGGAAGGGTGTCAGAAGCTTATGTTCTCAGCCAGCCCATCAGTATTGCAGTAGCACTACTGCTCATGACACTAGTGCCTTGAGTTCAGGAATGAGCACGAGTCATCGGTGGCTGGCACAGGAAGGATGACTGAATATCCCAGAGGATGCACTCACTCCTCCTCTATGTAGGGAGTGATGCCCTCTCCTGCTGCTATACTGCCACCTGGTGGGCCACAGGTGGCAATGCAGTGCAGAAGCACAGTGTGTAGGAGGGTGTTAGCTGGGCTCCACACACCATGCTTGTGTGCCTACACATTGGGCTCTATGCATGATGACATCTTGAGGGTGTAAGGAACCAGAAAATACCATGGCGCATGCAGGATGACATGTGGCGTGCTCGGGCCTTGACTCCTGATACTAGTCTCCCCTCCACCATGGCTTCACCTGCCCCAAACCAAGAAGGGCAGGCAACACTGGCCAGCTCTGGCCCAGCTCTGCCTTGGGTGGGGGGTGGTAAGCCGGGGGGGCAAGGAGGAGATCAGTGCTAGGGACACTGGAGGATGGTGCTAGGTCAGACCCAGGGAAATGGGCTGCACCTGAGAGAAGGAGTAAAAAGAATAAATAAAAAAAGCTCATGTTTTCTGCCTTAAACTTACAGCAAGTGAGCAGAACAGACTAACCCAGCTTCTGCCAAGTAAATGTAATTGGTGCAAGGTGTCACATGTTTTCCAGCGGCTCCTCTCTAGCCATGTTCACAGTGGACTTAACCATAAAGATATTTGCTTACTGGTCGTCTTTGCCCGCTCAGGGAATAAAAGGGGGGGGGAATATTCTTTTTAAGAAAAATAGCGAGGCCCCTTGCTGTGCTCAGAACTCTCTGCTTTGTTACTCAGCTTCAATCCGTGCATTTTTCTTTATTATTTCCAGATGCAGCTAGACATGCTTTTCATATTAAAGACAAGGCTTCACTTTTTAAAACCAAAAAGGTACATCTGCTAAAAATGTTCCATGTTGCTTTCTCTTTTTTTTTTTAAAGATCATTCCCACAAATTCTTTCAGCCTTTATAAGGTTTGCCCCCACAAGGTGAGCAAAATAAAGTGCTGGTTTTCCTGACTCCTTGACCACACTTTTCTTACTGTGCTGCATGATGTTGCTTGACAGAGTAGATATTGCTAGGGACAGCTATTCACGGACACCTAGCGACTCCAAGACCAGTATAACAGTCTTGAACGTCTCTGCAAGTCAGGTTGAAAGTAGAGTTAAAGGAACTAGCTAGAACCTTCCAAATAACCCAGGAGACTCCTGGCTAGCTTAATATCTTCTCTTATTGCCCAGGATGTTGCTGGCTACCTGACCTACTTCCTTCTCAAGTCCAGGACACTCTGGGTCTGTTATCACCTTACTAGTACCTCGGTTCTGGATGTTTCTTCTTCCTAATTACCATCTTCTCCATAACCCATTACACTTCCGCCCTGCTGTTACTGTACCCATTTAGTAGCCAAGGCCACTACCAACTAGCTACCACATTCTCAATAACACAGAGTATTCCTGACTGGCTCCCACCTTCCCAGTTGCACAGTTTGGAATACTCTAAGCCCTCAGCCACTTTAGCCTACCACAGGACATTCCCAGCCAGCAATACCACCTTCCCAATAGTCCAGCTCAAGGTAAGGCACATTTCTTTCTTAGGCCCCCATTCCATGTGGCTCTGGCTGCCATACAGTAGAAACATATCGAACAGAATTATGAGATTAGCAGATCAAACAATCGACAAAATAATAATTTCAGACAACTAGTCCATAAAATTTAGGAAATCTAGTTGGACCCAAAATCTAGAGTAAATAAGTATGTTTTTAATAATGTTTTTAAAAATTGTCCACTGATAGAACTCCGCGCAGGACAGGACAGACCTGGCCAGTACAACCTTCCCAGTAAACCCACTCTGGGCACTTCTGATTTGCACCCCCACCCACCCCCTATTAGCCCATCTTAGGACACTGCATGCTGGCCAGCAACTAGTATCCTAGTAAGCCAGCCCAGGACACTCCTAGCCAGCTTACCACCTCCATAGCATCCCACTGCAGGACACTCCTGGTTAGCAAACTGTTTCCTAGCAGCCCAGCTCACAAGGACAGTCCTGACTAATTGTCACCTATTCAGTAGCCCAGTGCAGAATACTCCAGGTTAACAACAACCTTCCCCCAAATCCCAGTGGAAACACTCTAAAATTTATAAATTGCTACAAGCCACCCCAGATGCATGTGGTTTTCACAAATGACATGGACCTCTTTAACCTGTTTAAATGATATATCTTAAACCAGCTCCACTTTAACAACACCCTCATTCTTTGTTGAATTTAATGCCCACCATTGCTCTTTCTTAGCACTTTGTGCAAAGCTATGGCCTCCCTCCTTGCAAACTGGTAAACCTGTTTTATATTCGGTAACATCTGGGCACTTAAACATTTTTCTTCACTACTCTTTTTTTATGGAGTACATTCAGCCAAATCAAGATGAGCCTTGCAACAGTTTTCCACTCCAGGAATATTTTTTCCTTATGTTCACACAACTGTCCTGCCTTGTGTAGTTCCGCTTCTCTGTAACTCCTCGGAGCTTTGTCCCCAAAGGTTGCTGTCCTGTGCTGCATATTTAGAGCATGCTCATCGTCTCCTGCTAAGTAATGTGTCTCCCTTTACCAGTCACAGCTTGCTGTTTCCCACCTAGAGAGAGGGCTGACCCAATCTCCTGCACTGCACAGTGGCGTTCTTTCTCAGTCGCCTGTTACTGAATAGGGACGCCCTTGCCAAGACTTCTCTCTGCCACACAAAGAGAAGTTGTTGTCCAACATTGTATATTCAGATTTCTTACACACCCACAAAGACATGATGAACATTGCAAGATTAGAAGAAGACACAGTTAGTTAGTTAGTTAGTTAGTTAGTTAGTTAGTTAGTTAATCAATTAGTTTTTGTTGATCAGGAAAGGAGGGCTAGACAATACAGCCTATTTTAAGCTTATATGGGGGGGGATACAGATGCAAACCAACTGGAAGTGAATCCGATTAAGCTGGTGGTGGCCTTTACGTTGCGGTTTTCATACTCAAGGTAGCCGTTAGTGCTGTAAGCAGTGAGAGAGACTGGTAGGACAGTGACTGTAAACATGTAGTGCCAACCATTTGCTTCATCAAAACTCACACAACAGCCCAGGTAAAAAAAAAAAAAAATTCACTATAATTCAGAGGTCCAGAACAAGGAGGACATAGCATAACAAGGATAGAGGCTCATCAGACCAACAGTATTATTCCATCTCACTTAGTGTTGCTCAGATAGTATCCTAGAAGCTAGGATACCAACAGATACTTCCCATTTGGCCAGATAGTTGCTGTGGTAGGATAGTAGAGCTATCTAACCATGGATCCTGCCCTCTAGGATCAAGTGCATGGATCCTACAAATGTTGTGGATTCTGTGGATCCTAGCACTAGATCCAGCTCGGATCCTAACTGTCTGACCTAGGATCCCTGGCTCTAACTTAGGATCCATCACTTTCTGACCCCGGATCCTAACTATCTGACCTAGGATCCCTGGATCTGACCTAGGATCCCTGGATCCTAACTAGGACCCATCGCTACCTGACCATGGATCCTACATCTGTCTTTGCTAGGATTTCTGGTAGGATCCTGGGTAGGATACCAGAACTCACTGAGAGGTAGAGGTAGGATCCACAAAAGCACTATCTGACCAAAACTAATCTCACTCCATCTATATACCCATGTACTTCAGAAATGTTCTTAAATGGGACAGAAAGGGTAAAAAGGGAGTTAGCAATTTTGTAGTACATTATTATTATTATTATTACTCTTTATTGACCAGATAAGCACACTGACTCAGGAGGTTACAATAGGATAATACAAACATGAGTTACAGTACAAAAGATAACCACATGAACAGTTAATAGGAATACACAGAAACAATTGCAAAGTACACAAAATAAGTACAACATAAACAGTATAATGGTAAATACAAAGCAAGCAATGCCTGCCATCACAATAACAATTCCTATGTATCAAAAATATTAAAATTGCAGTTTACATTGTTAGTACAAAGATAGCCATATATGCAGACCTCTGAGCCATGGTTCCTGTCAGTGGTAAACAAGCAGTGCATCTTGAATCAAGCTGCTCTGAAGCAGGTGGATTCTGATGCACTTCCAGGTGCTCCGGACTCTACCAGTGGAGAAGGAGATGTTGAAGGAGGTGAGTGGGACAGCAATAACGGAGCAGTGAGATGATGGAGTTTGGTGTCCAGACAATTAGGGCTAGTACTCTTGGTGGCGGTCAAGTGATAGGAGGGCTGATATAGAGTCAGCTGTGAAAGAAAAGAGATGAGGAGGGTGGTGGGAGAGTTTCAGTGGGAATGATGGGGGAGACAAGTGAGAAAAAGATTGGAGAGAGAGGGTGTAGAAGAAAAATTCATTGAAAGCAGTAGCAACTTCTAGGGGGTCAGGGATCAGTGGGGTTGTATGAATATTGTAGGGAGCAACTGATGTGAGATGGCTGGCTTACTGGCTGGTACTACAACCTGAGTAAATGTGGGCTAATAATTACACCGCTTGGAGTGCTTCTCAGCCAATCATATTGCAGGATTTTTCTTACACATTTTACAATGTTGTATATAGTACATTGTATCAGACTAATTTTATTTACTTCTAGATTGACATCTAGGTTTCACTAGGTTTTGGATAGAGGCAAGAAGGCAGTTGCCCATAGGAGCCTCTATCACCCATAATATTCCAGTTTGTTTTGTAACAAAAAAGTATCAAGTTTGTTTTTATAAATTTGTTTGGATCTGTTGATGACAATTTCAGTCAGAAGTTTATTCCATGGATTAACAGTTCTCTGTGAGAAGAAGTAGCCTTGTTTTTTGTTTTAAATTTAGCACAAGTTAGTTGTAATGGATGACCTCTTGTATTTATGTTAGTTTGCTTAAAATCAAGGCCCGTTTCAGGCATCAGATATTCGTTGTTTATGAGCTCTCTAGCCAATAGTAGGTCACCTCTTAACCTCCTTGATTCTAAGGACATTAGATTAAACTTCTTAAGCATATCATCATAGAAAAGGTCTTTTGCACCTTTAATTTTGTTTTATAATTTTATGTTGAATTTTTTCTATTTTATCGATATCCTTTTTTGTGTAAGGACACCAGAATTGAGAAGAGTAATTAAGCTGTGGGCGTACATAAGCTAAATATAAAGGCAAAAGTACAGCTTTGTCTCTGGATCTGATGTTATGTTTACTAGACCACCAGATCTTATTAGCACAAGCTATCTTGCAAGTCCCATAATCCCCTGCTGCTGAAATTAGAGGAGTAGGTATCAGTGGGAGAGTCAATAGCCTGCATTGCATGTTAGAGTTTATATAAGCAACAATCTTTTGTTTGCTGGTCCTGCTGTCCTCCATGGGCTAAGTGCCATCATAGAGGACTGTACTTAGCCCCTAGAGAAAAGCAGAACCAGGGCATTTTTTTTTTTTAGTTATTTATTTATTGCCTCAGCTGGGGGGGTTGTGCCTTTGGTTCCCTCCCCCTCTTCAGCCAGCCTTCATGGCTGCTGCCCCGGACATGGCCAGAGCTCCGACCTCCCTGCCACAGCCCTCCCAGGCTGCATCGCAGCGGATACATACCCCACCACTGTGGAGACCTGGAGGGCAGGCCCAGGAGGGAGTTAGCCTGGGCGCCGTTGGGGCCACCATAATGCTGCTGAGGTTGTTTTCTTTGGTTTTCTCCCTTGCGGGAAGGGGCGTGCAATGATGCCAATGGAGGGAGCGTGCACATGTCCACACGTGCTCCTCCCCAGATGTCTGCCCCATCTGCACTCCTCGTCTTTCAGTGTCAGTGCACTGCCCCCCAGTCTCCACTGGGAGCCAGTCGAGCACTGACCACTGATGACCCCCTCCCTGGAGAAGGAGAGCAGTCCTATGGATGCTCAGTCCTTCTCCAACCCTGCCAACCCCCAGCAACCCATGCTCGTTCCCAATCACGGGTCGCCGGTGTAGCGCGAGGTAAGGCATCCAGCGCCTCAGCCCTCAGTGCCACTGGGCCGGCAGAACCAGGACATATTTGAGTGGAGATTATATAAGCTGCAATGTGAATAGCAGGCTACTGAATCTCCCACTGCTGCCTGCTGCTCTGATATCAGCTGCAGGGGAGTCTGAGATTTGTAGTAATAGAAGATGTCAGCCTAGAAGTAAACAAAATTAGTCTGACACAATCTACTATACTACTGTTTACTGTAGTATAGTATAGTGTATCAGACTATACTACTTACTAATTGCTGTAGTCTAGTCTGATACCAGTTTACCATACTACCATAAATAGTAAGTAAACTAAAATGTTTTTGCACACAAAGTGCACATTGGGACCAGCCTCATACTTGAGTGTGGATCACTTGGTACTGACTGTTTACTTTTAAGACTTCCATTAGTACCACATTCCCTGAGGTGTTAGCCCTTATGATTTTGTCCTGCTAGCTCCCTGTTCCCCTCCTTGGACTGATCTGGCCTGTAGCGCACTCCTATTCTGAGATTCCCACCCTTTTCGACCACTAGCTGACCCTCATATGTTTCCACAGTACATACCTTATCCCAGGTCCTTGAGTTTGGTCACCTCTATGCTGAATCTAATGCATAGTGCCACCTCTGCCCTTGGCCAGTCCCCCTGTCTTGTTTGAATAGGGCATATCCTGGGATGGTGAGGTCCCAGCCCTGGTTCTGCATTGCCCTTGTTTCCACGACTGATGTTGTATCTGGTTGGGCCTTTTCCTCCACTGTTCAGAGGTCTCCACTTTGCTTTTTCAAAAGCCAAAGATTTATACACAGTAACATGGTAATTAAATGCTACGTGGAGCTCCAGGTCCATCATGTTTCCCCCTCTCACTTCATGGGGGATGAATAAGTATGCTGTGCACACATGTGCTAATTTATAGGGATTCCTTACCCACTCCACTGCCCAGTGTACCCTGGGAATCCTATGGTAAGATGAAATTTGCCCAGGCTTATCTTGAAGATCTGTCTGTACTGTCTTCATGTCCACTGTCTCTGTTGGTAGGATGTTCCAGTGATGTGCTGCCAAATTTGTAACAGCAGGCTCTCAGAATTCAACAGTTTGATCCCTCCCTCTCCCTTCCTTGCCTTTGTAATGGGGGACAAAATTTAACAACCACCTCTGTAGAGTCTGTGAGAGCTCACTCTATATCACTAGGCTTTTTCATATCCACTAATGTTGTTATTTTCTCTTTATAGATGATTCCTGAAGAAGATTTCCGGTCAAAACATTGATTCTAACTCTATTTTCTATTTTCAGCATGCATTTAATATTACTTTTTTTGTTTTATTTTCAGCCCACATGCTGACACAGCGCCTCAGTTTTTTTTTTATTCCATAATTCACCACCTTCGGGGAGAAGAATGGCCTCCTAACATTACCCTTGAGCTTTCCACTTCTGAGAACAGGCCTTGGCCACATGTTCTGCTGGAGAATACCAGATCTCACATGTCTGTCTGTTCCATCTTGTCAATACCCTTGAGTAAGCGGATGGCTCACATAACATTCTCGGGGTGAGCACTTAAAGAGTAAGTGCTAAGTAAGGATGTATATTTTAAAGAACAAAGGTTTGGGGGCCTTTAGATGCTTCTGCAATCATTCAGTTTGCTTTTATGTATTTACTTACCTGTTCATCATTTTATTTGCATTTTGCCAGGTGCTACTAAAAAAAGAATCCGATGGAATCCTTGCATTATGATGTCAGAAACTCTTTACTGGCAAAGCTGCCAGTGTGTTTTGGTGGGAAACTGCAACTCTGTTTTCACATTTTTATGTAGAAATAATGCTTTCTACAACCAAAATATTATACATTTAATATAGATATGTGAGTTTTGATAACCTATGATATTTTGTTATAACTGAGCAGGTGACATTTTGTCATAAGCAGATTTTTCTGGGGAAGAAGAAAAGAGAAGTCAATTACTGTTTTAAAAAAATGTAAAATTATAAAGATGGACCACAATAGTGCAAACATATAAAAGGCAAAGTTTGTTCCTGAAAGAAGTATCTATTTATTTTGAAAAATATAGAAAAAGTGTTTTAGTTTCTCATTGAAATACATCGGGATCCTGAGTAAATGGCAGTTTCTGACATCCCAATACCAGAATTCTATTGAATCATTTTTATTAGCAGTGTGAAAAGCCATGGTAAAAAATGCACTTGTTTCACTGCACTAACAAATATTTCATTATGAAAGTATAAATTAATTACTAACAAAAATAAGATAATCAGTTGTTAGCCGGCCAGCTGGTGCGGAGAGTTGAGGCACTGGATACCACACCTTGCGCCACACCTGCAACCCACGTTCATGAGCAAGCTCGGATCACCGGGGATCAGCAGGAGAGGGAGAGGGTCGAGTGTCCGATGGACTGCTCTCCTCTCCTCTCCCAGGGAGGGAAGGGGATTGGCTGGCTCACTCCTTGGCTGCCATCTGGTGAAGACCAGGTGGCAGCATCAGAGTTCGAGCAGCAAGCAAGGGCTGCGGCTATGTAACGCTTGCACGTCTTCATGTGCACGTACTTATGGCACCATGGCATGGGAGAAAAGCAGGAGGAAAATGGCAACTGTGGTTACATGACGCTCTACCTGCCTGCCCTCATCCTGCTCTGTCGCCAGCTTAATGATACCAATCTGGATTGTAACTTCTGGGATGGGGGGAAGATTTTCCTCCCCTTCCCTACCCCACCGTGGAGGGTAACCCAGGGGGAATGAGGCTCGGCAAAATTGGAGAGGTGGCAGCTGAACTTGGGTAGCAGGGACAGGGCTGAACTCAGCCACGCATGGTGCACCCAGTGGAAACAACCTACCTGAAAATAAATCAGTTGTCTATTTAATAGAAGTAAACACCTGGGACCGGATTTTCAAAACAAAGTGGGACTAAGTCCCACTCTGCAACTGCAGTTGTGGTCCAAAATCCCCATAGCTGCAGAGGTTGGTATTTTCAGTCCACCACAGTTTCGGAAGATGTTACGTTTGGTTCCACCAGCTGAGGGAAAAAACAGCCACAAGCTGCCAGAAATCATGAAGCCTGGGAACTCACTTGCGCCAGGTTTTTCCTGCAGCTATGGGAGTTTCAAAGGCTCTGAAAATCCAGGGATAGATGTTCGAAGTCCTCAAAAATCCCACAGCTGTGGGGAAAGCTTTTCCTGCCGCTGCAGTATTTTCAAAAGTGGAGCCGGTTTATGACTGGCTTCATGATTTCTGGCAGCTTGCGGCTGTTTTTTCAATGCAGCTGCAGGGAAAAGTTGCACCTGGTGGGACCAGGCATAACACCCCCCGTAGCTACGCTGGCTGAAACTATGAAACTCCTCAAGTGCTTTTGTCCTGTGGCTGGGGCTGTGACATGGGATGTAGCTCCCACGTCATTTGAAAATCTAGCCTCTGGTTCCTGCTCTTTAAAGGCTGCCGTCCTCTCCTCATGGTGTTTAATCTCCACTGCCCTGAGGATTTTGGTGGACCTGCATTGCACCCTTTCAACGGGCTCAGTGATGAAGGCAAGGGATCATGAAACTGTTGCTGTTGATAAGGGGAGAGACCCAGCTTACTGGTCAAATGCCACACAGCTATCAACAGACCACAGTCACAGAAGGACTGAGCAACTGCTTCAGTCTCGGGGGGGGGGGCAGATGTGTAAACTGGTGACTGGGCAAGACACACTGAGCCAAGGCTCATTTCCAGGTGTGATACCCCATGTGCACCACAGAGTCCAAGTTTATATTCCAGGGGTACTATTTTTACCTGTCTTAAAACTTTACAATAGGAATTTTGTACGTTGCTTGAGCTAAACAAAGTAAGTGCAAATGCGTAAAATGGTACTGCAATAACGTGTCTCCTGTACATAGCAGAGCATGGGAAGGAGCGTGCTCAAAATGGGTAGAAGCAGGACCCTACTGAAAATGCGATGTTTCATAGCTGAGCTATCCTGGGTAAGTAATTAGCAAAATGAAATAAATAAAATGGGAATATACAACTGCTAGAACAAACAAGCATTTGTCAATGCTGAATGTTTGCTTGCTGGCATTGGCAGTGGTAGTGTAGAAGTTACAGAGCTGTGTAATAGGAATGGCAGTGAAGTATTGAACTGAAGCCAACCCCACCACCACCCTGCAGAGAGTGACAGGCATTGGGGTGAGCCTTTGGGTCGTCAGGCATAACGGCCACGCCATTTCACCACACCCCCTGCAGACACTGACAAGTGTCACGGTGTGCCTTGGGGTCTTTGGCCCTTATGCGCACCCCATTCCATCAGGAAATACGGTGAGATGGGTGCGGTATAGGAGAATGGGGTGAACTTTGGGGCCAAAGAGTCCAAGGCAAACCTTGGTGCCTCTCACTGGCTGCAGTGCGTGGAATGCTATGAGCATTGCAGGCAAGAATCCCAAGTCACATCCCTGATGCCTGTCATTCTCTCCGGGGTTGGGCGTTATGGTTGGAAACCATAATACCTCAGGCATTCATTGGTATTTTCACTCCAAATTTTCAACATGTTTTTTTTGTGACCCCACCTCATGAACAGTGGCAATATCAGTTTGTTAGCCAAAAGCTGCTTATGCACAGCGACTACGGCATTTAGCACCACAGGTGCAAACACATTCCGAACAAGATGTAAAAAATGACAGCTGTACTGTTCATGGGGAGGTGTAAAAAATGGCAATGTTGCAAATCTGTAGTAAAAATATTTAAAAAACTGGTGACGTCACGAGCATGCATAGAAACTGTGCAATGCACACCCGTAATGTAATTAGTTTGGGGATTTTTTACAGCAGATTGTCGACAGAGGCATTTTGGGACCTCCGATCATGAACAGTGTCACTGTGATTTACTTTATCTGTCCCGAACAATGATTTCCCACAGTTACCACTCATCTCTACACTGAAAGTGTGAAAACACATTTCGGCCATGTTGTGAAAAATGACAGCTGTACTGTTCATAAGGAAGTGTGGAAAAATGCCACTGGTGAAAATCTGGACTGAAAATATTACAAAGTCATGAACTTACGAGGGTGCGTGGAAACTGCGCAATGCTCACTCGTAACACAGTCATTTTATGGACTTTTGTCACCAAATTTTCAACATAGCCATTTAAGACCTCTGCTCATTGAAAAGTGTAACTGTGATTTTCTTAATCTGTCCCAAACATTGCTTTCCTTACACGACTGCGCCATTGTGCGCATATGTGCGAAAACATGTTTTGGGGCGACATGTGAAAATGGCAGCTGTACTGTTCATAAGGAAGTGTTATAAAATGGCAATGTTGAAAATCTGGAGTGAAAATATTGAAAATTCGCAAACTTACGAGCGCGCGTAGGAACCGTGCAACGCACGCTCCTAAAACAATCATTTTTAGGAATTTTTTCACCAAATTTTCAACATAGCCATTTTAAGACCTCTGCTCATGAACAGTGTCACTGTGATTTTCTTAATGTGTCCCATACATTGATTTCGCACACCGACTGTGCCATTATGCACTATATGGGTGAAAACACGTTTTGGGTGAGATGTGAAAAATGACAGCTGTACTACTCATAAGAAGGTGAGGTAAAATGGCAATGTTGAAAATCTGGAGTGAAAATATTGAAAATTCACGAACTTACGAGCCTCCGTAGGACCTGCACAACGCGCGCTCATAAAACAGTCATTTTTGGGAATTTTTCAACCAAATTTTCAAAATAGGCTTCTTGAGAGCCCACCTTATGAACACTGGCAGTGTTATTTCATTAATCAGGCCCGAAAGCTGATTTCACGCAGTGACTGCGAAATCACCCTTCGGGCCCGAATAACGCCATGACAGTGACATCATTCATGAGAAGGGATCCCAAAAACCCCATGTTGAAAATTTGGTGCAAAAATTCCAAAAAGTGCCTGAGATATGCAACAAAGTTGAAAAAACCCTATCTATCCCATTATACAGCTTACCGGCATTTCCTCAGTTTGCGGTCAGCTTTGAAGAGTGCAGACATGTTCCCGGTCCACCGAAGATCATCGCGCCGGTGTCCGGAGGTAAGTATGGGGTAGGGGGTGTGGGGAGACAGGTGCGAGTGGTGGGTGCGGGTTGTGGGAGGCGGCAGGAGAAGCACCGAGGGCAGTTTTTATTTACAGTTTTTTAAACTGACAACGCAGGGGCGTTTGCCATGCTGGGGTAGGCTCCTAGCACGGCACAAGGGCGACTGGTTGGGGGCGTGGGAGCTGACGAGGGATTGGGCACCCCGTCGGCCATAACATCAGTTGCTGCGCTGGGGTGGGCTGCCAGCGTGGCGCAGTACTCGGGGAGGAGACAGTGCAGCAAGCGGGAGATTGAGCACCCCGTCGGCCGGGTTATATGATACTTGCCACGCTGGGTGAGTACCCAGCTGGCATGTGGAAGGCTTTGGGGAGCACAAAGCACATACAGTGTGTGCGGGGGACAGCACGCAGTATCGTGCGTATGTGTGTGTGTGTGTAGGAGCAGGTGATATCTGATCACTGCTCACTGAAGCGTAGCTCCCCCTTTCAACTATACACCACTGCATTTTGGAGCTGTCATAGACAGCTCCAGCATCAATTGGTGGACTGGGGCCATGCCTGCCAACACATTGACTGAATTGGAAGAGGGGGTGACACACCTCCGAAAACTCGGATGATGGCACTATGTTTCTTGCAAACATAAAAACTGGATTATGTAGGAATGTGTGTGGGGATGATAAACAGGGTTCTGGTTCAAGGAGTTGTCTTCCTAGCAGCAGCCCTCTGCAGTCCTTTTGTTTCTGTCTCTGTCATGTGGGCATGGACTCCCTGAAGACAAAGAGGAAAATAAAAAAAACATGATGCAAACATTCCAGTTTTCTAGAGCAAGAGGCGCACTTTTCTTCTTGAACTCTCTGCCAGTTGCTAAACCTGTTAAACTCTGGTTTATTGATGCTCTTATTGGATCACTTGCCTGCACCTGATTAATGCAATTAAGAAGAGGAAAATGTAGATTCTCTATGGATTTTACTCTTGCCAAGTAAAAACCAGAGATTTCAGCAGTGACATGATTAGTAGGAATTAATTATCTGTTCTATCATTTTAAAAAGCAATCCAGATGCTATACGCTGAAGGGCACAGTGTGCTCACAACAGAAGACACGGTACTCTGTCACAGTAAGCTGAAAACTAAGTCAGTGGTGGTATTAGCCATACTGGGAATGGATGGGGGATATACTTCCTGTAAAAGACGTGTACAGGAAATGCAGTCCTGAGGTTAGCATACATAGCTATGAACCCAGAAACAGAAAATA
This sequence comes from Neoceratodus forsteri, assembly GCA_016271365.2. Lineage (NCBI taxonomy): Eukaryota > Metazoa > Chordata > Ceratodontiformes > Ceratodontidae > Neoceratodus > Neoceratodus forsteri. The sequence continues at coordinate 523,713,657 of JADMNL010000023.1, forward strand.
ACTATACATGGCAAAAACGAATACAGTGGAACCCACTTATAACGGACACACTTATACTGCACACTCACTTATAATGGACAGCTCTGCCTTGTCAAAAGCCAAAAGTCACGCCAATAATGTTAAAAATCGGATTTTTTTATACCATACTCTGCAACCCCTGTGTAGCAGACACTGTGAGCTCCTCTGTGCCCATTACATGCTGCAAACTGCCTTATGATTGTCATCTGGTTATTCAGCTGGTTTGTCTGGCACTATACAGACATCACTCACCTCACTTGATGCCTGTTACCTGACACCTTACTCCAGGAGATTACTCCTATACCCTCCTGATCTCCCAGTCAGCACAGGTTCTGTACAGCAACACTTCACCAATTTAAATGAACACGGGTACTGTGCAGCACAATCTTTCCAGTTCTGTTTACTGCTCAGTTACCAATCAACTGCAAATAGCAGTTCCCCATATGTTTGGTTGGCAGAGGAGGGTGCATGTTCTCATTTTAACTCCTGTGTGTCAGCTGTGGTGGAGGAGATTTATATTTTAAGAGATTAGGATATACTGTAGCAGACACCCTTTATAATGGACAAAACCTGATTGCACAAACATGTCCATTGTAAGCAGTTTTCACTGTATACCAGAGTTGGACCCTTTTGGGAATAGATTTAGTATACATAAAAAAGTGGGAAAATAGCTGGCCAATAAATGTAAATTATGGATGATAGTCATTCTCAATATAAGAAAATGCTGCATGCCTGCTTCATATATTGTCCATACTTTGTCCATATTTATGTCATTACTACAGCAGGTTGTATACTTTCCTACTCTTGCTCCTTGCCACCACACAGCTTCAAGTCCAACAGGCAGCACCCACCTGCCCACCAAGCTTATAGCTCATTGCTGTCTTCCACCCTTTAGACACCCCCCAGGGAGTGTCTGTTCCTCCTCAGTTCTGGCCTCTTCCTGCAGGGAGCCACTCTGCTCTCACCAAAGTAGGTACACTTCAAAGAACTGGAGAGATGGCCAGGGGGATGGGGCAGAGTGATGCAGGGTCAAGTGATGGAGGAGGGAATGCCAAGAACCGTCATCCTGCATGTTCAGGTGGGCTGTTTCCCATTTCCCCCCTCTCCATCACAAGGGCGCACATGTCACAACACCCAGGGTAGATACACAGCAGCAAGTAGTCACCAACATCTGCAAATGCATCATTACTGGTCCACTACCAAGACCAGTTCTAAGAGTGTCGTATGTGATGCCCTCTTGCCCAGAGAGGAGCGTATTTTCATGGGTGTTTCTGCCATCCCCACTGGCCTCTACACAAGCTGTTCTGGATGCGAGGTTACCAGCATGCTCAATGAGTGCCCCACCCCTGGTGCCAGACCCTCATAAATATTATAAAGCAGCAGTGGATCAACAAATGTTTTTCCAAAAAAAAAAAACTAGCATAAGCTACAATTTGTGATGCTACAGTTAGTGAAAATATTAGCACCCCTGCCAGTTCAAATCTGCCTTTCTATGTACTTCCTATTCTGTGCTCCATGAGAATTTTTTTATTTTTTTTTTATTTTCTCAATCCTAACTCTTGTCTTGCCAGGTCTACAATACTATTTCTAAGCCAAATGTGGTAGACATCTTTTATTTCAGAAAAACTAAATCAAAACTTTTATAAAATACTGTACTCAGATTTTGGTGAAACTAAAAACTCTACTGCCAAATAAAACACGAAGGTGCCTGGAATCTTTTACAGTTAAAAAAAAGGTAGGGTAAAATTTGTGGCTAATTTCATTTCACTGCTGCTTTAATACACCAAAAAGGATCTAATTTTGGTAAACTAAAATTACATTTTTTTCACTATGTAAGAAAAATTATAGTTATTTTCTGTACTGGCCAGGAAATATGGATTCAAATCCCACCAGAGCCTTTTACATGCTATGGGGACTTAAAGAGACCCTGTCAGCCCTTTACTTACATTTTTGCAGGCATTCCCAAAAGTACCTGCACGCCCTGCAGCAGTCTATCTTGTGATTCACTACATGTGCCAGCAATGTATTCCCTAAAATACTGTTTTTATTAAAGTTCTTGAGAAACGAAACCCTGTTGTTTTGCTCGTATTTTCCATGCCCAATGTCAAAGTATGCTCGTATCTGTAAATGGCCCTGAAGAGCCAGAAGGCTTGTGCACTGACTGTTTTATCTGAATTCAGCTAAACACACTTTCTAATAGCAGAAAACAAGCTGAACTCAGAGTATTTCTGTTTTTTTTTAAATGAGAACTCAAACGTACGTAAACCATGGTCTAAAAACTGAGCTGTTATACTGGGCATGCACACCGCCATGCTGGCGACCCAGGTTCGGGCCTCAGCCTAGGCTGCTCAGGGTCAGCCAGGGAGGGAGGGAGGAGGACTGAGCATCCCAATTGATGTTCTCCTTCTCCGAGGGGGAGTAGCCTGCTCTGCCGCACTGCTGCCACTTCAGTGGTGCTGCTCGAGAGCAGCAGGTTCGGGAAGGGGATGATCCCAGCGGATGCCATCAGCATGCTCCTAATGAGGCACGGACATCATGCTGCCACCCCTTTGAAACATCCGCAGCTTGGGGATCAGAAAATCAGGAAAAACCTAGCCTGCAGGATGATGTCACCTCTCCTTCGCAGGCCCTGCACCCGCCTACTGGGCTCACCGGCCCACAGTCAAGCGAAACGTCCTCTGGGGGTTGTGGGTAGCACCCCAGGGGCCCTGCCACAGGTAGTAAGCCATGGAGCTCTGCAAGGGTCAGTCAAACAAATCCCAGGGGCAGTGGGGTGAGGGGCTGGGGGAGAGGTGGCAGATACGGGCAGGCAGGGCATTGGGGCATAAAGTGCAGTAAATGAAAAGAAAAAGAAAAGTGAGGACCAGGCCTTCAGGTGGGTATCAAGGAAACCAGGCACTGAAAGTTGCTGTCAGTGTGTGTGTATGTTGGGGGGGGGGTTGTCATTCCACAGATTACAAATTTGAAGGAGAAAACACTAAGGCTGAGGATGAAACCACTCATCGTGGTGGGACTTACCCCTCACATCCTTGGCCCTCTCACTTTTCAGACCATTCCACCATCAGTGATGAACAGTGAGAATAAACTACAGCAAACACCTACAGTATATCCCCAACAGCTACACAGATCGAGTTTGCTGTTGACAATTGGAAACAAATACAGTTTGCAAGATATGATGATGATGATTAAAACTTTATTTTTATACAGGTATATTTGATTAGTGCAATAAACACTGTTTACAATCAAGTCCTGTATAGGTGGTACATAAATAAATTCAAAATACAAGTACAAATATTTCTAAATAAAATGACATATACAACATTATCCATAACATACACACACACATAACTTCTGCAAGTATTCAAATAACTTACTTTTAAAACTGGCAAAGCTAGCTATATTCTGTAAGTGCTTGGGTAAATTATTCAAGATAAAGCAAATCTATTTTGTAACTTCATTTCTCCTACGTTACTACAATATTTGAGCAATGGTACCCTATTTTCAGAATTTCTTGTACATAAATTATAACTATCCAGAATCTGCAACTTAATATACTTAAGTAATGGATGATTATTTTGGCATATATTAACTTATGACAATTTAATAGCCAAATATACTTCCTCTGTATTTCAGGATGCAGCCAATTTAATCTTTCATATAATTTACAATGATGCATTTTATATTCACCCTTAATAATAAATTTACCTAACCTATAAACTGTTTGATCAACTTTTCTTAACACTTTCTGTGATGCATTCATATATATTGGCAATCCATAATCAAACACGGAATTAACATTTGCTTAACAAGTTTTCCTGGCAAATTTAGTCAATACATTTGTTAACCTTCTAAAAACACCCAATCTTTGATTAACTTTTTATCTGCATATCAACATGACTTTCAAATGTCATACCTGAATCTATGTACATACCCAAATACCTATAACCTTTAACTTCCTCAATCAGAGTGCCATTTAGCAAATGAATATTTAGATATTTTTGTTTTCAGCTTATGCCCAAACCAAACACCATACACTGGGTTTCTTTGCATTAATCAAAAGACCAGAATTGTCCATCCAATTTTCCAGTGAAGTTAAATCTCTCTGTAACTGTAATTCAACATTTCTCATATTATCTGCAGAAACCAACAGAACTGTATCATCCGCATATAATCTTACCTCCCCATATTTTATTGTTTGCTCTAACTCATTCACATAAATATTAAACAACAATGGGCCTAGTATCGATCCCTGGGGAACACCACGATTTAGTTCCCCAAGGCTCGATACAAAATCACCATTGACAACACACTGTCTACGATTTGCTAAGTAAGATGCTATCCATGTTAATGGTCCTTCCTCTAACCCCACTTTCCAAAGTCTTTCTAACAGTTTTCTATGCTGTGCAAATCAAATGCTTTACTGAGGTCCACAAACACACGCCCCAGTGGCCTTTCCTTCATCAAGTGATGTTACCACCAAGTTTTGGAAATCCAGTAGGCGGTGCCGATGTGGACCTCCCTACTAAACCCATGTTGATTATCAGATAATATTTAATTCGTTTCCATATAATGACTAAGTTGTAAATGAACACTACGTTCTAATAGTTTAGATAATATTGGAAGAATCATGATTGGTCTGTAATTAGATGGCACAGTACTATCCCACCCTTAAAACTGGAATTACCTTTCCACTTTCCACATATCAGGGACAACTAAACTTGTTAGACTCAATTTAAGAGATATGTTACTATTGGTGTAATATATCTGCACCAATCTTCAAAAATCTAGCTTCAATTCCATCTAAACCACCTGCCTTATTTACATTTAAATTTTGTAATTGTTTCCTTATTTCAGCTATACTTAAGAGTCTAAAGTTAAACTTACCTCCTTGCTGTATCTTATACTTCTTTTTCTGTTCAGCAATTAATTCAGTTATAGTTATATCAACAGTCTGTTCTTTCGGTGGCAGGATATCCAAATCAGGTAATTTGAGAAAGTAATGATTCAATATAGTTGCAATACTAACTGAATCTTCAATCATACTTCCTTCCTGTAATATACTTTCTATTTTACTACTCTTATTTTTATATTTTAGATCAGAAACAAGTTTCCAAAACATTCTTGAATCACTTACCTTCTCAAATTTATTCAAATAATATTTACTCTTTGCCATCCTGATATTCCTGCCTATAGTATGACACTGCTTGAATGGGCTATGCCTAAAACTGTGCACAGTTTAAAATACCACGTTTTTATGAGAAGGTTTGGCTCTTGGCAGGGAGCTAATGTACTATGGCTGATAGAGCTGTTAATAGTACTTAGGAATAGTGGTATAGCCGCCTGGCAAATGCGGCTTAAAATCAAAAGGTGGGCTACAATGGGTTTTTTTTGTATACATAAAATAAAGCATATATGCGCACGTACCTTAAGGTCAGAGCAACAGTGGCAGAGGTGTACCTATCCTCGCTCTTGCCAACCCACAGTCCCCAGTACAAAATAATTTACAGTAGCGTTAAGGAGTTTGTGTTCTTTGGATTCGGGAGAATGAGGGCGGACAAGGTAATAAAACAGTGAAGCAGTTGCTTACCTTGCCGTCCGTTCTCTCCTGGCAGCATGCAAACAATAAACATTCCCACTGTAGTAAAGGGACCAGAGCAGACTGGAAGAAGTGCTCGTTCTTGCGCTCTGCTAGGCAATGTGTGCCCAGTCGGTCAATCCCTACGGGGACATTACGGGGTATAGGATCCAATGGTCTGAACAAACAAAGTTGTTTATTTAATTTAAAATAAAGAAATGTATGTCATGAAGTGAGGGACACTATTAAATATGAAGCTATCCAGTATTGCTTCTGTCTGTGAGGTCATAGAGTCGGCTTTTTCGGTATTTCTATACTGTGCTCTCTGGCCACTCAATACCTCACTGTCCACAGCCAAAACCAGACAGTTTGGTTAGGGAGAGGGAACTGTCCAGCAGTAAAGTTACCTCTCCATTTACTGAATTATGTTTTGTTTTCCTGCTCAACAAACAACTACAGTTGACAAATAAAATATAAAAATGAAATGAAAATCTAAAACTCTTGTCCCAAGAAATATACACAATATAGTGGTTTTGTTTGACTGTTTCTTCTTTATGTTATAAAATACATACATTATGTTCTGCATGGAGAATTGTGTAACTCTCCAGGACTGTTATGTTGCAGGGTCCCGTCCTGGGGCTGCCTAGAGTTTGCTAAGAGCTGGCCGGCCCTGTCCTTTCTGCATATATCCTCTGGACAGCCATGGGGAGGAGCCTGCCTCTGAAATATCCCCTTAAAACCTTCTAGGGGAATGATTTTTGTATAACAAGTACCAGGGTGTGTAGATAAGACTGTGTATTTCATGTATTATTTCTAAAATGTAAATAAAATTTTGTTTAAAAATTATTTTACTATTAGGGAAATGGGGGCAGAGTCTGAAGTAGTCACCTGATGGACTCAAGGGGTTAAAACGAGTTCCAGCTGATGTCCAGATCAGATCCGTTGGAGAATCAGTGTAGTACTGATCCAGGTCAGTGAGGTTTGCGAGCCCTTTCAGACCCCAAGGGCAGGTGGGATAACTACCCAGCCTGCATAACTCTAGCTATTTCTGGAGCTCAACAGTGCGTTCAACTGTGATTTCACTTTATGAAGCTATATTTTTGTTCATTTTATAGTTTTGTCATACGAAGTCCGCTTTTTACGTAAATAAATATTTGGCTTGGCATGCCTAGCCTTTTTACACCTGATTTCTGTGTCCATCCATTCCAACTGTCTCTACACTGATGTAAGAAGTGGGATTTGGTTGGGATACTGGTGCTAGCAGTACTTCAGCTCGGATATCCACTGATATCCAGGTGGACAGCGGATGCAGCCAGCACAAGTGGACAAGGTCCTTACTAAGCCTAGTGGTGTCCTTACCCGAACCATGGCTGAGAAGTATGGGGAGACATCATTGCCAGGCCTTGGTGACATCAGGAAGAAGACAGCCAAGGAGGAACCGGAGGAGCGAGGTGAGGAAGAGATTTCAGAAGAACCTATTGAAGATGTTCCCCCTGAGGATATGCAAGGATTGTTGTGATAGCTGTGTGTAAAACAATTGGCTATGGACAGACAAAGAGAAGTTGACCACCAGAGAAGTGAAGCCAGATGGGCGGACACTTTGTGTGCTATTCAGGCAGTGGGAGCTTGTAACCCTCTCCGCTGATATCCCAAAGGACATCAAGCTCACCAAGCTGGGTGAGTCTGATGATATAGAAGCTTACCTAACAACATTCAAAAGGACAGCCCAAGCATGTGGATGGCCCAAGGCACAGTGGGTCATTAGAATGGTACCCTACCTCACCAGGAAAGCCCAGCTTGCACATAGCCACATGGACAGTCAACAGGCAGAAAATTACAATGCTGTCCGGCAAGCGATCATGCATCGGTATGACATCAGTCCTGAGACATACCGCCAGAGATTCAAGACTTATAAATTTCATGCCACAGATACCTCCCATGAAGACTTCATGCGACTCAAGGAACTGTGTCACAAATGGCTGCAGCCTGGACTGAAAACCCCTGAGCAGATGTTAGAGATGGTAATAATGGAACAGTTCCTCAGGATTTTGCCATCCGATGTCCAGGTGTGGGTGAGGGAGTACCGACCAGAAACAGCTGAGAAAGCCATCACTCTCATTGAGGACTATCTTGCTGCCTGACCAAATCTCCAGAGGAGACATTCCAGGACCGGTGCTACCCCATCTACAGTAAGACCCTTTTCATCTTCTCCTTCTGGGGTTAATGGGGGTAATAATACATTTAAAATGTGAAGACCGTATAACCCTAATATAATATGTGGAGAATGTCAAGGCAAAGGGCATATAGCTAGATTTTGTCCAAAGAAAAAAGGCTGCATCAGCTCAGTTGGCCTTGGCAAACTGGGGACATTTCATTGTTCCTGTGAAGATAGGAAATCAGGAAGTATCTAGGTTAATTGATTCTGGGAGCAAACAAACATTGGTGAGAGCTGACTTGGTAAAAAGAGAGAAAAAAGAGATCTCAACACGGGTCCCACGACTAATGTTATTTGTATCCATGGAGATGCCCATCAATACCCCCTCACCAATGTGGATTTACAGATAAATGAGAGTATTCACCAGGTAACTGTCCATCTGGTCCCACATCTTCCCATCCCTGTGGTTATAGGACATGATTATCCAGAGTTCCATGCCTTGGTGACTTATGATAATGGCTTGTGTGATGCCACCACCCATGCACAGGCCAAACAAGAAGAACAATGGGCATGGCTATTCCCTTTTGATGAGGACATGTATGGGCCCTTGGGGAAAACCTGGAAAACAAAAGGAAGAGAAGACTGGACAAATTAGAATGGACTCAAAAACATAATGACTCTAATGTTAATGAATTATTGCAGGTGGTGAAAGACAGGGAGTTTTGCAATGAACAACTAAATGATGTAACCCTTAAACCTTTGTTTTCAGATGGTGGGGCAAGAAGAACATAAGGTGCCAAAACGTGCTCTGAGGGGAGGTTTGTTGTACTGGGCATGTGTAAACCCCACTACAGGGGAGGTGGTTGAACAGCTCCTTGTACCTGCCAAATACAGAACTCAGCTATTACATCCTACCCATGATATTCCCCTGGTATGACATTTGGGTAGGGATCACACCCTAAGCAGACTTCTCCTGAGGTTTTACTGGACAGGTATTAATGACCAGGTGGCAGAATATTGCCGCAGTTGTCAGGAATGTCAGAGAGTGGTAACATTCACAAAGAAAAACAAGGTCCACTTACAACCCTGCCTTTAATCAATAGTCCATTCAAGTGGATTGCTATGGATATAGTTGGGCCATTACAGAAAAGTGCAAAGGGTAATAGATTTATTTTGATCATCTGTGATTATTGTATGAAATATCCATAAGCGATACCCCTGAGAACCATTACAGCAGAAAAGATTGCTGATGAATTAGCTAAACTCTTCAGCAGGGTGGAAATCCCTAGAGACATCTTGACAGACCGGGGGAGCAATTTTTGCTCAAAACTGCTGAAACAATTATACACAGCATTGGGTATAGAAGCCATACACACATCCCTTTACCATCCACAAATTGATGGTCTGGTTGAAAGATTCAACCAGACCCTAAAAAAGATGCTGTGAAAGTTTGTGGAGGAAGAAGGTAAAACATGGGATACCTATTTACCCTTCCTAATGTTTGCTTACAGGGAGGTACCACAGGCCTCGACAAGTTTTTCCCCATTTGAACTCCTGTATGGGAGAAACCCTCGTGTGCCTTTGGATGTTATCAAAGAAGATTGGGAGGATGGGAAAAGTATAGGGCATACCAGTACCCTGGAGTATATGCTATTACTCCAGCAAAGGCTGAAGAAATATGTCAAATTGGCACACCAACAAAATGTTGAAAAGCAAGTGAACCAGAAAGCCCATTATGATCAAGGGGTGGGCAATAAGACCTTCCGGCCAGGTGAATAAGTTCTATTACTGTTACCATCCTCAGCAGACAAGTTAATGATGTGATGGCAGGGCCCTTATACCATCCTCCAGCAAACTGGCCCTGTTAACTACGAAATTGGAATTGCCTGATAGAAGCCATAAAAAGGGAGTCTATCATGTTAACCTACTTAAAAAATGGTACGATCAGTCTACACCCAGGAAAAGGGGAACATGAATTAGAGATTGCCTATGAGAGGTTGGAAAAAACAGGGGGATCTAAAAGACTTCATAATTAACCCTGCTTTGGAACCCCAACAAAGACTAGTCCTGGATAACCTGCTGCTAGGCTACCAGAAAACTTTTACAACCATTCCTAGAAAGGTTGATGGAATCAAACATCATATAGAAGTAACACAAAGTAACCCCATTAGGCAAAAACTGTATAGATTGCCAAAAAAGGTTCGGGGAGAGGTAATAGAAGAGGTAAAGAAAATGTAGCAGTTGGGGCTAATAGAGCCTTCCAGTAGTGAGTGGGTGTTCTCAGTCATGGTTGTTGCCAAAAAGGAAGGAGGCATTAAGACTGCCTCGACTTTCGCTGTCTAAATGCCATTTCCAAGTTTGATGTCTATCCCGTGCCAAGGACAAATTATATTATAGATAGACTTGGTAATGCACGGTATATAATCACATTTGATCTCACAAAGGGATGCTGGCAAACCCCTCTGGATGGTTCTTCAAGGGAGAAAATGGCATTTAGCACCCCAGTGGGACTGTATCAGTTTGTGACCATGCCTTTTAGTTTACATGGGGCCCCCACCACCTTTTAGCACTTCATGGACCGTACTTTAAAACATTATGCAGCCTACTGTGCTGCATATTTAGATGATGTGGTGGTTTTTAGTCCTAACTGGGAGGAGCATTTGAAACATCTTGCTGCTGTCTTGCAGGCCATAACCAAAGCAGGCCTCACGATAAACCCAGCAAAATTTTCCATGGCTATACAGGAAACAAAGTATTTGGGTTTTGTAATTGGTAATGTGCAGGTGAAACCAGACATAGGTGAAGTTAATGCTGTGTCTAATAGCCCACGTCCCACTACGTAGACGCACGTTAGGTCATTTTTGGGGTTAGCCTGATATTATCGGAGATTTGTGCCTAATTTTGCCAAGGCTGCTACACCCCTCACAGATCTCACAAAAAAGAACAATCCAACCAAAGTAAAATGGACCCCCACATGTGAGGAAGTATTCTGCACCATAAAGGCATGTTTGTGCTCCTCCCCTGTGTTAAGGAGCCCTAACTTCACATTGCCTTTTATGGTACAGACAGATGCTTCAGATACAGGTATTGGGGCAATATTATCTCAAATGTTCGATGGGGATGAACACCCCATCGTTTTTATGAGCTGAAAACTGCACAGAAGAGAGAGACTCGATATTCTGCTATCGAGAAGGAATGTCTTGCAATTAAATGGGTCATTGAGGCACTCGAATTTTATCTATGGGGCTCAGAATTTGAGGTAATCACAGATCGTAACCCATTTTGTTGGTTACATGTGATGAAGGATAAAAATCCTCTCATAATGTGATGGTATCTGGCCTTACAGCAACAGGTTTTCTATTCATCATCTGCCAGGTAATGCAAACAAGAAGGCAGATTTTATGTCTCGTTTTGTGGCAGATCCAGAAATACAGGCACAGTCAGACCTCGGGGTGATAAAGAAAGATGAAGGTTAAGAAGGAAGCATTGGAAGCCTCTAGACCTATTGTTACTGTGATAGTATTGTTAAGGGATGTAGAAACATAGAAACATAGACTTTGATGGCAGATAAGGACCACCTGGCCCACCTAGTCTGCCCATTTCCCTACCTAGAGGATAAGCTGCAGGTCCTATTTAACCAACAGCCTATTTCTTCCTACCCCCCCACAAAAGCTGCCTTATGTCTGTCCCATGCATTCTTGAATTCTCCCACAGTTTTAGACCCCACAACCTCCTTAGAAAGGCTGTTCCATGCGTCCACCACCCTTTCTGTGAAAAAATACTTCCTCACATTGCCCCTGAGCCGTCCCCCCTCTATCTTCAAATTGTGTACCCTTGTTCTTGCACATCTCTTTTTCTGAAAGATGCTACCCTCTTGGACTTTGTTGATTCCACTGAGGTACTTAAACATTTCTATCATGTCCTCCCTCTCCCTCCTTTTCTCAAGGGTATACATGTTAAGCTCCTTTAGTCGCTCCTCGTATGGCTTCTCTTGCAGACCCTGCACCATTTTAGTTGCCCTCCTCTGAACTGCCTCCATCCTGTCTATGTCCTTGCGGAGATGGGGTCTCCAGAACTGGACGCAGTACTCCACATGGGGTCTAACTAACTGTCTGTAAGGGGAATAACAACTTCCTGTTTTCTACTGATGATGCCTCTCCCTATACATCCCAGTATCCCCCCAGCCCTCCCTACCACATTCTCACATTGCTTGCCAACCTTTAGGTCATCTGATATGATTACCCCCAGGTCCCTTTCCATTTTTGTTGTTGTTACTACCCCCATTGTGTAATCTTTCCCTGGGTTTTTGTTTCCCAGGTGCATTACTTTGCACTTCTTTGCATTGAATCCAAGCTGCCATACTTCTGACCATTCCTCCAACCTTCCCAAGTCCCTTCTCATCCTTTCCATGCCTCCTTGTGTATCAACCCTGTTGCAGATCTTTGTGTCATCTGCAAAGAGGTATACTTTTCCTTCCAGTCCCTCTGCAATGTCACTTATAGAGACATTAAAAAGGACTGGACCCAGTACTGAACCTTGCGGTGCCCCACTAGTAACCCCTCTTTCTTCAGAGTGGACTCCATTTACAATTACCTTCTGTGTCCTGTTGTTCAGCCAATGTTTTACCCAGGCTACCACCCTGGGACCCACTCCCAAGCTGGTTAATTTGACTACTAATCTTTTATGTGGGATTGTGTCAAATGCCTTGTTAAAGTCTAGGTAGGCCATGTCCACAGCCCCTCCCTGGTCTACTACTTTGGTCACCCAGTCAAAGAAATCAATTAGATTTGTCTGACATGACCTTCCCGCTGTGAACCCATGCTGCCTTGGGTCCTGTGCCCCACTGGCCTCTAGGTACTCAACAATTCTTTCCTTCAGAAGTGATTCCATCACGTTCCCTAGCACGGAGGTCAAACTGACAGGTCTGTAGTTTCCTGCCTCTGTCTTGGTCCCACTTTTCTGAAGGGGAATCACATCAGCCTTCTTTCAGTCCTCTGGTACCACAGCATCCTCCCATGATTTGTTAAAAAGGGTAGTCAGTGGTGTCACTAGTTCTCTGCTTAATTCTTTTAGAATTCTGGGGTGAATTCCATCTGGCCCCATTGCTTTGTCCACCTTCAGTTTTAGGAGTTCTTTCAGAACCCTTTCTTCTGTGAAAGGACTGGGATCAACCCCCCTCTCCAGAGTGCTTCTGTTAATTGGATTAGGTACATCCCCCACTTCCTCTTTTGTGAATACTAAACAGAAGTAATCATTCAGTATCACTGCTTTTTCACTGTCACTCTCTGCCCACCCACCATCCATTCTATTCAGCCTCACTATCCCTCTGTCTTTCTACACTCCCTGATATACCTATAAAAGGCTTTATCCCCCTTCTTAACCGAGTTGGCTATCTTTTCTTCAGTTTGTGCCTTTGCTATTCTGACTACCATCCCTGCTTCCTTCTGCCTTAAGTGGTACAGTTCTCTGTCCTGCTCCTTCTGTGTTTCCTTTATTCTTCCTAAATGCTATCTTTTTCTCCCTAACCTTTGCCTCCACCTCTTTTGAGAACCATAGTGGCTTTTTCTTTCATTTTGATTTGTTTATTTGCTTCACACAAAGGCTTGTTGCCTCTGTGATGGCAGTTTTTATATTTCCCCATTGTTGCTCCACACCTCCTTCTAGCCTGTTTGCTAGTGCTTTTCTAAGGCACTCTCCCATCTTGCCAAAGTGAGCCCTCCTGAAGTCCAGAACCCTCACTCTTGTATGGCTTGACTATGTAGCTGAGTTTATCGTGAACCACACTGTTTGGTGGTCACTTGTTCCCAAATGGCTACCCACTTCTAGATCTGAAATCCTCTCACTGCCCCTATTTGAGAGTATGAGGTCTAAGATTGCTCCTTCAAGAGTAGATTCCAAAACTAGCAGTCTGAGGCATGCCACCTGAAGGGCATGAAGAATGGCCCTGCTTTTGGATGTGGCTGCAGCAAAGGTGCTCCAGTTAACATCTGGCATATTAAGGTCCCCCATCAACAGTATCTCCCCTTTCTCTGCCATCCTAAGTATGCCTTCTATCATATCCTTATCCATTCCCTCCCCCTGACATGGGGGTCTGTATACAACCCCTGTGCGGATTGTGGTACCATTTCCAGTCTCTAAGGTGACCCACAGTGCCTCCTCTCTTCCCTGTTTACTCTTTGTTCAGTTGCTTTTATCCCTTCCCTTACATAGAGTGCTACTCCCCCCCTTCTGCCCTCCCTGTCTCTCCTGTAGGTTGTGTACCCTGGTATGTTAACATCCCAGTCATGGTTCTCTGTGTACCATGTTTCTGTGACTGCTACGATATCCAAGCATCATTCTTTCATCAAGGCCACCTGTCCAGAGAGCTTGTTGCCCAGACTACAGGCACTGGTACTCATTACTCTCCATTTCTTGATGGCCTTACCCCTTTTTTCCCCATCCCTGTCCTTATTGCGTTTGTCACTTTCTCCATTTACCCCTGCACTTCTCCCTATCGACATCTCTATGTTGGTGTCTACCTCACTTAGTACCCTGATTATTTTGGGGGGGCTGGGATTTCCCCCAAGGTGGAGCGTTGGGAGAGGGAGGGCTGAAGCTCCATTTCTCTCCAAAATAGGGGGGGATCTGACACTGTGGCTATAAACTGTGTAGAATCTATGATGGTACTTTAGGAAACAGAAGTTTAGAAAACCCTTGGTTTCCTCTTAGGAAGGGAGGAGTATGTCACAGTGGACCAGCTTAACCTCTTTGAGACCCATTTTCATTGCCAAGACTACTGCAGTAGCAGTCTTTCTTTTTGTTTTATATCTGTTTTTTTTTTCACCCCTTTTGCAGGCAGATCACTTGCAGAAGGTCCTCTCTCCTATCCCTATATCTTCCTGAGTCTCGATCTGGAGTTACAGTTCACTAACCCTCCCCCTCCTGCCTATAGTATGAAACCGCTTGAATGGGCTATGCCTAAAACTGTGCATGGTTTAAAAGACCGCGTTTTTATGAGAAGGTTTGGCTCTTGGCAGGGAGCTAATGTACTACAGCTGATAGAGAAGTTAATAGTATTTAGTAATAGTGGCATAGGCACCTGGCAAATGCAGCTTAAAATCAAAAGGTGGGCTACAATGTTTTTTTTTTTCCCGGTAAAATAAAGCAATATACGACGAGAGGGTGTTGGTGATACCAGGATTTACCCCGCCCTGGGGTGTTTCGGTCACGACGCAGCCGAGGACCAACAACACACCAGACGTGGGTAAATCCTGGCATCACCAACACCCTCGAGTGGCATATTACAATTATACAATGTCTTCCTATTTTTAGCACATAGAAAAAATAGTAAATAAAAGTTTGTTTACTCATTTTAAGCTATATTTTACTGTGTTTATTGTTCCGCTGGGAAAAAAAATACTCCCTGGTTGCTGGAGCCACGCTGCTACTGTGCATGCATAGTACTGAGTTAGCATTGCCGGTTGCAGTGTGTTTTTGAGGGGCTGGGAAATGTTGAAAATTGTGCATGTGGCACAGAAGAGAGTATGAAAGAAATAGCAATGAACATGGCAGAAAGCCGCAGTTTCAATTTCATCTGAGGTATGCGGTTTTGTGTTGTAACTATTCGGTAACTCGATTTACCGGTCGCTATCAAGCAGGGATTTCGGTTGCGGGATCGCATTGTGGTGCAGGTCTGAGGAGTGTGTGTGTGACATGTGAGAGAAAGTGGTGCAGGGGAGATCTGTGAGGAGTCGCCGTTGTGAGTGAAAATGAATAGGAAGCATTACGGAATGAGAAAGCGAGAGGGTAGTGTGTTGTTTCGTAAGGGAGTATCGATGGTGATTAATGAGAAAGAAATGGAAGTGGAAACAGCGGCTAAGGGAAAGTGCTGAAGTATGAAGAGTCAGAGGGGAAAAGGAAGGAGATGCAGCTGATGAGGAAGAGAGAATTGTTGGCGGAGTTAGAGAGGAGCGGTAGCTGGGAGGTGAATGTAAAGGAGAAAAAAAGGGTATGGAGACGCAGGAAATGAAGTAAATGGAGAAACGAGGATGGAGGGGAGCAACTTATCCATTTGTTTTTTCGTAGCCGAGTTTTGTGAACGTAAGGAATTTAACTTGTGTGTGAAATGACAGTTGAGGTAGTGGAGTTTGGGACGGGTATTTAGTGGGTATTCTTGTGTTTCAGAGTTAGGGCTGGCAATGGTCGGAGTGATATTTAAATGAATTATTGATGTGGCTGAAGGGTGGCTGGCACCTCTTCCCGTGGGGTGATTGTAGATGTTACAACGGGAGAGGGGTACGAGTCAGCCAATCAGGATAGAGCATTTACGTTCTGTTTTGATGCCCGTTGTATAATAAAGCATACATGCACACGTACCTTAAGGTCAGAGCAACAGTGGCAGAGGTGTACCTATCCATGCTCTTGCCAACCCGCAGTCCCCAATACAAAATAATTTACAGTAGCATTAAGGAGTTTGTGTTCTTTGGATTCGGGAGAATGTGGGCGGACATGGTAATAGAACAGTGAAGCAGTTGCTTACCTTGCCGTCCGTTCTCTCCCAGAGGCATACAAACAATAAACATTCCCGTAGTAGTAACGGGACCAAGGCAGACTGTAAGAAGTGCTCGTTCTTGTGCTCTGCTAGGCAATGTGTGCCCAGTCAGTCAATCCATACAGGGGACATTAAGAGGCATAGGATCCAGCAGTCTGAATAAACAAAGTTGCTTATTTAATTTAAAATAAAGAAATGTATTTCATGAAGTGAGGCACACTATTAAATATGAAGCTATCCAGTATTGCTTCTGTATGTGAGATGATGGAGTCGGCTTTTTCGGTATTTCTATACCGCGCTATCTGGCCACTCAATACCTCGCTGTCCACACCCAAAACCAGACAATTTGGTTAGGGAGAGAGAGAACTGTCCTGCAGTAAAGTTATCTCTCCATTTACTGAAATATGTTTTGTTTTCCTGCTCAACAAACAACTACAGTTGAAAAAATAAAATATAAAAATGAAATGAAAACCTGAAACTCTTGTCCCAAGAAATATACACAATAGAGTGGTTTTATTTGACTGTTTCTTCTATGGGTTATAAAATACATACATTATGTTCTGCATGGAGAATTGTGTTACTCACCAGGTCTATTTCATTGCAGAGTCCCACCCTGGGGCTGCCTAGAGTTTCACTAAGAGAAGGCCCACCTTGTCCTTCCTGCATATATCCTCTGGACAGCCATGGGGAGTAGCCTGCTCCCGAAATATCCCCTTAAAACCTTCTAGGGGAATGATTTTTGTGTAACAAGTACCTGGGTGTGTAGTTAAGACTGTGTAATTCATGTATTATTTCTGAAATGTAAATAGAATTGTATTTAAAAATAATTTTACTATTAGGGAAATGGGGGGGGGCGGAGTCTGAAGTGATCACCTGATGGACTCAAGGTATAAAAGGAGTTCCAGCTGATGTCCAGATCAGATCCGTTGGAGGATCAGTATAGTACTGATCCAGGTCAGTGAGGTTTGCGAGCCTCTTCAGACCTCAGGGGCAGGTGGGATAACTACCCAGCTTGCATAACTCTAGCTATTTCTGGAGCTCAACAGTACGTTCAACTGTGATTTCACTTTATGAAGCTATATTTTTGTCCATTTCATTTTATTGTTTTGTCATATGAAGTCCACTTTTTATGCAAATAAATATTTGACTCAACATACCTAGCCTTGCTACAACTGATTTCTGTGTCTGTGTCCATCCATTCTCATTGTCTCTTAAGCTATGGGGCTCTGCAAGGGTCAGTCCAGTAAATCCCAAGGACAGTGGGGTGACGGGGCTGGGGGAGAGATGGCAGATACGGCCAGGCAGGGCATCAGGGAATAAAGTGCAGTAAATAAAAAAAAAGAAAAGTGAGGACCATGCCTTCAGGTGGGTATCAAGGACCAGGCACTGAACGTTGCTGTCGTGTGTGTGTGTGTGGGGGAGGGTTTGTTATTCCACAGATTACAAATCTGGAGGAGAAAACACTAAGGCTAAGGATGAACCCACTCATCGTGGTGGGATTTATTCCTTACATCCTTGGCCCTCTCACTTTTAAGACCATTCCACTATCAGTGATGAACAGTGAGTATAAACTACAGCAAACACCTACAGTATATCCCCAACAGCTACACAGATCGATTTTCCTGTTGACAATTGGAAACAAATACAGTTTGCAAGATATGAAGGTACAATACTCCTAAGTGCAAGCAAAGAACAACTCAGGCAATCGCCACCAAGTGAGAGAGCAGTCCATAAAGGTTTTTCCTGCAATGCAGTGTAATCTGTCTATTTAGGTGCAAAAACAGTAAAAAGTGCAAGTAGGCCAGACTGGAGACTGGGTTGTTTCTCCAGTCTGACTCACCTGCACTTTTTTTCTGTATTTACACTTTAATAAAGAGATTGCACTGCACTGCATAAGAAACTTGTATGGACTGAGGCACCAGTTCCTGGAAGCGTCTATTGCGGCGTTGCTACAGGGTGCAATACTCCTGTAACCACCCTGCACTTCTGCCCACCCAGCTCTGGAATTTGCTAGAAGGGGCACCCCTCTCCTGAAAATGAGAAAAATGTTTTACACCACCCAACATCATCAAAACATCTGGCTGTCAGAACACTGGTACTGCATAATCGGGCAATTTTCCAAAAAGCTGGCAAGCATAGACTGATTGCACACAATGTCTGATTTTGTTGATTGTTTCATGTCCAAACAAAACAAATCAGAGTGTAATTCAAGCCCCTCAAATGCATTAACCTCATCATGGTAGCATTTGTTGCGGTATAATTCTACACTGAAGCTCTCCCTATGGATGCACGTTCCATAGAGTACAGGGTATCATATGTGTCTCCGAGTCCCCATGGTAACTTAGCACGTGCATCCCTCAGTATTGCTGTGGTGTTGGCTCTCTACAGTCTAAAGGCCCCCAAGCAGGCACATAAGCAACACCTTTAGGCTCAAAAGTAGTAGCAAATGCAACGGTGAGAAACATGGTTTGCTCATGCTGGGCTGATGCAATAGAAAAGAGGGTGGAGATCTTATTAGTCTGCCTGAGTGGGGGCATTATTTGAAGATGCGACGTGGGCAATCAAGTGCCATGGGTGTGTGTTTGGGGGTGTCTACCATATGCACAATTTCTCCCTGAACCCCACCACACACACATACACTGCAATCACTACACCAACAGCAAGGAAGGATTTTGCTCAAGGAATTGGGGTCAAAGAACTGTACTGAACCTGCAAGTAATTTCTCCCAGTAGAAGCAATGTTTTTTGTTTTGTTTTGTTTTTTAAATTCTGGCTCAAATACTGTTACTGTTCTGTCAGTGCAGGCTGTTAAGTTATTCTGGAGGTGGTTTGTGATTTACACACTGCTAGAAAGGACCCTTTTAGAACTCCATGTTGTAGTTTATGTACTGTAGTTGGTAAGCTCTTCCATTGTTGTCACAATACATCTGTGCCCTATTATAAAACTCTGCTGCTGAAGGTGACATAAATAACATCATACAGTTCTAAAATGGTACTTACTATCAGAGTGTTAATTAGGAACATGCACAGTGGTTACTAAAAGGTCAGTAAAGATGGAACAATAGCAGGATTAGAACCTGTACTCAAAAGCAGCTTTTATTGGGAACAATGACTTACAGTTTCAGTGCAGCTCTCCTTAAAAGAAAAAATGATGCGGATGAGAGGAATTGGTAGGTTGGTAGATCTGGACCTGGTATCGCAGGAGCTCAGTCATTAGTTGCCCCAGTAAATGCCCCTAGTAGGTTGGGGCTAGTTCATCTTTTTGGCCTGAACAGACGTTGTAATCAGGTGGGCAACACAAACTGTCTTTTAATTATGCTCCTCTCATGCAGCCAGGAAACAGGGAGTGGGGGTGTTTAGGAATTCCAGTTTGATGGGGTTCATTTGCCTGGTTGAATGGCTGATGGGGACTCCTCTTCAGTCATTTGTGCAAGTCAGGTTACACATGGCAAGGCTGACCCACCAACATGATGACACTAACCCCCCCCTTTGTCCTCAAGGGTGGGGCCGAGAAAGAAAAGGCTAAAAAGTATACATGGGTAGACTAGATGGTCCACATGGACCCCATCTGCTGACACTTTATATGTTTCTATGCTTCTAAAAGGGTCCAGTTTGACAGATGAAGTCACTACACCCAGGCACCCAGACCCCAGTTTGTCCCACCAAATTCTGAGTCCCTCCTCCTCCTCCAAGATCCAGACTCCTAATCAAGGAGCTGAATACCCAGCCCAGGAGAAGGCTCTGCTGGGGACGGGGCAGATGCAGGGGCTCGAGGGAAGGGGAACGTTGGGATTAATGGTGACCTGGGCATCTTACTAAAATGCTGGCCTGGCACACAAGCAATGGCACTACTCGTGCTACTCAAACAAACACTGGGCCAACCTCACCACGTTTAATCCTACTTTGCACAAATGTCAGCTGGATGACTTCACCAGAATGCACGTGCAGGACTTGGGGGAGCTCCTGCTCCATTGCATGTTCTAGTTTGTTTGATTATTACATAAAGGTGCCTTGGCAAAAATCAGTTGCTTTTCACTCACAGCCAGACTGTGGAATGTCAGGCGCTAAGCCCAAAGGTGGACCTAGAATTATTTCCAAGGGGTAGCAAGTTTGCCAAGGAGGCAGCACCTTCCCCAAAACAGATTTTTTTTCAAGAAGTAGCACTTCCCTCAAAATATGTAAAATGTTCCACTTTAATGCTAAAAAAGCATATGTTTAAAGGACTAAAGGGGTAGCGGGTGTTACATAGCTGGATCCGCTAGTGGCTAAGCCTGTAATTTCAACAAGGGTTGGACATACCCACTTCTAGGGATAAGAACACCCCTAGAACCTGTCCCATTTTAAAACTGAAGAAACCTTTTTCCGAAGTGATATGTAGGAGTAGCTGCTCAGCATTTCAACTTGTACTGAGCACCAATAAATTATTTTGTTTCAACTGTAACCCCCCCTACAAATGGGTGTTCCCAAAAAGGCCTTCCTTGAACTTGCCTAAATGCTTACTGCCAGGCTGGTGTCCTGCGTTTTAGCAGTTTAAATGTGCTTACCAGAGCTTGTGTAGCCTCTGTGTACTGTCTCTTTAAGAGCTGCCTAACTGCAGTTTAAGTAATCTGAGAGGGAGCTCTGTTGAAAGATGTAACTATTTACTGAAAATAATTTAGAGTGATAATGATAATGTAGTTTGTATAACCTGCTTTCTTTGTAGCAAGGACTGTTTTGTCTGTCTCCACTATCTTGGTCCTGGACTGCAAATTAGACCAAACAGTATTGGTGGGACCTAAAATGTAGCCAGACTATAGGAGCTGTCTGAATTCAAAATCTATAGGAACTGTGGTTTGAGTTTTTGTGCCTTTTTTGCAACTGAAGGAGGAGCTGTTGCTTTGACTGACAACCAAATCAGCCAACCAAATCTTTTGGAACTTAGGGAAGTCCCAGGCTGCTTGCAGTTTTTCAGTTAGAACTAAGCTGGAAGCTGAGCAAGAAGGAGCTGAAGTGATTCTGAGAGCAATCCTGAGAGGATTCGCATGGGAGAACTATGAAAAGGCTGAGAGTTTGGCCTCCATGTCTGCCAGCTGCTCCTGAGAGGGACAGAAGAGAATTATTTTGGACTAAATCCAAGTTTGTCTGACTAAAGTAAGCTACTGAAGTGGGCCAGGCTCAACCTGAAGAAGACCGAATATTTTTGCTGAATGCGATCGGCCTGTCAGGAGTTCCAGCTACCCCAAGCTCCCGGTGTGTGCAGAGACTTTGCGCTTGTGCCCTGGGAGCGCTTTGCCTGGTACAGTAGAATTCCCGTACATATAAATGTACTATGAGCTGCTAGTGGGTTGTAAGTTTGTCCCCACTGTGTGAACTGTGTTATGCTTGCTGGAAGCTGTATCCAGCCCAAAACGGACTGCTTCTGAACTTGTCTCCATGCGGTCGGGGCTTTGCCAGACTGGCCCAGCCAGACTACCCACTGCACAGAGAAGCCATCGACAAGAGACCTGCCTCAGGATCAGCCCCCTACTCCATGCTTGAACAGGAATGATGCCTCTGTGACTTGTGTGGGCCCTGCTTCTCCTGGCATTCCAGATCAACCACCTGCAGTCTCGATTTTCGTCCAGCCTGTGTCCAGTCTTGGGTATCGTGAGTAAATACCAGGGTAGCTTCCTACAACAACAGCTTAATCTGAGTGTGTCATCTGATTGTCTTGTTGTTTCGTTTCCTTTACAAACTGAGCCCTCTGGCCCCGGATTACAAATATTGTGTACTGTGCATGTTGTGTTTTCCCTCACAGGGCCCCAACCAGCTGCAACCCGGGGCAACTGTCCTGGCTAGCCCACCTCTTCTCTACCTGGGTACCCAGAGGTGGACTGTGTGGGGGGACTCAAAGCTCATGCATAACTGCTTGATTGATATAACCTTTAAGCTAGATTTTGCCCCTCCCTTGTTCAAGTCCCCTGAATAAATCAGATCTAACTTTTTCTGCATGTAATCTGACTGTGGTTCATGTTTGTGCTCAAAGTACTGTACTGTTGCTATTTACTGTGCTTAACCTTGTTTTACAGGTGCTCCCCTGGGTCAAGCCAGAGGAACCAGCCCTGGTGGTAAGTGCAAACAGTGTGGGTACTTGTGTGGTGTACCAGGGGTATTATGAAAGTGATTATTGTACAGTGTTCAGGCCACTAGAGGGGAAAGAGGGGGGTTACAGTGTCCCGGAGGGCTGTGTTCAGGTTAGCTTGACCACTACCAACCCTGACCTCCGGGTGGAGGCACCCGTTTCAGAACTCAGGCCCCTTAACCTGCTACTAGCCAAGCAGGCAAGGGTAGTAGGCCTTGGGATAGCGCCACCTAGGGGTTACACAAGTGTCTGGTGTGTGCACTGTCTTTCATTGTTTAACTTGTGCTCTACAGAACAGTAGCACCTTTAGGAGTGAGAAGTGTTTTTTGCCTTTTTTTCTCTGTCCAGTTTTAATATTTAGAACCAAAAAGAACTCTTCCCTACAAACAAAGACAGTTCCAAAGGTTTGAAATGCATATAACCAGTTAACATTCAATTAGTATGTCATTTTAATGAAAATGTATTTAAACTACAATAGTAGCTAATAGATTTAAAATTCAGAACCTTTTTTTGGTTTTAATTAAAATCAAGATTTGGGGGATTTACTCATCTTTTGTGTTAAATCACAACCCCTGTCAGGCTGGCCCACCTCACCTCAACTCCGAAAATCAATGTATCGACATCATTTGTGATTCAGCACTGATTTGTCCCAGTTTAGTCTCTTGCCTGGTCAGTTGGTTCATTTTTGGGTGCACTTCCCGTACCACTGCTGAACCACCATAGGAAGGCAAGGCATTTCTTTTTCATAATTCGCACTATTCATGAGGTACAGGGCACTTCACGAATCAAAACATACATAAAACATAAATTGACTATACATTCAGACCAGGCGAACATAAAAAAATAGATACAATAAACATAAGAAATTAAAACATTAAGACTGTGTGATAAATATTTAAATTGAAAGCTAAAGTAAATAAATAGGTTTTCAACCCCTTTTTAAACCTGTCCACCAGAAGATGGGACTCCTATGATGGTAAGGAAGGGAGTTTAACAAAAGTGGGGCCTCCACTGAGAACATTCTATCACTAGAAAGCTTAAGACGTGCCCTAGGGACCACTAAAAATGTCACAGCACTACAGTGATGTAACCTGCAGTAGTGTTAGAGCACTAGGCTGGAATTGTCAATGCCCCCCCCCACACACACACACACGCACACACAAAACAGAACTTCCACAAGCTCTAGTAGCAAGAAAAGATTTGTGGGCATTGTACACATACAAATTGTTGTTCATTTACTGTATCTGGGTGATTTTCAGAGCTCCACCTTTTTTGTAATGACAACGTTTTCCCAGTTCATGTCATGTTGCAGGACAATTTCCCTACAAAAGGGTAGACGAACTGGTGCAAACGGTAGATGACTGTCAGCTTCCATCTAGAATTTTTTTTAAATCCCGATGTAACCCTTAGGCGGTGCTATCCCAAGGGCTACTACCCCTGCCTGTTTGGCTACTGACAGGTTGAGGGGCCCAGGTTCTATGGCGGGTGCCTCCACCCAGGGGTCAGGGTTGATAGTGGTTAAACTAACTTGAACACAGCCCTCTGGAACACTGTAACCCCCCCTTTGATCCCACTAGTGGCCCGCACAGTACATGGGAGTTACCTTCCCAATACCTCACAAATGCACACTTCTTACACATACAGTAACACTTACCCTCAGGACTGATGTCTTGCAGCACGTCTCTGAGGACCCCCTGTAAAACAAGGTTAGGCAATATACACAAACACAATGCAATGCTTTTCCTACATGTACTGACACCACAGACAGCATATAGCTCAATAACAACAAATCTGATTTATTAGAGGGGGCAGTAACAAGGAGGGGGCAATCAGGTTGATTTGGTTTAGAAATATTCAAATCATAGTACTGTGCATGCATATAGGGTCCAAAATGTCACTCTCTGGGTACCCAGAATGGTGGGGGGCTAGCCAGGGTTGGTGCAGCTGGTTGGGGCCCATTGACGGAAAAACACCATGCACACACAAATTGTAATCTGTAGCCCTGGGGCTCAGTTCCTGAAGAAATGAAACAGCAATAATCAGATGACACACTTGTAATCGATAAAAGGCTGCAGGGAGATACCCAGATTTGTACTCACAATACCAAAGCTAAAAGCTGGATGGAGGATGTTCTAGCTGGATTGCCAGAAAAACAAGGTATAGAGACAGGGTCCTTGTGGCTGGACCCAACTGCAGTTGATAGCAAATGGATTTAGTCTGACTCAAGCTGGGATCTGCTTCCAGCTTTTGCACACAGCTCACAGAAAAAGGGGAAATAACACCGCGATCCCCCACAAGTACTACGCACATTTATATATAAAAGGAAAGTACTATACCAGGCAGCTACGCCTCGATCCCGATCACAAACATTTGCAAATTACCCGGGAGCACACACAGCATCAGCAGTCCCTGACAGGCCGATCGCACTTCAGCAAATCTTCGGTCTTCTACGGGCAAACCTGGTTCTACACACTGCTTCCTTCTCTTCAAAACTCGGATTCAGTCCGAACTGGCACTTAGACGGCTGCAGGCCAACTTCAGGGCCTCCACAGGCTTCCACCGCGAACTGTCGCCGCATCAGAAGCAAGGGCTCCTTCTCTCTTCACTGTCACTACTGATCTGAGCTTTCCAGTAACAGAGCAGGGCATTTCCTTTGAGTTCCTCCAAGTTCGGTTGGCTGGTTCAGCTGTCACTCACCATAGGGCTCCTCTGTTGGTGCAAAAAGCCGCCAAGGTCCAAACTACATTTCCCAGAGGCACTGGCCATACAGTACATAGGTGGCTGACTCCACAATGAGAGTCCAAGTTCTGATTTGCCAGCAGCAGGCTCCATTTTAAAGGTCCCCCCCACATTGATTGGTCCAGTTCAGCAGTTCAAAACCAGAATGGAGGGCTAGCAAAAACAGTTCAGACTGCAAAGAAAAGCAGGTTAGACAAACTGTATTTTCATTATTACTCTAAACAATTCCTGGCGGAATGTTACACCTTTTGAAAGAGCTCCCTCTGTGCATTTAGCGATGGCAGAAATGGAGCAAGTTGACAGCAGCCCGGATGGGACTCAGGCATTGAAACACACAATCCCCCTTCTAAATTAATTATGTCTGCAAAGCAGACAGCTCTTAAAGAGACAGTATGTGGAGGCTCAAATAGCACTCACTTGGAATCACATTTAAGCAGCTAAGATGAAGAACACCTCCAGGCTTGGAGCGTTCCTGCAAGCTCCCCATTTGCAGGGGGGTTACACCTAGCTCATCTGGGGAAGGACATAGCTGTGCCAAAAAATGCTGCATGCACGCCTCACACCCAAACCAAAGGGGCATTGACAGTCTGAGCACAGTATCCCATCTCTGAAAATTCAGTTGTTTAACGGTGGGAATCCTGGAATTCCATCAAAATCAATAGAACTCCATGGCAAAGTATGTCAAAAATGATAAAAGCCCATGGTACTCCATGCTACTAATTTAATTATTTTCAATTTATGTCCATGGTTCCTGACCATGGACATTCCAGGGAAACCATGGGCATGCACATGGAAACCACAGAAATAAAAATAAAAAAACAACCTAAATGTAGAAATGTATTAGCATTGTATTTATTTATGTAACATTTTCACCAGAAAAGCATACTGAGCTGAGTAGAACATATTACCAGAAGTGCCCAGGGGAAGGGAATAGGGGAGCACAGTGACATTTTGTACAACAAAAATGAGCACTTCAACGGCTAGAAGTAAAAATGTTCAAAAAGGCATTGCAAAAACAGTGTAAACACATGGTGTAAAAATACAAAAAGCACATAGAGATCAGATGCCTTCCAGTGTTTTTCAACCGGGGGTCCGTGGCCCAAAGGGGGTCCGCTAGTGCATGACAGGGAGTCCGCTGAACAGTCCAAGAAATAGAAAGTGCAGTAAATGTTTCTAACAGCGAAAATGTGAACTGTTCATAAAAATAACCGTGACCGCGACCGCAAGAGAACTATTTATCACCTTATAGTGTATACTGGAACGTCATTGTTCACTGAAATCTAGCGCTCTCAAAATGTTGTTCTGCTGCACTAGTGACATCCGTAGTGCAGCAGAACCAAAAAGTGACATCCGCAGGACAGCAGAACGAAAGTGCGGATGTCACACATGGTGTCCTCGAGCAGCAGTCTGACAGTTAGTCTTATTTTAAAAGAAAGATGTAGTATTTTTTTTTTTTTTTTTGGGAGAGAACAGCGACATTTCCACTATACACTATATACAGAACAGTGCACGTATTACGCCACCATTTAACAGCAGGGCTGTTCTTTCACCTCGTTGGTACTATGACGACTGACTACCTCTCGAGCTGCGCTCTCGAAGTAATCTGTCATCATAGTGCCAACTTGGTGAAAGAATAGCCCTGTTGTTAACTGGTACTCATGCACTATCCTATATGTTAGCTCAGTAAGCTGCACTGCTCACTTTACTAACTGAGCGCGAATAGCTGAGAGTTTAACTGTTCTCAGGTTGAAGGAGTTTCAAAGCGGGAGTATAACTGACTGCAGGAGGTGACACGTAAGTTAATTGCTCCCCTGATTGCAGTCAACTGTTCTTGCTTTTCTGCTCCAGCTCATCAGTGTTTCAGTGTCTGTGCTCTCCTTGCTCCTGGCCGCCACCGCTGCTCTGCGCTCTTATTTGAAAACAAAGAAATAAAAAAGCAAAGGCGCTGCTTATTTTTAGATGCTGTTTCACTCATTGTATCGCTTGCTCCTGTTCTGGTCTGATTATGCAGATTCTTTTTATATAGTTCCGTGAGGTCTCAATGATGCTTTAGTGATGTATGTTTTTTTCATTTTTTGGCTCAGTCAAGCAATGCTAGAGAATAATGTCCGGTAAGGTGTCATTAAGAGTGGTGTGCTACAGTAGTGTTGTTTTTTTATAGCTCAGTCATACGGTGGCAGATAATAATGTCTGGTGAGGGGTGTACTTATGGCTCAGTTAGGTCCACCCCAACCCCCCAAAACATTTATTATTGAGTGTTGTGCTAGTGTTTTTTCTGTTTTTTTTTATAGCTCAGTCAAGCACTGTCCAGTACTATTAAGTCTTTTTTATTACTACTTGCAGAACAGAAGGAAGCAAATGTTTATGCTGGACAGGAAATATGAGGATCACTATTTTGAAATATGGGCTGCTGTATAAATGCTGTTGGGCACAAAGTTAATGTGGTATTAAATGCGGAACTATATATACTGACTTTTGGTAGGGGGTCCCTGACATGGCTGACAGGTGTCCAGGGGGTCCCCGGACTGAAAAAGGTTGACAACCACTACCTTATACTACAAAATATACAGTTATATTGGTAAAACCTGCAAGGGATACACAGGGTGGACAACAAGGAACTCTTCCCCTTGAGTACAAATGCAGGGATGAGAGTGAATTCTATTAAGCCTGTGGGGGGGTGGGGGGTTCAAAAAGGATGCCTGTAAGAACTTCTTCATGGAATGGGTGGTAGAAAGTGGAATAAGCTGCTAGAGGAAGGGGTACAGGCAAAATCGGTCAACAGCTTCAAGTTGGGATAGATCAGGCATACGGGATTAAAAAGGAAGAGGGGGTGCAGTAACTGAAGGAGTGCTACTAGGGCAAATAGAGAGTAGTTTAGTAGGAAGAGCAAACTGGATGGGCCAAAGAGCCTTTCTGTGCTGCCATTGCCTGTGTATCTATGGCATTGAAAGCTATGGGCGCTATGCATGAACCCAGCGCACTACGCATAAGCCTGCACAGGACAGTATACAACACCTGGCCATGCAGAGATATGCAGTGCAGCATGCACGATGAGCACAAAGCTGACACATGCATAGCCATGCATGGGGCAACCATGGAGCTGTATCACAGGGGTGTGCTGCGTAAACATATGCGCAATGGGACCTCCATACATGCACCAAGACAAGCACGACATGCAGGTGCGCAGGCCCAGGGGTGCACAACTACGCGAGAGTAGAGGCTGCTATAAGGACACACGCCTAGGAGGGCATGGACCACTATGGAGCCACACACACCTGGACAACACCCTCCACATGCCCGCCACACCACGGCATACTGGACATAATGCAGCCAGCACCCCTGAGCCAGGCGGCCACATCAGCCCTGCTGCCACCGTAGTGTGGCCAAGTCTGGCAGGGCAACACCCACAGGCGCAGTACAGCATGCAGATGTGCCACACAGCAAGTCGCGATCCATAGGGCATGTCGCCATACACAGGGCATGTTACTGTACACAGGGCATGCCACACGGCACGTCACTGTACACAGGGCATGACATACATCATGGCCCACCCACATGGGCGACTGTCACCCACATGGCCCACGCGTGTCACACGGGGTCGCAGGGCACATGGCACACATGGCACAGACTGGGCCACACATGTGCACACAACTTGGCATGCACATGCACAGGCACCCAGCAGCGGTGCCCCATACAAGCAGGCCCCCCCAGTGCACCAGCCAGTGACGGCAAATGGCAGCACTGGTCCGGACTGCCCCCCAGAGTCAGCAAGCACACAAGTGGCATGTTAAATGTTTATTGACAGACACAGCTGGCAGCACTACACAGAGCACATGAACCCCCCCCCAGCAGTACAACAAGGACAGCACACCCCAAGGTCCATCAGTGTATACAACAGCACCCCACCCCAGACAGTGTCCTGCCATACATTGGGGCATTAAACACAGCCCATCCTCGGAGATGGCATGGTCCCTCACACCCACACAGCTGGCCGTCCTGCAGGTCCACATCGCTGCATAATGAGCTGGTGTCCACCTCCAGTTCCTGCAGTGGGTGACCGATATTCCGAAGCATGATGCACCTCACCAGGCCTCCGTAGCACTGCAAGACAAAGGGAACAGGTCAATTGCAGTATAGCGACCCATGTACAGGAACGGTGCACCACGCCAACAGTACCCACCAGTGATAGGATGTAGACCTCCCACCGCCTGTCGGCTGCATCCTCATAATAGATCATGCTGCACTCCCCCTTCAGCATCAAGTAGTTGGGGTACTGGCACTGGTACCTCTGTAGCCACTGTCCAAAGGTGCAGACAAAGTACAGGGCACCGTCTGGCTGTACTTGCAGGCTCAGCTCCAACTGCTCCAGCCATCCACGTGGGTCCTGCATGGGAGTCATGTGGGAGGTAGTGAAACACAAGGGTCGCACAGACAGTGTTGCAGAGCAGCACACACGGGACATGCCGTACTCACCTGGCCATATTCACAGGCCTGCCACAGGTCCCCCGTGCCCCAGTTGGGCATGTATGTCTCCTCCAACACCCTGAAAAGGTGCCTAAGAAACATGGACATCCTGTCGACCACTGTGTATGCCATTACCAAACACCGGATCGAACGCACCAAAGGGTCTTGCGTGTAACTGGGCATGTGGCATGAATCACAGAGCATGGCAAGGGCATGCCAATGGCAGGGAGCGCCACACCCATGTCAGCATGGGTCTATGAGGGGGAGCATACTGTGGGCTTCAGCCTGCACCATGTGAGGTGAAAGTGTAACAGTGATACAGGATGTGCCCAGGTGTGGGACTGCATCTGCTACTGCTGTAGGCAAATGATAGGAGATGAAGGAACAGGCTGCCATGTTCCAGGGTGTTCCATGACAAGGCCGACACCACAGGATGGTGGGACATGCACTGCCTGGAATGGTTCAGATTCTCATGGACGATCGTTGCATGGCTGTGCGACATGGTCCACATGGCCACGGCACCCAGGACCAGGTGCTCAATGGCGATGACGGTGGAGACTAAGGCCATGTGTGCACTGTCCTACTATGTGACCAGGTTATTCCAATGTGTGACTGGGGATGCACTCGGCATGAGCCAGTCCTCAGTCTCCTGTGCCGTGGCACAAGTCATCAGTGCACTACTGGCACACCTGGGGGACCAAGTCTACCTGCTTCGGAATGCATAGGAACTGTGTGACACAAAGCAGGCATTCTGTACCATGCATGGGATGCCCAGCATGTGTGGGGCTATTGATGGCATGCACATCGCGATCCTGACTCCCATGGCAAACGAGGAAGCATACCGTAACAGGAAGGGATTCCACAATGTGAACTGTCAGGTGGTGTTCAATGCCAACGGCCTGTTCATGGACGTGTGTGCCAGGTTCCCGGGGTCAACGCATGATTCGTACATACTGGATGCCTCCAGCATCAGTGCCCTGCTGCATGACAGGCCCATCGATGGCTGGCTACTGGGCAAGTCCACACGCATGACCCTCGCCCCATCCGACATGAGGTTTTGTGCCTCCTCATTCACACCGTCACATTCCTCCCTGCAGGTGACAGTGGATACCCCTTGTGGCCCTACCTCATGACACCAGTCCTGGCTCCGGGGGCTCAGGCAGAGGAGGCCCACAACACTGCACATCGGAGAACACGTGGCATCATTAAGAGGACCATTGGACTGATGAAGATGCACTTACGGTGCCTTGACACACTCATGCTGTCACCTGCTAGGGCATGCAGGGTGTTCACCATGTCTTGCATGTTGCACAACCTGGCCAAGCATGAGGCCGTGCCACTGCTGATGGTGCCACCCCTAGACCCCATGACTGATGATGATGATGTTGGTGATGGCGGAGCTGTGCACCCCGAGGAGCATGGCATGGCCAGTGGCTACTCGGCATGGCATACGCTCGTGGCGGGGACATTTTCACATTGATGGTGCTACACATCATGTACCAAGCTGCACACACTTGTGAGGTACCGCATGGGCGTGATGCAGCATGTGTCAACTGTTGACATCACTGGGACTGCATCCACGATGATGATGTGTTATGCTAAATGGCAATTTGAGGGGTGTGTGTGTTGGGGTGGGGGCAGTGCCATGTGTCGTGTTGGACTGTGTGCTGTGCTGTTGTATTCATGGCCCCATAATGTCAGGTTGGGTCTGTAGCTGTAATGATGCCCGTGTGCCCAGGTGCCTGGGTGCCACATGTGCATGTGATGCCCTGTGACCCCTGCACCCCTCACGGCCCTGGGTGTCAGCACTGCACGGTGGAGTGGCAGTGTCCGGTGTGTCCTGGCTGTCTTCTATGGTGGCGTGGGCATCGCCGTCCTCCTTGTTGCCACTTCCTGTGCATGGCAGTGTGGCCTGTACAACGGCACTTGTGCCCAGCAGGGGTGGCATGTCACTGCACATGCCCTGCTCTGGTGTATGTGGCTTTGGGTGGATACCATATGGTTGTGTAGCTGTTGCTCTGGGGGTGTTCCTGCAGGAGGTGCAGCAGTCATGGATTGTAGCTGGTGCAGGATCTGCTCCTGCACCATGGTGGACTGTGTGATGCCATTGCAGATGGCCCATGCAACCTCGGTCAGGGTGGCAATGGTGGCCGTGGTGCTCTGCTGTTCAGCGAGACAGTCCCTCTCCAGATGCTGGAGCATGCAGTACTGTTCCATCTGGTATGGGTCATGTCAGGGGGTATGTCCGCATCTGCGTCTGAATGGGGATGGGCACTTGGCACCGCCATTGGCAGGGTCCATGGCTCTGTTGGATACCGTTGGTGCTAAATGTGGTGTGGTGTCAGGGGCCACACAGGTGTCCCTGCCCATGGGTGGTGGTGGTGCCTTGCAGGGTGGGTGCAAGCGGCTGCCACGATCGTTCGTGGGCCCCTCATCCCAATGGCCCTCACTCCCAGAGGTGCTTCCCTCCTCTTCAGTGTGGGTGATGGTCAGCTCAGCATTGCTGTCACTGTACAGCTGGGTTTCGGTGTCCATCACTGTCCCTGTGGAGACAACATCAGAGTGCATCAGTGCAACATTCTTACCCATGTACCAGATGGAGCATCACGCACTAGTGGTCAATGATACTTACCCGACGGTGCCTCACGTTGCGTGGTGCAGCATGGTGCTGGCTCTGGCACAGTGGCATGCATTGACAGCGTTCTGCTGGTTGCTGTGTTCTGTGGTGCCCAGCCCAAGTCTGGGAGGGGAGAGGGCAACACTGTAGTGAGGGTGTTGCATAACCATGCTGCCCACCACCCTGTCACTACTACACGGTCTGCACCTACCTGCCAGTGTGTCCACCCCTCCGTCCACACCATGGACTGCCACCTCCGAGAGGATCTCTGCCACCAGTCTCTCCATGGGTGTCAGCTGTGTGTCCTTTGCAGGGAACCCACTGCCCGTGCCTTGCAGCTCCCATGCACCGTCTGCCAGCTTCTTTTTGACTGCTACACGGATGTCATGCCACTCACGTTTTATTGCAGTCAGTGTACATACTTCTACACCAGCAGCATTGACACTGGCCTGTATGTCAAGCCACATGCAGGCCTGCACCTCAAGGGCGGTGGTAAGTGCCAGGGCCCCCGTACAGTCTGTTGTAGTTGTGTCTGATGTCTGTGACCATCGCCATGACTTGTCTGCTGCTGAAATTCGTGGAGCGTGTCCTTGTTCCACCCCCACATCATTTACTTCTTCCTGTCCTGCCTCCGCTGCCACCTTCTCTGTCCACCTCCGCCGGCACTTCTGCATTCCCCCGCCCATCGTCCTGCCATGTCTCATCTGCACTGCTGTTGTGCTGCATTTTCAGCTGTGCTGCTGTGTAGTGCGGACTGCGTCGCCTCATGTAGTAGGGTCAATGGGCGGTTCCGTGTATCCTGGCATCACCCACTTTTTGTCCGTGCGTCGCTCCCCGTGACCCTGACTCATGCCCCCTCTGTTTGTGCGTCACGCTCATGCAGTCATGCATGCCATGTCTCTGCCTTGCCCTGAACACCGCATAGGGGTGCACAGGCTTTACTACCGCTTGGCGCATTTCGTGGGGCCCTTGGTGCTTAGCGCTCAAAGTTTGTAGGCAGTGCATCCATGGACTAGGACTAATGGCTGGGACAGGTGTGAATATACTTAAACCAGAAGGAACAGAAGAGGAGTAGGGGTGAACGAGAAAGACAAGAATTAATGAAGAGGGTTGGAATTAAGTGTAGGAACAGGTATGGGGTGTGGCCAATGGAGGAAAGTCTTCAGGGCAGAAGGTTAGGAAGAGGAGTGGATGGGGAGGGGTAGTCTAAACCAAAGTTGGGGGGAAGTCTTTAATAGAAAGCAGCCTGGCCGGCAGAGCTTTTAGCACAGAGTAGAGAGAAGGAGCTGGGTCTGCGTTTCTGAGAAGGAAAGAGGGAAGGAGATAGGCAAGTAGGAGGCTGAGATGGGGGGTGTACTTAATGGGAACAGTACTTTGAAATCTAAAGCATGTAAGAGGAAGGTCAAATTGAAAGAATCTTGTTGAGTAAATTCAGTAGAGGCAGTATAGGCTAATGGTTCAAAGAAGAACAAGAATTATCATTTACAGAGTGCTTTTCATACACAATGTATCCCAGAGCACTTTTTAAGCAATAAGAGAAGTAAACAAATAGTGACTACCATTTCACAAATCAACACCCTACACACAGCCTTAGACAATTGCATGAAACGATTTTAAGTTAAGGGGCTTGTTGGCCAGGACACTGGGGAAAATCACCTACTCTGGCTGATGTAATGGCAATGGCACTACTGAATCACTGCACAAGTCAGGGTCTGGCCGAGCTTTACCCACAACCACGAATGATGTGGGAACTGTATCCAGTGCACCTGCTGCCAGGACTGTGGCGGCCCTAGTGATGCATCCACTTTGTGAGAACACTGACCCTGCTACAGGAAAAGAAACCATAGACTCCCTGCAACAGTTAAGCCAGAAAGGGGAAGAGCTACCTCTTAACACAGCCTTAGGGTCAAGCCATACAAAAGTGAGGGTACTGGACTTTTGGAGGGCTGACTTTGACAAAATGGGAGAGTGCCTAAGGAATGCACTAGCAAATGGGCAGGAAGGAGGGGTGGAGGAACAATGGGGAAAAATCAAAACAGCCATCACAGAGGCAACAAGCCTTTGTGTGAAGCAAATAAACAAAACAAAGGAAAAAAACACTACGGTTCTTAGAAGAAGTGGTGGGGAAGGTTAGAGGAAAAAGATAGCATTTAGAAAGTATAAGGAATCACAGAAGGAGCAGGACAGAGAACTGTGTCAGTTGAAGGAGAAGGAAGCGGGGAAGGCAGTCAGAATAGCAAAGGCCAAAACTGAGGAAGAGATAGCCAACTCAGTTAAGAAGGGGGTTAGAACCTTTTATAGGTATGTTAGGGAGCGAAGAAAGACCAAGGGAGGTATAGTGAAGCTTAATAAAGGGGATGGGGGGGACAGAGAGTGACAGTGAAAACGCAGAGATACTGAACAAACACTTTTGCTCAGTATTCACAAAAGAAGAGGAGGGGGAGGTAACTAAACCAAACAATAGAAGCAGTCTGGATATGGGGTTGGTACCAGTCCATTCACAGAAGAAAGGGTCCTGAAAGAACTCCTAAAACTCAAGGTGGACAAAGCAATGGGGCCTGATGGGATGCACCCCAGAATTCTAAAAGAACTAAGGGGAAAACTATTGACACCACTGACTACCCTTTTTAACAAATCATGGGAGGATGGTGTGGTACCTGAGGACTGGAGGAAGGCAGATGTAATTCCCCTTCACAATAGTGGGAGCAATTAGGCAGAGGTAGGAAACTATAGACCTGTCAGTTTGACCTCAGTGGTAGGAAAAATGATGGAATCACTTCTGAAAGAAAGAACTGTTGAGTACCTAGAGGCCAGTGGGGCAGAGGACCCAAAGCAGCATGGAGTCACAGCAGGAAGGTCATGTCAGACAAATCTGATAGATTTCTTTGACTGGGTGACCGAAGTAGTAGACCAGGAAGGGGCTGTGGATATGGCCTACCTAGACTTTAGCAAGGCTTTTGACACAGTCCCACACAAAAGATTAATAAACAAGTTAGCCAGCCTGGGAATGGGTTCCAGGGTTTAGCCTGGGTAAAAAATTGGCTGGACAACAGGACGCAGAGGGTAATAATAAAAGGAGTCCACTACAAAGAAAGGAAGGATGGTTACTAACGGGGTACCACAGAGTTCAGTACTGGGACCGGTCCTCTTTAATGTCTTTATAGGTGACATTGTGGGGGTCTGGAAGGAAAAGTAAGCCTCTTTGCAGACGACACAAAGATCTGCAACAGGGTTGATACACACGGGGAGTGGAAAGGATGAGAAGGGTCTTGGCAAGGTTAGAGATGGTCAAAAGTATGGCAGCTTAGGTTCAGTTCAAAGAAGTGTAAAGTAATGTACCTGGGAAACAAAAACCCAGGAGAAGAGTACACAATGGGGGGGGGGTGTATTAACAACAACAAAAATGGAAAGGGACCTGGAAGTAGTCCTATCAGACAACCTAAAGGTAGGCAAGCAATGTGAGAATGCAGTAAGGAGGGCCAGGGGGGTTACTGGGATGCAAAAGGAGAAGCATCACCAATAGAAAACAGGAAGTTGTTATCCCTCTGCACAGACAGTTGGTGAGATCCCATCTGGAGTACTGCGTGCAGTTCTGAAGACCCAATCTCTGCAAAGACGTAGACAGGATGGAAGCTGTCCAGAGGAGGGCAACTACAATGGTGCAGGGTCTGCACCAGAAGCCATATGTAAAGAGACTAAAGAAGCTTAATATGTATACCCTTGAGGAAAGGAGGGAGAGGGGGGACATGACAGAAATTTGCAAGTACCTCAAGGGAATCAGCAAAGTCCAAGAGGGTGGCATCTTTCAGAAAAAGAAATGTGCAAGAACAAGGGAGCACAATTTGAAGATGGGGGGATGGCTCTGGGGAAATGTGAGGAAGTATTTTTTCACAGAGAAGGTGGTGGACACATAGAATGGCCTTCCTGAGGAGTTAGTGGGGTCAGAAACAGTGAGGGAATTCAAGAATACATGGGACAGACATAAGGCAATTCTAGTGGGGAGTAGGAGGAAGTAGGCTGTTGGTTAACTAGGATCTGCAGCTTATCCAATAGGTAGGGAAATTGGCAGACTGGTTGGGCCAAGCGGTCCTTATCTGCCATCAAAGTCTATGTTTCTCTGTTTCTATGCCTGTTTTGGGAGGTGTAAAAACAGCAACAGGCTAACTGAAGATACTGGGCATGAAAAATGGGAAGGGCACTCTGCAGTATTACCCCCATTGTTCTAGAGACAGTAAAGAAAACAGAACCCTTCAGGCTCTGGAGGGCTGAATATCAACTCCAGTAAACAATTTTCTAATAAGATTGTTTCACTCCCTTTTCCATTAGTTTCCCTGAACCACAGGGTGTGCATGTGTCCGCTCCACCCACTGACCTGGTATAAACACAATTTGCTATGGGACAATCCCCACCATCACCACAACTCCTAATGCAGACAGTGCAGGTCCAGAGAATAATGAGGGGCAACAGTTGGGCAATGAGGGCCTGTCCTATAGGAGAACAGGGCAAAAAGGTAAGGAAAATATCTTTGGGAGAGGCCGAGGCCCAAACCAGGACATCAGTGGCCATTTCTGCATGGCAGATCTTTTTAGAGTCCAGGGTGAACCTGCACAATGGTGGAATGCCATTTATTTGAAATATAAAGGGGAGGTTAGAGCTCCCTCCTGTCAGGGTGTATATGATTTGGAAACTGATTAAGGGGGAGTCAATAGGTTTTTTCACAACAGAACTATATGCAACTATTTGTAGATCAGGAGAGCCAACTTATGGCATTAGTTTTAAAACAATCAAGACTTTAGAAAGATTCTGGGTGAAATACTACAACCTGAAAAATATTGAACTATGGTCTCCTTTCATAGCCACCCCCTGTCCAAACCTACAGATCAAATCATTATAACCCTATTTAGAAACAAGCATTTGTCAATGCCGAATGTTGTCTTGTTGGCATTGGTAGTGCAGGAGTTAGAGATGCATAATAGGAATGGCAGTGAAGTACTGAATTGACGCCAACCCCACCCCCACCCTGCAGAGACAGACAGGCATTGGGGTGCACCTTTGGGTCATCAGCTATAACACTCATGCCATTTAACCTCACCCTACCCTGTAGCCACTGACAAGTGTCATGGTGTTCTTTGGGCCTTGTACTTACCCCATTCCATAAGGAAATACACTGAGATGGGTGCAGTATAGGAGAATGGAGTGAACTTTAGGGCCGAACACTCCAAGGCACACCTCGATGCCTGTCATTGGCTGCAGGGTTGGGGTTGGGGGTGGAATGGCATGAGCATTACAGCCAAAGATCCCAAGTCACACCCCTGATACTTGTCAGTCTCTGCAGGGTGGGATGTTACAGTTGGAAACCCTAATGCCGTAGGCGTTTGTTGGTATTTTCACTCCAAATTTTCCACATGGGCCTTTTGTGACCCCACTTCATCGAGAGCGGCACTATCAGTTTGTTTGCCGAAAGGTGGTTTTGCACAGCAACTATGCCATTTGGCGACACAGGCACGAAAACACATTTTGGGCAGGATGTGAAAAATTACAACTGTGAGGAGGTGTGAAAAAAGGCAACGTTGAAAATCTGGAGTGAAAATATGAAAAATTGGTGGTCATGAGCAGGCATAGAAACTGCGCAACACACATCCGTAACCCAATTATTTTTGGGATTTTTTTAAGCACATTTTCAGCATAGGTATTTTGAGACCTCCCCTCATGAACAGTGGTACTGTGATTTTGTTAATCTGTCCCAAAAGTTGATATCCCACAGCGACCACGCCATTGTGTGCCAGAGCTGTGAAAACACATTTTGGGCAGGATGTGAACTATGACAGCTATACTGTTCATAAGGAGGTGTGAAAAAATGCCAGTGCTGAAAATATTGCAAATTTGCGAAGTTACAAGGGTGCGTGGAAAGTGTGCAACACACGCTTGTAACACAGTCATTTTATGGACTTTCACCACCAGATTTTCAACATAGGCATTTTAGGACCTCTGCTCATGAACAGTGCCACTGTCATTTTCTTAATCTGTCTCTAAAAGTGATCTCCCACAGCGACCGTGCTATTCTGCGCCAGAAGTGCGAAAACATATTTCGGCCAGGATATGTAAAATGACAGCTGTACCATTCAGAATGAGGTGTGGAAAAATGCCAATGTTGAAAATCTGGACTGAAAATATTACAAATTCGCAAAGTTATGAGCATGTGTGGAAACTGCACAATGCATGCTCATAAAACAGTCATTTTTTGGATTTTTTTCACCAAATTTGCAACATAGGCATTTTGAGAGCCCACTGACACTATCGTTTTGTTAATCAGTCCCAAAAGGTGATTCTGCACAGTGACTGCAAAATCACCTTTTGGGACTGAATAACACCATGATAGTGACTGAATTCATGAGGAGGGGTTACAGTAACCCAATGTTGGAAATTTGGTGCCAAAATTCCCAGAAATGTCCGAGATATGCACCAAAGTTGAAAAAAAAAACTATTTATGCCATTATACAGCTTACCGGCATTTCTTCGGTTCACGATCGGCTTTGAAGAGTGCAGATGTGTTCCCGGTCCACCGAAGATTGCTGCACTGGACTCTGGAGGTAAGTATGGGGTGAGGGGGGCATGTGGGGAGGCAGGGTATGCAGAAGGTGGGTGCGGATTGGGGAAGGGGGCATAAGAGGCCACTAGGGACCTTTTTCCTCTTTGACAGGTCTTTTTTTGGTACACTGGGGCGGGCTCCCAGTGTACCACCGGCATTACAGGGAGGAGGACCACAGCAAACAGCATAGAAATGGGTGGGAGGGGGCACGCATGATGCCAATGGGGATTGGGCACCCCCTCGGCACACAGCATAAATCAGGGGTTGGGGACATTATGCTGATGGGGAGTGGGCTCCCCATTGGCAAACTGAACTGGGCAGGGGGGGGACTGAGCCCCCTGCTGGCAAGGAAAGACTGGGGGGGCGCATGATGCCAAGAGGGACTGGGCACCCCCTCAGCACAGAAGTGGAATGGGAGGGGGGGCATTATGCCGATGGAGAGTGTGCT
Organism: Neoceratodus forsteri; assembly: GCA_016271365.2. Lineage (NCBI taxonomy): Eukaryota > Metazoa > Chordata > Ceratodontiformes > Ceratodontidae > Neoceratodus > Neoceratodus forsteri. Next base: position 523,752,891 of record JADMNL010000023.1, read on the forward strand.
CCCCTGTCGGCAAATGAAGTGCGTCGGAGCATGCCAACAGGGGGATTGGATACCCCTGAAGTTGGTGCTCTGCGCGGCGGCAGTCATTGCCGCCATGTTTATTGAACTGCTTCACCAGGAAAGGCACGCCGCTGCATGATGAGCTTGGCTCTCATTGCAGCAAACCTTTTCTTAGATCTGGTGGCCAGTTTACGTGTTGCTGGTGTCAGCGTCTGCAGCTGCCTTACTGGGGAATGAGGGACGCACCTACTGATGTGTGCCCCCTGCATTTGCCAACAGTGAACACACCTCCAAATCTGCTACTACTGCAATATGTTGGATGGTGCGCAAGCCAACATAAAAAGAGCGTGAATGTCTCTGGTATTTTTTTACTGGCTGAAACAAAGGTGTGATGTACTGGAGGCCCTGGCTCCTATCATTGACAGTGAGTATTTTGGACAGGGGGCTGGAAATTCTGAGCTAAACTACAAAACAACGTGGGGCTTCATTGCCTTCCCTGGTGTTTTTATGATCTGGGCAGGGATCGGGGTATTTGTTTTTACCCAGGACAATCCCAAACTTGTCATAAATGTGGGTCATGGACATACTTGTGCTTAGTTTGTTACAAGTTCAAGTGAAAAATGGGTTTAGAATACAGCCATGTGAGTTTTTTCATCCCAAACCCCTTTAAGTGCAACCTGTGTAACAATAGGGGCACCCATCTCGCCAGTGCCCCTGGGCCTCACACAATAGGAATGATAGCATAGATCAGGATAGCCTTATTATTAAAGTGTAAAGCCAGCACAAGGAAGGCTGCTGAAGCCAACCGTACTTTAACTGGCCTAGTCAAGTCAGAGCAGGTCCACCCAGCTAATACTTGGAGAGAAAGAACATTTCAACTATGCCAACCATCCAGAGGTGGATTTTTCAGGTGGCTCCCGGAAAGCAGGCATTGGGGAATTTAGAGAAAGGGGATCCAGGCCAGTTGCCACTAGCTGGAAACATGAAAGTGAGAGATGTGAAGCTGACTCGAATGCAAACAAAAAAATTGTACTAAACATCCCCAAAATAACAACATGCAACTAAAATATCTAAACACTAAAAGCTCTCTACCAACTAAATCATAACTATTACTCTAAATTATATGCTCTAAAAAGATCCATAACACCAACTAAATTATGACTGTTGCTCAGACTTTACCTATAATACATCAGGCTTTGCAGTTCACATTTATAGGCCAGCCACTGTCGTGTGAGTCCTTTGGGGGGAACCAGGGAACAGGTCTGGAGACCATTATTCTGTCCAGGATAGTTCCACTCTGGGAGGGGTGCTCAAGAAGAAGAAGAAGGAAAACACCATACAAAGGACACTTGTCATCAGTTTCAGGCCTGTCGTATATCACTGGTGCTTGTTACCGCTTCCTGGAAGAAGAGCTGCATTCCACTGAGGCATGAGGATCATCTGCTTAAAGGTCACACATGGATCTCTGGAATGGGTCACCCCTCCGAGGAGAAGAAAACTGAAGAAACACCAGCCTTCAGACCACACCTGGGTCATTGGATGAAGGATGTCGAGGTATTCATCCTGGAAAATCTGTAGAAGAAGAAGCTGCAGGGCTGGAATAATGGGACTGGGACACACTTGGGACCACACACAGGCTGGGACGGCGGCTCCATAAAACATTTTGTAAAACACTTGTGATGGTGGTTATTTCAAACAAAGCTTTCTGAGCACTCAGTTCACACAGTTCATAGGCACAGCATTCAAACATTTAGGCAGTCTCAAGGGGCGCACACACACATTGTCAGTAAACAATGAAATTGAAGGGGCCCTACACATCAGACAGTCCTTTAAACAATATCTTTGCAGGCAGTTCATTATTGGTGTACTGCCTCTTTAAATTCAACCTGCTAGTGTCTTCATACATATTTATCAGGAACATTTGCATAGTCCTTCCCCTATTCTTACTGTCTCTATGGGGCTTTCTTTTTACTCCACCCCATGGGCAGTTCGATTGGTGGGCCTTCCCGCCCTCCCAGTCTTTGGCTCAAAGGAACCCTTCTGTTTACTCCGCTTGTTGGGCAGTCTGTGGACTGGAGCCTTGTTCAACCAAAAGGCTGTTGCTGCTGCCAGCACCTGGAAGTGCCCAAGTTTATTTATTTATTTTTTTTAAAACAGTCTTTTCTTTATTCAGTCGGCAGCCGGCACCCAGACATGGTGCTGCCACCACTCAGCCTGCCGCCCTGATTCCTTCAGGGACAGGACTAGTGCTAGGCACAGTGGGGAGGCCTGAACCTGCCTCCTCCCACTAACCATATTGGACTCTTGCTGCTGGGCATCGATGGGGAGGCCTGGACCCGCCTCCTCCAACAGACTACCACTGCTGATGGGTTGCTGCTGGAGAGGCCGGCCTTTCCCAGCTGCCGACGCCCCACCCGACTGATTTTCACCACCACGGGACCCGGGCATCTTCTGGACAGCTGCCACCCATGACAGGAGAGGGGAGCAATGAGCTGATGGACTGGCAGGGACATCAGGAGGGACACAGGACCACCAGGTAAGTCCCTCCCTTTGGCTGAGTCTCGGCCGGCCTAGCGGTCCCCCTTGTTCTTTCTGCTGCTCTTCTCTCCAGCTTCTCCACCTGTAGAGAATGGCTGCTGCTGTTCAAATGGGCTGAGGATTCCATTCTGGAATCCTCATGAACCTGACCCTGCCTGCCTGCCCTCGTGACCGGGAACCAAGAGTGCAGGTTCCCAGTGGAAGTAATTGGGGGGGGGGTCTAACAGGGAGAAGCAGACAGGGTAAAACTAGCAGTAAAAAAAAATATTTTAAAATAAAGCCAAGCTGGTGCTTTACATTTTGGGCTGGGGCACCTATGCTGGCGAACACATTCCCTGGGGCACCTATGCTGGGGCACTAAACAGGCACCTTTTTTTGGCACCTAACCTTCCCTGTGGCACTAAACAGGTGCACCTTTTCTGGGCACCTAACCCCCCAAAGGAACCCTGGAACACCTGGATGCCCATTTTTGGAGGGCACCAGGAACTGTAGGGCACTACAAATTAGCAGACAAAGGGGTCCAAGAAAAGTTCAGCTGCCTGGGTAGATCAGCTAGCCAGAATAAATGACCCAACCTTCCACAGAAAACACAGTTTCCCATACTTCTCAACAGGTGACTACTGCTGAATCACCCCCTTCAGGCCCCAGTACAACTGCTACTGAGGGACAAGATACAACAAATGAGCTGCCTGAAACACCACCATCTGTGACTGGCCAGGTTTCATGTGCCTTTCCCCAGATATTAGAGCATATATCCATGTAGGAGGAGGAAGCTGGTGAGGCCCAAAATATTGAGTTCTTGGAGGGTCAGAAGGATATGCCTTCCCTTGTAGTCCCTCACAGGAGCCCAGATTGAGCACTGTTTCCTTCTGCAAATGAGGACAGCACCACAACGTGAAACCTAAAATGGTTATGTAACCCCCTTGTTACCCGGGGTTACTAGAATCCCAGTAAGACCTAGTGGTAGACAGGGAAGGCAGCTTGTGAAACTCCAGTTAAATGGGTTTCACACTGTCTCACTCTGTTCTCAGTCTCAGCTGAGACTGAGGATGACATCACCAATAGAACTTTCGCAGCTGCATGACCACATTGGAATCTGCAGCAGAGAGAGTTAGATAGAACGTTAGGAGTTTTCAAGGATAGTAGTCAGTGTCCAGTTTGTCTTGAGTAAGTGAAGGTGTGCTCAAATGGTGGAGACACGCTGTTGGTCTCAGTGCCCTCCTCCTCGGGGGTGGATTAAAGATCCCATGCAGATTCCTGGGCATTCCCTAATTCTGCCAAGAGAAAGAAAAGCTGCCTGTTCAGTTCAGCCTTTATTTTGAAAAGTTGGAAGATTTGTGAGCCGCCTGTGGGGCACCTGCAACTAAAGGGTGAGTGTCTGCTCCGACAAAAAGGGCAAAATGTTTTCTTCACCCTGGGACATGTATGGAAATCTAGGTATTGAGCTACATTTTGGGAAGCCTATAGAACTGGGCCAAACAAGTAAAGTAGTGTCAAATGCTAGAGTGCTGTGTGATTCAAGTAATATGCAGAGGAGATGCACCCAGATCATCTACCCTTTAATCTACATTTAGAAGTTCAGAAAAGAAATGGTTCAGTTTTCCCAGGGAAATGGCCGGGTACGGGCTGTGGGAGCTGGAGATGGGCGAACCCCATCTTTAGTGACCAGGTCCACCTCTGCAGTTTCTGCTGTGGTTGCTACTTTGCCTCATGCACTTAGCCAGTGATGGGGAAGTACCCAGGCGATGGGGTTGCAGAAGGAAAAATCTCTCTGAGGTCGCCAGACTCTGAGTGGTGTGGAGCCACAACAAGTAGGAAAAATTATCTTTTGTGAGATGGGAGTCATAACAAGTAGAAAAATTCTCTCTATGAGTCATGATCTAAAGTGGTGTAGGGAGCCACGACAGGATAATTGGTTCATTCTTCCAATGGACCGTGGGGAAAACCCAAGTGTGTACAAATCAGGCTGTGTACCCAAAGTGCGTGCAAGTCCGGGCTGTGTGCCTGGTGGGTCCAGAGCCTGAAGGCTGAAAATGGTGATAAAGTGTTCTGTAGTCTCTAATCTGCATTACCAGGAAATGTAGCCCCATGGGGGTCCGTCTATGCTTTGTTTTGTTCAGCTAGTATGTGAATAAAAGCCACACTGAAGAATCCCATTCCTGGTTATGGACATTACAGTTATTGCTTCCTGTGTTTGAATTTACTTAGGTGCCCCTGTGTAGAGTAGCCAAACCTAGGTCCCCCTGTGCCGAGTAACCTCATCCTCCCCGAACCCAGGTCCCCACCAGGTACTGCTGTCAGCTTCAACAGCATGCCACCTGTCGTTTTGGCAAAAAGGCAGGGGTGAGGAGTTACAGTTAAAATAATTGAAGCCACATTTAAATACAGATATGAAGTCCTCAGTTCTTCCAGAATGTGTGGCGATATGGGGTGGGGGGGGGGACTCAGAAGAAATCTGTTTCCTTTCATCTTCTATCTGGTACAACTCCTCTGACCTGAAGGACTCCCAGTTGGAATCCTCAGTGACTACATGACTCAGAAGGAGGACAAGATATCAATCCAGGTTAAATGCCGGCATAACCTCCCTACAACATGGGGTTCCTATAATGTCTTCCTGGGCTTGCGTAATGCCTGTTGTCAGGATGGTGTCCTATGTCTGCAGTAGTTTAAATGTGTCTGCATGAGAGCGCTATAGAAAGCCTCCATGCCTGTCTCTTTAAGAGATTCATTATGCCGTGTTAGAAATTAGTCTGGGCAGGGTCCGAGTGGTTTAAGGCTCGGGACCAGCCAGACAAGTGGTATTACTGCTCCATTCTGCAGTCGCTATATGCGCAGAGGGTGCCCTTTTAGGAGCTGTAATTATTTGTTGTTTATCTGCTTTAGTAATAATAATATAGGAATTTGTCTAACCTGCCTTTCATTGCAGTTTGAACTTTTGCATAGGAGCCACCATTTTGGTTCTGGACTGCCAGTTTGGACCAATCGAATCTCAGGGAACTTAAAATGGAGACTGTCCCCAGAGGTCTTGTGGGATTGAATTTCTGTAGGAATTGTAGTTTTCAAGGTTTGGCACCTAAATGGACCTGGAGGGGTAGCCCTTTCTGTGATAGTTCCATCAGCCAACCAAACCTTTTGGATCCCTGGGAAAGCCCAGAATTGTCTGCACAATGAGACAGTCGAGAGTTGGAGTTTGGAAAGTGAACAGCTCGAGCCATTCAAGAAGCTGCTCCTGCGTGGTAGCGCGGAGAATCTGCAGGAAGGCTGTGTCTGGCCTGCCTGCCATCATCTTCCACTGTGAAGATGTCTGTGAGTGTATAATCGGACTTGATTCCAATAACCTTGCTTGAGACCTGAAACCTGAAGAGAAAGTGAGTGAACATTGCCTGTGTGTGGACCAAAGGCTTGCTCCAGAAGTGATCAGCCTGTTAGGTACTGAAGTGAGCCTCAGAATGAAAGGTTTACGCAGAAACCCTGCTGAATTGCAACCGAACTTTATCCAATCTGTGGCTGATAGCTGTGTTGCTTATAAGTGTACTGAATGAGTAGCATGGGTCGCAGTCTGGTTCCCCACTGTTGTTTGTGTTATGCTAGCTGGAAGCTGCTCCAGCACTCACTACAGACTAAATCCGAGCTGCTTGCTCTGTCTGGGCCCTGCCATCTCAGCCTAGACTGCAGCTCCCACCACAGAAACTCTTCCGACAAAAGATCTGCTTGGGGATTCTGCTCCCTGCTCAACACCATCGAACAGGTAGCGATCACCACAGTGACTCGCATGGGCCCTGCTTCCCCTGGCGATCCAGCACAACATCCAGAGGTCTTCAACTCATCAGTCCTGCCTCCTGGTCTGGGTAGTGTGAGTACTAAACAGGGTAGCTCCCTGCAACAAAGCTGCAATCATTGTGTGTCATTTGATTTATTTTTTTGGGTTATTACAATGAACTGAACCATAAGGCTCCGTATTACAAATTCTGGGTTGATGTGCATGCTAATTGTTTTTTCCTAAGGGCCCCAACAACAGCTGCAATGCTGGCTTACCTCAGGCAATGCTTCAGCTAGCCTACTTAACAACTGGGTACCCAGGATGTGTGACTACAACAAAGGGACGCCCTGTACATGCATGTTCAGCCTGAATTAATCAGATCTAATAATCATCTGCTAGATTTCTGCCCCACCCTTGTTCAACTCCCCCTGAATAAATCAGATTTTGTTCTTTCTGCATTTAACCTGGCTAGTGTGTACCTTCTTGGAGGGTATATTGTACTGTCATTGAACTGTTGCATTACAGGTCTTATTTTACAGGGGGTCTCCAGGGCAGTTGCAGCTGTTCCAGCCCTGGTGATAAGTGCACAGAGTGTGGGTTCAGAATTGCTATCACATGGTATATGTGATTGTTTATCTGTCGATCTGTTTAGGCCACTAGAAGGGTTGGTGAGGGGTTATAGCATCCCGGAGGGCTATACCAAGAGCAGTTACACTGCCCCAAAACCATTCCTCCGGGTGGAGGCACCCGTTCACTGAGCTCAGGCCCCTCAACCTGTGCCTAGTCACACAGGCAGGGGTAGTAACCCATAGGATAGCACCACCTAGGGGTTACACCAATAATCCCTTACCCCCATAAAACATAACTCGTATGCCTCAGACTCAAACAGTCCAACTTGGAGCACCGCAAAGCAAGCAAGACCAGTCTGGTGCAACACTGCAATTCAGAGGTGGCTTATCTCCACAAAAGACAAGTTCCCAAAGGATGGTAGCAGTACACACATGAGAAAATAATGCTGAAGCAGATACGCTATTCAGATAATTTTACTGGAAAAGCTTTACACATTCACAGCAATTGCAACAATATGACTTCCTGGAAAGTCTGTCCCCAGCGCCTCGCCTCTCACGAGTCTTCAAAGGGAGGTCTTCAGTATGATTTTCTTGTGTGCACACTGCTGCCAGCCTTTGGGACCTTGCCTCAGACTCACCCTGACTCCAGTAACTCTAAATGTAAACAGCATAAAGTCTCTCAAGAAAAGGACAACTACTATTTCTATAAATTGGGACTTTACCAGGCAATGTGTTCTTTATGCAGGACACCAAATTAAAATCTTCTTTTGAACTTGATGCTGTTAAACAGTTATTGGGAAATAGCCCCTCTTTCTGGCCTCAAGGATTAGAGCACTGCATTGGAGTGGGGATCCTATTAAGGGGTCATGATTTTACAGTAACCAAACTGGTGGGCATTTTCCTGGGCTGGACACTGCTGCTAGAGGTAGTATGCTACGGCAAACAATATAGGTTCACAAATCTTTATGGGCTACAGACCAAGTCAGGAAGAATATACCTATTTCAAGATATCCGGCCATTTCTGCATACGAGCAAATTTTTATTTTAAATTGGTCATCCTTGGTGGAGACTTTAATTGTGGACTTTCTACTAAGGACGGAGGTGGAACCACAGCTCAAAATGTTTCTGACTCAATTTTCATAAAACATAGGATTCAAACTGCAGGCCTTCTGGATGTATTTCAGGAAGGTAATAAATAAAGCATCTTCACCTACACTCACGGAGAATTAGCCGTCAGGATAGAGGTTTTTTTTTTGTTTTTTATTTTTCTGCTCCTGGTATGGGCGGGGGATTTACCTCCACTCAGCACCTGGACCTTGCACCCAGATTCCCCCCAGGCTGCTGCAGACTGGGGAGGCCCGCACCTTTCCCTCTGGGGCAGGGCTCCTCCCTGTGGGGGAGGGGGAGAGACTGAGATCTACCAGAGGCCCCCGCAAAGGCTAGCACCTGGGGCATCATTCCGGCAGAGGTCTGGAAGCATCATGGTGCTGCCAGCCCAGGATGTTTTTCCATTGGAAGTTCCCCCAGAGGCACGGATGTGCAACAATGTCAGTGTAGGTCAGGTGCACTCCTGCACCCAACCTACAGATGTCCACCATCACTTCCCCCTGAATAGAGGCCCCAGCTGTTGTACACTCAGCCTCCACTGGGTGTCACTGGCTTGCCAGGAAACCCATAGAGGAGGAGAGCTGTCCATGAGGCACTCACCCTACCACCCCCTGGCTGACCCTCAGATGTCCCACGTTCACTCCTGAACACGAATTGTCAGCGCCACAGGCAGTAGCACTACCATTGTGCCAGTGAGCCAGACCAAGTTGTTTTTTTTTTTTTCCTAAGAGATTGTATGTTTTTTATAGGACAGTGGCTATAATAACCTCTGACCACATGTTATTGGTATGGCAATGTGCAGTCTGTCTTAGGCCTATTGCTAAAACTGGGTTATGGAAGTAAAACCATTTGATGTTGGAATCAGAAGGAATTAGGCAACAGTGGATAAGAGTGTACGCTGCCTGGTTTTCTGTAAAGGAAGCATACAATTTAGAGGCAAAGTGGTGGTAGGAATCTAAAGGGGACTCTAGAACTTTATTCATGGCACAGGCTAAAAAAAGAAAAAAGAGGCAATTACTTAACATTCAGTACATAGGGTCAAGATCCCACTTACAAACACTAATATTCAGGATGCTCACAAAAATGTATTTAACAGGTCTGATAAACTCAATAAAAAAAAACCGATGTAACAATTTCAATATGACAGGGCTACTACACTAGTACAAGAATTACAATTCTTGACACAAGGACACACACAATTATTTGACCCTTTTAAAGGCTATCAGGACAGGATATATATATATATATATATATATATATATATATATATATATATATATATATATGGTAATTTAAAGTCTACAGCTGCCAAAGGAGGGATCCCCAAAAAAGCATATCTCAGATTTTGGCAGTGGTTACAGATTACGTGATCTTACAGTTTTAGGAGACCACAGAACCTGTCTTGGAAGATTTTTTTTCCAGGACCTGGACATCCCTCCCCTTTAAGAACTGGAGAGTAAGGCTCCGTCCAAACCAGTACAGACGAAAGAGGTGGAACATGCCATTAATGCAGCAGCGCAGCAAAATTAGGCAAACATTTTGGAACTTTAAAAGATTCCAGGCATCTTCCAGTATTATTTGATGGTAACGTTTTCTATTCCACCAAAATATGAGTATTTTATAAATGTTGTAATTTAGTTTTTCCTCAAGAGAAAAGATGGCTGCCACATTTGGTTTAGAAATAGCACTGTAGACCTGGCAAGGTTTAGGATTGAGAAAATGAAAAAAAATTCATTGTGCACAGCATAGGAGGTACCTAGAAAAGTGGATTTGACAAGTATGCTAATATTTTTATTAACTGGAGCTAAAACTAGCTTTCTGGAAAACATTTTTCATTGCACTGCTGCTTTAAAAGCTTATGGAATGGTACTGCACCAGGGACAGATGGCTTATCAACTGAATTTTATAAACCTTTTCCCAGTGGTTAGTACCCACTTTGATGAATGTTTTCAACTCATGTTTAGAAGCAGACTATCTCATTGGGTTTATGTATTGAGCATTGATGTTTTTTATCCATAAATCTGGAGATAAATCAGATCTCAGTAATTGCTATCCCCTAAGCCTCCTCAATACTGACCCAAAAATTCTCTCCAAAATATTAGCCCATAGATTATCATTGGTAGCATCTACAGTTACAGTATTTCACATCTACAGTCTTGTGGGATCCAAGACAGAAATATACAAGATAATCTAAAGATTATTATGAACCGAGGATCGTAAATAGAGGAATCTGATTGGCCAAGAGCTCTTTGAAGTCATGATGATTTCGGGCTACGTCATCATGGCTTCAAAAAAGTTCTGGCACCACCAGCCTCTTTGCTCTCTACTGTCTGAGAACTATTTTTTCAAAATGTACTCCTACACCACCCAAAAGCTCATTCATAAAATGTTTTAAAACCTGTTTGTTTTATTTTTTTTATTTATAAAACTTCAAACTCAATTCACATAATAGCAATAAGCCACTGCAGAGTGTGTGGTATATCATGGGATATCGTCACTTCTCGGATGGTTGGGCGCGCACCGACGCAAACCGTGCCCTACCACCCGGTAATGATATCATGACCTCCTGTCATCTTTATTGTTTAATTATGAACTGAGGATCGAAATAGAGGAATCTGATTGGCTAAGAGCTCTTGAAGCTGTGATGATATCGGGCTACATCATCATGGCTTCAAAAAAGTCCTGGCACCACCAGCCTCTTTGCTCTGTACTGTCTGAGAACTATTTTTTCAAAATGTACTCGTACACCACCCCAAAAGCTCATTCATAAAATGTTTTAAAACCTGTTTGTTTTATTTATAAAACTTCAAACTCGGCTCATAATAGCAATAAGTCACTCCAGGGTGTGGTATATCATGGGATATTGGCACTTTTCAGGTGGTTGGTTGCATTCGGCCTGCGGCCTCATTCCCAACCACCCGAGGCATGACGATATCCCATGATATACCACACACTGTCGTGCCTTGTTGCTTAATTAGAGAATTCCTAGAAAGAGGTGAGATAGGGGATATATCTGTTTTTTTTATATCATTGGATAAATCAAAAGCATTTGATCGAGTTGTGCATTCATATTTACATAACGTCCCTAAAATGTAAGGCATTCCATCAAGTTTCATAAATTGGATTTCTATGCTATACAAAAATACAGTAGTTACTCTATTCACATAAGACACTGTTTCACAGCTGGCCCTAATATACATATCTTGAGTCCACTCCTTTACTGAAGGGATAACTGTACTGTTTCAGTGTCTCAAATGATGTTTATGGTTGTTATAAAAGCTGCTAGCATCCATAATTTTTTGGGATGATGATAAGTTTGTAAGCTTAGAACAAATTCTCAAAACTGCAAACTTGGCTGAGCAGTTTATTTTATTGTCTACTACCATTTCACAAACTGTTATGACGTTTTCCCAGAATTGTGACAGATGAGGGAAAGCCATAAGATATGGGACAGGGTACCTTTGTCTGCTAGGCATCTCCAACATCTATTCTCTGATGACAGGCCCAGCCTAACCATCTTGCATGGAGTGCAGTACCATCTGTGTACTATTTGTATTGCATAAGCCTCCCTTTAGCTTCTCTACAGGTTTTTAATGTCACATTCCAGGTTCCCTTCCACTCAGTACTGAGTATCTGAATATGAGGTTCTTGGTGCCACTTTTCAATTAGTGTTGCTATTGGATCTGTTTTTTTAATTCTAGCAACATCTGATATAGTTTTTTATGTCCATTATGGTAGTACAGATTTTGTCTAAAATATGAACTGGGGGGAAGGTTACATCTTCATTAATTTGTATTCTAAGTATATCACATAGCTGGAGGTACTTGTGGAAGTCTGTTCGGGGTATTTTGAATTTCAAGGAGAGTTACGAGAATGTCATTAGGGAGGTACTGACGGGGTCTATGATGTCATCCAAAAGACATATGCCCTTGGCTTTCCACCTCGGCCAATTTATACTTTTGCCATCTATTTTTAGAATTGGGTTACCCCCAAATGGGCAGTGAGGAAAGAAATTCGGATCCCAACATAGGGCTGTGGCAACTTGTTTCCAAGATATATTGACCTGACATAATACAGGATTAGATTTACATATTTTCATAGAGTCTGTAAATAAGGACACTCTACAGTGATTACCTTTCAGAAATGCTCTCTCCATTTCTACCCATCCTGGAATATCCTGTTTATTTGTTAGCCATAATGCTTTGACACATTGTGCCGCTATGAAAGCATCATGCCTAAGTTTGAAATTAGGTAGGCCAATTCCACCCTTCGATCTATGTTGTTGTAGTTTACACATAGCAATCCGTGGAGGTTATCTTCCCATATAAACTTTCTAACCAGTGTATAGATTTTGATGAAAAAGAATGACGGTATATGTACAGGAAGTTGTTGTAGTAAATAGTATATTTTTGGTGCCACCATCATGTTGAACGTCTGAATTTTACCCCAGAGAGATAAGAACATTTTATTCCACCATGTAAAGTCGAGGTCCATCTTTTCTAAAATTATGTTAAGGTTTTTCTAAATGATTTGGGAAATATTAGGAGTTAATGTTATGCCTAAAAACTTAATACCCTGTGGTGCAATTTGAATATTATACTTAATAAATATAGACTTATCCATGTTTTTTGCTAAGGGTAGGGCCTCTGATTTGTCAAAGTTTATTTTGAACTCTGACACTTTCAAAAAATCCTTAATTAATGATAAGATATGGGCTATCGATGTCTGCGAGTTTATGACGAACAGCATGACATTGTCTGCGTAAGCTGAAATCCTCTGGTCTTTACCCACTTTTATACCTGTTATTGCTATGGACATACATATTTTGATAAGAAAAGGTTCCAAGGCAAGCAAGAATAGGAGTGGTGATAAGGGGCAACCCTGTCTGGTACCTATATGAATCCAAACTTCTTCTGCTGAGAAGCCATTGATTTTGATTTTTGCATAACCCTCTGAGTACAAGACCTGGACCAAGTTGCAAAAGTAACTCCCTAAATTATACTTGTCCAGGATTTTAGACAAGAAACCACACTGTATCCTGTTGAACGCTTTGTTAGCATCCAAGGAGAGTAATGTAGGTTGTAAGGGGTTATTTTTGGCTACATGTATTATATGAATAATCTTACGAAATATATCTGAACTGCGACGCCCAACCACTAACCCTACTTGATCAAGGTGTATCAATTTCTGTATTACTGTATTTAGCCTGGAAGCTATTAACCTCGCAAGAATTTTGCAATCCGTATTAATAAGTGAAATCGGTCAATAATTCTCACATAGTGTAGGGTCCTTGTCTTTCTTGGACAGTACCACTACTGTGGACTCTCTCATAGTCGGGGGTAGAGATCCAATGACAGACGCATTACAAAATACTTTTTGAAGTGTGGGAGCTATTAGTTGATTGGTGGCTTTAGAAAATTCCCCAGTTAATCCATCCGAGCCTGGAACCTTGGCTGAGGGAAGGGACAAGCTAGCCTTTGTTATTTCCCCTTGGATAATGTGCTTGTTTAGGCTCTCTCTCTCTGTCTTGTTCAGAAATGGCTGGTAATTCAACATTTTGTAAGAACTTCTCTAAAACTCTTTGGTCAACCAGACCTTCAGATTTATATAGTTTTGAATAAAAGGAATTCAATTCTTCTAGTATTTGACTGGTTTTGTAAACTGGCGAACCCTGTTTGGTTTTTATAGAAGCTATTTTGGTGGCTTCTGGCATTTTTTTAGTTTGTGGTCCAGCAATTTCCCCTGTGCCTCCCCGGCTTCCCAATAAGCCTGTTTAAGACAGAAGAGTGTGTATTCAGCTTTATGATTGTATATATTGTTGATTTCATATTTAATATTAATGATATCCCTGTGCAGGCTAAGGTTTTTGACCTTAGTGGAATTAAACAGCTCTTCTTTTGTTTTCAGTTCTTTTTCTAAGTTTAGTAGCTCTGTTTCTCTAAGCTTCTTCTTATCAGATGAAAAAGAAATGATACGTCCCCTTATATAGGCTTTAAATGCATCCCACAGGGTTGGTAATGAGACTTCCCCATTATCATTAATTTGAAAAAACAATGTAATCTCGTCTGCTGGCCAGTTTGGACATTCAACATAATTCAATAGGCTACTGCTGAATTTCCAGCTCCTCTCAAAGGGTGTGGAGAATCCTAAGGAAATGCCCATAGAAACAGGGGCATGATCGGAAATTACTATGTTGCCAGTGTGGCTTGTGGTAAGGCCTGCCATCAGAGATTTGGTGATGAATGTATAATCCAGTCTACTGGAGGATCCATGTCTGTTCGAATGAAAGGTGTAATCTCTGCCTTTTGGGTACATAATCCTCTATATATCCACTAGGCCAAACTCCTTACAAAATGTCATTGGGGCCTTAGCAAAGTTAGAATGTTAAACTGGATTTGCATATGTACTATCTGTAAAGACATCAGCTACCGCATTCATGTCCCCTGCAAGAATCAGTTCACCATGTGTATGTTTGCTAATTGTATCTGCCAAATTAGCATAAAATACCACATGGTTACTATCTGGAGCATAAACATTTGCTAAAGATATTTTTTTATCCTTCATCCTCCTGATATTAACTATCACAACTCTACCTTCTTCATCAGAGGTAAATGAATCTGCCACAAAGTTAAAATTTTATGAAACAGTATACATACCCCTTTGCTCTTAGAATTGAATGAGCTACTGCACACTGACCATTCCCATGATTTTTCTCAATTTGTTTGTTTCTTCATTTGTTAAGTGTGTTTCTTGTAAAAAAAGCAATGTTCACTTTCATGGACTTAAAATAAGCCAACACTTTGGTCCTTTTTGTGTTGTCTTGCACATGCGCAAGCAACGTCTTGTGGTAGCAGGACAAATGCAGAGGTCTGTCAGTGTTGGTGAATGCAGGGCACGCTTTAGTAGGGGCATCCCTCATTCACCAATGAGCCAGCATGCTAGCGCTGACACAAATATATGCAAAGTGCGACCAACTTGAAACAAACATGCCACTGCAATTGGAGATACGCTTGTCATGTAGCGACACAGATGACATGCTTCCTGTAAGTGCCTTTCATGGTGAAACATTTCAATAAACATGGCGGTGGCTCCTGCCATCCGCCACACAATCCCAAAAGAAGACCGACATTGGAGGTGCAATCCCCGTGTCAGCATGTCCGCCACACCCCTCCACATTGTGTGGCACACTGACCCCAGTGCTGCCACTCAGAGAAAGCCGACTGCGTCAGCATGTTCCTCCCCATCCCATCCCCATTGTGTGGCACACTGGGAGACCACCCCAGTGTTGCCAACATCAGGCCCCCCCAAAAGTCATAGGGCACACTGGGAGCCCATCCCAGTGTGCCCAACATTAGTTTTAATTCACCTGTAAAGAAAGACAATGGTCCCGTGAGGTCTGGTTGTTTGTTTGTGTACCTGAAAAAGAAAACGGTCCATGCCCACGGCTGCCTCCTCCCCAACCCACCCACCCTCTGTGTACCCTACCTCCACTTACCTCCGAAAGTCCGGCGCTGTGATCTCCGGTGGAACAGGAACACGTCTGCACTCTTCAAAGCTGAACTGCAAAATGAAGAAATGCTGGTAAGCTGTATAATGGCATAAATGGGGGGGGGGTCAACTTAGGTGGATATCTCAGCCATTTTTTTTTATTTTGTCTCCAAATTTTCTACATGGGGCTCTTGGGACCCCACCTCATGAACACATGCACTGTCAACTCGTTATTCGGTCCCGAAAGGTCATTTCACAGTCACTGCGCAGAATCACCTTTCAGGACCGAATAATGAAATGACAGTGTCACTGTTCATGAGGTGGGGTCCCAGAAAGCCTAAGTTGCAAATTTGGTGAAAAAAAATACAAAATACGACTGTGTTACAAGTGTGCATTGCACAGTTTCCATGCACACTTGTAACTTCAGCAATTTTTAATATTTTCACTCCAGATTTTCAACATTGCCATTGTTCCACACCTCCTTATGAACAGTATAGCTGTCATTTTTCACATCCTGCCCAAAATGTGTTTTCACACATGTGGTGCACAATGGCATGGTCGCTGTGGGAAATCAATGTTTGGGACAGATTAACAAAATTACAGTGAAACTGTTCATGAGCAGAGGTCCCAAAATGCCTATGTTGCAAATCTGGTTAAAATAATCCCCAAAATAATTGCGTTACGGGTGTGTGTTGCACAGTTTCTACACACGCTCGTGACTTTACCAATTTTTCATATTTTCACTCCAGATTTTCAACATTGTCATTTTTTTACACCTCCTTATGAACAATACAGCTGTCATTTTTCACATCCTGCCCGAAATGTGTTTTCGCACATGTGGTGCACAATGGCGCGGTCGCTGTGGGAAATCAATGTTCAGGATAGATTAGCAAAAGCACAGTGGCACTGTTCATGAGCAGAGGTCACAAAATGCCTATGTTGAAAATGTTGTTAGAAAATCCCCAAAATAATTGCGTTATGTGCATGCGTTGCACAGTTTCTACTCATGCTCGTGACTTCACCAATTTTTCATATTTTCACTCCAGATTTTCAACATTGCGATTTTTTACACTTCCTCATGAACAGTAGAGCTGTCATTTTTCACATCCTGCCTAAAATGTGTTTTCGCACCTGTGGCACCAAATGGCATAGTCTCTGTGCAAAATCACCTTTTGGCTAACAAACTGATATTCACACTGTTCATGAGGTGGGGTCACAAAAAGCCCATGTTGAAAATTTGGAGTGAAAAAAACAACAAACCCCCAGGGCATTAGGGTTTCCAACTGTAACGCCCCATCCTGTAGAGACTGACAGGCATCAGGGGTGTGACTTGGGATTGTCGGCTGTAATGGTCACGCCATTCCACCCCCACCCCACCTGCAGCCAGTGATAGGCATTGAGGTGTGCCTTGGACTCTTTGGCTAAAGTTAACCCCATTCTCCTATCTTCACCATCTCAGCGTATTCGTTATTGGAATGGGGTGGCGTGAACCAAGACCCAAAGGCACAATGCAACGCAGCCGATTGTCTGCAGGGTTGGGAGGTGGAAATGGCATGAGCCAAGATGATTAACCAAAGACACACCTCAACGCCTGTCAGTTCTGCAAGGGGGGTGGGGTTGGCATCAGTTCAATACTTCACTGCCATTCCTATTATGCATCTCTCTAACTCCTGCAATACCAATGCCAGCAAGACAACATTCGGCATTGACAAATGCTTGTTACATTGAAAAATAGAATTTGACAGCAGATAAGGACCACTTGGCCCACCCAGTCTGCCCATTTCCCTGTCTAATGGATAAGCTGCAGATCCTAGCTAACCAACAGCCTACTTCTTCCTACCCCCACCCCCTAGAATTGCCTTATGACTGTCCCATGCATTCTTGAATTCCACCACTGTTTCTGACTCCACAACCTCCTCAGGAAGACTGTTCCATGCATCCACAACTCTCTCCGTGAAAAAAAAAACTTCCTCACATTACCTCTGAGTTGTCCCCCCTCTATCTTCAAATTGTGCCCCCTTGTTCTTGCACACCTCTTTTTCTGAAAGATGCTACCCTCTTGGACTTGGTTGATTCCCTTGAGGTACTTGAAAGTTTCTATCATGTCCCCCTCCTCCCTTCTCTCCTCGAGGCTATACATATTAAGCTCCTTAAGTCTCTCTTGATATGTCTTCCTGTGCAGACCCTGCACCATTTTAGTTGCCCTCCTCTGGACTGCCTCTAGCCTGTCTATGTCTTTGCGGAGATTGGGTCTCCAGAACTGCATGCAGTACTCCAGATGGGGTCTGACCAGCTGTCTGTACAGAGGGATAATAACTTCCTGTTTTCTACTGGTGATGCCTTTCCCTATGCATCCCAGTATCCCCATAGCCCTCCTTACTGCCCTCTCACATTTCTTGCTCACCTTTAGGTCATCTGATATGACTACCCCCAGGTCCCTTTCCATTTTTATGTTGATTGTGCACAGCGCAACAAACATATTGGGACAGCTTTCTCAGAAGCAGGCTGTGGAGGCGCGGCACTGTTGTGGCCAATGCCCCCACAGCCTGCAAAGGCTTGTCCCGCTTCCCCCAGTGCCATTGCATGCTGCTGGTGATACTAGTTTGGAACCTTGCTACCAACTTGTGACAATTTCACTGCTGCAATCAGGGGCCACCTCGTCATTGCAGTGTCAGCCATCCGCTGCAATGAGGGAGCAACCCGTCATTGCAGGGCGGAACTTCCAAACCCTGATATTGTTTGTGAACATGGCGGTGGCTTGCTGCCGTGTTCACAAACAATACAAGCCCCCCCCACCGTGTTTATTTGCTGACAGGGGCCCCAATCCCCATCAGCTTCGGTGCCCCAATGTTGATTTTGCTGATGGGGAAGCCCACTCCACGTTGGCATTCTGTAACCAACCCCCTCTGCTTTTATTGTCTTCCAACGGGATGCCCAATCCCCGTCGGCATAATCTAAGCCCCTCTCTTTTGTAGTGTACCGACGGGGGTGCCCAATCCCCATTGGCTACTGCTGCCATCCCAAAGAAAGAGTCCTTTGGCATGCTGGGAGCCCACCCCAGCGTGCCACATGGCCCTGTAACATAAAAAATGGTCCCGCAACATTTTTTGTTTTTAACCTGCAAAAATGAAATGGTCCCCGGTGGTCTCCTGGCCCCCTGCTACAACCGCACCCACCCACTGCGCACCCTGCCTCCCCCACCCCCACCTCATACTTACCTCCAGAGCTCGCGACGATCCTCAATGGACCGGGAACATGTCTGCACTCTTCAAAGCCGACTGCGAACTGAGCAAATGCCGGTAAGCTGCATAATGGAAAAAAGAGGGGGGGTTCCAACTTTAATGCATATCTCAGTCATTTTTTTGAATTTTGGCACCAGATGTTCAACAAGGGGTTTTTAGTACCCCTGCTCATGAATTCTTGAACTGTCATGGCATTAATTGGCCCGGAAAGGTGATTTCACGGTCACCGCACGGACTCACCTTCAGGGGTCGATTAACGAAACAACAGTGCCAGTGTTCATGAGGTGGGCTCTCAAAAAGCCTATGTTGCAAATTTGGTGGAAAAATTCCAAAAAATGACTGTTTTACAAGCGTGTGCTGCGCAGTTGCTATGCACTCTCGTAACATCGTGAATTTGCAATATTTTCATGCCAGATTTTCAACACTGGCATTTTGTCACACCTCCTTGTGAACAGTACAGATGTCATTGTTCACATCCTGGCGGAAATGTGTTTAAGCACTTCTGGCTCAGAATAGCGCATTTGCTGTGGGAAATCAGTGTGCAGGACAGATTAAGAAAATGACAGTGACACTGTTAATGAGTACAGGTCCTAAAATGCCTATGTTGAAAATTTGGTAACGATACTCCATAAAATGACTGTATTCGGAGCGTGCATTGCGCAGTTTGCGCACACGCTCGTAACTACGCAAATTATAGTATTTTCACTCCAGATTTCCAGTATTGCCATTTTCCCACACCTACTTATGAACAGTACAGCTGTCATTTTTCCCGTCCTGGCTGAAATGTGTTTTCGCACTTCCGGCGCAGAATAGAGCGGTCGCTGTGGGAAATCACTGTCTGGGACAGATTAAGAAAATTACAGTGATACTGTTCATGAGCAGAGGTCCTAAAATGCCTATGTTGAAAATTTGGTGATGATAGCCCATCAAATGACTGTGTTACAAGTGTGCGTTGCACACTTTCCACGCACCCTTGTAACTTCACAAATTTGTAATATTGTCACGCCAGATTTTCAATAGTGCCATTTTTTCACACCTCCTTATGAGCAGTACAGCTGTCATTTTTCACATCCTGACTGAAATGTGTTTTCACAGTTCCGACGCAGAATAATGCGATCACTGTGGGAAATCAGTGTTCAGGACAGATTAAGAAAATGACAGTGGCATAAGCAGAGGTCCTAAAATGCCTTTGTTGAAAATTTGGTGTCAAAACTCCATAACATGACTGTGTTACAAGCGTGCGTTGAACTGTTTCCACGCACCCCTGTAACTTCGCAATTTTGTAATATTTTCATGCCACATTTTCAACAGTGGCATTTTTCCACACCTCCTTATGAACAGTACAGCTGCCATTTTTCACATCCTGGCTAAAATATGTTTTTGCACTCCTGCCGGAGAATAGCACGGTCGCTGTGGGAAATCACTGTTTGGGACAGATTAAGATCGAACAAGTGAGAGGGGGGAGTGACCGAGCTCAACTGAGCTCTGTCGGGACTGCCGCAGATTTATTTATGGGCAGAAAAAGGCCCCAACGCAAGAGCCCAGTACAAAAGGGCAGCATGCAGCACTGAGAGAAACAGAACAAGAGAGCAAGTGATGGAGGGGGAGTGAGCGAACTCACCAGAGCACTGTCAAGACTGCTGCGGAATTCTTTGTGGACAGAAAAAGACGTCGATGCAGGCAGGGGCCCAGTACAAAAGGCCAGCCTGTAGCGGTGGGAGAAACAGTACCAGTGAGTGAGTGATACAGGGGGACTGAGTGAGCTCAGTGGAGCTCTATCAGGACTGCTATGGATTTCTTTGTGGGCAGACAAAGGCGCCAATGCAGGCAGAAGCCCCATACAAAAGGGCCAGTTACAGCACCAGGACAAACAGAATGAGCGCATGAGAGAGGAAGACTGAATGACCTCAATGGAGCTCTGTCAGGACAGCTGCAGATTTCTTTGTGGACAGACAAAGGTGCCAACGCAGCCAGGAGCCCCATACACAAGCGCAGCCTGCATCACCAAGAAAAACAGAACGAGCGAGTGACAGAGCGGTAGTGAGCGAGCTCAACGGAGCTCTATTGTGACTGTTGCGGATTTCTTTGTAGGCAGAAAATATGGCAACGCAGGCAGGAAGCCAGTATAAAAGGCCAGCTTGCAGCGCCAGCCGAAATGGAATGAGTGAGTGAGAGAGCTCAATGGAGCTATGTCGAGACTGCTTCAGATTTCTTTCTGGCCAGAACAAGCCACCAATGCAGGCAGGAGCCCAGTACAGAAGGGCAGCCTGCAGCGGCAGGAGACACAGAATGAGCGAGTGAGGGAGGAGGAGTGAGTGAGCTCAACAGAGCTCTGTTGGAACTGCTGCAGATTTGTTTATGGGCAAAAAAAGGCAGCAATGCACGCAAGGGCCCAGTACAAAAGGGCAGCCTGCAGTGGCGGGGAAACCAGAATGAGCGAGTGAGAAAGGGGGAGTGAGCGAGCTCAATGGAGCTCTATTGTAACTGCTGCAAATTTCTTTGTGGGCAGAAGAAGGCGGCAACACAGGCAGAAGCCCAATAGAAAAGGGCAGCCTGCAGCGCCGGCAGAAACGGAATGAGCGAGTGAGAGAAGGAGAGTGAGTGAGCTCAACGGAGCTTTGTCGGGACTGCTGCAGATTTCTTTGTGGGCAGAAAAAGGCGTCAACAGAGGCAGAAGCCCAGTACAAAAGGGCAGCCTGCAGTGCCAGGTGAAACAAAATGAGTGAGCGACCTCAACGGAGCTCTTTTGGGACAGCTGTGGATTTCTTTGTGGACAGAAAAAGGTGCAAATGCAGGCAGGAGCTCAGTACAAAAGGGCAGCCTGCAGCACTGGGAGAAACACAATGAGCGAGTGAGAGAGGGGGAGTGAGCGAGCTCAATGGAGCTCTATTGTGACTGCTGTGGATTTCTTTGTTGGCAGAAAAAGGCGGCAACGCGGGCAGGAGCCCAGTACAAAAGACCATCCTGCAGCACCGGCAGAAACTGAATGAGTGAGTGAGAGAGGGGGAGTCAGCAGGCTCAATAGACCTGTGTCGGGACTGCTGCAGATTTCTTTGTGGGCAGAAAAAGCCACCAACCGAGGCAGGAGCCCAGTACAAAAGGGCAGCCTGCAGCGCCACGAGAAACAGAATGAGCAAGTGAGAGAGGGGGGGAGTGAGCCACCTCAACGGAGCTCTGTCAGGATAGCTGCAGATTCCTTAGTGGGCAGAACAAGGTGCCAATGCAGGCAGGAGCCCAGTACAAAAGAGCAGCCTGCAGCACTGGGAGAAACAGACTGAGCGAGTGACAGAGGGGCAGTAAGAGAGCTCAACACACCAACGCAATCAACATTCAGCATTGACAAATGCTTGTTGTTGTTAGTATCTCATCCCCCTTCGTGTACTCTTCCCCTGGGTTTTTGTTTCCCAGGTGCATTACTTTGCACTTCTTAGCATTGAATCTAAGCTGCCATACATTTAACCATTCCTCCAACCTTGCCAAGTCCCTTCTCATCCTTTCCATCCCACCTTGTGTATCAACTCTGTTGCAGATCTTTGAGTCGTCTGCAAAGAGACATACTTTTCCTTCCAGTCCCTCTGCAATGTAGCTTATAAAGACATTAAAGAGGACCGGTCCTAGTACTAAACCCTGCAGTACCCCACTAGTAACCCCCCTTTCTTCAGAGTGGATTCCATTTACTACTACCCTCTGTGTCCTGTTCTCCAGCCAATTCTTTACCCAGGCTACCATCTTGGGTCCCGCTCCCAGGCTGGCCAACTTGTATATTAATCTTTTGTGTGGGACTGTGTCAAATGCCTTGCTAAAGTCTAGGTAGGCCATGTCCACAGCCTGTCCCTGTTACTGGATGGCTGCACCCCTGAATGTTCCATGATACAATTTGAGTGCTGTGGTCTAATGAGGACATTTTGTAGTCACTACTGGTAAAGGAGTTCTTGTTATTTCCTACTGGTATCAGCTAGGTATTTGGGAACCACCCAGTATCTGGTATCTATAAAGATTATCTGGGAATCAGCTTCTAATACTAAATGCCTACAACTAACTATGTAAACTGAATAATCTAACAAAAACCTTTTAACTTAAAATTAACAAGTTATTGCAATATTCACAATCTGCTATTGAGAAAACTAGAACTATGTTTTGTGCTATAATTTCTTAACTACTATGTAGGTATATGTTCCTAAACTTGGTTACCTGAACAAGAGCAGTTTACATTTGCTGCACCGGTATACTTTCTTAAAAATCGCAGCCAGACTGTAGGAAAGGCTTTGTACAGAAGGCATCCAAAACTAGACCACCAGTAGCAGGAAATTGAGGGCACTGAATACTGTGGATACAGGCTCTTAATTTGCTTGTTAATACCTAACTGTCAGATATTTATATGTATATCCCATGTAAATACCACCAACAGCTTAATCTGGTTCAAGGTCAGTTGGCATTCATCTGTATCCCCCTCCCGGATTGTGCCTGAAAATAGGCAGGATTTGTCTAGTGCACTTACCCGGTCAACAAAAAATAAATAAAAAAAAATAAAAATAAATATCTACAGGATAGTGAAGCAGAAGCAACAAAATGAGGGCCAAACTTTAATACCTGGAATAATTATCAATACCTATCTAAAAATGTGATTCACTCATTCAACCTTTGAGACTTCCAGACTATCTTACATAAATGTATGTGTGGGCACTAATAATTTTGTTATTGCTGACCTGTAATATAAACAGTATGTCAACCCATCCTCACAGGATAAGCCAATAAATAAATATTTAAATATACAATGGTAACTGCATTGCAGGACCCAGTGGGCCACCTTGTGGCTATCCAGTTCAGAGGCAGAGACATTCCTATAATTTGAGTTCTGCGGAGCTCCACAAGCTCCAATAGCAGACTGTCAGCTTGTAACACTGAATCGAGAGGTCAACGTGCTCTATAGGCCATGATTCTGAATTGCAGTACTGCCATTTTCAGCTACATAAACAATGTATATAGCCTTGTAGTTGTACAGACTCTGCAGCGCAACACACAACCTTCATGGGATACAATACAGAAGCAAATGAATGAGAGGCATCACGTAGATGAAGAAGTACATGCTTTAATTCCTATATGCTACTACTGATTGGTGCATTCTGCCTACGATATCATAGTAAACAGTATATAATTATTAATACTGTATCCACCACTTCAGTACCATAACCCCATTCCCTGTAAGTACATGGCAAGGTTTTGCTTTTAAGAATATGCCAGCACCACACCTGTAGCTGTGAATGAGTTTTGATTAGATGCAGTGATGAGACTAGTGCTAACCCGTAGTTCTTTACATGCTAGTCATACTTTGTTTTGATGCATCTTACTAGGCTGTTGCATGCCTATTCTTGATGAGCTTAGGAGCAGATTTACAAGGATTTAACCAGATCTGTTAGCAGACATGATAAAATCACACTTACCACCCCATGTGGTAAACCTTCCCTTGGTATGCGGAGTCCCCCATGTGGTGTCATAACTTTTGCGACCGGACTATCATCACACTCAATCAAAATTGGACTGCAATGAGAGAAAAAGAGCATACACCATATTAAACATAAATATAATCTTTTTAAAATAAATAAATAAATGGAAGCATTAGTCCAGCTGAGGTTGTGACCACACGGTAACATGCCATTGTCTGCAACATTAGTCAGAAATTGCAAATGTAACCCCCCCTACAAATGGGGGTTCCCAAAAAGTCTTCCTTGAGCTTGCCTAAATGCTCACTGCCAGGCTGGTGTTCTGCGTTTTAACAGCTTAAATGTGATTATCAGAGCCTGTATAGCCTCTGTGTACTGTCTCTTTAAGAGCTGCCTGATTGCAGTTTAAGTAATCTGAGAGGAAGCTCTGTTGAAAGATGTAACTATTAACTGAAAATCATTTAGAGTGATAATGATAATGTAGTTTGTCTAACCTGCTTTCTTTGTAGCAAGGACTGTTTTTTTTGTCTCCACTATCTTGGTCCTGGACTGCAAATTGGACCAAGCAGTACTGGTGGGACCTAAAATGTAGCCAGACTACAGGAGCTGTCTGAATTCAAAATCTGTAGGAACTGTAGTTTGAACTTTTTGCCCCTTTTTTGCAACTGAAGGGGGAGCTCTTGCTTTGACTGACAGCCAAATCAGCCAACCAAATCTTTTGGATCTTGGGGAAGTCCCGGGCTGCTTGCAGTTTTCAGTTAGATCTAAGCTGGAATCTGAACAAGAAGGAGCTGAAGTGATTTTCAGCAGCAATCCTGAGTGGATTTGCATGGGAGAACTCTGAAAAGGCTAAGCTTTTGGCCTGCATGTCGGTGTGCTGCTCATGAGAGGGAGAGAAGAGAATTATTTTGGACTAAATCCAAGTTTGTGTGACTAAAGTAAGCTACTGAAGTGGGCCAGGCTCAACCTGAAGAAGACCAAAGATTTTGCTGAATGCGATCGGTCTGTCAGGAGTTCCAGCTACCCCTAAGCTCCCAGCGTGTGCAGAGACTTTGAGATTGTGACCGGGGAGCACTTTGCCTGGTACAGTAGAATTCTCGTACATGTAAATGTGCTATGAGCTGCTCGTGGGTTGTGAATTAGTTCCCCACTGTGTGAACTGTGTTCTGCTTGCTGGAAGCTATATCCAGCCCAAAACGGACTGCATCCGAATTTGTCTCCGTGCGGTCTGGGCCTTGCCAGACTGGCCCAGCCAAACTACTCACTGCACAGTGAAGCCATCGACGAAAGACCTGCCTGAGGATCAGCCCCCTGCTCCACGCTTGAACAGGAATGATGTCTCTGCGACTCGTGTTGGCCCTGCTTCTCCTGGCATTCCTGATCCACCACCTGCAGTCTCGATTTTCATTCAGCCTGTGTCCAGTCTTGGGTATCATGAGTAAATACCAGGTTAGCTTCCTGCAACAACAGCTTAATCTGAGTGTGTCATCTGATTGTCTTGTTGTTTTGTTTCCTTTTCGAACTGAGCCCTCTGGCACTGGATTACAAATATTGTGTACTGTGCATGTTGTGTTTTCCATCACAGAGCCCCAACCAGCTGCGACGCCGGCCAACCCTGGGCAACGGTCCTGGCTAGCCCATCTCTTCTCCACCTGGGTACCCAAAGGTGTGACTGTGTGGGGGGACTCAAAGCACATGCATAACTGCTTGATTGATATAACCTTTAAGCTAATTAACCTGATTTTGCTCCTCCCTTGTTCAAGTCCCCTGAATAAATCAGATCTAACTTTTTCTGCATGTAATTTGACTGTGGTTCCAGTTTGTGCTCAAAGTACTGTATTGTTGCTATTTGCTGTGCATAACCTTGTTTTGCAGGGGTCCCCAGGGTCGAGCCAGAGGAACCAGCCCTGATGGTAAGTGCAAACAGTGTGGGTACTTGTGTGGTGTACCAGGGGTATTGTGAAAGTGATTATTGTACAGTGTTCAGGCCACTAGAGGGGAAAGAGGGGGGTTACAGTGTCCTGGAGGGCTGTGCCCAGGTTAGCTTGACCACTACCAACCCTGATCTCCGGTTGGAGGCACCCATTTCAGAACGCAGGCCCCTTAACCTGCTACTAGCCAAGCAGGCAGGGGTAGTAGCCCTTTTGATAGCACCACCTAGGGGTTACATCTTGGAGGCTCATCGCTGGGATTAGTGTCCCATAGTGGCCAAATTTGTGAATTGCTGTTAAAAATAAACGGCTACCCAACAGAAGTGGCTGTACACCAGTTGGTGGGGTGGTGTACTGGGCAGGAGATCAACTCCAAAATGCTATACTTATCCTGGATATTCCCCTGGGTACCAATAAGGACACTATCAAGGGAGTATTTTCCAAGGTTGAATGTTTACAAAACCCTGTGGTGGTGGTCGACAGACTAATCTACTCGCCCAAAGTTTCATGGCATTAGTAGAGTATAAGGACCCAGTAGACAGTTCCAAAGTGCTACAGACTATCACCCCTGAAGGAGCCCTCACTGCCTGCAGAGTAATAACTAAAGACAATAAAGACCCCGGGGAGAAAACTGTGGAGGACTTAAAGAAACTATTCCTGCCACCTGGGGGTGTTCCTCCCCCAACACCCCCTCCCGCTCCAGCACCAGTTATTGCCCCTCCTTCTGTGCCCATGCCAATGCTGGCTCCTATGTCTGTACCTGCCATTAGTCATGACTCTTACCGAAGGTTGAGAATCTTCTCCGGCACCTTCCCCACCCCCCAAGGGGAGGATGATTGGGAGACCTGGATAGATTGTGTTGCCCTTTGGTACCTGAATGGCAGTTTCGGAGGCTGAGAAATGGAAAAGGATCATAGAAAGTTTGAGGGTCCCGCCCTAGAGGCCATTACATTTTTGAGGTCCACAAACCCTGATGCATCTGCCCAGAAGTATCTATCTGCACTCGAAGGCAATTTTGGGAGCATTGAGTCAGGGGAGAACTTGATGTGGAAATTTCAAGGTACAAAATAATGGCATGGGGAAAGGTTGTCTGCATATGTTACTCATCTGGAAAGAGCACTGCAGAAGGCTTACCGAAAAGGCGTGGTAGACGCCAGTGACTTAAACCATGTGAGGCTGGGGCACATACTGCAACATGCAAAGCATTCTTTTTTTTATCATAGAAGATTTTATTAAGATTTTCAGCTTTACATTACACTGCCATATTCATTTCTCTCATACATGTAGAAAGATCCTCAGGGTCCATAGTCTTACAATATACAGTATATTACAAGAGGCTAGACACATATAATCATTGCACATACATTCATATATAAATATAGCCTATCTTTCTTAAGTGTAACTACTCATTTATTAATAGACAGCTGGGGTATATAGAGCGGTCCATCTAAGAGCTGGTAGGGGGAGAGTTATACAGAGGGTTGGGAGTTTTACATAGTGGTGAGTTAAAATAAGAATCCCACTTATTATGGAAATGAACCAGTTTACCTCGATGAGCATAGGTCAGCCTTTCCAACAGTGCTAATTTAGCTATGGCTGCATGCCATTGTGTTATGCTTGGACTGTTAACTTGTCTCCATTGCATTAAAAGGAGCCGTTTGGCCTCTAATAGGGCCACCATGACCCACTCTCGGAGGGCCTTTGACAGTGTAGGAAGGCTAGACATATCTCCCAACAATAGTTTAGGATCTAGCTGGAGATTGCTTATACCTAAAACCAAGCAGCAATCTCATCTAATTGCATCCCAGAAAGCAGAGAGTTGTGGACATTCCCACAATATATGAAAAAGGTGGGCTCCGGGTTGTTGGCATCTCCAAGAGTTGGAATGTGGCATTAGTCTTACCGAACATAGAACGGACGTAGTTCTATACCAGCACAGCAGCATTTTTAACTGTATTAATTGGCGTTTATAATCTTTACACAACCTATGCACATTTTGAAGACAACCAGCCCATGTGGTGTTAAGTATAGTTACACCCATCTCGGACTCCCATCGGATTCTGCAGTGTTCTGTGGGGTCTGGTAGAGAGTCTCTACCTATAGCATAGAATTTACCTATGCGACCACGTGAGGATGTTTCCTTATGTAGAGTGGTAAGCCACTTCCATTTATTATCTGGTCATATTTGGGTAGAAAGGGTATAGATAAGGCTACATATTTGGAGTTACCACCAAAAGTCGGTATTTAGAAGATTAAATTTATTCTTTAACTGGGCAAAGGATAATAGTGTATTCGAGCCAGGCATCCTGAGGTCCCTCACATAGCGAATGCCCTTTTTCTCCCATGTAGACCAATTAAGAGGTTGTCCCTCTAATGTTATAAAGGTGTTATGCCATAGCTCTGCATAAGCCAGGGGTGGGGCCCACGCATTTTTTGGGGTATGGGAGAGAGTCATAATGTGACTCCAGGCGTATCGGGAGTGACATATGACCGGAGAGAGGCCCTTTCCTGTAGAGCCACTAGAGCTCAGCAAGGACCTAAGTGGGGTTGGGCCTGCCATGTCTGTTTCAAGGCCAACTCACACTGGACGAGATGTATTGGTCGGTACGAACCACTTTGTTATTTGTGCTGCAGTACATACTAGATGATAATTAAGAAACCAAGGGGCTCAAAGGCCTCCCTTAGTCCAGTGTGCCCTAAGCTTGTTTTTCCCCCATCTATGTGCCTTTTTCTCCTATATTAGAGTAGAGACCATCTTCTCAAGGGAAGCAAAGAGTTTGGGAAATATTCGTATTGGAAGATTGTTGAATAAGTATAATACCCTCGGAAGTAGTAGCATTCGTACCGAAGCCACTCTACCCATCAGAGATAGATGCAGGTTTTTTCCATCACTCCATTTCTGCATTTTATTGTTTTAACAGAGGGGAAAAGTTAGCTGATTCAAAATTTGCCCAGTTAAAAGGTATACAGATTCCCAAATAGGAAAAATCTTGAGGAGCCCATTTTAGTTCTGTGCCATGAAGGCATTCTGGTAGGCAGAGTGAATTCAGTGAGACAAGTACAGTCTTCCGTTGATTAACCTGTAGGCCTGATAGTTCCACAAAACTTTTAAGAACTGAGGGGGCTATTGGTAACGAATCTTAGGGATGAGATAGGGTAAGTAGCAGATCATCTGCATAGGCTGCCACAGTATAGGATTTGCTGTGTGCCAATATGCCTGAGAGTCCTTCCGTAGTGTCAAGAGCATGGAGTAGGGGGTCCAGGGCAATTAGAAAAAGAAGAGGGGATAAGGGACAGCCTTGACGGAGCCCCTATATAATGGAAAAGAGGAAGACATGGTGGAGTTAGTAAGGATCTTAGCCTTTGGGGAATTATAAAGAGTCGAGACCCATAAGCAGAATTGGGGACCAAATCCATATATATGAAGGACCTCGTGAAGGTAATTCCATTCTACGGAATCAAAAGCCTTTGCAAAATCAACAGCTAGGGCAGCCATAGGAATTTTAGCTCTGCTTGCCAGCCACTTTAGATTCAATAGCAATCTGGTATTGTCTGAGCCCACCTTTCCAGGCATAAAACCAACTTGGGATGGATGGATAATTGAGCCAAGGATATTCTGCAATCTGGTAGCCAATATTTTAGCCAAGATCTTTGTGTCCACTGGCAGTAATGATATGGGGTGAAAATTAGAACAATTCAGGGGATCGTCAGATTTTTTAGGTATTACTATAATTAAAGCCTCATTCATTGTGGTGGGGAGAGAGCCTGAAGAGTGGGCACCCTGCAGAGCAAGCAACATGGGGATCACAATTTCCTGATCCAGGGCTTGATATAACTCGACGGTCATTCCGTCTGGCCCTGGGGTTTTCCCCTTGGCCATGCGAAATAAGGTCTGTTGCACTTCTGTCTCTGATATAGGGTGGTCTAAAAGGTCAACTTCCTCTCGAGTTAATGAGGGCATTGTGAAACCCCGACAAAACTGACGCAGTGTATGTGAGAGCTGTTCCCTCGTAACTATGGATTTAGATTGGTATATACTGTAGTCTGATAGTAATTTTTCATGGTCTCATTAATGCCCTTTGAGTCACTAACCACTGAGCCTGTGGGAGTGCTGAGGGCATGTATCTTTAAAGATGCTTGCTGCTTCCGCAACTGGTAGGCAAGGAGCTTCCCCCCCTTATCTCCTCCCTCCCAATATCGATGTTTAGCCTTAAACAAGGTCTATTCGGCCTTATGATGTAAGAGTGAGTTTATTCGATATTTAAGTCCTACAATACACCTCATCAATGAGGGGTCCCTAGAAGCCATGGCAGTGGTCTCAGTAGCGGCTCTAGCCACAAATGGTTACCAGGGCACATCAGGGACACAACCGATGGCAGCCAGGGCACTGATATATTGTTACTATGGGGGAAGCTCTACACCATATGGGGCACCAACTGGGGCACAGCATTTTTTTACTGGGGCACGTGCCCTGGCGGGCCCTGGTGTAGAGCCACCACTGAGTGGTCTGGGAGGCTTTAAAATGACCCTCTAGGTCAGTGAGTTCTGATTGCAGCAGCTCTATCTCTTTTTTCCAGGCTCTGTTTCGGTTTGCAGCAAAGGCGATGATGTGCCCTCTTAGAGTGGCTTTAAATGCCTCCCAGACCGTACCCGCTGAGACTTCTCCAGCCTTATTGAAAGTAAAATATTCCCGAGCTACTTTCTGCATTTTTTGTTGATATTCAGGGTCTTTGACTAAAACGGGGTTACATCTCCATCTTGTACCAGTATTTCGACTTTCAGGGGCGGTGTAAGTAAGTGACACCGGTGCATGGTCTGATGTAATTATATTGCCTATGTCATTGTTCGAGATGGCACTCAAAGCTGGCTGGTTAGCTAACCAGTAGTCAATGCGACTATAGGCATCATGTGGAGAGGAGTAGCACACGTAATCACGGCCTGATGGATAATCACGCCTCCAGACATCCACTAAACCCCACTCTGCTATCATTTCTTGCAGGGCAGCGTGTGCCTTCATGTGGGTTTAGGGGGTAGGCCAGGATTTATCCAGAAATATGTCTGGTACTAAGTTAAAATCTCCTCCTATTATCAAGGGAATAGTGGAGTCGGACTGTGCTATCCCAGCAATGGTTTGGCTCAAATTTGGAAAAAACTCCGCTTGGTCCACATTCGGAACATAAAGGTTACATTTTATCAATCTGTCCAGGCCAGATTTCAGTTTAACTATTACCCTCCTCCCCTGCTTATCAACACGAGACTCCTCCATTATCCAGTTGCTCGATCTCCGAATATAGCTACTCCCCTTGTTTTAGAAGATGCTGAGCTAGCATGCACAGTGCCAATCCACGATTTCTTGAGCCAAGGAATGGATTTATTAAGATGTGTCTCCTGTAAAAGAGCTATGTCTGTGTGCATGGAACGCAAATGCTGAAGCACCTTGGTTTGTTTAACAGGGTGGTTAAGACCCTTTACGTTTCATGACACAAGATGTAGGCCCTGTACAATAGCTGGAGGCATCTTAATAAATGTGTCAGGAACCTCTGGGCTTTCTCTGAAACGTTCTAAAGGAATGGACCTTTAGTACCCTATTTGAGAGCTACTACCTGAGAAATCTACTGTATCTTATTATCTAATAACTAGAGGATACTATGTCCTGAAACACAAGAGAGATTATTGATTGACAATGATAGCCACAGGAAGTGTATATGCGAACAGTGATATCTAACCCAACTAGAACTAAATACTACAGTAGTAAAGACAGAAATCCTGTGCTACTCAGGCTTAAGTACACTATACTATAGCCAACAAGCGATTAAACGCTAACTGCTACAGACATTTTCAGGAAGAGGATAAACAAGAACAGTATCCTCAGCTCCACTTACGTCTGTGCTCAGAGGTTATCAATGAGAGTCACAACCCAACTGAGTTTATCCGTCTTCAGCTGAGGAATAATCCCAGGAGAAAGTATAACCCTGGGGGGGGGGGAAGGGCCTAAACCAAGTGGGAAGGGGATTAATTGCAAAAGAAAAGGGGAGGGAGTGGTAGGAACTGTCCTAATCAAAACATAAGGGCCAGGCACCCCTGCAGCATTTGCCCATACAGTGCAGTTTCATTACTAATCCAAACGTTGAACTAGAACTATAAAAATTCAGCAACTCCAACCTTATTTGTACTTCCTAGATACCAGACTTAGAAGGTGGTGATGGGGGGGGGACATGGGGGGGAACCCTTCTTCGTCTGAGTACTATACCTCAGGGAGTTTCAACCATCACGGAGAGGGGGAAACTTTACCATATCTCTATGTTATTATTAAACCAAACAATTGAGACATCATGCAGCAGAATTATTACAAGCTGCAGTCAGTACAGTCAAGGTTCAGTCAGAGAATTCACCATCTCAAGTCCTTGTTAGCTGGGATCATTCTCAAAAAACTGGAACTTCTTCGGAAGCTACCACTGCTGCATACAATTTAATACCTGGTTTAAGCTGACTAGAAATGTCCACCACTTCCAACATAAAAGATTCTGGGATATCAGCCCAGTCCATGCAGTTCCCTTGATTAGGCGGGGAGGGCTCTGTTATATCTGCAAGGCGATCTGAGCAGGGCTCCAAAGGCTCATCTCTAGGGATTTTCGCTGGTGGGGCTGTTTTCTGCAGTTCGGGGGATAGCTGTTGGCCACTCCTAGATCGCTGTCGCTGCCTTGGAATCAAGCTGGTGTTTCTAGGGGGGAGAAAAGGCTGGCTCAGACCAGCAGCCGCTGCAAGTGTAGGCCTGGTGTTCGCATAGTTAGATCGGGGGGCTCATCAATCCAAGGACCTGGTCCCGTAGCACATCGGTCCTCTGGATTCCGTGATTGGTGATTTCGGTTCCTAGCTCTGGTGTCTGAGGGTTCCCATAGCCTTCTGGGGGATGAAGTTTGATGGGGTAAGTTGGGCCAATACTTACGAGGCCCATCTTTCAATCTTCTCAGGAGCATCTGCCAACAATTCTCTCCCTTCTTTAGACACCAACAGTCTGGTAAGACCCTTGAATCTATACTGAAAATTATGGTCTGACAGTACCTTCTTACTAGGGCCATAAGCCCTGTGCTTATTCGCTGTCTCCTGTGCGAAATCTCTGTATATCAAAATCAGCGCTCCTTGCCATCTAATTTCACCCAGATCCCGAGCAGCACTTAGAATACGTTCCTTTGTAGAATATCTCAGAAAATATGCCACAATTGGCCTTGGGGCTAGTTGCTGGTTCTCTTTCCTTCCAACGATCCGATAAGCTCTTTCAGTTTCAACTGGGCCTCTCAAGCGCTCACCTAGCATCTTAGGGAGCGTCTCACTAAGAAACTTTTCCATGGATGTTCCCTCAGATCCCTGGGGGACTCCAATAATTTGGAGGTTATTGTGTCTTCCCCCTATTTTCCTGGTCTTCCTTTCTGGCAAATAGTGTTTCCAATTGTAAGTCTTGCATTCCTAATCTCTGTGTTAGTTTAGCTTGTTGTATTTCCAAAGTTTCCACCTTTTGCTCTGCTACATTTAAATGGTCTTGTATTACATGTACCTCTGCAGTAGTATTTGTAAGCGTAGTATTGATGGTATCAACTCGCAGCAAAACTGCCTCCAACATTCAGGTGATATACATTAGCGATTCAGTCACTGATGGTGGTTGCACATTCATATCTGGTATTGGAGAGATTATGGGCAGAAGAACCTAAGTCGCCAGCTTATTGGGGGTTGATTGGGCTGAAAGGGATGCTGATAGGGACTCCATCTGTAGCTTGTATGGAGCAAATACACCGTGAGTACCGAGGATTAGGCCTGCAATTTCTGTGGCCTAGCTGAGCAGCACCATTCACCGATAGCCGGTGGAATTTAGCAGCTTTACAATACAGTTCAGTCAGGAAAAACACACCGGACGATTCAGGGCAGTTCCCCAGACAAGTATTTAGTAACAAAAAGAAGATTTACATCCTGGGATTAGACCGACCCGCCAAGGTTTTTTCTCAGCGAGGAAGGAGCCCAAGAATTATGCTGCCATTCCTTTGGCGATCAAGCCATGCCCCCCCCCCCATGCAAAGCATTCTAAATTGCAGCTCCTTCAATTAAGGCTCCCAGATAGAAGGGGTAACCCACCGGGCTATTGTGACTGGATAAAAGAACTCTGGGAGGTTGAAGATGAAGAGGGGGATTGTAATTCTAGGGTGAGCGCATCCCAAGTGATCACGGCATCGGAAGGCCCTTCCAAAGTGGGGACCAATCAGGGTGTACAGCCATGGGATGAACTGCTGAGGGAGTTCAGGGAAACAAAAAACTGTTTCTTTATGAAGGCCGCTCCTAGAAGTACAAGCACCGACCCTTATCCAACTGCATCTGCTATGGGGGTGGGGGAGTCCACCCAGGCATCTCCTGCTGACAGCAGCTCGAAACTCGATGTTTTGACTATGGAAGTAAAAGAATTGATGAGTTGTCTCCAAATGTTCACCACACAGCAGACAGAGATGGCACCAAGGTTTTCAGATGGTAGTACCACGGCCCCAGCTCCCAGTGTGATGCCTCGGCCACCTCAAATCCCAGAAAACATATTTTACCATAATTGTGGGAAGGATGGGCACATGAAAAGAGAATGCTGGGCCACAAAAGACCTAGATAAAGTTGTATACAGGCTTCAAGGGGAGCTTCGGAGAATGAATCAGTGGTCGAGGAGTGCCCAAAATGACCGCAGTGAGGGTTCAAGAAGTAGTAACTCAAATCCCTATGTGACTAAATCATCTGTCCAGGCCCCTGCTGCTGTCCCTCCAGACTGGTCCAAAATAGTGGGCCCTTCAATGGAGACTACAATGGCTGTGAATGGCATTCCTACTCGGGCTGTGCTGGACAGTGGGTTGCAAGTGGCCATTGTATTTAAGGACTGGTATGACAAACACTTATCTGCTGTGCCCTTACAATCCATGGAAGGCCTACATATGTGGGGGCTGAG
The DNA here is from genome assembly GCA_016271365.2 of Neoceratodus forsteri. NCBI lineage: Eukaryota > Metazoa > Chordata > Ceratodontiformes > Ceratodontidae > Neoceratodus > Neoceratodus forsteri. The sequence goes on from JADMNL010000023.1 coordinate 523,787,935, forward strand.
CGACAAGTCTTATCCCTACCTAGGATATGTCCACCTATGGTTGTCATTTCCTGCAGCTGTAACTGGTGTAGAGGAGCAAGTTGAGACACTGGCCTTAGTGTGTACCCCTACTGGACTGTATGATGGGGTTCCCCTGTTAACTGGGACCAACGCCCATATGTTTGGGAGACTGGCACAACTCTGTCGTGAGAAACAAAGGCGATGGACTGGGAGGGCCCTAAGAATTCCCACTCTGATCAAGAGGGCCTATGATTTGCAACAGAGCCCCAAGGGAGTGGACCAGGATGAACCGGTAGGGGTCGTGTGGAAGAAGGATCCCGATTCAATGGTAGCAGACCCTAATGCCTAGTGTACCGTTCAAGGGGAGGTCCACCTCCTCAAAGATGTCAGGAACCAAAATTTTGATGTTGGACATGCCAGGGGATGAAAAATTGCTGGAAGGATTATTGTTTAAGCCCAGCATCTTGCCAGCTCGTGCTCATGCCTATGCACGACAAGTAATGGTCCAGATTCATAATGTGTCAGATCAGGAGATCCGGGTGAACAGAGGATGCACCCTAGCTACGGTACACTGCACAGACACTGCAGTGTTGCCCAGCAACAAGCCCCCTGGCAAGACAGATAGAGTGACTCCTGACTTGTTTGATTTTGGTGACTCCCCGTTGCCAGCTGAATGGAAGACTAGAATTAGCCAGAAACTTGCCCAGAGAGATCAAGTGCTTTCGTTGAAGGAATGGGATGTGGGATGTGTCCAGGGTGTGGAGCATCACATACGCCTGCATGATGAACGGCCATTTTGAGAGAGGTCTCGACGCCTAGCCCCTGCAGACATAGACAATGTTAGAAGACACTCGCAGGAAATGCTCATGGCTGGTGTGATACAAGAATCCAGGAGCCCATATGCTTCTCCCATTGTGGTTGTGCATAAGAAGAATGGAACAGTATGAATGTGTGTGGATTATCGGACCCTCAATAGGTGGACCATCCCTGATCAATACACCATGCCCCGTATACAAGATGCTCTGGATTGTTTGAATGAGAGCAAATGGTTCTCAGTGTTGGAGCTTCGCAGTGGATATTACCAGATTCTGATGGCTCCGGAGGACTGTGAGAAGACAGCCTTCATCTGTCCTTTGGGGTTCTATGAATTCCTGAGAAAGCCACAGGGGATATTGGGTGCCCCAGCCACCTTCCACCGACTGACGGAATGAGCAGTGGGAGACATGAATTTGCTTGAATGCCTGGTGTACTTGGACGATGTCATTGTGTTTGGGAGCTCCCTAGAGGAACATGAGAGTCGACTGTTCAAAGTACTAGACCAACTGGAAGATTTCAGCCTCAAGCTGTCCATTGACAAGTGCCAGTTTTTCCAAACCTCTGTGAAGTATGTGGGGCACATAGTGTCTACAGAGGGGATAGAGACTGATCCTAGTAAAGTTGAAGCCTTGACTACTTGGCCCCAGACCCACAATTTGAAAGAATTACAATGTTTCCTGGGATTCTGTGGCTACTACCGCCGGTTTATAAAGGACTATTCCAAAGTGATTTGGCCACTCTTGAATCTTACCCAGGGTTACCCTCCTACCAATCAAAAATACAAAAAAGGGGCCGTCAAAGAACCAGACAAAGCATATTTCCGCCCAGGTGAACTTTTTGGGTCCCATTGGACACCTGACTTTGAAGCAGCTTTCCACGAAGTCATATTCCAGCTCACCCATGCACCCATCCTTGCTTATGCTGATCCCACCAAACCCTATGTGCTGCATACTGACGCCAGTCTGCAGGGTCTAGGAGCTGTACTGTATCAAGACCATGAGGATGGTTTGAGACCAGTGGCATTCACAGTAGGAGCTTGACCCCGTCAGAGCGAAACTACCCTGTTCACAAGTTGGAGTTCCTTGCATTAACATGGGCCATTGTCAACCAGTTTCATGATTACCTCTGTGGGGCAAAAATATTGGTGAGGACTGACAATAACCCGTTGACCTATGTACTGACTTCAACTAAGTTAGATGCCACGGGGCACCGGTGGCTTTCTGCATTGTCAACATATGATTATGCTGTCGAATACACACTGGGCCTGAATCATATTGATGCTGATGCCCTATCCCGGAGGCCCATTTCTAAGAGCGACTGGGTCAGGCTGTCTGAACCTGACATCTGAGCATTGTGCCAAAAGTTTGATAGAAATGAACAGATGTCTACAGACACAGCGGACTGCTTAGTAGATTGCTTGGGCCCCTCTGACACTTGCATACCAGCTACGTATTGCCACTTCTCTGCTCTAGATATTAGTGCACTACCTCAGTTTGACAATGACAGCATTCAGTGGACTCAATCCCGAGGTCCTATGATTCAGCCAGCACTCGACGCCCTTCGTGCAGGAAAAGATGTGTCCAAGTTGCATTCCTCTGATCTGTGAACCGCTTTTTTGTTTAAAGAAGGCCCCAGGTTGAAGCTGCTTAATCATTTGTTGTATAGAGAGACTGTAGATCAAGGTAGCCAAATAAACAAGCAACAATTGGTCCTGCCCACAGCCTTTAAAGATTTGGTACTGAGGTCCCTCCACAATCATATGGGCCACCTTGGTATCCACCGGACCCTTGACCTAGTACGATCTCGATTCTACTGGCCCAAGATGGGGGCTGATGTTGAACACCATGTAAGGACTTGTAGTCGCTGCCTGCAGAGAAAAGCCCTGCCTCAGAGGGCTGCCCCCTTTGTCAACATTACTACCAGCACCTCAGTGGTACTAGTCTGCATAGACTTCTTGAGTTTAGAGCCTGATCAGCAAAACATTGGCAATGTGTTAGTGGTTATGGACCATTTCACACGGTATGCATAAGCTTTTCCCACCAAAGATTAAAAAGCATCTACTGTGGCCAAGGTGCTAGTGGAAAATTTCTTTGTCCACTTTGGTGCCCCCCAGCGAATTCACTCTGATCACAGCCGGGACTTTGAGAGTCAGCTAATCAAAGAAATGCTCTCTCTATGTGGGGTGCGAAAGTCAAGAACCACCCCTTATCACCCACAGGGGGATCCTCAACCAGAACGCTTTAACCGCACCCTGCTAGACATGCTAATCACCCTCCACCGAAAAGATAAGCATAAATGGAGCCAGCAGATTAGCACCTTGGTACACGCATACAATTGCACAAAGAATGATGCTACCGGGTTCTCTCCTTACCACCTCATGTTCGGGACAGAGGCCCAGCTACCTGTTGATGTCTGTTTTGGAGTTTCTCCCGATGGGGTCCGAGCCGAAGATTATCTGCCATATGTACAAAAACTGAAAGCTCAATTGAACCATGCCTATCAACTGGCCCAGACAATGGCCGCCAAAAGAAATCTAGCCAACAAAGAGAGACATGATAGAAAAGTAAAGGCTCGAGAGCTTAGGCCTGGAGACTGTGTGTTGTTGCGAAATTTAGGATTTAGGAAAGCTGTCAAGACCATGCACTGTAACCACTTGCTACCTATTGGGCAAGTTATAATTGAGGAAATTTAGGATTTAGGAAAGCTGTCAAGACCATGCACTGTAACCACTTGCTACCTATTGGGCAAGTTATAATTGAGGCTGAGCCCACAGAGATTGATTCTGCTGGACCAGTGACTCATGCTGCTGCAAGAAAGAAACAGAGTCAGCCTGCCCCTGTGTTTGCCGATTTAAGATTCCCCCCGCAGCAGGCCCAGAATGATGTGACTGCCAGTCTAACTCGGATGACAGTGAGTAAGATAATGCCTATTACCCTTCATATGAACTGAGTCAGTTGTTTTGTGGAAATCCTATGTTGAATTATGGGGATGAAGCTGGGCCTTCTGGACTGCCTAATGCCCCGGCATCATCCCTGGAGCCAATGCTCCCTGAAGATGAAGTGCAAAGTATCACGTCTGAGGATGCTGAGTCTTTGTGTATTGTGGAACTGTATGATTTGCCTGAAGGAGAGGCTAATGGTATGAGTCTTTCTGGTGACATGCCAGAACTTGAGGAACACTATGAGAGTGCTGAAACCCCCCTTCAGTGCCAGAGTGTCTTCAAAATGAGCCAAGTGTTGTAGAAACAGAGACTACAGAGCAAGGGGCTGACAGTGCTCCCAGCTTAGACATTCCCCTTCATGTAGAGGCACCCCTCACAAGTGATGAAAGCTCCAAGACCATTGTTGAAAGTACAGAGACTGTGGTTGTTCACCCCAGAAAGACTGGCCGAGCTGTCAAACTAGTGGTGCGCTTCAGTTATGATTCCCCTGGGAGGCCAGTGGATTTGCCTCTCAATGTAGTCCACAAAGTTGTTTATGTCTCTCAGAGCTCACTGCCCAAATTGAGCTTGACGGCCCATTCCAGGTTACTTGTTCTGCCCTCTCACCATGGTGCCCCTGCCCCATCCAGCCCCAAGTTAGCAGATAGGGAAGGGCCCCCTCTTGCATTGTTTAGAGTACAAGAAGTTATTACATGATTCTGTATAGTAATGTTCAATTTACCTATTTGAAATATGCATAATGTATTGTCAAAATGGAAATTATATAGTGGAGTACATTGAAATGTATAGTAAAGTGACAAGTTATGTCAATTGATGAATCAGATAGTACTTGTATAGCATGCTAATGGTATAAATGTCTTGTATATGTTGCATTTTCAATGTTATGATGGTACAGACTTGACGTGGATGCCAAGTTTTCCCAGGCAGAGAAGGGTGTAACCCCCCCCACACTAATGGAGCTTCCCAAAAAGTCTTCCTTGAACTTGCCTAAATGCTCACTGCCAGGCTGGTGTCCTGCGTTTTAGCAGTTTAAATGTGATTACCAGAGCCTGTATAGCCTCTGTGTACTGTCTGTTTAAGAGCTGCCTGATTGCAGCTTAAGTAATCTGAGAGGGAGCTCTGTTGAAAGATGTAACTATTTACTGAAAATCATTTTGAGTGATAATAATAATGTAGTTTGTCTAACCTGCTTTCTTTGTAGCAAGGACTGTTTTGTTTGTCCCCACTATCTTGGTCCTGGACTGCAAATTGGACCAATCAGTACTGGTGGGACCTAAAATGTAGTCGGAATACAGGAGCTGTCTGAATTCAAAATCTGTAGGAACTGTAGTTTGAACTTTTTGCACCTTTTTTGCAACTGAAGGAGGAGCTCTTGCTTTGACTGACAGCCAAATCAGCCAACCAAATCTTTTGGATCTTGGGGAAGTCCCGGACTGCTTGTTGTTTTCAGTTAGATCTAAGCTGGAAACTGAACAAGAAGGAGCTGAAGGGATTCTGAGCAGCAATCCTGAGTGGATTTGCATGGGAGAACTCTGAAAAGGCTAAGTTTTTGGCCTGCATGTTGGTGTGCTGCTCCTGAGAGTGAGAGAAGAGAATTATTTTGGACTAAATCCAAGTTTGTGTGACTAAAGTAAGCTACTGAAGTGGGCCAGGCTCAACCTGAAGAAGACCGAAGAGTTTGCTGAATGCGATCAGCCTGTCAGGAGTTCCAGCTACCCCTAAGCTCCTGGTGTGTGCAGAGACTTTGCGATTGTGGCCGGGGAGCGCTTTGCCTGGTACAGTAGAATTCCCGTACATGTAAATGTGCTATGAGCTGCTAGTGGGTTGTGAGTTAGTTCCCCACTGTGTGAACTGTTTTCTGCTTGCTGGAAGCTGTATCCAGCACAAAACGGACTGCATCCGAATTTGTCTCTATCGGTGTGGGCCTTGCCAGACTGGCTCAGCCAGACTACCCACTGCACAGAGAAGCCATCGACAAGAGACCTGCCTGGGGATCAGCCCCCTGCTCCATGCTTGAACAGGAACAACACCTCTGTGACTCGTGTTGGCCCTGCGTCTCGTCAGCCACCTGCAGTCTCGATTTTCGTCCAGCCTCTATCCAGTCTTGGGTATCGTGAGTAAATACCAGGGTAGCTCCCTGCAACAACAGCTTAATCTGAGTGTGTCATCTGATTGTCTTGTTGTTTCGTTTCCTTTTCGAACTGAGCCCTCTGGCTCCAGATTACAAATATTGAGTACTGTGCATGTTGCGTTTTCCATCAGAGGGCCCCAACCAGCTGCGATGCAGGCCAACCCCGGGCAACAGTCCTGGCTAGCCCATCTCTTCTCCACCTGGATACCCAAAGGTGTGACTGTGTGGGGGGACTCAAAGCGCATTCATAACTGCTTGATTGATATAACCGTTAAGCTAATTAACCTGATTTTGCCCCTCCCTTGTTCAAGTTCCCTGAATAAATCAGATCTAACTTTTTCTGCATGTAATCTGACTGTGGTTCCAGTTTGTGCTCACAGTACTGTACTGTTGCTATTTGCTGTGCATAACCTTGTTTTACAGGGGGTCCCCGGGGTCGAGCCACAGGAACCGGCCCTGATGGTAAGTGCAAACAGTGTGGGTACTTGTGTGGTGTACCAGGGGTATTGTGAAAGTGATTATTGTACAGTGTTCAGGCCACTAGAGGGGAAAGAGGGGGGTTACAGTGTCCTGGAGGGCTGTGCCCAGGTTAGCTTGACCACTACCAACCCTGATCTCCGGGTGGAGGCACCCATTTCAGAACTCAGGCCCCTTAACCTGCTACTAGCCAAGCAGGCAGGGGTAGTAGCCCTTTTGATTGCGCCACCTAGAGGTTACACAAAGATTGCCCTTTGAACTAAGGCCAAAATCTTGGATTTCAGGAGGGCGGACTTCAGGAAAATGGGTGAGTTTCTAAGGAGCTATCTGGTGGGCATCAGAGCAGATATGGGGGTGGACCTAAAGTGGTCCATCATTAAGGAAGGAATACTGGTTGCCACAGATGAGTGTGTTAGGCTCAGGGGGAAGAACACAAGGGCCAATGCGCCCAGCTGGTTCAGTTCTGGGGTTGCCAAGGCAGTAAGGGAAAAAAGGTTGGCCTATAGAAATTTCAGGAAGACCAAGAGAGAGAGGTGGATAGGGAAAATTAGGTTAGCTAGTTAGGCAAGTAAGGAAGTCCAGCGAGCAAAGGCACAGAAGGAGCTTCAAATAGCTGAAGGAATTAAAAAGGGGGAGAAGTCTTTCTTTCACTATATAAGTGAGAAAAAGGACAAGAAGGAAGGGATTGTTAGGCTTAAGAAAGGTGTGGAGTGGGTGGAGGATAATGGAGGAAAAGCAGATACACTAAATGAATACTTCTGTTCTGTCTTCACCAGGGAGAAGGACGGACCAGTGCCTTCAGGAGGGAAAAGAGGAGTGGGGGGGAGGGGAACACAGACATAGTGATAGAAGAGGATAGAGTGAGGGAGAGTCTGCTGGCACTGAAAGTGGACAAATCACCAGGCCCGAACAGAGTACATCCAAGGGTACTAAAGGAACTGGCTGAGGAGCTGGCAGGGTCACTAGCAGACCTATTTAATAGTTCACTAGAATCAGGCGTGGTACCACAGGACTGAAGAACAGCACATGTAGTGCCCCTTCACAAAAGTGGTCCCAAGGATGATCCAGGGAATTACAGAACAGTCAGTCTGTCCTCCATTGTGGGCAAGCTAATGGAGACCATACTACAGGAAAGGTTGGTGGAATATCTAGAGGAACATGGTCTCCAGGATGAGAGGCAGCATGGGTTCATAGGGGGGAGATCATGTCAAACAAATCTGATTGACTTCTTTGACTGTGTTACTAGGACAGTAGACAGGGGCCAAGTGGTAGACAACCTCTATCTTGACTTCAGCAAGGCCTTTGACTCTGTGCCCCACAAAAGGTTGATCAGGAAGTTGATGGATCTTGGAGTTGGGGAAAAGATGGTCAGATGAGTGGAAAACTGGCTGAGGGGCAGAACCCAGAGGGTGGTGGGGGGAAGAGTTATCTGGCACCAGAGAGGTAACCAGTGGGGTCCCACAGGGCTCTGTGCTGGGGCCGGTGTTGTTCAATGTCTTCATTAGTGACATTGGGGATGGCATTAAAGACAAAATGTGCCTATTCGCAGATTACATCAAGCTCTGTGGGAGAGTGGACACAGCTGAAGGGGTAAGAGACCTACAGGAAGATCTGGAAAAGCTGGAGAGGTGGTCCAGGATCTGGCAGCTTGGCTTCAATGCCAAGAAATGCAAAGTTGTGCATATTGGAGCCAAGAATCCCAGGACAGAGTATTACCTGGGTGGAGTCCGAGTATCTGCATCAGAGGAGGAGAAGGACCTGGGAGTGATGATCACTAGTGACCTGAATCACTCCACGCAGTGCAAGAAAGCAGCAGCAAAGGCAAACAAGATTCTGGGATGCATAGCTAGGGGGATCAGTAGTAGGAGAGAGGAGGTTATACTGCCTTTGTACATGTCACTGCTAAGGCTGCATCTGGAGTATGGAGTTCAGTACTGGGCCCACACCTCAAAAAGGACATTAACCTGCTGGAGAAGGTACAGAGGAGGGCTACAAAGATGACAGCAGGTCAGCAGGGCAAGGCATATGAGGAGAGGTTGAGGGCACTGAACATGTACTCCCTGGAAGATAGGAGAGAGGGGACATGATTAGGACATTCAAGTACTTGAAAGGGATAAATAAGGTTGATAAAGAGAGTCTCTTTAAGCTGAGTGGCAACCATATCACAAGGGGGCACAGTCTTAAGCTGGAGGGTGGAAGGTTTCGGGGGGTGGTCAGGAAGCACTTCTTCACAGAGAGGGTGATGGACACTTTGGATGTGCTGCTGGAAGATGTCATCTCGTTGAAGACAGTGGGCAGCTTTAAGAGAGGCTGGGATAGGCATGGGGGAAGGTAAGAATCATGGGTAGGGAGGATGGGAGGAGTGGGGAGGGAGGGCAGGGACATTAGATCAAGCTGTGGACCCTGCAATACGAGCAGACTTGATAGACCAAATGGCCTTCTTCTGCTGGCTTCGTCGTATTTTCGTATGACCTGTGATCTTGTACAGAGGGTAACAGGAAGATCAGTTCTTGGCTAACATGTCAACCGATTGTTCGGGATAGCTGTGTTTTTTGTAATACTCAGGAACCTGCTTACTAGTCAAAAAGTTTTTCTTTGTATGGTACGTAGCTGCATTATGTTTATTTTGAACAACCCCATGATTTTTGAAGGTTTTCTTCGCTGCTGCTGTGGAGAAATGACCAGAGTGGGATTGTCTGTGTGAGAGATTTGTTTTGCCTGGAGGTTTACTTTTCCTTGAATTCCCTGAGACGGGCCAGCCCAGTAGTGTGGGGAGCTGAGGCATCATGTCTTACCTCCTGCCATGCCAGCAACCCATGCTTGCGGTGTGAGCGGGCTGCCGGGGATCAACTGGGGAAGGAGAGGATCGAGCATCCTAAGGACAGCTCTCCTCTCCTGGGGAAGGAGTGGGAACAGAGTCCGCTGCCTGCCTGACCCCTAGCAGTGGCTGGGGGATGGCACAGTGGGTCCATACATAGGGGGCGGACATGGGGCCGATGCCCAGCGTTCCGCATACAGAAGCATGTACGGCTCGACCATTGGTGTCATTGCATGCCACTTCACTATGCTCAGAGACTAGGGGGGAAAACAGAGGAGAAAAAATCATCAGCCAGCAGGATGAAGCCCTGCCCCTTGCAGGCTCCACACCTGGCTAGCTGGCACCTCACTAGTGCAAGAGAGGTACGTCCAGTGGATGCCAGGGTGACAGGGCTGGGGGGGCCGGACAGAAGGGGACCAGCAGTGGGAGCAGAAATATAATTGGAAAAAAAAAAAAGAAATCCCTGAGACAGTTAAGCTCTTTGGGGTGGTTGTGTTCTTTTTCACAATTACTGAGTATGGTGAAGGTGTACAGTCTTTCACAGGTGTTACTAACAATGGCAGTACTTCATTCGGGGAGTTGGTGCTGTGAGTATCACAAGGTGAGGAACCTTTGGAATGTGATGTTTGGATAGGTTCTGAGCCTTGAGCCACTGGGGAGCGTACAGATGGATTTGAATTACAGACAGTTTGTTTCTGTGACTTAGAGTTGAAGTACTCAACCAGTTCCCAAACTTGTTCTGGTGCATCACATTGGTGTAATTGATTATCAGGAGCAGTAACCCTTAAGCCAGCAGGGTATCTGAAAAAATTGGGCCACCTCAAGTTTTGTAGCTGTTTTTTGGTTTCAAAGAATGCCTTCCTTTTTTCAACTATAACAGTAGACAAATCCTGAAACATATAAATTCTTTCCCCTTGCCAGTGGAGTTGTTTGCTATTTCTTGCCACCCTGAGTACTTCCTCTTTTATGGAGTATCTTAAGAAATAAATTATAATAGCTCTAGGTCTGCCTCCTGCTTGACTTTTGGGCACCAATGATCTGTGTGCTCTTTCAATTTCCAATGGTCAGGGCCATTCATAGTTCAACATTTCTGGTATCGTTCTCTGTAAGAAAGGAATCATGGCATCCCCTTCTATCTCCTCGGGTACCCCCCACTACGTGGATATTATTTTGCCTGCCCCTATTTTCCAGATCATCAACTTTCTTTAATAAATAATGTATTTGTTCAGACTGTTGGTCTACTTTGTCTTCTAAAAATGTCACAGTATCCTGTAAGTTAACAGTTCTGCCCCCTGCCTCCATAATGTTATTGGTACAATTCACAATGTCATCTTTCCATATCCACATATTTCCTTTCATTGTAGCGATGTCCATTTGTATGTTGGCAAACATTTCCTTGACAAGATCCATATCTGAATTACCGTTAACTACTGAGGAATTGTCATTGTTGCTGGATGATGATATATCTTGCGGACCTGCCACCGTGGCTCTTCCAGCGGCTGGAACCATAGTGTAGTATGTCACGGTGGTATTGATGACTGGAAAATTTGTGAAAATAGCCTTAAAGTGTAGTCAAAATGAGTTTATATGGTAGCGATTTTTACTGTTAAATACTGAAAATACTAACGGAAGACACAAATAACTTTTTCTGTGATTTTTTGAAGTTTAAATAAGCTGGTGATCAGGAGCTCAACGTTCAGGCAGCCATCTCCTTCAGCACCTAGCACACGACCCCCAGTGTTATATCTTCTTTCTTGGCACATGTATAAATTATGCAAAAAGCTGTAGAATGTCCAGTGAACTGCAGTGCTCTTCAGTATGAATCTTACTAGGGATCCAAATTTCCTTTTTGTTTGGCTCCTATACTGCCAATTTATATTATCATGTATAAACTCCTGTTACAACACTAAAGGCCTTAAGGTTTATGGAATATAATAACCAGTTTGAGAGTATAGTTGGGTAATGTTTTCAACTATTGCTCACATTAGGTAAACTTTACTTTAAACCCTTTGTATGTCATGCATATTTATTTTTTGTAGTTCTGTTTTGTGTGGTTTATTTTTAACTTACAATTATGACAATCCGAGTGGGTTTTGCTTTTCATGAACTGCACTCATAATTGAGCTATACTGATCTATGCTCAAGATGTCCTTATCTTACTCTGAAGGTATAGTAAGTAATTTTAATTTATGTGCAGTGCACTCCTTGCATGATGTTATGCTCTAAGCACATCTGACCTTTAGGCCTTATCAGCCGAAGCTGAACTGGTACTTTTCAGCTTCTCTGATGTGTCTTGTGTTATTTTTTTAAATGAGTATTTTAAACCAATGGGAATTGTTTCTGGATTTTTTTCTGCATGATCTGGGTGTTAAAAGTATGGGATTTTCTAAATAACTGTCATTAAGTTTCCGAAGAAGGACTGGGTTGGTCCGAAAGCTAAAGCACTTTGTTCTTTTCGTTACATCTATGTTCGTCCAATAAAATATATCAAATCATTTGTTTCTGGATCTGCTCAGATCCAAAAAGAATTCTGGGAATTTTGTTAGACCAGGAGAATCTGGCCTCAATTAATTGGTAAGTGGGCTAGCTGTACAACCAAGCAGACTTGATAGACTTTAAGGCCTGCTTCTGCTGGCATTTTCGTATGTTCATATGAAGCAGGCAGAATCCCATCTATAAGTATGTAAATCCAGATTCTTGTCAAAAAGGAAATTTGTTTTTGGATTAAATCCCATTCGATCCCTTCTTTTCTTTATGTTAATCATATTTTCCCTCCACCCTGAGATTTTGAAATCTTCAAGAACTCTGGGAAGTCATTTAAATCCCGTTGAATGATGACTTTACCCAAACTTCTTTAAATGCAGCAGCACCATCTTTTTGGTGTGTGTTTGTTTTTGAAGCAGCACAAGAAAAACTGATCCAATGAGTGGCAAGGAACATATAATCTATATTCTGACTGCTGGTCCACATATCTGTCATAGCATGAATAACCTCACCCTCTGCAATTTAAGTACAAGTATCTCTGTTGCTTTTAATGCCTGACAAATGTGTGTTATTTCAACATAGGCAAAGTACCTTTGATGAGGGACATTGTAACGAGGCTCTGCAAGTTTCATGACCTCCCTAAAATCCTCATGAGCTACTAAATATTATGGGAAAAGGGTTCCAACTAACATTTTCTCAATTTTATGATTAAGATGAAGACTCTTTGGGTGACTTTAATTTAAAATATTTTTTCTCTTAAATGCCTGAGACAATGCTAGCTGCTTACATGTCCCTACTGATTTATAAAACACTGTGCTTCATTTACCAGATGGACGTTGGGGTGGTGGATTTATACATTCAGTGCCATCATTGGATATGCTAATGGTGTTGGTGGTAATGGTGGTCCTAGGGCTGGTAGTGGTTCTGTCTGCATCAAGTTCACAAATTTCACTATCCGTTTCTACATTCAGATTCTTCTCATTAGTGGTCTAGGGGGTGGAAGTGGAGGTGAAGGTGATTTTGGCTGATCAAGCAATACTGAATGTGTCTTCAGATGGTATTTGAGAGCTGTAGTGCCAAGACATGAAGGGCATGCCATCAGCACAATGACATTTTTACAGCGAAGACCATCACAGTGACAAATATTGCCAGGTCGCTGTGATGGTCCCACTGTACACCAGCACTGTGTTTCCTGGTGTTGCGCCCCCACCCCGAAACAACTCTGACTCAGAGTTGGTTATTTAGAGATGGGGGTGTGGGGAACACAGCCCCCAGCAATAAAACACTTTGTTCCTGATGGGAACAATGCCGACAGTCAGCATTGTTCCTGTAGCAGTACGGGATGTCGATGGCTCTACAATGCCGGTTCGACAAGAAAAACGTCGACCAGCATCATAGTGCCAGGCTCCATGTTGGCAGCAATTTGCAGTCAGCATGAAGCTGCATACATCGGTGTGTGTGTGTGTTTTCTTTGGGGGACTTTGCCCCTCGAACCCTCTACGCAGGGGGCTCTGCCCCCCATACTTTAGGATTCTAACTCTAGGTCGGAGTTAGTTTGTGAAGAGGGAGAAGTTGGGGGGAAGGGGTTGCCTGGTCCCAGCAGCACTTCTACAGTGACATGGCGTTGTTGTCGATATTGATGCATGTCGCCGTAGAAATGCCGCTGTTCAGGGAGCATACCGATGTCGACAACATTGTTGTCGATATTCTGAAATGGAATTGACATGAGGCATCTAAACCATGGTTTGCACTTTGTTTACAGATGGTACAAAGTTCTCTGCAGGGATCAGTTTTACTGACTGAAAAATAGTTCCACATTGCAGAAATGACAAACTCGGTTAGAGTGCTAGAGATAACTGAAAAGTTCCACAGATTTTTTTTTGTACCTATGGTGCTAGTAGAGTGGGCACTTGCGGGGTTTTCACTCGGATCCAGTTTAGAAGTGGTAGATTTGTCCTTTTCTCTGCAACCATTTGTAGATTTACTTGCAGCTGCACTGCCTGCTGCTTTGTCAGCAGCCTCACTCATTTGGCTTGGGCGAGGGGCTGTTACTTCACCAGTCACTAAACTGCCAGACTCTGACAAAGCGCTACTGTCTGAGTCAGAGCCACTGTCACTTGCACTCCTCTTTTTGCTAGTCACAAGGATTTTAACAGTATGAACAGAGTGCCTCTACAAGTGACAACAGCAGGCGCACAAGTTTTCTTCAAAAAGGTCTCCCTTTGTCAGGGTTTATTGCAGATCTTTTGGTGCATGTATTACCACCTGAAAGATTTGTAGTATTTTTTTTTCTTCCGCCATCACCTGAACCACCACCACCAGTAGTCGATCCAGATGCCTCACCTGTGTTGCAAGCCATAATAGCACCAGTGCCTGTGTACAATCCCTGCCTTACAAAATGGTGTGACTTAAATTATAGATTTGGTTTTGGCTTTATGACAATGTGATATGCAGTGGAAGTTAATTGAAGCAAATATCAAGTTGGCTGGATCCCAGGTTCAAGGCTTACATAATGGACATGGGCAAGGCACTAATGTCAGGAATTGGAATTCTCAACAAAAATGCTTTTTTTCACTATTGAGTTTGTCTTTGTACATCTCTAACTTGTTTCACCCAAAATATATCAGGAATTTAATTTACGATAGCACACATTGACTGCCAGGTGTCACGCCTTCACAATCACAGATGGCAAGTACGCCATGTAGAAGTCACAGCTATTTTTAAATGAATACATGATTTGCCTCTTCTCCCCTGCCACTCACAATATTTCTGGGATTTATTTGAGGTGCCACACAGATACACACTAGGCACACGGCAGTCCAAGGGAGCACAGCACAGTTGGCTAGTATGTCATGCAGGAGTCATAGATATTTTTTTGTCCATATAGGTTTTTCTTCCAGGGTGTGCCGCAGGCAGCTGCTCCATCCTGTCCTCATCTCCCCCACTTGGCAGCTGCCACACTGACCCACATAGACCCCATATCCCCCATGGATTTCTCCCCACATCAGGACCGGGAAGGGAAGGGCCATCCTCCCCCACCCAGAGACCCGGCATCCAGATTCACAGAGTCAGCGAGTTGGTGGAAGTGTGGAGCGAGGGTGGACAGGTGGACTTCATGGAGCCAACAACCATTTTCTGTTTTCTCCCCAGTTCCCTTACCATGACGTCAGATAAGGGCATCTGTGTGGAGGTGAGCATTCGGTACATATCTGTGGCCCCCCCCCCTTCCATGGCACTCGAGCTGCCAGTGCTACCTCCAAGCCTCCACCAGAGGCAGCCAAGGGCCGAGCCAACACCCCTCCCCCACAAACGCCCAGTGACCTGAGCTCACTCCTGAACCAGGTCACCAGCCTACTAAGAGGTAAGGTATTACACACCTAAGCCCTTTACACCACTGGTCTGACTGAGTCGTAGATATTTTTAAATAAATAAATGATTTGTCTCTCTTCCCCATCACCCAAAATATTTCTGGGAAGAGATGCCACATAGGCACACACTGAGCACAGTTCAGTCCACGGAGCACAGCACAGCTGGCTAGTACAACACACAGGAGTCACAGATATTTTTAAATGAATAAATGATTTGTCTCTCCTCCCCGTCACCCAAAATATTTCTGGGATGTGAGACGACACACAGGCACATATTGGGCACAATGCAGTCCAAAGGAGTACAACACAAGTTGGCTAGTACACCAGGTTGGAGTCACAGATATTTTTAAATGAACAAATGATTTGTCTCTCCTCCTCTGTCACCCAAATAGTTCTAGGATTTCAGATGTCACACAGACATACCCTGGGCACAGTGAAATTCAAGGGAGAACAGCATAGTTGCCAAGTACGCCAAGCAGGAGTCAGATATGTCTGGGATTTTTTTTAGGAAGATGTCACACTTACGGTAGTCTAACCTCCCTCCCCCACCCCCACTGCCTGTCCCTCCCTGCTTGGCCTGCCTCATTTTTTTTTCACTCTTCTTATATTTGTTTTTCCTTTTACAGCATCTTTTCTCCAACCCTCCACACAAGGAGGAAAGATTGTTTCATTTAGGAGGATCTAGATGTGGTGGTGGATCAAATGAAGTCTCGGACACATGCTGCCAGCTCAAGTCAAGGATACCTCTCACTCTGCTCCTCATGAACTCCCCTCCATAGCTGCACAACAGATTTGCACTGCAGGCTGCTAAACTGAGATTCAGTCATCACATGACAGAATCACAATTAGGCAGCACATCTCATTAGTTTTTACTTGCTCCCCAGTCCCCACACAACCTGTCTCCTCCTCCACCCAGCTCCATCGGTCTCCTCCTCCATGCATGTCCCACCATTCTCTCTCATCCTTAACAGTACACAGCACCAGTGTAGCACACTTCTTAGTCCCTCCTCCTCCTCCCACAAAATCTCAGTACATGGTGAGACAATGGCACTGCAAGACCCACCCCATCCAATGAATTATGGGCCCAGCCCAGTCCTGTACCCTTCCCAGCTTCTATTCACTGTCCTGGAAAGTGACATAGGATGCAACGCTTCCTTCTCCAGTGTCACATCCTCATTTGAGTCTGCCGGCCACATCCTCCTCCTAAGTTCTGCCGTGCAGCCGACCCGGTCTCTTCCACAAGAATCAGACTGCAGCCCTGTGTTAATTTCTCTGGTGCCACCTGCTGCTGCCAGTTTTGCAGCACCAAGTCTGACCCAGGAGAAGCCTCAAAACAGAAGCAACTTACCAGCAGAGAGGTGAGCCAAAATCAGCCAGACAAAAATAACGAAAAAGGGTCTGAACCATTCCATGAACCCCTCTAGTGCTCAAATTCTAAACTGGAACTCGAACACAAGAGTCTGAGCATGGTTCAAATCCTTTTCAAACTACTTTTGACAACCCTAGTACAGAGGACTTCTGAGCGGTACTGTGTGGAACTGTTCCCAGTAACTTGGAACAGTTGGAGGTTGGGTTGTGTCAAACAACTACTAACAGGGAAAATACACACAAATACTGCACTTTTCACAAATACAAATACAAACATAAATATCACTCTTAACTATTTGTAAAAGTAGCATTAGACCTGAGCTGAGGCTCACTGAGATACATATGACTACTGCTGATCATATATGAATGCTATTTTATTGATAAATCTGCATAATGTATTGATAACTCTCAAACCCTTAGTTTTGTGCCATTGTTAACAATAGAAACAAGTCTGAAATGTTGAAAAAAATTCTTAAACAGGAACTTGCAAAGAAATAAAAATCACAGGAGAAGAGGGTTCAGCACTCACTTCGGGTTATGAAGAATTCACATGGGCTGTTTCATACAGTTGCAAAATAGCTGTTTATTGCAAAGTCCCAAATGTGCAAAACAAGCAGAAAAGTGCACAGGTCCAACAGATGAGAGGACCCAGTAGAGCTACAATATTGCACACCCAAGCACTCTTGGGACTCTGCCAAAGTGCCAGGAGTGTTTGGGTGTGAAACGCTGCGGCTCCAATGGGTCCTCTCGTCTGTTGGACCCGTGCACTTTTTAGCTTGTTTGGCACATTTGGGACTTTGCAATAAACAGCTATTGTGCAACTGTATGAAACAGCGTATGTGCATTCTTCATCACCCGAAATGAGTGTTGAACCCACTTCTCATGTGGTCTTAATGATTTGGGTTTGCAGCACTAACAGTGAGCCAGCGGTCCTTTTAGCCTACAAAGAAATAAAAATGTGGATACAAATACCAGAGCCAAAAATACAAATGTCAGAAATCAGCCCTGTGCACAGCTCTAGCTGGAGGTACTGAAAGGTAATGAAAGGAGGGAAATCAGAAGAAAAGCAGCCACGGCTAGTGCCAGTAGGGCCTTGTATTGTTTGTGCTTTGCTTGCTGTCAGAATTGAGAATTCAGTTGCATGGGAAGGTGGAGATCTGAAGTCTAGCTCCCTTTTCATACTGTACTTTACCGGAGACAAAAACTTCTAGACAGAATTGTCATGGGGATTGCATCTGAGGAATTCCCTACAAAACCAACTCTTCCTGACTGTGGGAGGATCCTCACAAAGTAATTTCAAAGGTAGCTGCCAGCTATTCCTGCTGTTAAAATACTGTGCAGTTTGAGACAGCAAGGGAGGGGGCAGGAGAGAGAGAGATATCAAGCATTACAGCAAGGAAACATTAAGCCAAAGTGCAGGGATGCTGGTATAAGCTGAGAGTTTGAACAACAGCATTTAGAGACACCTTGCATTTCTACAATTCAGGAAATGTTTGCAAACCCCCTCCCCCAAATGGAGGCTTACCTTAATTGCCTGTCTCCTGTCTTGCTCCCATTCCATGGAGCACCTCCCAACTGCCTGCAGGTCCCCCCAATAGCTCCCCATTTCACTGACACTGCCTAGGTCCAAGAATGTGCCCCAGGTTCCCCCGTCTTGCCCTTAGTGCCTTTCCAGCCAACCTTGGGCTCACAAACCATGATCGTAGGTTGCCAGTGTTCAGGCAGGCTGGCAGTCTCACATAAATGTAAAGAGGTGCGCTTTTGATTAGGACTACAACAGCTGTCCACGGATGGCTCCTCTGGTGGTCCTGGTCCCCATGGGATGCTGGGCGGGGGTCGGTGGCTTGGATGGTCTGGAGGGAGCTGCTCAGTTAATTAAATGAAGAGCACCATGTGTTATAGGTTTCGATCCGGCTTCATTAATATTAATTAGCAGCCTATTAATATTCATGAGCTGGTCCGCTGGGTTACTGGGGGCTGCAAGTTTCGGTGGCTGCTGCAGGGATAAAATGTAAATAATTGTAAAGTAAGAGCAGCAGCTGCCACTGACCCTCAAGGGGCTTTTGAATAAAGGGGGTCAGAAATTAAAATAAAATTATTTCTGGCTGCACCAGACAGTAAACAGAGGACTCTGATAAAAGCCTGCCTGCTGCAAAAGGTAGCTCTAAATATCAGCAGTAGCGACAGGCTCAGGACTGAAACAAAATATTTGTTCTGGATAGCGATCAACAGGGTACAAACTCCTGAACTGTGGGGCAAGTAACTGAATAAAGTGACTTTTCTGGCTGCACCAGAACTTAACAGTTGGGACTGTGTTTAATCTGGAAGGGGATTGTGTATTCAGCAGCTATTTTAGTGCAGTAACAGCCAACTGGAAAGCTAGGATTTCGGCCAGGGCTTGTGGGACTTTTGCCAGAGAGTTATGGGACATTGCAAAAGGCTTATGGGGAAGTTGCAGGGACCTAATTTCAGGTGCCAAAACAGGGAGCCTATTGTGTATGGAATGAGGTTAATGAATATTTATTTTCTGGACTGACAAGCAAGATCAGACAGTCACTGTGGGAGCAGCAAATAGTTTCAGCCAATCGGGAGCCTGAGAAAGACTCCATAAAAGACAGTATTTTGCAGGCTGAGCAGAGTGTTCGAGCGGGAGCCCCCCAGAGTGGTGGGGGCTCAGGCCCTTTGCTTCAGAAAGGGCCTAGCAATCCAGGGCAAGCCCCTCCACGGCGGGGGGTCTTTCTTCTGCCAGAGAGACAAAGTGGCTGCAGGAAACAGAAGTCACCAGCCTGGGGGTTGCCAGAGATTGTCCTCCAGGGCTGGCCAGACCCTTTTCCACGTTTCTGGGAAAACAAGGGTAATCCTGAACCTTCAGCTGTAAGAGAGCTGCACACACGTTCTGCCTCAGCAGTGAGAGTACTGAAGAAAAGTCTGAGTCCTCAGAGAAAAGAAAGCCATTTTCTGCAAGTAATCTGAGTGAGTTAACTGTGTCTAACAAGCACTAGTATGAAAAAGTCTGCAAGGGGCAGGGAAGCCCAGCAAGTTTAAGCTGTGACTGTTTGTCTGCACCCTAGTTTAACAAAAGCATAGAAAGGGTGGACATCTGCTTAATAATCAGAGAAGGGTCCTGTTCAAGTATCTAAATGTGTCTGACTTGAGTAGTACCACAGGACTGCATGGGGAGTTCCCTGACCATGCAGAATTTCTCCGGACAGTGCCTGATGAGCCAGAAAACCATCTGTATGTCCAGTTGGGAGCTGCAAATGCCAGTGAGAGCCACAAGGGACTGTGTTTGTGTAATTGTGAGCTTGAGACAGCTACTAAGAACTGTTTTACTACCAAGTAACATGTTGTAAGCCTAGAGAGCTACAGAAACCAGTTGATTCCAAGTAATGTGTCTGAGTCTGAAAGGGTCTACGGTTTCAGCATTGCCAACAATTAAAGTTGTCTAAAAAGTAGTGAGCCATGCTTCAAACTCAGTCAAGTTCAAGTTGTTTCAAATGGTAGTGAGCCGTGCCCGAAGCTGTCTAGTGAAAGAGTCTCAAGTGGTAACAAGCCAAGTTTCAAGTTGCCTGGTGCTGTGCAAGAGATGCATCAAGAGCTCCTAGTTGTTTTGCAAAGACTGTAAGCATTCGGGTCACCCTGGACTTAGGGAGAAAAGCACCCATCTTTGTGAAAGCCTATATATGCTAAGTAAAAGGACCAGGGTGTCCACACTGGCCCCTTATTGAAGGATTGCGAGAAAAAAAATGTAAATGTGCTGAATCTGATAAATGTGCTGAATGCAACGTAACAACCAAGAGTAGGCTTGGGACATAGCCTGGTAGTGCGCCACCTAGGGCACTGCCATCTGCGTTTCCCCCAAGGGATACAGCCTAGACTTGGGGTCTGAAACGTGCTGACCCAGATCCCAGCCTAGTCTATCCAGAGAGTGATTTCAGCCTAGAAAGGGGCACTGCCAGTGAAGCAAAGAGTGTTGCTTCCATCTGCAAATGCTACACCACCTTGCAGTCAGTTTGGGCATCCCATCTGTAGGCCTCTGCCAGCCTTCTTGTCTCCAGAGTCAGAGTCTTTGCCTGCTGTAATCACCCTAAACCCTCCTCTACAACCTGATTGTGACTAACTGATAATGATTTCTGATCTGTGATTATACAGGGCCTATGCCCTGCATTAAAGCTAAAAGGGGACATGTGCATAGTTAAAGTGTTTAAATAGACTGGGACATCTGGCCACGGATACAATTGCTTTTAGTTTTACAAGTGTGTTGCATGTTAATCTGCTCGCTTTCTTTAAGGACCCAAGTCAACATACAGCTGCTCCGGACGACAGGTCTGCACCTTTAAGAAGTGCTAATATGGGCCAGCCTGGTGGTGCTGAGGGTTGAGTCACTGGATGCCACACCTCGCACCACGACGGTGACCCGGGTTCGGGAAAGAGCTCGGGCTGCTGGGAGTCGGCAGGGGTGAGAGAGGATCGAGTGTCTGGAGGACAGTTCTCCTCTCTCGGGGGAGGGAGACTTGTCATCCTGCTCATTGCCTGCCCTCTGGCGATGGCTGGAGGCAGTATGGATTGGGAGGCATGTGCTGACATCATCACATCAGTGGAGAGGGGGGATGGGAGAAAAGAGGAAAACGGAGCCTGGCAGATTCCGTGATGGCTCCTGTTTCTTCAGGAGTTGGTCTGGTGTATCTAGATTGGGTCTCGGGGGGGGGGTGGAATGCTGGTGCCTTCCCTCTTGGCCCCCTCCACGGGGGCAATCTGCGGGGGGCTGACTGGGTCAGCAATACAGGGATGCAGGGAAGCTGGAGAATGGGTCTCTCCTCAAGGAGAGACCACAGCCACCTGCCAGGGCTCCCAGGAGGATAAAAAGCTCAATGACAAAAAAAAAAAAAAAAAAAGAACTGCTAATTACTGGGTACCCAGGTTAACGTGTGAGTTTGCGAGGTCTTACACAGTTTGGGAACTGGTGCCAGTGTGGGTATTTGCTGCTGCTGCTGTGTTTTCTGCCAATTGTGTTAACTTTCTGATTTGCAGCTAGATAGATAACCAGGGATCTGACTATCTCAGAGGTTGGTGGGTGGCCAGTGTCAGTAATACCTAAACGTAAAACCTATATGATTATGTGATTATTGCTTTTCTAAACCAGTCTAGCCAATCTAAACCAATCACTCAAATCAAACTAATGTAACCGTTGTAAATATCTTAACCTCTACTCCAATTCACCCTTCCTAGCCCTTCCCTGTGTAAATAAATTGCTGTTTGTTTTTACATTATCTTGTCTCGTGAGCATGTTATTATAGAGAGTTAATAGATGATGTATTTAATGTGGGGAAATGTCTTCTGGGTCATGCTTGGGTTGGCATGATAGTATTGCGGGTGGGTACAACATCCCAGAGGGTTGTACCAGGTTAAAACTAGCCCACTAAAAAGTATGCTCTGGGTGGAAAGAAACTGTTCAAAGTTAATTATAGGAACCCAGGCCCCTCAACCTTGTTTTGGCCGACAAGATAGAAGTAGTAGCCCTCGGTATAATGGTGCCAGGGTTACATGTTGATGAAAACAGAAACAGAAAAATTTTTTTGATTGCAAAGTACAGAAGGGAGATGTAAAAACTGACTTAAAAGGTACCCACTCAAGTAACCTGTCTGATAGTGCAGCAACAGTATGGTAGTCATGTACCATGCTGGCATTTCAGATTCATGCCTTGGTCCTAGAATATCACTGCAGGCTGACATGGGGACTGAACACAGCATGTGATGCTCTCTATTGGGAGGGGAGGGTTCCAATCTCCACTGTTTTACTGCCATCTGAGTGATCCCAGGTTGCAGTGCAGGACACAGGATTGCTGCTGGTGAGGGAACCACTTACGTGGTGCATTGGGCTTGCTGGAAAAAGGCATCCCTGTGTTCCTTGAGTAGGAACATAGAAATGGGTGGTTGCAACAGGGAAAATAATGCCAGCCCTCACCCACCTGTCATCAGTCAGGTCTTCTTCGGTGACTCCTGGTCTATCAGTTGGACGATGTCTCTCTACATCAAGGTGGCTAAATTTACAGAAGGAACACGCCTGCTGAGGTGCTGACAGAGGGAGAGGGGCAAGTTACAGAGACAATGCAGTGATGGCTTGGTTGAACATTGTCCTATTACATTACACTTGTCACTTTATTTGGTATTGTACTTCTTACCACCTTGTGGCTACTCCTCCCCCATTCCTCGGGTTGCACCAGGAGACAAGCCCTGACTCTGTGCTTCTCCCAGTCAACAAATTTTAGATTAAAAAAAAATAAAAAAAGAACAAAATATCTTAGCACACTGGCTTTCTTCAGAACAGCCAACCAACTCGGGAAGACCAGTCTGTTAAAATGATTCATTTTACGATGTTTGGCTTTTGTGTATCTCACTGAACCATACAGATACTCTAAAGGTTCAGTCCTGGAAAAAGGCACCATAGGTATGCAAATCCTTGTGCTAGCAAGCTAAAAAGGATTTGCCAGAGACACTACATTATAAACAAGCCTGTACAACTGATCTAACAAAGGTGAAAAATGACAAACTACAAACACACCAGTTTCATCCTATTCAGATGTCTCAGTGTAGTGCAGTTATTGTCACTGTCAAGTAGAACCCCAAGGTATCAGACATTCAGTACACTCAGAGTTAGCATACCAGAGAGGCAATCTGTAGGAAGAGTAGTGCACAGGAGCCCCAAAAGGATGCTAGGAGAGACAAAATACACACACACACACACACACACGTGCGCGCGCTTCAATCATCCCTGAGCAAGGCACCATGGGTATGCAAATCCTTATGCAAAGCAGGCTTGCAAACCTTCACCAGACCAGAAACTGGGCTTAATTCTGGAATGGATACCACTGTTATTTCCAGAGGTATCCTTACCTCTCCGGCGCGCAAACTCCATACGATGCAGGATGGATGTGCCCAGCAACAATCCCAGTCTGTGGGTTGCCTACCACAATAGCAGCAGTGGTAGAAGCCATGGCAATGCCTGGGAGCATCGAGCTCATTTGCATGCTCTCTCTACAACAGAGCACTGCATACAGGATGGGCCATCCAGAAGACATACAGGAGGAAATGAAGTCAGAATATTTTCTGACTTGAATGTCTGCCAGGCCCTTACCATCTGGAACCCAGCTACACTACCCGAGAAGCAGATACCAGGGTACCCAGACACAACAATGCCTGTGTCACTGAACTGGAATCCATAGGCATCAGCTATTCTGATGGTGGCTCACCTGCCATCTGGTTGTGTCCGGTGCCACTGCGGCTGTTGGGGGTGATGTCCACAGTCTGCCTAGCATCCCTCTGCCCCAATACATGCACTATACTGCATAAGCAAGTGAAACAAGGAGCAGTGGATATTCCTGAGATGCCACATGCCCGAGTCACAAACAGGCCACTGTAGCCAGTTACTGCCAGGGGGTGGGGTCCTGTATCTCACAGTAGGCAGGCAGAGGTTGTTCAGCCCTCAATTGGGGCAGTATGACTCAGATCACTGAATCCAGCCCATTGCCTTTAAAAGAGACTAGTATATCTGATCCAATAAAGACTGAGAAGAATAAACTACAGAAAGGTGTTTCATCATGTTGCAACTCCTCAGTGTAGTACAGTCGCTGTCTCAGCCAAGTAACACATCAGAACCCAAAAGCATCAGGCATTTAGTGCACGTGGAGTTAGCAGACTGAGGCCTTATACACACTAGACTTGTTAAAACATTTTCAGTTCCTTAAAACATTTTAACAAAACCAAACAGGGTTCGCGCCACACCAAACATGGTTTGAAACCGTGTTTAAAAACCGTGTTTAGACCCTGCAAGGGACCTAGTCTTAAAACCGTTTTTAAACACGGTTTCAATCTCCAGCATGGTTTACCTGTAGCGTGGACAGGAGATCAAGCTGTGCTTCTCACAAAACAGCTAATGATCCATGCTGTAAACCATGCTGGCTTAATCCATTACAGGGCTGCGATGTGGATGCAGCAGCAGCAGCAGCATGACTGTGCTTAAACACGGTTACAAAGACTTCAAGCTACAAGTGTGAACGGACATCCGTGGTGAGTATAAAACCATTTTCAAAAAATGGTTTTTAACATGGACTGACATGTGGATGTATTTATGGCATTTCCTGCAGTTTACAGCAGTTTCTGCTGCAGATGCTGGACTCCAGTCCATTTTTCCAACATAACCGCAGAAATTCGCCCAAAAAAGCTAGACCACAAAAAGTTAGTCTAACTTCCGTTTTTGAGTCAGAAAAATGGACATGAGCCCCACAGTCATGGCAGAAATTGCTGTAAACTGCATGGAATGTTGCAAATGCATCCAGATGTCTGTGACTAGGACACAGACATCTGGACGCATCTGTGTGGATGTAGCACACATCTGAAATACAGACACAAGTGCTATACCACAGGTTTGAAAATCCCGCCCCACATGTCTTAAACTAAATTTTAGAAACTGTAACTGCAAACTGTAAATTAATATACAGTGCTGTATTTATTGAAGTGCAGGTGGTGATTACATTTTCCAGATGGCAGATGACTGCAGAGGTGAAAAAAATGTTTTCTGGCTGATGGTTAAGTGGCAATGGGTGCCACTGATTGCCAGGGATGCTTTCCATAGGGGCTGGATGAAGGATGGAGTGCCACTGAATGTCAGGTATGCTTTCCATAGGGGCTAGATGAAATATGGGGTGCCACTGGATGGCAGGTATGCTAGGCGTGGAAGGGTGTGATGGGGGTTCCAGTGGATGCCACGAATGCTAGGCATATGGGGAGGGAGATAAGGGTGTGTTACTGGATACTAGGGATGCTTGCCATAGGGTCTTAGTGACTGCGGAGGTTAGCCACTGGATGCTAGGGGGTGCTACGATAGGCAGGGGTGGGGGAGGTGGTGCCACTGGATGCCAGGGATGCTTTCCATAGGAGCTGGGGGAAGGAAGGGGTCAGTAACTGGATGCTAGGTATGCTAGTAGGCATATGAGAAGTCCAAGAAAGGGGAAGAGCCACTGGATGCCAGGGGTGCTTGGCATAGGTGCAGGTTGAGGGAAAGGGTTGCCACTGGACACGAGGGAGTCTTGCTATAGAGAATGGGTAACGGAGGGGGTTGCTGCTGTGCTCCAGGGGGCCTATGCATGGGGCAGTGTGAGGGAAGGGGTGCCAGAGGGTGCTAGGAACTGCTTGGCATTGCGACATAGTGGGGGTGCCACTAGGTACCAAGGACTGCTGGGTGAGGTGGGGGATGTTACTGTATTACAGGGACTACTTGTCATTAATGGTATAGTGCACCCATTAAAAACATCCTTTTAAAAAAGGAAGGAAACTGATTGCAAAAAGTACATTTAGGCAGCAAGTACTGTTGAAGCACAAAACCTAAATATCAACCCTAACCGATGCCTAAATGTAGTCTTCTTTTGCAGTGAATATTAATTATATGTAAATCATTTCAATTTTGAAGGACCCCTGCTGCTTTTAGGGTGGGTTTATTTATTTTTTTTCTCTAAATTTTAGAACTGGCAGGCTGTAGTGAGAGTCCTTTGTTTTATTTTTTAGAACCAGCTCTAACCATCTCTGTAAAATACACCAACCACAGCATCTTATATATTGTCAGCTATGGTATTTTAGGAACTAGGTATTGCAAAGAGAAAGGAAAAAAAAAACAGCCTACAGTTAGTAGAAGCACTGAAAACAACAAGGAGGGGAGCCATTTTAGGATGTGTAGTGGAGACATGGCAGCAGTTTCTCAGGGGAGGACTCCGACAATGTCTGTGCAATAGATGTAAGTGTTCCAAGACATGTGGTAGGAAGAGCTGACAATAGAAGTGTGTTTCCCCTTGGAGCTTTGTGCCAAAATTGGGTTTTATCCTGTCTGGCATTTTGCCCAGTGCATTAAGGATTTCTTATGAGCTCATGATGGGCTGCGGAGTCCACTTTTACACTTTAATGAATAAATACACATGGAATACAATATCTGGCCCCCCTCCCCAGTAAAGCGCATGAAAACACATTGCTTTTTTTGCCAAGAAGAAAAAGGTTTTTAACAGTTTTATGCATTTTCGGAGTTTTGCTAGTTAAATAGACTTAATAGTTTTATTTTTTATATATATATATATATATATATGTTCCAAAAATAAGACAGCACAAGCATCTGAGCAACCCTATAAATTAGAACCCTCCTTAATTTATTTAAATCTTTGGTAACCGGGTAGGTACACTGATCTAGGGGACCGTTTTCAGGCACGACTCGGGCCACAACATGCAGCACAAAATACACATATACAGAGGAAATAACAGTAAAAAAATACATTCAGCATCTTACAAATTCAGCATCTTACAATCATTGACAAAATGGACAAAGGTATAATTCAATTTACATCAAAAATCACATAGGAGACAGTAGCAGCCTACTAAATAATTACCCATTGTCAGTTCAAAAGAGAGGATAAGTAATGCGTTTACAGAATATACAGGAGTGGTAGAACAAGCTACACTAGAGCATGCAAGGAATTAGGGTAAGGAGAAACAGGAGCATTGGAGAAGGGGTGACATGACGAGGAAGAAAAGTGCTAGTGGACAGTGCAGGCATGGGGTGGTTATAAATTGTCCCCTGTAGGAGAGGTAGGAGGACAGGTGAAAAAGAGATTATCCTGGGGAGCAGAGGCTCTTGGCTTCATTTAGTAGCCAGGATTTGAATCGCTGCTTGAAGATACTATGGGTGTCAAGGGAGTGGGGAGACATTGGGAGACTGTTCCAGAAGGAGGGAGCAGCAACAGATCGTGCACAACCTCCCATGGCAGTTGAGACTCTGGGGATTTCCATGGGGGAGACAGAGGATGCACGCAAGCATCTTGATGGAGCACTGGTAACCAGGAACAACACATATGAAGAAGCATCCCCGCATCTAAGGGAGCTGTCGATAATGCAGCCCAAGGAGTAGTCGAAGTGAGAGGGGAGCAGGAGCCAGCCCAGCATCTGGTAAAGGAGGCAGTGGTAGGTGGAGTAAGGTGCCATGAGAGTAAAATGACAGACACTTTTGTAGGTGGAGATTAGGCATGAGCGGAGGGCCAAGGACACATGCAAGTAAACTGGGGAGCAGAAGTTAATAATAGGTAGTACATTCCCTTGGGCAATGATCAGTTGGGCTTCACTGGTCAGGAACAGTTTTAAATGATAAGTTGCCCCAAGCTTATAGTTAATTTGACGTATGACGTTGGAGACATGTTCCGCATAGGGTAGGGAGGTGTCAAGAGTAAAGTACAGGTATTTGAAATAGGGTGCATTTTTCTAGTGCAGAGCCATCAGGTGTCAGTACCAAGAGGGTGGGGCCAGACTTGGCGATACTAACTAGAAAGGGTCTAGACCCAAAAAGCATTGATTTGTTTTTTTGATCATTGATAAGGAGCCAGTGTGACTGGAACCAGGACTGCGCAGAGCTAAAGCTACGGTACAAGATGGTGGATATGTTATCCAAGTTTTTGTTGCTGTGATAGAGGATGAGTCATCAGCATATAACAGGGCTTCACAAGTTAGCCAGTCAGAGGGGAGGGACTTTATGAACAAGGAGAAGAGTAGCATTCAAAGAACAGAGCCATGAGGAACACCAGTAATGGCCAGGTGAGCAGTGGAGGTGACAGGGCCAATGCATACTGATTGAGATCTCCCAGAGAGATAGCTCTTGAACCACAATGAGATCTCAGATGAGCAGCCCAGTTTATGGAGAGTGGAGAGAAGTAAGGGGTGGTCGACCAAGTCAAATGCCTTGGACAGATCCACAAAAACTGCACCTGTAGCCCTCTCCAAGTCTATGTTCCTATGAACGTGTTTCGTGAACAAGGCCAGAGCAGATGAAGTACAGTGGAGACTGCAGAAACTGTGCTGTGATCCGAATACAAAGTGGCACCCTCTCCCACCTGCTGGAATAATTACAGGGGCCTGCATAACAGGTGTAAACAGGCTGCCTTAGCTCAAAAACGTGACTTTTTCTGGAACCAACAGAGGGACTGCCTCGAGGACCCACACCGCTTCTAGGGTGCAATTGGCTCCGTGTTACACCCATGTAGCCAATCCTCTGACATCCATCTGGACACTTCCTCTGGCCACCTAACTGGTCCCACTGAAGTTGTCCAGGCATTTAATAAAAACTTATCAGACCTGTCAGCCCACCTTAGTAAACTGCCCGCCCAGCCTCCTACCAGCCATGGGCCTGTCCTTCCTGACTTGTCCACCACCTCACCATCCACAAACTCTCACACCTCACCTTTCTATTTTTGGGCTATCTCCTCCAAAGATACCGCCAAGCTTCTAAAGAGTCTACCTAGCCATGGCAGTCCTGATAGCAATGGCCTTTTCTCAGCCATACTCATGCTAATCACCCCTGCCATCCTAAAACCCCTCACCTTCATCTTCAATTTGGCACTGACTATGTCCACCATGCTGGACTCCTGGAAGCATGCAAGGGTGGTACCTATCTTTAAAGCAGGGGATCTGCTGTCAGCAGATAATTATAGGCTCATATCCCTGCTTCCACACCTTAGCAAACTCATGGAAAAGATTAGCAGTGTCAGTGGCTCAGCACTCACCTGCTGAGCCACTGACAGCATAAGGCTGTATTTATCAATGCGGTCAGTCAGTTGACAGTGGATAATTATTCATTTATTTATTTATTCAGTTTTTGTTGACTGGGAAAGAAGGACAATTCTGCCTATTTTCAGCCTCGTCCCCGGGGAGGGAGATACAGATAGTTGCCAACTGACATTGAACCAAATTAAGCTGTTGGAGGTATTTTTAGTGAATGAGGGACATTCGGCCAGGACACCGGGGAAATTCCTCTACTCTTTGGTAAGGAGAACTGCTGACTGTCGGTTGGATGGCCAGTCCTGACAGGGAGCCAGTGAGGATGGATGTGGAGGAGGTAGGGGAGCGGGTCTCATCCCCTGCCTTGCACACAACAGAGACCGAATAATTTTTTGATGCACATGGACATATGGAGACTGCAACTATAGCTGATGAATTTGCTGAACAACAGGCACATGCTGGTGTTACTAAAGGTACCTGCTCCTGATAATTCTTCTATGGATATAGCCAATGCATTACAACAATTATTACATGATGAAGAACAATGATTTAAGGCAAGGCAACTAGAACTCTGTGTGGCTCTGACTAAAATGCAGTTACCAGAGTCTGGGCCAAAATTTGGCCTCCTTGGAGATGAAGCCAGCTGTCAGAGTACTTCCATAGCAACCACTGGATATTCCATTTCACAAACTAACCCTCAGTCAAAACCTATGCTGAATAATGTCTTCTTTCAAACAGCCCTGGATCAAAGTAAGGCTACAGTTTTTATGTTCTCGGCTGCCTCAAAACTGGGAAAAGAAATGAAAAACCAAGATTCTCAGTGCATATCTATTATGCAGCCCGGCATCTGCTTTCAGCCAAAACCATGGTCACCAGCCCCTCTGTCACTACCACTTAGTAGACAACAGCTTTGCAACACTTTTTACGGAAAGACGACAAATACAGTACCTGCTGCTTCTGACTCACATCTCCTCAATACCTCACCGACCAACCGGGCTGGCAAAAATATTCCTGAGGGAAAAATGGAGCAGGTACCTGCGATTCCACAGATGACATTACCAAATCAAACTATAACATCCCTGATCCAAACTGAATTGCAATCACAGACTTTGGGGGTTCAGTCGAAAATGGCACATACAGGGGGTTGCGCTCCTGGCCTAAGACTCCCCTGGCAACACTACTGCAGAAAGCATGGAGACAGTTCCAAACTATGCTGAAACCTCACAAGCAGAATCTGAAGAGTCTCTGGATGAAGAAATGTGTGAAAAGAAACCTTCTCTATTGAAACTGCTGGTAGATGATGATGATGGGCTCAGTAAAAAAAGAAAGGAGGAACTTAGCAGGAAATGTGACTCTCTAATACTATCAAACAGAAACATTCAGTTAAACAAAGATGTTGCCTGTGAAGACAATATGAATGCAAGCTGTCAAATAATAGCTATGACAAGCCCAGTTCAGAATAATCCTCTTTGAGCTGCGGCCACTGTACAGGCAGCTTTTGGTGTTGACCCGCCAGTAACCCATGACAGCCCCTGGTCTGCTGATTCAGCACTACAAGCAGCAGGCTGGTTGCAAACAAAGGATGGATAATGGATCCCTGATCCAGCCTGGGATGCAGGGGTGTGCTCCCAGTCCACAGATTCCCCAGAATGGCAGCCGGGGGGGGGGGTCCCAGGTTCAGATCCCCTCACCCCTTTCCTCTTCAACCATGTCCCTGCTTGGCTCTACCACAGAGCAAAATGCATCAATAATACTCCAAGCAGGAGACAAGGGTGTGGAAGTAGAAAATCAAGTTATTGAGGCAGCCTCTGAGGAACCATTAACAACTAATGCAGTCCATCATACTACTTCTGTAACCAAAACAGATCTTCCTGAAACCCATGGGGCCAAAGAGTCTATCTTCTCACACAAAGCCTGTACAGCCTGATAACTCTAATAATCCCGGGGCCGGAGATATCCCCCCAACCTCCTACCAAACCCTTGTTATCTGACCTATTTAAGATTAATAAAGTTG
The DNA here is from genome assembly GCA_016271365.2 of Neoceratodus forsteri. NCBI lineage: Eukaryota > Metazoa > Chordata > Ceratodontiformes > Ceratodontidae > Neoceratodus > Neoceratodus forsteri. The sequence continues at coordinate 523,818,933 of JADMNL010000023.1, forward strand.
ACCCCCTGCCTCACAAGCATGCAGTCCACTTACTGTATAAAGGAGGCTTAGATCCTTGGCCTGATAGATAATATGTTGTGAAAACACTAATTAAAGATTCTTTCTATTTGTCCCCTGCAAATGTGTTTGCATTTATTCACATCTCAGGGGAGGATAACTTTGATATTAGCTTCCATACTCCACAATTGTTAGAATCTTTTTGGTACAAATATAACCAATTGACATTTTCCCCATTATGGACTCCTTTTATAGCAATACCATTGACTAAACCACTAATAAAGATGGTGACCATTATGTTCCGGAATGAGAGTGTGCCAGTAGGAGACATCTATCACTGGCTTCAGCAAAGATGTGAAGTTTTGAGTTCACCTGAAGCTATTCTTGATGGGGAACATTTTTGGACTGGGAGGTGGAAATTTAAAGTAAAGCTTTAACAAACAGAGGAAAGTATTTGCCATTTACCAAATTGTTTCTTTTTGGGATGGAATTGTGGTGTTTGTTTCTATGCTGGACAACCTAAGGCATGCTACCGGTGTGGCACATGAACACATCTCTCCAGTATCTGTGATAAATTACAGTGTAGCCTTTGCAATGAAGTGGGACATAACAGCTTTCACTGTGTAAACCACACTAGATGTAACCACTGTGAGGAATGTGGCCATTTATATCACGAATGCATCTGGGCGCCTGCTAATAAAACTGATTATCTTAACCCTGATGACCTTATAAATAAAGCTCAGGCTGATGCAGTGACACCACTGAAGACTCTTATACCTTCATCTCCACAGGAGCCAGAACCTCAGACACCTATACCGGATTCTACAGGGGGGCCCCTATGTAGGACAAATGAGAACACCATGACAGATGCACTTCTTCAAGCACTCTGTTACTCAGAATCTCAGGAAAAAGATCAAATGGAGGATCAAGCTGACATGCCCTCACCTCATTCATGGGTGACACCACAATCTCAGGGAAGATCCATAAGACTAACAAAAAGAGAGGAGTCATCACAGGACCTTGAAACTGAGAATCCATTTGGAGCTCTCACTAAACTGTCTTGGGGGGGAATCCGAGATGGATGAAGAAGTTTCTGTTTCTCCCTCCATGGTGGTAGACACTTCTCATCTAATAGAGAAACCATGAGGAAAAAAGAGAGGAGAAAAAAACATTAGGGGTTATGATGTAACTGATGCACCGTAGCAGTGTCCATTAATTGCTATAGCTTAAGAAATATTTAAAAATGGCAGGCTGTATTTTAGTTAGCTTAGGATATGAAGATTGACAGTTTATTAATGCAAGAAACATGGATGGGATCAGTTTCTCAAATGAATAGTTTCCAGTCAGAATGACCCTGGGGACCTTCTTATTGGTCCTTTGGTGAGGACAAGGCAGATGGCTTAGGGATTCTCTTTGCAGGCAATCGGTTTTAATTCTTTTGACTTATTGACCTTGTTCCTGGTAGGGCTTTAGCGATTGATGGTTATTGGGACAATAAACCATGTATGATACTAAACATTTACTGTATGCTCATCAGCTTAAGGCAGATAGGATAAAACTTTTTGAGAGCAGTCTACCCCTGTTAGTCACGGCTAAAATTATTATATTGGGTGGAGATTTTAACTGCCCGGTTATGGTCACAAAAAGTTCCAACATTAGAAAAAAACTTCTGTGATACTGTGGCCTTTAAAAAATGTGTTAATATGGTGGAATTAATTAACTGTGCAGACTCTCTAAAAACAGGTCTAACTTTTACATATAAAGGAGCTCAGTATACTACTCTAATCGACTACATTTTGAAACATTTAACAGTACAATCTACTGAATTTATTCCGGTTAAGTTTTCAGATCATTTGATAGTCAAAACCTACCTGGGAAGAAATTTAGATCATCCCATTTCCAGCTCTCATTGGAAACTAAATACTACTATGTTAGATGACCCCAACATAAAAAAAAAATATTAAACAAATATTGATTGCCTGGGCATCAGTTTTTGAGCTTTATGAAGATAGGGGAATTTGATAGTTTGATACTAAATCAGATATTCGACAATACCTTCAGTCATGTGGTAAAAACATTCTCGGTCCAAATTCTTTCAATATTTAAAAATTACGATCTCAATTTCAGTATTTAGTGTCCTTACCAACTCAGTTAACTACATCATTTTCTTCACAGATCCAGACTCTTAAAACAGAAATGAAAAATCTCATATATGACAGGGCAGGTTTGGTTCTATTAGGACAGAACTTACTTATGGTACAAAAACAACCACATATATAGACCCATGCGCAGCCTGCAAAATAAAAAGACATGCTGCCTCATTTTCCTCTTTACGGAATGATAATGGGAAAATGGTAACCTCCCCCAAGGAAATCACAAAAATTGTTATGCAATATTTGAAAACTACAAATATGCCTACTAACACCCCAGATCAAGATACTTCAAATTATCTATCTAACTTATCCCAACACCATTTTCAAGGATCAGAACTTGATCAGTTCACAGCCCAAATTTTGGCACAGGATATTTTGGAGGTCATCGGATCTTTAAAGGTAAAGGCTGCCCTGGGGCAGTACAGTATACCCTATGAATGTTTTTTTTTATTTTTTCATCTGAGTTGGCATTATGTTTGGAAAAAGTTTTTGATTATTTTTTAAATATAAAAAAAGTCCCTAGTTACTTTACTAAAAGTATATTTATCTTTTTATTTAAATCAGGTGATAAGCTTATTTGCAATTGGAGACTTAGCAGTCTCTTAAATTCCGATTTCAAAATTCTGTCTCAAATCTTATACCTTTGGCTAAGGAAGTTAGCAGCATCTGTCATGCACCTGGTACAATTTTGCAGGTTATCAGACAGATCCATTCATCAACCCCTGATTATACTTAGGGAAATATGGGAATTTTTTTTAATAGAACATGGTGTACAGGTTTTTTTTTTTATTTTATTAGACCAACAGAAGGTGTCTGACAGGGTCAATCATGCCTTTTTGTTTAGGGTTTTAAAAGCTTATGGTATTCCAGACACTTTAATCTCCTGGCTATGTGTATTATATAATAACACAATTCTCTGTCCTGTTATTCTATGTCAAATAGGCCCTGAAATCAAAGTGTGGGAAGGGGTACATCAGGGCTGCCCTCTAAGTCCACTATTATATATATTTTCCCTGAATCCTTTAATAGAGAAAATCACTCTGAACAATTCTAAAGAGGAACTTTCTGGTTCATCTAGAAACAACGAAACCAAAATTCTAGCATATGCGATGATATCTGCCATCTATTGAGAAATACAACCAGTATTTATGAAGCCCAGCAGGAATTTGACTTATTTTCTAAAGTCTCCCATGCAACTCTTATTATAGAAAAATGCAAACTATTGCCCTTAGGACCCTATAGGTGCCCTCAATCTCATATTGCAGGCTTCCATATAGTTTCTGAGCCTATTAACATTTTGTGACTAAGGTTTGGTTCCTCAGATATGGCTCAACTTAATTGGGAAATTGCTTTAAACAGCTATACTTGTCTTTTGCTCCTGACCAGGCTAGTGTGCTCTCAGTATTTAATAACTGTCTAGTTGAAATCCAGGACTAGATTATTTCGAGCTGGTTGAAACTGAACTTGGGAAAGACTGAGGTTATGGTGGTGGACCCAGGTCACAGGATAGAGAGGTTGAAGATGGATTGGCCATCTGGAATATATCTGGAGGGTGAGCAGATCCTTACCTCTGAATGGGTGCATGACCTTGGAGTCGTGCTAGATGATGGGCTGACCCTCCATCATCAGGTGTCGGCAGTCATCAAGTCGACCTTCTACCATCTGCAGAATACTGCCAGGGTCAAGCACCTTGTTCCATCCAGTGACCTGCCGGTATTGGTCCACACCTTTGTGACCTCTCGGCTTGACTACTGCAACTCCCTTTATCTAGGGCTTCCTGGGGTTGATATCCACCGCTTGCAACTAGTGCAGAACGCTGCTGCTCATCTATTAACAGGGGTACCTAGGAGTTTGCATATTATTCCTGTGCTGCGCGATCTGCACTGGCTGCCAATTCAGTGGCGGATCACCTTTAAGGTAGGCTTGTTGACCTGCAAAGCCCTACACGGTCTTGGTCCTGACTATTTGAAAGAGCTCCTGATTCCTTACAGCCCTGTGCGACAGCTCCACTCGGCTGATGAGGGGTTGCTGGAGATTCCGAGGGTTATTCTGAAATCCTCTGGGGCCTGTGCATTTGCTTTTGCAGCCCCAACCCTCTGGAATTCTCTGCCCCATCTGCTCTAGGAGTGTACGACTGTTGGGGGCTTTAAGCAGGCACTGAAAACTTTTTTGTGGACACTGGCATTCCCAGAAATATAATGGATTTTACTGTTTTATATTTATTGTAATATTTGATCATCATGTTTCTTAATGTAAGGCACCTTGATATTTGAAAGGCGCCCTATAAAATAAAGATTATTAATATTATTATATGTGAAGCAAAAGTAAACTCATGGAAAGGCTCAAGAGGGTATTTATTATAAAGCAATTTTTACTTCCCTGTTTGCTCTATGTAGGTGCCATTTTTCCACTCCCTTTGGTTTTTGAAACCAAAATTTATAGTATTTGTTTTTTAATGCTTTGGGGAAGTCGTGTGAATCCTATTAAATGGGGATTTACATATTTGCCTAAAGAAAAAGGAGGCGTTGGGATGGTTGATCCAGTATTTTTTTTTCACTCCTTATTTTGGGCTCATTCTTTAAAACTGTCACTTTAGGTACGTGGCTCCCTCACTTATCTGGGGTTGGTTAATAATCTTCTGTTTTTTTTTTTTAACAAATGGATTGATTCCCCCTAAAATTTTCAAAATATTTACAAATACCTAAGTATCTTAAATCTTCTGTTCAGAAACTGCATAAATGGAATATTTCCTTGGGGCAGCTATGCAGCACGTTGCTAATTGGGAATCTCCTCCCACTGTTTAATTCAGTTGTCTAGGTTACTCAAATGTATTATTTATCTATTTTCTGTATTACATAGCAACCTTATGTTTTGTGTTAACTGTCAAGTTTTTGTTATGTCTCTGCTGTTTTACATCCTGATGTGGAACCTTTGTAAAATGCACTGGGTCATAATGTAGTAACGCTTAATAACGTGTGGTATTATATGAAGAAACCGGACCCGTCGCTCTCCGAGTTGGACCCCGGAGTTGGAATCTGTATTGGAGGGGTGAAACAACCCCGTAAGAAGTGTAGGGGAAGAGCCTCACAGAACAATAAATAAAAGAATGCGGCAACGGGACAGTTGCACGGCATTCTGCCATGAGACATATGACCCCGCACTTTGTAAGCAGAAATATACTCAAAGATTGTTTCCAAATATACAAATAAACAACAAATAAAAAATAAATTTCCGAAACTTTTGGCATCCTTCCATCGGAAAGAACTTTATGCCCATGTTTTGGAAACCATTGCTCCCATTGTTCCAGAATTTAAAAACTGTAACCCAAATAACAGAGAGAAAGTCAGACACATTCCCCCTGAAATGTGGGAGGTTCTGTGGCTTAGTGCATATGGCAAGCTAAATGTTAGGGGGAACAGTAAACACAAACCTATGGAAGAAAGATCCTGCCCTTATACAGACTGCTCAGCATCTGAAGAAACTATGGAGCATTTTACTTTAGATTGTGCAGATTCGCAAAGTTTGTGGAAATTTTTAGCACAAACGTGGAAATTATCCTTGTTACAAAACTTAACTTATGACGTACTGATGCTAGGTACTTATCCTAGTTTTTTAACAAACTTTCACACAGGGACCCTTTCAGTATTCTTTGCAGTATTGAAATTTTATCTTTGGCAGGCCAGGGTCCAGTGGGTCATAAGGCAACAATGAATGTCTTTGTCTAGTTTCAAACTTTTATGTGAAAGAGCTTTGTTTGAAATATATGAGGGGGATCCAGCATTGCGTCCACTACATAAAGTTAAAATATGATGGAAAGGACTTACTTTTTTTCTGAAATATAAGTAAATGCTAAATGCTTTCATTTAGCTATGGTTTTCTGTACAGAATAAGTAGCATTACTGTATGTTTTCCAGGTTATGAGATCTGAGGTATTTTTGCTTGCCTTGAGTTCTGTTATGTATTCTATGAATTGTGTTTTGTTTCCCTCAATAAAAAACTCCCCTGCTCTTTCCGAGAAGTGCCATGGGATCTTTAACATCCACCTGAACTACCACCAGAACAGGCAAATGGGATGGCGGTTTAATGTTGCATCCGAAAGATGGCACCTCAGGAATGCAGCAGTCCCCTCGTGCTGCACCACAGTGTCAGTATTGTGATTTAACCCAAGTGCCTAGTGTGGGTGTAGAACCCACAGTCTTCTGATCTTTCAGCCTCAGAGGCGAGTATGCAACCTGTGGAGCCACTGACACTGCTAATCCTTTCCATGAGTTTGCTAAGGTGGGGAAGCAGGGATATGGGCCTATAATTATCTGCAGACAGCGGATCCCCTGCTTTAGAGATAGGTATCTCCCTTGCATGCTTCCAGGAGTCTGGCATGGTGGAGGTAGTCAGTGCCAAATTGAAGATGGAGCTGAGGGGTTTTAGGATGGCTGGGGAGATTAGCTAGAGCATGGCTGGGAAAAAGCCATTACTACCAGGACTGCTGCTGCTAGGTAGACTCTTTAGAAGCTTGGCAGTGTCTTTGGAGGGGATAGCCCACAACTAGAAAGGTGCAGTGTGAGAGTTTGTGGGTGGTGAGATGGTGGACAGCTTAGGAAGGATAGGCCCATGGGTGGTAGGAGTCTGGGTAGGCAGCTTACTAAGGTGGGATGACAGGTCCGATAACTTTTTATTAAATGCCTGGGCAACCTCAATGGGATAAGTTAGGTGGCCAGAGGAAGTGTCCAGATGGATGGCAAAGGATTGGCTACCCAGGTGCAGCACAGAGACAATTGCACCCCAGAAGTGATGTGGGTCCCCCGAGGCAGTCCCTCTGTTGGTTCTAGAAAAAGTGATGTTTTTGAGCTAAGGCAGCCTGTTTACATCTGTTATACAGGTACCTGTAATTATTTCAGCTGGTGGGGGAGTGGGCCACTTTGTATTCTGACCACAATCTATCCCTATTCCTCATCAAGGTCAGGAGGTATGTAGAGACCCAATGAGTGCAGCCACCCTTAACTCTCCAGGTAGTGAAGGGAAAGTGCTGATCTTGCAGCCATAGGAGTGCAGCAGTGAAAAAGGCCATTGCCTTGGACACATCAGAGAGAGCATAGAGGGCTGATCAGTTTATTTTCTTAACATTATCAAGGAGGGCGGGGATGTCAGGCTGTTTGAAATTGTAGGAAAGAGAGGAGTTGGGGGGTTTGGTCTTAGTGGACCAGACCATATAGATGGGGGAGTGATCACTAATGGCATCTGACAGAGTCCCCAACAGAAGCACCTTCTCCGCTCTATTAGTGAAAATCCAGTTGAGGAGAATGTGATTTAGGGTCCGTTTGTAGTGTCTGGTGGGAGTGGTGAAGATTTAAACCAGATTATGTTGTTTTAACAGATTGAAATAGTCAGATTCCTGGGCACTTAGCCAGTTCAGGTTGAAGTCCCCAAGAAGGATATAGTCCCTGGGGAGGAAGAGGCTACCCAGGCCTTCAAGGTGTGATGTGAGACCTCAAGTACTACCTGTTACGAGATTATAGCAGCACCCCACGTATATCTTTTTGGCAGCACCAATAGTAATCTCAGTAATGAGCTGGGAACTAGGGGATCTTGGGCCAGATGAGTGAAGGACAGGAGCAGCAGTGAGAGGCTCCCTGATATAGAGAACTACACCACCACCCTTTTTTTTTGCCTAGCCTATCTTGCCTCAGCAGGGAGTACCCAGACTGGTTATATGCTGCATCAGGAAGGTGGGGTTTGAGCCATGTTTCAGAGATGCCAAGGACATGAGGTTTGTATAAGGCTACCCAGGGATCAAGCTCCGTAAATTTAGACGGGGGGCTGCAGAGGTTTATGTGGGCAATTCTCAGCCCACAGGATGAGGACCACTCATTATTGGTGCAATTAATGGAGATATAAGATGGGCCTGGGTTGCTCTCAACATCAACTGCCGTGAGCAGCAGCGGTGATTGAGACAAACTGTAAGGGTACGACAGGACGTAGGGGCACAGGGTAATGGAGTGCAGGAAAGATCCCGGCAATCAACATTCAAGTTTGGATAGTAAGGCATAGAAGAGGTGGCCCATGGGCGTGAGCTGCCATCTAGTTACCGGAGCAGAGGGGGCATCCGGCCTGAAGACATGTGCAAAATGGGAGAGGCACTTTTGGTCAATGGCAAGTACAGAGGCACCAAGATCAACAATCAACAGGGTGCAGAGCAGGGAGGCTGCCAGCAGGGGGCGTAAGACTAACTTCATGTTGGTGGTTAAGAGCAAGAAAACCTCCTGCTGAGCTATCTGGGAAGGCAGATCAAAAGTTAAGGTATGCTACATGCAGTAGGATAGCTGCTCTCCTAAGATGGCCTAGTGGTTTGGGGTGACCACCTCTGGAGTGAAGGATTAGCTGTTCAAAACCTGCGGCAGGTTCAACATGAATTAATGGATGAAAACCCAGTGAAGGGATAAAAATATAATACTGCAGGATTACCTTTAGCCTAAGAGCAGGAAAGAAATAAGAGTCGGAACGGTGATTCCTAGTGGCCAGGGATTATAAGATGCTGCAGAAGAGTGACTGAATTGCTCAAGTAATCAAAGGATTAGGGGCTACGTTGCAGATTCTCTGGTGGCCAGGTAGTACAACATGCAAATGGGAAATCAAACACACACTCAATATATATATATATATATATATATATATATACAGTTAATACAATTAAAAATAATTCATGCAAGCAGCCAGGAAAAATCAAAAATCAAGCACAGTGAAATCAGCTCTAGAAACAAGTGAAAATTCAGGGGCAGCTCAGAGTACAGGGAGAGGATTCACACTCTTGTAAATTTAAATGGCACCAGATTTGAAAATCCTTGTGTTCGAACCCGCCCCTTCGGGGCTTCAGGGATGGACAGCTGGGCAGGCAGGCAGCAGGCACTAGGAGCCACTGGATGAGACTTGGGGCCCGGTAGGGGGCTGAAGACAAGCCTTCTGGGCTTCAGGGATGGCAGCTGTGCAGGCAGGCAGCAAGCGCTAGGAGCTGCCGGACGAGATTTGGGGCCTGGTAGGAATCTTGGGATGATGGTCCATCCAACCAGTTAAAGTTTGCAAAGTTTGCTTACTTCCAAACTAATTCAGCCTAGTTGAACTGTAGAAAACCACTGCATTACTGGGAGAATTAATTCCTTTTGGCCGGGGCACATGAAACAAACAAAACAGCAGAACAGTGTAGCAATCAATCAATCAATCAATCACTTTATTTAACCAGGCGAATACACCGTTGAGCAAGCTCATTTTCAAAGTGGTCCTGGACACTTATACAAACCAAAAAGAAGAAGAAAAAAAAATTAGAATACAATGCAGTACAGTACATATATACAGGTAAGGTATACTTGACAATAATACAAACTTTGAACACGTAGGATCATAAGTCTCCTAGCACTGGCATGCCATGGTATGGCAATGTGCAATACATATTATGTTTCACAGAAAAAAAGAGAGTAGCCCGGCATCCTGGGATCTCTTCAATGAAATGGTAGCAGATCGGGAAAGGGCAGGTGGGGGGGGGTAGAGGAGGGAGAAGATAAGGTAAAGAGGGTCAGGGTAAGGTAGCCCACAGTGAAGGTTACTGGTTCCAAAAATGTTTCTAAAACAATTAATTTATATAAGGTCTATATGTAGGCCCAAACCTTTGAGCAACAGCCCACATGTGAAGGCTATTGGTTCACATAAGTGGTGCTCAGATGGATCTGCACCAATCTGAATCCACCAAATACCTGCCCTTTGCAGCAGGATAGTGCATCCGCCGGATCCCACCCCTATCTGCCTATGGATCTGGCCGTTGGATCCCTGGTCAGTTCCCATGTTATCTGATGGCTGGATCCAGGGATCCGGCATTGGATCCAGGGATCTAATAATGTATCCCTGGATCCAGTGCCAGATAGTGCAGGATCCAACCTGGGATCCGACCTCCGTATTCAGCCGGATGCTGGGACGAATCCCATTCAAATAGTGCCGCCATCCGCCAGATTACTGGCAGCACTATCCTAGCAACACTAGTTCACATTATGTCTGTTTTGACATTGAAAAATGTGGATGAGGTATCCTGTAAATTACTATTAAATTATTTATATTTTATTATAATTATTTTTTATTAATTTTTTTATATGCTGAGAAAACATAATTCATGATGGAGGAAAATTAAATGTTTGCAATATGAGGTGACTGTCTATGTTGGTTAACATGCTAAAGATTAAGAATGCAAGGGCACACAATGTGAAAAGACTATTGGTTTCAAAACCTATGTCCATTCAAACACTGCCACACATGGACGAGGCTTATCATTATTCCAAGGATAGGTGTTGCACACAGATTAGTAACCAAGTTTGCCCCCCACCCCCATTTTTTTTTTAATATTAATCCTATGCCAGCCCAAACATCTGAGCCTACAGAGCAGGAGCCTGCAGTGTCCAAAGGCTACTGTTTCCAATAATTATGTCTATTTGGATGCTGGCAAATGTGGCTGAGGTTTCCTGTAAATAAATAGATTATTGTATGTAACCACCCCACTCCCCAAAGTGGGTGCTTACCCTTTGGCTCTATGCAGCCAAGCCCTTGCCATGGTCATTGCTTCTTCTGGTCATGGGGACTTAGACTACCATGCTGGAGCTACAGCAGAAGTAGGAGGGAAGACGAGCCCCGGAATTTTTTTGTCACATCCTATGCTATTAGTTCAGTGGCTGTTACTGTACATCAAGGAAACTGTCTGCCACTGATGGAGGAGGGTGTCGGCACTCGTGATGATCGAGAAATCATCCCCATCACTGCCCCATTCCAAACAGACTACAAAGTGCAACCACACTAACAGAATCTGGGGGCCTTGATACGTTTGTACCCAGAGCTTTGAAAAACAATATTTGGAACCAGTGACCTTTAAACTATAAATGTGGCAGCCAACTTGACACTTCTGGCCTCTCTTACTATGGCAACAGTGTCAGAGGCCTGCATAACAGCCAGCTGGGCTCAGAAGCCTGCACAGGAAACACAGAGGGCTCTGAGACATCAGAGGACTTCACTGTTTGCCCAGAAGTGAGGCAGTCAACTAACCTTTGATTGGCAGCCAGAGAGATTCTCCCAGCTTTGACAGGAGACTTTCGCCAATCAGGAGGATCTGCACTCATGGTAAGACTGAGTAATCTTCCAGCACATCCTCAGTCTGTTGTTTTTATTTTTTTAATAAAGATCTTTACTGTATTTTCTTTTTTTTGTCGGGACACAATACATACATTTATCCTGAGCGAACCCAGGATCCACACACCCAAAACTGGTTGTGTAACCTATGCACAATAATAACTATATACAATCACAGCTAATGGGGTCGAGCCTCCAATACAGTTACCAGTTCAAGTAGCATCTGTATCCTAGTGTAACACTGTCATTGTTTAGCTAGGCCCATCAAGGGGAAACCCCTGTAGTAAAGGTTACAGAAACCCGAAAACTGACAAAGCCTAAGCCTCCATCTATGGATCAGTACACCCAGGAGGTGGCCCCCAGCTGTGTCCCCTGTAAAGAGAGAGAGAGAGACAGTCCCCCCCACCCCAAGAGCAAAGCAGACTATAACCCTGTCTTAAAACCTTATCACAAGTACCAGCTTAGTTGAGGATCACTTGAATATGATAATGCAGTTAGAGCTAAAGATAACTAAAATACATCTATATAAAACATTGTATTCCTCAAATTGTTTTCTTTGCTAATCACAACCTGACAGACAGACCTGTGTTCCAGCATTTGTAGCCTGCAGTGAATAAATGGCTTCTAAAGTCGACCATCTTTTGTTATACAGCCCTTTTCCACCCTCGAAATGCATATGCCTCTTTATTTTTTCCAGAGCCCAGAGAAGGTCTTTTACCCATTGTGTATAGGTGCAAATACACTTGTCCTTCCTATGCTTCAATATAAAAGCTTTGACCATTGCGGACATCAAGGAATGATGGTATTTGGGTGTGGCACCTGATACGTTTGACATGTCACCTAATATACAAATTTCAGGCAATATAAATTCTGAATAGTCCAAAAGAGGGTCCATGTGTTGCTTAATTGCAACCCAGAGAGGCCCTATTTTATTACACTCCCACAACACATACAGAATATCTCCTGCACCCACACCACATCTAAAACACAGATCTGTCTGTCTGAGTCAACGATTACATAGTTTCCTAGGGGTAAAGTAGATATTAGAAGCTATTCATTAACTGCATAATCTTGTATTTGGGTATGGGTATATACTTGTTACATTTCCAAATGTCCTCCCAAGTAGGCTTCAAAGGGGCAATATTCTGTCCCAATATAAGACCCTTGTGGGAGAATTTGGGCTAATATAGTCCAAAAGTACCTTATAGACTTTCGAGAGGGAGTTCAATAAAGGCTCTACCTCCTTTAGATTGTCCCACGTGAACGGGTTCTCAGGGGGATCCCCTAGCTTTCTCAATACCCTCTCTAACATTTTAGTAAGCTGTAGCCATCTGTAAAAGTGCATTGCAACACACTCAGGCGGAAGAGTCACTCCATTGTCTGTTATAACATCCCTTAAAGTTAGGTTCCCCAGCTGATCTGTCCAACGCTTAGTAATTACCTGACCCCCAATCAATATATTGGGATTACCCAGCACAGGTTGAACTCGGGTCCTCATTTGATTTTTTCTCTGGGTAGGAGTAAGATAGAACCACCAGGCCATTGCTGATTTAACAATTGGAGTCAAGGTTGCTGTTTTAAGGCATTTATCTGGTGCAGCAAAAACCATCGCCTCTGGCGAGAGGCCTAAATCTTTTAATATTTGCCTTTCAATTTGTAGCCATATTGGAGTGTATGTCTGTCCCTGCACCGTTCTAACCCAACAACACATAATACCCAATTGACCTGCCACATAATATAGATGGAGATTGGGTAACTTTATCCCCCCCTTGTTATGCGGTAGGCACAGTATACTATGTTTCTTTCTAGGGGGCTTAGAGTTCCAGAGAAATGCAGCCATCAGTTTCCTAATTTTTATGAACCAGAGGGGAATGCTATATGGGGCTAAGTATATTGGATACAATAGCCTTGGCAACAAGCTCATTTTAACTAATCCCAGTCTAGCTGCAAAATTCAAAGGGAGCTTATTCCATCTGAATGTGTCTCCTCTAATTGCTAACATAACCTTATCCATATGTGTTGCTGCCCCGGCCTCCATACTAGCTGTAATCCATATACCCAAATATTTAATTCCTTCTATCGCCCATTGGATCTGGAGTGGTACAAAATCTGCTCTGGATACATGCGGTGTTAATGGAAGAATCTGAGTTTTATTTAAATTTAGTTTGTAGTTCGAAACATTGGAAAATTGTTCTATGATTTCGATTGTTCTGCTGAAGCTAACTGCCGGTTCCTTTAAATGTAAAAGTTTATCGTCTGCAAAGACCGAAAACTTCAGCTCCCTCCCCGCTGTTATAATCCCCTTTATATTAGCATCTTTATTAATAGTGATTAACAGTGGTTCCAGGTATATGTTAAACAAAATTGGCGAGAGGGGGCATCCCTGCCTGGTCCCATTTTCTAATTGGATCTCCTGTGAGACAAAACCATTACACAGTACCCTAGCCGTAGGAGTTTCACATAAGTTCTTGATGCGTCTGAGAAGGCCCTCAGGAAAACCCATCTTCTTCATCGTAGCAAATAAAAATGAGTGAGAGACCCTATCGAAGGCCTTCTCTGCATCTAAAGATATCAGGGCTAAGGGTAGTTGGGAGTCTGGCACATAGCTAAGTATGTGATGGATTTTTCTAAGGGCGTCATGTGCCCCCCTGCCTGGTATAAATCCTACCTGTTCGGGACTAATTATGGCGGTCATGCTGGACTAGCCTTCACCTAGTCTCTACCTCGCTTTTGTTTTAATTTGGTTTCATTTGTTTTAATACGTTGTATACATTTTACATGTTTAGTTTTATTTTTTAGTTTTTACATTCGTTTTAGCAGTGTTGTGTTGCGCGTTTATGTTTTGCTTTGCTGCTACCGTCTCCGCGTGGTTGAAGGATCGTCGATGGGGGAATTGTTTCCTTCTTTAGTTGACTGTTGTTTCACTCTTTCCTACAGCAGCTTTATTCAAATATTTTTCGCTCTTGCTTCAGAGAATCTAGCAAGCAAATTCCTGCTGGGATTTAGATTTGGCTGCCATCCCATCGCTTTTGCAGCTGCTCTCTGGTGTTATTGTGTGTAGGAGTTTTGGGATACGACAGCAAATTCCCGTTGGGATCCAGATTTTGTTGCCATTTCATCGCCTTTGCAGCTGCTCCTTGGCGCCTCTGTGTGGGAGCTTCAGGAAATGAGCGAGGAACTTCTGCTGGGAATCAGATTTTGCTACCAGTTTACCGCTTTGCAGCTGCTCCCTTAGCGTTTTCTGTGTGTGGGAGTTTTCGGCTCAATTGAATGTTTGCTGGCCCCAGTCCCAGGGATTAATGGTTATCATTCGATACAGGATGTATTCTTTTTTGACGCTGGATGTATTGTGAAGGTTTCTACAGTGTCGTACTTGGCAAAGACCTGGACTAGTTGGTGTCATTTGCTGTGACTGCTATATGACTTTGGGCATGAAAGAATAATTTGTTTGCCTTAGATGTATCGTAAGTACTAGGACTCGATTTATCATCGTCGTCCTCTGTTTCTCTGGGTCTCTAAATTTGACTTTAAGCTGTGTCCAAGGTTTCCTGGGGTAATATTGCCACATTGTTGGTCTTGGTTTTGGGAGATTATCCCCCCCCCCTTTTCTCTTTTCCTGGGCATTTGGTGTTGTGCTGTCTGGGACCAAGCAGGAGCCTCTCCTGTCCCTTCAAGGAGTTGGGGTTATGGGGGCTTCTAAGTACTCTAGGGCCGGCCTTATTCGTCTGGTCTGGGGGTATCTGAAGCTGTGGGTCTCAGTGGTGTATAACTCGGCCTTATTAGGCAGTTTGGGGGTGTTGTGGGGGGGGCCTCCTGTGCCCCACAGCTAAGTCGATAACTATCTTCAACTTTACAAGAGACATTTTTTTCCTTTCATCCATGAATTTGCACTGAGTCTGCATACTGTTGTTCTTTGAATGTATATTTAGAATATTTTGGATTTTGTCTTAGTTTATTGCAACACTACTGATTTTTTATTGGATGGACAGTGTGCGCAGTGAGAGGGCCTCACTGTCCTTACATAGTTGGACCTTTCAACACTATATTCATTGGCAGTGAGAGTGCCTAAAAATAATTGCAATTTCATTTTTTGGATCCTGTTTCATCATATGAAGGACAGTGTGTGCAGTGAGAAGGCCTCCCTGTCCTATATATTTGGATTCTTTAATAATTGCTTACAGATTATTTATGGTTGTGTAGTTTGTAGGTTTTATTAGTTTTGTTTTGTTTATTTGGTTTTGGATTATGTTATTGGGTGGGTTTTTAGTCTAAGTGTAATTGTGGGTATTTTATTTAAGAGGTATTCAGGATTTTTATTTATCTGTTCGCAGCTAGTTTGTTTCCCGCTTTTGTTATGTGTTGTTTAGTTACCCCGGTCTTGCATTATTCGTCTTCCGACCTCCACGCCCTTCGCCCTTTTTGCCCTCCTCCCCTCCCATTTTTCACCTACCAGCACTGTCGGGCGCTTGGTATTGCTCGTAGGAGGTGGGGTGGGAGCGTGGTGGGGGTCGTGGACGCGGTAGGGCGAATGAACGGACCTTTCGTATAGGGGTGGCTAAGCCCAGAAGACGCCCTGGGGCGAAATGGAGCCTAGAATGTGGTCATCCATGTCTAGTCTCCATACCCAATAGCTCCACCTACTTGGATGGGCAAGTAGTCGGGACGGCTCCGGAGCCCTGTCCAACTCGGGCGGTGTTGTGCAATGCCAGATCTGTCAAAAACAAATCAGCCGTTATTTCTGATTTTGTTGGGACAGCAGATCTGGCTTGCATCACTGAGACCTGGCTGGATGGAAATGCTGGCCCCATTTTGGAGGCGACTGTTCCAGCTGGGTACTCGGTGATTCACCGCCCGAGATTGGATCGCGGGGGGGGGGAGTAGCGGTCTGTTTCAAGACCAGGTTGGGACTCACGTGTGTACCAGTTGAGGAAGCTGAATCCTTTGAGTGTACCATAGTGGCTGGTGTGGGTTGCAGGATAGCCCTCGTCTACCGTCCACCAGGAGACAAGAGACGATTCCTGCAGGAAGTGGCAGACTTCGTCGCTGATATGGCGTTGGAGTCGCCCAGACTGATGGTTCTGGGCGACTTCAATGCCTGGGTCGATGACGAACTTTCTGCCTTTGGTCAGCACTTCCTCCAGTTGATGACATTACTGGGCCTTACAGAGATTGTTTCCTCAGCCACTCATAATCATGGTCACTCTTTGGATTTAGTTTTTCTCCTGGGGATTGAGGCCTCTGATTTGGTGGTGGAACCTGTCAGTTGGTCTGATCACTACACCGTGGGCTTCAATTTTTGTGCTCCCCTTTCGTAGGTCTGCCCCGTGGAGATGGTTCGATACCGCCCTTTACGGGATGTGCGCCCTGAAGACTTGATGGCGGTGTTGAACCTCTCAGAGTTTCCGATTGCCAGTTTGGGCCCAGAGGCCATGGTTTTGGCTTATAATCAGGCCATTTCCTTGGCCCTGGACTCAATTGCTCCTGTCCCTGTTCGTCCCCTCTCTCTCCGCCCTCGGGCACCATGGTTCGATGGGTCCTTGAGGGAGTTGCAACGTGTGGGACGACGGTTAGAGCGCCGTTGGAGGAAATCTGTTCTAGATGCCGACCGCCTTAGTTTGGAGGAGCATTACTGGCTCTACCAATCAGAGATCTCCCATAAGAAGGCAGCATTCCTGTCCAGGGAGATCTCTGTTGCTCAGAATCGACCGGCTCAGCTCTTCAGAACTGTGGACAGGCTGTGCAACCAGCCTGTCTCCAGCTCCGTTGAGCCTTTTCACAAAAGGAGTGGGACGAGATCGCTCAATTCTTTGCGAATAAGGTTGCCGACATCAGATCCGAGATCCATCTGACACACTCTAAGGGGGAAGCTGTTGGTTGGCGTTTGGTCACGGAATCCTCTGCCTCCTGGTGTTCCTTTGACCTGCCGACGTTCAGTGATATTATGCGGATCATCCAGGGGATGCGCCCTACGTGCTGTAGTTTAATCCGGGTCCTACCTCCCTGATTTTGGGGTGTGTTGAGATCATTGGCCTGTTTCTGGTTATAATAGTCTGGTGCTCCCTAGAATTGGGTGAGTTTCCTAGCTCCCTAAAGGAAGCTGTGGTGACTCCCTTTTTGAAGAAGGCTTCTTTGGACCCAGATATTTTTTTCCAACTACAGACTGATCTCTAACCTTCCCTTTATCAGGAAGGTTATTGAGAAGGTAGTGGCAAACCAGCTGGAGGACCATTTGACCATCCATAATATCTATGAACCTCTCCAATCTGGTTTTCGTAAGAGGCATAGTACCGAGACTGCTCTTGTTCGGGTGCTCAGTGATCTCTTGATGGTGAGAGATCAGAGGAACTGCTCTATCTTGGTCCTCCTTGATCTCTCTTCAGCCTTTGACACTGTAGACCATGGGGTTCTGCTCGAGCATCTGGAGTCCATCTGTGGACTGTCTTGTACGGTGCTCAGATGGTTTTCATCTTTTCTATCTGGGAGAACGCAGAGAGTTGTGTCGGGAATTTTTTCCTCTGACCCTTTTTCTCTGCAGTGTGGTGTCCCCCAGGGCTAGGTGCTTCCCCATGTTGTTTGCAGTGTACATGCTGCCCTCGGAGACATTGTAAGAAGAGTGCGGGCTGAGGTTTCACTGCTATGCTGATGATACCCAGCTCTACCTGTCTTTTGCCCCCGACCAAGTTAGTGCTCTCTCGGTATTTAATAGCTGCCTTGCTGAAATCCAGGACTGGATGAATGTGAGCTGGTTAAAGTTGAACGCCGGTAAGACTGAGGTTATGGTTGTGGACCTGGGTCGTGGGACAGGGGGGTTAGGGTCTGGTCAGTCCTCTGGCGTATTGCTGGGGGATCTGATCCTTACCTCTGAATGGGTGCGTAACCTGGGAGTGGTACTTGACGACGGGCTGACTCTTCGTCATCAGGTGTCAGCAGTCGTTAAGTCCACATTTTACCATCTTAGGAACATTGCCAGGGTGAAACACCTTGTTCCGTCCAGCGATTTACCCGTGTTGGTCCATGCTTTCGTGACATATCACCTTGACTATTGCTACTCCCTTTACTTGGGGCTTCCTGGGGTTGATATCCGCCGCTTGCAGCTAGTGCAGAACGCTGCTGCAAGGTTAATGACAGGGGTGACTAGAAGGACACATATTACCCCTGTGCTGTGCGATCTGCACTGGCTGCCTCTACAGTGGCGGATCACCTTTAAAGTAGGTCTTTTGACCTTCAAAACCCTGCACGGACTTGGCCCTGACTACTTGAAAGAGTTTCTGATTCCTTACCGCCGCTTGCGACAGCTCCGTTCTGCTGACGAGGGGTTGCTAGAGGTTCCGAGGGTTACACTGAAGTCTTCTGGGGCTAGGGCCTTTGTGTTTGCGGCCCCAACCCTCTGGAACTCTCTGCCTCGCCGGCTTAGAGAATGCACGACCATGGAATCCTTTAAGCGGGATTTTAAGACTTTTTTGTGGAGCAAGGCTTTCGTGGATTGATGCTGCTGTGAATGTTGATTTTATATGTATATTTTGATTTTATGATTCATTTGTACAGCGCCTTGGTGCTTGAAAGGCGCTAAATAAATACAGTTTTATTATTATTATTATTAACATTCAGAATTCTGTTAGCAATAATCCTAGTTAGGATCTTAATGTCTTGATTCATCAAGGCTATAGGCCTGTAACTGCCAGGTAAATCCCTAGGTTTGCCCGTTTTCGGAATTATAGTAATGTATGCCTGATATAGAGGGGGATGGGACACACCCTCTTGCATTATATGACTATAGAGATCCTTCAGTAGGGGAAGAATAGTAGAGAGATGTGTCTGATAAAACTTAGCCATAAGGCCATCTGGCCCCAGTGTTGTTTTACCAGAAGGCAGAGATTGTACTACTTTTATGATCTCAGCTTCTCTTATAGGAGCTTCCAACTCCTTCACCTGTATGGGGTCCAGCTCTGGTAAGGGTATGCTATCTAAGAATGTCCTAATTTCCTCCTCCCCAGCAATTTGTCCTGTTTGGTAGATTTCTTTATAATAGGATACAAAAGCATCTGCCATGTTCTGAGGGTCTGTTAAGGTTATCCCCTTATGCCATATGGATGTGACTGTTCTAGCCGCTTCCCATTCCCTAACTCTGGCTGCTAGGAGCTGGCCAGGCATGTCTCCCTGTAACAAATATTTAGCTTGTATCTTTTCCAACCAGAATTCTACTTTCCTATACATAATATCTGTCATCTCCCCCCTCAAACTTATAAGTTTGTTATCTATTTCTATAGTTGATCCTTCAAAAGGAGCCAAAGATTCAGTTGCCCCCATTATAAACTCCTCCTTAGCATGTCTCAATCTATTGCTCCATGCAGCATATCTCTATGCTACACTTGCATACAAGACCTTACAGGTTGGCCACACTAGATGCTTATTCTGAAGTGTAGGCAATTGCTTCTGTATTATCTCCAGTAGGGCCTCAACAAGTTTACTTCATTGACCTCTCTGCCAGTAAGGAGTTGTTCAGTTTCCATCTATATGGCCTAATAGAAACAGATATCGGCTCCCAAGTCAGTTGAATTGGGGAGTGATCTGACAAGAGTCTACACCGTTTTGTCACCTCCTTAACCTCCCTAAGTGCCCCGCTATTGACCAGAAAAAAGTCAATTCTAGAGTGGCTCTTATGAGCCGCCGAGTAAAATGTCATATTATTGTCCCCTGTTGAGTGAGTCCGGATTGGATCCACTAGGGCAGAAACCTCCAATAGTTTATTCATGGCCAATTGAGCCCTAGACGGTTGCCCTCTAGACAGTGGCATCCTATCCTCACAATTATTTAGGCAGAGGTTCCAATCCCCCGCTAAAATGAGGGGTTGCGAGGAAAATAAAGTAATATCCAGCTCAAGTAGAGCAAAAAAGTCTGGATTGGGGGGGGTTAGACCATATATGGAAGCCACCACTAACTCCTTACCTAAAATAGTACCAGATATGTAAATCCCTCTGCAGTCCTCCCTCGTTGTCACCTGTGCGATGGAGTATGGACAGGTTTTCCCTATTAGAATCACAACACCCCCTGAGGCTGTTTCCTTACCTACCCCATAAACCTGACCCACCCACATCCGCTTGAGAAAATTCAGTTCCTCCGTCAATAAGTGGGACTCTTGTAATGCAACTATATTGGCACCCATCTGACCAATATGTCTCAAAATGACAGCTCTTTGCGTCTACCCCAAGACCTTTTTACATTCCACGAAATAATGTTAACACACGACATTTCAAAATATAAAAATAATTATCAAAACATCATTCCTACCCCTCAGATGGTCTGCATCCCTCATTAACCTAATGCTGGACTCTCTCCTTCCAGATCCCCATAACCTCCCCCCTCCCATCCCCCCATCCCCCGATCCCTAGATCAACCTCCATTAGTACCACGATTCATGGATGAGCCGTTTTCTGTGCCCCCCATCCCAATAGCCTATATGAGCAACTCCAGGACCCTGTCCAGTATGTAATATATCTATTTCCACCTTAAACCCCCCTCCCTAGTGCCACTAGTTAAATGTTACTCCCCAAGTTCCCTTGTCTCTATATTTCCAGCTCTGTCAGCCACATGCTTAGTGAAGCAAATAAAGAAAATGTGAGCATAGCATGTGCCTGCACCGCTGGTCCAGTCCGCATGGAGTCTAGGCTTATACATTGAGTGAAATGCACCACATCATTTCCTTTACCCTCCTCCTTCTTTACTTAATCATTGCCCAGTCCCCCTCCCTCACTCCTATCAATATCCTTTGTTGATATAAGGACCCTCATGTCAGAGGGACTGTCTGTAGTACAGCGAGAGAGATGAACAGGTTAATCAAACCACGAATCAAAAATCGCCCTCATATTACACTCATAGCCGACCCCGTAAGGGAAGAGGTGAAGACCCCTTCCTAAAACCTGATATATATAAAGCCATCATCTCCAGACTGTCTGAAGACCCACTTGAAATAATTCACACAGGGAGGGATTCGATCACATCTCTGCTCCGCTCCCGAAGCAGCACATTTAACTTCCTCCCCATCTTCTCGTTCTCATAAAAAAAAAAAAAACACCCAGCATAGACCCCAAAACAGCATGTCCTATAACTCCTTAAAATATAACTGTGGTTGAACACCCTCCTGAACCAAACAAACCAATTCCCAGACTAGTCTGCCAGGCTCCTAGTTCGAAAGGTCAACCTACTTTTGGCCCCACATGAGTCCCCCAATAACCATACATTTTTAG
The DNA here is from genome assembly GCA_016271365.2 of Neoceratodus forsteri. NCBI lineage: Eukaryota > Metazoa > Chordata > Ceratodontiformes > Ceratodontidae > Neoceratodus > Neoceratodus forsteri. The sequence goes on from JADMNL010000023.1 coordinate 523,840,480, forward strand.
CCCAAGAAAAAGGAACACGTTTTACATCTCAGTGCCACCACTACTCAAGTCCCAACTTGCATGTTATACCAGCGACTTCTTGTCAGCAAAGACTCAGGGCGGTGACTTAAACAGCGCTGGAAGTTCAAATCGAAGGCCCTCCAAAGCATCACACGCAGTCAGATATCTTTTCTCCCCCGATTGCAATCGAACCATCAAAGTTGCTGGATACTGCAGACAAAATTTAATTCAAGCAAGGTAAAGCTTCTTCTTGATTTCTGAAAATTCTTTTTGTTTCTCCCTGACCGAGGGTGTTTGATCCTGGAAAAGCCAAATAGATGCACCATTCCACTGTACAGTTTTATTTTGTCAGGCATTAGTAAGCACATGAGTCTTTTCTTTCTAATTTAGAAAACTCAGAATCAAGACTCGAGGTCTCGCTCCCGGTGGGGGCATTTCTCTTAACGCTCTATGTGCTCTTTCCAGATTGTATGCCTCTCCATATGGCGTAGGGCTGAACAGTTTAAACAAAAGGTCTTGTAAAAAGGAAACACAGTCAGGCCCTTCAGCTCTGTCAGGGAGTCCTGCTAGAATGAGATTATTCCTCCTGCTCCAAGATTCTTGGTCGTCCATTCGATCTTCAAGTTTCATGCTTGCGTACTGTAATTAATTCTTGATCCATAGTGGCTACCTTTCTTTCCTGAGAAGCGACTCTAGCTTCTATGTCCCCCATTCTCTGAGCTAGAGAGTGTAAGGCTGGTTTAACAGTTGCAAAATCGACCACCAGTCCCTGCAGCATTTGTTTAATTTCAAGAATGTCATCCGTAGTTGAGTTAGAACACCCTTCTGAATCTATTTGGCCTGCCTTTTCTTCTGGTGTGGGTGAAAGGGGTTTCGGCTGTTTTACCGCTGGGGTTCTTGCCTCCAAGGGCTCAATATTATCAGCCTCCATTCCGATGCTCCAATGCGGCCTGCTGTAAGTGCCGAAAGCACAATTCCGGAGGATTAAAAGCCACTTCCAATCACACAAACCGCCGAGATTTCTTATAGAAGTCCGATCAGCAGCGCTTCACCAGCTAGAATAAGGTATGCAAACCTGAAATACGGATCCTGAAGAAAGGTTTTAGCTTTTTAAATGTATAGGGCCTAAGAACAGCACAGAAGATGTCCTTTCACGCCGGGCTCATCACGTGATCCGTACATCCTCAGTCTGTTGTGATGAGTGTGGAGAAGCAAGCCTCTCATCTGTATGAGTAAGAAATTAGCTGTTCTGAGACTTCGGAGAGAGAAGTCTGCTTATACAACACCAAGGAGGAGACTGGAGCTCACTGCATTGAAGGAGAGACACTGTAATCTTCCACTGAAGGCATCTGCATGTAAGGGTATGCTTCCCCGCAGCTGTCTTGGTGTACAGTCAGAAAGAGTTTCCAGAGACAGACTGCACTGGTTGAGAGCTATAACTGGCAGGATCTCAGGTTACCATGCTAATTCTTACAGCAGGTGCCGTTACATTCCCAAACTCAGGTCTCAAGCGTGGCCGGAGGTAAGGCATTTTGCAGCGCCTCAACCCTCCATACCACTGGGCCAGCTTTTCTTAATTTTGTTTAAATGCAAAAATAAAAATGCCCAACTTCTAGCAGTCCAATTGTAGAAATGAAAGGAAAAGTGTGACTCTCACTGGGATTTGAGCCCAGGACCTCAGCAATCCGTGTTTTAGCTCTTAACGAACTGAGCTAAAAGAATTCAGCCAATTAAGGCCCCTGAGTTTTTCCCATGTGAATCACACATACATTCCTCAACTTCTAGCAGGTACTAGTGGGCACTTAAGAATTACCAGACTGCCAATTCATATCCACTTGCCACTGCCCAGACTTTCCCCAATCAAACTCCAAGCCTTAGGGGTCTCAGATTTCTGCAAAAATGCAATCCTTGAATGAACAAGAAAGGTTTCTGTACAGTACTTATTCTTTCTGTAAACAAAAAGGAAAAGTATTTTTCTGGTTGTGGGCAGCTGGGCACTGGCAGGCTGCCACCCCTGTTGGCCACTGCCCAAGCAGAAGCACACTTCCTCCCCTCCCTCCCAGCCAAATATCTGCTGTGGTCTCAGAGGCCTGTTGCAGCGGTGGACAGTACATATCTAAGGCTGACAGTCACAAACAGCACTTTTTGCCTGCTGCTATCCACCCTGGCTGTGTTGCCCTAGTCCACAGCCTTTCATTTTCCATTTCTCTTCTGGCTTTAGTTTTTTGTTTGTTTGTTTGTTTGTTTGTTTGTTTGTTTGTTTTGGGGGGGGTCACAAGGTTTTAGTAGAGGAAGCAAAGTGTTTCTAGCTAAGTTAACTAAAATCAGGAGTACCCAATCTACGCTACCTTTCTGTTCAATGCAGCGCACGAGTGAACTGTATCACAGCACTCCAGCAACGAGCTGATACCAAAACACAGCTTGTACTATATGACACACTCTGGTAAGTTTTTTTTTTGACTGTTCAGTGAGTGAACTGTGTTTTTCTGCTCATTTGACAGGTCTGCACCAGGTGGACCAGGCAGACTTATGCAAATCCAACTTCTCAGTTTGAGGTGTTCGTCCATTCTTGGGTAGAACTGAACTTGCAGTTCTACCGTAAATGTAAAACAACTGACAATAATTTCTATCAGCATCTGTTAATTCCTGCTTCTTATTTTCAAGTACTGATGCAGCAATGGTTCTGCACTTGAGAAAATAAAATGTTGTATCACCTCATTATTATAGCCCTTTGAATTGTCTCTTGCATTTTCTATTCAACGATTTCTGCTGTTCTGATATGTTGTGGCTGTTCAGGGTTTTTTTTAATTTAGAATTTTTTTTTTACTTTTTTACTGCCACCCAGTGGGCACTAAATTCATGTTCTCCACTGGTGAGAACTTCCTGCCCATCATTTTGTGGATATTCTGTGCTGTCGGTGCCCACTGTCTCACACTAATACATTAACACTGTGGAGCAGTTAACCAGATGCGTTAGAATATTCAGGAAATACCACTCATTAGCCCAGTAACAGTGGACTGTGCTGCTGTGCCAGTGACTGTGGATTAGGAGTGGACATGGGATGCTAAGGCAGGTAGCCAGGTTTGGGCACGGTGCTGCTGATGGCAGTGCCTCCCAGCCCTGGGGAGGGGAGGGAAGGGACACCTTCTCGATGCCACAGCAACTCCTGTCATTGGCCAGGGAGCTTGTACCCCCAAGTTGTATGCCATGGCATTTGTGACCACCATCTACATACATTATGGGCCAAAAAAACAAAGTAATAGGTGGCCACCAGACAGATTAGCCAAATGCCAGATGTAACAAACTATTGAGTCAAAACAAAAAAGACTGTGCTAAGGCTATCACAGTGACTAAAAACCACAATATTGGTTGTCTGATTCAAGCACTTTATTAAAAAGGGACCATGCTGGCAACACTCCTAACACCATGCTGCCAAATGTTTTCGAGCAATCCACGTGCTCTTTCTCAGGGCATAATAGGAGGCTAGTGCCTGTCCTTTATGGCAATCATATAAAGGTATACACACACACTTATCTATGTAACAGTCCTTGTGCCAGCATCTTCACTGCTAGGGATAGGGTGGCAACAGTCAAAACCCCCCACTGCCACGCCATATGAAGTACCCTGGAGTACTGGGGACCGGATCGGGATGGTATATCCTCCACCGAGCTGCCAGCAGTGGGCACCAAAAACACAATGCAAAATATAATAAAACAATATAAAACAACACACAATCCTACTAACCATCCACACATTAAACGCATATCCCAAGACAATGAGTATCCCTAGATGAGGTAAGGGGGGGGGTGGTATCAGACATGGAGGAGAGAGAGGGACAGAGGGAGGGAGGGAGAAAGATAAAGAAATGGGGGATATACGTAACTAAAACAGCACCAGCTACAATCCAAGTAAATATATATACAGTATATATAATTATAATAAATAATGTGGCTAAAACAACATTATATACATAAGCCCCCAGATAGCTATATGTGCAAGAACACATAAATATATAAATATGATAATATAGTCTGCCCATTCATATATATAGTTCGGGCTGAGTACCCCATTTAAGGTTAAAGTGTGAAATATGGTAGCTTAATAACTTTGCCACCGTATGACGGATTTGCCTAAAAATTTGCAAGCACGAAGTGGTATCATAGAGCTCTGGATCTGCCAAGTTTTGTAATGGTCAGCTATATGGGTGCAAAGCTACATAGTTGGTTGTGTTGCCTTGGTCCTTCCCCTACTTACATGTATATGTGTGTGTGTGTGTGTGTGTGTGTGTGTGTGTGTGGTGGTGGGGTGGTGGGGAATGAACAGTTAGGGTTTTCAGCCCTAACACCGAATTTCCTTGCTTTTGTCGCTGTGGAACAACCCTAACTGATGCATTAAACAGATTTTTTTTTGCCATGAATATATATATATATATATATATAGATATAAATATATAAACATCACAGAAAGGGAGTTAGTTGAAATCTATCATTTAGACCATAACCTCCTGTAGCTCCCAAAGTGTATTGCCAGTAACTTTCTTGTTTTAGTAATATTCTGTCCAAGTCTCCACCTCTAATTTTAAGGGAGATCTTTTTCAAACCCTGAAAGGTAAAAACTGTTATGTACCTTTCACTGAAACACGTGCTGCAAAGGCAGTACTGCAGTCATTTTTCTCAGTAGCACTTAAGTGTTCTTCTATTTGTAACTTACATTTTCCGTTAGTTTTACCCACATAAAAACAATTGCAGGAACAAGCAGCTCTATATACAACATTCTCCATGTGACAGTTTATAAATGTGTTCACCTTAAATGTTCTATCATGCAGTTGATCATAAACAGTATCCCCTGTAGTAATGTTTGCAAAAACTACAAGTGCCGCATCTGTAATTAGCACATGGTAATGGTCTGTGTTGAAAACTCTCTATTTGTACACAATGACTTCTAACTATATTGTCTGTAATATTGTGTCCCCTCCTATATGTAACGCTTGGCATTGCAGCGGTCCATTCATTTAATCTTGGTTCAGCTTTCAAAACATGCCAATGCCTTTTAATGATATCAACTACCTTGAAAGCCTGGGGAGTAAAGGTGGTAACAAAGTTCATCTGTTTTTTCTTACAACTCGTCACCCTCTCTCACATTTTTAAAAGATCAACCCATTGCAAAGCACTCACTTTTGTAAAAGCTTTTTCCAAACAGTAGTGATGAAAACCTTGTTCAAAAATTTATTTTTCATACCACCTCCCCCCTATTGTATTCTTGTAATGACGAACAGTTTCTTTTTAACTTGATGAACTGACCCACGGGTATATTCTCCACAACATGTCTCAGGTGACAACTCGTATACTGTAACATGGAGTTTCTATCTGCCTGTTTATGGTATAACAGGTACTGACACCCCCTTCCTCCGTCCCATCTTTAAAAATCCATAAATCTAAAAAATCAATCATTGTCTAACTTGCTGTTGTTGTAAACTTAAGATTTGTATTGGTAGACTCCAGGAAATTAACAAAACTCTCTAACTCTTCCCATGTACCCTTACAGATTAATAGGAGATCGTCAATATATCTGCTATATAAATACATTTTCTCCAAAAATGGATTCTGTTCAGGAGAGTACACATATCTTCTTTCCCAGTGGACCACATAAATGTTAGCACATGTGGGCAGAAATGTGGCACCCATTGCAGTCTTTTATCTGTAAATAAATTGATGTGCAAACATAAAAGCGTTACATGTTGGGACTTTTTCAGTCCAGGTCCAAATAAATTAAATGTGTGATGCAATGTACTCTGTAAATTCATATAGTGTGTCTCTGAGTGCCTCTAAACCCCCCTGAGGGAGAATATTGGAGTATAAGGCAGTGACATCTAAAGTGATTAACCACGCCTCTTGTTCTACATGTAAGTCTTCCAGAGTCTGCAGAATATGCGTGGTGTCACAAATATAGAAGCCACTCTAACCAAATGTTTAATTTGTTCACCTACATATTGAACTAATGGCTCAGTCAGGGAGCCAGAGCTAGATACAGTTGGGCATGCAGGGGGGTTTCTCAAGATTTTTGTGTACTTCAGGCAGCCCATAAATTACCTCTCTAATTGGGTGGGTTAGGTGGGTTTTTGCCAAAAATGCATATGATTGTTTGGAAAGCTGGGCTTTTATGTACATTTCATACAAATAAAAATATATTTCAGGTTTGAACTTAGTCAAATCGTATGAGTGGCAGGTAAAAAACCCTGTTGTTCAGTTGTCTTGACATCTCTTCTTCATATTTGGCTGAGTCCATGATAACAATAGTCACCCCCCATCCGCTTCTTTAATCACAATGTCCTTATTGTTAGTCAAGTTCTTAATAGCTTCTCTTTCCTCAATAGTGCAGTTGTTAAGGCGAGGGCTGGGTGGACCTTTCATTGCATTCTTGATATCCTGGGCACACAGTTCCTCAAACGCTGAAACTGTAGAATCATAACGTGGCACAAATGTAGATTCATTTTTCAGGTTACTAGTAGTACAATTCACATCACTTTGAGGTTGAGATTGATTGGTCAATCCACTGTATGCTGCTGACAAGTCTGTGAAGACTCAGATGAATCAAATTCGGAATAAAAAACTTCCAAATTCAGATTCCTGGTTAGTTTGTACAAGTCCACAATCGAATCAAACTCTGACGTTCTATTAGTAGGCACAATTGAGAGTTGTTTCTCTAAGACTTTTTGCTCTGTGTCCATGAAATTGTAACTCTAAGTGTTAAGCACCAGAGACTGTTTTATCTCCTGCTCTTCCAGGGTTTCCTGCTATAATTCATGCCCCTGTTGGCTCTGGGTCCCTGTGGATTCCTCTGCTATATTTCTACTTGGTGCAGGTTTTCCCTTCTTGCCCCAGGTGCCTCTCCACATCTTTCTTCCGTGAATCTGGCCACCTTCAGACTCTGCTGTAACACCCGTTGTGGTAGTTGTAACTGTGACTCTTCCTGCTGATAGCCTCGTATTAAGTGTGCTGCTGCCTGTTGATTCATAGGAATTTCCTCTTCCTGGCTGTGTTCTTAAAAATATCCTCTCATCATGTGTGCTAGTGGAAGCCCCTTCAATTTCTGGCCTGCTCGTATAGGCATCTCTGTCAGGTGTTGATGCTTTTTTAAGAATAGATCTCAGCTTAGCTATTTTTCTTGACCAATCAAAAATACGTCTGTCCATGTAGTCTATTCTATCATGCTCAAACTTTCTTTCTTTCTTTCTTTAATTCTTCTAATGCACACATCTACCAGTTTTATGGTCTGCTCCAGTTGTTCTCTATATTTACTATATTCAGCATGAGAGGCAAATTGTGAAACCAGTTTTTCCTTTTCTAACAAAAGTTTCTTCACATCCTCCTCAACCTCCTCTGCATTATTTAAGACATATTTAATTAAGCCTGCAGATGCTTGGAAAAGATACAGCTGCCACCCTTTTAAGAAACGTTCCTGCTCAGTGCCAAATGTCAGTTGTTTGATAAACTTCAGAACACGATTAACTGTCAAGTATGCTGTCAGTGTTACTCTCTGCCAATAAAGTCTGTGAGCTTTAAGTGCCACTCTTTCAAGTTGCAGAAATGCAGCTTTAATATACAGAATAGGGACTTCTGCAGTACCACCATTCCATGTAGGCTTTAGCTTTCTGTTATAACACAGTCTTACCTAATAAGGGGTTAACATCTCCCACCTTATAAAACAATGGATCCACAAAATTTCTGGTGCTAATGTGTGCATGACTTATGTGGGGGATGCTGCTTCTCCTTTCCAGTGCAGACTCTGTTCCCAATAAGTTAAAGGGAATTCCCTTCGTTTCCATCCATACCAACTGTAAATCACTAGTCAAAATAACCAAAGTAATATGTGGCTACCAGACAGGTTAGTCAAGAGACGGATGTAACAAACTATAGCGTCAAAACAAAAAAGACAATGCTAAGGCTATTGCAGTGACTAAAAACCACAATATGGTTGTTTGATTCAAGCACTTTATTAAAAAGGGACCATGCTAGCAGTACTCCTAACACCATGCCACCAAACGTTCTCTAGCAATCCACATACTCTATCTCAGGGCGTGCCAGGAGGCAGGTACCTGTTACCCATTTATGGCAATCATTGAAAGATCTATAAACACACACTTATGGACAATATGTATAATAAAACAACATAAAACAATACACAAGCCTCCTACCCATCCACACATTAAATGCGTATCCCAAGGCAATACATAAAAAGACAGATGTTGTGGAAAATATACCTGTGGGCCAGTTCATCAATTTAAAAAGAAACTGTATGTCTGTACAAGAATACAATAGGGGAGTAGATGTTATGAAAAATAAATTTTTTAACAGAGGGTTATAATCAAGCCGGTTTGGAAAAAGCTATTACAAAAGCGAGTGCTTTGCAATGGGTTGATCTTTTAAAAATGCGAGAGAGGGTGACGAGTTGTAATAAAAAAACAGATTAACTTTGTTACCACCTTTACTCTCCAGGCTTTCAAGGTAGTTGATATCATTAAAAGGCATTGGCATGTTTTGAAAGCCGAACCAAGATTAAAGGAATGGACCGCTGCAATGCCAAGAGTTACATATAGGAGGGGACACAATATTGCAGACAATATAGTTAGAAGTCATTATTTACAAAAACAGTTTTCAACACAGACCATTACCATGTGCCAATTACAGATGCGGCACTTGTAGTTTTTGTAAACACATTACTACAGGGAATACTGTTTATGACCAACAACACAATAGAACATTTAAAGTGAACACATTTAATAAATTGCCACACAGAGAATGTTGTACATCAAGTTACCTGTTCCTGTAATTGTTTTTATGTGGGTAAAACTACCAGAAAATGTAAGTTACGAATAGAAGAACACTTAAAGGCTATTGAGAAAAACGACTGCAGTAATGCCTTTGCATCGCACGTTTCGGTGAAAGTCCACAACACTTTTTAACCTTTCAGGGTTTGGAAAAGATCTCCCTTCCAATTAGAGGTGGAGACTTGGACAGAATATTACTAAAATGAGAATGTTACTGGCAATACACTTTGGGAGCCATGGGAGGTTATGGTCTAAATGATAAATTTTTATTTATTTAGATTTTGATAATCGAGTAAGCCCACTGAGACCAGAGGTCCCTTTTTCAGGAGCGACCTGGGATTAGTCACAAACAGAAGTTACATACATTGGCAGTAATATGCAGAGGCTTCATACGTTGGATTAGGCATAGTGTACTTACAGAGTGTTACAGCACACACACAAGATGTTAGAGAGGTACACAGTACATGTGACAACATTACACAAGAGTTTTGCAGGTGAAATAGTAACAGCAGTAAAGTTGCAGGGTATTATAATCACTTTCAACTAACTCCCTTTTTATGATGTGTATCTATTTATATATATATATATATATATATATATATATATATATGACTGGGCAGAATATATTATCATATTTATATATTTATGTGTTCTTGTACATATAACTATCTGGGGTTTATGTATATAATGTAGTTTTATCCATGTCATTTATTATTATTTTTTGTACACATTTACTGGGATTGTAATTGGTGCTGTTTTATCTATATCCCCCATTTCTTTATCTTACCCCCTTCCCCTCTGGTTCGCTTTCCCTCTCATCCCCCATGTCTGATATTCCCTCCTCCCCTTACCTCATCTGGGGATATTGGGATAGCCATTTAATGTGTGGATGGTTAGGAGGCTTGTGTATTGTTTTATTATACCTATTATAGATAAGTCTGTGTTTATACCTTTAAATGATTGCCATAAGTAGGTAACAGGTACTAGTCTCCTCTTACGCCTTGAGATAGAGCACATGGATTGCTCAAAAACGTTTGGTGGCATGGTGTTAGGAGTGCTGCTAGCATGGTCCCTTTTTAATAAAGTGCTTGAATCAAATAACCAATACTGTGTGTTTTAGTCACTGCAATAGCCTTAACATGGTCTTTTTTGTTTTGATACATTATGGGCCCTGGGCCCCTGTAGTGGGTAAATAGTGGAATTGATGGAGAAAATGGGGTTTAAAACACCAGGGTGATGGTCACAGTACCTGCGAAGCCTGCACCGTAGCTCTCAACCGGTGCAAGCAGTGGGGCTCAGGATACCGCCACAAGGGTACAACCCCAGGGCTGATGACTGGGCAAGAAACAGCGATGGAGAAAAAGAAATCAGCAGGACATCAAGAAACAGGCAGTGGAAGCTGCAAAATTTAAAGCACATGTATTAGTGTAGGAAGTGATCATTTTTGAGGCCACCAGTGCACCTGTGGCAGCACATTGCATGCCATGCTAGTGTCCTGGGTTTGGGAGTGGAGCTGGGATACTGGTGATCAGGTAGCATGCGGGGAGAGGCACAACCATGGCAGTGTGTCCAAGCCTGGGGGGGTGGCATTTTTCACCACTGCATCAGCCCCTGCTGTCAAGCCAGACAGCATGCACTCCAAGCAGAGGAATGCTGTGTGTGTGCACAGCCAACAGTGGGCTATGCATGCCATTGCAGGCAGGGACCTGGAAGAAAAGTGTGAAAAATGGCAGCTGCCAGGATGAAGGCACCAGCCACTCTGCTGCCATACCATATGAGACTGTGGCAGTGGAGGTAAGGAGATCCCTGCCTCTCTCTCAAACCACTGCTAAGGGGGGAGGTCACAAGGACCTTGGAATGGAGCAGGGAGGCAACAGGACTGCATGCTGGTTGATTCAGATCTGAGGGGGGCGTCTGCATGGAGCATTAAATATTGAGGGGCAGTATATAAAATGGACTCAGTTATACAGGTTCCTGGTTGGTCATTCTTAGCAATTCAATAAAGCCAACACACTATTTCTTTGCCAGATTAGTTGTACTTTATTGTGATAGTATTAACAAGCATTTGTCAATGCCAAACGTTCGCTTGCAGGTATTTGCAGTGGTGTGTGGCATGTATGGTGCTTTATCCTAATGCCCTATGCGATTGCTGGTATTTGCACAATAAATTGTCAGCATGACCTTGTTGTTACCCCCATTGTGCGCTACATAGGCGGAAACACGTTTTGGGGAGGATGTGAAAAATGACAGCTGTACTGCTCATAAGGAAGTGTGGTAAAATGGCAATGTTGAAAATCTGGCGGAAATACCGAAATTTGCAACCCATTTAGCGCCATGCGCGCGGGAACTGTGCAACGACGTCAGAAATACTTTGTAGGATTTTTTCACCAAATTCTCAACTTTGCCATTTTAAAACCTCTGCTAATGAACAGTGTCACTGTGATTTTCTTACTATGTCCCATACATTGATTTCGCACACCGACTGCGCCATTGTGCAGTACATGGGCGGAAAGACGTTTTGGGCAGGATGTGAAAAATGACAGCTGTACTGCTCATAAGGAGGTGTGGTAAAATGTCAATGTTGAAAATCTGGAGTGAAAATATTGAAAATTTGCAAACTTACGAGCGTGCGTAGGAACTGCAACGCAGAGTCATAAAACAGTCATTTTTAGGAATTTTTTCACCAAATTTTCAGCACAGCCATTTTAACACCTCTGCTCATGATCAGTGTCACTGTGATTTTCTTAATGTGTGCCATACATTGAGTTCGCACACCGACTGCGCCATTGTGCGCTACATGGGCAGAAACACATTTTGGGCAGGATGTGAAAAATGACAGCTGTACTGCTCATGAGGAGGTGTGGTAAAATAGCAATGTTGAAAATCTGGAGTGCAAATATTGAAAATTACATAAGCGTGCTGGCGTGCGTAGGAACTGCATAGCATAGCCTACATAAAACAGTCATTTTAGGAATTTTTCTCCAAATTTTCAACATAGCCATTTTAAGACCTCTGCTCATGAACAGTGTCACTGTGATTTTCTTAATGTGTTTCATACATTGATTTCACACACCGACTGCGCCATTGTGTGCTACATGGTCGGAAACACACTTTGGGTGAGATGTGAAAAATGACAGCTGTACAACTCATAAGAAGGTATGATAAAATGGCAATGTTGAAAATCTGGAGTGAAAATCTTGAAAATTCGCGAACTTACGAGCCTGCGTAGGAACTGAGCAACGCATGCTCGTAAAACAGTAATTTTTTGGAATTTTTGCACCAAATTTTCAACATGGGGTTTTTAGGACCCCTTCTCATGAATGATGTCACTGTCATGGTGTTATTCAAGGCTGAAGGGTGATTTCGCACAGTGACTGTGCAGTGCCTGCGAAATCACCCTTCGGGCAAGAATAACGCCATGATAGTGACATCGTTCATGAGAAGGGGTCCCAAAAACCCCATGTTGAAAATTTGGTGCAAAAATTCCAAAAAATGACTGAGATATGCAATAAAGTTGAAACCCCCCTATGTAGCCCATTATACAGCTTACCGGCATTTCCTCAGTTCGCGGTCAGTTTTGAAGAGTGCAGACGTGTTCCCGGTCCACCGCAGATCGTCGTGCCAGAGTCCGGAGGTAAGTATGGGGTGAGGGGGGTGTGGGGAGGCTGGGTGCGCAGTGGGTGGGTGCGGGTTGTGGAGGGGTGCTGGGGAGGCGCGCCACGGGACCGTTTTGTTTCCAGGTTAAAAAAAAGCGGCGTGGGACCTTTGCCATGCTGGGGTGAGCTCCCAGCATGGCAGAAGATGTTGGGGCGAGGCCCGGCGGAGATTGGCACCCCGTCCAGCAAAGTAAACAAATGGTTTGCCACGCTGGGTGGGCTCCCAGCATGGCAGCAGGGCAGCTTGGTGGGGCCATGGAGCCGACGAGGATTAGCGCACCCCATCGACCAACAACATTTGCCACGCTAGGGTGGGCTCCCAGCGTGGCACCAAAGCTTTGGGGGCAGCATGACGGCGCGGGGGAGGTAGTGCGTGACTCATATGGCGCGTTAGTATGGCAGCGGTGCTTTCCTTTGAAGCAGAGGAACATCGCTGTCATACTGAGCTCCTGCACCCATTGGTGCAGGGACCTCACGTACTGCTCAAGGGAGCAGTGCATTGGTGGGACAGGCACACCTCCAAGTGTGCTACTCTCCCAAAACGCTCCTTGCGCAAGCGAACGTAATAAAATTAGCCAGAAAAAATCCTATTGTAACAATAAAAACACACCCTGACAGGATGAATAGTTCCAATACAGAAAAAGAGATACACTCTGGCATAATTTGTAGACCTGAGGTCCAATTAACTGTTGTTTACCCAATACATGAAAAGAAACCAGAACAACCCTATCTTAACAATAAGAATGCATCCTGTCATAATTAGTAATCCTAGTTTACAAAAGGGAATACATACTAACATTATTTTTAAACATCAGGTAGCCCACTACTACCTGGGTGTTCCTGTTACAATTTAGTTATAACACAGCCAGTGGGGCAATTCCATTGGGGTGTTTCTAACATGCAATCTAGACAGCTAGTAATATTTGCATTACAGGGCTACAGATTTTTCAGAGAAAATGGAATAATACTCAACTTCCTCTGGGTCTCCAAGCGCTATGGCCAGTCAGATATCACCGACTTCTTTCCTCTCGGAGCGACAGTAGACCCAACAATTAGGCCTGATATTTATACCCAAGCTGTTTTCATTAAAAAGACATAACTGGAATTTCCCAAAAACTACCTCAGCAGATTTAAACCAGACAACATGTCATGTAACAAGTCATAAGACTCGGGTTCAAATATACATTGGCCGTAAGATGCCGTGGTCATAAGATACGTTTGACACTTTGCCGAGACATACGGTCATTCTTAAATGGAAAAACAAGTGATCAGGGGACTTTATATTTATCAAAAATACTGGCTTTAGGATACAGAAAACAGGTGAGGGGATGTGGCTGGTTTTTTTTTAATAACTGGCTTACAGATAGAAACCAGACAGTGGCCAAATTACGTATCTCATTATTTTTTATATCAATTCCTTGTAACACATATTTCTAATCACAAAATGAGGAACTCAGTAGTTAAGGCCAGCCACAGTTACTAGCATCTGTGTTCTTATTTCGGCCGTAACCTTTAAAAAGGCATATTTTGGCACACAATGTTTTCCTGCTGAACAGGGTAATTCCAAGCTAGAACTTGGCTTTGTGCTTTCTTTCTGAATTATTTTATTTTCTACATTTACAGAGTTTTAACCATTAACCTTTTGAAGTCTTACAGATACATGCATATTAACTGACATGGTGGTATCATTCATTTACTTAGCCACTTGCAGCCTTTGACTAGCTAGCCATAGTAGCACATATGTTGGCCTCATTCAGTCATCTATTGGCCATTGTATTTTCTGCAAGCCCTGTACACCTTGCCATGGTCAGCTGTATAGATACAAATGGTTATCAGTAATTTTATATAACTAAACTTGTCTTGACCTGGGCCCTGGGGCCCCTGGACAAATTCAACAAGTATGTCATAGTAGTTAAGCACACTGAGCTGCAATCCTGAAGAACTGAGTCTGAGTCCCACACCCACTACTTGCATACTGTGTGACCATGAGCAAGTCACTTAATGTCCCTGTGATCCCAGGATGCACCTGGAAACAAGCCTCAGCTTAGTGAGTTTTTCCTGGCCAAAAAAATAAATAAATATGAATGAAAATGAAAAAAGAAAGAAAATCTCTTTCTGAAGAAAACAATGTAGCCAAAGCACACCAGAAGACTGACTATGAAGAAACGTAAAGGATCCCCAGATGCAGTTGCACTCGGCTGGTGCTAAGCGGTCCCAGTGACCACGTAATGCCAGTCACTTGATTTGTGCCTCATTCTGGTATGCATGGTGTGTTCGCAATGACTACTTAGCACCACTAACTCATTTTATGCCCTATTCTGCTGTGCACAGTGCAGTCGCAATGACCACTTAGTGTCAAAGGCTTGATTTGTGCCCTGTTCTAATATGCTAAGTGTGGTCCTACACCCTATGACTACTTAGCACCAGTCACTCAATTTATGTCCCATTCTGCTATGCAAGTGCAGGCACAATGACCATATATCACCAGTCACTTGATTTGTGCCTCATTCTGCTATGTACAGTACAGCTGCAATAACGACTTGGCACCAGTCACTTGATTTTCACCCCATTCTGCTATGCACAGCATGATCACAATGACCACATAGCATCAGTCCCTCAATTTATCTCACATTCTGCTCTGCACAGTAGAATTGCATTGACCACAGAGTGCCAGTCACTAAGTTTGTGCCCCATTCTGCTATGCACAATCCAGTCACAATGACCACGTAACACCAAACACTTGATTTGTGTCCCGTTCTACTCACAATGCAGTTGCAAGCATGTCTCTGTTGGCTACTCTGTTACCTGCAACCACACAGGGAGAGGGGTGATAGCCCGCATGGTAATCATGTGATGGCCCCTGCATATCAGATCACAAGTACCAGTGTACCCCCGGATATGTAGAACTGTGCAGTTCAACATGGGGGTGCGGGCTTGTGAGAGGGACCCGAAGTTCTAGCAGGAGATGGAGATCAGTAAGGAACCACACAAGATAATGGGGCTGGGAAGGGGGTTCCACTGAACACAATGGACCTGGGAGTGGGAGGGAGAGAGGCCTCAAGGCCCCCAGGGACTCTGTGAGGACCACATGAAAATCTGGGACAACTCTGACACAGAACCGGGTCATTAAGAGGGATTGGGGGAAGGCTACGGCAGTTGTTCTATTTGGAGGGGGGCTCAGGGTGTGACATAGCACCATGTGACTGGCAGTATGCTGTGTCAAGACTCCTGTGCCAGTGACAAGATGGCATGTTAGTAACAGCACACCCTATGTGCACTGTAACATCTGGTTGACTCATATCCATTGCAACTTGGCCCTTCTCCAGCAGCTAAGTCTGAACTGTCCATGTAACTCTTTTTGGCCTACTGCCCAGTCCCTTTCTGATCTAACCCCAAGTCTCAGTGGTCTACAAAGCTTAATCTGGAAAAAATGTAATCACTGACTCTACAAAAATGGCTCAGTTCAGTACTTTCTTCTTTAAACAAAAAGGAAAAAAGTTATTTGTTTTTTTGGGGGGACACTTAAGAACTAACAGGTTGCCAACTCACCCACTTGCACCCACCACTTTCCTACTCTAACCCCAGGCCTCAGGGGTCTCAGATTTCTGCAAAAACAAAGTTTCTGAATCAGCAAAAAAGGTCTCTGTCCAGTACTTATCCATCTTATAATCAAAAAGGAAAAGTATTTTTCTAGTTCTGGGTGGTTCCTGGCAGGCTACCCCCCCTGCCTACTGCCCAATCAGAAGCACACTCCTTCCCCTCCCACTCCAAATATCAGCACTGGTCTTAGAGGAATGTTGCAGCAGGGACAGTATATGTCAGAGGCCAGCATTCACAAACAGCACTTTTTCCCTCCCATTATCCTCCTGGCTGTGTTACTCTTGTCCGCAGGCATTTATTTTCCAATTTTCCACTGCCTTTAGGCTTTCTTGGGGGTGGGGGGGGGCGATCACAAGAGTTTGGTACAGGAACTAGATTGTTTCAAGCTAAACTAGCTAAAATCATGAGTACCCAAGCTAAGCTACCTCTCTGCCCAGTGCAGTGCACGAGTGAGCTGTATCATGGCACTAAAGTGATGAGTTAATACCAAACCACAGCTTGTACTATATGACACGCTCTCACTGGCAAGTTTGTGTTAACTGTTTAGCATGTGAACTGTATTTTTTCACCCATTTCTCAGGCCTGCATCAGGTAGACTTAAGCAAATCCAACACCTCAATTCGAGAAGCTCCTCTGTTCCTGAGCAGAACCGAACTTACAGGTCTACCATGAATGTAAAATGCAAATCCCAAACAACTGACGATAATTTCCATCAGCATCTGTTAATTCTTATTTCTTGTTTTCTAGTACTGATGCAGCAATGGTTCTGTACTTGAGAAAATTAATGTTGTATCATCTCATTATTACAGCCCTTTGAATCGCCTCTTGCATTTTGATTTAACGATTTCCACTGTTGTGGTACGTTGCAGCTGTTTGTTTGTTTTTAATTCAGAATTTCTTTAAACTTTTTTAATGCCTCCCAGTGGGCACTAGATTCATGCCCATCACAGATGAGAACTTTCTGTCCCATCATTTTGTGGACATTCTGTGCTTGGTGCCCACTGTCCCACACTGATACATTAGCATTGTGCAACGTTATAACCTGATGTGTTAGAATATCCAGAAAACACACCCATAAGCCCAGCAGCAGTGGGTTGCACTGCTGTGCCAATGACCATGGTTTGGGAGTAGACATAGGATGGCTCAGGCAGCTAGCCAGGGCTGGGCACAGTACTGCTGATGGCAGTGCTTACCAGCCCTGGGGAGGGGAAGGGCACCTTCTTGATACCACAGTAATCCCTGTTGTGGGCCAGGGAGCTTGCATCCCCAAAGTGGATGCCATGGCGTTTGTGACCACCATCTACCTACATTAGGGGTGCTGGCCCCCTATAGTGAGTAAAGGGTGGAACTGCAGGAGAAATCACTCCACAGGGGCTCTTTAAGACTTCCGTCACTTGCGTCCTGTACACTCTTAACACTGCATCCTGGGCCTTTCTAAGCAAAATCAAGCCATAATCAGCATGTCACAAACAAATGTGAATACCTCATAAACCGTATGCGCTATACACAAACTATGAGGGGCAAAGTTGTTCAGCACAAAATGACCTTTCCAATGCTGCTATGCAATTAATTATAAGCAATTCCATTTTTTTTTCTGTACTAGTCAAAATAGCAAAAAAATGTTGTTTTTTTTTTACAATAAAAAAGGCAACGGAACCCATTTTTGATAGGAAAATATGTAACATGTCAACACTAAATTAAGCACCCATACATTAGATGTAGATACAAATGTAATTTTGTACTAAAAAGTTATTTTTCTAATATAAAACATATTTTTTCCCATTTTATTCAAGGTGCTTAGGTGAGGCATGAGGGACAAATGCCAGCCATATACACCATATCATAAACAAATGTGAATAACTCCTAAAGTATATGTGATACACACAAAGTATCAGCAGCAAAGTTGTTCAGCACACAGTTACCTTTCTAATGGTGCTATGCAGTCAATTCTAATCAATTTGGTTTGCAAGTAATACAGATAAATAGTGCTAATGACCTGAGAAGTGCCAGGGCAAACGGGAAGTCTTTGGCTGCCAACTGAAGTCATTGTGGGAGACAAAGGGGATGATTTGGCTGCCATTTACAGGTGCTTCCTGAAGGTAATGAAACACCATTGTACCAGGAAGATGACCACAGTACCTGTGGAAACTGTGCTGTGGATCCTGACTGGTGCAAGCAGTGGGGCTCAGGATACAGCCACAAGGGTACAACCCCAGGGCTGATGACTGGGCAAGCAACAACGATGGAGAAAAAGAAATCAGCCAGGACATCAAGAAACAGGCAGTGGGAGCTGCAAAATGTAAAGCATGTGTATTAGTACATAAAGTGATCATTTTTGAGGCCACCAGTGGACCTATGGCAGTACATTGCACTGGCATGCTGGTGTCCTGGGTTTGGGAGTGAACCTGGGATACTGCCAATCAGGTAGCCAGCTGGGAGAGGTGCTACCCATGGCAGTGCATCCAAGCCTGGGGGGGAGGTGTGTTTCACCATCACATCAACCTGTGCAGGCAAGCCAGACCACATGCTGTCCAAACAGGGGAATGCTGTGGGCACACACGGCCAACAGTGGGCTATGTGCGCCGTCATGGATAGGGAACAGGAAGAAAAGCTTGAAAAATGGTGGCTGCCAGGATGAAGGCATCAACATACTTGGGCCCTGTGCCAGCCACTCTGTTGCCATGCTGGATTGGACTGTGGCAGGAGAGGTAAGGGGACAGCTGCCTCTCTCTCAGCACTGCCATGAGGAAAGTAACAAGGGACCTTGGAACAGAGCCATGAGGTGACAGGGCTGAGTGCTAGTCAATTCAGACCTGAGTGGTGGCATCCAGATGGAATATTAAATATTGGGAGACAGTATGGCGTAGTGGTTAAGAGCCTTGGCCACATCCACCACTTCACCCTGATCTAATTCCCTGGTCACCCCGTCTGGCCCCATTGCCTTCTCCACTTTCAGATTTGCAAGTTTCTTCAGGAGTCTCACCCCTGTGAATGGACTAGTGTCCTCCTCCCTTCCTTGTGGTGTCAGCGTGGCTCAGTTGGCAGCATATCTGACTCTGGGCCAGAAGGTCTTGGGTTCTCGTCCCACACCAGGATTGGACTCATGCCTAAAGGTTGGCACCCAAGTACAGTTTTAGGGAATGCTGTACTGTTGGAATGTGATATCTTTTGGATGATTCATTAAACAGAGGTCCATTCTACCCATCCTGGTGCTGTCCTGGTGGGTGTCCAGGTGGCAGTAAAAGAATCCAAAGCACTCTTCTCAAAAGAGTAGGGGTTTTTATTGAAATAAATCAAACAAAGCATGCATCACCAAATATCATACATGAAAATACTGTGAAATTCACTGTTACAAAATAAAATAAAAAAGAAAAATATTTTTTAAAGAAAGTGTATACATTAATAAATTCCTTGTTATATATTACTCAATACTTGTATGCCTCAAATTTCAACGTATTCTTAATATTTAACCCACATACCTTGAATTTATTTATCTTTTTAAATCATTATTATTTTAAGTGATTGGCACATCTGAGTCATGATCCAAGGTAAGTCCCTTCTAAAGTTTTTATATTGGTGTGCCTTTTTCCAAATTATAAATAGACTTTAACTTAGTCGTAATTTTGCTAATAATTTCGTCATGTTCCATATGATTTTGTTGTAAGTGAAACAAACTTCTAGCATTCCAAATGTACCATTTTATGCATAATAATATAATATGTAAAGTACTTTTGTCTCACTTATGTGCTGCTACTGTATATACCCTATACATTAATGCATCATAGGTTGCTATTTTAAACCACTGTTCTGAACGTTTTTCAGCTAAGCTGTACCAAAATCCCTTGATTTAAGAACAGTTGAAAAACAAGTATTCTAAGGTCTCCAGTCAAACAAATCTGATAGGTTTTTTTGATTGGGTGACTAGGGAAGTGAATCAGGGAAGCGCCGTAGGCATCATCTACCTGGATTTCAGCAAAGCCTTCCATACTGTCCCACACAGAAGGCTGGTTAACAAGATGAGTAGTCTGGGCATGGGGCATAAGGTGATACAGTGGGTTAGAAAGTGGCTGACAAACAGAAGGCAGAGGGTGGTGGTAAATGGGATCCAATCTGGGGAGAGGGGGTGACCAGCGGAGTGCCACAAGGATCAGTACTGGGACCAGTCCTGTTCAATGTCTTCATTAGTGACCTTGCAGAGGGGCTGGAAGGAAGGGTCTGCCTATTTGCAGATGACACCAAGATCTGTAACAGGGTGAATACTCCTAAAGGGGTGCAGATAATGAAGAGGGACCTGGAGAAGCTTGAAAGATGTTCGGAGGTGTGGCAACTGAGGTTCGATGCAAGAAAGTGCAAGATAATGCACCTGGGTAGGGGGAACCCTGGGGAGACCTACGTGATAGGAGGGAGGTGCTGACCATCACCAAAGAGGAGAGGGACCTAGGGGTTATCATTTCTGATGACCTGAAGGTATCAAAGCAGTGTGCAAAGGCTGCAGGGAGGGCCAGTGGCATGCTGGGGTGCATAGGCAGAGGTATCACTAGTAAGGCCTCAGCTGGAGTATTGCATGCAGTACTGGAGACCACACATGCATAAGGATATAAACATGGTGGATGCTGTCTAGAGAAGGGTGACAAAGATGATGCATGGTTTGCACCACAGAACGTATGAGGAGAGACTAAAAGACCTCAATATGTACTCACTGGAGGAGAGGAGAGAAAGGGGCGACATGATAGAAACATTTAAGTACCTCAAGGGCATAAACAAGGTGCAGTTGGGAGATCTTTTCCAATGTAGAAAAGATACCAGAGCAAGGGGGCACAATATGAAATTGGCGGGGGAGATTAAGAGGTAACATGAGGAAGTTTTTCTACATGGAGAGGGTGGTGAACACTTGGAATAGTCTGCCACAAGAGGTGGTAGGGGCAAGCACAGTGGAGGGGTTTAAAACATGCCTGGGACAAGCACAGGGAAACCTTGGGCAGGAAGGGAGTGATGAAAGGCCATTGACTACTTAGGGTGAGTGGATGCATACATGTATAAGGCCTATGGGCAGACTAGATAGGCCTAGCAGTCCTTATCTGCCGATAATTTCTATGTTTCCAACTCCTGGTCACAGAGTGGTCTACTACACATTCTCTCCTTCATAGTCTTATGTCTCTGTTTACTCTTGACATTTAATTTGGAATGGCAGCTCAACCAATCTATACCCCACATCTTTGGTGGTATTCTTTTCTCTTTTAAAAATTGCAGTAATTCTGGCAAATATTGTGAGGGACATTTAGGGAATATTTCAGCTTCTTGAAAATTATTATCTTGTACCCAAGCATAAAGAGCTTTTCTAGGCTTGGTTATTATCAGCTGGCTAGGGATTTTCCAACTTTTTATTTTTACAAAAATTTCCCTTAGGTATTCTTGGGTAGTGCCACATTTTTTATACATCTTGGCCTGCCCTGGTCCCATTGCCGAAACCAATTCTGACAAGTTGCATATGCTAATGGGGCCCAACTATAGTCTTTATTCTGCAACAGTGGTTGTATGTTGGCAAAAGTAAATATGCTATAAAAAAATGCAGTGAGGTTCACCATGCCTAATCCTCCTTGTTTGATGGGAAGGTACAGAATATTTATTTTAATAGGGTTAAGTCTACTACCCCAGACTACTTGGAAAAATATACTTAGAATGGTTATCTCTACTGGTATACATTACAAAAAGAAATCTCGGAATGTCTGGGTGAGACAGTGGAACTTACAACAGAGACAGTGCTACTTTCAATTTACCCTTATCATAACCCTTCATGGCATCGGACTTTGTTTCCGATTTTAATATTAGCAGCTAAAAAAGCTATAACAAAAAGATGGTACTCTCCAACTATCCCATCGGTACATGAATGGAGAAGGCTGGTAATGGATATTTACCAGATGGAAACTTTAACAGCTAAAATTCATAATAAGCAACTGTTAGTAGAACCAGTATGGAGGCCACGCATATTCTATGGTATACAAAAGGAAATAGATAACGTATTTTGAGGCTATCTATGTACCTTGACAGATGAATCAAACATAAGAGGAAAGCCAGAGCATTGAAAGGAGAGGGGCAGGGGAAGTCAGCTATACCCTCATGGAAGGCTACTAGACAGATAGATTGGAAGTCTCTTTACCCTAATAAAATATTAAATTATGGTACAGTAATGTAAAATGGTACAATGAAGTAAGATCTATGCTTGTAATATGATCATTTCTGAAAGCATGTAACTAACTGTACAAAATGAAATAACCAACAATTAATAAAAAGAAAATATAAAAAAAAAGAGAATGGTTATCTCAAATGATTTAGGTAGGGGAAAAATATAACTTAAATACAAAAAAACTGGTATGAGATATGTTTTGATGAAGTAAATTCTCTTTTTTTTTACTCAATTTCCATTCATTCCACTGCTGTACCATATACTACCCCTGTTGTATTTTCCCTTCCCAGTTCACCACCTCATCTTTAGTTGTTCAGTAAGTAATGCCCAATATGTTAATAGGGCCTTTTTGTACAATAATACCTGCTATCTGTGTAACAACAGTTTCATCCATATTAAAAAGATAACCTGTACATTTCCCCATGTTTAAAGTTGCCTGATACCCTATCATAGTTTTCACATATGTGTACAACTCCTTCAGCAGATTGAGTATCCTGTGTAAGTATACACACATCGTCTGCATATGCTATGACCCTATATGGGAGTATGTCTGCTATTGTGTCTATGGATTTTATTCTAGTAGAGTAGTTAATTGCCCTTATTAGTGGATCTACACAAAATGCATATAATAATGGGCTCAGGGGACAGCCCCGTCTCACCCCTCTACGTACAGGAATCACAGGACCTGACCACCCAGTTACTACTGATGTAACTGTAGCATTCCCCACCCCTCCCCTTTTTTCTTCACCCCCGACTGTGGGGCCATGAACCTGGCGTCCCTCTAGCCTGCCGCCGGGATGTTCTCTGGCATCCTCCCTTACTTCCCCTGGGTACCCTGCTGCTGCTTAGGCTGGCTGTTGCCGGCCGCCAGGTTACGGCTCCTTCTACCCCTCCTCCTGTCTTTCCTGATGCTGGGTGCTCCATATGTTCTCCCATATCTTGACCCACCCCGAGATGCACTGGCCATTTGTCTCTCCGCTATTCCTGTTGCCCTTTTCCCTTCCTGTCACTCCACAACATCCTGCCCGGTTGGGGAACCACAAACCAGCAGTCTCCCTATCATTCCCGGTAAGCAGCAAGCATTCCTTCTGGCCTATACTCCTTCCTTACCCGTTACCTGTACTAATACTCCCCTGAAACACCTCCTTGCTCTTGGCCTGCTGGTCATGCTTAGTATAGCCTAAATCATGTTAGACTAGCTGGAACCGCCTCTATATGTCTGGAATGTACTCTTACATAGATACATAGATACATAGACAGTGTCGGCAGATAAGGGCCTATGGCCCACCTAGTCTGCCCATTTGAGCTTGTAAGTTCAGTTTGTTTTCCTAGAAGTCTATTTCCCCTTACCCCTGACCTCTAGAATTCCTTTATGTCTATCCCATGCATTCTTAAATCCCGTGATTGTTTCAGCCCCCACCACTTCCTCTGGCAGGGTGTTCCACTTGTCCACCACCCGTTCTGTGAAGAAATTCTTTCTCATGTTTCCTCTGAATCGCCCTCCCTCCAACTTCATCCCATGCCCTCTAGTCCTGAAACATCTTTTTCGCTTAAAAATAGTGTTTTCCTGCACCCTGTTCCTCCCTGTAAGATACTTGTATGTCTCTATCATATCCCCTCTCTCCTCCTCTCCTCTAGGGAGTACATGTTCAGTTCCTTCAACCTGTCTTCATAGGACTTGTGATGCAACCCATGCACCATCTTTGTTGCCCTCTCTGAACCTTCTCTACCCTGTCTATGTCCTTACGTGGTATGGTCTCCAGAACTGTACACTGTACTCCAGGTGGGGCCTCACTAGTGTCTTGTATAGCGGAATTATGACCTCCTTTTCCTGCTGGTGATGCCCCTGCCTATACATCCCAGCATCCTATTTGCTTTACCTGATGCCTTGTCACACTGTTTCCCTACCTTGAGGTCATCAGAGATGACAACCCCAAGATCCCTTTCCTGCTTGGTGCATGCTATATCCTCACCCCCAACTGATATATTGTGCCAGGGTTTTGTGCCCCATATGCATTATCTTGCACTCGTTGCATTGAATTTCAACTGCCAAACCCTTGACCATTCTTCAAGTTTCTGCAGGTCCTTCTCATTCTGTCTACACCTCTGGTGTGTCTACTCTGTTACAGAGCTTTGTGTCATCAGCGAACAGTGAAATTCTGCCTTCTATATCCTGTGCAATGTCACTGATGAAGATGTTGAATAGGACCGGTCCCAGCACTGATCCCTGTGGTACCCCACTGGTCACTCTTCCCTCTGTGGAGTGACAGCCATTTACCACCACCCTCTGTGTCCTGCCACCCAGCCAGTTACCTACCCACCACACTACTGTCCTGCCCACACCCATATTCCCCAGTTTGTGTAATAAGACACCAACCACTAGGAGTTACTGCACTCTCCACTCTAGCTCCTCTTTCAACTCTCTACCCCTCCTAGCTACTGTTTGAAAACCCACCCACTACAGGTCACTGCAGTTCCCTTTGAATCCTTTCTACCACCTATTTTTCTCACTCCTCCCAGCAGCCTACTACTAAGCACCTGCCAGCATCAAACCTGGTACCCTTTTGTCCAAAGTCTACTGACTAACCACTAAGCCAATAAACCAGGCCTACTCTGTATGGTTGTTGCCTCAGTTGTATTGTTTGCTTCCATGTGTTATGCTGTATTGTACTCTCCCGGGTCGTGCCTGAAAATAGTCACCTGCTGGCTAGTGCACCTACCCGGTAAACAAAAACTAAATAAATAAATTCCTGTACAACCTTTGAATCCATGGAATAAATTTAGGTGAAAATTTATATTTCTGTAATATTATCCACAGAAAATCATGACTGGTAAAATCAAAAGCTTTCTGTTGATCTTATGAGAGTAAGATTCCTTGAATGTTGCCCTGGTAACTTTGCGAAAAAAGTTCTCTTAATAGGAGTAAATGTTCTGAGATGGATCAGCCAGGAATTACACAAGTTTGAGCCCCTGAGATGATTAATTTTGCCACTATTGTTAATCTGGCATTTAGAATTGTTGTTAAAATGTTAAAGTCATTATTTAATGGGCTAATTAGTCTCCAGTTATTTATATCCTATCTCCTCTTTTATGTAAATATATTAATCTACCATTAATCATTCTTAAAGTGGGACTTTGGTTATTTAGAATCAGAGTAAACTCTTCTGCAGGTTCAGTGGCTAGCTCCTTTCCCAATAATTTATAAATTTATGCAGTAAGCCCATCCCCACTTGGAGTTTTATTATTCTGTAATGAAGACCCAGCTACTTCTATTTTAGCTGCCTGAATATTTGTTTCCAAACATTTATTCTGTTCCTTTGTTGCAGCAGGAATCTGAGGTCTGGGTCTAACAAATTATCACGAGCATGACTGAATAGTTTCATAGAATGCTCAGTTACAATTGTCAAAATATCTTTATTATTGTTATTGCATTCTAGATTGGCAGCATTTTTTAAACTATCCATATGTTTTTGTTTTATTTTTTCTTTATTATTTTCATAAGGGCGTACTTTCTCTTTTTTTCCCCTTGTGTGCCAAGGGGAAGGTTGGTATATTACATTTTGTTCTTGCTGTATATGAAATTTCTTCATGTCTTCCTTAATGAAATGTATTTGCTCCTATAAATTTTGACCTGTAGTGTGTGCTGTTGTTAATAAGTGTTGCAGTTTTCTCTTGGTATGTAAATATTCCATATGTTTAATGTCCCATTTGTTTTTACTATGCAGTTTTAATGCTTGTGTAAGGTCAGAAATAGTGTCTTCCCACCAAACCACCTGTTCTCTATACATAATATATACAGAGTTACGTGCCTGAACAAAGCACTGTAAATTAATTTGCAATTCTTCTTCTAATAATAGGGAAGAGCTGAATTTCCAGTCTCCCGGACCATTTCGTGGGCCCTGATTTTTCCCAATTTGCAAGTGTAGCATATTATGATCCGAAAATTGTGCTGGCTGAATTTTAGCTTTCTTTGAATCTGTAATGTTTGTGTTATAAAGAAAAAAATTCATTCTAGTTGCCAAAACACCTTTCTGAAATCTGAGGTCTGACCGTTATGTTTATAGTATGCATCTGTTAAGTTTGCATTTTGTATCATGGTTTTTAGAAAAGCCATGTCACAGAATGCTTTTTTGGTAATAGCTTTTTTTTCCCCTCTGTCTGCAGTGCCTAGTCCACAATTGAAATCTCCTCCTAAGATTATGTTCTGTGATGAATGTGAAAATGGCTGAATGGCTTTAAAGAACTCTGTTCTTGCGCTTTTGGTCTGTGGAGCATAGATATTAATGACTCTATAAAGTATGTTCCCTACTTTTATGTCCAAAATTAGTGTCCTGCCTGGTATGAGCTCTATTAGCTTTATTAACTTAAACTGTATATTATAAAATGAAATAGCTACCCCTGAACATGTTTCAGTGGCCATCGACCAGTATGCGAGTCCCACTACCCATTGGCCTATTGTTTGTTTTAGTTCTAGAGTAGTATGCAGTCTTGTAACTTGAAGGAAAAAAGATACCTGCCTGTAAAGATTTTGATTTTGCAAGTACCACCACCCGTTTCATATGATTTTTCATGCTATTGACATGTATAGTGTAGAAGTGTAAAGTGCGCTCCATCATAGGTTTTGTTTAGAGTAAGCATACTACAACCACTGTATGAAAGCAAAACAAATCTCTGCCACGAGGGATTTCTTTTCTTCCTAGCAAATCGAATACACTTCTGCATAGGTTTCTCCTGTGGCTGAACATCCTGTATTGCTTGCTCTGGGTGGGGGGTCAGGCAGGGACGGACATAAAGAAGAATCTTCAGAGGTATTGTCACATTCCCTCACCATTTCCGCCAATACACCAAATATATTTAATAAGGGTGTTTCCATAGTTTTAGGGATTTGGGAGGCTGGCAAATCCCAGTTTTGCCTTTGTCTGGTAGGCATCTTTACACCTCCCTGATCTACCTGCTGTTGTGCAGAATTTTGGGGAGGGGGCATAATTGAGCTTGTTTGCTGTGTCCCTACACTAGTCCCTTCTCCACAATCCTGACTCTTTATGTTTTTTCCCCTACCTCTTGAAAACTTATGCGCTTTTACACACAGGCGAATACAACGGAATGACCATTACCTGTGTGCCACCGTTGTACTCTGTTCCGTCACTTAACACACAGAAGGTATTCCGGCCACCCCCGTCTCCATTTTCAATATTTCTGTTTCGGCTCCCCCACGGAATGTGGTGCTCTATGGCGTTTTTTTTAGTGCTGCCGGAATGGCTGTTTTACACAGCCAGACGAAATGGAACATATAGGGATGAACCAAGGAACGAAGAGATTGCGGTTTGGCTAAACATTTACCAGTGTAACGGAACAGATGAATTTTACACACAGGGGATGTAACGGTATACTGTTTCTATAACAGTCATTCCGCTACAGAAACCTGTGTGTAAAAGTGTCTCTTGTCACCCCACCCTGTTCTACCTGTCTGGGTTCAGTCTCTGTGTCGGTGGGAGAGGAAGTGGTTCAGCAGCTACATTAGAGTCTGTCTGGGTTTGACTCTCCTCTATATGAGAAGTGTTTCTGTTAGGCTGGTGTGAACCCTGTTGTCTAGTTTTGCTTCTTTGTTCTATTGCCACCAATAGTCTCTGTTCTTCACTGTCCATTTGTTCTGGCTAGCTATGAGCTGCCCATGGGAAGGTGTGACATGTATGCCCTGCCACATCACAAAGATTACATTTCTGCTCATTTCTTCAAAACCCACTAGTGTGACCAATTTCATTGCATATAATACACTTTAGCTTGTCACACAAGCTGCTGATATGTCCTGTTTCCCCACAGCGATAGCATCTCTTAGGCTGTCCTGCGTAGAACAGGACGCCTCGATGTTTCCCTAAAAAAACTATTAGGCAGATGTTGTAGTCCTTCATCAGTGCAGTTCAATAATGCTCTGATTTTCCAACCCCAGTCCAGATATTATCTTCATCAAAAATAGCCTCTGGATTTCCCTGCACAGTGCATCTCTGTCACAACCAATAAAACAAATCAGTCACACTCACACCTTCATTTCTGAATAAGACCGTAATGGCCTTGTTGGTTGGTTTAGATAGTGGAATCACATCAAACAGAAGCCATAGTGGGGATTTTTTCAGTAATTGGTATTTTGTTCAGAATTTCTGTAATTCAGCATTTAATTTAAAACTAATGTCAAATGTTGTTTACCCAGACACATGTATAAGGGCATAAACCTCTTATGCTGTGAAATTCATGGTGCCCATCTACAAAGATCTTACAATAAATTTCCTGTCTGGGAATAAGTCCAGGCCTCCTTTATACAGTAACCTTACTGCGTTGTGCCTTTTTGCTGGTTATGTTGGAGCTCTAGAAAACGAAGCATAGACTCTAGGCCTTGTACCACCAGTATGATTATTTATTATTATTGTCATTGGTGGGTTGTTCTCCATTACAGTACAAGCCACTTAATCGGGACGCGCTTAATGGGGACGTTCGTTTAAAGGGGATGACCCCAAGGGCACCGATTAAGTGGCTATACTATTCAATGGGTTCAGCTTCTTATATTGGGGATGGCAAGTTCTGTTTAAAGGGATGTTAATTAGGTGATTAAGTTCAACTAACTCATTAGCCAGCGATTTTGTTCAGCTGGCTCCCAACTCATTCGCAGCTTGTTAAACAATTAACACCTAATTCCCGCCTCTCCCAGCTATAGCAGTAGCCTACAGTTGCCTGCTGATTAAAAGAAATTATACAATGGCAAGAAAATTTCCTGGACTCTGATTGGTCAGTGTGTGCCTGAGAGAGTGATGATGATACACAAAAACATCACCGTGTTGATTTTTTGGATGAGGATATGGCTCACATGGCTTTTTTTTTCAGAAACAAAGATATACTGCATCACTAAAAGTCTACTAAAAACATTTTTATTTTGTTTTTGTTTTGTATAACATCGAGCCATTGTATAATTGCAAAAAGACACTCCAAGGTGAGTGTTATCGTGTAATAATGTCACTCTTGGGGTGGTGGAAGCACTCGGCCTCGCCTTGTGCTTCAACCCACACCAGGAGTGACGTTATTACACGATAACACACACCTTGTCGTGCCTTATTGCTTAAATCACTTACCGAGGAGATCAGATGCTGTTTTGTTGTCTCCTGGATCTCCTGTCTCCATAGTCTCCCATTTCATCTGTAGTCCTTCAGAGGAGGGCAGTTGTGATTCCCCTTCACAAAAGTGGGAGCAAGACAGCGGCAGAAAACTACATACCTGTCAGTTTGACCTCAGTGGTAGGGAAAATGATGGAATCACTTCTGAAGGAAAGAATTGTTGAATACCTAGAGGCCAGTGGGGCACAGGACCCAAGGCAGCATGGGTTCACAGTGGGAAGTTCATGCCAGACAAATCTGATTGATTTCTTTGACTGGGAGACCAAAGCAGTAGACCAGGGAGGGGCTGTGGACATGGCCTACCTAGACTTAAGCAAGGCTTTTGACATAGTCCCGCATAAAAGATTAATAAACAAATTAGCAAGCCTGGGAGTGGGTCCCAGGGTGGTAGCCTGGGTAAAACACTGGCTGGACAACAGGACACAGCAGGTAATAGTAAATGGAGTCTACAGTAAAGAAAGGAGGGTTACTAGTGGGGTACCTCAGGGTTCAGTACTGGGGCTGGTCCTTTTTAATGTCTTTATAAGTGACATTGCAGAGGGACTGGAATGGAAAGTATGTCCCTTTGTAGATGACACAAAGATCTGCAACAGAGTTGATACACAAGGTGGGGTGGAAAGGATGAAAAGGGACTTGGCAAGGTTGGAGGAATGGTCAAATGTATGGCAGCTTAGATTCAATGCTAAGAAGTGCAAAGTAATGCACCTGAAAACAAAATCCACGGAAGAGTACACAATGTGGGGTGAGATACTTTACAACAACAAAATGGAAAAGGACCTGGGGTAGCCATATCAGATGACCGGAAGGTGGGCCAGCAATGTGAGAAGGCAATAAGGAGGGCTGGGGGGATACTGGGATGCATAGGGAGAGGCATCACCAGTAGAAAACAGGAAGTTGTTGGCTCTCTGTACAGACAGTTGGTAAGACCACATCTGGAGTACTGTGTGCAGTTCTGGAGATCCCATCTTCGCAAAGACATAGACAGGGTGGAGGCTGTCCAGAGGAGGGCAACCAAAATGATGCAGGGTCTGCATCAGAAGACACATGAAGAAACATTAAAGGAACTAAAGATGTATAGCCTCGAGGAAAGGAGGGAGAGGGGGGACATGATAGAAACTTTCAAATACCTCAAGGGAATCAACAAAGTCCAAGAGGGCAGCATCTTTCAGAAAAAGAGATGTGCAAAAACAAGGGGGCACAATTTGAAGATAGAGGGAGGATGACTCAGAGGTAATGTGAAGAAGTATTTCTTCATAGAGAGGGTTGTGGATACATGGGACAGCCTTCCTGAGGAGGTCGTAGAGTCAAAAACAGTGGGGGAATTCAAGAATGCATGGGACAGACATAAGGCAATTCTAGTGGGGGGTAGGAGGAAGTAGGCTGTTGGTTAACTAGGATCTGCAACTTATCCGTTAGATAGGGACATGGGCAGACTAGGTGGGCCAAGCGGTCCTTATCTGCCGTCAGATTATATGTTTCTATGTTTAGTACTGTGGTCTCAGTACAACCTGGATAAGAAACGTATTGATCTACCTCTAAGTGAAAAAATTAAAGTTATCGAGGCACTGGACCAGCCTGGTGCATTGACGGCAAAGGTTGTAGCACAGTTTGGCGTTTCAAAAAGCCAGGTCAGACGCATCAGCAAAAAAAAAAAAAAAAACAAGAACTGCAGTCCGACTGGCTTGGTAACAGCAACCCCAGTAGAAAAAGAAAACAAGAGGATAAGGACACACAAGTTGAAGATGCCCTCCACCTCTGAATTAGTAATGTGGTCTCCAAAGGTGCTCACATTTTGGGACCTGTGTTAAAAAAGAAGTCTAATGAGATAGCCACCCATTTAGATCATGAAGGTTTCGAGGTTACAGATGGGTGGCTATCTAGGTGGAAGGATCATCGCAATATTGTTTGTAAAAATGAGCAAGGTGAGCACATGGACACGGAATTCAGAATCAGCGTCCGAGTGGTTTAAAAATGTGCGGCACGGGTCAAAATATTGCACGACAGAATGACGTGCATTTTAATTGCGTTGTGTGATTCCAGTGTATTTTTCTGTGGAGCTTTACCCCCGTACCCTTATAAGTCACTCGAGGGGGGTCAATTACGGAGAAACGCAGATCTGGGTTTCACCATAATGCCGTACGCTATTCAGCGTACTACATTATGACCCGGTACGAAAATGTTCTACCCACCCTGATTGCAGAATTTACCCACATAAACATATTCAATGCCAATAAGACTGGCAACTTCTATTGGGGCTACCCGGACAGAGAGCACATCCGTAAGGATACAAATCTTATTGGTGGAAAAAAGGCTAAGGACCATGTGTCCCTGTTGTGCTGCTGTAACATGGCAGGCACTGAGAAACTGCCATTGTTGGTTGTGGGCAAGAGTAAGCGCCACCGCTGCCTCCCCAAAGATTTGTCCACCCTCCCAGTCACCTATGTTAGTTTGGCTAATGCTTGGATGACTGCATACATCCTCAACAAGTGGCTGGACAACTGGAATAAACAGTTAAGGTGGCGCCAACGAAAAATGCTGCTCTTGGTGGGCAACTGCAGCGCCCACCCTGTAAACATTGTCAGAAAGTACAGCCAGATTAAAATTCAGTTCTTGCTCCAAACACCACCAGTTTAATACAACCCCTGGATATGGGGGGTGATAAAGAGTCTTAAGGGCCATTACTGAGCACTATTTTCGGAGCGCATCATTGGGGTTATCAACAGTGGGTCCACATCTCTTGTGTCAGACATAGCTCGACGTGTCAATCTACTTGATGCGATTTTTATGCTACACAAAGCGTGGACTGCAGTGAAGGAGACCACAATTGGGAATTGTTTCAGGACAGCCAGATTTCTGCAAACAAATGATTTCCCTGAAGAACCAGAAAAGGGTGCTGCTGCACAAGAAACCCTTGACGACCCACTCGCTAATGTTGCAAGCCCTTCAACATTCACTAAAGAGGAGTTTCAGCACTTTGTTGACATCGACGAGGAGGTGGAAACAGAAGGCAAACTGTCCGTAGAGGCAATCTGTGAGTCGGTGTCTCAAGAGGGTCCCATAGAAGCTCAAGATGAGAACGTCACCGATGTGAACGACTTACCACCGGCACCTATTTCAAGCAAGGAAGCTATCTCCCACATCGGACCCCTCCATGACTGGTGTCTGCAACGTGGCAAAATACAGCAGTGGGAGCAGCTCTTTGAGTTGGAGGGGGAGATCTTAAGGAGCATGAGTGTGGTGGCTACACAAAAGAAGATAACTGACTTTTTCATCCGAGCAGTGGTGCAGTACAGCATACTGATCTGTCAGATAAGTCATTTTAAATTATTTTAATTCTGTCAAATCAATAAAGTTTAAACTCACGGAGACAAACAGCACTCACTCAGAAAAGAGCTGCAATCACTAAAAAGTGCTTGTCTCTTCTGTTTTGATTGTTTTTGCCTGTTAATTGTCAGTACATTGTACCATAAATCCCGTTCTGTGTTACACGTAGCTACCCGATGTATCGTTAACTGGCTTCCTTTAATAGAGATGATCACTTTAAGGGGACAAAGATTCTGCCACAGAACCATCCCCTTAAAGTGGTTTCTACGTATTAGATTGAGGATATTGTGGTGGAGCTGTGTGTACAGAGGGGGCCCCCATTTGTATACACATCTCAGGAAGTTGAATTCTAGGGGAAATTGCCAGTTCCAAATGTAACCCCCCCACCGGCCCCTTATTTAGTCAGCAGGCACACCTCCCATAGTCTAGGGGAAAAGAGAGGGGGTGGGGGTTAAATTGATTGCCACCATAGACAAGGTGGGATATGCAGATGGAGTAGGCATTATAAAACACAAACCAAGTGCAGCTACTATGCACACCTGGTGGGACCAATACCATGGCCAAAACCCAGGTCCCGGGGAGAAAATGTTTGCTCAGGGCTATGCTAGGTTTGCATTTCTGGACAGGGGTACCCCAGTAACTCCACACAGAAAGCACAACATAAATGTCCATACTAGATTGGGATTCTAGAGTGTGGCTTTATTCCATAACAAAGTAGGAACACACAGAGCAAAGATGGATCCCCAAGGGTTACACACATGGTAAATGCAGACATCTGAGGTACAGAACTCCAAATTTCCCATATAGCATAGGCTGACTGTTGAAACTGTGGACTAGCCACCGGTAACACACACCAAGCAGATTCCCTCGACTAGGCACACATGGCCAATACTTGGAAGTCCCATATGGCATAGGGTTAATGTAGAAGATGTGGAACTAGCCACAGGTGAACACTCAAGTTACTCTGGAATTGGCACATACCGGCCAGCACTCAAACACTTCCCATACAGCATAGGATTAAAAGTGGCACACAGACCATGTAGGAGCACTAAAGAAACATAGAAACACAGAAGTTGACGGCAGATAAGGACCGCAAGGCCCATCCAGTCTGCCCATTTCTTTTTCTACCTTATAAATGTGCCATCGGCCTTTGCTCTGTCAATTGCCTATCTATTCATACTCATCTGTATTGCTCCCTTATGCCTATCCCATGCCTGTTTAAAGCCCTGCACTGTATTCATATCCACCACTTCCTGAGGTAGGCTGTTCCATGCATCCACCACCCTTTCTGTGAAAAAGAACTTCCTCACATTACCCCTTAAACGGCCTCCCTCTAATCTCATGCTGTGTCCTCTTGTCCTGCTATTTTCCTTATATTGAAACATGTTAGACTCTTTCACCTTGTTAATGCCCTTAAGGTGTTTGAATGTTTCAATCATATCACCTCTCTCCCTCCTTTGTTCTAGGGTATACATATTGAGCTCCATTAATCTGTCCTCATATGTTTTCTGATGCAGTCCCTGCACCATTTTGGTTGCCCTTCTCTGGACTGCCTCAATTTGGTTAATGTTCTTGTGAAGGTGTGGCCTCCAGCACTGCATGCAGTACTCCAGATGGGGCCTAACCAGTGTCTTGTAAAGAGGAATTATTGCCTCCCTCTTACGACTTGTGATACCCCTACTAATACACCCTAACATCCCCCTAGCCTTTCCCACTGCTTTAGTGGTCTGCTTGGATGATTTCAGGTCATCAGTGATGATGATGATGCCCAAGTCTCTTTCTTTCCTTGTGACTGCCAGCAATTCCCCTCCTAGCTTATAGATGGCTTCAGGGTTTCTCTTCCCTATGTGCATGATCTTGTACTTTGCATTAAACCTCAGTTGCCACTCTTCCGACCATTTTGCTAGTTTATCCAGATCTCTTCTCATTCTGCCCACCCCATCTGGATCATCTACTGTGTTGCAGATCTTGGTGTCATCTTCAAACAGACAAACCTTCCCCTCCAGTCCATCTGCAATGTCACTGATGAAGACATTGAAGAGGAATGGCCCCAGGACTGATCCCTGAGGTACCCCACTTGTGACTTGCATCTTTTCTGACTGTATACCGTTTACCACCACTCTCTGTTTTCTGCCCACCAACCAATTTGCCACCCAGTTGACCAACTTCTGACCCACCCCACGCCTACCCAGCTTATTAATCAATCTTCTATGTGGAAAAGTATCAAAAGCTTTGCTGAAGTCAAGGTAGGCGACATCAACTGCTCCCCCTTGGTCCATCACTCTGGTTACCCAGTCAAAGAAATCAATGAGATTAGTTTGACAGGACCTTCCTTTTCTAAACCCATGCTGTCTTGGATCCTGTGCTCCTATGGATTCTAGGTGTTGCACTATCCTTTCCTTAGAGAGGCCTCCATAATCTTGCCCACTACTGAGGTAAGACTGACTGGTCTGTAGTTCCTCGCCTCCTCCCTGCTACCACTTTTGTGGAGCAGGATCACATGAGCCCTTCTCCAGTCTTCTGGGACCTCTCCTGTGCTCAGAGACTCACTAAACAGTTCTGATAATGGCTCTGCTAGTTCCACCCTTAGCTCCTTTAGTACCCTGGGATGTATGCCATCAGGTCCCATTGCCTTGTCCACCCTGAACTTATCAAGCTCTTGTAGGACCCTTTCTTTTGTGAAGGAACTAGTGCTCACCTCCCTCCCCCCTGTGTCCATAGTGCTGAGCTGTGGGCCCTGCCCTACCTTCTCTTCAGTAAATACTGAGCAGAAGTATCTATTTAGGATAGATGCTTTTACGTGGTCCTCCTCCTTACATGCCCCCTTATCTCCTTTGATCTTAGCAATACCACCTCTGGACTTTCTTTGTTTACTAATGTATCTATAGAAAGTCTTATCACCTTCTTGTACTGTTTGTACTAGTGTTTCCTCAGTTTGGGCCTTTGCCTGCCTTACTGCCTTTACTGCTTCCAATAGGGAAGTTTGGTATGCCTCCCTATCTTCATCCCGCTGCGTTCCCTTATATTTCCTGAAGGCCAGCCTTTTGGCTCTGACCTTTTCTTCTGTTTTTGAGAACCAGAGTGGTTTCCTTCTTCTTTTGCACTTCCTTTTCTCTACAACACAATGGGATGTTGCTTCAAATATTGCATCCTTAATGCTTGCCCACTTTGCCTGTACCCCCTCACCTGTATTTCTTTTTGCCAGCTAGCTTAACTCTGTTGGCCATCTTATCAAAGTCAGCTCCTCTGAAGTCCCATATTTTTGCCTTGGAATGGGATGATTAAGTTGTAGTGGCCAAATTGAACCATACCATGTGATGGTCACTGGCCCCCAGGTGACCTTCTACCTGGAGATCTGTGATCCTTTCCCTGTTAGTCAGTACTAGATCTAGGATAGCCCTGTCTCTTGTGGGTTGTTGTACCAGTTGTTTGAGGCCCTCCCCCTGCAGGGAATCCACCATGTGCATAGTTTTGGCAGATGTTCCTCCTGGTATTGACCAATCTGTATCTGGCATGTTGAAGTCTCCCATTATCAGAACCTCCCCTTTAGCTGTCATGTTTTGTATATCTTCTAACAGTAATGTGTCTGTGTCCTCCATCTGATCTGGGGGCCTGTAGACAACCCCAGTTCTTATGGCTGTCCCATTTCCTGTTTCCAGGGTGACCCACAGTTCTTCTGGCTCCTTATGTGTATTCTGTATTTCTGTAGCTTTGATATTTTCATTGACATACAGGGCCACTCCACCCCCCCCCTTTTGCACCTTGGTCTCTTCTGAAAAGTACATAGCCAGGTACTGAAGTCTCCCATGTGTGGCTACTGGCAAACCACTCTCGCTAATTGCTACTATGTCCAGTTTAGCCTCTGTCATTATTGCCTGCAGGTCTGGGGTCTTGTTTCCCAGACTGCAAGCATTTGTGTACATGATTTTCCATTGGCCAGATTTCAGTGTGTTAGTTGTAGGGTGAGGTCTGGTGTTTCTCCTGTGCGTTGTATGGGGAGCCGGACCTTTTTCCTTACCTGGTGATGCAAATGAACTGCAAACATGCTGAACTCCTGTTTGACCACTAGCTGAGGGGGGAGGGGTGTTCTTCCCATTCGATGTATGGGGTGCTGCACCCCTCTCACCATTTGCTAGTTTAAATATTCTGCAAAGACATCAAACTTCTGCCCCAATGCACTGACTCCCTCCTTAGTTAAATGCAGTCCATCAAATTTAAAGAACTTACACTCCTGAAACTGTTGCCAGTTCACTACAAATTTGTGTCCTTTTTCCTGGCACCAGCCCTTGAGCCACATGTTTAGCTCCCCTGTCTCCCCTTCTCTGACCTTCCGTCCATCTGCTCCCCTCTCCTAGACTGGCAGGATCTCAGGGAAGGAAATGCCAGACGAAATGGATGATAGTTTGTCACCCAGCCTGGCCATGTGTTCCTTGGACTCCACAACTGACCGGCTGGCAAGATAATAGTGTACCAGGACGTCAATGTTTTCTCCTGCTTCTTGAACAATTTTAGCAATGCGGTCAGTGTCTCTCCATGCTGATGTACCTGGGAGACATCTGACCATTACCGCTGGCTGGAGATAGCTTTCAACTCCCTGAATCATGGAGTCTCCTATGATCAGAAGTTTTCTGAATTTCCTTTTTGCTTTTTTGTTTTGGTTCCTGTTTTGGGCGAGTTTTGTTGTGCTAGCTCCTGTGCTGCAGTGTCCTGCTCTGCAGTGTCCTCTGCCCCTTTGTTTGATTTCAGAGATAGAGGCAGATACCTGTTTGTAATTTTTATATGGTTTGTGGAGGTAATATGTTGGACAGCACTGAGTGATGGGGCACTCGATTTGGCCCTCCTAACCACCTGCCAACCTCCCAGACCAACTACCCTCTGCGGTCAAGGTGTTTCTGTTGGATGTTGGGGAAATGGCAGGTGGTTCTTATAATATATTTCCTCTTGAAAATAAAATTTGAGGAGCTCAATCTCTGCCCATGCTGCCTGGATCTGAGCCCTAAGATCTCCAATAGCCCAGCATGTAGGACAGTGTCCTAAATCCTGTAAAACTGCCCTTCTGAAAAGTGTTCTGCAGTACTTTCAGTTAATAATATCTGTTCCAGATAAGCTGATGGGTTTATAACCTGGTCAGAGTAATTAGAAGGAAGACAATGAAAGCAAAAGTTTGATTTTGTGTTTTGTTTGTTTGCTTTGTATAACTTGTTATAACAAGTTAAATTACTAGTGCCCCTTTAAATGAGGTCACCGTGTGGATACCCCCACTAATCTTCCCCTTCCTGCTTTGCCACAGGAAATGTCATGACTGTGCTACCCTATAAAAGGAGTGTAGTGTAGGGTGGTTGGAGATGGGGGTGGGTGTCTGGGCTCTTCCCCTGCCGAAAAAGAAGAACCACAGACGAAAGAAACAAGGAGGTAAGAGCAGAAACAATCAGTCAGCAACAAATGCAGTAACCCTGAAAGCTTATCCTAATGATCGATAAAACTGCAAAACCTGTAAAGCACCACCTGTAATAATTTCACAGAAGATATACCCTGTAAGAAACACTTTGCTACAGAGAAATATAAAGCAGTAACAGAAGACATACCTTGCAAAAGACAATTTGAATCAGAAGATTACAGCAGTAATCTGTTAGCACACACCTGTAGGCACACCTTGTAATAATGCAGCAGAAGGTATACCCAGCAACAACAATTTGAATCAAAGAAAAATAAAGCAATAAAATGTTAGCAACAAACAGTAACAATCCCTAAAGGCTCGAAATGGAGAAAAACCCACTCACTGGGGTAGACGTTTCTTCAGGCATTGGCTACGTGCACTGACAGAAAAGACACAGGTGCTCTTCAGAACCCGGAGTGGTAAAACTGGTCACTCCAGATGGGGGGTCTTCCACCTTCTGTTTCCAAGTTCATTTTCGGCCAGCCATCTGGTAAATACACCTCACATTATCCAAAATGTACTGATGATGCTTTCTAGAAATGTATTTCACATTTAACATCCTCAAAGGACACCACAGGGGTGTCAAAAACAAAAGTCCCACTCACATGGCAGTCACAGACAGAACTCCACTGTGGACAACCAACTTTTAAATGTCTTAGGTGACAGGGTTCCTCTGACAGAGAAATTCATCCTTAAACTAGAGGTACTCCTGGGCAGACTCAGACAAAACAAAAGTACTTACAAGAAGTTGTCACACAAGGCAGCTTCACAATGTCCTGGTAGGATCAGGGGATTGCCCCTAACATCCTGGCAACCTGCTCCTTCCCACCTCAGATGAAGAACAGGAAATCCCTGGAAACAGTTTCCGCCACTTAGACAAAGCTAGAAAATGCTGTACTCCACTAGGGTGAGAAAAACTGGAACACTGTAGCTCTCTATCAGAGCTGCTACTGGAACTGCAACTGTACTCTGCAGACTCCAGCCAACAACAGACTACAGAATTCAAATTCCCTACTCACAACAACTGGCCGTGGCTTATGCTGCTGCGAGAGTTCTAAGGTGACATCACCTCTCCAGCTCCCAGATGAGACCAGAAACAGAGAGAGAGAGAGAGAGAGAGAGAGAGTGAAATCCATTTACTGGCAAATAACTAGCTGCCTTCCCTTTCTACCACTGATTCCAAACAGGATTCTTGTAACCCCAGGGAACAAGGAAGTTACACAAACTTTGAGTTAAATGTAAGGGAGTGGCACTAAGAGTTATGGGAGCTACATCAATGCCCACCATGCCTTCCTCATTGTTATTTTGCTGGGTTTCATGCCGTGCCTCTATTAAATGCTCTGACAACAATCCAGTTGTTTGTATAGGAGAATTCCCTGAAACACTTTTGCCTGTCTCTGCTTATTTTTCCTAACCTGGAGCTGTCAGTGCTGCTTCTACAGACCATCTGTCTGTTGTTTGCTCTGCATTTATTATATCAGTATCCTGTCTTAGGCCGGGATTCTCGCTTCTCGTTTTTGCCATTCCGAGCGGGGCACTGCCAAACATTTAATTTTTCTTTCCTTTAAAAACAAACAGCGGTTCCCCGCTGGTTCCTGGACTGAAACAGAAAGGCTTCTTTCCATAGAAACACAGAATTTGACGGCAGATAAGGACCGCTTGGCCCACCCAGTCTGCCTGTTTCCCTACCTACTGGATAAGCTGCAGATCCTAGTTAACCAGCAGCCTACTTCTTCTTACCCCCACCCCCCAGAATTGCTTTATGACTGTCCCATGCATGCTTGAATTCCACCACTGATTTTGACTCCACAACCTCCTCCGGAAAGCGTCCATGCATCCACAACCTCTCTGTGAAAAAATACTTCCTTAAATTACCTCTGAGCCGCCCCTCTATCTTCAAATTGTGCCCTCTTGTTCTTGCACACCTCTTTTTGAAAGATGCTACCCTCTTGGACTTTGTTGATTCCCTTGAGGTACTTGAAAGTTTCTATCATGTCCCCTCTCCCTCCTTTCCTCGAGGCTATACATATTAAGCTCCTTAAGTCTCTCTTCATATGTCTTCCGGTGCAGACCCTGCACCATTTTAGTTGCCTCCTCTGGACAGCTTCCATCCTGTCTATGTCTTTTGGAGATTGGGTCTCCAGAACTGCACACAGTACTCAGATGGGGTCTCACCAGCTGTCTGTACAGAGGGATAATAACTTCCTGTTTTCTACTGGTGATGACTCTCCCTATGCATCCCAGTAACCCCCAACCCTCCTTGCTGCCCTCTCACATTGCTTGCCCACCTTTGGGTCATCTGATATGACT
The DNA here is from genome assembly GCA_016271365.2 of Neoceratodus forsteri. NCBI lineage: Eukaryota > Metazoa > Chordata > Ceratodontiformes > Ceratodontidae > Neoceratodus > Neoceratodus forsteri. The sequence continues at coordinate 523,880,978 of JADMNL010000023.1, forward strand.
ACCCCAGGTCCCTTTCCATTTTGTTGTTGTTAGTATCTCACCCCATTGTGTACTCTTCCCTGGGTTTTGTTTCCCAGGTGCATTACCTTGCACTTCTTAGCATTGAATCTAAGCTGCCATACATTTGACCATTCCTCTAACCTTGCCAAGTCCTTCTCATCCTGTCCACCCACCCTGTGCATCAAGTCTGTTGCAGATCTTAGTGTCATCTGCAAAGAGACATACTTTTCCTTCCAGTCCTTCTGCAATGTCGCTCATAAAGACATTGAAGAGTCCCGGTCCTAATACTGAACCCTGCGGTACCCCACTAGTAACCCTCCTTTCTTCTGAGTGGACTCCATTTACTATTACTCTCTGTGTCCTATTCTTCAGCCAATTCTTTACCCAGGCTGTCATCTTGGGACCCACTCCCAGGCGGGCTAACTTGTATATTAATCTTTTGTGTGGGACTGTGTCAAATGCCTTGCTAAAGTCTAGGTAGGCCATGTCCACAGCCCCTCCCTGATCTACTACTCTGGTCACCCAGTCAAAGAAATCTATCAGATTTGTCTGACATGACCTTCCCGCTGTGAATCCATGCTGCCTAGGGTCCTGTGCCCCTCTGGCCTCTAGATACTCAACAATTCTTTCCTTCAGAAGTGATTCCATCATTTTCCCTATCACTGAGGTTAAACTAACAGGTCTGTAGTTTCCTGCTTCTGCCTTGCTCCCACTTTTGTGAAGGGAATCACATCTGCCCTCCTCCAGTCCTCGGGTACCATCCCATCATCCCATGATTTGTTAAAAGGGTAGTCAGTGGTGTCACTAGTTCTACCCTTAGCTCTTTTAGATTCTGGGATGAATCCATCAGGCCCTATTGCTTTGTCCACCTTCAGTTTTAAGAGTTCTTTCAGAACCCTTTCTTCTGTAAATGGGCTGGTATCAACTTCTGTATCCAGAGTGTTACTACTGTTTGTTTTATGTACCTCCCCTCTTCATTTGTAAATACTGAGCAAAAATATTTGTTTAGTATCTCTGCCTTTCACAGTCTCCCTCTGCCCACCCTCCCTCCCCTTTATTAAGCCTCACTATCCCTCCCTTGGTCTTCCTTTGCTCCCTGATGTACCTATAAAAGGTTTTATCCCCCTTCTTAACTGAGTTGGCTATCTTTTCCTCAGTTTGGGCCTTTGCTGTTCTGACTGCCTTCCCAGCCTCCTTTTGCTTTAACTGATACAGTTCTCTGTCCTGCTCCGTCTGCGATTCCTTGTACTTCCTGAATGCTTTCTTTTTCTCTTGAACCTTCACTGCCACTTCCTTTGAGAACCATAGTGGTTTCTTACATCGTCTTGTTTTGTTTATTTGCTTCACACAAAGGCTCGTTACCTCTGTGATGGCAGTTTTTATTATTCCCCATTGTTCTTCCACCCCTCCTTCCTGCCCATTTGCTAGTGCATTCCTTAGGCACTCACCCATTTTGGCAAAGTCAGCCCTCCTAAAGTCCAGTACTTTTGTCTTTGTATGGCTTGACTTTATTGCTGTGTTTATTGTGAACCATACTGTTCGATGGTCGCTAGTTCCCAGATGGCTACCCACTTCTACATCTGTGATCCTCTCTACATCTCCATTTGAGAGAATCAAGTCTAATATTGCTCCCTCTCGAGTGGGCTCCAGTACTAGTTGTCTAAGACATGCCCCCTGTAGGGCATCTAGAATAACTGCACTCTTCGAAGTGGCAGCTGCAACTGCACTCCAGTTAACATCTGGCATATTCAGATCACCCATCAGCAATATCTCCCTTTTCTGCCATTCTAAGTATACTTTCTATAATTTCCCTGTCCATTTCCTCCTCTGAGAGGGGTCTGTATACAACCCTGTGCGTGATGGTGCCATTGCCTGTCTCCAAATTTACCCACAGTGCTTCTTCTCCTCCCTGTTTACCCTTTTGTTCTGTTGCTTTTATTCCTTCCTTATGTAAAGAACTACTGCCCTCCTCTTTTACCCTCCCTGTCCCTCCTGTAGACAGTGTATCCTGGTATGTTTATGTCCCAGTCATGGTTTGTGTGTACCATGTTTCTGTGACTGCCACGATATCCAGATGTTCCTCCTCCATCAAGGCCACTAATTCAGGAAGCTTGTTACCCAGACTACGGGCATTAGTACTCATTGCTCTCCATTTTTTGATGGCTTTACCTTCTGTTGCAGCATCCCCCACTGACCGTTCTACCTCAGTCTTTTTCTCATTTAGTAACCTGTTTTGTAGGGAGAGGCTGGGATTTTCCTGCTGCTTGTCAGTGCCTCCCCCTTTGACTAGTTTAAAAGCTTGCCAATGAAGCATTTAAACTGATTGCTCAAAAGACTTGTTCCTTCCTGGACAGATGCAGACCATCCTGCCAGTATAGGCTGGTGTCCTCCAGATGGAACCCCAGTCCCAATGAAGCTAAACCCTGTGCTCCGCACCATTTTTTCAACCATTCATTAAACTGCATAGTGCCAATTACCCTCGCCTCCCCCATGCTTTTGACAGGCAGCACCTCTGAGAAGGATACTGTGTGTGCTACTTGTCTTAGGTCCCTCCCCAACTCTGCAATGTCCTCCTGCACTGCTCTAATCTCATGATGAGCCAAGTCATTTGTCCCTAGGTGGACAATTATGTCCAGCTCAGAATCCCTGCTGCTGCTGATTCCCCCATCTTAGTCTGTAGACCTTCAGTTGGCTTGTCAGTTCCTGTTCTCACTGTTTGGTCTTGAAGCTGTACTGTGGTTGTTGTGATGTCTGCTACAACAGCAGGCTGCATCTGGGCCAGTAGATTTTTTGGGTGTGTTTCCTCCGCTAGATGGTATTGTTCAGCTAGCGTCTGAATAGTGTTTCAACATACTAACATACTATTTGCCAGCAGATTAGGCCTTACGGTCTATCAAGTCTGCTCGAACCTCAGATCCCTAGTTGGATGCCGAGGCCCTCCCCCCCCTTGTGTTCCAGAAACAGCTATCATCCATCCCCACCCCCCGGGACAGGCCATCATCTGATATATCCACTTTCTGTGTCTGTCCCACCCTTTCTTGAAGCCCTCCACTGTGGATCTCTGAACCAACTCGCCAGGCAGTGCGTTCCAAGGGTCCACCACCCTCTCAGTGAAAAACCTCCTCCTCTTTTCCCCCCCTCACCCTTCCACCTTTCAACTTCAAACCGTGCCCTCTGGTGATACTGCCCTGCTTTAGTCTAAAGATCCCCTCCATGTTTACCCTATTTATTCCCTTGAGGTACTTGAAGACCTCAATCATGTTCCCCCTGTCTCTCCTCTCCTCCAATGAAAACAGGCAGAGCTCCTCAAGTCTGTCCTCATATGTCAAATCCCCTAGCCCTCGTATCATCTTAGTTGCCCTCCTCTGTACCCTCTCCAGGAGCTGTATGTCCCTCTTCAAGTGTGGTCTCCAGTACTGTACACAGTACTCAAGGTGTGATCTAACCAGTCCATTGTACAGTGGCAGAATCACTTCCTTGCTGCTAGAGGTGATCCCCCTTACGATGCATCCCAACATCCTGTTTGCCTTGCTAGCCGCTCTCCTGCACTGCTCAGAGTTATTCATACACGTATCCACCATGACCCCTAGGTCTTTTTCCCCTATTGAGGCTTCCAGTGCCTCCCCTCCCAGGGTGTACCTGTGTTTAGGGTTTCCCCGCCCAAGATGTAACACCTTGCACTTGGTGATATTGAAATTTAATTTCCATGTGTGAGCCCAGCTTTCCAGGGTGCCCAGGTCCCCTTGCAGGGCCAACCTCCCCTCTTCTCCCTCAACTACTGCTCCCATCTTGGAGTCATCAGCGAAGAGACTCATTTCACACCCTATACCCTCCCTGATGTCCGATATGTATGCAATAAACAGGATCGGACCCAGGACCAACCCTGGTACCCACTACCAACCTCTTTAGGGTTCGAGAGCTCCCCACAGACCACTACTCTCTGGGTGCGTCCAGCTAGCCAGTTTTCAATCCATCTGACCATCAAAGGCCTACTCCTGACCCCATCAGTTTCTCCACCAGACCATTGTGAGGACAAAGTCAAACTTGCTGAAGTCCAAGAATAATACATCCACAGGCTTTCCCCTGTCCAGTTCTGATGTTACCCATCTCAGAGAACTCCACAAGATTGGTTTGATATGATCTACCTGGCACAAACCCATGTTGCCAACTATCCAGACCTCCCACCTCCTCCAAGTACACCCCAATTGTTTCTTTAGTATACTCTCCATTAATTTTCCACCACCAGGTCAAATTGATGGTCTATAGTTACCTGGTACTTCCTCGCCCCTTATGGATTGGCACCACATGTGCCTCTCGCCAATCCCTAGGTACCCTCCCTGTCTCAAGTGACCTGTTGAAGAGCTCCGCCAGGGGTGCAGCCAATATGTCCGCCAATTCCCATAGTACTCTCAGATGAATGCCATCCGGCCCAGGAGATCTGTCTTTCTTTAGGGCCTTGAGGGCTAACCACACCCTTTTGGCAGAGATTGCATCATCCGTCACCTCCACCTTACTGGTCTTTTTATCCTTATCCAGATGTGACACCCCTGGGGTACCTCTCCCTCCCTCCCTCTTGCTCCATTTCTGTTGCTCCCCTGATCCCACTCACTGCCGCTTCTATCCCCATCGTGTCTTGTTTTGTAGATATCCCATCCCCCTCCCTAGTAAACACAGAGGCAAAGTACTCGTTAAATACCTCTGCCTGGTCTCTCGCCTCTTCCACCCACCCTCCTTCTGATCTCAATCTGCTGAGATGGTCCTTAGTTTTTCTCCGCTCCCCAATGTACCAGAAGAACCCTTTTTCCCCTCCATGTATCCCCCGTGCCAGCCGCTGCTCTTTACTGGACTTTGCTCCCGTCACCATCGGGTGACTTTTCTAGATGCAAGATGGTACTTTCCTTATCCCTATCCCCTCTTGTTGTTTTATATTTTTTGTAGGCTGCCTTCTTTTCTCTGACCGCTACCTGTACCTCACTGGACCACCAGCATGGTTTATGTGACCTTGCTCCCTTACGTTTCAGCTTAGCGCAGATGCTGACTGCCTCATGAAGTCCCCGTTTTATGACCTACCATCTCCTTTCCACACTTGTCATTGATGTAATCCCCTTCAAGTGATCCTTGAGAATATTTCCCATGCCCACAAAGTCTGCCCCCTGAAGTCCACTGCCAGTGTCCTAGATCTCCCCCCTCCCCCCATGCTTATTTTACACCAGACAGTATTGTGGTCGCTCCCAGTCAGGGGATCCTCTACAACCAGGTCCCTTACCAGATCCCCATCTGCCAGAACCACGTCCAGGACATGCCCCTTCCTTGTGGGCTCCATTACATGCTGTGTTAAGAACATATCCTGGAAGCCATCCAGCAATCTCTGCTCCTTGGGCACCTTAGAGGACATGGTTCCCCAGTTTGTACCTGACATATTAAGGTCCCCCATCAACACCACTCCTTCCCCTTTTGGTCCACACTGGGCAATGATGTTGTCCAGCAAACCAACCTCTAGAACATCACTCATCCCGTGGGGCCTATATACTACACCCAGCTTGATCTTATCTCCTGCTGGGGATCGTAAGGTAACCCATAAGGCCTCCACATTTCCCTCTGCCTCTTCTACCCTAGCAATTTCTATGTCATATCTAATGAACATAGCCACTCCACCCCCTCTGCCCTCCTTTCTATCCTTCCTAAGCATAGTGTACCCCTGCACGTTTAGGTCCCAGTCATGGTTTTGTTGGCCCACGTCCGTGACCGCCCGCATCCTCCGAACAGCATGGCTTGGAACTCTGGCAACTTGTTTCCCAAGCTCCTGGCATTTACTAACACCAACCCCACCCTTATCCTTGATCCCTTTGCCGAACCCCACCCAGGTTCCTTATGCTTCCATCCTCCCTCTGCTCCTCCTGAAACCTCCACCCCCAGTTTGTTTCCCTCCCCTTGGGTTTGAAGGCTACTCCCCTCATCTGGAGGAGAGGGCTTCTGGTCAGCCCCTCCCTTATCCCTCCCCCACAAGTTTAAACCCCACCTTTCTTGAATGTAGTCAGCCATCCCCTGTTTAAGGACTTCCTTCCCTAATGGGGCAAGATGAAGCCTGTCATTGGCATACAGTCCCTTATCCTCCCAAACTCCTTTCCAGTTCCCTAACACCCCCAACCCACTCTCTTCACCCCACTTCCTGAGCCAGTCATTAACCTCTGTGATCTTCATTTTTTTCTCCACTGAGGCCTTTGGTACTGGCAATATCTCCGAAAAGGAAATGTTGCATCCATTATCCCGACAGACTGTGGCAATTTCTTGGAACCTTGCTTGGATTTCCAAAACGCTATTTCCCTCTAGATCATTAGTTCCCAAATGCACCAGGAAATCCGGTTTCCCCCCACAATCCCTAACCAGTTCATACATCATGAACTTTGCTCTGTGCACTGTCAGTCCAGAGATACTCACTACCTTCACCTGGCTATGGCATCCACCCCCCTGTCCCTCCCACTGGATACCCCTAATCATCGAGTCTCCCAATAACAGAACCGTAACACCGCCATCATCCTTATGGTTACCTCCACTATGCCCTCTCAGCCCCCCATCCCCCTTATTCGTGATCTCAATTACATGGGAGTCTTCCTGCCTTATTAGAGACCCCCTTGTCACCCTCCCCTTTCTGCCTCCCTCGTTATTTTGTCCACTTAACTCAGACCCCCTCTGAATAGGTGTCCCCTTTAACCCTCTCTTATCCAAACCATTTATCCTGGCCCTGATGGTTTCCCTTCCCCACACCGCCATCCTCCCCCCTTGTAATAGTACCTCTACCTCCAGAGGCCCTCTGTGGGTCCCCTTTACCTAGGGCCCCATCCTTGGTACTGACCCCCCTGCTGAAGGGGGGCTCCTCTCCCACCTCCTTGTCTCTCAGTTTCTCTCCAGTCATGCTATCTTCCCTCATGTATGCAATATGTTGCATCTCCCCCATCTGCTTAACATTTATGTTTCCCCTTCTCCCTCTGGGACTATTTCTATTCTTTCCATTGCCGGTCTCTGATGCCCTATGGGTATCCGACTCTGTCCCCCTGGCCTTTGTATCAGTTTCCTCATTTCCACCAACCCCTTCCTCCCCCTCTAGGTTGCTTAGTAGCTCAAATTTATTGTGACACTCTATGTCAGCCTCCATCAAGTAACCCAAGTTTCCCCTGACTGCACCTCTAAACTGCCCCTCTTCTTCCCCTCTTGCTCTGTTCTCCTTAGGAGCTCCCTTCCCACAGTCTGCTGTTTTAGGCTTCCCCACAACAGCCCCTCCCTTCTCAATGTCTGCTCTACTAGGTTTCCCCACAACAGCCCCTCCTGACTCTTCCCCCTCCACTCTCTTTCTATTCAGAATGTTCACCCCGTACGCATTCCCCTTAGCATCAACTTCCCTATCTAAGGGTCCGCTGTCCCTAATAGCCCCCCCTCCTGCTTGCTGTAACATAACGTCCTGTAATTTCAAAGCATTGCCCCAGCATTCCCTCAGCCCCACCTTTCTGCTGCCCATATCCACACCCCTTATCCTTGGACACCCCCCAGCTCCCCCAGCTTACTCCTTAACCAATGTACTTCACTCCTGATACAAGATAGCTGTCTACAGAGTGGGCAGCCTCCCTCTCTCCAGGCCCAATTGAGAATTATTGCCATCCCACAGCCTGTGCAGCCTACAACCCTTCCAAAGATGCCTGCCATGGTGGAATATGGCCACCCTGTTTGTCCCCTCTGTTTATAATGGCACACCCCCTTTTCTCAGTCCCTTCCCCCTTGAATACAGTCTCTCTCTATACTGACTGCAGTTATTTACAAACCCAATTTCAACCCCACCAATAAAGTTCCCAAGTCTCACAAACACATACAGTCCAGTGTGTGTCCAGTCCCACTAACAGTGAGTGTATGCAGACATCAGGTACCGTATGATGTCACAGGCCCACCAGTTCCTGTTGCTTCAAATTTCAGTCCCAAACAGAAATACACAGCCCTTCAATCCCAACCCCCAGTGGCTTTTCAGTATTTAAGAAAGCCTACAAAACAGGGTGCGTGGGAGGGCTCTTACCAACACCAGGCAAATATCACATTTAAATTTCACTATAATTATCACTGCCAAACAAGTGTTCCCAAGCCCCAAAAGTTACAATATCACAGCCCAAGTAGCAGTTCTAACTCAAAGTAGCAATTTTTAACACACAGAACTAATTTCACGTACAAAACTATTCAAATATTTCAGTTAAAACAGAATATAAACCCAGACCTCTGTCCTTACCAGCCTCCTGCTTATGTTCCCAAGTGAACAGAACAGTCTTGCAACTCCTTTTGCTGCATCTCCAGTTTCTCAAAGAAACACAGAAACATAGACTTTGATGGCAGACAAGGACTGCTTGGCCCACCCAGTCTGCCCATTTCCCTACCTATTGGATAAGCTGCAGATCCTTTTTTTTTTTGTAATTCAGTTTATTTTATTGACACTCTTAACAAGGCATAGATTGTACAGAGTTATGCAGGTATACATTAGCAAGTTAAATGTGTCATTAACATATTAACATACTTGCTGAGCCCGTGTTAATAATATCTATGAAACTAACAAAGACTATAACAAAAGCTGCAGATCCTAGTTAACCAACAGCCTACTTCTTCCTACCTCTCCACCAGAATTGCCTTATGTCTGCCCCATGCATTCTTGAATTCCCCCACTGTTTTTGACCCCACGACCTCCTCAGGAAGGCTGTTCCATGTGTCCACCACCCTCTCCATGAAAAATACTTTCTCACATTGCTCCTGAGCCCTCCCGCCCCACGTCTTCAAACTGTGCCCCCTTATTCTTGCACATCTCTTTTTCTGAAAGATGCTACCCTCTCGGACTTTGTTGACTCCCTTGAAGTACTTGAAAGTCTCTATCATGTCCCCCCTCTCCCGCCTTTCCTCGATGATATACATATTAAGATCCTTTAGTTTCTCTCTGTATGGCTTCTGGTACAGACCCTGCACCATTTTAGTTGCTCTCCTCTGGACTGCCTCCATCCTGTCTATGTTCTTTCGGCGATGGGATCTCCAGAACTACACACTTCTTCAGATAGGGTTTCACCAACTGTCTGTACAGAGGGATAACAACTTCCTGTTTTCTACTGCTAATGCCTCTCCCTATACATCCCAGTATCCTCCCTGCCTTCCTTACAGCCTTCTCACATTGCTTGCTTACCTTTAGGTCATCTGATATGATTACCCCCAGGTCCCTTTCCATTTTTTTTTTTTTGTTAGTACCCCCCCCCCCATTGTGTACTCTTCCCCTGGGTTTTTGTTTCCCAGGTGCATTGAATCTAAGCTGCCATACTTTTGACCATTCTTCCAACCTTGCAAAGTCCCTTCTCATCCATTCCACCCACCCGTGTATCGACCCTATTGCAGATCCTTGTGTCATCTGCAAAGAGGCACATGTTTCCCTCCAGTCCCTCTGCAATGTCATTTATAAAGACATTAAAAAGGACTGGTCCCAGTACTGAACCCTGCGGGACCCCGCTAGTAACCCCCCTTTCTTAGGAGTGGACTCTGTTTACTATTACCCTCTGTGTCCTATTGTTCAGCCAATTTTTCACCCAGACTACCACCCTGGGACCCACTCCCAGGTTGGCTAATTTGTTTATTAATTTTGTGTGTGGAACTGTGTCAAATGCCTTGCTAAAGTCTAGGTAGGCCATGTCCACAGCCCCTCCCTGGTCTACTACTTTGGTCACCCAGTCAAAGAAATCTATTAGATTCTTCTGACATGACCTTCCCGCTGTGAATCCATGCTGCTTTGGGTCCTGCGCCCCACTGGCCTCTAGGTATTCAATAATTCTTTCTTTCAGAAGTGATTTCATCATTTTACCTACCACTGAGGTCAAACTAACAGGTCTGTAGTTTCTTGCCTCTGCTTTGCTCTCACTTTTGTAAAGGGGAGTCACATCTGCCCTTCTCCAGTCCTCAGGTACCACACCATCCTCCCATGATTTGTGAAAAAGGGTAGTCAGTGGTGTCACTAGTTCTCCCCTTAGTTCTTTTAGAATTCTGGGGTGAATCCCATCAGACCCCACTGGTTTGTCCACCTTCAGTTTTAGGAGTTCTTTCAGAACTCTTTCTTCTGTGAATGGACTGGTATCGACCCCCTATCCAGAGTCCTTCTATTGACTGGATTCGGGACCCCCCCTTCTTTTGTGAATACTGAGCTGAAGTACTCATTCAGTATCCCTGCTTTTCACTGTCACCCTCAGCCCACCCTCCCACCCACCTTTATTAAGCCTCGTTATCCCTCCCTTGGTCTTTCTTTACTATCTAATGCACATATAAAAGGTTTTATCCCCTTCTTAACTGAGTTAGCTGTCTTTTCCTCAGTTTGGGCCCTTGCTGTTCTGACTGCCTTTTCCGCTTCCTTCTGTTTTAGCTGGTACAGTTCTCTTTCCTGTTCCTTCTGTGTTTCCTTATACTTCCTGAATGCTATCCTTTTCTCCCTAACCTTTCCCGCCACCTCTTTTGAGAACCATAGTGTTTTTTTCCTTCGCTTTGATTTATTTGCATCACACAAAGGCTTGTTGCCTCTGTGATGGCAGTTTTGATGTTTCCCCATTGTTCCTCCACCCCTCCTTCTTGCCCGTTTGCTAGTGCTTTTCTGAGGCACTCTCCTATTTTGCCAAAGTCAGCCTTCCTAAAGTCCGATACCCTCACTTTTGTGTGGCTTGACTCTACGGCTGCATTTATCGTGAACCACACTGTTTGGTGGTCACTTGTTCCCAGATGGCTACCCACTTCTAAATCTGAGACCCTCTCTCCGACCTCATTTGAGTACCAGGTCTAAGATTGCTCCCTCCCGAGTGGGTTCCAACACTAGCTGTCTGAGGCATGCCCTGTGTAGGACATCTAGAATGATCCTGCTTTTGGATGTGGCTACAGCAAAGGTGCTCCAGTTATCATCTGGCATATTCAGGTCCCCCATCAACAATATTTCCTCTTTTACTGCCATCCTAAGGATGCCTTCTATCATTTCTTGTCCATTTCCTTCCCCTAAGGCAGGGGTCTGCATACAACCCCTGTGCGGATTGTGGTGCCATTTACTGTCTCCAGTGTGACCCACAGTGCCTCCTCTCCTCCCTGCTCTCCCGCTCCTGTCTCAGAAGGCACTCCAAATCCATTGCCGTACTCACTACAGCACTGGGCTCCTGTATCATCCAGTCTTCCTCTATTTGAGTCTCCATTCACTGGTCAACAGTACCATTAAAGCCAGAATGTGTATCTTTCATCGATTTTTCTTGCAAAACTGCATGCTCCATTGAACCAGAAGCATCACAAAATAACTCATCCTCTTGCAGGGATGAGAAGGAGAAAGAGAAAGAGAAAGAAGCTGGCTCCTCTACCCCCTGCATGCCCACACCCTCCCTCCTGGGATCCGGATGAAGTGGCCATCTTGCCGACCAGCGGTTCCCCTAAAGGTGAGTAGGGGAATTTCCCTAGTGTCCTGGCCAATATTCCCCTACCTATAAAACCAGTTCATGTGTAACCCCACCTGCAAAACTAGGGGCTTAGCTGCAGCTCATCAGCTCTTGTTTCAGCTCTCTTCCAGGCTTCAGGAAGTGACTGCAAATTTTTTTTTCTGTCCCCCTGGTCCTGGCCCAATCCCCTGTGTGACCCAGCTCACCCCATATGTAAATTCCAGCCCTGCGGGGCTCCGAAGTGTAAAACCATGATCACCCACTTAGCCATGCACTCTGGGGCAGTGGAGATCGTGCAGGTGCGAACGGCGCCTTTGATGTTTTGACCGCCTGCTTTGCGGTCAGTCCGAGAGAGTGTTCAGAGGTCCCCGGGTTCCCCGCCTGATCAGTGGAACCAGTGACCATGGATAGGGCCCTGATCAGTTGCTATTTTCAATAATTAGAGATCCACAAGGTGTCTACGATCGGGCTCATGAATATTAATGAGCTGGAGCCCAGATCATTATTAATATTTATAAGGGTGCTTCTGCCATCAGGGAAGCTGTGTTCTCAGCAGTCGCTGAAAGGGAAAAGGGAATGTTAAATAAATAATGTAACTGCAATGTGAGTTTGGAAAAAAATATTAAGAAAGGGGAAAGGTGTTTAAAATAAATAAATACTTCAGCCTGGCTGCGCTAGACAAATGTTGGGACTCAGATGAGACAGCCTGTCTGCTGTTGCAAGGCATCCTTAAATATTGGCAGCATCATTAGGAATATGGACTGAGCAATCTATTACTTCTGTGCAGTGACAGCAAGTACACACCCAGGGCTAATGGACTGTGTGGCATCTGGGCAAATATTCACTTTATTATGGCTGCACCAGGACTTTGTTGGGACTGTGTTATTTCTGTTTCAGGGACTGTGTGTTTAAGCAGCCATTACAAGCAGCCACAACCAATCAGAAAGGTAGGATATGAAAGCCAGGACTTGTGGGACATTAGCCAAAGCTCATGGGAACCTTCCAAGTACTCATGGGGGAACTGCAGGAACCTAATTTCAGGCACCAAACCAGTAAACCAACTGTGCATCGAGTGAGGTTCATGCATAATTAATTTTCTTGATTGACAGGCCATCTAGCCAATCAAAGGCCATGCACCCAAAAGCTTCAGCCAACTAAAAGCCTCAGGAGAGCCCTTAGAGACTGTGTTTTTCAGCCTTTTGCCAGATTTGAGTGGAAACCCCCACACAGGGGTGGGGGCTCTGGCCCCCAGCCATGCATTCAAGCCTGGACATCCAGTTGATCCTCTCCATCCAGGAGGGGGTGTTTGCCTTCTTTAGCAGTTAAGTTTAAAGTAATTTAGTTTGTGCTGAACTTGCTGGCCTGGGGGGGTTGCCAGAATGTCCCCCAGGTGCTAGCCTTCCTTTCCATGTCAGGGAAAGATGTGGACCTGCAACTTGATGACATCAAGCCAGCTGTGAGAGAGCTGATTTCACCTCAGTTGTGAGAGAACTGAAGACACCAGGAACCTTGATTGCAGAAATTATACCGTGAGGAGCCTGAATAAGTACTCTTGAACCCCCCAGTGCAAGAATGAAACAGAAAGTGCTTAACTGAGGCTGCCAATGCCCTTGGTGACTGTTCATCTGGTCTACACCCTGCATCTTGCATGCCTAAATCTTGTCTAGCGCAGGTGGACCTAACCATTTGGGGGACCCAAGTGAGCCCAAAGTATTGTCTAACTGTTTGGGGGACCCAAGTGAACCCAAAGCATTGACTAACAGTTTGGGGATCCAAGTGAGCTCAAAGTACCATATAAATGTGCTGATATGTAATTGTCTGCTATGGTCAAGATGTCCAGTGGAGCTGCAAGCCACAGCCATGTACCACGAACAGGACTGAGACCCCAAGTCTACTGATTTTGACTACTGTAACCTGAAAAAGGACTGTTCTATGCAAATATGACCAGAACAGCCCCCCCTGGCCCCCAGTTGAAGGCGCTATCCCTTCATTGAATGTAACAGATGTGTCTGAAATGTAAATGTACTGAATGTGCTAAAACATATAAATGTGATGGATGCCCAGAATTAATAATCAATTTCCCAACTGACATCCCTGGCTGGATACCTCCTGACTTTGTTCCGTCTACAAAGTGCAGTGCAATCCCTGTGCACCCCCAAAGGATCTAAAACTGTTTGTTTATTAGTTTGCTTTGGGACTCAGATGAGACAGCCTGTCTGCTGCTGCAAGGCATCTTCAAATATTGGCAGCATCATTAGGAATATGGACTGAGCAATCTATTAATTATGTGCAGTGACAGTAAGTACACACCCAGGGCTAATGGACTGTGTGGCATTTGGGCCAGAAGCCAGAAGGGGAAGGAAACATTCATATCAGTGCTTTACAGTAATTGTACATTGCTATTTTTGTTATAAACTTAGATTGTAGGCTTTTAGTGACACTGTAATTGCTTTGCTGTCTTTACTTACTGTAGAATTGTTTTTGGGCTGTTGAAAATTTAAAACCTAGTTTGTTGTGCTTGTAGTGGTGGTGTATTTCTTTGCTGCCTTTAATTGCTGCCCCAACTCTTAATTATATGCCCTGTTAAATCTGATTGACAGGATCTAAGCACAAAATATAGTAGGGGTTGTGGAGTAGGAGGGGTATAAGGGGGAAGAAGCCCACCCTCAGTACAAGTGTTTTATTTAATTTTTTTATTATTTATTTTTATTCTCCTGTGGCCACCCAAATGCTTCCCCGCAGCCCTACCTATGAGGATCCATCCGCCATCCCTCTCTACTGGGACTGCTAGCACCCAGTAACCCCTGCAGCTTACCTCTGCAGTGGGGTGGCAGGGAGCCCCCTAACTCCCCATCCCAATGGATCCAGTTCGGCTGCCAGCATCCGGCGAACTCGCAGATGGCCATCAAGCCGCGTCGGGTGCCACCATTTTCCCCTGTACTATTTCCCCGAGTTGGCAGCGTGCAATGATGCCAGCGGGCGTAAGCGTGCACGTGTCCGCATGCGTCTCGCCCAAGCATCTGCCCCTGACGCTACCCCTGTATGGCGTGCATCCCCAACCCCCAGCCTCCACCAGAGGGTAGTTGGATGCTGACCATTGTAAACCCCCCACCCCAGAAAGGGAGAGGAGTCCATCGGACGCTCAATCCCTCTCCTTCCCTGCCAGCCCCCGTCGACCCATGCTCGCTCCCAAACCCGGGTCGCCGGCGTACTGCGAAGTGTAGCGTCCAGTGCTTCAACCCTCAGCGCCACCAGGCTGGCTACGACAAGTGTTTTGACTCATCTTTTATTTCTTTTTTTAAAGAAAAGTATCTGAGGAGCAGGGGCAGGATTTTGAAGACAGTAAATTACTTAACAGGGAACTAGGAGCGCTTCAGTAACAGACAAGTTCTGGAATAGCAGTATAAGTGTAGTATAATGTGGAGAGTGGTGCAATGCAGTGGCTGCGGGTCAGCCATATTCAGGCAGACCTTCTGGACGCTGAGATGCTGCCCTATCTGCTTGCATCTCTCTGGACTGCAGGATGAGGTAGCCAGACTCAGAGTGGAAGTAAACTGGTTTAGGAGTACCATCACCCCTATCCAGAAACCACCCAGTTCAATGCTGCTGCCGCAAAGGATGCTGAGAACGAGGAGCATTTGGATGACAGTGGGCTCAGGGAGGGTTAGGGCAATTAGGCAGAGGTACATCCCAGATCCTATTCCACTCAAGAACTCATATGCCACACTGGCAAATGGGGACAACCAAATAGAGGTACCCAGAGAAGTGGAGGGAAAGGATGTGGAGGTCAGCCAAGGAGGTGACCTCAGTGAGGAAAGCATTGGACCCCAGCGGAGGAGGAAGTGAATCCTGGTGGGGGACTCCATCATAAGAGGGATCCAGCTAGGAACACTGGAGGGGGAGGACAGGGAGGTGAGGTGCCTACTTGATGCCACGGCATGGAGGGATGGAAGGAAGATCATGGGAATCACTGGGAAGGCAAGTTGGGAGGGTGAGCTGTATGTCATTATCCACCTAGGTACTAATAACCTGGCACATGGGGAGCCAAAGGAAGTTCAGGAAGAGTTTAGGAAATTGGGGAGGGGTCTCAAGCAAGTAGCTACTTCTGTCACCTTCTCAGAAGTACTACCTGCGAGAGGCATGGGAGAGCATAGGGGTGCATGCACCAGGAACTTTAACTCATGGTTGAAGAACTGGTTCTGTGAGGAAGGGTTTGGATTCATTGGTGACTGGGGACTCACCTGCAGGGATGAAGGCTTGTTCAACCCTGATGGCCTGCATCTATCCTGGAGGGGAATCCAAGCACTCAATGATAAGTTTGAATGCTACATTGACAAGCATTTAAACTAGCCAAGGGGGGGTGGCAAGCCAACAAGGAGGGTACCTAATTGCCCACCCTCCACAGCTAGCAGTGTAACTAGTGAACCGGAGGAGTGGATACCTCTGCAAAGCAGTGTGCAAAAGATGGAGATATGTGCCCAAGAGGTGGATAAGCAGAAAAGGGTCAAAATTCAACAGAAGGGCAGACAGTAAGAAGAACCAGGGATAAAGGACAACTAGGGAAGGGGCTGGAGTAGAACAGCTAAACAGTCTAGGGAGGTCAAATCATGGAAAGCCATGTGTGCCAATGCCAGGAGCCTTAGCAACAAGATGGAGGATCTGGAGGCTGTCTTGGTGCAGTCAGACCTGGACATTGTGGCCATCACAGAAACCTGGTGTAATGAAGACCATGACTGGGAGATGGCCATACCTGGCTACAACATATTCAGAAAAGACAGGGCAGGTAGGAAGGGAGGAGGAGTGGCACTGTATGTGAAAAATGACATAAAGGCCACAGAGATCCAGGAGGAACAAAATGGGGAAGAGATACCATGGATTAAGCTGGAAGGGAAAATGGGGCCAGCCATCCACACAGGTGTGGTCTATAGACCACCAGCCCAGGAGGAAGAAACAGATAGGGAGCTGATACTGGCCATCCAAAGGATGACAGATAAGGGTGACGTAGTGCTGGTTGGAGACCTCAATATTCCAGATGTGTACTGGAGCATCCCAGCAGCAGCATCAACTAGGAGCAGATTTATCCTGGACTCCCTTCAGGGTGCCTTCCTCAAGCAACTAGTCATGGAACCAGCTCAGCAGAAGGCAATACTGGACCTTGTGCTCACAAACAGGGACAGTGTGATAGGGGTAACAGTGGGGGAGCACCTGTGGAACAGGGACCACCAGTCATTCTGGTTTGAAATCACAGAAGGAGCAGAACCAAACCACACAAAAACACGTATCCTGGATTTTAGGGGGACAGACTTTGAGAAAATGGGGAGATGCTTGAAAAAGGCATTAAGGGGAATGGGGCAGGAATCAGGGGTTGAGGAACAGAGGACAGTATTTAAAATGGGGATTACAAGAACATAATTATACATTAAGCAGGTTAGCAAGGGGAAAAGGAAGAGAAGGCCATTATGGTTTTCCAAGGAGGTAGCAGAGAAATTGAAAGCCAAAAAGATTGCACTCAGGCAATACAAAAAGACACAGGCAAAAGGGGCTAGGGAGAAGTACCAGGAGAAGCAAAGGGAGGCAGGGAGGTCAGTAAGGGAAGCCAAAGCTCAGACAGAAGAGCACATTGCAAAATCAGTGGGTAGAGGGGAAAACCCCTTTTACAGGTACGTAAGTGAAAAAAGAAAGGCAAAGGGAGGGATAGAAAGACAGAAGGGGGAGGATGGGGGATGACAACAGTAAAGCTGACATATTGAACGGGTATTTCTGCTCAGTCTTTACTGAGGAAGAGGAGGGTAGTGGGTCTGAGGGGAGTACAAGGGGTGGGAATGGTGCAGAAATGGACACAAGTCCCTTTACATGAGAAAGGATCCTGAAGGAACTGGAAGTAATAAGAGTTGGTAAAGCAATTGGGCCAGATGGGGTGCAACTCAGGGTCCTTAAAGAATTAAGAGAGGTGGTGTCTGAACCTCTGGCAATCCTGTTTAGCCAATCACTGGAAACAGGGGAGGTACCCAAAGACTGGAGGACAGCAGATGTAGTCCCCTTATACAAAAGTGGGAACAAAGAGGAAGCGGGGAACTACAGACCAGTCAGCCTCACCTCGGTAGTGGGGAAGATCATGGAAGCACTACTGAAGGAGAGATTGGTGGAACATCTGGTTGTCAATGGACTACAGGACCCAAGGCAGCATGGTTTCACCAGGGGGAGGTCATCTCAGACCAACCTTGTTGAATTTTTTGACTGGGTGTCTAGGGAGGTGGATCACGGAAGGGCAGTGGAAATGGCCTATCTGGACTTCAGCAAGGCCTTTGACACTGTGCCACATAGAAGATTATTACACAAACTGGGGAATATGGGTGTGGGCAGGACAGTAGTGCAGTGGGTAGGTAACTGGCTGGACGGCAGGACACAGAGGGTAGTGGTAAATGGCTGTCACTCCACAGAGGGAAGAGTGACCAGTGAGGTACCACAGGGATCAGTGCTGGGACCGGTCCTATTCAACAACTTCATCAGTGACATTGCGCAGGACCTAGAAGGCAGAATTTCCCTGTTTGCTGATGACACAAAGCTCTGTAACAGTGTAGACACTCCAGAGGGTGTAGACAGAATGAGAAGGGACCTGCAGAAACTTGAAGAATGGTCAGGGGTTTGGCAGTTGAAGTTCAATGCAAAGAAGTGCAAGATAATGCATATGGGACACAAAAACCCTGGCACAGTATATCAGTTGGGGGGGGGGGGTGAGGATATAGTATGCACCAAGCAGGAAAGGGATCTTGGGGTTATCATCTCTGATGACCTCAAGGTAGGGAAACAGTGTGACAAGGCAGAGGATGCTGGGATGCATAGGCAGGGGTATCACCAGCAGGAAAAGGGAGGTCATAATTCCACTATACAAGACACTAGTGAGGCCCCACCTGGAGTACAGGGTACAGTTCTGGAGACCTTACTTACATAAGGACATAGACAGGGTAGAGAAGGTTCAGAGGGCAACAAAGATGGTACATGGATTGCATCACAAGTCCTATGAGGACTGGTTGAAGGAACTGAATATGTACTCCCTGGAGGAGAGGAGGGAGAAAGGGGATATGATAGAGACAAACAAGTATCCTTACAGGGAGGAACAGGGTGCAGGAATACACTATTTTTAAGCGAAAAAGATGTTCCAGGACTAGAGGGCATGGGAGGAAGTTGGAGGGAGGACGATTCAGAGGAGACGTGAGAAAGAATTTCTTCACAGAATGGGTGGTAGACAAGTGGAACACCCTGCCAGAGGAAGTGGTGGGGGCTGAAACAATCACGGGATTTAAGAATGCATGGGATAGACATAAAGGAATTCTGGAGGTCAGGGTTAAGGGGCAACAGACTTCTAGGAAAACATAAAGTAAACTTACAAGCTCAAATGGGCAGACTGGGTGGGCCATAGACTCTTATCTGATGACACTGTCTATGTATCTGTGTATCTATGTAAGCTGAACACTATTTCTCTTTTAAATCAAGCCAGCCAACACACAGCTGCACTGTCCACCAGGCCTGCAACCATCAAGGGACTTTGGTAACTGGGTACCCAGGGTAAAGTGTATGAGATTGCAGGGTTTCATTCTGAGTCTGGGGAACTGGTACCAGTGGTGGGAAAAATAATGAAATGTGTTCCATCTGATTTAAGGCAGTTTAGATAGCCTGGGCTCTGGGTATCAGCATTGGTACAATGTGATTGCTTCTTCTAGTTTAACTGGTATCTACCCAGCTGGAGGACTTTCACCAGCACCAAATCCAAACCATCCAACCAATCAAATGTACGTTTTGTAAATATTACTAATCACTGCATACCCTTTATTCCTCGTGTTTCCCCCATTCCTAATCCCTATGCCCCCTAAATAGATATTGTTATTGTTGTTTGCAAATATGTGGTTGTGAATATATTATTAGAGAGAGTCTTTAATTACAGAAATGGCTGAAATGTGGGAAGATGCTATTGGGTCATGTGTTGGGGAGGCTAATGATAATAGTGGGAGGTATGACATCCCAGGGGGTTGTACCAGGTAACAGCTAGACCACCTTAAAAGGTAAACTCTGGGTGGAGGAACTAAGCAAATGTAACAGTATATACAAGAACCAATTTAAAGTAAGTTTGAGAACCCAGGCCCCTCAACCTTGTTGTGGCCAGGCAATGCAGGGGTAGTAGCCCTTGGAGTAGCACCACCTAGGGGTTACACATATAACTGTCCAGGCTGTGTGTGGGTGTTGATGTGCAGTATGGCTGCCACTACACGTTCAGTCACTTTTGTATCAGTATAGCATTGCTTGTAAAGTGTTTTGGGATACATTGTGTATGAAAAGCGCTATATAAATGCTGATTCTTCCTTTTCTTCAATGCTCCTGGCACTTATCTGTAGTTCCTGCAGCAATCCTTGCTCCTCAAAGAAGATTGTCTTCTGAGATACCCAATTATGCTCTTTCTGCTGGTCATATGATGTCCCTGGCTTGGAATGCAAACCTGTATATCCAGAATCATGAATGACAGTTCTGCTGCTGTACCAATGGGACAACCTCCAAAATTATTCTTTGACACTTACGTGCTGCAGTTCCTTACACCAGCAGCAGTTATGGGGTCACCTTGATGATATCACACAACAAAGGCTACACTCTTCCATTACCAGTTCGCTCTGTTTCTCTGTGAGACAATTTATTTTTGTGAACTCTGTTTTTGCTCCCCAGCCCTGCATACAGGGGATGTACCCCTTTTTGTCTTGCATCGGGATCCCACCCCCAGCGTCATCACCCACTTCCCCAGGGACTTGCTGCAACCAGCAGGACACTGTGGCTTGCTCCTCATTGGTAGTCTCCTTCCCCCGAGATGGAGGCTGATCCCGAGCAGGGGGACCAAGATGCTAATCTGTGATTGCTGCCGTAGCGCGGTGGGTGTGGGGATTATGGCAGCCCAGAACATCATGCTACAGCAGCTGCAGGTGGGTTCCCCGCTTGAGGATCCTCCCATCCCCCAAGGTTGCAGCCATTGATGGTCATCAGAGCAACGATGCTTACAGATCATGCATGTATGTTGCAGTGGCCTAGCTTCAACCACCCACAACTGCAGGCTCCTCCAGCATGGACTGCTACCTGAGGTCACCCCGGTGGCAGTAATGCAGCACAACAGAGCCAATCCCCCCACCCCCTGGAGTAGGAGAGGATCCGTTTGGATGCTCAGTCTTCCTCCCTCTGGCTGGCACCTGATGGATGGAGCTCACTTCCAAACTTTGGTCACCAGCGCCACGAGTGTTAGTGCTACTGCTGCGCAGATAGACCGGCTGTCTGTGGGCCATTTTGTTGTTGCATGACAGAAAGTACTGCAGCATGGAGTGGAGTGCAGATTCAAGCTACTCTAATTAATTACATTAACTGATCTGGATCATCTCTGCAGATATCTCAAGTATCTGAATCCAGGTGGATACACCCGGTTAACGGATGACGTCCCCCATGGGTGCCAGAACATGGGGAAAGGTGTGGGGCTGTAGTAATTACAAAAAGACCATGAGTGCTTCCCTTCTGACCTTGCATCCATTAAAATGGCACTTTGAATGCTCATGGGCAAAAGTGTGTGGGGGGGGGGCTGCTGCCACCCCTCGTCCACAGGTTCTTGCACCTATGACTTCCCCAAATAATCCAGATGATTTATCAGATAATGACTCGGATGCCTCATTAGCTGCACCTGACAAAAACACCTGGGCCAGGAACTGCCAGTATCCTGGATATCTTGAAATTACCATGGCAGTGTAGGACCAGTCCAGCTGGATACCTGGAAATTTCCATGTGGGAACCCCGCCCTCACTTAGGCTCTTTCCCACCCTCCAAATGCTGACAGTTCTTGTATATACAGTGCACTGCATTTTTTTCTGTATGGATTTTTGCCCTCCACCAGGTCCTCCCAGTCCCTGAGCCAAGGTGCATACTGCTAATGCAACTGCTACATGCCGAACCTTAATATCCCCCACACACCCAGCTCATGGTAGGGTTTGCATGGTTCGGGTCCCAGAACTGTTGCTGGCTGTTACCACAACAGTGGTGTAGATTTCATTCCCCTTAGTTTGTCACCTTCCCTCCCACCTCCCCTGACAGCAGGCCATGACACTTAGACTTGCACATAGCAGTGCAGGTACACCACCCTTCAGGAGGGAGCAGACTCCCTGGATATGCCTCTCTCCAGGCAGGCTCATGCTGCACTTGGCAGCACCCCTGAGCCCTGGCAGCCATGATCCCAGGTCCCCAGGCTCACTCCTGAAATGGGGTCATTTATTGGCATGGAGGAGCAACAATCTTTTGCTTGGTCACTGAGCAGCCGAAGTATGCTGTATTTGCCAATTAAATGGGGTTTTCTGATCACTGCAAGTAAATATAAAATGCAAACCCAGAGTTTTTGAGCATAAGTGGAGGACTAAGGACCTCGCAGTAGGCATTATGTGAATGCCACACTATAGTATTAGTGTACTGCAATCATCCCAGACTCGGGCTACCCATTTCTGGAGGATTTTGGGGGGCAGATCTCCCGCATATAACAAAACAAAAAAACTAAATACAGTATTGATCCCCTTCTGTTGGAATAACTTACCACACAAGTTTCGATTGTTTAACACTAAGCCCTCAAAAAAAAATAAATGAAGTAAAACAATGGTTTGTAGATAATATCACTACCCAGACTAGATGTTGTGGTCAACTTTATGGCTAACTGTATTGAATGTATTTATTGTCTATGATTGTTTGCTCTTTGTAATGTATTGTAAAATGTGTTGTAATAAGTCTTTACTGTTTGTAAATTGTCTACTATGGGTCACCATTTCAAATGAGCTTGCTCAATGGTTCAACCCCAATAAAATGAAATGAAAATGAAAAACAAGTTGAATTGGTTTTATTACCCCCCAACACACACACACACACACACACACCAGATTTGTTTATTTTTCATTTTTCTCCGCTATGGTAGCTTCTGCTAGCACAGCATTCACATTTACTAACTGCACACAGTACAACCACAGGACTAACGGACACTCAATTAGTTCTATGAGTACTATGGGATTGGTTGGATAGCAGTATGCTAAACTAGTGGGATCCTTATTACTCCACTTAAGCCAAGTTTGTGTACAAAATTATAGTGGGAAGCTGATATGGGTGTGTCACCCCTAGCCCCCATTCGTTTTCCAGCTTGATCCCAAGTATCAACTTTCAAGGTGGGCCCCAGTCTGGCCCTGTACTCTATCATGGATCAGCCAAGCTCCAGTAGTAAAGATTAAGGTTGGACAAAGCATTCCTAGTTCTCATGAGAACCCCAAAAGGTTGTATATGGCTCTTATTTTGAAGCCTAGAATTTTGCAGCGCTTGCATATTGTTCTGGTAACCAGCAGACAGCAGGTGAGATACACCTGTACTGTGAGGGTGTCATCCAGAAGTTTAATTGCCAATTACCTTATGGAAAATGAGTGCAGGCCACAAGTGTGAGGGGACCCCATGTGACAACATGTCCAACCACACCCCTCCCTTTCTCTCAGGCTATATAGCTGGCTAAACCAGCTGAAACTCACCTCCGCTTAAGGGTCACTGAGGCGGTATCTCCTGCTGAAAGAATCATGCTGGAAACTTAGGTGCTTTTGAACCGTAGTGATACATTTTAATTTTGATGCCACAGCACCTTCCTTCAGGTTCAAACCCGGAAATGGAGGGGCACAGCATCTTTTGGTCATGCCCTGTGGAAGGGACATTTCAAGCATGAATCAGTGAGTATCAGCAAAGTCCAAATGTAAACAGTTCATTTTTAGGTGACGGTGCTCGCAGAAAACCTGAGGTTGAAAGCTTGTCCCCCCCTCCAACAGGCAGTGTCCATAATGTGCTTCACTGAGTACTATCCACAGCAGCCACAGGACCTCACCTGGGAAACTGTCTCTGCAGCAGTAGTGGCGGGCCCTGGAAATGACCGTTCCTCACCACAACCTCAAGTGTAGAAAAGATGCCAAGGACCTCACGTTGCACTGTCAAGCACTTTCTTTAGGCATCTGATTGACAGGAGACCTGTTTATGGTCTTGGCGGGTGGGCACTGGTGGAGGCCTTTCTCTTCCCAAACTGTCAGCTCACGGCATGCTTGTCGAAGCTGGTCATCCCTCTTTGGTGACATCCTGACTGGTACCTTTGCAGTCCGGTGGTGACCTGGCACAGATGGTGTGGTAGAGACCTTCATTGTAATTTGGGCAGACTGCCCTGGGACCTGCTGGGGCCAGTCTGAAATGGGCCCCTGGGGACTGAAGCTCAGGGTCACAATGACTGCTCCGTACCTGGGTGACTTAAACCCTCAGCTCCAGTCAGATCCCCACCCCCAGTCATACCCATTCACAGCTAGAGGACACAATACCTCAGCCAATAGGTCCCCTTCTTCCATTCCACTTCCTGTCCACTTTCCATTCATGCCCAACCCAGACCACACACATCTAGCATTCCATTCCCCAGTCAGAGAAGTGCTGGACTCATTAACCCAAAATCCAAAAATGGGGGGCTTGGTAACAGTCCTATGCTAATGATTCATTTGAATTTGAATCTCTAGTGCAGTTCTTAGTGAGTTCCTTCTTGATTCTAAATTTTAGATCATGCCTGGCTTTTGGGGGTAACGTTCTGTTTCTTCTTCTTCAGAACCAGTTCTGCCCATTCACCTGGTACAGATTGTATACTGTACTGGTAAGAAAAGGAAAGCTACGTAGCCTGCACTTACACAGGGACTTTAAATAAAATATGAGATATGTCCAGCTTGGTAGTGCAATGGTTGTGTAGCTGCTTCACAGGCTGGTGACTCAGGCTGACATCCTGCGCCTGAAAGATTTGGAAGGGACTGACCAAGGCAGGAAAGGTGTCTGTTGTGGATGCATCCTGTCTCAGGGTCAGAAGGCTGTTCCTTCCGATGCAAGGCATCCCCCCCCGCCCACCAGTGGCCCAGGGGACTGGGCAACCAAATGGGAATGGAAATCTGTGGTCCAAAAGGAGTGTGTTGCTTCAGCATCACTATGTCCCTGAGTAGGACTTGCAGGAGAGATATCCAGAAGGACAGTGGACAGCTCTTTGCTTTCTGACACCGCTGTTGGGCACTCTGCTGACTGCTCCTAACAGACCATGCCCTCTAATGGATGGGATAACACAATGGGTTTAGGAAAGTGTAGTTGAAAGGAAAACACACTCCAAGAGAAAACAAGAACTGACCTACAGTAGCTTCCAGTCATTTCATTGTTTTGCCTGAATTGGAAAATTCAGCAGCTGTGAAGCAACTGATTCAAAGTGCAGCGGTGAATTGAAAGTGCAACATGAGTATGACTGTGGCCCAACTGCCGCTTTGGGGTTTAAGGAAGACTGCTCTGGGCAGATGAAGTTGCCCTACCTACCACGTTTCCCAGGGCACAACAGACCCTGCCTTCCCTTCATCAGCTCCTCCTGCCCCAGCCTTGTCTGACAATTCAAATTAGTTCCTGTGGAGCTGATCACCCCTGGGGTGCCCCCCATGAGGAACAAGTCATGGGTTACTCCAGGGTCAGGGATCCAACTAGTGAGCAAAGTCTGGATCTGAGGTTGGCATTCTGTGGGCATTTCGAAACACATGAGAGTTTTTGCAGATGCGAAGAGGTCCTAGAACTAGAAACACAGAAACATAGACTTTAATGGCAGATAAAGACCACTTGGCCCACCTAGTCTGCCCATTTCCCTGCCTACTGGATAAATTGCAGATCTTTGTTAACCAACAGCCTACTTCTTCCTACCCTCCAAAAGGATTGCCTTATGTCTGTCCCATGCATTCTTGAATTCCACCACTCTTTTTGACCCCACGACCTCCTCAGGAAGGCTGTTCCATGCGTCCACCACCCTCTCTGTGAAAAAATACATCCTCATGTTGCCCCTGAGCTGTCCCCCCTCTATCTTCAAATTGTGTCCCTTTGTTCTTGCACATCTCTTTTTTCTGAAAGATGCTACCCTCTTGGACTTTGTTGATTCCCTTGAGGTACTTAAAAGTTTCTATCATGTCCCCCCTCTCCCCAAGGGTATACATATTAAGCT
This sequence comes from Neoceratodus forsteri, assembly GCA_016271365.2. Classification (NCBI taxonomy): domain Eukaryota; kingdom Metazoa; phylum Chordata; order Ceratodontiformes; family Ceratodontidae; genus Neoceratodus; species Neoceratodus forsteri. The sequence continues at coordinate 523,906,508 of JADMNL010000023.1, forward strand.
CCTTTAGTCTCTCCTCTTATGGCTTCTGTTGCAGACCCTGCATCATTTTAGTTGCCTTCTTCTGGACTGCCTCCATCCTATGTCCTTACGGATATGGGGTTTTCAGAACTGGACGCAATACCCCAGATGGGGTCTCACCAACTGTATGTACAGAGGGATAACAACTTCCTGTTTTCTAGTAGTGATGCCTCTCCCTATACATCCCAGTATCCCCCTAGCCATCCCTACTGCCTTCTCACATTGCTTGCTAACCTTTAGGTTATCTGATATGATTACCCCAGGTCCCTTTCCATTTTTGTTGTTGTTACAAACCCCCCCCCCATTGTGTACTCTTCCCCTGGGTTTTGGTTTCCCAGGTGCATTATTTTGCACTTCTTTGCATTGAATCCAAGCCACCATACTTCTGACCATTCTTCCAACCTTGCCCACTCCCTTCTCATCCTTTCCACCCCCACTGTGTATCAATCCTGTTGCAGATCTTTGTGTTATCTGCAAAGAGGCATACTTTTCCTTCCAGTCCCTCTTCAATGTCACTTATAAAGACATTAAAAAGGACCGGAGCCAGTACTGAATCCTGCGGTACCCCACTAGCACCCCTTTCTTCAGAGTGGAATCCCATTTACTACCCTGTGGGAAAAAATTTGTGAAATAGAAAGTAGTTACAAAAGAGTGATGTATGCCCCCAGTATACATTCCATGCAGGAATGTTCAGTACTGCAGCACAATCCAAGCTGCCATGAGTAAATGTAGAATGATTAAGGACTCTAAAAATAACCCTACCCCTGCTCAGCTGCAGTGATGAGGTGCAGGCTGTCACTGAGCTAACAGGAGCAGGCCTTCATGATGCTAATTGACTCTGGCACACATAATCTGATGCTAGCTGGTAATGTGGATCAGTACGTTAAGTGCCCAACCAGCACAGGGCAGAAAGCAAGCCTGTTTGTCTAGACTGTATGTCCTTCCTTGTCTTTATGGAACACAAAAAAAGGAACCATTGCCATTAAAGGGGAACACTGGTTAGCTGGCAAAGCACAGCACTTACTGCAGGAATGCCCGGTTATGGCTTTTATCAATAAAATAACATTTTTAAATATCTTTCAGATGTTTTATCTTGTAGCAAAAGGAGCACGCTGACTGCAATGTTGGACGACTTGCCTGCAGCCATCTTGTGCTCACCAGGTGGCTTCTGGCATGCAGGTTATGTTAATGAGGGCTACCAACTCTGCCATTAGTTGGTAGCCCTCATTAGCATAACCCACACACTGGAAGACACCTAGTGAGTGCGAGATGGCTGCGGGTGAGTTGGACATCATGACAGTCATCGCTGTCCTTTTGCTATAAACATAAAACATCTAAGAGTATTCAAAATCTTCATAAAAGCCCAAATCTGGCAATTCTGCTGCACTTTGTCAGCTAACCAGTGTTCCCCTTTAAGCAGCAGTATTTGTTAGGTGGCAGAAATAGAGGATAACGTATGGACAGCCATACACAACAAACCTGAATATGCATCAAAATGTTTCTATGGCAATCAGGAACCTCTAAATTGAAGCTCAAGAGGTTTCCTGGTTGCCACAGAAAACTCGAGATGAAGACACAGGCTTGTCTGTGTATGGCTGTCCATACATTGTCTTTTGTAATGTACAGGCATCCACACCCATTTCAGACACTCTACTTCCCTTCAGTGAGCTGGCGGTTGGGGGGAGGCACTGGCGGGCTCAAATGGCTGATTGAGTGTGCAGCTAGCGACTGCAGCTGTAGCTGTTTCTGTAAGATCAAGTTGAAAAAAGCCATTTCCAGCTCGATTGGCTAATGGAAAGCAGCTGTGCGATAGCATTTATGTTGTTGTGCTACAGTAGTGACATTAGTACTGCAGCACAACAACATATTGGTGTCACTTCTGCAGCACAACAACCCTATTCTAGGCACAGATTTCCATGCAGAACAACATTCCACCATACACTATAATATTATTATAGTTTTTTTAACAAGAATGTATTTCTGACATAATCATCAACATAGTGTTATTTCTATTTCTCTGATGTTTTTAAAACAGCATTTACCACTAATTTTATAATTAATGACTCAAGTCATTAAAGATGGCCACTGCTGGCAATTTTTAAAAATCCTTTCCTTGAGGTTACTGTTTGACTTTACATGCTGGATTCATGCTGTTGATGTATTAGGACTGTTTTAGCACATATTTCTGATGGTAAACAACACAGCACCATACCAGAATATTTAATTTATTCAGAGTAGGTGTGGCCAGAGAGCAGTTACTTTAAAACAATTCAGAACCCCATATCACAGTTCAGGAATGAAATACAGTGGCAAGAAAAAAATGGAAATATTTATGTTTTTTGTCAGAAATACATAATTATTAAAAAAAAATTGGATGATTATCAGCAAACACATACTGCTGCTTTAAGAGAAGTGCAGCCCCATACACAGTTGTAACGTAGTGTCACGTAGCCATCACAACCAGTTCTTTGTGCCTCTGGTCCCAAGGCAGCAATTTATACCTCTCAAACTTATAATGTGTGACTGCTTACAATCAACTGCTTAGCGACTGTCTTGTCCAGCTACTATTCTTATGTTAGATACTTGTATTTCTGTCTATGTGAATTGTGCCATTGTAACTGTTGTACTGCCTCTTGACGTGGAACCTTTGTAAAAGAGCTCATAGCTCAAAGGTTATTTCCAAAGAATTAAATAAAAAATAAAAATAAAAAAAAAGAATTGTCCTGTTTTGCGATTGTGAGATACACAAAGATGCCGAAAACCTTTCCCTACACTATTAGGATGGTCACTGCAGCACATGGGCAGGGGCTGGAAGTGGCATGTCCATGAACCACTGAGGTATGCTCAGGCGATCGTTGTTGTCCTGCCAAGCCCGCTACATAGCGCAGCACCACCAATCCCATTAGAACCATGTGAAGCCGTTTTTTAGGGGGATGCAGGTGTATGTCAGTACTTTGAGGAACTGGCATGGAACCATGATCGATGAGGGACCCTGTTCTCAAATAGTCAGAGGAGGGAGAGGGGATCTACTGGATGCCAAGGAGACTGATTGGGCGGGGGCTAAGGAAGGTGGCCACAGTACCACCAGGGAAGACCGGTGCAGGAACAGAAAAAAAAAAATCAGACATGGTATTACCTCCAAGCATCCCAAGCTGCACCCCTCTCAATGCTTTCAAAAGCAATCTCAGAACTCACATCCCTGACAGTAGGTATTGTGTCTGCTCTCACTGACCACAGTTACTGTATGTACTTCTGTCTTCTGTAGTTCTATGATAGTGTAACATTAACTTTTTGGTGTAATTGTAGCCTGCTCTTATGTCTGTGTGTCACATGTACTTGCCATCAACTGTCACTATATCTGTTGCTATCTGTAATTATACAATGGGCATCCAGAATCCGTTGTTTTGATTGTCTGACTGGCACTTTTAGCCATGGGTAAATCTCACAACAACCCATGCACAAAGTGCCAATCAGTCAGGCTGGCAGCAGTACAACAAAGGAAATCAATATACCCGCTCCCCATTTTTTCCCCCTGCAAACACCAACCAAGAGAAAATAAAGGACATCAGTCATACGCTTGTTCACTGCTCATCTCACCACTACCTCGCAAGTAGCAGCCACCAAAAAAAAAAAAAAAAAAACCTTTAAAATCAGTTTCTGTGCCACAATACCTGGTGCTCAGCACTGTCTCCCAAATACCATTGCTTCCTCCACACTCTTACTTTTACTGATGCTGCCCCTCCTCCCAAACCTCACTCATGCTCCCTGGACAACTAGTCTCTCAGACCCACGCTCAGAGCTCCCACCCCTGGCTGCAGTTCAGTTAAACTCCATCACCCGGCTGCAGTTCGATATGGCTCCCATGGTACCTGACTGCAAAAGAAAACATAATAATACTAATAATTAAAAAAAAAAAAAGTATAACCATATCACTGAGTTCTGTGGGCATCTCAACATTCTACCTAGCTACACAGAATTATTTTTTATGGTGCAATGATAAAGTCAACCAAAATTATTTAAAATGCCCCCCAAAAATCTATTTTTCTTAATTTGTTGTCACAAAAAGTAAAGGGGACACTGTATAATCACATTAATCCACTCCAGGATGTGGGTTATGGTGGGATTTACCCACTTCTGGTGTGGTTTACTCACTTGGCCTCCGGCCTTATGAGCAAACCACACAAAGCGTGCTGCTTAATTAATTTCAGGTCATACCTGAAAGAGGGACCTAGATCTCCGTGTGCCCACCCAGTTACCAAAATCCAATAAATGGCTCAGAGCAGACATAAAGGTATGTGTTGTGCAAGTAGGAGGAAGACAATGGCTGTGACACCAGTGTTATGGGGGAGGAAGGTTGTAGCACCACTGCCATGAAGTGGGGAGAGACAATAGCTGTAGCACTACTCCCACGGGGATTCTTGCACAGGACTCTGCCACACACAGACCTCCCTGGTGATCCTGTTTTATATTAGTGTTTGTAAGTGATCACTAAAATCTGGCAACCTTTATCTGCATTGTGATTTAGTCACCAGGAAGACCCTTCTCACCGGTGTCTATGTTGTACTGTTGTGCACAGCAACTTTAAGGGCTGGTAGAACAGAGTGCCTTTTGCACCCTAAAACTGGCCACCCCCGACTGTGACTCAGGCCCTCGATGTCATTCCTTCATGGCGGTTTACATATTACCCATGATGCAGTGCACAATGGGGCATATACATGTAATGTGATTTTTATGTTCACTTACGAAGCATGCAAACATATTGGTATCAGTCTGCTGTGAAAGGGATTTTTGGGGCATGCCCCTCCTCCACCTATCATTCTCAGAATACTGACTCTCCTCCTTAATTCTACCCACTTTCTGCCTTTTTCCTCCTTTTTCCCCCTGTAAAAATGTTTATCTCTCCTAAGACTGGAGCTGGCAGCTCTTCAGCTTCTGTCTCTCCTCCCCCTGCTGGCAGCCACTGCCCCAGGACTTACCTGACTGTCCAAGTCCCCCAAGGATTCCCCTCATGATTGGGCTGGGGGGGACAGGTCAGACCCCCACCCCAGGAGACACACATCCCGATGAAGGCCCAGGATCCCAGTGATGGTGCATGCTGGCACCCAGAGCTTCATGAATCTGGCCCCGCCGTTTTTCCGCCAGTCTTTTCTCCCCTCCCCCTTGTTGGGGCACGCATGTCAGTGCATGCGTGTTGAGGCACACAATGCACCGCAAGAGACTTGCAGTGCCCTCTCTTACATGCCGCTTCAACCTGCGCAGAAACGCAGCCTACACTTATTGATCACTTTAGGTAAGGGGCTGTGTTACTCTTCTTACCTGTTTTGAACACTAAAATGAAAGCATTTTGGTCACTGCAACATGATATAAACAAAGCTCAACAGCCACATTCCATGAATGAAGCGAATATATTTGCTTGTAAAGCATATGAAAACATTGCTTTTAGTCTGAATTGTGAGATGGCTTTTGGGGGGGATGCCCCTCCTTCACCTCTTACAGCTCCAAATATTGAATCTCTTCCCTAGCCTATGCCCATTCACAAGCTTAAACAATGCAAGGTACAGGGTTTTCTTAGGCAACTCCCACTTCCTGCGTGAAATCTTACCTCTGCTTTTTGTTCCACATTTGCAACTGTTTAGTATTTTAATATGTGTTACCTTTTGACCTTCTCAGGGAATGGCAATAATGTTGCACAACCCATATTATTTGCATACCCATGATGCAGTGCCTGCAGCGCGTGGAATTAAGGTATTCTCATATGTGGTAAAAAGCCTGTAAAACAGATGTTCTAACATATTCATACAGTCGTTGATCACTTTAGGTAAGGAGCTGTTTTACTCTGCTTACCTGGGTTTTGAAAACTAAAAAGTAAAACATTTTGGTCATTTCAACAACAGTAACCAAGATTCAGCCCCTGTACTCCACGAATAAAATGCGTAAGCTTGCATGTAAAGCATATGAATAACTTGGTATCAGTCTGTACTGTGCTATGGCATTTGAGAGGCCTGCCTCTTCACTAATTATGAGGCCCACTCTTAGCCTTTCTCCTCTTTGAAGTTCTCGCCCAATTGCAAGGCAGACAAGTCACAGTCTAAGACAACACTGTGAGTGAACCTCTTAATTTCCCAGTCACGACAGTTTCACTAATATAAGCAAATAAAAAGCACACACGCTTTTGATGTTCACCAGTGAGGCTTTATTGCTTATACCCTGTTGTCCCAGTATTTTGGAAATGAGGTTCTTTTCTTTTAATATTTTGGACCTGTGGACCAGTACCCCAGAGCATAACCATAACCTGAAGTGTGTGACTGAACTTGGGGCAATCCAGAAGTTAGACCACGGAGCCTGTGGACCTAGAGGCCCGATGCTGCACCTACTCATTGTGTGACCTTAAGCAAGTCATTTGACTTCCCTCTTGTATGCTCTGTTGTTCTCTAAAAAATTTTGACCAGTAATTTTTTATTCCATTTTAGATTGCTTCTTACCTCTTGATTTGTACAATACCCTCCTTTCGCCATTCTGAGTCTGCTTTAGCATTTTTGACAGTTGAAATATTAAAAGGGGTGCTCCTTTTAATATGGACTGGACAAGGTTGTCATCAGTATTCCCAGCTGTTTTTGTACACCTGTCGTCCCATAAAGTCAGGAAGCAGTGTCTGCTGCATGCTAGTTCATTTCAGTCACAAGTAAAGAGATGTTAAATAATGAGTGTTCAAAACAACAGGGAAGATGAGATTCGACTGGATGACTCAGTAGATTAGTAGAGGGTTAAGGAGTCTTTCACCTCTAAGTCACTGGTTCAAATCCAACACAGGTTGGAAGTAGCTGAAAGTTATCCCCGAGGGCTGTTTAGTGGCCTATGTGAAATGAGCTGTGGTGGGCTTTTTCCAGTTCTCAGTGGGACAATGTCCACTTCACAAAACCAAAGACTAAGTGGACATGGAGGTAATACCCCAAAGTCTAGTACTGCCCAGGTACTCTAGTGCCTGAAGTGCTTCCCAGTCCCATGCATGCCCCAGTAAAGGTGCCTAGGGCCCCTGGCAAGTCAAGTAAAGTGGCACGGATGGGGGAAGTTAAACAGAAATTAGACCCCCTTAGTAAAACTGCCTGCCTGCAGTTTAACCTTCATTTGGCTACATTTTTTTCCCCCTCGGCCAGTTTTCCCACCCCCAGCTGGTGGCACAAGCACTGTCTCAGCATTGGGGCATGTATAGGGTCCAGCATGGCTTGGAGTGCTCTCAGGGGCTGGGGAAGGAGAGCCAATCCGTTGTGTACAATCAGCCAGGAGAGAGCTGCCTGTGCTAGTGAAGAGGAGAGACAGTTTACCTCTTTCTGAGAGTTCTGTACCCCCCCCTTCCTGCCAGCGGTTCCAGTTGCAGCAGTCCCTCAGCAGTCGGCAGTGTGAGTCAGCAGTCCAGTCAAAGAGTTAGCGGCCGAGAGCGCGCGGCAGAGTGGTAGTCAGCAGCTGGGGTGTAGGCTCAGTATAGCTCCATTTGTTATTTTCTTTTTAAAATCAACAGCAGTCCCTCTTTGGTGGCAGCAGCAGCAGACTCCAGGCCGTGGCGGTGAGAAGAGGAAGTGAGCAGGAGTGGCAGAGTTAGCTGAAGGCAGCAACAGAGTGAGGCACAGTTCATGCCAAATGTGAAAGCAGTGTATGGCCGCAGCAGTGAGAGGAGTTGACCTGCCTGCAGGACCACCCACAGTCAACCTACCTCCCCATCCACCTCAGCTTCACCCTGGGTCTGGGCGGTGAGTTGACGGTAGCACCACCAGGCTGGTGCAGACCACCAGATCCTTTTTTTTTTTTAATAATAATAAAAAATGTCTGGCTCCATTGGTGCCTCAGGCAGCAGCCAGGCTGCAAGGGGGGGGCAGGCAGGAGCCTAATAATAGAAACCGCCCAGGTGGCTAAGCAAGTGGGCAGGAGTCCCGATTTTAATAAAGCAGCTCCCAGAGGGTGAAGCTGAGGGGCAGGCAGGCTCATACTATTTTTCTTAAATATTACAGATAGCCAGGTGGGTAAGCAGACCCCAGCAGCGAGCACCTCCAGAACAAAGGCAAGTCAGAGTGACTAGTAGCTCAGGGACACCAGTAGCACAAGCCAAGGGCTGTTATTTTTTTTTTATAACATATTTTATTGAGTTTTTACCATAACGTGAGCAAACGCAGCACAAGTTCAGTACACACTGCTCACGTAGTTACAATACAAAATAAAGACAAGTTAATACTAAAGAAACAACAATTTTAATGCACTGTCTGAGAAACCCATTTACTCATTAGAAAACACTCAAGGGTCATGTAGCTCTATGCGTTTCTAGCCGAGCTGGTGGGATGGCAGTGTGACAGGGGATAGCCTGTCTTGAGTGAGTTTACCCAAACTATTCTAGAGTATCAGCTTGAGAGAATGTTGTTTACCTGGTGTGGATTGTAAAGATTCCTCAAATGCCAGCCATATTCGATCATAGGTAGTTGGGGAACCACTTGCTTTATATACAAATTTTTCTGAAGTGGCACATTCTCCTAGCTGTTTCAGCCAAACTGCCTGTGAAGGGGGATCTTCATCTTTGCAGCATGTGAGTATGCCTAATTTAGTAACAATTAAGGCCATGTGAATATTTAAATAAATAATTTTGTTGATGGTACCAACTCTAGCCAGAAGAAGGGAGAAGGGGGCGAACAGGCCCCAGCTAGTCACCCAGCGGCATAGCCGCCACAGTCCTAGTCAAAGGCTAGTTAACAGTTTTAAAGTATTTAAACGTGTTTAACTGTACTCAGAGCTCCTAGCACGGGAGGGATAGTTAGTGTGGGACTCCTAGCACAATGGCCTTAGTTAATTGGCCCTAAGCTAAGAGGCGAAGACAGCTGTGTATGCCAGTAGAGCACAGCCTGTGGTCCACGCACAGCTAGGTATATCCCATCCATTTACTACAGGTTACTCCTTACGTAGTGTCTGCTCTGGTAGAGTGCCCCTGGTTACAGTAGGAACGCTTCAAAGTGCAAGTACAACTGTTATGCAAAGTGACTGTGTTCAATCTTGAATGAACATTTTCAAGTGAAGGTGTCAGTATGTTTAAAGTGACAGTGCCAAATTGCATTCGAACTTACTTGAAGGACAAGAATTGTTTTATTCCAGTACTGCTCATTTAAAGGGACAGAGCCCAGTGTAAATGCATATTCGAAGACTATGAGACTGCCCTGCATGCATGCATCAGATCTGCCCTAAAGTTGCCTTGTTTTGCTCCCAGATGATTTAAATTGCCCTCAGTTGCCCTGTATGGACACTGCATGTTGGCTGAGATACTGCCCTTGTATGCTTTGAACCCTCTCAAACTGATTGCACTTGCACCAAAAATTACTTGCCTTCCATGTTCTTGTCTACCCCGCATGTTTTCCGATTGCCTTGTGATGGGTGCATGATCCAAAGACTGTTAAAACCAGCAACCCCCAAGTAAAAAGACAGTACGTTTTGGAGTCTCAGCTTTATTTCTGCCCATTGCATGTCAGTAATTCTTCCTGCATGATCCGGAGACAGTTCCGTCTAACTGTATCCTGATAAATTTGTGGCCCACCATCAGAAATGGAATAATGTAGCCAGCTAAGGCTTCCGAACTCCTTGTCACCTGCTTTTATCAGATTCTTCAGGCAAACCCCACCCTAACAGTGAGGTAGGCAGCACAGGGAACGGCACCAGTTCACAGATTGGGATTCAATGCCCAGTAGGGTTGGGGTTTTTGTTTTAGGTTCTCCAGTGATTCTTCTGAGGTCACAGTCCGGAGGTGTTACAGATCTTCAGATTCATCCAAATCAAGTTCTTCAGATTCTTTTTTTAGGTCCCATGGTGCCAGCCTAGAGTTTCTTCAAGGTTTCGTCCACTGCTTCAGTTTGTAACATATAGTTCTTCAGATTTCTTCCCCAGGGTCAACAGTGATGGTTTGGAGGTTCTTCAAATCTGCAATCCTCAATTTTCCGTAGTTCTTCCTGGAACCCATGGTGACAGCCCAGAAGCCCCTCATTTTGCCAAAGTTCCTAACAATTACAGGCGCCCCCCCACCCCGAGTCCTTTGTGATGGCCCAGAGGCTCTACCTGTGGAATAGAAGTTTTGTGTGGTTCTCATCCCTGCGTTTTGTCAACACCCAGTGGTTTAAAATCCTTTGTTCTTGGAAACAGTCAGTTCTTCAAGCTGGCCAACAGAGTGCATGTGTTTCGAGGTTCCTCTGTTTGCATTCTCCTCGACCACATCATTCATGGTATGCAATGGATCTGTACAGACTCTGGTGTGGCACTGTACGTATTTTAAAGTTATAAAGTTAAGAGTGATTTTAGCAGAGTAATATTTATAGATATGATTTTAGAAGTACAGTAATAATTAAAGAGTTGTGGTTCGAAAGTTAAATTTTATTGCTCACAACTCTTCCTTGTTCCAGGTTCTGCGGTTCAGTTGCCCAAAAAACTGGTCCCTTTTTGTGAGCTGTGCCTCCTCCCACCATTTTGGTGAAATTTCCATTGTATAGCCAAATATTCAAAACAACACCTTACCCATGGAGCAATCACAGCACACCTTAGTCAAAGATCTGACAAGTTGGCAAATCTCACTTGGCTCAGGAATTTCAGCTCACTTCACCTGGTGTAGCTGGAGTCCAGGTTGACTGATGGTTCACACAAAATTTTTGGCTCACTTCATGGAGTTTGAACTACTCTCTCACCTATGTGGTGGTCCCTCCATGGTAGGGTTGAGGCACACTGGCGGGAATTCACAAGGACTAAACTTAGAGAAAAAAAATTAACTTTTTTTTTTTTTTTTTTTAAGAAAAACAGTGAATACTCTGCAGGTGCAGTGTGAGGCTGCACCTGGAGTACTGTGCCCTATTCTGCAGTCTTCACCTAGGAAAGATAAGGACAGGCTGGAGACAGCGCAACATAGGATGACCAAAATGACTCAGGGCCTGCAGGGTAGATCTTACAAGGATCGGCTCAAAGCACTGAAATGTGTACTTACTGAAGGCCAGACGAGAGAGGGGAGATATTGATAGAAACCTTTATGTTCCTAAAAGGAATAAACAAGGTAAACTGCAAATAACTCTTTAGCATGAGTAACAGTTCAAGAACACAGGAGCACGAGTGGAAACTGGGAGGGGTTCAAGAGGGACTTTAGATGGTTTTATTTAGCAGAAAGGGTGGTTGAGCCATGGAACAGTCTGCCGGCTGATGTTGGGAGCACCAAAACTGTTAACAATTTCAAGCACAGCTGGGACAGAGTGAAGGGTTTAGTGGTTGCTCAGGGCGGTAGCAGTAGGGCGGGGAGCATGGAGGAGGCCAGTGAGGGCTAGAACCCTGTACAGGCAATAGGTCACAGAGTTTGTTAGGGTGTTACAGGCAGATCGGATGGATTATTTTGTCTTTTTCTGCCATCACTATGTTTCCATCTAATACTGATGAAAACCTGTAAAGCCACATTAAAAGGAGCACGCTTTCTATTATTCCTTTTATTATTTCAAAAATGTTACAAAAATGGGGACAAAAAGGTATCACACAAGACACAAGACAAGGGGTAATACGAAACAGTATAAAAATGGACAGGTCAAATTATTCTCTGCTAACATGCATTTCTGCTTTAACCTCCTTTAATCTCACTTCACCTCTCTCTCATGGCTGATGCTGCTGTTCATGGCTTGCAAAACCCTTTGGGATGCAGTGAACATAAAAGGAACCTAAGCAGCCCAAATCCCTTCCACTCCTTTCATTACTAACCCAGAATTCCCAAGAGCACTGCGTCACTTGCCTTGCCCACAGTGTAAGATGGCTTTTTACCTGCTGAAAATCTTTGAATTCTGGGATGGGCTCATTCCTTCACCTCAGTCTTTGGGTTTACATCAAGCAGTATGGTCTAGTGGTTAGAACACTGGCCTGGGAAGTGGGAGATCACAGGTTCAAATCACACTACAGCCAAATACAGTAAACTTGCCTATTATGGACACCACGCATTAAGGGCGTTGCAATATTGAGGACGGTTCATGTAGTTCTGAATGCAATTTCTTGATGTACAACTTGCATATTATGGGCAAACTGATATTAAGAACAGAGTCTTCGGTCCAGATGGTATCCTTAATAGACACGTTCCAGTGTACTCACTGTGCAACCTCAGGCAAGTCACTAAACCTCCCACTGCTCCAGTGCCTCCAGCAGAGGAAATGGGTTGAAGCAGGACTCCACTGGAAACAAGATGTTGCATCTCTGCTGGGATATCCTGGATAGATTAATTGTAACCCCCCCAAAAAACTGCTTTATAAGGGATACCACAAATGGAACTGTGAACCAGGAACAGTGTTGGATCTGTGCAATTACAAAATCAGTAGAGCCAGTAATCCTGCTTCCTGATTGGTGGAGAAGATTCCAAAGCAGTCCGGTTAGGAAATATTAACCACACTGCTAAACGTATTTAAATGTTTGTTTTCTGTAGACCCATGTTATAAGTGCAATAAGACAGTCCAGGGTGCGGTTACTCTTCCTGAACCTCACTTTTAGGTGCTTGAAGGCACTCGGTGCAAGTACCTTGTGCCTCACAATGCACCTGAGCATGCGGTTCAGGAATACTTACCCACCCCCTGTTGTGTCATATTGTTTATTTAGTCACTGAGCCATCTGACATTTTTAATTCATTTTCTAAAACATTTTTTTTTTTTTTTAATTAGTCACTGTTGGCTAGTGCCACATTTGCAGATCTTGATGTGGGGAAAAAAAATGGCCTAGTGGCTGAAACAAAACAGGTGGTGGCTAAAAACAATAAAAGTATGAGGGTGAATCCCAATGGCTAAATATTTTTGGCATCTAGAGCCATCACTGGCTGGGAGAGTCCAGGTTGGGACCCTACCTCAGTGTGATCCTGAGCAAGTTATGTACCTCCTTGCTCTTCAGTCCAGTTATAAAAAGGGCGTAGAAGCAGGATGCCTGCAGACTATGACATGCTCCATCATGGCTAGGCTGTCTAGGGTAAATAAATGGTAAAATTAACTCTCTGTCAAACAAACTGAAATTGGGGTGCTAGGTCAACCTTATGATCAATCCATCAGTTTTCATGACTACTTAATCATCGTACGATCAGGGCAGAAGTATTAATCTTCTAGCTGTAATAGAATTCTTGTGGGAGCCTGCTCTTCAGTCAGGTGGCAACTCCCTGCAGAGCCCCTGGAAACATTACACAAATTAAAGGTGTTCAGATTGGTTTTGAAGCTCTTTGAAACTCAGCAACTCAGTACTGGAGGTAATGAGACAGAGACACACACACACACACACACACACATCTAGAAGGGCTGCCACCTGTTCGAATTTTGATGGAATCTGGACCCCTAGTGTTCCATAGAAGTACTCCTGTTTATTTAGCCTTATTTGGTGCGACAAACTGGCCTGCTGCTTTTGAAACAGTTGAGTCTTTGTTTTGGCTATTCCTGCAGATGCATGCAAGCATCTGACGTCAAATGAATCAAATGAAGAAATAAGAAATGTTGCACAAACATACCTTGGTTGGGGAGGGACTGGAATAGATGTAAGTTCCCCCCTTGGCACCTATATATTAATACTGAAAATCAGATCCCTCTTGGATACTGTAGAACCAGTTCTAATCTGAACAAGGAAAGGTTCAAATGCTTTGCAGCGACTCCAGCTGTTCTTTAAGTCTCTAGATGGGTGGAGGACAAATCTTATATAGTATGTGGATGTGGCATATTCTCCGGTCTGGACTGGGTCACGTGGGGTGGGAGAGGATTATTGTTCTCTTCAAGTCCCTACGCAGCCATGTTCAGGGGAAAACAGCCCAATGGCTTCATGCCATGAACACTCACCAGCTGGAAAGGAAGGAAAGAGCCTCCGACTGGACACACTCCTCCTGAGGAGGGCACCTTTGATGGCCTCACCACTTGCCTTTCACCCACTGGCTGTGGGGTGTTGAAGAATGTGAGGCAAAGCACATAAGGGAAGGCTGTCACCTGAGCATCCTCCCATCAAGTGTAATGTGGTGGTATGCTTGAAACAGCAGGGAGAACATGCCAGAGGAAAAATGGTTAAAGGCCAGAGCAGGTTTATGAAGCCCACTCCACTCCCCACTTCAGTGGGGTTCCTCTTTCACTAGCATGGATGTAGGAATGCATACATCAAGCATGCCATGGCCTACAAGTTGACTGGAGAAGGGTCGGTATTCTGGGCCCTGACCTTTTATTGTGGTTACTTCTACTGTCTGATATTATTCACCCTCTCCTGGTATTATAATATGGTTGTTGTGCGCTGTTTGACTTAAACATAATATTAAATGCATAAAGTAAAATACTGTTGTATTTTTTTCTCTTATAATGTAAATCTTGAAGTACAGGACAGGGTGTACAAGTGGTCTGGGTAACAAATATGTGCATTGCATGTCTACAATGGGGGGAGGAGACATCAGTGGTACCAAAGGGTTCTGGCTCACAGATTTTATTTTCCTGGCTACACCACTGCTCACCAGCGTCACCTCCATCTGTTCAGTCTCCAATCCGCATATCCAGTTCATGGAATCCACACTTAAGGAGCAAATGTAGGATATCAGAGGCATCTCTGGAAACTCCAGTGTCAGTCTCTCACAACAGGAGTTGCTGTAGGTACTGGTGGAGAAGCATTATTTGTCGGGGGAGCTCAGCAGCTGCTCCAGTCCCACCCTTTCACTGCAGAAGTTGATGTAGGCATCAGCGTAGGAGCAACGCCTGAGTGGAGCTCATGCCTGTTCATCTGCATCTATCCACATGTATGTGGATGACACCATCCTGTATGAATCCGGTCCATCCTCCCCCATGGTGGAGTCCAACTTACAGCAGGACTTTGACAAAGTCCAGCAGTGGCTGCAGTCCAACCAAGTGTTTTTAAATGCCAAGAAGACAGTCTCCATGACCTGCGGCACAAGGCAGAGACTCTCGAGGCTTCCCTCATTGCCATCCTTCTACACACTTGACATGTCAAAGTTGGAAGACATTACCTCCTTCAGGTACCCAGGGGTCTGGTTTGATCCACACCTTGACTTCTCCAGACATGTTGATGCTATTCACAAAAAACTCCTGCCTAAACTAGGTGCTGTCTATCGGAATCGTGAATGCATCCCCCTGCCGGCCCGTAGAGAAGGTCTACTGAAAATTATTCTTCCAACTTTTGACTACTGTGATGTAGTCTACAGTGCCACCCCAAAAAGGACCCTAACCAGACTGGACACACTCTTCCACACCTTTTGTCGCTTTGCCCTCAACTACCCACCCCACACTCACCACTGCTCACTCTACCAATCTCTTGCTCTCCCCTCCCTCACAGACTGTCATTCGTTTCATTGCACCACCTTCACTGGCAAGTTCTGGTTCAGTGTGCTACCCTCCTATCTACTGTCTTCACTCTCACCCCCCCCCCACCTGCTCTCTCAGGAGTCATGATGTTCGCACTCTTGCCATCCCACATAGATCTTCATCAGCTAGTCATGCATCCTTCTCCTACTGATTTCCCAAACTCTGGAACTCTCTCCCCACAAACATTAAAAAATGCCTCCTCACCCCACGCCCTTGCCTCCCTCATGCGCTCTTTCACTGCCCCCACATGCAACTGTCCCTAATCTCACCTGACACCCCCATGTTGACCAATAACCTAATGTGGTCACGTCTAGCACTTATCACTATCCATGAATTGCTGAATTTATTTATACATGTGTATATTATTCCTGTACATAATGTAATGCCTAGCACTTACTGCTTCTGTACTTACTGTAATCTTTTTGCTTTGTTATACCATGTTGTTCCCTATCCTCTGTACCTTTCCCCTACTCCCTTCCCCCAGGACACATCTGGAAATGAGCAATTTTGCTTAGTATGTCTTCCTGGTGATGCTTTTAAATAAATAAACGAATAGCTACCCCAGTCTCACCCTCTCCCAGCAGAAGTCACTGTAGGCAGTAGAGTAGGAGTACTACCCGAGGGGGAGCTCATATCTACTCCAGTCTCACCCTCTCCCAGAAGTCACTGTAGGCAGTAGGGTAGGAGTACTACCCGAGGGGGAGCTCATATCTACTCCAGTCTCACCCTCTCCCAGAAGTCACTGTAGGCAGTAGGGTAGGAGCCCTGCCTGAGGGGGAGCTCATATTTACTCCAGTCACCCTCTCCCAGCATAAGTTACTGTCAGCAATACTGTAGGAACAATGCCTGAGGGGGAGCTCATATCTACTCCAGTCCCTCCCTCTTCCAGCATGTCAGTGTAGGCAATGGTGTAGGAGCAGTCTCTGAGGGGGAGCTCATATCCACACCAGTCCCTCCCTCTTCCAGCATAAGTCAGTGTAGGCAATGGTGTAGGAACAGTGTCTGAGGGGGAGCTCATATCCACACCAGTCCCTCCCTCTTCCAGCATAAGTCAGTGTAGGCAATGGTGTAGGAGCAGTGCCTGAGGGGGAGCTCATATCTACTCCAGTCTCATCCTCTTCCAGCAGAAGTCACTGTAGGCAGTAGGGTAGGAGCACTGCCTGAGGGGGAGCCCACATCTACTCCAGTCCCACCCTCTCACTGCAGAAGACCCTGTAGGAGCATTGCCTGAGTGGAGTTTGCATTGATTCCAGGCCAAGACTTTCCCAGCAGATGTCACTGTACACAATGGTGTAGGAGGACTACCCGAGGGGAAGCTTAGTCTATGCCAGTCCACCCCCTCCAGGGCCAATGATTTTTTGTTTTCAATGGAAAACACCAGTAAAAAACTGAATTTGTCATTTTTAAACCAGCACTTGGGAGTGAATTTTTCATGACTAACCCAATTTTTCACCAGCTTTTTTGACAGACCCCTTCAATTTCAAGACAAAGTTTTGTACAAAACATGCTGATTTGTCCTCAGTTTTGGGAAAAAATTGAAAACAATGGATTTTAAGTGTTTGCCAAATGGAAATGGCTATTTTTTTTTTTTAATGGAAAATCAACAGCTCTACCCCTTGCTGCAGAAGTCACTGTGGGAAATGGTGTCGGAACATAGCCTGAGGGGGGGAGCTCATACCTACTCCAGTCCCACCCTCTCCCAGCAAAAGTCACTGTAGGTAATGGTGTAGGAGTATTTCTGAGGCGGAACTCACATCGACTCCAGTCCTAATCTCTCCAAGCAGAAGTCACTGTATGCAATGATGTACAAGATCTGCCTGAGGGGGAGCTCACATCTACTCCAGTCCCAACATCTCTCAGAAGAAGTCATCATAGGCAATGTTACACTAAACTTGCCTGAGAGGGAGCTCACATCTTCTCCAGACCCAGCCTCTGCCCACAGGAGTCACTGCAGGCAGTGATGTAGGACCAGTTATTGTTTGGAGCTTAGAATTACTCAAACACACCATCTCAGTAGTAGCCATCGTAGTTATAGATAGAACAGAAGTGGGTTGGGGGGGTGCAACTGATCCAATCACAGTCTCTCAGTCAGCAGTGTTGAAAATGCTCCACCAGAAGATTTTCATGACATGCAAAGAAAAGTCACCACAAAAACAAAGACACATCTGCCAGATAATCTCGTTCCAAATAAAGAGACTGGAAACACCAGTATTCCATAGGAAAAAGCTCTTTTTTATTTAACAATATGCAATATCAGGTTTCAAACATGGCTTCATGGAATTAAAATTCCATTTGATTATTGATGATATGCTATTGGGTACAAGCTGCAGTGTAAAAGGCAAACAAAACAAAAAAAAAAACTTTCTGGCACATGTGCATTTTTTTACTGGGTGTGCACATGTAACATTTTAACATAATACTGTGTTATCTGTCTAAAAAAACAAATTTAAACATGTGGAACATGGGATTGTACCAGGCATGGGACCAACCAGTTGGGTACTGCCGGAGTTCTTCATTTATAAATTGTGCTGGAAGAGTAGAGTTTGTATTTTTCTTTTCTGCTAATTGCTCTCTTGGACTAATCAGCAGGTATGGCCACTCCTTTTCCTGTTTTTAGTAGTCAGTAAAATCGCTACAAAGCAGCAGCGGGGCAGAGAGGTGCCCCATGCACTACTAATACAAAAACAAGAGGCTTACTGTGAATCGCAATTCTTTAACAGCACAAGTGTTGCAATATTTCTCAGAAATAAGACATCAAATAAGAGTGGCTGAGGGTCCACAGTTATGGCAATCTCCCCTCCCCTCTCCTCTGTTGTTGCCACTGGGTTGCAATTTATCTGACCACTTTTTCTAACAACCTCCAGGCCTGAGCAGCCATACCAGGTCCAGCGAGTGTCTTTCCTGGTTCTAAGTAGATCTAGAACCAGTTCTAATTATGATGACCCAAAACAGTTCTAAAAAATCTTTTTAACCTCTTTTCGAACCTAGCAATTTTCAGACATGTGCATATAGTTGGCTAATGTCACCCTAATTGCTCATTTACCTTTCAGGCCTCTTGAATCATTTTTCTTTTAACCTCCTCTAAAAATCCCTCTTTGGTTCTAAAATTTGGAACCAGCAGATTCTAGAGTTTTGTTGTTTTTGCAGAATTTTGTTGTAGAATCAGTTTTGCCCCCTCATCTAAAAAAGGCAGCTATATAATTGTGTTGCACATGTAATGATGTCATCAGTGATGCACGGCTCTTTTGCCCATGGCTAAGTGCTATAAAGCACTTTGCAGCTCATAACAAATGTGAGCGGGTTACTATGATTTTTGTTTTTCATGACAGACTGTGTTCCAGTTTAGAAAATGTAAGGGCTAATATGTGACACTGAAATGGCATCAGGATTTGCTTAGAGTGATGGCTGCTCACCTCTAAGGGCTGAGATTCCAGAAGCAGGTTTGAAATGCCGATCTCTGTAATGCGATAGCCCAAATGCCTTCAAGTTGAAATATTTACCCTTGTAGAATTGTGCAACAGCAACATAAATCCACCTCCCTCCAAGAAATGCTAACATCCAGTTTTTGTTTTTGCATTTTTGCCCAGTTACAGCTTTTAATTTCACTAGGAACATCACCCCGATGGCACTGCTGGGTGATCATGTGATTTCACTGGTGTCATCCAAGGGAAAGCGAGGCACGGTGAAATGTGTTTTTAGCATAATATTACTATCAGAACCCAGAAGAAACACCATTTTCATTTGCTCTCATAAGTGTGCTTAAAGTCTTCTCATCCATTTATGGATCTATATAGGTGACATACAGTATGAAGGGAGAAGGAGGAGGGGGATGGGGAGGCAATCATATGTTTAAAACAAGTTTATCACCAGTACCTCTGTCACTAATGGAACTCCTTAAAGACCATGATCTAGTAAGGAGAGAGGGGACCTTCTCCAGTTTGAAATAAAAACCAGAAAGGTTCTCATGTTTAATTAATTTGCATGTTCACTATATGCTAATTGCATGGTAATCACTCATCTGGCTTTCAAACCTCTGTAGCTGTTTTTTTATCTTTTAAGGAGTGGTTCCTGTTGGGTCTACATTTTTAATCAACCAGGTTCTTGAGATCTGTTTCAGAACCTGGTCTGCCGGCCCTTACCATCTACCCAAGAACGTTACTGCTATCCCTGATCTGAAACTGTGCTGTCTGTGTCCTTTAAATAAAAATAGTATACTTTTTAAAATTTATATGGGTGGTTGCAGTATGATACCGTATATGCCAAATCCCCCCTCCCCGCATGAAAGGTCTGGATAGCCCACTAATGACACTGCTCTTTGTGAGAGGTATGCTAGATGGGAGATAAATACCTTCTCCTGTGCTCACTCGTCCTCTGTCTCATAGTATATTGACAGGATAGCATGTACTTCAGTACGGGGAAATAAGATTTATTCAATGAATCCAGAAAATAAAATAAATACCCATGGGTGGTTACATAACATGCTGCTCACGAGTGGGAGGACTAAAATATCTCGCACTGAAACATCTTCTGTTCAAACCCAGAGGTTTGTGTAGCTTTCTCTTAGGGCTGGGGTACTGTGACATCATAGTCAGTCGTTACAATAATGTAATAACTTGCTGCACAGTGCGAGAACAGCTTTTATGAGGTCTGTTTAGGAGCCTGCAAAAGGCTCAGCGATAAAAATATACAGTTTCCACTCTCATCATCGGTGCTTTCAGAACCACTTTTGGGCTTGGGCTTCTACCAGCTAGGCTAGGCTTGAGGCAGTAGCTTGTACTATCAAATGACTTCAATCATTCAGCCAATCAGATGACATGAATATCAATTTTTCTTCCTGGTATGAACCCGCTGAAATTTAGAATGCTGTACATTCTTCTGCCCCACTGTGTGTGCGTGCAATATTTCAAACGCAAAACAAACCCTTAAAACAATTCTATAATTAGTCATTAGGGCCTCTGCAGAGCTCAGTACTGCTGCATTCGTACCCTTAAAGCAGAACAACACTGAACCGATAAGCTATGTTCCATGCAGAATAATTTTTTTTTTTTTTTTTACAAACTGGTTCCAATTCTACTACTGCCCCCATCTTTACTGGCCCTTTAGTAAGCTCAGTGTGGTGTGTTTCTGAGTTACACACTGCTGGCAAGCACCATTTTCAAACTGTACGATCAGGTCTATGTCCAGCTGTCTGTAAATTACATTATTATCGTGTCTCTGTTGTTCACCTTGTGGAACAATTTAAAATAAAATTTCTAATGTCCCTTTCAACCACAGAGTTATATAGCAGAACACAGATGCACTGCAACAATATAAGTGCTTAGCAGAGTTTACTAAAAGGCCTGCAACGATGCTATGATAACTGAACTGATATTTGAAAAACAGCTTCTACAGAAAAAATACAGTTACCCTTAAATGTACTTAGGAACCGACCCACAATGTATTTTATGTACCTTCGCCTTAGGCTGCACAGCGCCCTACGTGGGCAACAATCTGACAGGACGGACCACCACCTGGGGCCTTACCGCTGAAACACTCCCCACTGGATCTGCAGCTAAGAGAACGGAAACTGCATGCAACATAGCCTCACTGGACAGAGAAGGCCTTTTCAGCAAAGACATACATCTCATACATTATTCAGAATATTATATACATGCCCGCGCAGACACATGGAGAGCAGTGAGCCCCATAGTACTGTAACTGACCTTCCCGCTGGTACTCTACATGGATATGAAATGACGAGACTTAAAGCACCCGTTCCAGCTCGAGTCATATATTTTTTTTTAGTTCTGTTTCTTTTTACTAAGAAAAGCAACCAGAAAATAATTCTAAACTTTTTCCTTTTTTACAAAACATCTTAACATTTTGTTCCTCAAAAAAGGACTACTATTTACAAAAAAAATTCAAATCAAGAAAACCTTCTATTTGGATATTCATTATAAATGGTGCATGAAGGGTGTTAATAAATTTAATTTAAAAAAATTTTCTTTTTTTTCACATATTTACAATAGTTTTCTTCTGCCCTATGGTAAAAGTCAGTGTTTTACAACACAGGATCTTAAAAAAAAAAAAAAAAATCAAACGAATTTTATTCGTTAAAATAATCATTCATTAATAAGGTAAATTAGAGGTGTAGGCAATTTGGTATTTAAAGAGACAGTACCAAATTTTATAGCTGCTAAAGGGAGCACAAAGAGGGTGGAGTTATATTAAACAGGGCTTCTAAAAAAGACATGTTATTAGCCTGGACCTCAAATCATACAGCCATTTATGCTAGGCTATGAGTGACTAACCAAGTACTTAACATCAGCAACCAATTACAAGGTAGTCGTGGACTAGTGTAACATTTAGCAAATTGATAAGTATGTGTAGTAATCACTACTGTATGCAATCCACATTTTGTTTGGGGGGTACATTTAAACCTTGTTCCCCCCCCCCTTTTTTTTATCTTGCTTGTAGGTCAACCTGTTCATTTTTGTCCAGAGCCAAAAGGTGCCATACGAGAGGTGTGGAGAGTGTAAATATTTTCCTGGGGGAGGGGGTTGTTGTGCATCTGAAATATAAAATGAGGCTACCGTCTCTTTAAAATCATTACTGTACCCAATACAAAATGTCTGAGTCCTGACTATGGGTTCCTGTGCTTCCCGAAATACAGGAGGTTTTGTTGATTTTATTTTTCTTAAGACATAATTATGGCAACCTTTACGCAGCACAGTCTGCCTTTCGACTACCCTTCAAAGCACATAACAGATACTGGGAGCCTAGCCAAGAGAGTACAGGGGCTGTATCGATTTCAGCCCTTCCACACTAAGCGTTGCCCTGTTCACTGTCACAGGGCCCAATTTTGAAAAGAGCCAAGGCCGAGCTGTGTGCGTAAACCATCATCAACCCACCTCATTTTCTTATGCAAGTCAACTGCATTTAAATGGGTTTGCTCCAGCATCACTCCACTAACGTGCCAGCTGTTGTTCATCCCACAGAAAAAGGGAATGCCACAATGAAAGCAGCGATGAGACAAGAAGTCAGAAGCAGCCATTGGTATAAACATGAGTATGGGTGATGTATACCCCTAGCTGACATCACCCTCCCTCCTTAGAATAAAATGCATCAGGAAACCAGAGAAATTACACAAAAAAGAGGCAGCGGTACAAGGAGAAATGGGACAGGGAGGCATTGTTTGAGGGCATTTGGGATCCAGTGATGCTGCCCCCCCCCCCGTGCTCTTACATAACAGCATTTTGCACAAGTATAGCTTGATTCATTAGTTTGCACGATTGTGCAACAGCCAGGGCAAGGTGAGTAGGGCTGATTATAGGACAATGGGCCCATATCCAGCACTAAGCAGTGTTCCACTCGGGGAAAATCGGGCTATCATGTATGAAAACCACACAACTATCTTGCTCTGTTAACTGCCAGGAAATCTCAGAGGTTTTCTCTGGCAAAGAAAAATGATGCCGAAACATCTCATATGTATCAATATAAACTATAAGGAGGTTGGGTGATTCACTTCCTGCTTAGGGGTTCAGATCTTTTCCAACTGCAACCAGAAGAGGTTCTAAAAAGGTATCAGGTTTAGGTACCTCTTTCAAGCAGGTAATTAGTGTATAATTTGAATGTAATTAATGTGCAATTGTCTGCTAATTATTGACACTGCATGTCAAACCATTTTTAAAGGTGAGGTTCAGTTTGACTTAGACCAGCTGGGTTCAAAAGGCTTTGATTTTTTTCCAAAGTCATGAACCCATCTCAAAATCAATGGCTGGAGGCTATAGGCAGGTAGGCAAAGATTTGTGTGTCACTACCTGAAGTTTGTAGATTCAGGCGGGGGAGTACCTAAGTGCGTATGGGAAGGGGGACGGAGGCTGTTCATGATACTACCTGTAAGGCGCAAGTGGTATTGGGAACAAGATCAAAGTGTAGGTGCTGTGAATTATGGGTTTGAACCTGTGCTATAGGCTCACAAGTGAAATGAGTTGGGAATGCCGCAGGGGAGTGCTAATGGGTCTGGAGTCCATGTTACAAAACCAGACTCCTTCCCGCCATGCCCCGTAGACAGGCACATGACTGGCACTTTGTATAAAAGAGGCCCTGCATTGATTAAGCAGGAAGGTCCCCTTCAGATTCCTACTGCGGTGCAGTGGTAGACGGGGATGCTTCCACTGCGCCTAGCCTGTGGACAAGCAGTGCTTTACGGTCAAGGGAGGAATAAACAGTAGACAACACAGCTGCAGTAGAGTGTGTATCCGAGTATTAATCCCCACCACCAAATATACTGGAAACTCTTCATAGCAAACTTACCAAAGCAAGATTCTCCTGTATGGAAATGCCAGTTTTGGTTAAGGTTTGCCCTTGAACCTTTTTTTTTTTTTAATTATCATTTTTACATTTATTTAAGAACTAGGGAGGTTAAGTGACTTGCTCAGGGTCAAACAGTATGCTAGTGGCGGCTGTGGGATTCAAACCCAGGTCTGCCGTGTCTCCAGGTTTACAACTTGGTGCTCTTATCACTAGATTACAGCAGTTTTTATAAGGTTTATGCAGCTTTTTGTCCTTCTGTCTTAAATTGGCACCTGCCTAACAGCCAAAGAGTAACAAGAGTTTTTGTATCAGGCAAGTAACATTTTTCTACAACTAGCCCTGCTGGCTTGTACTGCAGGAGGTAACCTTTCAATAAGTACATCAGTTGGGCAAGTGGATTGTCTTGGGTGGGGGTGGGTCACTGACAGTGGATTTTCCCTGGCCAGTATCCCTGCTGAATTCAGATCCCTATCTTTTGCATTTCCTGCTACTGGCACTTTTATCAGGCCCCCACCCCACATTCCCAAGAGCATGACCTACATATAGCAAAATGTGATGACTGCGAAAACGTGTAGATTACCCTATCCATCAGTCACACGGATTCTAAAGCCCCAATTATGTTCACCGGCTGCTGTGAGCCCTTTTAGCTCCACCTAGGGAGTGCTTCACCAGCAAGATGCAATTTCAGGTGCACCAGTTTGCAAGACAGTACTGCCCAGATATTCACAAAGGGTGTTGGTTATTTTTTATTATTTTTACCCTGGAACGCTTCAACAGGAGAAGTTGCAAGCAGTGGGGAGTCTTTACACTAAGCCTGATAACACCTGAAGCATTCTGAATCCCCTCCACCTGAGCGGCTCAGTAATCTCAAAATGCTTTAACTCCAGTGAGTATCCACAGAGCCGAGTCTGCAGCGGAGCAGGTATTGTTTCCAGCCCTAGACACTTCAGAATGGGGGACTGCAAAGGCAGCTTACGAGGCCTAGGAGTCTATCTCTCTCCCAGCCTAGGAAGTTTGAGAAAAGATTTCTGCTTGGATCTAAGCCTTTTTTTTTTTTTGGTTATGATGATAATTTCTGATGTGTGTTTAAATGGCTGTCTTTACTGAGGCATTTTAGCTCACATTTGGGAGATGTCTGAATGTCACAAATTAAGTTACAGCCTATCAGCCCACCGCTGAGGTTGGCTTTTTCTGTCTCATTTCAGGAGCACCAACAAAAAGAAAATCAATCTTTATGGTCTGCTAATCAATTTACGGTCCGGAAATGAGAGACAGTAATGCTTGTAAAATCATCTTTTATCAGTGCATTAGCTTTTAGTAGAGACGGGAGGGGTCCATTATAAGCAAACACACATGCAGTATACTTATTGTAATGCAATATAAATATATAGGTATGGCTTATATTCAGAGTTATTATAAAATATAGAAAGACTTAGGAAAATATTTTTTTATTTTAAATAGTTTTATTCTCATGACATTATCTTAAAAGGTACCGGGGCATATTTGTCCAAAAGAAAGTGAGTTTTGTCATTTTTTTTTATTTTTATTATTATTATTATTCTCCTTTCATCTGAATTTCTTTTCCTTAATGGCCTTGTATATGGCCTTCTTCAATAACTTATTTCTTTCTTCACTAATTATGTCTATTCTCTCCTCCCTCCCACCCTAGCATCTAAATTCCGCGCCACTGCCAAGGCTCATTGTGAATCAGTATTCTCAAGTTCAGCTAGGCTAAGGTAGCATCACTGTCATTTTGTTCCCTGTAGTACACTGACGATGTAGCCCTGCCACGTTCGTTTTGCACGTGTGTGTGGGGGAGGGGGGCAAGGAAAGGGGATGGAGGTGGGTAGGCAGTATCTGGATGAAGCTGTCTTTTACTTAGATGTGAGTGATATTTGTACAGAATGTTCTGAAAACAAATATTTTAACAAAATCTGACCAGTGACCACCTAAGTTACTATTAGTCACCAAAATCAAGTCTTTTAAGCAGCCACATGGCTGGAAATACTGTAGTCAGTCGGATACCTGCATTATATGTCGTGAAATCAGTTGAGTTGCAGAGTGAGCTGCTTTCTGACACTCGGTAACTGAATTAGTGGAACAGCTGTCTTGATCTTGTGGGGTCTAACATCCACCATTCCTGTAAGTGTGTGGGGGGGATGGGGGGCTGGAATGGGAGATGGTGACGACTCAAGCTGGCAGGCCCAGCCCATGACACCAACGTGCAGCATGTCCTCTGCTATAGTCTAACCAGCCCGGCTGTAAACTGAGCCCTGAAAAATTCCATCCACTAAAACAACATCATAGCATGCCTGTTTCAACTGTCATTCCTCCCTGTCACCTTCTTAACAAATGATGACCCCAAGTACTGCCATTTCTGGAGATATGGGGCCTTTTTTGTAAGAACAGATTAAATTACTATTCTTCTTGGACCAAGTCGCTTAAAATTGTTCTGATACCTCTTCCACCATTACTCCTGTCCTCCATGCCCACATGTCTGACAAATCCTGCATCTGTCTCCACAGCTGCCTCCACAGTTGGTCCGCCATGCCACAAGTCCCTACAATGAAGATAAGCCACTATCTGTATCCCGGTTTCAGATTTGGTGATGCAGCCAAAGCAAGCTGCAGGGACTGAATCTGGCTGACTCCTGTCCTGCAACATTCCTTGCGCTCCTATTTATCCTGCTAACAGCAACTCCCTCATGATGGCAACCTACACAGCAGTGAAACCAAAACCAAAAAATATCTATTTTCCCTGTATTGTATCCATACAAAATCCCGCTTTTCAAGTTCCAAATTGTAGGAAAAAGCTAAGGCCTGGTTGTCTTGATATGTTCTAACTGGTCAGCACCTCATGTTCAGTTCATCTGATTTAAGCATTGTGTTTTTCTTCCCTCACTTCTATCAGATTCTTGTGCTGTATGTAGCCCCGACCTGCATTTACTTTAACACCCTGGCTGTCTCGTGCTTCGAGTTCATAAAGGAATTGTGCAAACACATGTTGACTAACTAACAGCACCCAGACCAGCTAAAAATTTCAATTTTCAGCTTCTGTTGTTCTTTAGAACTTCCTTTCACTGAAAGGTGAGGCCGAGATCTACTGATCGCAGCAGAGAGATGACTCTGTATATGTGTGTCTGTGCTTGGCAGGCTTCCTGCATTTCACATTCCTCATCAGACAAATCTAGACCCATCTGTATGAAAGCTCAGGACATGGGTGCTGTCACAACACAGGAAATGAGTCAGGGGCAAGTTATAAATTGCTACCCCTTCCCCCCAACAGCACTGCACGTTCTTCCTGCATAGGCCAAAACCTGTCTGAATGTGCGAGAAGGCCTGAGACAGTATTCTGCAATCCCCTTCGGCAGTTTATGTGCAAGGGTCAGAGGGGAAGTGGCATGTTCTAAACAGGAGGACACACGCTGTCACGTTGGCATGGTAACATCATTTCACACTGCTATAAGTCTATGAGCAGATTTCAAATTCTTAGGCTAGGATAATATATCCGAGAAAGTGTGGAAAGCTGAAATTAGAAAAACAAGTAATCACTGTAGAGAGAGAAACAAAAAAAAAAACTTTTCTTTTTTTCTTCTAAAGAGGTGCAGAACAGTGAACTTTCACTTGTGTATCATATGCCCCTGTTACAAAATGTGTACTGCAGTACCCACAGACCTCTCCTTTCATCGGGCACCTTCTAAAATAAATGAAGTCAAGAAGCAAATGTCAATGTGCCGAGGCCTGCTTTTCCCCATCTTCTAATGTCCGTCACACATGGGACAAAAAGCAGGGGATCAAGATTTCTAATTCCGGGACTATCCTCATTCGATATAAATCCCGAGAGTAGATAGAGAAGAGAGGAGGGAAAGGGAGGTGAGATCGACCCATAGCTGAGCTCTTGGCCTACTGAAAAACCAGAACACAAGGCAAAGTCTGTCTATGACACATCTTGCTGCAGTACGGCCTCATTTTGTGCGTCTTCCTCCCCGTAAATGATCTCCCCTTAAATATACAAGGAGTCCTCCCATAATTGAATTGTCTGATTGACAGCACGTAGGCCATAGACCTGTCCCCATGGTAGGTGGTCCACCCTGAGTCCTCCTCACACTTTGTAGTAGATGTTGGCTGGGCTCTGAGGGGGCATCTCCTGCACGATGTATACTGGGTGTCCATAGTCGCCACTCACCTTCTCATAGTGAGGGCAGTAGTTGTTTTCTGTAGTCCGTAAAGGGATGATGATGTCGCTGGGCTCTGAGCCAGCATTGCCGGTGCATTTGGGGCTAGCCAGGGTGCTGAGGGACAGAGCTGTTGCCCTCTGCTGGGTGTGCTTCCTGTGGCGCTTGCGGATCTTTATCAGGAGGACAATAAGGAAAATGATGATGAGGATGAAGATGATGCAACCTGCCCCGATTGCAGCAAACAGTGCCACCTTGGATCCAAAAATGCCATCATTGGGAGTAATTTTGCTGTCTCTATCCTGGTTAATAGTGCCTGGAAAAACAAACAGAGTATTAGAAAGCATCCCAAAACTATGTGATTTAGTGAACAATCTGCCACAACTTTCATGAGATGAGACCTCAACAGCAAAGTTAAACATCTGCATGTTAAGGAACAGGATTTCGTGCCAATAACAGTTTAACATATAGGGACAAGTTAAATTATACAAAGAGGACCTTGTGTACTACTTGGATTCCTTCTCCCATGTTGCTGATGAATATACTGAAAAGGACTGGATCCAGGACCAATCCTTGTGGCACCCCACTGGTGATGTCCCTCTCTCTCTCTTCTGATTTGACTCCATTGACCACAGCCCTCCGCTGTCTCCCTTCCAACCATTTTCTCACCCATCTAACTGTGTCTTTCCCTGTAGCCAGATCTCTAGCTTCCTCAGCAACTTTCTTTGAGGTACTGACTAGAAAGCCTTGCTGCAGTCGAAGTAGAGTGAATCCACACCATGGCCCTTATCCACCACCCTAGTTACCCAGTCAAAGAATACTATCAGACTGATTTGACAAGACCTCCCTGCCACAAACCCATGCCGTTTACTATCCTGAAGTCCACTGCTCTCCAAGTAGTCCACGAGGTCCCTTTTGTATAACTGAATTGAATAAGTAGACAAAATTTAATTTGTCAGTAGTGGGAAGGATTAACTCAATCAAGCTGATGTTGGCCCCTGAGATATTTTATATGAGTCTGGTTCCCATCGTTATTAAAAAGTTCCAGTATATAAAAACAAATAAGTTAAAAAAAAACTTTATTTGGGACAATAAAAGTCCCAGAATAGATATGAAAAAACCTTAAAATTTCATCTTCACACCCCTGTATCCCTCAATCTAGCAAGACATTAAACTATCCTAAACTACGCACGTAAAAGACTGGAATTAGATGTTTTTTTCCCCCAATAGAGAGCACGACTCTACGGGTCAATGAATGTGTTAATTTTGAAAACAGTAAACTCAATTATCCAAGATAAAAGAAAGCAAGGACACTCAATTTAAAATACATTTTTGATAAAAATAATAAATGCACGCTGTCCTTTTCGGATATACACCCGAAATGTTAAGTTTCTAAAACTGAGTTCTGCCATTCCTTTCAAATAAGACATGCAATCGATAGTTTTGCAAGAAGAATAAATGGATTTAGAGGTAAGTCATATTAGGGGATATTATATAAGTTTGCAAGTGGAAAAGGAGAAAGTAGAAAAATATATAAACTATTATCGAAACCTAATGAAAAACTAACCCTCAAAGCCAAATTTAAAAAAAATGAGAAATGGAGTCTAGTGTGTTATCTCAGAAGAGAGCTGGAAAAAGTTATGGACTAATGCCCATAAAAGTATTAGAGATATTAAGAGAACATTTGTGCAGTTTAAAATTCTTCACCAAAATTAGCTGACTCCTGCTCATTTGCAAAATACTGGCTTATCAGAGAATGGAAAATGTCGGAGGTGCCTGGAAGAATATGCACATTAAACCCGCATCTTGTGGACATCCTACAGTGCAAAAGGTCTGGCAACAGAAAAGGGAAACTATCCCATTATTTATTTATTTACTTATTTAAAATTTGGTAACTGGGAAAGGCACACTGAGTCGTGGCTCATTTCCCGGTGTGACCAGGAGGAGAGGGCAAAGAGATTCACAATAGAGCAGCAAAACGTTGAAAAGTAGAACAGTATAAATCTTGTTAAATATACATACAAGGTACATATTTGGAATGGCATACATTTACAAGGTGCAGAGTGCAATAGGCAGTATAATACAGTGTAAACAACTATACACAGGCAAAAAATATATATATACATAATCCCATTAGCCCCGTGAATTTTTGTTCAAGTTGACTGCACTGAGATAACACACTTTGTAAGACATGAACAATATTGGTTGCTAGCAGCTAGTCTTGGACTGAAAAGATTAATCCTCTCTAAATGGAAAACCCCCGATGTACCCACATTGCCAGAATGGTATGAACACATGGGAAAGCTGGCTTTTAACAAGAAGATCAGCCAGTTGTTAATTGGGAAAAGTGAACACTACTTCTTTGTTTGGAATCCATTTTTAGCAAGTCGTCTTCCCCCAAGTACTAGAAAAAATATGTAATAACATACAACTCCTAATATTTATAAGATTGAGTAGCATAGAGGTTATAAATGTTGCTCTGCTATATTAGTAATATTTTATTAATATCAATAGTATTTCTTCTTTTATTTTGGTACTGTGAATGTGCTGTATATTGTGTTCTATTGAATTTAATAAAGATTATATTGAAGGAAAAAAGTCAAAGAACCCAAGGCACTTTTTGCAAGAGTAAGGGATTTTCTCCAGCATCACAGTGACATAGTATTTGATGGCAGATAAGGACTGCTAGGCCCACCTAGTCTGCCTATATTCCCTGCCTGCATCAGCAGCAACTGACCCTACTTGGTCATTGGCTTTTGCCTCTCTTCCCCACATCTAGGGTTCCCTTATGTCTATCCCATGCATGTTTGAATCCCCCCCACAGCATATCACCACTTCCTGGGGCAGGCTATTCTAAGCATCCACCACCCTCTCTGTGAAGAAAAACTTCCTCACATTTCCCCTTATTCTGCTCCCCCAATCTTATATTGTGCCCTCACGTCCTTGTACAACTCTTATACTGAAATGTCACTCCCCTGCACTTTGTTCAAGCCTTTAAGATACTGTACTTAAAAGACTTTATCATATCCCCCCGTTCCCTCCTCTCTAAGTGTATGCATACTGAGGTTTTTTAATCTGTCCTCATATGTTTTCTGATGCAAGCCCTGCACCATCTTGGTCGCCCTCCTCTGGACCACCTCCACCCTGTCTATATCTTTGTGAAGATGCGGCCTCCAGAACTGAACATAGTATTCTAGACGAGGCCTCACCATCATTTTGTACAATGGCATCACCACCTCCCTTCTTCTGCTAGTGATACCTCTTCACATATGCACCCCCAATGTCCCACTGGCCCTCCCCACAGCATTGTTACACTGTTTGGCCACCCTTGGGTCATGTGACATGATTATCCCTAAATCCCGCTCTTCCCTGGTGACTGTCAGCAATCCCCCCCAAAATTCTGTAGCTCTCCACAGGGTTTCTTCGCCCCAGGTGCATGATTTTGCACTTTTTTTGCATTACACTTCAACTGCCACACTTTTGACTATTTTTTCCAGCTTTCCCAGATCCCTCCTCATTCTTTCACCCCGAGTGTCTACTCTGTTGCAGATCTTGGTATCATCTGCAAATAGGCAAACCTTCCCTCCAGCCCTTCAGCAATGTTACTGATGAAGACACTGAAGAGGACTGGAACCAGGACCTATCCCTGAGGCACCCTGCTGGTCACCCTCTTTTCCTCAGATTTCATCCCATTTACCACCACCCTCTGCTTCCTGTCTCTCATCCAGTTTCTAACCCAGTTTTTCACTTTGTGGCCCACCCCTAGGCTCCCTAGCTTGTTCACCAGTCTTCTGTGAGTATAGTGTCAAAGACCTTACTGAAATCAAGGTAGGCGATCTCCACTGCTCCTCCCTGATCCACCCCCTTCGTCACCCAGTCAAAAAGTTCAATCAGATTTGTTTGATATGTCCTTCCTACTGTGAAACCATGTTGCTTTGGATCCTGTGCTCCCATGGTTTCCAACTGTTCCACAATCCTTTCCATATGCAGTGCCTCCATTATCTTACCCACTACTGAGGTGAGGCTGACTGGCCTTTAGTTTCCTGCCTCCTCCCTTCTACCGCTCTTGTGGAGAAGGACTACATTTGCCCCCTTCTAGTTCTCTGGGACCACCCCTGTATCGAGTGACTCACTAAATAGGGCTGCTAGCACCGTCTGTAATTTCTTTAATATCCTGAGGTGCATATCATCTGGCCACATCGTTTTGCCCACTCTCAATTTTGTGAGTTCCTCCAGGACCCTCTCTGCTGTAAAAGGACTTGTGTTTACCTCTCTCTCTCTCTCTCCCCATTGTTTCTGCTGCCTAGCTGTGGTCCCTGTCCCTCCCCCTCTACCGTGAATACCGAACAGACATATTCATTCAGTATCAATGCTTTTTCTAGGTCACCCTCTATGCACACCCCTTTCTCACATTTGAGCCTTACAATCCCTCCCCTGGCCCTCCCTCCTTCTATCTTTAATGTTGCTATAAAATGTCTTGTCCCCCCTCTTTACTGTCTGTGCTAATCTCTCCTCTGTTTGTGCCTTTGCACTCCTAACTGCTTTCCCTGCCTCCCTCTGTCTCTCTAGATACATGCCCCATCCTCATCTTTCTGAGTCTCCTTGTATTTTCTGAAAGCCCCCTTTTTGTCCCTCACTTTCTCTGCCACATCCTTTGTCAACCATAGTGGTTTGTTCCTTCTTTTTCCCTTGTTACTCAGCCTAATGCACTGATTTGTCGCCTCCACTATGGCTTCTTTTAGGAGTGCCCACCACTCCTCAACCCCTCCCCCTGGATCCCTTCCTGCCAGGGCTTCTTTGATCCCCTTCCCCATCCTAGCGAAGTCCACCCTCCTGAAATCCTTTTGTGTGGCTCTCCTGCGACACTGTACTGATACTGAACCTCACTTGCATGGTGGTCACTGGACCCCAGGTGCCCATCTACCCTGACTTCCTTTATCCTATCTCCATCGGTCAGCACAAGGTCTAAGATCGCCTTGCCCCTGGTGGGCTCCTGAACCAACTGCCTGAGGCCTGCTCCCTGCAAAGATTCCATGATGTCTTGACTCCAGGCTGAGGCAGCTGCCAGGATGGTCCAGTCCAATTCTGGCATGTTAAAATCACTCAGCAGTAGTACCTTCCCCTTTGCCGCCATCCTGTGTATTTCCTCCACTATTGCCCTATCTACCTCCTCCCTCTGTGCCGAAGGCCTGTAGATCAGTTCTGTGCGAAATGCTGTGCCATTTCCTGGCTCAAGTGTGACCCACAGTGCCTCAGCCTCCCCCTGCTTACCCTGCACTGCCGTCACTTTAATATCTTCTCTGATGTAGAGGGCCACTCCCCCTTTTTACCCTCCATATCCCTCCTGTGTAGAGCATACCCTGGTGCATGTATCCCCCAGTCATGGTTTCCAGTGTACCATGTCTCAGTAATTGCTACTATATTCAGATCCACCTCTGCTATCAAGGCTGCCAGGTCTGTGATTTTTTTTCCAGACTTTGGGCATTTGTTTATGACTGTCCATGTCTCGCAGCCTGTGTCCCTTACATTTTTACCTTTGCCTATTCGCTCCCTCCTTCCAACCCTGTTTTTTTCTTCTGCTGCCTGTTTTCCTCTGCCTTATCTCTTGTAACGAGCCCAGTCATATCTGTCCATGTTTTCCAGCCTGTCCCTCTTGTACATCTACACTTGCCTTCCTGCTCCCCCTTCCTAACCCTGATTTCTTCCTTTTGCTGCCTCCCTTCCTCTGCCTTATCCCTTGTAATGAGCTTGGGAATAACTGTCCACGACATTTCCTCCTGATCCATGTTGCTAGCTACTCTGACCTGTGGGGGTGGGCTGCTTAAGTCTCCCTGCTCCCGAATGCCCCCTCAGGCAAGTTTAAACGCTTGACAAGGAAGCATCTAAACTTTTCATTGAGGACAGCAGTCCCCTCCCTGGATGGATGAAGGCCATCCCCCCTGTACAGGTCCCCATCCCTCCAGGTGGGGCCCCAGTCCCCAACGAACCCAAAACCATTATCTCCACATCAGGCCCTCAACCAAGTATTGAACTTGCTGATGCGGAGATTTTGAGCCTCCCCCTACCATGAACTGGCAGCACCTCTGAGAATGTTACGGAGCCTGCTACCTCTCCAAGGCACCTACCCAACCCTCTGAAGTCCTCCTGCACCTGCTCTATGCTCACCTCCTCCTTGGCTAGGTCATTTGTCCCCAGATGGACCATGACCTCCACTTCCCCCCTCCTTGCTACCGCTGTGGCGATCCTCTGGATTTGCCCCACCATCTCCGTGCTGTGCCACCTGGAAGGCACTTGACCTTCCTCTCCTCTCCTCTCCCTGCTGCCTGTACCCAGATCCATTCCCTGGACCACTGAGTTCCCCACCAGGAGTAGCTTCCTCTGGGGTCCTCTACCTCTTGCCCCTGGGTCTCCCTCCTGGAGGACCTGCTCATCCTTCCTAATCTCAACCTCACATTCCCTTGTGGGGCTTATCCACTCCTCCAGGACAGCAAAGGAGTTTGTAAGTTGGACCGGATGGGGGAATGTGCCTCTGACCCCCCTCCCTCAGTCTCCCTGAGCCCACCACAGTCCAGCCAGCCATCTGCCTGGGCATCCGCTGCAGCAGCGTCTGTAGGTACAATGGCCTCTGGGTGGGGGCAAAAGCCACCAGCGCACCTGCCAGCTTGGCCCGGAGACTGGCAACTTTGCCATCAACCCAGAGAGATGCCTGCATATGGGGCACCACCGCATTACCCAGAACTGTAAAAGAACTTTATCAGAACCACTTCCAGGTTCTGATCATTTTTAAAGCATCCTGGCCAACATCTCCCTTCCCATAAAACTGGTTCAGGCAATGGTCCAAGGCTGTGTGTGGTTGTTGATGGGTAAAATGGCTGAAACTACATATATACAGTCACTTCACTATCAGTCTGTCATTGCTTGCAAAGCCCTTTGGGATGCAGTGCTTATGAATGTGCCATATAAATTCAAATTCTTCTTCTTTCCATGAAACAAATGTTTCCTAATGTTCTTTCATACTTCCCTCCCATAAGCATAAGACTGTGTTCTTTAGCGGTTGAACTGTTCTTAATATTTAACATATGCTCCATCATACACACACAAGTGTTGGTGGGTGGGACAGCTGGCAAAATCTGTACGTAACTTTGGTTTGGCTGTGCTGTGGAAGCATCACTTGGGGTGACAGAGGCTGGCATGGAACAAAAAGAGACCATTCTCAATGCCTGCTGGACACAAACAAAATGCAGAAATCACGTCCCTGCTCTCTGCCATGGGACTTTGATCAGGGATGATAGGTGAGGCAAACCACCCGTGCGTTATTTCCTTTACAATTCACTACACTTTGTCACTACATCGTATTTAACCATCTACTCCCAGCATTTATTAACAATGACCTTCTTTGTTCTGATTACAATATAGAAATACATTCATGTAAGTCAGGGCTTAAAAATCTAATAGAGAATTAGTTTGAGCGAGACATCCCTGTTTATAGCAGTGCACTAAGGTCCTTTAAGCTTGCCATCCGAATGACAAAAGCAGTCAAACACTAGCCATCAATGTGTTCTTGCAAGTGTGATGCTTCTAGGAAGAGTCCCTAAGGGCAAGCACCTTGCTTCTAACAAGGATTTGCCCTTTGGGAAAGGGAAAGCGAGATATTGTGCTGCAGTGTGTGTGTGTGTGTGGGGGGGGTTGCAGTGGCTAGGGATGTGGGCATGTCCTGCTGGCGACTTGAGTACTAATCTCAGCTCAGGCTACAGGGTGGTGTTGAACCTGGGAAAAAACAAACTGCTGCTAGTGGGAAATTATTCTCAACTGTCTGTCTTGCAGGTAGCTTGTAGTTCCCATCTTCACTGAGGTCCAGCTGAAGGTAAGGAGGGATGTGCACAGACTGGGAGTAGTCCTTAATAGACAGTTGACTAGGGGTGAGAGAACCAGTTCAAACAAGTTAAGAACCCCCCAGAACCAATGCTATTTGCTGTAAAAGAACTTTATCAGAATCACTTTCAGGTTCTGATCATTTTTAAAACATTGATATGGAGCTTAAAACACTCCTCCAGCAGTCGGCCTGGTGGTGTTGAGGGCTGAGGTGCTGGACACCTTACCTCGTGCCATGCCGGCAACCTGGGTTCAGGAACGACATTGGGTCATTGGAGTGCTGGCATAGGGGGAGGGAGGGAGTGGGATCGAGCAGCCGATGGCAACTCTCCCCTCCTAGGGGTGGTTGTCCCAACCCCCCGTAGTTTCACTATCATCAGCTGGAGGTCCGATGGGAAGTGTAGGTGGGAGGGGGCAGCGGCGATTGTCTGGGGTGGGGCAGAAGGGGCCGAGCCAGTACCCTGTGTGCGCATGCCCCTCCACATGCATGCATGTGCGTGTCTGCCGGGATTCCGGGTCAGGGAAAATGCCACAAAAACTACATACAGAAGAAAAAAAAAACTCCAGCTGGTCGTCATCTAGTACAGTGGCTGCTGTTGGTAGTGGTGCTGGTGGCAGGCAGACCCAATATCAGGCCTGAGGTAGTTTAGTACCACTCCAGGCTTCCCTTCACTGACAATAGTTTTCGGGTGGACAGTGATGGCTACAGTAGTTTTCGTACTTTAAACTAAAAGTCTCTGAAAGTTCAGACAAAGCTCATAGCTTATCAGTTTTAGAACCTCAGAACCTTTTGTGGTCCTCAGATGTCTTTTGTGGCCAGGGGCCTGCTTTTATCATCTGAAGAACACTGCTAAACCGCACCACATCATGGATAGTGATGAATTCCATACCTTGTTGCAAACCTTTGTCTCTTTCAGACTATATATATATATATGGAGATATTTATTGCCCTCTATAAGGGATTACCTAGTGGGCAACTGCATTGCCTCTAGCTGATCCAGAATGTGGCAGCCAGGCTTCTGATGTTTGGTTGGAAGTCATACCATATCACTTCCTCGCTATGAGTTCTGGGCTGACAGCCAGTTAGGCGACACACTCACTAGATGGCACATTTATTGGCAAATAAAATTACAAATGAGCTGGGCCCCCATACTAGAGTAAGCTCCTGACCCCCTACATCCCTGCTAAGGTGGTGAGGCTCACACGAGTAGGGGCTTTTGATGGTGAAAATGTCACGTTCGAAGTTGGCTGGTGACTGAGCTTTTGCAGTGGCAGCCCTTACCCTGTGGAACTCATCAGTGGCTCAGTAAGTAGCACACTTGCCTCTGGGACTGGAATATCAGATGGCATGTGTTCTAGCCCCACACCAGGCACTTCGGATAATACTGTACCCATAACTGGCACTGTGTGTGTGGGGGGGGGAGAGGTACTGCACTGATGAGCTGCCTTCCTTCAGATGAGACATTAAACTGAGGTCCCTTCTGCCAATCTTTGGTCACTGTCCACGTGGAAGTAACAGATCCCATGGCACTTATCAAAAAAAAAAAGTAGGGGAGTTTTGCTGGTGCCATGGCTAACTTTTCCCCGTTGATCTAAGACATCAATGCAACCCAACCACCAGGATGCACCTGGAAACAAGTTTTAATAGCTTAGTGTGCCTTTCCTGGCCAAAATGACAAATAAAATAAATATAAATAAACTGCTGTGTGATGCCCACTGCTCACACGCAATATAACATTTTCAAAGCCAAGCTGAAGAAATATTTAATTAGACTTTTTTTGAAGCCTTATAGCTGGTGACCTGCTGCCATATCCGGTTTATTATCTAGGACTGTCTGTGTATTTTTCCTCCTATTTGTTGTCCCACCACCCTTTCTGAATGGTGTGCTTATTTTGTCATATTTCATTGCTTAACAATATTGTTCTGTATACCTTATTATAGATCGCGGGAGTGTCATGTGATGCTCCCGAGTAATCGCAGTGCTTCCTTCAGTTGTACGTGAAATACTCTCTTATTTCCATAAGTGTGTCTTACATGCTGTGCTGCAGTAACAGGCTTCTTGCTGGCTTCTCATGTTGTCAACATTTAGAAGATACATTTTTCAAAATAATTAACTCGATGCTTAATAATATTTTGGGCCTGGTGGGAAAGCCTCTTAGGAATATAAGAGTTCTGTCTATTGTGTTCTTAGGATGCCTGAATGTCTCATCTTTGGTTCACAGTTCTCTCGTCCTAAGAACACAAGAGGCAACACTTACATATCCATAAGAGACCCATAAACTTTTAGTAACTGGGTTATTGTAAAGTGTCCCGTGTATGGGAAGGGCACTATATAGGTAAAACTACTACTACTACTACTACTACTACTACTACTACTACCACTGCTGAAATGAAATAAGATTAAAACTTGCATTTGCAGGTGGCAGGCAATATCACACATCACTAAGTGGTTGTACATGCTTCACAATGATTCCCCCACTCAAGGAAAGTGACCCAAGATTGACTATTCAAAGGGAATGAACTGCCCTCTGAACTAAAAGGTACTCTGTTCAAGGCTGTGTTGATTAAGAGGCAGGGAAGGGGATCCCATGCCATGGTTTGTCATGTTAATAATTAGAGGGATTCAGTTTCCAACAGTTGGCTGTCCTTTCACCAACACTACCTTTAATTACACTGAACCCCCCCCCACACACAAACACACACATACATACATACATACATACGCGCATGCACACACACCCCTATCTTTCTCTCTCCCTCCTTCCCTAAAGAAACAAAAGTTTGGGTTTGTCCCATGTGTTTAGAATTTTACAAATTAATTTGACAATTCAGACTGCCCTCAGTTTGTCAGCCTTGCTACTCTACTATTTCTTGTTCTGTGCTGTCTCTTCCAGTTTTGTTTTAATTTTTTTTCTAATTTGTAACTGGAACAATGCGCTCACCTCCACGGCCAGCCGCCATCTAATACATGAAAGTGCTCATGTGCTTGTTCTTTAGTAAAAGCAGCAGATCAGCTGGTTTTACTATAGAGCAAGTGTGTCAGTGCTTTCATTCATTAGATGGTAGCCAGTTGTGGAGGTTGGTGGGCTGTGCTGGTCACACACTATGGAACCAAAACTGGGTGCGGGGAGAAGGAGACAATCAAGGTG
The DNA here is from genome assembly GCA_016271365.2 of Neoceratodus forsteri. Lineage (NCBI taxonomy): Eukaryota > Metazoa > Chordata > Ceratodontiformes > Ceratodontidae > Neoceratodus > Neoceratodus forsteri. The sequence goes on from JADMNL010000023.1 coordinate 523,945,363, forward strand.
CTACCAGGGTGAGAGGATAGGGGGAGACAATAGGGGTGATTTTATTAGTGCAAACAAGCGCTTTTCTTTCATCAAGACGGCTGCCGTTTGTAGATCCAGGCAGGCTGCACCTGTCATCCACCGTGGGACTCAAATACAATAAATGGTGCTCGGGGAGTAGGGTGGGATATGGGTGCTGACAGAGGGTGGGGGGGGATGGTGGTAACATTATTTATTCCGTCTGAGCTGGTGGGAGGAAGGTGGGACACTGGGATATGAACAAGGGTGGGGTTAAGTTTTTTTTTTTTTAACTCTTTTTATGTTTGCTTGCGTGTGCAGCGCACAAGAAACATATTGAGGTATCAGAGCTTTGCAGAGGTGTAGCAGTGTTGTGGCCAATCCAATGAACATTTAATGAGTGCATCCATCGGCCACCAAATAATGTTAAAGCTGCCAATGATGGCAGTTTCAAAGCGAGCGCCGCACTTGAAAGAAATCTGCTGCTGCAATCGGGAAGTTTCATCTCTGCAGCAGCAGTCCCTCCTCCCTCCCAACCAGTCACACAGCAGGGCAACAAATTAGCTCCCCCCCCACTGCTGCTGCCTGCCCAGCACCCTCCTTGAAATCTGCTGCTGCAAACAGGAGCAGTTTTGTTATTGCATCGGCAGTCCCCCTTCCCTCCCAACCAATCACACAGCAGGACAACAAATTAGCTCCTGCCCACTGCTGCTGCTTGCCCCGCACCCTCCGTTCTCTGAGCCCTGCCGACATTGAGGTGCTCAATCCCTGTGTCAGCATGTATCCCCCCTCCGCCATTTATGTGGCACACTGGGAGCCCACCCCAGTGTGCCATAAAATACTTCTTTGCTGTTTCCAACACTGGGATGCTCACTCCTGCTGTTGGACGCGTGCCCCCCCCACGTCCCTATATTTTCAGCTGACCTAGGGGTGCCCAATCCCCGGGTCAGCATTGATCCCTCCCCCCAGTACTCTGGCATACTGGGAGCTCACCCCAGTGTGCCAAAATCTGTTTTGTAATATTTCACCTGTAAAAAAGAAAACAGTCCCACAATGTTTTTTTTTTTTTAAACTTGAAAAAGAAAAACGGTCCCTCGTGATTCCCGCTGGACCCCTCCCCCAACCCACCCCTACTCTGTACACCACCTCCCCGCACCCACCCTCACCCATACTTACTTCTAGAGGTCGGGAGCAGCGATCTTTAGTGGATCAGGAACATGTCTGCACTCTTTAAAGACCAACTGGGAACTGAAGAGATGACGGTAAGCCCTATAATGACAGTGAATCGGGGGTTTTCAATTTAGGTTGATATCTCAGCCAATTTTTGGAGTTTTGGTCCCAAATTATTAACATGGGGTTCTTGGGAGCCCACCTCAAGAACACTGGCACTGTCATTTCCTTTCTCGGTCCCGAAAAATGATTTTGCGGTCGCTGGTCGGAATCACCTTTTGGGACCAATCAACGAAATGACAGTGCCACTGTTTATAAGGTGGGTCCCAAAAAGCCTTTGTTGCAAATTTGGTGAAAAAACTCCAAAAAATAACTGTGTTACGAGCGTCCGTAGCGCAGTTTCTAAGTGCACTTGTAACTTCATAAATTTTTTTATATTTTCTCTCCAAATTTCCAATATTGCCATTTTTCCACACTCCCCTGTGAACAGTACAGCTGTCATTTTTAGTATCCTTCGCGAAATGTGTTTTTGCACCTGTGGCGCAGAATGGCACAGTCGCTGTGCGAAATCAACTTTTGAGACAAATTAATTAAATCACAGTGCCACTGTTCATGTGGGGAGGACCCAAAAAGGCCATGTTGAAAATTTGGTGAAAACATCCCAAAAATGACTGCGTTACGTAGTTTTTACGCATGCTCGTAACTTGGCCACTTTTTCATATTTCCACTCCAGATTTTCAATACTGCCATTTCTTCACACCTCCTCGTGAACAGTACAGCTGTCATTTTTCATATCCTGCCCGAAAAGTGTTTTCGCACCTGTGGCACCAAATGGCACACTTGCTGTGCAAAATCACCTTTGAGGATTGAGTAGCGAGAATGATAGTGCCACTGTTCATGGTGGGGTCCCAAAAAGCCCATGTGGAAAATCTAACAATACCAAGAGGATGCCTGGGGTTTAGGTTTCAACCACACGCCCACCCTGTAGAGACTGACAGGCGCCGGGGGTAACATGGGGTCGTCGGCTATAATGCTCATCCCATTCCACCCCCACCCTGCAGCCACTGACAGGCATTGAGGTGTGCCTTGGGGTCTTTGGCCCCAACGTTCACCCCATTCTCCTACCCTGCACTCATCTCAGCTTATTTCCTTATGGAATGGGGTGAGCATAAGTGCTGAAGACCTCAAGGCACACTGCGACACCTGTCAGTGTCTGCAGGGTGGGGTGAAGTGGAATAGCATGAGTGTTATGGCCGACGACCCAAAGGCACACCCCCGGCACCTGTCAGTCTCTGCAGGGTGGGGGTTGGCGTTACTTCAATACTTCACTGCCACTTCTATTATGCATCTCTAACTCCTGCAGTACCAGTGCCAATGCCAGCAAGCAAACATTCGGCATTGACAAATGCTTGTTATTATTCTGATGTCTCTTGATGTCCCAGGGTTTGGAATGGGGGATTCACTTACATTTTTATTGTAAGTGTGCTGTGATGGTGGTGGTGGTGGTGGGGGGGGGGATGCCTCTTTTTTATTTTTTCTCTTTTCAGCTGTTTGCCGATTCGCAGTTCCCAAATACAAATAGCCCCTTATTTGGGAAGGGCTCCCGAATATTTCTGAACCCTACCATTCGTGGTATTCTGGAAATACTATTTGGCCCCTTGCAAAGCCCCAAAAACAGGGGGCTGAATTTTTAAAAGGTCCCGAATACCACAAACATATAGTGCACCGGACTTGCGGCATTCTCCCGCCGAAGACTGGAATTTTTTTTATCCCGTGCACCAGTTGACACGAGTCAGACCAACTTTTTCCTTCTAGATTGTGGCAATCCCAGGTGTCCTTTTTACGGGGCTCACACCAAATATTTGGTGCAAGCTGCCGTAAATAGGGGAAGGTGTCGTAATTGCACCCGACCTACTAAAACTGGGCACAGTTACAGCAAAGGTGTTTGGCACAGCTGTGCCAAAAAAAGGGTCTGACGCAGGGCTTGCCAAAAGCCGTGCATCACCCTTTGACAACTGGGCCCAGGATCTTTTTCCACTTACACTTCCATCTGTTCACATTGCGTATTCTCACCATGAAGTCATAACTGTCTTCTCATGACATCACAACAAATGACTCTGATGCCACAAGTCAAAGCCTACGATTTCAGGGCAAGGAAAGCAGCAGAAACAGGTGGCTCTTGTTGGGGAAATGAGTCTGATTTCTGAGAGTGGAATGTTGTACTTTTATTCCATTTATTTTACAACTTATTTATCATGGCTAACCCAGCTGAGATGCAACATCTTGTTTTCAGAGATGTCCTGCTTCCCCATTTCTACAGCTGGGAGGCATGGAAAATTATTTAGGCAGCTGAGTTACTTACTCAAGGTCCCATACACGTTTTGTACTTTATTGGGGCTTGAACCTGTGATCTCCGGGTTTTGTCCTGAAAGTCCTGAAATTCAATTTTTTTGGGGGTGGGGTGGGAAAGTTGTGAGAGTTGAATCAAACTGTAAGTATTTTGAAAGGGAAACGGAGCAATCACTTTACACACTCATCCTGCTTATAATCATTTTAAGCCCTGTATGTGCACGGTCTTGCTTCAAAATGACAAGGGGTAGGAGGGACAGTAAATCCTGGCCACTGAATAGGGCCATCCTACTCATAAACACTTGCCCCCCCTCCGAAATTATCATCCCAGTTGTGCTGTTTGAACTAAGGAAGGCTGTAAAAGTGTAATTAATGGTTCCTCTAAGACTGCTTTTTGATTGTGTGATTCTCTTGGAATGATGTCCCTGCCTCTGAGAATACCCATCACGCTTAGTTCTAAGAATCAAGCAGACTCACTCACCAACAAACCAAAAATGATTTTCAGAAACAAAAATGTGCTGTTGCCACTTAAATAGAAGAGCAGGAATGTGGAGAATGTCTCCATCTGCCCCAAGAAAATGCCAGGGCATTGTCCTGGGAACTGCTAATTGTTCTGATGTTGTATGTATTTTCTCAGATCTGGTTAGGCCTCATTTCAAAGTCTGCTTAACAGCAACTGGGTCGGGAAGGGGTAAGGTATCATTTGAGATTTAAAGGACCCCTCACTGATTTTATACTGTAGCTGGTCGCCAGTGGCATCAATATTTCAGTCGCATCAGAAAGTGGTTCCAGGTCTCCCGATCAATCCTATGGAGGCGTAACATCAGCTGTGAGAAAATGACATTTAGCTAGCATGCCTCCATAGGTGATTAGGCCTCCAGTGACTGCCATTCCCAAATTAGTTCAATCATGTCAGCAATAAAACATTCCAGTCTACCACTGAAACGTACTGATGGTACATTATCTTAAAAAAACACAACTGTCCCTATTGCAGGCCTTCCTGTTCCCCTCCCATAGAAACACAGAATTTGCCACCAGATAACACCACTTGGCCCACCTAGTCTGTCCAATTTTCCCTTCCTACAGTATCACTGCAAGTCCTACTTGATCTCATTCCCATCCACCCCCCCCACCCTTTCCCAAAGATGTTGATCCAATACATTCCTGAACCCCACCACTGTTTTCACCCCCAATTCCACAACATCCGCTGGAAGACTGTTCCAGGAATCCACCACTCTTTCTGTGTAGAAGTACTTCCTCCCATCTCTCCTGAATCTACCCTCTCCTCCTCCAGTTTATGTCCTCTTGTCCTTGAGTACACACACACAGAAAAACAGCCACATGGGGGTGGCCTGAGACTTGGGCCAAGATACCCTGGGACCTTGACATCATCTAGCTAGAAGCGAGTCCAGCAGGCTGCAGGAAAGGAACTTGGGGGGCCCTGGAGTCCACCATGAGAACCATTGGAGGGTTAAAAGAACAGAGCTACATGAAGTCCTGTTTCCATCCATCACGACCAACTCTCAGTTCAGATGAGACCTGCCTGGTCTGCTGCAGAGCGATGTCTCTGGATGCAGCTACCTCTGTAGAGGCAGGATTGTTACACATCATGGGGCCAGGGTGTGGGTGTGAAAAGCTGAACAGGGTAAACAAGGACTAAAGTTTCTGGATTTTCAATTGAAAATCATACAAGGTGATATCACCAGGGTTACACCCAGTTCTACTTTGAAGGAACTAAAAAGACTTACCTGGCTGAAATGGGTCATCTATCACTGCACCCCTGTTTCGGGCTGAACTCGACGTTATCGCCTTCACGGTGTTGTCCCAGTCTTTACTGGGTCTTCCTGTGGTCATTGGTTCAGGTATCACAGCATTCGGATCTGAGGGTGGGGAAAAAACACCAAAGAATTATATAGTATATGGTTTAGTGTTGTGTACATAAATCTGTATATTGCCAGATGTTGTTGTACCATAATAGTGATAACAAAATGCTGTTGCACCATGGTAGTGACGTCAGAATGCTGTTGTACCATAGTAGCTATGTCACTACTGTGGTACAACTGCATAGCATCTCGTCTCGGTTAGGATTCCTCATGTTTATCCACACTGCAGCTTCCTCATATTGATCATATCCACCCCAAGTAAACTGTTTTGTAAAAAGAGGAACCATTAGAAGTGTTAAAAGATCATGCAGCTATTATTTAAATCACATTAAATGTTTTTAGTCGTATCCTGTTGTTTTCTGTTTGTTTGACCATGATTTAAGACAGAGCTAGAAAGAAGGTAAATGAATCAAAACAGTCCTATACTATACAAAATAATGTACGGACAAACATACATAGCATGGTTGATGTTTCCATCCTGGGGTGAGATGACATCAAAGACCTCTCAAGCTTCGCTCTTGAGGTTTATAATGTCACCTCACCCCTCACTAGAAACAAAGCCTTGTTGCATATGGTTCCCCATATATTATTCTCTCTGTTATGAGGCAGTATAGCGCAGTGGTCTAAAGCTCTGAGCTGCAAATCTGATGACATCCAGCAGACCAGACCTGGGTTTGAATCCCATAGCTTCCACTTGCATACTGTGTGACCCTGAGCAAGTCACTTAACTTCCTTGTGCTCTCAGGTCGCACCTGGAAACAAGCTCCGACTTAGTGTGCCTTTCCTGGTTAAACAATCTCCCCTTTTCCATGTTGGGGGGGGGGGAATCAAGAGCATATTTTGTTTTGTTAATGGTTTTTGTTGCCTTCCTGTCCAACCCCCATCTACCAGTCACCCCAGCTCCATCACTCCGATTTCCTCCAGGACTAACCTTATTCACATCTCTCCCTCCAGGACTATCCTTATTCACATCTCTCCCCAGAGCTTACGCCGCCCCAGTGGGGGGAGCTGCAGTTTCACTGGACCAGCGCCTGGATAGCTGGGTGCAGAGCCTGCAGGTGACCACTGTCATCCTACCAATAGGACCTGTTTTTCCCCAGTGTTCTTCCCCAAGGAGGTGTGGGCATGCAATATTATCAACACGCATGCCATACATTCCTGTAGGATGCATGTTGACAACCACTGTACCTCCAAGTATGTCTGGCAGCACTGGGCTACCTCTCCTCTGGATATAGGGTTCAGACACATGCCGGGATCTACAGCCCCCACCCCAAGAGAAGTATAGCAGCCCTACGGATGCTTGACTCCCCCTGGGTGACCCTTGGATCCCCCCCCCCAGTTTGCTTCTGAACCCAGGTCGTCAACCATAAGTGATAGCACTACCGCTGTTCTGGCGGGACAGCTGTCAAGAACATCTTTTGAAATCTTTACAATGTTACTTCCAGTGTTCCAGATAACACTGGGTGGGTAAATCCCTGTCTCTCTCGCTCAGTAACACAAGTTCAAAAGCAGTACAGCTGCGTGTGTGCATGACCAGTGTCTAGTGAATGCTGCACATTCATTGCATACAGTCCCTGCACTACCAGAATTTGCTGCACGGGTATCAAATACAGCCCTTGCATTACCAGTTTCTGCTGCATGTGTATCACATACAGTTCTTGCACTATCAGTATCAGCTGCATGTATATCATACAGTTCCTGCACTAACAGTATCAGCTGCATGTGTATCGTGTATAGTTCCTGCACTATTGGTATCAGCTGCATGTGTTTTTTATACAGTTCCTGCACTACCAGTATCAGCTGCATGTATACTGTATACAGTTCCTGCACTACCAGTATTAGCTGCATGTGTTTTTTATACAGTTCCTGCACTACCAGTATCCGCTGCATGTGTATTGTATACAGTTCCTGCACTATCAGTATCCACTGCATGTGTATTGTATACAGTTCCTGCACTACCAGTAGCTGCTGCATGTGTTTTGTATACAGTTCCTGCACTACCGGTATCAGCTGCATGTGTATTGTATACAGTTCCTGCACTACCAGTATTAGCTGCATTCGTATTGTATATAGTCCTTGCACCACTACTAGTATCTGCTGCATGTGTATAGCATACAGAGTCCCTGCACTACCAGTACCTGCTACGTGTGCGTCATATACAGTCTGTGTACTACCAGTATCTACTGCATGTGTACTGCACACAGTTCCTGCACTACCGGTATCAACTGCATGTGTATCGTATACAGTTCCTGCACTACCAGTATCAGCTGCATGTGTATTGTATACAGTTCCTACACTACAAGTATCAGCTGCATGTGTATCGTATACAGTCTTTGCACCACTAGTATCTGCTGCATGTGTAGGGCATACAGTCTCTGCACTACCAGTATCTGCTACATGTGTATCATATACAGTCTGTGTACTACCAGTATCTGCTGCATGTGTATGGCAAACTGTCCCTGTACTACTAATATCTGCTGCATATGTATCATAAACAGTCTCTGTACTACCAGTATCTGCTGCATGTGTATTACACACAGTCCCTGAACCACCAGTATCTAATTACTTTTAAAATACTTTGGAATACAGTGGGTTTGAAAAGTACTATAATAAACCAATTAGATTAGAAGTGTGGTTTCATATAGTGCATTTTCACACACTCTTTACAATGCAATGACTTAAGATACTAGTAGTGCAGGGACTACAGATCAGAATAGAATATACATTAGTTTTGTTTTGTACAGCATCTTTTATATACTGTGTACCCAGTGTTTTACAAAGCAATGGGTTAGACACTATTAGTGCAGGGATTGCAGATCAGAATAGAATATAGTTTTGTTTTATATAGCACCTCGTATATACTGCGTACTCAGTGCTTTACAAAGCAATGACTTAAGATACTAGTAGCTCAGGGACTGTAGATCAGAACAGAATATAATTTGGTTTTATACCGCACCTTTCATATACATTGCATCTTAACGTCCTTTAGAAAGTAATGGGTTAGATACCAGTAGTGAAAGGACTGTCATAGAATTTAGTTTTATATACCACCTTTTATACATATTGTATCCCAAAGTGCATTACACAGCATTGACTTAGATACTAGTACTGCAGTGACTGTAGAATGGAATAATTCAGAATTTCATTTAAATAGCACCTTTCACAAACACTGTATCCCAAAACACTCTACAAAGCATGTGAAGGTTAAGTGACTTGCTCAAGGTCACACGGTAAATGTCTCTGGTGGGATTTGAACCTAGAGAGCCTGGCTGACAAGTCTTCACTCATCACTAAGCTATACTGTCTCCTTCAAAGCAGAATAAAGCGCATTACAGTGAGTTTTCCTATTGGCCAAGTGCATGTTGACAGACTTTTTTTTTTTGTTTGTTTTTTTAAGTGCCCTGTGCAATTCTTACCATACAACACAGCACATGTGAACTCGCAGGTGCCAGTTTTATAGATGCATCAAGTGGACTGCAAGGCCCACCCACATGCAGCCCAAATCCTGACAGTTCAGCTGGCTGGTGTGGAACACAGCTAGATGCTGACTGGTACAGCAGGGGTCTTGGACTTTGACATCCCCTGCAGTGGCTTGGCAACAGTCTGTCAATGGGCCGGATGGGGTGGGGTTGGGGGTACCACTCATAAGCACAAGGCGGCCTTGGTCGCTGCATTCCAGCCAGGTTCTGAACATAAATACATCAGGTTCAATTTCACAGCGGACGTGGTCCACAGCATGTGGGGTAAACATGCTGCAACAGTGATGGAGCAATGACAGGCCATGTTTTGGTAACAACACATAAATAGATGCAGGACATTACAGAGAGCGCGTCAATTCTGATTTTCTTGGCCCTGCTCTGTGATTGATGCTATGATTGTGCTCGGCTTGCCCGTCGTATGGATCAAATCTAGTTCTGTTTGCTGCAAGTATAGAAGCCAAATGAAAGGGACCCACTAAAGAGTCTAAACTAAATACAATCAACTTGAAACACATCGTTCTGGGTGAGTTATGATTTTCTGCCTTTTTGAAAAGTGATACGATGGCCATCAGAACTGGAGTGCAGGGGTGGGGCAGACTGGTGGTGGTGGGGGGCAATATTTGAGGGACCAAAACAACATTTCTTGGAAATTAAAATCATGTGGATTTACCCTTGCTCACTGGGACACTTGCTCTGCTGTCAGTTTTCTTCTACAATTTATCTGCCCAGAACAGTCCAGTTGAGATGTAACATCTTGTTTCCAGTGGGGTCCTGCTGGTATCTGTTTTCACAGCTGGGTGGACTGGAGCACTGAGAGGCGAAGTGACTTGCTCAAGGTCAGGGAGTACTTAATTCTGGTGGGGTCTGAAGCTGTGATGGCCTGGTTCCCAAGCTGGAGCTCTAACCACTAGACCACACTGCCTCTTGTGTACCTGTGAGTCCTGAAGCTTGTGCACCATATCTTATTGTCTCAGATTCTGTAAGCAAAGATGTTCCTTGACTAACTTTATTGTATTTCACTGTGTTTACCGTGGAACTCCAATCCCCAAATCCTATGTAACCCACCCCCCATCTGCACCTGGAAAGGAGTTCCAGCTCAGCATACCTTATTTAATTTCTCCTGTCATTCCCCTCTCTGATACCTCCCCTGTTGGAGTACCTACCATCCATGTTGCTGGGCTTCCTCCTAGGTTCTACCTCTGCCTGCATCAGGCTCCTTTCTTATCTACGTTGCCATCTATTGCACCAGCTTTTTTTTGTTTATTGCACATCAAAGCCGTACACTGTACCTTTGTTTAGGTCCATTTACTTTTTAAGTACATCTGTAATTTGTCAAATTGTACTCTGTACACTACTCTGTACCAGTCATTAATACTAGCATACTAAAAGCCAGCAGAATAGGTGGCGGTCTTTCATGTCTGCTCAGTAGCCAGCCCCTACTGGGTGCTCGCTTTCCCCCCCTAGACCCAGAGAGGTCATCTTCAGCTTCAGTTTACCCATGCACCTATCCCACCCTCTTGAAACCTTCCACTGTGCCCTCCTCCACCAGACTCCCGGGCAGTGCATTCCATAGCCCCACCGCCCTCTCCAGTGAAGTAATGTCTTCTCGTCTCCCCTGTAATTTCCCCCTCCAGCTTCCTCATGCCCCTGGTTGTGCCCCTTTCTTTAGCCTGAACATTTCTTTGGCTCTTCCCTGTTTATCCCTTTCACATATCTGAAGACCCCTATCAAGTCCCCATCTCTCCTCTCCTCCAGTGAGTACAGTCCAAGTTCTTCCAGCCTTTCCTCATAGGTCCTTTCTCTCATGCCCTGAATCATCCTGGTTGCCCTCCTCTGGACCCTCTCCAGCAGTGCTATGTCCTTCTTGAGGTGAGGTCTCCAGAACTGCAAGCAGTACTCAAGATGCGGCCTGACCAAGGCATTATACAGAAGGAGGATCACCTCCCTCCTCCTAGATGTAATTCCCTGGGCTATTCAGCCCAGAATCCTGTTAGCTTTTGCCACAGATCTTCTGCAGTTTTCACTGTTATTCATTTTGGTGCCTACCACCACCACCCCCAGGTCCCTTTCAGTTATTGTGGTTTGCAGTGAGACCCCCCCAGGGTGTATACATAACCTGGGTTTCTGACCCCCAGATGCAGCAGAATACTGTGAATGCTTTTATTATTGTAGTCTCGCACTACTGCAGCAAGACGGGCCATTGCTCAGGGGGTTCTCAGGCCTAGCCTCGCGTACGGACTCATGACTTTCATGGACACCAACAAATGGGCCCTGCCAAAGTGGAAGACATGCTACAACAGCATCTGCCACGTTGCCGTATCGGTTCCCAGGCTCACTCATCACTGCATACTATACTCGAGCCTGGGTTGGCTCTACCCAGTTTCATATCATCAGTACACCACAAGCTGCACAGTTAATAATATCATAAGAAATGGTACCCCAGTGGCACTGGCACACATGTTAAGGCCAGCCACCCACACCTACCCACTGAGGTCGGCAGATAGGTCTCAGTTAGGCATCCTCAAATGTGGTACAAAATTGGGGGAACATGCCTTTGCAGCCTCTGCTCCCAAACTGTGGAACACACTACCTGCCTCTATACGGCAATCCCAATCACACAGGGCATTTAAGTTGGGTCTTCATACCCTTCTTATGGATTCTGACAAATGTCTCGTAACTGATTTGACAAATAAGTCTCTCTGTAACCTAATCTTTCTCTGTCTGTAAATTTGCCCTCATCTTCAATGCTAAATTCTCTCTGGTCAGTTACAGTTTTAGATGTCTTGCACTGATACAATCTCATGTAATCACCTGTAACTGAGTCTGCTTCATTTAGCTAAACCGTGTATTTAATGTACTGTGTTGCCACCTATAATATGCTACTACTCTGTATGTATTTCTTCTGGGTCTTGCCTGAAAACGGACTATTGTTTTTGTCAAGTGTTCACCTACCCGGTTAAAAAAAAAACTAAATAAATAAATTGTATTTCCTATTCCCTCACCCCCGGGTGACACCTGGAAAGAAGCCTTGGCTCAGTGTGCTTTTCCCGGTTACCAATTTTCAAATCAACGAATAAATGCCTCACTATAGCTACAATCTGTAACTGAGTACATTTTTTATGAGGTAGGCCCGAGAGCAACTGTGTAAAAAAAAAAAACTATCCCTAAGGCCTGGCTCCCATCGAATATTCTCACCCTAAGTGACTGGTGGAACACTGTCAAATGGATATACGATACGGAAAAAAATCACATACAGGCTTGAGGAGTGCTTCACCCAAAGGTGAACCAGGTGGATATGGTATTATAGGGCAAAGGATGACTCCATCCCACAGGAGGCTTTGGCCTCTCTAACCCTCCTCCATCTCTAGGTATCAGCAGTAGTACCACCTGGCCAGGAGAAAGCTTTACAGGAGATTAATATATATCCCTGGGGCTAGAGCGGCACAACTCTAGTATGGCCCTGCTGAGGACCTCTTGGACCCCGGCCCCCCCCGGACCCAACCTCAGCCCCGTGGCACAGCCCCCGCCTGAAAGACAGAAATAGAATTATTCTGGGTCTCTCGTACCTACATAAGAATCAGGGTGCGCTTTGAACCACACGGCACTACTACCACACCATCCAGTCTGTAACCGAGGATAGGTGGTATTAATGCCTATAGTACCTACAAAGACTGTATGTTAGATCCTGCATTAAGAGAGACTCTTCTATGTACAGTATAAAATGACCCTCCTGTCAGGAAATATGTTACAGAATCACGTTGTACAGGAATCCGTCACTGTCGACTGAAAAAGTTCAATGAAAATGATATTAAAAAAAAAAAAACTATATACAGTCACAACTAAGTGGGACTGCTTGCTCCCAGACCTGCAATGTTTGAGGGACACCGTTAGACCTCCTCAAGAGTTTGGGGTTTTGTATCATTTTAAGGGTTTGTTGGTTTTTTGTTGTTGTTGCAGAACAGTTAATAAAGAAACATAGAATTTCACGGCAGATAAGGGCCGCTTGGCCCAACTAGTCTGCCCATTTCCCTACCTAACGGATAAGCTGCAGATCCTAGTTAACCAACAGCCTACTTCCTCCTACCCCCGCTAGAATTGCCTTATGTCTGTCCCATGCATTCTTGAATTCCCCAACTGTTTTTGACTCTACGATCTCCTCAGGAAGGCTGTTCAAGGCATCTACAACCCTCTCTGTGAAGAAATACTTTCTCACATTACCTCTGAGCTGCCCTCCCCATCTACAAATTGTGCCCCCTTGTTCTTGCACATCTCTTTTTCTGAAAAATGCTACCCTCTTGGACTTTGTTGATTCCCTTGAAGTATTTAAAAGTTTCTATCATGCCCCCCTTCTCCCTCCTTTCCCAGAGGCTATATATCTTAAGCTCCTTTAGTCTTTCTTCATGTGTCTTCTGGTGCAGACCCTGCATCATTTTGGTTGCCCTCCTCTGGACGGCCTCCACCCTGTCTATGTCTTTGCCGAGATGGGGACTCCAGAACTGTACACAGTACTCCAGATGTGGTCTTACCAACTGTCTGTACAGAGGGCCAACAACTTCCTGTTTTCTACTGGTGATGCCTCTCCCCATGCATTCCAGTATTCTCCCAGCCCTCCTTACTGCCTTCTCACATTGCTGGCCTACCTTTAGGTCATCTGATATGACTACCCTAGGTCCCTTTCCATTTTGTTGTTGTCACTATCTCACCCCCCAACCACCACCACTGTGTACTCTTCCCCTGGCTTTTTGTTTCCCAGGTGCATTACTTGCACTTCTTTGTGTTGAATCTAAGCTGCCATACATTTGACAAACTGACGCATTGAAACACCCAGTGCTTTTACCCCACAGAGGATTTAATACCACTACCTCTGATTAAGACGGAAGTGTCTTTTATTTAACAGTTAATGTTAAAATAACTTCTAATTATTCTGGTGCTGTGGCACAGATTACATGCTCACTTCTTCCTGCAGTAAGTGGCAGAGTGCTGGGAAAAGTCATTTATTCACTGAGGGAATCCAGAGGCGGGGCAGAAGGCCACAGCCAGTTTCTCCCACACATTGGAGACATAAATCGCGGTCCAGCTCAGTAGTGTTTACAATGCTAGTACACTGTGCTGCCCTTCAGGGGATGCAACTTTTTACTGCGAGCCTAGCCCCTTGGCCAAGGCTGGTTGTGCAGTGCCTTATACGGTATATTTAAACAAGGCATTACAGGGTGTGTGTTATGCTGGAATAACATATGGTCATGTGACAGCATTTAACCAATCAAGTATTGGATTTTCTTACACATTTTATAATGGTGCACAATACACTGTAGATAGGGTGGGTGACCACAAACTGCTGGCCAGGCACTGCTCAGAAGAGTGGTGCTTCATGATTCCCCAATCACGATGTGGTGGTTAGGGTTTTTTTGGGGGGCAGGAAAGGGCTGGCCTTATCAAATGGATGATAACTACTTCCACTGCCACAGGTCCTCTGACAGACAGGGATCCCCCAACTAACACCCTCATGCCCTAATGGGCTGCTTACCCTGGTGGTAGCAGCCCCCACAACTCAGCATCGCCCCCCTGCCACACACACACTCAGTGCTGGGATGAATCAGAGCTTGCCTCTGACAGTGGATGCACTGGGGTTATTAGAGGCCATATCCATGCCCTGCAGAGTGTCCAGACTAGCAGAGGGACACCGAGGGCTGAAAAGAACAATGCATTAGAAGCCAGGATGGGAGCACCCTTCCCCCCCCAAAAAAAAACAGAAATGTTAACAGGGCCTGAAGGGCAAAGGACACCTCCATTACTAAAGCTTAGGCAAACCAAAGAGATACAGGGTTCGTACTTGCATTTGTTTCTGCCAAATTAGTGTTTTGCTCATTTTGCGAATACTAGTGCTGATATGTTTTCCCAAAAAACAGTGGCCACCTATGTGTTGTGTTGCTAACAGAATCACTGCATAGAAGGATAGAGTCCGTCACCCAAAAGACTGATTTGGGCTGCCAAGAGGAAACTTTGAGTACAGGTTGTCAGTTTCATTACCCAAGCTTCAGATGGTCAGAGACAGCATATATAAAAACTGGCGGGGCATCATGTGACCTTCCACTTATTTGCATATATTATCTCCATTGACGTAGTATAGGCCATTTGCATAAAGCAGCATGAATGCCCCAGAGTACTTCTCATGATGTCCCAATATAGGGTCTCTATACTGATGGTACAAGGCTGAGGCAGGTGGGCTGGGCCTATCTAGAAATGTTGATTATTTCAGCTTGCATCAGCCTGGATGTGTGCATGAATAATTAAGGTGCCCCCTCCTAAAAAAATTGACTCCTTAGATCTCCTAATGTTTACAGTAACTGCAACAGAACTCATCAAACACCCCTCCCAAAAGAATGTGTGTGGGTTGGTCGACATTAGAAATGCTGGAGAAGCTTATACACCCTTGCTTAACCCTTGACCTCCCAGGCTAGCCACTGGTCTCTGACGGCTATGTACATGCAGTAATAAGTGACCGGGAGGATAACTGTAGCAGAAAGGCTTAGGATACGCACATAAATGTTCTCTCTCCCCCATGGGCCCACGAGGACTTGAGAATAAAATCACAGCCTTCAAGCCCAGTAACAGTTTTGGGCAAAACACAGTGTGCTGTGAAGCATTTCTGCTGAAATCAGGAGAAAAAAGAAGAAGAGAGCTGTGGCTTTCCAAACATATTTCTAAACAGACTGCAGCAACCTCAACATGTCAATGCAAGCATGTGTGGAACAAAATGATTGCTGCAAGGCAAGCTTCAGCTACGCAGAATCATTAGGGGTTCCAGCAACAACTGGTGGTTACTGGTCAAACTGGTGTTGCACATGAGAGCCTGAGATGCGGATCCCTGTAGGGGCCACCTTTTCTTAATGAAATATTCTTAGTAATAATGAAGAATGAGAGGACTTAAATTTATCACTATGGAAAATTAATGAAACACATATTGAATATGGCCTGTATGTTATAGTTTAAAAAGAGTTCCTGGATACTGAAAAAAATGCTTTGAAGTTCCATGTCAGCCACATCTACAGACCACTACCTGAAGCATAAACGTAAATACTCTTCCAGGGCTGTGTCACAAAGCACTTGCTCAGAAATACATTTGAAACCTGAAGCATGGGAACTCTGTCCAGGCAAACCTTGCAGCCATTATGTGCCAGAAACATCCATGCACAGTTGTGGACAACTAGGTTGGTGTTTGTTTTCATGACTGAAAGGGGCAAGATGGCCCTAGACACTGTGGCCTCCCCTGCCCACCAAGTGCCACAGCGGCCTTTTCTTCCACAAAACCACCAAAATGGAAAGGAAAGACTTGACTAATGTTTAATATATGGGATGGTGATGTGAAGGAACTAGCAGTGTGGTCCAGTGGTCAGTACCTTGATCAGAACCTCAAACTGTGACACAGGAGATTCCTAGGTTTGAACTTCACCACTGCCACTGTTTTTCATTCCCACCCCACTGCAGCACTGGAAGCCAGACCCAACGGTAAATGGTTGTAATGCAGTTGACCATTCCTGGATAAATGGATGGTGAACTAGAATGCAAACAATTGCAAAAAGTTTGAAATCGCACTACAAATTGCAGGAGGACAGCAGTACTGCTGTCTGTGGGCCTGAAACTAACAGCACTTACTATTTTCATTATAAAACTCTCGTGAAAAATCTAGGTGTCTCACGGCATACCAAGTGGTGATCATTGTGCATTGCTAATTTCTCGAGTTACGACTATGTTCACATACTTGTTACCAAAGGAAGTCGGACCAGAACGAAATTAAGCCGTAGTGAGCAGGGAGCCAGTATGCTCCTGCTCACACAGTACATCTATGGCCTGGGCCCCTGTTTGCTGTCATTGCACCATCTGTCCAGTCCTCTAAACTGCATATCAGACATCCCTGTGAGCTGCATCCACTAAACGCTCACATCCTGAAATGTTGGAAACAATAAACTATTGCAAATGTTCATACACACCATGAGGCAATAAAGCATTCTCACAATCCAAAACACTGTGAGCAGCTGAAGCATAACTGGGTCCTTCCCTGTGTTTGAAAACTGCATTCACCGTGCACCACACCTACAGAGCCAGGGCTGGCCTTCCTAGTTCCCAATGATGAGAAAGCATCAGTACCCCCAATCTATGTTGCGCACCATCATTCAAAATCCTTATCTTCACCCTGTATGGCCAAACCCGGAGTATGGTGTGCAACTCTGGCCACTGCTGTATAAAAAGGATATTTTTTCAATTTTTATTGTAGTTGTTGCTGATCAGCAACATATACAGAGAATAATGCATGGACAACTGTGTCTTATGAAGCCTTTTTTACACATCCATGGTGTACAATGACCCACAAAACTCGAGACCGAAGATCGAGAGGTTTATGTGGTCATCACACACACACACACACACACACACACACACACACACACACACACACACAGAGGATGTTTTAAAAAAACTTTACAAGCACACAGTCACTTATGTGTCATGGCACTGTAAGTAAAATGCAAGTGCTCCAAACACCGTAATAACTGGGTATGATGTCATATTTGGTTATTACGGTGTTTGATCACACTGATAATCAGTGTGATAATGCGAGTCACCAGTTATTACAGCGTCATTTAAGAGGATGCAGCATGTAGTGACTAAAATGATTAGGGGAATGGCGAGGCTGAGCTGTGGGGAATGTTTAGATTGGCCAGGTATGTTTTCCCTTAAATAAAAACAAAACAAAAATGGCGGACAGAAGAGAGATGTGGTTTCAGTTTTTAAAATGTTAAGATGGATCAGGAGAAACTTTTTCAGCTGCTTCAGGGAAGTAGAACAAGATGGCATACCTTTTCTTAAAGGGGATATGGTTTTATTTTATTTATTTATACATTTTACTGGGAAAGGACTACTGAGTTGTGAACAGCTCACTTCTGAAGGCGTACTTGGGGGGGACAGACAAGTGGATAGTGGAAATCCAGATGTATGCAGTAACAAAGAAAACACATAAGCCGGCCGGTGGTGCTGAGGGTGAGGCGCTGGACGCCACACTCACGCCACGCCAGCAACCCGGCTTGGGAAAAGCTCTGGGTTCCTTGTGGGTCGGCAGGGAGGAGAGGGATTGAGCGTCCAACGGACAGCTTCCTCCCGGAGGGAGGGGGTCCACGCCTGCGCTTGACTGGTTTAACGGTAGGGGGCTCGGCAAGCGAGAGCAACAACTTGGGGATGGGAGTGGTGAGCTTGCTGATGTCAGGATGTGCCACTCCCTGAGGAACGGGAAAATTGGCAGCCGGTCTCCTAGATGACGGAGCACCGAGCGGAGACCCTGATAGCCCACACCTGCTTGGCAACTCGTCGGATGTCAGACGAGAAGTTGATTGCATCGGGGTGTATCCGCCCCACCCTGTATCCACCTGGGGGGTATAGCCAAAGCTCCATGGGGACTTGGCGGGGGACCAGGCAGGTTGTGGAGCAGGCATACTGCGATGTGTCTCCTGAAGTAGTGGAGACCGGACGCCAGAGGAGGAACATAAAGTGTATAAAAAAAAAAAAAAAACACATACAACTCAAATAAAGGCATACATATGAATAAATAGCACGCAATACAATAAAATGGAGTAAGGGGCAATGCTAGGAAGCATTTTTAACCTATAGAGTGGTAAACTTATGAAACAAGCTCCTAAAGAAAGCAGTGACAGTGGGGAGTGTTTAATCTTTGAAACTCTGGTTGGATCAGTTCCACGTGGAGAAAAACATTACTGGGCACGGCATTTTAGGTTTTTGATATTTCACCTAATACCAGCTGCAGCTGCCTGGATCTGGGTCTTTTTCATCTAACATTTCCTGTCTATAGAAACATAATAGTTGCTGGCAGAAAAAGGCCCCCTGGCCCCTTGTATCTGCTCAATCCCACCTAAATGTGGAATGTGAGAGCCCTAGTGGATGAATGATGGCAACTGGGGGAGGAGTGGCAGTTTACATCAGGGAAGGTATAACTTAAACGAGGAAGGAGTCAGAAGAGGGGAAGGTGGAAGCAATGTGGATACAGTTACTGTCTGATAGAGGAAGGAATGTGAGGTTGAGGGTGGTTTACAGACCACCCTACTAGGAGGAGGAGGAAGGAGACAGGGAACTGAATTCACAAATATTGACTGCTGCAGGGAAGGGAGCGGTGGTAATAGTGGGAGACTTCAACCTGCCCAAGGTGGACTGGAGGGTACAGACCATGACCTGTGACAGGAGTCTGGTGATCCTAAATACAGGGCATCACAGAACCTACCAAGGAGGGGGCAATCCTTGATCTGGTGCTGATGAACAGGGACCATGTCCAGGATATAAAAGACTGAGGAGCCCCTGGATGGGAGTGACCATCGCAAAGTGTGGTTCTAGTTGGACATGGACAGGGAAAAGAACCCCACTAAGACTAAAATCTTTGATTTTAGAAATGCGGACTGCAGAAAGATGGGTGAGCTGCTAAAGAGTCAGCTGGGAAGCAACCAAGTCAATACTGGTGTGTACCAAAGGTGGTCCATTATCAAGGAGCGAATAATGGTTGCCACAAGAGAATGCATTAAGACTCACAGGGAATAACTCAAGGGCCAAAGCACCCAGCTGGTTAAGCACTGAGGTCACCCAGGCAGTAAGCGATAAGAGGTCAGCCTACAAGAAATTCAGGAGAACCCAGAGGAAGGAAGACAGGGAGGACTACCTGAAGATGGCTAGCACAGCAGTTAAAGTAGTCTAGTAGGCTAAAGCTCAGAAAAAAACTGCAGCTAGCAGAGGGAATCTGAAAGAGGGAACAGTCCTTTTTTCACTGTATTAGTGAGAAAAGAGACAAGAAGGATGGGACTGTTAGGCTCAGGAAAGGGACGGATGGGTAAAGGAGAATGGGGCAATGCAGAGGTACTGACCAAACACTTCTGTTCCATCTTCACCAAGGAGAGTGACAGACCCGGTGCCACTAAGGGAAGAAGAGGAGAAGGGGGGGTCACACAGATGTTTTAATAGAGGTGGACAAGGTGAGGACAGGGTTGCTAGCATTGAGGGTAGAAAAATCCCCAGGCCCAGGCGGCATACACCCAAGGGGCTGAGAAAGCTGGCAGAGGCGTGCAGATCCCTTGGCTGACCTGTTCAATAGCACACCAGAGGCGGGCGTGGTACCACAGGACTGATGAATGGCACATATACTGCCCCTCCATAAGAGTGGTCCAAGGATGACCCAAAGAACTACAGACTGAGCAGTCTGACCTCAATTGTGTGCAAGTTCATGGAGACAATACTTAAGGAAAGGTTAGTAGAGTATCTGGATAAGAATGGTCTCCAGGATGAGAGGCAACATGGGTGTATGGGAGGGAGGTCATGTCGAACAAATCTGATTGACCTTTTTGACTGGGTCACTAAAGCAGTGGACGGGGCCAAGCAGAGGACATCCTTTACCTGGACATCAGCAAGGCCTTTGACTCCACAGCCCAAAAGAGGCTGAACAAGAAGCTGGCAGATACAGGGGTTGGTGAGAAATTGACTGGATGGTTGGAAAATTGACTGTGGGGCAGGACCCAAAGCATGGTGGTCGAAGGTGAGTTCTCCAGCAGCAGGGAGGTCACCAGTGGGGTCCCACAGAGCTCAGTGCTTGGACCAGTGTTGTTCCCCAAGACTGGAAAAAAGCAATAGTGGTTCCACTTCACAAATCAGGCAGTTGCGAAGAGGCTAGTAATTACAGCCCAGTGAGCCTCACGTCTATAGTAGGGAAACTCATGAAGACACTACTCAAACACAGGATCATAGCACTCCTTGAAACTAGCGGCCAACAAGACCCTAAACAGCGCGGTTTTGTTATATGCAGCACAGCTTTAAGAAATGTTAGACAGTACAGCTTTAAGAAATGCATTTCCTATAAGTCTTCCTGTGTGTGTTGAGAACTGTGTTCCCCCTGTATTTGAGTTGAATAGAAGTAAACAGAGAAGGCCTAAATTTCTGTGGTGCATGTTTTCTTTCTACCAAGACCCTGATGTGTTTAATGTACTTATTTTCAGCCACCAAATACAACAGGTTTCACAGCAGGTAGGTCATGCCAGACAAATCTGCTTGAGTTTTTTGACTACGTTACAAAAATAGTGGGGGCCTGTGGGGCAGTAGATGTGGTCTACCTAGACTTTAGTAAGGGCCTTCTGACTCGGTTCCACACAGAAGGCTGGTAAAGAAGCTTGACCACACAAGGTTGGTCCAGTAGTCATCACATGGGTACAAAACTGATTACAAGACAGAACCCAGAGGGTATAGGTTAATGGAGTGCAGTCGACAGAAGGCAGGATGATCAGCGGTGGAGGCCTCACCTCAGGAAGGACAATGACTGGGTGGAAACAGTACGGAGAAAGATTACAAAATGATTCAGGGTTTGCAGTACATGTCCTAAGAGGAAAGACTTGGGACTGAATATGTACTCCTGGAGCAGAGAAGGGGGGAGACATGATTGAAACATTCAGGTACATAAAAGGTATCAACAAGGTACACGGACAGGAACTTTTGCACTTCAAGAAGAGCTACAGAACCAGGGGACATGACCTCAGGCTGCAAGAAGGGAGGTTCTCTACCAACACCAGGAAGTTTTTCTTCATAGAAAGAGTGGTGGACACTTGGAGCAGCCTGCCCCAAGAGGTTGTGGGGATCAACACTATGGGGGGATTCAAGAGTGCTTGGGATACACAAGGGAGCCCTGACTACAAAGAGCAACTAGAGTGTCGAAAAAGGTCTAAACAAATGGGAAGACTAGATGGACCTAGCGGTCTCCTTCTGCCATCAACTTCTATGTTTCTATGTTCCACGTCTTCATCAGTACTATTGGGGATGGCATTAAGGGCAAAATTTGCCTATTCACAGACAACATCAAACTTTGTAGGAGGGTGGACACGGTAGAAGGGATACAAGACCAGAGGGAAGATATGGAAAAGCTAGAGAGGTGATTCAGGATTTGGCAACTTGATTTCAATACAAAGAACTGCAATGTTATGCACACTGGGGCCAAGCACCAGAAGACTGAGTACAGCCTGGGAGGGGACCACTTATCTGCATCAGAGGAGGAGAAGGACCTGGGAGAGATGATCACTAGTGACCTGAAACATTCCATGCAAAGTAGGAAATCAGCAGCAAAGACAAATAAAATGTTGGGCTGCACTGCCAGGGTGATCAACAGCAGGTGGGAGTAAGTAATACTGCCCTTATACAGGTCATTAATGAAGCCACATTTGGGTGTATTGTACAGTACTGCCTAGTGCCCATAACTTAAAAAGGACATAAACCTCCTGGAAACGGTCCAAAAGAGGGCAACTAAGGTGATCATGGACCAGCAAAGCAGGATATACAAGGAGAGGTTAGAGGCCCTGAATGTGTACTCCCTGGAGTACAGAGAGGGGGGACATGATTAAGTCCTTCAAGTATATGAAAGGAATAAATAGGGTGGACAAGGAAGGTCTCCTCAAGCTCAGTGGGAATTGAAACATGAGTGGACACAGTCTCAAGCTGGATGGAAAGAAGGTTTAGGAGAGAGGCTAGGAGGCACTTCTTTACCGAGAGGGTGGTGGCGTGTTGGAATGGGCTTCCTGAGGAGCCAGTTTAATTGAAAACGGTAGGTAGCTTCATAAGAGGCTTGGATAGAGTTAAGGGGGAAACAAGGATCAATAGAGGGGTGGACGAAGGGGAAGGGCAGATCAGGGGTGGAGCGCAGGGTCAGTAGCTGATGCTGAGGACCTTTCAACAGAAGCAGACTCAACAGATCTAATGGCCTTATTCTGCTGGCATAATCGTATATTCATATGCAACTATTTAACTCACAGTTTTCCCCACAAAACACCACAGATGGCAGCTACGAATAGTGAGGCTATCATGTGAGTTCCACTGTCAGCACTGCTTTGAGGCAAAGTACATCTAGGGGTTTGCTGACCCAGCATCAAAGGAACTGAAGAGGCCTGAACTAGGGAGGTGGCAGGGTTCTGTTTGAGTCTCAAGTTGCAACTGGTCAAGTTTGGAGAGGAGACTGCGGATGTCGATGTGAACCATTCTCTGACCTTCAGGGAGCTGAGAAGAGGATGTCAGGGCAGGGCCAAGGTAGAGCACGGGGAGCTTAAGACAGAGGCTAACATGATCAAGACCTACAAGTACCTTATGGGGGAAGAGAATGGAGGAGGGGAGCCTCTTTTATCAAGAAGACAAGTACCAGCACCAGGGGGCATACATTGAGGATGAAGGGGGGAAGTTCAGGCGAGATGTGAGGAAAAATGCTTCACTGAAAGGGTGGTAAATGCCTTGACCAGACTGCCAGCTGAAGTGGTGGAAGCTAAAACAGTGAGGAGCTTCAAGCATACATGGGATAAATATATGGTATATTACAGCAGAGGCAGGGAGGGCTGCCAGAGACCGGACAGGCTCTGCGGATGTAGAATGGGCAGAGAACACTTCAGCAGACTGGATGGGTCAAGCAGTCAATTCTATTCTTTTTTTTTCTTTTTCCATCTACTGTTTTTGCGTGCTGGCTGAAGCAGTCTTGACTCCCATCTGCCCTGCCACACCGTCCACCACCTCCCCAGGCTTACCGTGACTCGTCTGGTACCCCCATGGATTCCTCCTATGGCAGGACCAGGAGGGAGAGAGCCCCCACATCCCCAAAGTCATACTTCAGTGTGGCCAGCAGGTATCCTGGTAGTAGGAAGAGCGGAGGCTCGGTATGCAGAGCGGCATGGACACTTGCCTCACTGTAGTTTTCCTCCTCTTTTCTCCCTCCTTTAGCTGTAGTGGCATGGGCTGCGTATGTGCATGAAGGTGCGTGTACAACCTGGAACCACATCTCCTCTCCCCTGACCTATGTCTGCCACTTGTGCATCGGTGCTACCACCAGGCCTCCACCTGGTGGCAACCAAGATTTGAGATGGTGAATCACCCCCACCTGGGAGAGGACAGCCTGCTGGCGGCTGCTCGGTCCACTCCCAGCCCTCCCCCTGCCAACCTGAGGTTGTTCCAAAACCTGGGTCACTGGCGTGGTGAGAGGTATGGTGCACAGCACCTCAGCCCTCTGCAGAATAGGGCTGGCGACAACTTCTCTGTTTCTACGTATCTAAATGTTATCTAGCCACTGAACATCATCACCAATACGCTCACTTGGTTGCATGGATGTCGCACATGTCTGCTGGGTGTTTGACGAGATGGGCTTCCAGTGCTGTGGTTATAGTTTGGGGGTGTGGGGAGAGGTTTGGTGGCATCGGGATTAGGGGCTCCCAGTACCGTATTCATAGAAACATAGAAGCTGTCAGCGGAAAAAGTCTTCCCAGCTCTGTCCATCTAAAGTTGATTGTGAGGACCCTAGTGGTCCTTCACCCCTCCTTTCCCCTCCCATTTTGCCAGTCTTTACTCACAGTTGAGGGGATTAGGAGGTGTTCAGTGGTGGTACATGGGATGGTCTCCTGGTGCCATACATAGGATGGGGGGCTGTAAGGCAGCACTGTGATGTATTCATGGTTCCAGAGTGGAGATGTTCGGTGGTACCAGTATGGGCTCCTGGTGACAAATTGTGTGTGTGTGTGTGTGTGTGTTTTTCAGCGTGTTCTGCAGCATCAGGTATGGGTACCGTTTGAAAAAGAAGTTCGGAAGGGGAGGGCAGTGGTTTGTCACACTGGTGATTGGTTCCCAGTGATACTCTTAAAGTTTGAGAGGAAGGCGGGACTGGGAGCACCAGAGAGGGGCTTTCAGTGTCATGCAAGACTTTTGGGACTGGGGGTGACTGGTAGTACTAGCAGTGGGTTCCCGGTGCTGTTATATTTGAGAAAATCTCAGTTCTTTGCTGTGTCAGTTGTACGCAGGTAGCTTACGGAACTTTTCCTGTACATAGGCACATGCACGTATAAATGCTATATCTGCGAAAGGAGAAGCATCAAGAATATGTTATGTATTTTACGGAATTTGAGTCAGTGGAAATCTGAGCACCCACGGATTCATGATCAAACGGCCATTTTCTGACAGCTGCTGTTGCATGTCCTCAGGCTTCAGTGGCACACACTTGGAACTGCTTCTAGTATGACTGCAAAATAGTCGGTGACCAGCTATAATTCACAAACCACTGCATGCTAATTAAAGGCAACAGTGATGATAAAAACTGCTGTCTAAAAAAATGGTCAGCCTAAACAGAGCTCCAAGGGATGTTGCTTCTGTTGCCATCAGAACCATATGGCATGACGTTATCGCTGTAAGGAGGAGAGACTATATGCCTTGAGATAAGTTGATGCTGGCCGCTTGTTTACTAACCCTGCTAAGAGTACACACTGCCAGATAAGCACTATCTGCTGCTCATTGTAAAAACAGTCTTCGGGCAGAACCTGCTTAATCTAATGGCATGGGATCAACATTATCAGTGGTTTCGAACTCTGGAGTTAAACAAGGTGTCTGCCCTGCCAGCTTCAGTAGTTATCTCAGCCTTGACTCCCCTCCCCCCCCAAAATGATTGCAATTTATGGAAGAATGCCTTCAAGCTGCACTCTAGCTCCAATCCTGTTCAGTGGCCTAAATTCACTGGTTTATTCAACCCATTATAACCCCTCCCCAAGATCAGGAAATTCAAGACACTCTAACTGGTGGTGGTGTTGGGGTGTGTGTGTGTGTGTGTGTGTGTGTGTGTGTGTGTGTGGGGGGTCTCTTAAATACAGTATCATTAATGACCTGAGAGGGGTGACCTGAGAAGGCCTCGTGCTGTTAATGAGTCACATAAGAGTCACCAATGCTTATCATCTGGTCAAATGCCAGGGCAATAAAAATTTAAAGATGGCCTCTCATTTTCTTTTGTCACAAATTAAAATGAGATAAAAAAAATAAGCAAACAGACCATAAAGTGCTCACTGCCTGTGTCCTTGCAAGATAGGCACGTTGCATGTTATGACCAGGTGCAAGCTGTACTAGAAACAGTTTTATTATGTAGGGATGGATTCAGACAGGAGACAAGGAACTGGGGACTTATTGTTCTTCATACAGACACTCACTCCAGCTGTTCTCAGGGCGAAGGAGATAGGGCAGCTGAGCTTGAAGGAGGGCAGGGGTGAAAGCTGGCTCTCGACTCAGAATCCGGATCATAAGGCTTCAGATTACGTCCCCAAATCCGGGGCAGTTTTTTTAGCTAAGTGAGGAACATAAATGATACTGGCTGTTGAGGAATGCAGAACAAAGCTGTAATTTTTTACGTGTCTGGTCAGTGACGTCTAAAATAGCATGAGCAGATTATGACTTCATTGAACAAACAAGGTATAATTACCAGTAAGCATTCTGTATTCCTCATCAGCAGCTGTTAATTTATGATGTATTTAGAAGTGATTTCTCAGTGCTGTCTGTATTAGTGGAGAACTAAGGAACGTACCTTAACTATAGTCAAAAAAAGGGTTACACTAATAGGGTTGATGCTCCCAGAGTAGCACTGGTGGAAACAGGACACTGTGACATTTAATAGCTCAAAGCAACAGTGTGCGTTAGTTGGCAAAACAATAATACATTTCTGACATAATGAGATTCATCACCAGTATATTTTTATTTCTCTCTAATGTTTTTAAAACAGCTTCTGTTACTTTTTTATAATTAATGACTCAAGTCATGAAAGACGGCAGCCACAAGCACCTTTTAAAATCCCTGTCCTTGGGGTTATTTTTGTGCCTTTATATACAAGATTCATGCCATGTATATACTAAGAGGGTCCTAGCTCACATTGCTGATGGTAAGCAACACAACACCATATCAAGATGTTTAATTTATTCATAGTGGGTGTGACCAGAGAGCAGGTAACTTAAAAAACAAGTCCTGCATCTTGGTTCTCGAATGACATGCAGTGAAAAGAAAAATGGATTTAAACTGATATTTTTTTTTTTTGCTGGAAATACATTATTACTAAAAAACTATATGATGATATTTGTTTTGCTAATGTCTCTGCTTTAAGTGAGGGTAAGGACATGGACTCAAGTAAATGTTTGGTTTTATTTTAGCTAATTGCTATTTGTTTATGGTGGGGCTCTTCCCAACCCATGCTTATTAAATAAAAATTACCAGTGGCATAGAGAGCTGAGGTGCTGTGCACCTTACCTTTCACTGCACCAACAACCCAAGTTCAGGAATGAGTTCGGGTCACTGGGGATTGGCTGGGGGACTGGGAGTAGATAGAGTGGCTGCTCTCCTCTCCCGGATTGGGAGGGGGGTCGAGCTCGGCTCTTGGCTGCCCAGGTGGAGACCAGCTGGCAGCGCTGACACACAAAATGGCAAAAGGACGAATGGCAGATGGTAATCAGGGAAGGAAACTGTGGTTCCAGGACACATGCATACCTCCACGTGCATCCCTGCAGCTAAGGAAGAAAATGGAAAGAGTGGTTGGCTATGGCTCTATGAAGTCCTGCCTGCGACTCTCTGCCCTGTACTGCTGTCCACTGGGAAACCCCTGTACTGGATGCGTGTCTTTGGGTGGGGGGAGGATGGCCTCCCCCCCAACCTTGCCATGGGGGAGGTAATCTGTGGGGGCTCAGGGGTTCCTGGTTGAGGCAGGACAGAACGCCAGGTAGAGGGGGCAGGGACCGGACTGATGAGACTGTCCGAGCGAGCCACAAAGGGAAAAAAAGCTCTATGGGAAAGGAAAAAGGGGGTGCATAAAATAAATGTATGAAATCAGCAGGATTCAACAGTGTAGCAGTACTGGATTATGCACTTAGGTCCGCTTAGTCTAGAGTCCCTAGTCCTTCACTAATGCTGCAGTGAACTTGTACTTTGCTTTTAGTGTTCTTGTACTTGCACCCATTTGTTGCTCCTGTGTTTTTTATGGCACTAGGTGAAGACACTGAAAACAAAAACAGCTAAGGCAACAACCACAAAGGAAACACAGCATCAGCTAATATAGGAGAAAATGGCAACATATAAAAAATGCGCATACCCCACCAAAAAACACAGCAAACAAACTCCAGACACCTGCCAAATCACACTTTATTATAGGAAGTCAGGACCAGCAAAGAACTTCCCTTCGGACTCCTGAGGAACTGCAAGGGCATCTTGAACAGCACACGTCTCAGACTCCACACAAAACCACTACAGAACGTGCACCTAGAACAGCCCATACCCCTATTAATAGCATACCTAATACTGCAAAGTGACACACACCTGTGCCTCATAATGATCGCCCCAGAAACTGACACAAAATATAACATGCAACTAATACCCCAACTACTGACGCACATTCCCAACCACATTCCCACACTACAACTTCATCTTCGCAGATGGGACTCGAACCTCAAACACTTACACTACCACAACTACTAACCCTACACACAACACGCCCTACCCAGTACACCAACTAGCCAGCACAGATCCACAGCAGTAGATCTCATCATTTTCACACATACAGAACGCAGAACTTACGTACAAATATCTTTAAATGCTTATTTAGTACCAAAATATGCAAACTCCAGATCGCACTACCGCGGAGCAGATCAGCATTATTGTACCGTGGCATTTTTCACCCTGCACTGATTTCCTGTGTGCTATTATTGAAACGCTATTATGCGGTCGTGCACATTCCTTAGACATTTTCACCCTGTAGGGTTTTTTTATGGCTGGTTTACTCCCTGCTGTATCCCCTTCCTGGTGTCACAGCTGGGAATCAGCCTCGGCTCAGTGTGCCTGGTCACCAAATTCTAAACAAATAAAATAACCTGCAGTCACCGAGAAGGCAGAAGCGACTATTTTGTGTAGTGTTTTCTTTTTCTGAGGCACGCATGCCCCTACTGATGCACCCCAGCGATCAGAACAAGCATTGTGTGTTGTGCCATGCCACGCATAACAACCTGGTGACACACTCAGGAAAGTAAATGCAGGTTTAGAATTGCAGCAAAAATACGTTACTAAGTAAATGGGAGGACTGTCAGACACGATGGAAGAGCAAGTTCAAAATAAGAGACAGGCAGAGCTGCTTTTAAATAAACTTCAGAACTGCCCCCCTCCCCAAACAAAACCTGGTCAGTTCTAAAAGCCAGATCCTATAGCCTCAGAAAAAGAACACCAGTATTAGTGGTTTAAAATGGATATAAGCAGCATGTATGAAATTAGCATACAGCTAACATGTAAATACTCCATATGCAAATTACTTGGCTCAAAAAGAGACTTTTTTCTGCAGTTCTACTAAGTACCATGATTAGGGATGTCCTTCTCTATATAAAATCAGTCTGAGCTAGTATGCACAGTACATGCTTCCAGTGTGTGTGTGTGTGTGCGCGCACTTGAATGTTTTGGGTGGAAGGAGGAGGCCATGCGGATTATATAAAATGGGCAGACAGATCCGGCCCAGTCTGGATAGTACATTCTCTTGTTGGTCAGTCTGTTAGGAAGCTCCGACAGACAGTCTCCAAGGGCATGCTATCCAAGTGTTTTTAAAGTGAACCCACCAGCACAATTTTGCACAGCCACAGATTTTGCTGGTGCACAATTAAACACTTGATGAAACTCTTTGTTTTCATCCCTCAAAAACATGGGAGATGCAGTTCAAGAGGAACAGACATTATTGTATGTCTTGTGAAGAGAGACTTATTACATCAGAGGGTTCAGGACTAAAAAATAAAGAGTGAGGCAGCTGGTAAGTTGTAGTGACCTCATTTCAGCCCCTCAGGATCTATAACTCAACAATGAATTTTCTACCACATTTATCCAAGAAAATTGGTTCAAACAGTGCTCTACCGCCCATTGTTTGCAAATGTTTGCAACTATCCATACTATCTGTAAGAGTACCGATCGTCTCTGCACACGACCCGTAATTCCAACCTGAGGCGAGTCCAGACTCCACTGGACTGAACACCTTCTTGGGGGGTGGGAAGTTAAAAAAGAATGTAATACAGTGAACAAGCTTAAAACATGGTTCACCACTGCCATGATAGTAAATGTTAAGTTGTAGAAGACAACTTTACATAATCAGAAATTTAACCAGAGAGAAACTTTACTGCTCTACTGCTGTTCTCATCAGTAATTTGCTTATTCATAAAATGTTTGACCGGGAAAGGCACACTGAGTTGTGACAGCTTGATATCAGGTCCATTTTGGGAGGTGGATACACTGGCCTTTCTTTTTTTTTTTATCTGGTTGTTTGGCCTACCAGTTGGCAACTATTTCCTTCATCAACTGATTCCAGCTCCCCAACCAAAATCGCCACTCCCCATACTATTTGAAAGCAGAGATCCATATGAAGAAGGGTCTAAAGGCACTGGTTCACCATCATTAATGGCAACTAGAGGCGCATAGGATTTTATTGTTTTCTCTCCTTACCCCATCCATCTTCCCAACATCAGGCTATGTCCTGACACATCTCAAACACAGCTGGCGTGCATCTGTGGAGTAGACAAGCTCCCCAGCCTACCACAGGGGTTGCTAACGTGGCAGAATCTGATGCCATTCCTCCCGGCTGGTGGTGCTGCCACGCAACAACACCTCACCATCCCCGGTCAATGGGCTGGCTCCGGAAGCCCACTCCCGGGACGTCCAACACCAGCATGGAGGCACGCCATGCTACCCCTGGGCTATGCCCCCAACTGACCCATTTAATTGACCTGGGGAATGTTGGCCATGACATTGGGGAAAATCCCTATGCTTATGAAAGCACCAGGGAATCTCTAACTCTCACCTGGACAGCGACTGTAGATGAGCAGAAGGGATGTCAGTTCAACATGTCACCTGAAGATGGCACCTCAACAGACAGCACTCCCCCATACTGCACTAAAGTGTCAGTTATGGGTATTACCATAACATTTAAGATGTACTTACAGGGCTATGCTCACCACACCTGAGGAATAAACGGGGAGCCCATAATATACTTCACAGGTTGGCTTGAATTTCATATATTTCCAGTATTACATTTCACTTTGTTCACAGAAGTGTACATGAAAGCAGGTGTTTCGTCTCATATACTTCACCAGCTCCTGCTAATCCACACCTGATGTCACACTCCTCTGGCTGTTATAAAGCTTTACAATTTGTTCAGCTTCACAGAAGTCTCTCAGCAATGCCTCAAAACCTTACTCAGCCTTGCCTGACTGCTGTATCTGACTCTTCACATGCTACTACAAAAATTATAACACCTGTGCCATAGTGTAAGAACAGTCAGGTGTACTTTCCTTCCCCTCACCACCACCCAATAGGTGGCAGAAAGGTCTGAAAAGTGGTAGGGCCAAGGATGTAAGGGGTAAATTCTACCCCCCACCAGTAAGTGGGTTCACATACACCTTGCTTTTTTTTTTTAATCAATCAAATCTGTAATACGTGGAACAACTAAACTCTCTCTCCCCAACTGACAGCATCTCCCTCTGCCTAGTTCCTTGATGCCACCACCCCCACTCCCTGAAAGGCCTGGCCATTTATTTTCATTTTTAAAGTATGACCACTGTGCTTTAACTCAGTAAGCCACGACCCCAGCCCACCCTAAAAACACTACTCAGGTCTTCTCTTTTCAGAATTCTTTTTGCACCCTGCAAGCCACAAAGAGAGTGACTAGTAAGTGACACTGTTTACAGCGCATTCTGCATTTTACATGCACAGTCCTCCATAGTAATAAAGTGACATGACTGCAAATACTGATACGGCCAGGCCCTACCACTTATTAAACTGGTAGTTATGGCTATAGTGCCCCCCCCGGTTTAGGCACATGCCCCGGCCCACCTCTCTCAGGGGAATTAAAGTTTGCAGAGAGCAGGCTTAGTGTACACTTCAAGTTGGCTGAAAAAAAAAATCCAGTGCCACTAAAATGTTGCTCACGTGGGCAGGTTGCCACTAGATTTTGGAAGCCTACTTTGTACAGCTGCATGAAATGTCTACCAAAACGGAGGCTTTAAAACACTGCCCATTATGAGATGGTGGCAACGTGAAATCACACCATAGGATTTCTTGATGGACAAAGAAGTAAGTAGTGTACCTGCAGAAAGACACAAAGCCACAAAAAAAAAAAAAAAAAAAAAAAGGTAATATTTATTGCATATCTGTTTATTAGAGTGCCACAGAAAATGCTTGTGCAATCGGTCCAATATACACACACATGGTGGGAGAAAAAAATATGCCACAAAGACATGGAATGTCTAGGTGTTTGGCGTCTTTACGGCGTGCTGTTTGCTCTCGCCATGTGTTCATACATAGCACTGGTTACACAAACACTTTCAATGGCACTCTCATAA
Source organism: Neoceratodus forsteri (assembly GCA_016271365.2). Lineage (NCBI taxonomy): Eukaryota > Metazoa > Chordata > Ceratodontiformes > Ceratodontidae > Neoceratodus > Neoceratodus forsteri. Next base: position 523,977,448 of record JADMNL010000023.1, read on the forward strand.
ACAGGTATGGTATAAATTTTGTTTTTGTGGCATTTTGTTTTTTCATGGATCCGCAACTTACTTCCTTGTCTGCACCTGTATTATAGTCGCACCACACTGTCTTGGATGTGACCCCTGCCCTCTTTTTCTCAAGACTTCTTTACTCTCTGACTTTAATTCACTGATCCAGCCAACTGTCTGTATGAGCACTGATATATGTGTGTATGTGTGTGTGTGTGTTTTCGTAACAAAACCAAAAAGAAATTTAAAGAGCCTTACCCTGACCAACTTTCATGATGATCTTCATTGAATGGGTCTGGCACACTCCGCCTTCTCTATTCTCCAGCCCTTCCAAGGTCCCGTTGGATGTAGCTACAGCAAAAAAATAAAACATAACCCAGAATAAATCCTTCTGTCGATATCACAGCTGCAAATAAATCAAGGGCCTCGATCGATGAGCTGAATAATGTCTTGCATTACAGACTATAAAAAAGAAATCACAGCCCGCAGTGGATGCATTTGTGGAAAGGGGGGTGAGACTTTGGGAGGATTTTAGTTCTAGCAGCTCGCCTGGAGATGCTGGGCACTGCTGGGGATATACAGGCTGTATGACTAAAGAACATCTTCACCACTCTGGCATGGTGCAGTGTGTTGAGCTGCCGCTTGTGATACCAGGGTTCTCAAGCGAGTGCTGGTGTCCCACTCCACAGTCAGCTGGAGGGCCAAGCATATCATGGAGGTGTGGCACTTGGCCTGGAAGACGTTTATGCACCCCCTCTGGCTGGCCCATCACTGAGAGACATTGGAGTTGGCTGTTCCAGCAATTGCACGCATGCCCTCCTTGCAACTTCAATGATCAGGACGAGGGAGGGAGAATAAAGGGTCTGCTTCCCAATCTGGCAGTATAGCCTAGAGGTTAGAGTAATGACTGTGAATAAGCTTGGTATATCCAGTAGAACAGGGTCTGATTCCCACAATGTCCACTTGCATACTGTGCAACTCTGAGCGAGTCACAGAACCACCCCAATGCTCCCAGGTCACCTCTGGAAACAGGCATTTGTGCTAACTGGACCATACCTGTTTACCAAAGAATTAAAAAAAAAAAAAAAGTAAAATCTTCCTGGCTGGAAAAGAGATGCCGAGGCAATGCATGAGTAAGGAGATGGGAATGATGGGAGGAATAAATATATTTAAAAAATGCACTTTTAAAATTCTGCACCCTCCCTCCGATAACAATGTGCAGAGTAAGCTATGTTACTCTGTTAATTTCAGATGGGGAAGTTGGCAAGGGTCAACCATTTCTCCTTCAGTGATCCAACTGGTGCAGGGCCAGCAGTTTAAAGGATTTATCGGTCTCAGAAGTCTGTTTATTGGATAAAAACAAGTCTAGATTCTTGACAATAAAATGAATCTTAAAAAAAAAGCTGGTAACAGTAAAGAAGGGACATTTGTTAGCAGCGGGAAAAAATGCATTGGCTTTTTTCTTTCATTTGTGATTTTACACTCAAAAACCACAGATTCAGGCCTGATGGAGCTATAGAGCTGTAAGCCCAGTTCCAGTGTTGCTGTCCTCCTCCTCTGAACAGATCAACAGGATCTTGGGCAGAGAGGAAGGTCTAAGCTGCTGGGGTTTGCCATGGTGCTCAGCTTAACTATTTGATGCAATTCTGAATGAATGAGATTGAAAACTCCCAACACAGTAATGGTCAAAAGGGACACAGCGTTCATCATATTTCTTCCCCTGCTTCATGAGCACAAATGAAAACAGGCACTCTACACAAACATTTACTAATTCAGAGGGATTCATTATTCACTACTATGCAGAGTACCTGTTGCTTGGCATGGCTAGAAATCAGCAGTATTCCACCCTGTTTTGCATGCCAGTTTTCAAGGCAGAATACCATTTTTATCATGCTGATACTCCACCTGGAATACCAGTCCTCCATGCCGTTACTCTTCAGTTCAACCCAAAGCATAGCTTGTGTGGCTAGACAGAACAGCAGATACTGAAACGGAATACCGACTTTGGGGTTTTGGAATTCTGTCTCCCACACCAGATCATTTTCTTAACTTCTACCACAGAATAAGCAGAAATGTGTCCATGATTATGTAGAATGCCTAACCGTCCTCATATCCACTACCTTTGCAGGTTCGCCACCCACTGGAAGAAAAAGTGCATGATGATGTCACCCCTGAATCTACCACCAAATTTCCTTTGCAGTTTCCAGAACAAAGAAATCAAATTATAAATAAACAGAAAGGATCAAAAGCAACAGGTCACGGACATTGGACCTGAGGAATTTTAGACACATGCCAGAGGATCTTGGGGGTGGGGTGGGGTGTGTATTTCATGTAGTTTCCCAGGCAGAGCTAAAGCTCAGTTCCCAGCACAGAGGCGCAAAGCACCAGGTATGGTTCAACAGACTGGACTCAGCTGTCAACATTTGCTCATGAGTGGCCGAGATAGAACTGGTCTTTTGCCCTTATTGAGGTGGCCCCAGCCTACGGTTGTGGTGCTTGTGAGAGCGGGGCAGCTTGTAGCAAGGAGTGTTTTATCCTGTGGAATAAGCAAAGCTTGTTTAAGGGGTACAGTTGGGAGGAGGACTGTTTGGAGGATCTTCAAAAAGGGGTGGGGGAGGCAGGATTTTTCATTCCTGATCCAGTCTTCTAACCAGAACATAATACAAAGCTGCCATATCATGATGTCAATTTACTGCTGTCATGCTGAGCTGTTCCCTTACTCCAGTTGTCAATAGTGATCTTCACTTCAGCTGTTACGTTTGGCTGTCTGTATTAACTGTTATCTCCTCTGCCCCCGCCTGAAAATGTGCTTTGGCTCATTACGCTGGCTACCAATCTTGAAATAAACAAATAATAAGTAGTATGGGGTGCAGCACTCAGGGTAAAATGGAAACCCAAGAGGGCATTTCTGAGAGCTCTCACAGCAGTATTTCACCTATACTGGAAAGCTCAATACCATGGGGGTGCTCGGAAACCATAAAGGGAGAGGGTCGACAACTGGGCAAAGCCTACCTCTCAAGCTTTCGTTGCTGAAACGGAGGCACTGTGTAGGAAAAGGGCACATCATGTTGGTTTCCTTTATAAGCAAGGTCAATATGAATTTTTGCTTTAAAATCTAAGTGTGGGATGTAAGACAGCACCTTCCCATGCTGGGCAGAGGGGTTCTGAGTGTTAAAATTAGGCCTGTGCCTCCTAATGTGGGACAGTAGAGAGCTAGAAGGTGTAGGGCATCCTTCATATTGTAGGATACTCCCTTATCAACACTGAAGGGTTAAATCCTCTCCTTCAAATACCAGGACAACTGACTCATTCAGAATTCCTAACCAACATCGGCTGCTGCAACTTTGGCTTCAACGTGGCAACCCACTCTGGCATTTGCAAAAATGTTTTTGGTTTTGGTGGGAGACAGACAGGCAGGACACAGTTCTCCAAATGTGACCACCACACAATTTTAAGCCTGTCCGTGACCCAACAGCTACAACACAGCTTCCCCCAACTACTGCAGTAAACTCCTTTACTCAAGTTACTTTGGCAGGTGAGCTCTACAGTTGATTTACTTTTATCAGTAGCCCCTGCCTACCACCGAAAAAAAAAAATATGATCAACCCATCTAATTTTTATCAGCCAAACTCAAAATCAAAATATTTTAGTTGCCAAATTCAAACTTCTATCCCATTTCTGGCCCAAGCAACTGCAATGCAGAGAGCAACCGGCTGGCACTTAAGAGTCTGGGATGCTCTCGTGGACATTTCAAGGGACCTGTGCAGTTTTAGGAGTCTCACCTAGGGAAATACTTTATTGTATGAAAATGATGAATCAGAAAGAGCCAAAACCAACAACAGCAACCAAGGCGCTCCAGCTTCCACTAAACGCTGTTCACAAGTGGTGCTTTGCAGTATCAAATCACAAACAGCACCCACAAGTAGGGGCACCCACCAACGACTAAGGATATTAATAAAAGATGCCTTCAATAAAGTATTAGCCAGAGATGTTTTAACAAAGCTTTACATCTTTTTGATTGTTTGTGGCAAAAATTGTTATGAACATTTAGACATTTTGAAAACAGCATCTTAGAAATAGCAAGATGTACAAAAACACCAGTAACCCGTGGAGGGGAGAAGCAGGCGGAACACAGCAATAGCTACAGCACGCACGAAGGCGTAAAATCCTTGCGCTTCGCCTCCAACTATGTGGGGCTTCTTCTGCTGTGTTCTGCCTGCTTCTCCTCTCCACAGGTTACTGGTGTTTTTGTAAGTCTTGCTATTTCCTAAGATGCTGTTTTAAAATGTCTAAATGTTCATAAAGATTTTTGCCACAACCAATAAAAAAGATGTCAAGCTTTGCTAAAGCAACTCTGGCTAATACTTTATTGAAAGCATCTTTTATTAATATCCTTAGTCGCTGGTGGCTGCTGCTACTTGTGGGTACTGAATCAGAAACAGGTAGCACCAGACCACTGCAAAATGGGTCATGCACCCCAGCAAAACACATGCTGTGTCCAGGTAGTTCACCACCAATGGCACACAGCTGCCAACACAGGGCAGACAGAAATTTCACCTACCTGCCTGGTCACAAGGCCTCTGTGCCCTGCCTGTACCCTGGCCATTCTTGTTTAACTACTATTTTCTTGGATTTTTACATTATTTATTTTTCTGAAATTACTCCAACCAGGATGACTCCATGAGATGTGGCATGTCACTTTCATGGAAGTCCCAGGGAGGACAGCGGCAGTCAGCAGGTTAACAAAGTCCGGCAGGAACAGTTATATACAGACTAAGAAGCAGAGGTCAGAAAAACAAACAGTAAAGGTCAGTAAATCCAAACAGTAAGGAAAGCAAGCCAGCAAAGTGGGGTCGCAGCAAATAAAGAGCATTAGGATGGTCCTGCGACATGATCATGGTTGGGAAAGGGGGGTATGGAACCAAAACAAATACCAAGAGTTCTAAGGTGGCAGGAGACAGTGGACTTCACTTGCAAGTATTGATGTAATTCAATTTGCATAAAAGTAGAAAGTAAAAGTACAAAATATTTTATATATATATATATATATATATATATATATATATATATATATATATATATATGGATCATGAGGAGGAAGGAAGGGAGGAGGCAGGGACAGTAGCTCAAGCTGTGGACCCTGCAACACAAGACAGACTCGATAGACCAATGGCCTTCCTCTGCTAGCTTCTTCGTATGTTAGTATCTATTTAATTTAAGATTTCTTTAGTTAAAATGTGTTGACCATATAGGCACAGTGAGCCAAAACTTGTTTTCAGGTGAGATTGGGGGGGGGGGGTGTAACATGTACTTCTGGCAGAGAAGGAGGTAACAGACTTAATATTAAACAGCTTGCTTATATCGTGCTGAACTACATTGTATTGCTGCTATGTTGAAGCCCATGTCCTTATGTGAAGTGCATGTGGAATATAACTGATTAAAATGGTGTGTTAAATATGTATTTACTTTACATTAACTCTTACCTTCCGATTGCAACCTGCCTTGCCTTGCATTTCTACTTTAAACTGCTGTGTAAATGAGTTCTGAACTCAATGGTATATCCAATTCTTACAAATAACATTATTATGGGACATTAAATACCCTCTCCCATATATTTCCAAAATTGATGACAACTAAACATACGTTATACAGTTACACCATGTGCTGGCTCCACTGTCTTATGCAAGTCACTGAAGCATTTCATCTAACCAATCACCTAACATTCTGAATGAATGAATTAATGAATGAACTGTAAATGTTTCAAATGAATATCTTGTCACGCCAACATGTTTTTATTGTTACCCTCTTTTTTCCTTTACCTATTATTGTGATTATGTGCTATCAATTTTCTCAGCTGTATTGGATGCAGTTATAAATCAGACCTGTGGTTAACTTGCTTTCCAATAAATAAATTGAAATGGAATTCATTTAAAATTGTTGTCTAGAAAAGACACACTGCACCAAGGCTTCCAGGTGCCACTAGTTGCGGTAGGGAATAATGGGAAAAGAATGGTACAAAGATACAAAACTTCCTAATTACGGAGCTGCCACTGATTGGAAACCACACTTCAAAAAGATGGGGTGAAAAGGACAGCACAACATCGGACTCCTGTTTTTCTTTTCAAGAGTCTCAAAGACCCGTTCACTACAGACAATTTTAAAACGTTTTGGATCCATTTTTAAAATCGTTTCAGCACTTACCGCGCTTAAGCGTCCGCTACTGAAAGCATGTTTAGAAATGGTTTATTATCCGTTTTAGTGCATTCACACTGTCTGCATAAACGTGCCATCTCTGCTTTTGTCCAGCACTGCTTTAAGAGGACTGTTTACCATCATGCATTGCGGCATTGTGGCAGACAACTCGCAAGACAGACCAAAACGATTCAGGAGCTGTTCACACCACAGGTAAGCCTGCATCAATTCGAAAAACGGTTTTCCAATCGTGCTCAAGCCTACGTCCCACCAGGGCTTAAGCACGGTTCTTTAAACCGTGTCTGGATCCGTGTATAGTGCGAGCGCAATCTGTGCTATGGGGCTCTTGAAACGAATTAAGGCACTTGAACTTTTTCAAGAGTCCTAGTGCTAACAAGGCCAAAAAGACATCGGTGGTCTTGATACCCTTACTGTGGGGTAGCTGAAATGCTGGGCCCTGTGGGAGACAAGCTGCAGGTCCGTATTTTCAACCAGTCTTAACTCATTCTATCTTATACGCCATTTTGGGTGGGTTAAGCAATGGATGGTTCCGACTCCGTATGGCGCTAGGCAGAAAATGTCACTATATTTATTTTTTAATCCTATTTTTATGCCTGCTTTAACTTCCTCAGTGCCAACCATCTGACCCTGGCAGTGGCTATCCGACCCAGCCTTTAGCCCCTGCACTGTCCCAGAGGTGGTGGTGGGGTCTTCCCTTCCCCAAACTAACAGCACCAACCTTAGGCAGGACAGGAAGCAAGGTCTAAGCAAGCGACAGGTTCATATCCTGGTGTCAGGAAGCTCCTTCCATTTTCCCTTGTTTTTGCTCCCTATGGGTGTTAGCAGAGATGCAGGGACTCTACCAGGAATCCCACTGGCAGCTCCAGGCACTCGACTGCGCCATTATCTGTGGTTACCCAGGTGGTGGTACAGTGGCCTCAAATTTATCCTGCCCCGGGAGAAAGCATCCTCTTGGAGAATCAATCCTCCTCCTCTTGTCACCTCTCTGCACCTTAGGCTCAGGACGTGAACCCGGCCTCAACTTTCAGAATGTTACAGTGAGAAAAATCTATCTGGGGGGGTGGGGTTAATGACTTATCCAATTGCTGAGCACTCAAATACAGCCTATGAGTTTCTGCAAAAATGTAAACATGGAGGCAAACGAAACTGACCAATCTGGGGTAGAAAAAACAGAATTGGGAATGTTTTAATGTTCACAATAAATTTAGCATTGTGCACCCATATGGTATGCATAAATTCCACTTTGTGCCAGTTTGTGGAAAAAAAATTCCCATTTGTGCCAATGTTGTCTGCAAAAACTCAACTTTCCCATTCTTTTTTTTTGCAGAACCCTTCATTTTGTGGCAAACTGTCATGCAAACAAAATCCCATTTAGACAATTTTTTTGCAGGAAACAAACAACAATTTTGTGCCAAATGCTAATGCAAACCATGCTGATCTGCACTATAATTGGGGGAAATGAAAAAAATATAAACTACACATTTGGATTTTTACATCTGTCTGGATGGAATACCAATTACTGAAATGGAAACATCAATGAGTGTGCTAGTAAGAAACCTCACAGAGTACACACTACTCAAAAATGGCTAGCCCATGTCTGTGATCTGACCTGAAGTCATATACCCTTAAAAAAAAAAGAAATATATGAGAGGGAGTTTAGTTAATTGCTTGGATTTCAGATTCAACAATAGGAATAAGCTTTCCCGGGGAGTATGTCAGATTTTAGCAAATGAAACTTGGGATGGGCTTCCTGAGGGTTGGTATCTTGCACCCCCTTCTTCTCCTCTTCCTCTGTAGCGCCAGGGCACCAATATGCCAAGTTCAGGCAAATTCTCACTTAATTATTTTTCCAGCATGACTAATTATCAGATACAATGACTAACCCCCCAAAAAAAGATTCCCAGCCGGCCTCTCCACATCCATTCAGACCCCAGCATTTTGTTTGCTCGTCAAGCATCCAGCCCGTTAAGACTCATTATCGTGGATGGCTTAAGTGTTCGTTTAGTTGGGGGCGCCTAATTAGATCGCGCTCCAGAGAAAAGACCGAGGCATCCTTTTAATGGGCGAGGCACAATGGCACAAAGCCATGAGCAGTATAGGAAATTCCACTGAGCCCTGTAGGCTTCTAAAGGGATAAAGACCTCACAATTGGCTCCTCTTTGTCTTCTCTAAACAGGCAGCTTGTTAACTCAGAGAAAACGGAATTTCTCATAACTGCTCCGCCTAACCTGCCCATTTTGAAACCAGGCCCAGGGGATGGAGTGATGGGAAGGACAATCTTTCTAAAGGGACTGACAACATGAGTCTCACTACAACACACAGCAGACTGTAAACTGTTGGTTATCAGGTCTCATCCTTTATTCTCACCCAAATCCCTGGATATAAATTTATTTTTTATTTAAAATCTAGTCAATGTGATATGTATGCTGAACTGGAGGCTCATTACCATGTGCAGGCTGGGGTGGTGGTGGGGAGTTACAATGAGAAATAAAACACCAAAATAAAATACAGTGGCTAGGTTGTGCAGAAGTACAGAAAACATCCAAGCAGGTGGCTTAGTCCACCAGGCGCAGTGGCAAGCGTCTGCTTGCGGCGCCGACATCCTGGGTTCGAGAACAGTCTCCGGAGTTGGAGGGCCGGCCAGGGGGAGAAAGACTGCGCATCCTAGTGACAGCTCTCCTTCTCTGGGGGGGGAGGGGTATAGTGTCTGGCACTTTATGGACCCCTAACAGAGGCTGGGGGTTCCGCAGCAACTGGCGCCATCCACAATGGAGGGAGGAGCAGACATTGTACATCACTGCACATTCTGCCCCTGGGGACAAGCAAGCAAAAAAAAAAAAAAAAAAAAAACTGGCCAGCAGATCCTGCAATGAAGTCCTCCTCCGGTCCTGCCGTGCCTCCCAGTTCTGACAGAGACGTGTGGTCTGTCGCTCGGCCCACCAGGACCCCACCCGGGAGGGGTGGCCAAGGGAGCCCTGCCGGTGGTGGTGATGCCAGTGGTCTAGATGTGAATCCGCGGGGGGGTCTTGGCAGCCCGCCTTGTGGAGAAGCCAGAGGCGTCGGTTGCTGCGGTAGTCGTCGCGGTGTGGGGGGGTGGAGTCCAGTAGGAAGGACTACGAGGACAGGGGCACCTTTAAAAAAACATACAAAACAAGCGTACCAAAATATACAAGGGGAAGAAACTTGTGTAGACATAAATTGGGAACACACTGACTAGGACGATTGGCGAGTGCACAGTGACACTTGGGAGGGTGGTCATCTGGCACACCCACAGCATAGTCTTGTTTCCTCTGTTCTCCCATCCCCTCCCTCCTGCCACATGACTACATGGCATGTCGTGGCATCCTGTGGGGTGGTGCTGGACAGCGTGGGGTTACCCGTGCCGCAAGTCTCGTCTTCACCAGGCCACCTGAGGAGTTGCTCTAAGATCAGCTGGGCTAACCATAAACCAACTGCACATCAATCTGCCTCCCAACGAACCCAGCATCTGGTTAGCCTGCTCTGTGCTGCTTCCTAGGAGAGACTTAGGTATGGAAGTGGACTTGGTGTCCTGCCTCAGGAGCAGTAAGGGCCTGGGTGTTTAATCGAGCACGTAAGCAGGAATAAATGACGTAATCTTGTTGCTAGCTGTGACCTGGGGGGGGGGTTACAAAAACAAAGCAGGTGCAGGAACAGCTTCATTACACTGAAAACATTACAGGTGAACACCACAAATAATTTAGTTAATACATAAATTATTACATTTTACGGCCAGCAAGCTGGCGCAGAGGCATGGCTGCCATTTGCGATGCCGATGACCCAGGTTTGGGAATGGATCCGAAATCAGAGGGTCAAGCAGGGGAGTAGGATGGAGCATCCGCTGGACTGCTCTCCTACTCTGGGGAAGGTGGGGCCAAGTGTCCGACGTGCAGACGGACTCTGGTGGAGACCAGGGTACTGCTGCAGGCGCCTGTACGCAGGGGCAGGGCGGATATCGAGCCATCGCTGCATGTCCCTGCCCCAGGGAACTACAGCAACAAAATGCCAGCCCTGTTAATGAGTCAGCTCTGGTACTGTCCCCTCTGGCCACCACAGTTTGCCTCTGGCAGCCCCACCCAGGGGGAGGGATAAGCCAGCGTGTGAGGAGGCAGCTGCGGGACCTGGGTTAGCTTATTCACGGGCTAGGGGAACCTGGCACAAAAAGTAAAATAAATAAATACATTTTTACATATTAAGAATCAGGTTCCAACAATCAATCAGCAGAAAAAAAAACACAAAAAAAGGACAAAATCAAAAAATGGAGGGGAGGACAGCAGGGTGTACCCGCAGCCTGGATTTGGCTGTTTGAAGATTACAAAGGCTGGTGAGAGAAGGTGGGGGTGTAGTTATTCTAGATGCAAGCCAACCTGTAAGAGAAGGCACCTTGGCCTGCTTTCCTTTTGCAGAGCAGAATCTGCAGATTCCTTTCAAGCTGGGACTGAAACCGGTAGCCAAGGGTGGTTACTGAGGAAACCAAACTGCTAAGCTGGAAAAGGCGGGTTTATAACCAAAATGTATGCCTGGGTAAGCAGGTATGGCAAAGTCGCCTATGTTATAGGGAGATCTATCACAGCACCCACAGTCGGAAACTGACTGATGAAAACTGCATGAGCTAGTGAGAACAGTACATGGACTAGTGGTCGGTACAGAGCAGACAGCTAAGGATGAATCTGCAGAGGGAGATATCAAGTGTGTCCAGTTTGCCTAAATCGACTCTAGGAGCTGTCATATATACTCTTCCCGTAATTAATGGGGGGTACAAAAAGAGTGAATAGTGAAAACCTGTTTATTAGAAACAGGGACCCAGTCACAAGAGGGCACAATTGGAGGCTGGGTGGGAGATAAATACAGGAGGGATGTGAGAAAGTTCTACTTCAAAAAGAGAGTGGTGGAGCCATGAAATAGATTACGGAAGTGGTGGGGGCAGGTACCCCAAGTAGAATTAAACATGACTAGGACAAAGCGAGAGGACTCATATTCCTACGAGAGAGTTCCGGGGGAGGCAGACGTGGACAGTTTCCCAGGACATTAGGCTGGAAGGGTGAGGTAGTATTATCTGGCAGACTCAACAGACCATCGGTCTCTTTCTGACGATGGATTCTATATTTCTATTGGGGAAAAGCATCTGCTCCATGAGATGTCATCTAGCACCAGATAAGAGGCAGCTCTTTATGGATGAGCCCAGTTCAGGGAATCATAAGGACATAAGGTACTCTGGTTAACAAAGAGTAAATAGATATGGACTGGGGCGTCCTAGTGCGCATCAGTGTCATCTGCAGATATTTAAATTGGGAAACACTGTCAAGCATATGCTGTGTAATGGAGGAGAGGTGCTGAATTTCCCAGGACAGAGGGCAGGAGGGTGTGGTCTGCACGGCACATCTATTCATCCCCATAACAACCAATTATAATGGTGGCACTGGCGTTAGATGCACAGGCAGTGCTACACCATCTTCCTGCCCAGAACAAGGTGTGGTGGAGTCGAGCTGGTGGTGTGCGTGGGGGGGCACCAAGTGTGCCTGGGAAAGGGGTATTTTAAAACTTGACCAAACTGACTTCTGTACTTAATAAATCTTACTAAATTTATAGATCAAGGGAGCATTCACAACCTATAAGAGTGATCCATTCTCCTCCACACAAGACACTCTTATTCTGAAGAGTGTTTCACAAACAGCTGCCTTGGAAATAGGCAGGACTGTTGTCCTCCTTTTATATATATTTTTTTATTCAATTTAATGTTGTTCCCGCTTGATCTTTAATTATTTATAGGCCCACCCTGACTTCGATTTCAGCTAGGCTTTCGACTTGGTGCCTCAAAGAAGGTTGCTGAAGAACCTAGTGGATCTGGGCACAGCGATGGACACAGTTAGATGGGTGAGAAACTGGTTAGAAGGGAGATGGCAGGGGGTTGTGGTTAACAGAGTCATATCAGAGGAGAGGAAGTCACTAATGGGGTGCCACAAGGATCTGTCTTGGGTCCAACCCTTTTCAAAATGTTCATCAGTGACATGGGAGATGCAGTCCAGAGGACGTGATGTGTCTCTTCGCATATGACCCTAAGCTCTATGGCAGGGTAGACAGGGAGAAGGGGGTTATGGAGATACAGAGACACCTGCAAAGGCTAGAGAAGTGGTCAAAGGTTTGGCAGTTGAAATTCAATGCCATAAAGTGCAAGATGATGCACATAGAGAACAAAAAACCCAGGACATAGTGCTAGATGGGGGGTAAAGTTAGGCACGACCTCTGACGAAACAGACCTATGGTCACCATCATCGGTATAGTCATCATCATCAGTGACTCCCTAAAATGGTCAAGGCAATGTAACAAGGCCTACAGTAAGGCAAACACGATGCTGGGTCATCTAGGAAGGACAGCAGACAGAAGGTGGTATTACTATCTCTATACAGGGTGAGGTCTCACATTGAGTACTGTGCCCAGTTCTGGAGTCCTTACCTAAGGAAAGATAAGGACGGGCTGGAGACAGTGCAATGTAGTGTGACCAAAATAATTCAGGGCCAGCAGGACAGATCTTAGGAGGACTGACTCAAGGCACTGAACACACACATGCTGGAGGCCAGACGAGAGAAGGGAGATATGACAAAGACCTTCAAGTTCCTGAAAGGAATGAACAAGGTGAACTGCGATAAACTGATTAGCATGAGTAGCGAATCAAGAATACGAGTGGAAGGGGGAGGTTCAAGATTGACGTGAGAAAGGTTCATTTTACAGAAAGGGTGCTGGAGCCGTGGAGCAATCGGCAGGCTGACGTGGTGATACAGGTGTAAAATGAATATTTACTTAAACATTTGATGTTTGGTTCACTAAGATTTGGTGTTTGGTGTTGGGCTCTTTTGTTCTATGATTTAATTTTCATATGAGAATAATTATAAAAGCATATTATTCTTAAGATCTTGTACTTTAAATTTTTTCAGAATTATGAGTTAATACATCAATAGAATGAAGGAATTTTAGAGTTATATAATTTAGACAAAATAAGTAGCATTAGTGTTTGTCTTTTATGTTTGAAATTTTTGTATCAGATTTTATCTGTGGATGTGGACAGTTAGCTAACTATATATATATATATTTATGTATTTATTTAGAAGGGCATCTCTTGATAAAGCCTGTACACTAGGTGAAACATTGAGGCTTGCCATATTAAAAATAAAAAGGATATTTGGATATGAGAAAGACTGTCTGCGGATATGTTTTTAATGACCCCCATCTTTTGCTCTGGAACAGGGATCATCTTCTATTAACAACATATCGGGAGTAGCAGCATAAATAACGAAAAAAGTGTTCATTTCCATGGAACCTTTCCCCATTTTTCCTCCTTAATACTGATGTGGTGGATACCAAAACTGTCAATGGTTTCAAACACGGCTGGGACAGAGTGAAGGATTTAGTGATTGCTCAGGGTGGTAACTGTAGAGAGGGGAGCACAGGGGTGGCTAGCATGAGTCAAAAACCCTGTATGGACAATATGTCCTGAGTTTGTTAGGGTTTTATGAGCAGACTGGATGGACCAGTGGTCTTTTTCTGCCATCATTGTCTAAGTTTTTATGACTACTCTTATGGATAGGAGTGGTTTTATTTGCATTCACTGTTCTCAACCCTAAAAAATACACACGTGACCACTCTTGCGACTGTAACAGTGCTGCAGGGACCTATAGAGGATAATGTATGGTCCTCGATGGTTAACTGGTTTGTTAACCATCGAGGTTACCAGAAGCGACCATATAAACCCTCGGCGGGCTTCGAGAGGTTTCACGTCGCCGTGGCAACCGTGATTGGATTAACAAAACGGCATTCATCGATGTACCTGCCATTAGCTTTATAATGTATGGTACCACTTTGTTTTTTTTTTTAGAAAAGAAAGCAGTTCCTTACTGCTGTATTTTCATGTCCTCACTGCTCTGCCCTCACCGCCACGGCCGTTATAAGGCTGTCCAATCCAGCTGTGCGCATACCCTGACTGTTCCCGGTTGTTAACCCATCGATATGATGTACCATCGATGGGTTAATAACATCATGACGGCACATCAATGGCAAAACTTTGTTATAAAAAGGTAGATTTCTGCCTATAACAACGTTCTACCATACATTATAATTTATAGACTGTGGAAGCATCATGTGATGCTTCGTTCAATCACAGCACTTCTTTCAGTTGTGCATGAGATGCTCATTTCCATGAGAGCATCTCACATACTGCGCCAAAATAACGGGCCTCTTGCTAGTGCCGCTCGTGCCGCACACTCCAGGAATGCTTTATAGATAAAAAGTTATTAAAAAAAGCACACAGCCTATAATAAGCTTACAGGGTGCTAGGAGGGCCTCTTGTATAGGAGTGTCTCCTCTTGCATCCCTAGGGCAACGAAATTGCTTACCTTTGGCTCACAGTTCTCTTGCCCTGATAATGTGTGAGGTGAAACTCTTATATCCATAAGAGGCCTCCTAGCTTCCTTATAACCCTCCCAGCATCCCCATAACTTATACAAACACTATATATTTATTTTGCAAGGACTTCTGAAAAAACTAAAACAGTTACTTGGCAGAACAGTATTGTTGTGCAGAGTCTTGGATTAACCTAACCGACAAATAAAATTTGCCGGAGGCTTAGGACAAAGGTCTCAAATTCCTCAAAACCACTGTTCAGAGAGTCTATGAAGAATGTGTTTTCTGAGGATTTGAAGTCCTGACCTTTCCTGGGAATGACTGGGAGGCGGTGCTTGCCAGTTTACATTAACATATAAGCAAAGACACAAGATAAATACTCCTTTTTGGTGAGTTCTTAAGCATAGCAAGAAATGCTTTTTCTGGTGTACAATAACGTGGTGCAGGTATAAAGTTTAAAAAAAAAATGTTTTTGCCACACTGCTTGTACTTCAAGGCGGTAATTGCAAGGCACATTGCAGTTTCAAAGGCACGAGGCATTCTTCATGTCTAGCCTCCTCTAAGTAAACACTAGTGTATCCATGACAAAGACAAAAAGTGTAAATATAAACATATATACAGGAGGAGTGGTGTAATCATCAAAAAGCATAATTAAAATGCTAGCATTTCCCCAAATCCATCTCAGAATCTGTCTCTTTAGAAACAGCTGGTCAAGCCCCCCAAATACACAACTGTAGGTTCGGACGGGACAAAAACAGTGAAACAGGAGGGGGGCATCACTGCACTCTGACTATTTACAGAATACTGTTTCGAATCCCAGGAGGGCATTTTCAGGACATCCAGTACCTGGCTGCCCCTGTTCCTTATGGCCAGTGCAGCCACATCAGTTAAACTTTATTTACTATATATATATATATATATTTATATATATGTAATGTTTGGCTGGGAAAAGCACACTGAGCTGCTGAAGCTCATTTCCAGGTGGGTCCTAGAGCAGATTGAGGTTAAGTGAATTGTTCAGTGTCACACAGTATGCAAGTGTTGATTCTGGGTTTCAAACCCAGGTCTTTGGGGTCTCCAGCTGGATACATAATGCAGTATGTGCAACAAGGCTCTGAATCTGCAGTTTGGGCATCTGTGGCCCATTAAGCAAATCATTTACAACTTCTTCTAAATCCAGCTGCGCTGCCATATATAAAGAGGTAAGCTGCATTCTCTCTGTAGGGCTGTTTTCTTGTTATTTACCGTTCATTAACCTGGAGGAGGTGGTGGTGGGGAATCAAACCTGTGATTTTCTATTTTTCAGTACAGTGCCTCCTGGAGTCATGCAATCTATGTGCTACACTGAGAGAGTATTAAGTTAAGGTGCAGTTAAACTGGATCTCAGTGTAACAAGAGGTGACACTAAATATAGCAGCTTTATGTAATACTGGGCTCTACAGTGACCGGACCCTCCACCCTTCCATTTTGGCATTTCTAGGGGAAATACTATGGTGCCTCTCTTGTCTCTAAAGAGCTCTACTCCCACCATTCTGTCCCCACTTACTGAGAAACCTGGTGCTCCCATCTTTCAATGGTAGGGTGAGAGACACATTTCTATACAAATTCAGTGCTGGAGGAGCTAAACATTTCAGTCTGAATTCTAACAGATTCTAAAAATGTTCAATGATCCCCCATATTTTGGCGAATTACTAGAGCCACGAGCTGGGTCTGGCACTGGGACTTCCACTGCAGACTCCTTACTGGTTTATTGCTGTTTTGCAGATCCTGCCCTTTCTATGTGGTCTTTTCAACGTTTCGGTATGGCTGAGTGAGGCATACTGAATGGTGGAGATGTGACATCATTGATGGTCCAAGAAAAATAGGACGGACAACAGAAAACAAGAAGCAGGGAGAATACAAAGGCCGACCCAAAGGCAGTTTAAAAAAAAAGTAATAAAAATCATTTCTTCACAGAACAAGAACTATATCATATATCATCTGGTGCATAATTCTAACAGGCAGAAAAATCAATCTTTCTGACAGTAAGAAGAAAGATGTGATGCTTCTCACTTGGCAATTCCTCAAACGGTGCCAGAAGGGCATGTTTGCAGAAACTCTAGCCTCTCCTGTGGACAGAATTCTAAAAACAACTTAATTTTTTTTTCCTTCAGTGGAAGAACTTGATGCTACAGAAGCTCTGGCAGGGGGCCCCGAGTGATGCTCCCCAAAAAGGGAGTGAGCAGTAAGTGTTGTTGTATGATGTATTAGCCCTCAAGGCTCTGATTAAAGCCCAGCTGTTGGTGGCGTGAATGGCTGACAGCCATACCCACCTCCCCTTGGAGGAAAAATTATTTGGCAGGGAAACAGGGAAAAAAGTCAGAGAGAGCCGTGGCTTCTGTCTCTCTGTCTCTGTCTGATGCAGCTTCCACCAGCAAAACAGAATGGGGCCTTTGTTATATATTTATATATATATATATATATATATATATATATATACACACACATATACATACACATACATACACACACACACACACACAACCACTCACACATGTACAAATAACACACACATGAACTCCCGCTTGTTCTACTCCCCTACATACACGTACGTGCACACACCACACACACACACTCACAAACACGAGTGCTGTTGATTGCTGCCAACTCCCCTTTAGTCTTCGTGGTTCAGCTGGCTGCAATCTCTTCTCTGGGCCAAGAAGACTGGACCGATAATCCTGGGTTCTAGTCCCACACTCGGCTCCGGGGCTAATTCCTAACCATGACAGTGCAGTGCTATGCTAGCGAGGTACTGTGCTGTGGGAGATGCCATCATTTGGCTGAGACATTAAACCACACTGCCTCAGTCTGCCCATCTCTAGCTGATGTCCAGGTCAAAGGTAAAGCTGTTCTGACCAAAATTCCCTATTTTTTAATGAGGCAGATTTTACTGTAATATGGGTGTATGTGATATCAGCACACTGAGTGACTAAAGCCTGACTACTGCATACAGTCCCTGAACTACCAGTATCAACCTCATTGCTCTGTAAGATGCCTTGAGGTTGTCGGAGTATGAAACACACTATGGACAGTAGGTCACAGAGTTAGGTAGGGAACTAGGGTGGACTGAATGGACCATTGGTCTTTTTCTGTCATTATCTACCTTTCTAGGTAAAACCAGTTTATTAAAGGAATAATGCCTGACAGGGTGGGTGTTATGCTGGGATAACATCCCACCTCGGGTGTAACTGGGCCGGGCCGCGGCGGCGTCCAGCACCGAGAGGATATTATCCCAGCATAACACCCACCCTGGAGGGCATTATTCCTATTATACAAAGGCTCATTGTTTTATACAGAAAAAACAACTTATTTTAAAGAATTTCTTTTAGTGTTTACAAATTTTTTTTTAAGAAAAGATGCAAACAATCTTCAAGTGAAAAAAATACAAGATCTATTGAGCTCATTATCTAGTTGATCAGCAGGGATGTTATACCAGGATAACATCCCTGCTGTGATGGCAACTGACCAATCAGGAGCCAAGATTCTTTCTTGCCATTGTATAATCTGTCCTAAAGCAGGTGTTGTCCTTCATTCCATGGGCTTCAGCAGGCACTGCCTCACTTACGAGCCAGAACAGGCAGTGTGGTCTAGTGGTTAGGGTTAGAGCACTGCCTTGGGAACCAGGAGGTCACAGGTTCAAACCCCACTGTGGCCAAATACTGTGTAATCTTGCGCAAGTCATTTAATCTCTCAGTGCTCCAGTCCACCTAGCTGTGGAAATAGGAAGAAGCAGGACCACACTGAAAATGAGATGCAGGCTAGCTCAGGTAAATAAATTGTAATCTTTAAAAGAGCTGGTACCCCAAGATGGAATGGGATGGGGTGCTGCCAGCCTTTGTCATTCAGAACCCTTCCTTCCCCCCACCTGGCTGGCCCAGCAGACCAATGACAGCAAGTTGTACTGCCATGTAGAAGAAATTCTGTAGTGAGCAAGGATGTCTCATTCACTGGGACCCTCTGAGAGCAGGATACATCATGGAGTGGTGCACTCACTTGCCAGGGAAGGAGGGATAAAGTGCATTGCTCGGCTCTCTACTACCCTGTTCTGTCAAGTTACGAGTGTGGTTCGGAAGGGACCCAGAAAAGAAAGTTGCCTGCATCCCTTGCAGCCAAGGTTAGGCATGTGACTTGCATAAGGAATGCTCAGAAGGGGAACCCCAGGACTTAAAACCTCCAAGAGCTTTTTGTTAGGAAATATCGTAAAACAACATGCACCGTTCTAATACCTGTAATTAGCCCCTGCCACATACAGGTGTAATACACACACACACTTGCACATGCACCCAGACAGGGGCACGCATGCAATTGTAAGATTCAGGGATACACCCTAGCACAGTTGCATAAACCTGCAACATACAGTACACCAGACAGGCATGCATGCAGCTGTAAGACAAGACGCAGCACGCAAACTTTTAACCCCACACACACCACCTGTAACTTTCAGTTACATGTGCACAGAAACTCACGCCTACAAAAAAAAGGTACATACACAATCCAACACAAACACCACCAGGGTTAGCCTGAGGTCCACAGGACACACAATACGAGCTGTGAAAGAACATAAGATAATAGCAGCCACATACAACTTGAGGACAAATATGCCCAGGAGGAAGGATTCTTTATTTGGCAAGGGACCTCAGCATATTTGCTGAATGATTTCAGCATTTCCAACATGATGATTTTTACCCTAGCTAGGTTTTCTTCTTGGCCCAAGAAAAAGGATATGGTTACTGAGCGTGTTCAAACACTAGTCCTCAAGTATCCGTTGGGGGGATAAACAAAAAACAAAAAAAAAAGATTCAGTCCTTTGGAGTCTACCAGTCGGTATCCTATAATCATAGCAGCAGCAGGATTCTGTGAAAATGTTAGCCAGATCTTCTGAGATTGGTGGCTGGTGAGTGGAGGGAGGGGAAAAAAAGAGTTCTGCAGATATTATAATCCTAGTCCTAACCATGACTGGGCCAAAACAAAACAAAAAAAAAATAAAGCGATCCACATTCAGCTGTCTCATTCTCTTACCAGTATAACTGAGTAAAAGAGCAACTCAGGCATTCAAAGGGAGGAGAATGTTTGTGGCAGGAATAGGGAAAAAAAAAAAAAGATTTCAGTATGCCTTGTTTTAGAGAGGCGGACTCTTGCCCAGGTGCTATGAAGGCTTGTGGTTTGCAGAACTACCAGCTATCCAGATTGGAAATGACAGTCATGAAGATGGCGTGACAGTAAGTGTGTGTATGTGTGTGTTGGGGGGCATCACTGGAGCAGGTGAGTACCTGAGGAAGTTGTAAGTAGAGATGAGTGAAAGACAGAGAATAGACAGAACAGGAAAAGAGGGTGGAAGAGAGACAGGAGATGGTGGAGAGCGAGAGAGGGAGGGAGGAGAGAGAGAGAGAGAGAGAGAGAGAGAGAGGAGGGTGAAACAGAAACACAGCAGAGGTAAGGAGGAAGAGAAAAAAGAGTGGGAGAGACAGAGAGAGAGGGGTGGGGGGAGTCACCTCAACATCAAATACAGCCAAAAGCAATTGTCATTATCATCACTCAATGTAAGACATACTAGATCCGCATAATCCGCAATAAAAGGTGAAAAATCATGAGGCTTGGAAAAAAGACTCCCAAAACAAGATCTGAGAAAGGCATCCACAGGGCTTTTTTTGGCTTGTCCCAACAGAAACCAAATGCTTTGCCTGAAACTGAAAGTCAAATCGCACATGGCAGACAGCTTCAACTATTCTGAGGTGCAGCCATCAGCATGCCTGCTGTGCTGCTGCTGCCTGGCCAGTTCTCTTCCGTTCTGAACGAAGAGGGCCCCCTCTTCAGAAACTTTTTTTTTTTTTTTATTTATTTGAAATGCATGTCCAGCTCTACTACCCTCCCTTTGCCAGGGCTGGAAGAAGCTTTTCCAGCTCTACAGTGAACCCCAAAAGGTTCTAAAAGATAATTTTTTTTAACCAAGCAAGTTGCACATACTGTACTTGCATAGTCACTACATGCTGACTGTAGATCTGCACTTCAAAGTACTCCATCTGATTTAAGGGGAGATTATTTTCAGTTCAGTATTAGAACTGGCCAGTTTTCCAGTGGTACTGTTGCTTGTTAAAGAACACTTCTGGAGCCAATTGGTCAGCGCAGCAGAGGAGCTACTGCTTGTGGTGCCGGCAACCCTAGTTCAGGAAGGAGCTTGACTTGCTGAAGGCAGGGGTGGGGAACTGAGCAGCCCATATTATGTTCTCTTCCTTTGGAGAGGGAGGATAGCTACTGCCACCTGGGGACCACAGGTGGCACTGCAATGAGACACAGTGGAGGAGTGGGGTTATGGCAGCCATGCTCTGTAAGCATGCTCTGGATGTAAAGCAAGAAACCCCAAACATGCCTGCATCCAAGGGGTGGGGACCTTGGAACAAGGGAAAACTAAGGTTCTGACGATACAGTGGGGGGTGAGGGAGCGTCAGTCATGCTCTACAAAATCATACTCTGGATGCATAGTAAAGCCCCTAATGTGTGTGCATCCCAGGAGGTGCGGGACCTTGGAACAAGAGAAAAACCCTAAGGCTCCAACGATACAGTGGGGGTGGGGGGAGCGTCAGCCAGGCTCTGCACAAGCCTGCTCTGGATGCGCAAGCAAGAAGCCCTGAGGGTGCCTGCATTCCAGAGAGTGAGGGACCCTGGAACAATGGAAAAACCCTAAGGCTTAGGCAGGATGATGTCAAGCGTGCTTTGGCCCTGAGCCCGGCTACTGTCCGCTCTCCTCCATATTACCCCAGGAACTCTTGTCTCCATATTGAGGAGGAGACGGGAGGTTGGATCTGGCACAGCTGGACCCAGCCATTGGGGCCTGTGGTTTGGAGGGATGGAAACCAAGTTGACGTAAGTGGCAGACATGCCAGTGGGTGGGGCTGGGCCCAACCCAAGGGAAGAGCTGCATCTGTGAACAGGAGCACTAACAATAAATTATTTAAAAAATTCCATTCTTGATGGCTGACTGCTTCTTAACTGAGGCCAACTTGGCTGGCTGTGACCTGATAGCGGAGTTTAGAAGAAGTCCTGTGCTGAACCTCTGGAATAGCAGTGACACAAAGCGTTGCTTCCTGGGAGACCAGGGATGACAGAGCCCTCCAATACCACGCTGACTCCAGCTGGGGGAGGGGCCAGTGTATCACAGAGCTTGAGGGGCTCAAGGGTAGGGAGGGTGCAGGATCTCCCTGGCATAAGTACACCCCTTCCAGATATCCACAGGACAGCACTGGTGTTGGCTGTAAAAACAGACACTTCCCGCCTTTCTGACACAAAGGAGTAAGCTCTTGTGGCAACTGCGACCATCGGGGTAAGTGACATGGGTGAGAAATGGCATTCCTGACTGCAATGGACTGTACCTTTAATTACGCAATATAGCACAACAATGGGTGCATTATGGTGGGATAATGGCCAGCCTTGGGTGGGTTGAAGCACAAGCCGAAGCTGAGTGCTACCACCACTAGAGATGGGCAGTTAGTCCACTATAACACACCTCCTGGAGTGCCTTACTGCGATTATGAAATAGGTCCTTTTTATTAACTAGATGTATTTTTTGAAAATATTTTTGTTGAGCTACTTTCAGCCAGGCTGTTGTACGGGAACAATGGCTCGGCTGAAAGTACCTCCTGACCAATCAGAAGCCAGCATTCTCTCTACCCTTTTCAAAATTCCCACCAGCCACCCCATCTAAGCCTGGTGCATTCACTTAAGAAAGACACATCAGGCTGTACCAAAGACTGAGATTCTCTCATGGTTAGCCACAGGTCTCCTCCACAGAAGATGTAGCATCGACACTATTCCCAGTATGCATGCTACATCCAAGTTAGTGAGCAAGCCACAGCATGCTTCAGCACAGTGCCTGGCTCTGGCTTAGCTTGACTCTATGAGCAAATATGAGCCAAGGTCAAGTAGACAGTTATGATCAAGAAAGCATTGTTGTCAGCCTAAGAAGTTCGTCCAGTGCTGCAGTCTTTAAACTCCCCTTGTCTAACTCCATTAGGGACACCATCAGTATCACAGAGGACAGCCTGCGCCAGCCATGGCTCAGCTCATGTTTGGGCTTGAAGAGTCAAGCCAGACCCTTGGCTCGGCTCTAGGTCACAAATTACTGGCTTGCTGACCTCTACACCGAGTGTGCTCAGTGCTTCATTTCTTGATTTTAAATGCATTTGTTTTTCTCAAAGTAGCCCAACTGAGGCACAATTTCTGACTGGTTCCTGATTTAACCCATTTCACAGATCAAAGACTACCTGTCTAATCCATAACAGCACACAGCGTCCCCTACTGGCTAAACCAGGGTCTCCTGAATCACCGTCCTTTTGCCTTACTATTAAACTGCACCAGCTAAACAAAGGTCGCATGGTCCCTCCTTCTTCCCCTTACTGCTAAATCCAACTTGGTGGGAGCTGTAAGTTGGACCCAGAACTCTTGTATTACTGACGCTTCTCCTATTTGTAAGCCCACACTGGCTGGGAGTTGGAATTTTAACATGGCTCTTCTGCCACTCTGTTCTTTACCCTAGCCATCAGGCCACACTTGGAGCAGAACCAAATTGCCTGGTTCTCTGCCCTCTGCTCTAACCATTCGGCCACACTGCTTGGAAGCTAAATTTCAATGGTTCTGTGTTCAGTGCTGAGCCGGAGCCCAGTTGTGGTTCCCATCATTCAAACTTCAACGCAGCTGCAGGCACTTTTCAGACTTGGAACATTAAAGCACGGGAGCTCAGAGAATTTTGTCCCTGAGCCAAACAATGATTCCCAAGCTTCAGCTCACCTGTCATTAGTGAAAGATCAACAAATTCATTGTGTGGGCGGAGCATTCAGGCCCTGCCAATCATTAGTGCTATAGCCCAAAACAGTTGTGCTCTGCTAAGCATCCTAGCAGCTCAGTGGCAGGGGACTTTCTGATCCTACATTTACAAACTCAAAGTAATATACAAACTGTATAATGTGTTTCATTTAAATATAAAGACTCATTGTCAAGGGCCTCCTCAAAAGTATGGTCAAGGAGTATTCTCTTTCTAAAATACCTAACAACTAAGTAACTAAATAAATGAAATCAGCTACTGGTTCTGAATTGAAAACACTCAATACAGTAACAGTGATTCTGTCTCCCCTCCCCAAACCATGCGCACTGTAAAACAGACTTATGGTAAGCATGCAGTTAAAAAGAGTCTGAGAAGGAGAGGAAGTGTTCCAGCAATCAAAGGTGTTGAAAGACATGGGCAGCCTGTGATACAGCTAGGGCAAATTCTCCACCTACTCTGCTCTTCTTAGAGGACCTGTCAGACTGTTAAATGTGTTTAAGGCAGGCTGTTAAATAGAAAAGCAAACACAACAGCTATAAGATAGTGACCACTCCAAAAAAAAAAAAAAAGAAATCACCAGTCAGGCTCTCATAAGTGGATTTCTTTTCTGCTGACGATCGGACTAGCCACCTTGTGAATTTATCCCCTGCAGATCACCCTCTTGTAGTCAGCATATTAGTACATCATTTAAAATATTCTTCACTTTTGTTTTTAAGAAGGCTAGATCTGGAGCTTCAAGGTAGTTTTCCAATATGCACAATGTTTTTAGCTCAAATTTCTGTGGCATGAAGCTGGCTAGGGGACCTCGACACTGGTCCTGCCCTCCAGCACTGGGCAGTGCTTTTGACATGGCTATCTTAAATGGGATGGGAAGTAGTACCCCAGCTCATCCTATCTGCATAGCCCATGTTCCAATTCATATTTATTTACTTATTCTGAGCCTGCACGCAGTATGAGAAAGTTTAGCTGCTAAAAAACATCTGAGTGAGTGACTTAAGTCACGTATGTCTGGTGTCACAGCTACTGCAAGAAAAATCTGTTTGGAGAAAGAGAAACCGTTACCATCCCATCCTGGTGAAATGTCGGAAGGTGGTGGCAGTTTGATTAAGTAAAGAAAAATTAAATCTGCGCTGAAGCGTGGCATGCAGTATGTTTCTCTTTGAAAGTACTACAGCACACCCGACTCATCCTGTCTACATGGCCCCTGTTCTCTTTCTGTATACTGTACTTATTTGTTTAAAAGTCTCACCAGGAAAAGCATACTGAGCAGGGTGGGACACATCTGTTAGTGAGCCGATGGTCAGTTTGGCCACTAGCTTTCAAAGTGTGGTAGCCAAATCTATTTTTTAGTGTCTATTATTATTAAAGGCTCAAAAATTACTTTGTGGGCGGGTAGTCAGTTGGCGGGTAACTTTTAAAATCTGGTAGCCAAATCAATTTCTTTTAGTGGCCACTGGTCACCCAGCTTCCTGATTTGTCTCACCCAGATACTAAGCTGGTAACAGCTCATTTCCAGATATGGCTGAGGGAGGGAATAAACACAATAAATAAGAAATAACAGTGATGCAAAGAAAATGGTCTGATCATGAACAGCAGAGAAAGACTTTATAGGTCTTTTTTTTTTTTTTTATTCTCTATAGTTTTTAAAACCAGCTCAGTATGAAATCCCGTTGCACTCCTATAACAGGGGCCACAGCCAGTAATATCGTCAGTTGCCACCAGTCAGTGGTCCCTGCCACTTATGCCACTACTTGCATGGACTGTTCCATGGGGATCAAGGATCAGGAAAGGGATGTACGGAACCTTCCATCCTGATTAGGTGAGATGTTTCCTAGCTTGGAGGATCTCCCATGCTCACGAACAGGTAAATGAGCAGGTCTGACACAAACTAAGAATTGTGAAATTGACCAGGTTTTTGGAAACACTAGGAAAAATGAACTTGAGGCAGCTCAAGTGTCTAACCACATTAACAGAACAAAACAAAAAATATCAACGGATCCAAATCTGTTATTGCAGGAGTTTCTTCCAGTGCCATCAAGCCTTAGAAAGCCATTACTATTTCATCCATAGCAGAATGCAGTGTTTCAGGAGGAGCCTATCTACAGGTCCCCAGCACCCTCATACTGAGGCAGGCTGTGAGGTGAAGGTGCCAGTTCAGCCATTAGGAGAAAGATAAGTTCATGACTAGACCTTGTGCTGCCCCCTGCAGGTCAACCAAGCAGTGGCATTAGTGTTAGCTGTGAAAGCAGATGCTCATTCACCCACCCTCCTAAATGAAGGAAGGGGGTAGCCACAGCAACCCTGCAGAGGTAGTGTTAAGCACAATCAAAGCAAGTACCCACTAGGGGCGCCAGCACTGCACAGGCACTTTCAAAGTAAATGGCCACTTGGGGCACCAGCACAGCAGAGGCACTTTCAAAGTAAGTGACCACCTGGGATGCCAGCACAATAGAGGCACTTTCAGAGTAAGCGCCATCTGGGCGCTAGCATAGCAGAGGTACTTTCAAAGCAGTGACCACTTGGGGCATCAGCACAGCAGAGGTGTCTTGAAGAGACTACCTGATGCACCAGCAAATAAATCAGAGGCATATTCAAAGTAAGCAACCAGCTGGGGCATCGGCCCAAGAGAGGCACTTTCAAAGAAGTGACAACTGGGGCACCAGCACAGCACAGGTGCTTTCAAAGTAAGTGACCATCTGGGCCTCAGTCTGAGAGGCACTTCAAAGTAAACAACTATCTGGGGCATCAGCCCAAGAGAGGCACTTTCAAAGTCTCTTTGCAGATGACTCAAAGCTGGGTGCAGTGGTGGATGGGGAGGAGGGTGGCCTTGCAGGAGGACCTGGAGGCTCTGGAAAGGTGGTCAGGAAAATGGAAACTAAAATTCAATGCAGGAGTGCAAGGTTCTGCACCTGGGAGTCAGAAATCCACATGAGGTATACCTGGGAGACACATGATTGAAGTCATGGAGGTGAGAGGAACCTGAGGGTAGTGGTAGATGTCAAAATGAACTCAGGGACCTGTAAGAGGGCAGGCAAGGGCAAATAGGATGCTGGGATGCATACGCCAGGAGGATTACCTCCAGAAAGTGGAAGTGATCCTTCCACTGTACAACTGTTTGGTTAGGCCACACCTGAGTACTGTAGCAGTTTTTGTGACAATGACTGAAAATGCAGGAAAGCAATGAAGTTAAATGTAATTGTTGTGCAAAATGTATTTAAAACTTTTAAAGGCTAACTTGGCTATAGAAAAAGGTATACAAGTCAGGAGACAGGCAGCAATCTAAAACAAAATAAAAAATAAAACTATAGGTCAGAATGTTCATTGCTACCATGCACTGTTGCCTTATATAATTGGTATTTAGGAAATCAGTTGAGTCTTTCCATGTTGGGGCATGATTTTGCAAAATGTCTGTCAATAAACCATTTCCAAATCCATTTCACCTTTCAACATAAAGAGTTCTGCAGACAATTAATTGGTTCCAAAACAGAGATTTCTGGGAAAAGATATAATCTCGGTGTTTTGAGCCGGTACCAGAACTGAAAGCACATCCTCTTCTGGTCTGCTTGCCCCCACCCCCAGCCGGAGATGCCTGCCCTCTATAAACAGTGACATTCAATTCCTCTGAAAATGGTGAAATAACATGGCTTTGATTGTAATGCGGGATGGCACATAAAAAAAATGCACTTTTGCCTCACTTTCAGGGAACGCCTGCCACAGCAAAGCTTCTCCATAAGATCAGAAACATTTGTTCAGTTGGCTGACAAATTAAGCTTTTGGGGAGAACTGGATTTGTGCGGTTGAGGGATTAGAGCAGGGCCCTCCACTCCACCAATGATATTAAGGCCGACCTTTTAATCCTGTGAGCCAGCGGCACCATGGGAGCTTGAAGCTATAAAGCCACGGAGGCTGAAGAGTGTGTGTGTGTGTGTGGGGGGTTTTGAAGGGATATTGCTTGTGCCCCTTTGTCTGCTTATTATATCAATGTACAACGAGCACATTTTTTTTGTACTTTTAATTCCAGTGGATTTGCTTTTGACTTGAAATAAGCTGGAAATGAAAGCAGGTTTCCTTTTAAGAGAAGGCGTTATCATCCCTGAAAAATCTTTTTTTAATTTCATCTTTTTTATTATCTGTGCCGGACGGGATATTGCATAATCAGTCTCAGATTAGAGATGTTGCTTATGATTGGGGAATTGTTCTTTTCCAATTTTTTTAGGTACTATTTTCAATGACATCTTATGACTTTTTAATGTTTTTTTAGAAGAATCCCAGTGATTGACAGCAAAGAGCTCAGAATGTATTTCAGCTCAATGATTGTTTTGTAATACCAGGTGTAATGCCCTCATCCCCTGCTTGTAGTGGATATCTGTAAACTGAATTACAGGCTTGAAAAATTAGGTGCCGGACTCTAATGTCAATTCTTGCATTCCTTGTCTCAGAGGCAACAGCTCTAACCACTCAGCTACAGAAAATGCTCCTTTAGCCAGTGTGTTAGACAGAGTGCTTGTTTTTGAGATATTGTAATCTTTGTTTGTAACTGTACCCACTTAATTGTCTGATTACGGATTCTGTATACACCACACAAGACGCCAGAAATTGAAATATCATTAGACCATAACAGTACAGGTGTTCAGTCAAAGGTGTGAGGGTGCTCCCCACAGTAAGGGTACAGGTGTGAGGGTGTTCCACAGCAACAGTGCAGTTCAGTAAAAAGTGGGAGGGTGTTTCATTGTAAGGGTGGAGGTGTTTAGTCACATGTTTAAGGGTGTTCCACAGTGAGGGTACAGGTGTTCAGCCAAAGGCTGGGTGTACGGTCCGCATTAACTGTCTCCCAGGTCACACCTAGAGATGAGCTTTGGCTCAGTGTGCCTTTCCCGGTCACCAAATGTTTAAATAAAAAATATATAAAACGGTACAGGTATTGTCACAGGCGTGAGGATGTTCCACAGAAATGGTATAGGTGTTCAGTCACAGGTGTGAGGGTTTACCACAGTAATGGTACAGGTATTCAGTCCCAGGTGTGACAGTATTATACAGCATAGGTGTTAAATCACAGGTGTGAAAGTGTTCCACCGTGACAGCCCAGGTGTTCAGCCAGAGGTGTGAGTGTGTTCCACGTGCCGGAGTTCAGTCACAGGTGTGAGGGTGTTTCACGGTAAGGGTGCAGGAGTTTTGGTCACAGGTGTGAGGGTGTTCCACAGTTACGGTGCAGGTATATTCAGTCACAGCTATTATGGTGTTCCCAGTCACAGTACATGTGTTCAGTGACAGGTGTGAATGCATTTCATAGTAACATTAACTGACGTGTCCCAAATGTGAGGGTGGTCTTAACAGCTGGGGTTTGTTTTTCCACATCACTTACACTTTAGGGTTTTGAAAATACTAAACAAAGACAGAAGTGAGACAAATCATATGCAATGTCTGAATCAATTTGGTAAAAAAAAAAAAAAAAAAGCATTGTTTTTGCCGACTGATGGCCCAGAGGAAGCGTTCTGCACTGCTGTGCCAGCCACCTGGGTTCTGAAGCGGACTTGGAAGATGGGTTGGGTGACTCAGATGGTGCTGCCGCACGGCAATGCTCCCAGCAAGAGGAGGGAGGGTGCCCAGGTTCCGGCACTGTAGCGACCCCTGCGATGGTTCAAGAGAGCCTGTCTCCCCACAGGGCATCACCATGGGTGTGCGAAGGTGTGTGCAAAGGGACACAGGCACTTTGTCTAACCCAGGGCTGGGAGAGAAGAAGACAGGCACATGAACTCAGGTCTCCCTGCTGCAGAGTCGCGAGGGCCTCTTGGGTCCTGCATTGTGCGGATCGGGAGAGTGGCAGTGGGGCTGGATGGTCGCTGGGTCAGTGCCCAAAGAAATGGCATAGGTGAGGGCAAATGAAATAAAAGAGCATTGCTGAAACACTTGATAACGTGCACTAAAGCAAACTGTCACAGACAGAGATATGATGTGTGCAGAGATAATTACAAACAGTTTAAAGCACTGCACACACAAATATATTTTCTATATGGTCTGTCTTTTCATTTTCCTTTTCCCAGGACATGTCTCTTATGTAACAAGCCCGCTGACATCCTGCACAGTGCTGGGAAAGTTTAATTTCCTGTTTTTTTTGGGGGTGGGGAGTACCCAGCAGGGCAGGAGATAGATGAGGGAGGCGGTCCAGTTCATCACAGTAATGTCCTCTGACAACAAAGACAGCAAAACCTTTTTTGAAGGAGAATCCAACCCAGCAGCATGCCAAGGAGATGCAAAACCACTCAGCATAGGATTTGGGGTCAGCAATCGGCCTCAAAAAATTACTCCCCCTGTGGAAAAGTTGCAGAAGTTGGAAACAGCTTCATTTCTTTGTAGGGTTATTCTTCCGCTGATTCATATTTTTTTCTGATGTTTCGCACACTGCGTTATAACCTTCCTCCAACAACAGCTAAAGAATGCACTATGTGGGCAATAACACGCAGCAGGGTGTACGTTTGTTGGTGATACAGGCACTCCTCCCGTTGTACTGAGGTACGAGGCCGCATGTTGATGGTTCCAGAAGGGACATTTTCATGCCATGCTTCGACAGTTCCATTGTTGTGAGCTGTCATGTTTACAACGAGCCTACAGAAGGGTAGCCAGAGAAGTGTTATTGTAGACTAGTTCCGAAAGACAGAGAGGAAACACCTGTTAAATGAAAAATGGTATGCTTAAACTATTTGTATGTGGGGGTGAGACATCAAACAGGACAGCAAACAGCGGGAGTGTTGTAAGGTGCACCGTAAGTGTCTGCTGGAAGTCCGATAACGTCTAAGGCCAGCTATGTTGCCACTGCAAGCGCACCAGCCTCTGAGCAGCTGGTATCTTCAGAGGTGATGCCACTACGTGATCAGCTGGTGTGGGGGATGGGAAAGAGAGAGGCGATCAGGTGGCTCACACTTCACCCCCAAAGGGCTGAGCCTCATCTCTGTGATCTCAGGTATGTCTTCAGATTGGCTGATGCTGATGGGGAGGGACAGTTCACTAAACAGCACTTGGGGGATGGGGTGGGGGAACTGCAGTGCATGAGAGAAACCATGAGCAAGCAGCTACTTCTAAATCTTCCAGTTATCTGTGCTGCTCGAGTTGGCTTGGCTGAGAGATATGCTCCTTTCTTTCCTTCCTGTATCAGCAGCACAAGCATGGGGCTTCAGCCAGGCCACACAGAGCCACACATGCAAGTGCTCCTCCAAACAGGCCAAGTTTCCCACATGTTTAATCTCCCTCCTGTCCTAATCTGTTTCAAGTTTCATCTTTCCTTACAGATGCAGGCTGTACTACCTGCTTCTTTTGGAACGCTAACTTGCAGTTCTGACATCCCCGACCACCAGAGCTCTGTTCCAGCCTTTGCAAAAGTAGGATGGGCAGCTGCAAAGTCTCTGAAGGTGCATCAAATGACTGTTAATATCTTTCCCTCTATTTCAATCTTTTTATGTTATCCTTCTTCTGACATTCTCTTTTTAATCTGTACTTCACTCTCCTTGTCGGCAGACCTGCCCCCATCTGAAATGGTACCTCCAGCACTGTTACCTGGCATCTCTGGGTCTTACCTTCACTCCAGTATCTTCTGCCACAGGCTCTAGTCAGAGGTGCCAAGCCGCCAGCGTGGGGCCCGAGGGACTGCGCCATCATGCAGCCACGACTGGAGTTTTTTTCCTTCATTTTCTCCCACATGGGGCCACACACTGGCAATGATGTGCTAGGTACGCTCTGCTTCCACGGAGACACCCCTGGCATCTGAGTGTGGAAACCCTTGCCATGTGGTTCTGCTGCATGACTGCTCAGAATCCTGCAGGAAGCAGCTGACCAGCAGGACATGTTAACCCGAGCAGAGCTGCAAGGGATGCTCAATCCCCATCTCGAGACTGTTCCTGAAACAAGGTCGCCAGTGCAGCAAGTGGCTATGCTGTCCTACTGGCCAGCCACGTGCTTTGTTTTTTTTTTTACACTAAAGAAATGGTCTGTTATTGGGTCAACCGTGTAGTCTCCCTCTTCACCGCTGACTGCTTCCGTGCTTTCCTGTCATTTGATGATGTCAGCTGCACCATTCCACCCTGCTGAATGAATGCTATGCCTGGTAATAGTTGCAAAAAAACAAAAAGAACATGCTGCCCACGTGGATAAAATGCTGAAAATTGCATTTGCGCAGGTGTGGGTATTTTTCCCTGCACAAGGGAGCTGCGCACACAGACTTAGTCCCTGGACCTTGTCAGGCCCTTTGAAAATTGGGCCACAGGCAGAGTATGTCTACCTGCCTGGCCTCTGTCCTAGAGACTCGGTCAAAGAAGCTGATCCAATTTGTTTGGCATAATCTCCTTTCCATAAACTCATGTTCCCTGCTATGCTGTAACCCGTCTGCTTCAAGGAACTTGACCAACCTTTCCTTTATGATAGTTTCCATCAGCTTGCCAACGACTGATGTCAAGCTGAGTGGTCTACTGTTCCCCCACTTCATCTCTTGGTTCACTTTTATTTTTTATTACTTATTTTATCCCCCCGGCCACCTGAGCTCTGACCACTTTGGAAGTCCCCAAGGCATCCCGAAACTGAGTATGCCCCATGCTAAGTGAACGGTGCTGCGGCCCTCCCTCATGTAGCCGTGGTTTACCCCCCAGGTGGAGACAAGGGAGCCGCCTCCCTTGAACTTCCATCACTTCATTGGGTGGCTGGAGCCACAGGTCAGGCAGGGGAGATCCAGTGCTGCGCCAGGTGTGCCGTCATCCTGGAGCTCAGGGGCCATTTTTCCGGTTTTCTCTCCGGAGGTATCATGTACGCCTGACATCAAGGCACATGAGCCATCACGTCCATCATGCCTCCCCCCACAGTCTGGCTCAGGTTTGTCTTGCCTCTGGTCTTCACCAGAGGCCAGTCAAGCACCGAGCCCTATCTCACCCTTCCCGGGAGGTGAGCAGTCCCATGGATGCTCAAACCTCCTCCCAGGCTGCCTCTCCAATGCCTCGGGGCTTGTTTCTGAATCCAGGTTTCTGGCATCACGAGCAGTGGCACTATTGCTATGCCAGCGGGCTGGCCCTCTTGGTTCACTCTTCTACAGAGGCACCATATCATCTATCCTCCAGGCCAGTGGAACCACCCCTGTGTCCGGTGAGCAGTGAGGGCTTTATTTATTTATTTTTTTATTATCATCATTATAGCCCAGCCGAGATACAGCACCTTGTTTCTGGTGAGGTCCTGTTTTTTACCCATTTCTGCAGCTGGGTACAGTGGAGCACTGGGAGGTTATGTGACTTGCCCAAGGTCACACTGTACGTATTTGGTTCCAGCAAAGTTTTTCAGCCCTGTGATCTTGCAGTTCCCCAGCCGATGTTCAAACCACTAGACCCACTGGCTCACTGACTTGTAACATGCTGCCGTGGAGATTATCATATCAGAAGGAGAGGGCTGTGACCTTTCAGAGGGGGTAATAACAGCATGGACATGAATTCTTGCTTTTCCCCTTTTCAGGCAAATATGCTCTGTGACTGAGATGAAAAGAGGAGAGAAATTCAGAAAAAGCATGGAATATATGCTAAGCTGTCTAAAGACTGCATTTTATACGTCTTCCCTTTGGCTTCATTAGTGCTCAAATGAGCCCCTCTAAGGACAACACGGTTGAGACAGTGTCAGTAATGAATGAATTGCATTTCATACACCTGTGGACCCTAAACTGCTCTCCTAAACCCCATTCATTACAAGATCAGTGGATCTAAGAACTCTGACATTTGCGATTCTTGACAAACATACCCAATAAAAGCTCCCTTTTGCATCTTTGAAATATAAAAGGCTTGGCAAAGTGCAGACTGTAGCAAGACAAAGAGGAATGGGAAACAAATTGACTTACAATAAAAAAGACCTTTGAAAGTGCATGGAGTGACTTTAACGATTGCAGCACCCACTTTCAGATCTCAGCCGCACAATTGACGGCACTAGAAAGTGACATTTAAATTGTCTACGATGAAGCTTTTTCCCAACCTTGATGCTACATAAATAAAAATGCTGCCTACTACCTTGATGTTCGTGTTTTTTTTGGGGGTGCTGTACTAATGAAATTGTCTGATTTCTAGTGGAATCTCACAGATTGGGAGGTGCAGTGTTAGAAAGAGATGGTGACTGTGAGAGCCTGCCTTCTAAGGCTTAACATCTTAAATATTAGTTATGTGAACCTGATGGGAGTTGAACTGGTGGAGAAAAAGACACACCTGAGTTAAGCGTCACATGGTGGCTTAAAGCATAAGCATTAACTTTTAAAAGCGCCTTGGGAGTCAGACCGAAAAAAGTAAGAAATGATTAAGTCCCAGACCTGCTAAACTGGAGATAAAATGCAGCCAAGTGAAGCTTCCATGCATATACACACATCCTTATAGATATTTACACTTTGTGAGGGCTTCTACACAGGCTAGTAGGACATTATGTTCCCCTCTACAATTAAATCATTGGTAAAAATGATGTCCCCAAGCAGCTCTACCTTACCAGTGAACTATTTGTTCTTTTTATTGAAAACAACAACACTGTATAAACAGAACAGCATATGTTTTAGAGTGGCAAGAGGTTATTGCTCAAATGCACAAACAAGCTGCTCACTTCTGGCGCTGCCATTCTTTGTCCTTTGGTTTCACTCACTTATGTGAGAAGGCCGGTCACTCCCTGGAACCTAGCTGCTGTTTTAGATTTTAGTACAACTTACCATGCTAATGATTTAGGTTTGAATCTACAGCTCAGGTTGCTACATGTCAGAGGCTTGCTGAGCATCCATCTCGGAAGTTTCTTGCCTCAG
Organism: Neoceratodus forsteri; assembly: GCA_016271365.2. Taxonomy (NCBI): domain Eukaryota; kingdom Metazoa; phylum Chordata; order Ceratodontiformes; family Ceratodontidae; genus Neoceratodus; species Neoceratodus forsteri. The sequence continues at coordinate 524,011,716 of JADMNL010000023.1, forward strand.
GGATGGAAGATGTCTCCTGCTGTTACAAGACTGGGAGTCATGGGACAAAATATGTGCCTCCGGATAGGCGGGAAGGTAATCCACCAGCATGGTGCTGTAATACTGGCATACAATGATGTGGCATGGGGCACCCCACGTCTGGTCCTGTGCCAGTGAGTATCAGTCGGAGTGTGGTCAAGGAGTCCCGCTCCATTTCTGACAGGCCACAGTATGATCGATGAGCCAGGTACCATCCCATATCTAACATGCCAGTGCCAATGTCAGTCAAGTGTGGTCAGTGAGCCAGGTTCAAGTCCCCTTCTGCCAGGCCACCACCACTGAATATCAGAGTGTGGTCAGTAAACTAGTTCCCAGTCCATGTGTGACAGGCCAGTGCCAGTGAGTGGCAGTCAGAGTACGGTCAGTGAGCCAGCTTCAAATCCCCTTCTGGCAAGCCAACACCAGTGAGTATCAGAGTGCAATCGGTGAACTACTTTCCAGTCCACTTCTGGCAAGCCAGCACTAATGAGTATCAGAGTGCGGTCAGTGAACTAGTTTCCAGTCCACTTATGGCAAGCCAGCACTAGTGAGTATCAGGGTGTGGCCAGTGAACTAGTTCCCAGTCCACTTCTGACAAGTCAGCACCAGTGAGTATCAGAGTGCGGTCGGTGAGCTAGTTCCCAGTCCACTTCTGGCAAGCCAGCACTAGTGAGTATCAGAGTGCGGTCAGTGAACTAGTTCCCAGTCCACTTCTGACAATTCAGCACCAGTGAGTATCAGAGTGCGGTCGGTGAACTAGTTTCCAGTCCACTTCTGGCAAGCCAGCACTAGTGAGTATCAGGGTGCGGTCACTGAACTAGTTCCCAGTCCACTTCTGACAAGTCAGCACCAGTGAGTATCAGAGTGCGGTCGGTGAGCTAGTTCACAGTCCACTTCAGACAAGTCAGCACCAGTGAGCATCAGAGTGCGGTCGGTGAGCTAGTTTCCTGTCCACTTCTGGCAAGTCAGCACCAGTGAGTATCAGGGTGCGGTTGGTGAGCTAGTTCACAGTCCACTTCAGACAAGTCAGCACCAGTGAGTATCAAGAGTGCAGTTGGTGAGCTAGTTCCCAGTCCACTTCTGGCAGCTCAGCACCAGTGAGTATCAGAGTGTGGTTGGTGAGTTAGTTCCCAGTCCACTCCAGACAATCCAGCCCCAGTGAGTATCACAGTGTGGTCAGTGAGTTACTTCCCAGTCCACTTCAGACAATCCAGCCCCAGTGAGTGTCAGAGTGTGGTCGGTGGGTTAGTTCACAGTCTACTACAGACAAGCCTGCCCCAGTGAGTATCAGCATGTGGTCGGTGAGTTAGTTCACATTTCACTTCTGGCAGGCCAGCACTAGTGAGTATCAGAGTGTGGTCGGTGAGTTAGTTCGCAGTCCACTTCAGACAAGCCAGCCCCAGTGACTGTCAGTCAGAGTGTTGGTGAGTCAAGTCCCAGTCAGAAGAAAGGAATTGTGGTTTTATAATGCACCTTTCATACAAACTATATCCCAAAGCACTTTTACAATCCATGAGCTGCCATTTTCAGTGCAAAGGAGATTCCATTAGCACAGAGATAGATTAGAGAGAAATTAGGTGCAGTTCAGCATGGGGTAATGGACTTGCTCAGGCTCACAAAGTAGTGATACCTCAAAAGTGTTAATTACTGTAACATGTTTAATTGCTGTACTATGTTTACTCCCTATGCCCCCAACTGTTGCTGGATAGTGCTTTTGTGGATCTGACTATCCTCCATCGGACAGTACTGGTATCCGATCTCGGATCTGGCCAATGGATTAGATCCAACCTCAGATAATTGGATCTGGTGTGCAGATCCACTGGATCAAGGTCAGATCCATGGATACCTTGGATACTTACAGTGGATCCTCGGTTGGATGACTGTGCCATCCAAGGCTATCCGATATCAGACCAAAATGATGGTATCTGACCTGCTAGGATACTATCTGAGCAACACTAACTCCCCCTTTTACAACAGAAAATAGCTGGCCTTGGCTCACTGTACTTTTCCTGGTCTAAAATTTGAAATCAGTATATAAGATAAATCTGCACTCATCATTGCATTGTTACTTGAAGAGAAGGAATCTGGAATGCTCCATTAACAGCCTCGCCTAAGGTGCCAGGCATCAGACCATCCCAGTGACTATGAGCTGAAGTGACTATGTTGGATTTCAATCTGCATGAAATAAATTAAATCAAGCTAAAGGGAAAGAGAAAGGAGGGGGAGGGTGAGCGAAGGAAAACTTCACAGTTGGCAGATAGATCCCTTAAGGGTTAAAAAATATTCTTAAAAATTACCCTCATGTCAGGAGCCAAAGAAAATTGCAATTCGCACATGATGACTGGACCCCCTAAATTATTATTTCAAAATTAATTAAAAAGACTGTGATTAAGCTGACATCAACGGCACAGAAATAATAAGGTTGCAAGTTTCAGGATTCAAACACTCTCTTTCAGACGAAGATCCTGGTAGTGGAAAAGCGGGGGTGGGGGAGGCCATTAATTTTTCCTATTATAAAAAAAAAAAAGAAAGAAAGAAAAAAATTTGCCTTAGAAAACTCAGGCTTCATTAAAATACATTAGGCAGTTATGAACTGGATGGGCCAGGATAGTACCCCCCACAACCGATCCATGACACTGTGCCCAAACTGTAATAATATACCAAATTAAAAGAAAATACATGTTATACTAGTTGTATGGAAATGGAAAGAAACAAAGCCACTCAATGTCTCTCCCACCAAGATAACAGGAACACGTTTATGAAACAATGCACTATCATGGGGTTATCAAAAAGTGCAACTTTTTTGGCAAATGTGTCAGATGGTTTACTGCACACTTAGTGGCCAGAATGGTGACTGTACCATAACACAAAATGAGAGGCTAAAGTGAAAGTCATGGCTGGGTAACTCGTATGACGCTTAACAGCACCCCACCACCACTTCTAAAATTATTCTGACTCAAAAGGGTAATTTCAGACTAGCTCCCAGCACCATGTCCACTCTCTAAGTAAGGTCCTCCCCTACTATTTAACCTCAGCTAGCAAAGTGGGTTCCACAAAGGTACCCTAATTGCATGTGGACTGATCCAACCATGGTTCCAGCACAATTCTGTTTACTCAGTCAAGCAAATCCACCAACACCGAGAGTCTGAGGGAAATGGAGAGGCTCTCCCTCTCATTTCACCAAGAATATGAGTGGGGGAGTGGCAACTTTTGCCTAGTTTAAACTGAACCCCAAAAAGCACTTGTTTTCAAACGGGGTAATTTGCGGCATTTGCATTTGAATGGTATGCTAATTACTTATTTATCTCCAATTTGAATCAGGAATCACTGCCAATGAGGTTCCACTTCGAAAACTGGTCCAGTTCTAGGAAGTTCTGTTTTTTTTTTTTTGTTTTTTTTAACACTTACAGCAGCTTACAGTATGTACTATTGTCAGGGCGAACTTTGGGGGAGAGATTTATGGGTATAGCTACAATGCTTGTTTAAATCCCCATGTACTGAGTAAACTCTTGAAATCTGACTGCAGCATACCTCCAGTTTTTCCAATCACTTCTGTCCCTGGCTACTGTATATTAGCTATACCACCGATACCTCAAAATCCCATCTGCAGATATTACAGGACGCTGACCGAAATCTCAATCATCACTACAACTGCAGAATGTCTGGCGAAAGTCAAAACACGCCAACAGGAACCGCCGACTGCAGGCTGTGGAACCACAGGAAAAAAGACACCTTTGTATTAGGGTCTGACTTCCAGTGTTGACTGGAAAAAAGTACTCGTGCTACATCCTGTGTGCCTCTGCTAACTTTCATTGCTGGGTCTTGGAGTACAAAGGAATCACCCCCATCCTGCAGTAACTTAAAGTCAGCATGGTAAAACATGATTGCTGATGCAGTAAGCTGCCGTTCTCAGTCCAGAGTTCTGTGTAGTTCATTAATGTTTATGAAGCCCTCTGAGAGCAGAGATGCCGGAGAGGAATTTAATTGCAAAACTACAAACAATGTCTTGTTCCTTGTTGGAACAGTAGCTTTCGACTTTCATTTTCTGTTATCTTTAACCCCCCACCCCAATACCTTGACAGCTTTGCAGGTTACACTGACAAAAAGTTTAACAGGAGAAGAAGGCAGAGGCAGAATTATTACCATTTGAAATAAAGTTTAAAATGTGCATTATCAGCCCTGCAATACGAGTCAGATGATCATGGTGTGATGCCCCACTGCCAAAGTGAAGGCTGCATGGTTTAGCAGTTACAGCACAGCCTTGGGAGCCAGGAGACCCAACTTCAAACCCCACCAGAGTAACTTTCTGACAGTGTAACCCTTACAAGTCACGTTAACCTTCCAGTGTTCCAGCCGGCTGAAAAATTATGAACTCTTCCATCTGCTCACAAAGTTTTGCTTGATGCTAGCCATGATTTTATTTGCTTTGTAGCTGCGTCTCACTGCTGTCTCAATTTAAGGTTGCTGCTGATCACACTACATTAAGGTCCTTTTTATACAGAGTTTCAGTAATCTCCACGTGATTCCGATAATACTTTGTCTTTATATTACACTGACCACTTTGACTGAAATGTTATTTCTGCATAGGATTGTATATGTAAAAATACTAGAAGAGTCATCATGTGACCCCTCCACTCATTTGCTTATTATCCCCATTGACTGTTTATTTATTTTTTTTAGTTTTTTGTTGACTGGGAAAGGAGGACTAGACAATTCAGCCTATTTTGAGCCTTGTCCTGGGGGAGGAGGATACAGATGGATGCCAATTGACACTGAACCAGATTAACCTGTTAGTGGTATTTTTAGTGAAGACTTGCGTATGGCGGCATGAAAGCTCCTAGTACTCCATGTGATGGCTCATCTAGTTTTTATATATAGGATCGTTAAGTATTTCCCCTACTTGCATCATACATCAGAGCCCCTCACCCATATCATCCCACAGTCTCTTGCTTTCGCAGGATTCGCCATTGAAAATGTTGAAAAGTAATTATTTGAAATTTAACACTTAAAACCACAACAACTTAAAAAAAAAAAAAAAAACCTAGGCTCAACATCCCAACGCTCATTTGCCATCCGTTTAAATAAATGCACCTTAACTGCCAACCTGCTGCTTACTTGAACTCGGTCATGCTGTTATGGGGTGGAGCAGTTATGCTGCAAGTAGGAGGTCTTGCGGTCATGGACGATTCCTTCAAGCCGCGGGTATAAACACACTACCTCCGCAGCGTGCCCCAGGTGTCACCCGCCCAGTGTCTGTGCATCGGGTTCGAGTGACGAACTTGAGTCTCCTGCAGGATTGTACAATGCACTCTCTCCCTGCCCCTGCTGCCACGAGGACAGGCATTTTTTTTTTTTTTTTTTTTACATATAACTGTTTGACCCCTGAGCTGCAACCTATGCCCCCATTTGGTTTCTCATCCCGGCAGCCTCCCAATCCATCAGCCTCTCACCCCACTACCATCGCCAGTGGGGATCAACCTGGAGCATGGCCTGAAAGTGCCTATGGCATACAGTAGGTGGGACATTCTGTTTTTTCATTTTATTTCCCTTTCCATTCCCCATGGTGGTGTGCACAGCTACTCTTAGCTTCACGTGCACACAGCATGCACTTGCGGGTCAAGCTCGCTCCCTGGCCCACCAGCAGGTGTCACTGCAGCTATTATTGTCAGCACCTTTGTGTTTCTACCAATTGCCCTTCTCCAATGCTCCCTTTAGACAGGTTTCACATTGTTTTCCTCATCCCCCTCCACTCACACTGTTGCTAAATTTGCTGTCATACATATAATTGTACCCTTTGGACTCTATCGCACATTTTATTGTTGTGCACAGAAATTTTCTGCTCTTACACTGCTGCTTCTATGTTGTTAACCTAGTCTGCACTATAATGGTCTAAACTGTTTGTACTCTCCCGGGACGTGCCTGAAAATAGACAAATGTCTGCCTAGTGCACTCTACCCAGTAAACAAAAACTAAATAAATAAACAAATAGAGCACACTGTCTCCACCCCAGGCTGGGACGCGCTGCCAGTGGCAACATATTTCCCAGTTGGCAACCTGATTTCCAGCGATTCCGAGCCCTCTCTAGAATGCAGGTTGCCACCACGGAAGCCAAACGCATTTCCACTGCGCCACTGGATTGCCCTTGGACAGGCATTATTGTTTTTTTTGACAATAATTATATGAGTACAAAAAAGCCATTTGTTTTCTGCTTGTCCCTTACAAATGAAGGTTATTCACATGCCTCGTCCACGCAACTAACAGTAAATGGGTGAATGTTTTCTTAAATGAGATTAGAATGAGAAGTAATGTTTGTCCAGCAGGTCTATTTTGTTTGTTTGTTGGGGGCGGTTGTGTGTTTTATTCAGTGTCAAAACCTTCCTGAAAATCTTGGGAAGCCATTGAAAACCCTGTCAGTATAAGTATACTGTAAGCTTCTGCTCCTTTTGGATTTGTGTCTTTAGTATCTATATAGCAAATAATAATGAACTACATCTGAATATTTTATTTCCCACTTCTCAAATGTGTGTGTGTGGGGGGGGGGAGCCATGGGAGATCACAGCACTAGCTGACTACCTACACTCCCAAGACAAGCTGGTGGCCAAAGCATTTGCAATCAGTGTTATATTCTTTATGGTCCAACATCCACCAGGGTCATATCTCTGATGACCACATTCGTGGGAAGCAGTGCAGCCTAGTGGTTAGAATGCAGATAGAGCCATGAGCCTGGAGACCCAAGTATGAATTCTACCACCACCACTTATACATTGTGTCACCTAGAGCAAGTCACAATGCCCCCAAGTTTAACACCCCCCACTGTTCTTCACCTTCCTGAGCTTTCCTTGACCTCCCTCAGTCTCACGTAACCTCCTGTGCTTACCTAATAATTACCTAAAAGCTTCTGCAGCTGTTTATGGTGCAATGTGATGCAGTGTGAGAACAAAAGCACTTTATAAAACAAACACCACAGATGTCAGCCTCCCAGCTATACCATTAGTTAGAAGCAGGACCCACTGAAAGCGAGGTACTGTACCTCCCTTGGAAGAGCCTGGATAAATTCACTGTAAAGCCTGGCCTGCAGGCGCCAGCAGTCGTAGTGGCCTCCCATGTGTGAAACCTGGATATGCTTCCCAGCCAGATGATCTGCTCGCTGTTGGTCACTGGAGTTTAGGGTTGAACTCAGAAACTCCAGAGGAAACAGGGTACCTCTGGGTGATACTGGCAACCCCTGTGGACCGTGAAAGGTAACATCCTGCACCCCCACCCCAGATTGCCAGCATAGAGCAGAACTGGCTGCCTGAGCAGGGTGATGGGAGCTCGGACCCCAGGAAAAAGCCAGACTGGTAAATAGTGCCCTATGCCACCTTCACACAGCCCCCTTAAAACACACACACACACACCCTCTGGCTGAATCATGAACTGAAGGCATATAGCCTGAGGTAAAGTTCACTTGACTTCTCCCTGTCATGGAGTCCGCAGTGCAGGGGGAGCTTCCCCATGCTGCACAGTTCACCAAGTGGTCTGCCCAAGGCCAAGGGGCAGTAACCTGTGAGACAGATGAGATGGGAAGGGTTGTGCCAAGCGTGGAAAGGATGTGGTGAGCAGATAGAATGAGTCGGGGGAGGGGAAAAATGAACAAAAGTAATTGTAAAAATAAATTTGTTTAGAATATATTTGAGAAGACTTGAACAAAATCAATTTCCTAAGCAAAATTCAGTACCCCCGGGACAGCTAGATGCTGAAGAGGGAGGCTGAGTACTCTTACATAATGATTCTTACAGCAGTGCCCTATTGTAGTTGAGCTGAGTCCATTAACCTCCCAGGTCTGCTGGGACCGACGCGGAAGAGTCCGTGCCTACAGTAGATGCTGCAGTAATTGGAACTCAATTAGTTGGTTAGTGCAAGGCCAGCGCTAGAGAAGGTATCAAAAGACCACGCTCATTACACCACATCAAGAAAATAATCACCAGCATGCAAGATGCTTCAAAGAAGGCCAGATTAACCCTGCGAGAATGCAGCATCCCACAAGGCCTCTTAAAGGCACACTAACCTTTACTTATTTTTATGGGGAGGGAGTTCCTTTTCTTCCTTACTCTAAACACAGAGGCCCAAAGATTAACCAGTTAATCGGCCTGCCCATCTATACAGGAACTAGCTAGCCTACTGTAAAATCTGTTAGCTATGATGGAAATGAGTTTTTATTTACATACACAAAAACAATAGCTGTTTGGAGGTGCATTAATCAGGGCTATAGGGATGCACAGCAGTTTAGGCCAGTTAGGGAGGATGTGCTCAGTGTAAGGATTTCTATTTGCAGAAGAGTGCATGAGCAGTCTATGTGGCAAGGTCAAAGGTCTGCACCATCTTTATCGTGTGCAAAATAAAAGGTATTCTCATCTAAATTTAACACATTGAACATTATTGTAAAATTTAAAGTGCATCTGTCACTTACCAGAAAACTATTAAAAACATTTTGGCACAGTTTATTTTATATTGTATAGATTTTCTATATTTCTGTTCCCTTTACTCTTTATTTCTAGGTTAATATAAATAAAAGGATATCTGTCCCCTACAGTTGAGCCACATCTCCTGTTTAATCCTTTGCTGAAGTCACACTCCTCCCTTTGTGACATCATAAACAATTTACAGAGCAACACACTGTGATGTCACAGAGGAGACAGCATGATTCTACAGGCAGCAACTGAGAAGGCCAGACCACAATGTGATTGCAATAGCCCCCTTCCCCCACCCCGATTTAACACTGCTTCTTTCCACTGCTGCTTTAAACCAGAACAAAGGGCAGCCTTCAAACCAAGTTAGCGATTGTGTGAAAAAGGGACAAGTACAATAAAGTATGCTGGTCTCTGCCATTACATTAGCAATTTAATAAAGATCAAGTTGCACAAATCCAAAAGTGCATTGTCCTTTACAGCATACGGCCAGAAGCAAAATCTCCTTAAGTTATTCAGTTTAACAAACTGTGCAAATTTACACACACACACACACACCATTTTGCATAACAGCAAGTAGCCACCTGACAAAGCTCTTGTGAGCAAAACATAAGCCAGCATACTTTATAGTACTTGTCTGTTTTCACACAGCCACTAACTGGGGTTGAGGTGTCCCTCCCATTGCTGTTCTTTTCTCCCAGGTGATATGAAGGTCATCGGCTCATGAACTTTGACGAACGCTCATGACTGGTTCATGAATGTCCATTAACATTCACGAACTGTTAATCAACTCAGTTCATGAACCAAGTTCATGTTTTTTTGTAACTTCTTTATTAATCTGACCATCCCATGTCAGCAAAAATGTACAGGTTACATTCAGAATAACGTGTATCCTGCAATATTACTGACATAATACTTTATCATGCTCCATTGTCTCCCAGTTATGGGAATGTGTTAACCTTAATATATAAAGTCATGGTATGACCTTTTAATTTATTTCTATCACTATTGTCAAAGTCTCTTAGCTTAAGTATTATGTTTTTGAATTGTTCATTACATGTAGTGATAATTCTTTTGTAGTAAAAGTAATAATTGTTAATAATCATAACAGTGAATAAAATGAATCAAATTCACGAACTGTTAATCAACAAAAGGTTCATGAAGTTGCCAAGTCTTTAAGGGACCATGATGAATCAAGACAAAAATATATTTGAATAATGAATTTGCATGGCAGAACACACTGTTCCCACTATAAGAGGTATAAAGCATCACAAAATTAGAATGATTTTTAGCAGGGGTGCTTGGATTCTGTAGAATCCGTCCTGTTGTGCATCTTCCGGACTTTAGGTAATTCCGATTTCAAGTTTGGTTCCGTTCCGCTTCTGTTAAGATGCCAGAGTTAGAATCAGGGTTGGAGGCGGCCTGCCGGCGCAGCGGTTGGATTTCCGCTTGCGACGCCGGTGACCCGGGTTCGGGAACGGACTCGGGTCGCCGGAGGACCGGCCGGGGGGAGAAGGATCGAGAGTCTCACGACTGCTCTCCTTATCCGGGGGGATGGTGTGGTGAGTCGCCAGTGCACGGTGGACTCCTGGTGGAGACGGGAGAACCCCAAGCACTCGGGTGGGACAGATGCTGGCGTCATTTCACGCTCCGCCCTCTAGCGTCTCTATGATGCCCGTCCTCGGGCTGCAATGAGCTCCCCAATGAGCACGGCTCCCAGCCTATTACGTCGTTCGTGGCATCCTAAGGGCCGAGGGTGCCACGCCCCTTCTGGGGGGCAAGCTAGGGGTACTGGAGCCGTCAAGAGGGGGGATCCGTGACCGGCGGAAAATCTGGTGCGGAGGAGGGGCCCAAAAAACAAACATCAGGGTTGGAATTGGAATCCAAACTCTTGTTCTGCCTCTGACAGCCAGTATCACTATTACCCAACCGCGCACAGTAAATGCCAAAAAATCTCAAGCCTCAAATAAACTAAACTTAAAATAGATACTCTACCTACAGCCTACCCCCACCCCCCACCCTTCACAATCTCTCCCAACTGCAGCACTCACTCACCTTACTTTAGTGGGCTGCTTGTCTGGTGTCCATACTGCCAGCGGATAGTGGATTCGATTGGATCCCCAGAGCCTCACTCCCTTCCTCTGTCTGCTGTCTGACCGGCACTAGCTTGACTATATGTTCCAGTTTTTCCATCAAGTCCTCCCCCAACTGACATCTGCTTGTGCTCTCCTCTCCTCTCCTGTCTTCCAGTCAGCCGAATGACACCGACTGAGCCGACCCTTGTCCAAACTGAAACATAATCCAGTCTGAACCCAACCAAAAAAATAGCCCAATCCTGTCAGGCGACTTTCTCTTTTCCTCCTGCCCTCATCGATCCTCCATACCCCAACAGAATATTCCACATTACTACACTGCCTGCCATGAGTGCCACTTGAGAGAACAGCCATGTGAACTGTGACTCATGATGGCATGTGACTTTGCACTGGGTGGCCTATCAGCACAAAACCCTGGGAAGGGGTTCAGTCACTGCGGTAACTTAAGAGGAGTATGGGCTAATTTCCCAGGGTTTTGCTTTAATAGGCCACTCAACAGTATGGGTCTAGCAAGGATATCAGAATGTTGTGATGGCAAGCAAGGGACCATAGAAACATAGAATTTGGACAGATAAGGACGCTTGGCCCACCCAGCCTGTCCATTTCCCTACCTAATGGATAAGCTGCAGATCCTAGTTAACCAGCAGCCTACTTCTTCCTACCCCCCCCTAGAATTGCCTTATGACTGTCCCATGCGCTTGAATTCCACCACTGTTTTGACTCCACAACCTCCTCTGGAAGGCTGTTCGATGCATCACAACCCTCTCTGTGAAAAATGCTTGTAGAAATTACCTCTGAGCCGCCCCCCTCTATCTTCAAATTGTGCCCCCTTGTTCTTGCCTCTTTTTTGAAAGATGCTACCCTCTTGGACTTTGTTGATTCCTTGAGGTGCCTGAAAGTTTCTATCATGTCCCCCTCTCCCTCCTTTCCTCGAGGCTATACATATTATGCTCCTTAAGTCTCTCTTCATATGTCTTCGTTGCAGACCCTGCACCATTTTAGTTCCCTCCTCTGGACAGCTTCCATCCTGTCTATGTCTTTGCGGAGATTGGGTCTCCAGAACTGCACGCAGTACTCCAGATGGGGTCTCACCAGCTGTCTGTACAGAGGATAATAACTGTTGTTTCTACTGGTGGTGCCTCTCCTATGCATCCCAGTATCCTCCCAGCCTTCCTTGCTACCTCTCACATTGCTTGCCCACCTTTAGGTCATCTGATATGACTACCCCAGGTCCCTTTCCATTTTGTTGTTGTTAGTATCTCACCCCCATTGTGTACTCTTCCCTGGTTTTTGTTTCCCAGGTGCATTACATTGCCTAGCATTGAATCTAAGCTGCCATACATTTGACCATTCCTCTAACCTTGCCAAGTCCCTTCTCATCCTTTCCACCCCACCTTGTGCATCAACTCTGTTGCAGATCTTTGTGTCATCTGCAAAGAGACATACTTTTCCGGCCCGTCGGCGCAGCGGTGGTATTTCCGCTTGCGGCGCCGGCGGCGGAGACCGAGGGAGCGGACCGAGTCGTCGAAGGCTGGCGAAGATGGATTGGCGTCCGTGGACTGCTCTCCTTCTCCGGGGAGGGTTGGGCAGCATCCGGGCGATGGGGACTCCTAGCGGAGGCTAGGAACACTACGCTGCTGCAGCTCAAAGAGCATTGGGCGGGGCAGGGCGTCATGCGTCATTGCGTCCCGCCTTCCCAGAAAGCGGAAAAGGGGCGGTTGCGGCCACCTCCATGAAGCCGCGCTGCTTCGATTAGCCCCCCAGGCCAAGTCCTCCGACCGATTACGGTCTCTGCGGGATGTTCCCTCCTCCATCCCGTGGCCCCGCTGTGGGGGGTAAGCCACGGGGTATCGGAGGACTAGAGGCCGATTTGGGGTGGAAGCGGCGTCCGTGACGGGTTGAGAGTACCGGGTGGCGGCAACCAGGTTGGTGGAAAAATTGTAAAAAAAAAAAAAAAAAACATACTTTTTCTTCCAGTCCCTCTGCAATGTCGCTATAAAGACATTGAAGAGGACCGGTCCAATACTGAACCCGCGTACCCCACTAGTAACCCCTTTCTTCAGAGTGGACCCATTTACCATTACTCTCTGTGTCCTATTCTCCAGCCAATTCTTTACCCAGGCTGTCATCTTGGGACCCACTCCCAGGCTGGATAACTTGTATATTAATCTTTTGTGTGGGACTGTGTCAAATGCCTTGCTAAAGTCTAGATAGGCCATGTCACAGCCCCTCCCTGATCTACTACTTTGGTCACCCAGTCAAAGAAATCTATCAGATTCGTCTGGCATGACCTTCCCGCTGTGAATCCATGCTGCCTTGGGTCCTGTGCCCCTCTGGCCTCTAGATACTCGACAATTCTTTCCTTCAGAAGTGATTCCATCATTTTCACTATCACTGAGGTTAAACTAACAGGTCTGTAAGTTTCCTGCTTCTGCCTTGCTCCCACTTTTGTGAAGGGGAATCACATCTGCCCTCCTCCAGTCCTCGGGTACCACCCCATCCTCCCATGATTTGTTAAAGAGAGTAGTCAGTGGTGTCACTAGTCCTACCCTTAGTTCTTTTAGAATTCTGGGATGAATCCCATCAGGTCCCATTGCTTTGTCCACCTTCAGTTTTAAGAGTTCTTTCAGAGCCCTTTCTTCTGTAAATGGGCTGGTATCAACTTCTGTATCCAGAGTGTTTTTATTGTTTGTTTTAGGTACCTCCCCCTCTTCATTTGTAAATACTGAGCAAAAATATTTGTTTAGTATCTGTGCCTTTTCACAGTCACCCTCTGCCCACCCCCTCCCCATTATTAAGCCTCACTATCCCTCCTTAGTCTTCCTTCGCTCCTGATGTACCTATAAAGGTTTTATCCCCTTCTTAACTGAGTTGGCTATCTTTCCTAGTTTGGGCCTTTGCTGTTCTGACTGCCTTCCCAGCTTCCTTTTGCTTTAACTGATACAGTTCTCTGTGATTCCTTGTACTTCCTGAATGCTTTCTTTTCTCTTGAACCTTCACTGCACTTCCTTTGAGAACCATAGTGGTTTCTTACATCGTTTTGTTTTGTTTATTAGCTTCACACAAAGGCTTGTTACACCTCTGTGATGGCAGTTTTATTATTCCCATTGTTCTTCCACCTCCTTCCTTCCGCCCATTTGCTAGTGCATTCCTTAGGCACTCACCCATTTTGGCAAAGTCAGCCCTCCTGAAGTCCAGTACTTTTGCCTTTGTGTGGCTTGACTCTATTGCTGTGTTTATGAACCATACTGTTCGATGGTCGCTAGTTCCCAGATGGCTACCCACTTCTACATCTGTGATCCTCTCCATCTCCATTTGAGAGAACCAGGACTAAGATTGCTCCTCTCGAGTGGGCTCCAATACTAGTTGTCTAAGGCATGCCCCTGAGGGCATCTAGAATAACCCACTCTTGAAGTGGCTGCTGCAACTGCACCAGTTAACATCTGGCATATTCAGATCACCCATCAGCAATATCTCCTTTTTCTGCCATTCTAAGTATACTTTCTATCATTTCCTTGTCCATTTCCTCCCTGAGAGGGGGTCTGTATACAACCCTGTGGATTGTGTTGCCATTGCCTGTCTCCAAATTGACCCACAGTGCTTCTTCTCCTCCCTGTTTACCCTTTTGTTCTGTTGTTGATGCCTTCCTTATGTAAAGAGCTACTCCTCCTCCTCTTTTATCCTCCCTGTCCCTCCTGTAGGTAGTGTATCCTGGTATGTTTACGTCCCAGTCATGGTTTTGTATGTACCATGTTTCTGTGACTGCACGATATCCAGATGTTCCTCCTCCATCAAGGCCACTAATTCAGGAAGCTTGTTACCCAGACTACGGGCATTGGTACTCTTTGCTCTCCATTTTTTGATGGCTTTACCTTCTTTGCAGCATCCCCCACTGACCTTTCTACCTCGGTCTTTTTCTCATTTAGTACCCTGTTTTGTAGGAAGAGGCTGGGATTTTCCTGCTGCTTATCAGTGCCTCCCCCCTTGACTAGTTTAAAAGCTTGCCAATGAAGCATTTAAACCGATTGCTCAAAAGACTTGTTCCCTTCCTGGACAGATGCAGACCATCCTGCCAGTATAGGCTGGTGTCCCTCCAGGTGGAACCCCAATCCCCAATGAAGCCAAACCCCTGTGCTCCACACCGTATGGATTTTGGAATTCTGTTCATGACCTCGGGTTTAATTTGGTGGTCATGGGAGGTCTTAGTTTTTCGGGGAAGAGCAGCATTTCTAGAGACCTGGGTTTTACACGGCAGAGGGGGTCCAAGACAAATCCAGTCTGGAATGGAGTACGTAGACTCATGGGACCTAAAGGGAAAAGTCCATTATCAGGTCTGACTTCACAGAACAGGAGGACTAAGGACAGAGTCGGACGAACCAGTCACAAGCCCAAGCGGGACAACCACGGTATGTTCACCAGCAGCAGTGCCTGCAGTCAGCCAGCCAAAGGTACAAGCAAGGTAGGACGGAGTGTGGGCTACATGGTGGGGGCAGGGGGCAGCTCAGTTTCAATCTGTCTCCTCACTGTGTGGCAGATGGGATGAAGGTTTTCATGTAATAATTGATTAAATTAGCTGCAGAGACAGATTCAGATTCCACATCTGATTTTATGTGTTGTTTCAGATTCATCTTTTTGCCTAAAATACAGAAATTCCAAAATCCAAAAATATTTTCTGAATCTGATGAATCCAATTCCATCAGATGGATTCTGAGCAGCCCTAGTTTTCAGTTTAGGAGTTGCAAATATATGTTCTGCAAGGTAAATATACTGGTAAAGCACCCCAAAGGTTTAACATTTCCTCACCACATTTTAAAAAGAGTTTGGATTCTGCTGATATACATAGCAACTGGGTCTTTCCTTTTATGAAAGGAAGGTGAGCAGAGATCCCATCTGAAAGAAGTATAGTAGAAAAAAGTAAGTAATGGTGAGTTACTAATTCTAAAATGCATGATAAAAAACGCTCCTTAGAAAATGTTGAGTTTGTTCAAAAATGCAATTGTCATGGTTAACTGCAGATTAAGTGGGTCTGCCTCTAAGGGCACATACGTTTTGAGAATACTGCTAAAACAGGTTGCCTGGTGAATTAGTCAATCGTATAAAGCAAGGTATTTAGGTCACCAAAAATATTGATGGGCTGTGTCCATGAAAGTTCAGTGCAGGAGTTTCATGAACTTTCATGGACCTTTATGTCCGTGAACACAGGCGTACCATTTAAAGTTCATGCCCAAATTCATGAACATTCATGAACTGTTTGATGCCCGCTTGAGGATGTTCATGGACTAAATTAAAGAACTATTTGGGAATAATTCATGAACGGTTCATGATTGTTAACACAGAGATAGCTGGCCATGGGATTGCCTTCCAGGACTACATCAGGTTCCAAAGCATGGGTCTGCACTGGTCTTTTTGTTGTTTGCTTTCTGCATTAAAATTAGGCGGTGCCTGTGGCTCAATAGGTTGCATACTTACCCTGTAGAGCCAGAAGATTGAAGGTTCTAGCCTCACACCTGGAACTTGGACTAATCTCCTAATGCTGACACCACAGTGCAGCACTAGGGGGTGACTGGGCGGACAGTACAAGAGGCAAACAAGCATATGATACAAATTACAATTACTGAAAATAAATCCCATGAAATTCTATCCGGTTCTCATAAATGCCATTGAACATCACTAGGACCAATGATTTTCTGTTTTTTATGGGCAATACCGGGGGGGGAGATAAAATAATTTTGTCATTTTAAACCAGCATATGGGGGTCAACTTTTCATGAAAAAAACTCTATTTGCACCACTTTATCATGCCAACACCCCCACTTTTCACCAGCTTTTTGTGTAAACCCCTCCACCTTGACACGCATGTTTGTTTAAAACATACTGATTTGCATTCAGTTGGGGTGTGTGTGGAAAAAATGGAATTTAAGATTTTGCCAAACAGAATTGGCCATTCTTGAAAACAGAAAATCACTGGCTTTAGACATCACTTTCTCCTGTGACATTATACCAGTTAAACAGAACCGGAGCCTAGAGCAGAGGTGAGATAAGGAATGTCATCACTGACTTGAACAGCATGGACACAGATTCCCATAGTTCCAGTCATCTGCACTGGCAGTGGGGAATGCTGGGTAGCTCTCTGGCTAAGTAAATGGGTCCCACTTGTCTAATCTCAGTGCTTTAGCCGACAGCGAGGGATTTAAGCAGTGGGCTCTATATCATTTATTCAGTAATCCATTTCAAGTGACTAACAGTCTGTGAAATGAGGGAGAATTAGTGAAACCCGTTTAGATAGGAACAGCTTATAATTAATTTTGGTTTCTGCTGTCCTCTACCAGGTTGATAAAGAGAAACAGTGCAACTATGGGAGATGAGTTTGCGAGTAGACGCTTGTGTTTAGGAATATGTCATTATTTCTGAATATTCATACTGTGACAGAGGATGTAGGAGGAAGACTGGATCTGTTTCACAGACAATCTGCTTCTTGTACCAGATTAACTTAAGAGTAAAACATGATGAAAAGGATCACAACTCTTCAGAATCCGACTGAAACAACATTTTACAAATGTAAACACTTTCGGTTTCAGGTGCCATTCCTTCTGGCTCTGGGTGGTGTGTGGGGGACCTCTAAAGGCAGAAGCAGTCCGATGGCATCTTTTTCCCCGTGACCACTCAATTATGGGTGTGAAATGCCACATTATGGTTTCCACCACCAAGTCTTAACTAAGACCCCGTGGAGCTTGTGAGGTCAACAGGAAGGACAAAGGCAGCTATAAGCTTGTTGGGGGTGGTGGGGACAGCCATACAAAGCTTATCCCAATCATATTACCTCCGCCACGGTCCTCTGTACAGGGCTTCTATTCTCATTTGACAGCTGGCCATATGCTTGCCTGAGGCATCAGTTAGAGAACCTTTTATTATTTTTCTATTTTTTAAAATTTATGTCTGGGACTCTCATTTTGGATTTTCAAAGATTCCTACAAATACGGTATTCTTACATCTAGTCGACGCGGAACCTTTGGTTCAAAGGTATTTGTAATCCTAGTAATAAATAAATAAATAATAAAATTGCACATTATATTCATATATTATAACATAATATTTTTTTTTTTTTCAATTGTTTAACCAGGTGAGACACACTAAGCTGAAAGCTTGTTTACAGGTGCAACCTGGGAGCACAGGGAAGTTAAGTGACTTGCTCAGGGTCACACAGTATGCAAGTGGAGGCTGTGGGATTCAAACCCAGGTCTCCACATTTGCAGCTCAAATTTCTTATAATATAGACAAATTCTGCTGTATAATTCAGTATGTCATATACACTACATTGTAATTATATAGAACGTAGACTGTGTCAGTTGATGAGACTTCTTGGCCCACCTAGTCTTCCCCTTTTATATAGATTTTGATTTAATATTTTGTTTTGTACCCTTGTTACTTGTAACCTTTTATGCAAGCGAGACACTATGAAAAATAAGCCGTTGACTCAGTAATTTCTGCCATCATCCCGTTTAAATTTTAATAAACTAAATTTATAAAGCCAAGGTAATATAATATGTGTATCATCTTTAACTCTTCCCCATCACACACACACACAAAAAAAAAAAAAACTGGTCTGATCAAGACTCATATCTAGTTACATGGTACCAGGCTCCTTGCACCTCACGTGTCTGTATCTTCTAAAGGGGTACAGGAGGTTTTAAATTTTTTGGTTGACTGGGAAAGGAGGGCTAGACAATAAGTGCTGATTTTCAGCCTTGTTCCAGGGGTGGGGGAAATACCAGTGCAAACCAACTGAAATTGAACCTGATGAAGCAGTTAATGGTATTTCAGCAGAAGGGGAAAACTTCGACCAGGATACCAGGAAATTCCCAACTCTTTCAAGAACTGCCATGGCATCTTTAACGTCTGCCGAACTACCACCAGACAAGCAGACAAGACCTCAGTTTAATGTCTCTTCCAAAGGACGGCACACCCAGATAGTACAGCATCCTAGTACTACAATCAGGTGCCAGCGTTTATGGTATGAGTCCATCCTGGTATGGGTCTAGAACCCACAACCTTCTGACCCATTGGCGAGTGTGCTACAACTGTACCACAGTGACACCTTGATTGCTTGAAGCCTTCTCTTCCTGCAGATCAAGGATCTCAAAAGGAAAGAAAAGATGGGTCTGAGGACACTTATTGGGGGTATGAATAATCTGTTGCTGCATTGCCCCTGGTTGTTGGTTTGACAACACCTGAAGTACTGTGTCCAGGCCTGGTCACCCCAGTATAGAAAGGACACTGAAGAGATTAAGAGGGTTCAGCAAAGGGCCAGCAAGCCGATTAGTGACTTAGAAGGAAAGAGATATGAGGAGAGAATGGACATATCCAAATCATTTAACATATAAAATAAAAAGCTGAGAGGGAACATGATCATGGTTTTCCAATAAATAACGGGGAAAGATAGCATGGAGTATACTCAGATGTTTGGGCTGGGAATGCAAGCAAGGACATGACCCCAAACTGGGGAGGTGGTGGTGGGGGGCGGCAAATGAAGGGGACATTAGAAAGCATTACTTTAACACAGAGGTAGTTAACATGGGGAGTAGCCTACCCAGGAGGTTGTGACAGCTAAAACTGTCAAGGCTTTCAAAGTAAGATCTGACAAGTTTCCTGAGGGAGAATGATTTTGAGTATTGCATGGCAAGAGTATGGGGGCTGGTTCCACGATTACAAACTCCACGCGGGAAAAAGTGTGCTGTCCACGTAGTCCAAAACCACACAGATATAAATAAACCTTCATGGTTTCTCTGTGCTCTTAGATGACAGTGTGGTTTTCAACCACGCTGTATCAGCAGCGTGGTCTTGACATGATACCATGGTGGCCTTATGGCTGTTCAGCTTGGATGTGTGTCCATACTCAAACTGAGAATAATCACCGACATGCTGCTGGAAGAGCAGATAAGATGGACCCAAAGTCCATTCCATAATCACCATACTATGTTACTGTGCATTTCTTCTTTCAAGTTTTATTCATAAGGATTTCTTTATGAGATGCAGCATCTCATTTTCACGAGGCCCTGGGGACATGGGTAGCAGTATGACATTTATGAGATAAAGCAGTCTGTGCAGTGCACTGCAGTGCCATCTAGTGGTAAAAGGTTGTAAATAGCAGTCCAATGTAGTTCTAAGTCATTTGTAACACGCAGAAGGATACTAGAGACCTCTGGTGGTGGTCTGTGGATAGCAGGCATAACAGTTAAGGGAGCCCTCTACCCTCTCAGCTGGGAGAATTTCCATATAGTTAAATGGTTTCTACTGCTGCCCTCAGGAGTCAGGGTCCCTAGTCTGAGTTTCAGAAATGGCTGGAGATGCATCTGCCTACATAGAGGGACAGAGGCAACACAGTACTTGAGCGTGAATACTATCAAAACAGATACACAGGCATTACAGTTTAGAGTGTACACACACACACACACACACATTATTGCATCCATTAAGGTTGAAACACAAAGCGTAAAGTATGGAAATAAGAAATCAGAACTCAAAGCCCCTGGAACCTTGGCAAATCTGGTTATCATGTGATGCAGTGCTGGCGTTGCCTAATATCAGGACCACCTACATAAGTACTGCTGTGTCACTAGTTTACTTTGTCTGACAAGACAGTCTTGTCTGTCTTGTCGAACTCAACCATTATTTTGACACGGAGGAGGGTGAGAGAGGAGAAGGAGAGAGACAGACCTATTACACCCCATGAGCCCAAATTGACACAAAATGTAAAATTCCGCACTGTCACCCTCTTAATACACACCTCGTGTGCTAGCACTGGTGGGATCATTAGTCAAGTTACGCATGTGAAATACAGTTCCTCCAAGTTTCCCATAAGGTATCTGTTTACTTTATTACCCATTACAGATAAAAAAAGACTGATAACATAGCAAACATCACAGATTCAAAGTTGCACGTACTTGCTGCCATCTTGATACCCTGGTTGACTGTACGTGCCCCGCCCCAAACCAGGCTCTGCCACTCGTTGTACCGTTATAACACGTTGTACCATGTAGCAAGTACAGCTCCATAGTTCATTAAGGTGGATAAGGTCACTGTTTTTTTGATAAGTGGCAAATGTAAGCATGCTTGAAGGAATGAAGGCAAGAATTTGGTTTTAAATAGCGCCTTTCATAAAAGCAGCATTTCAAAGCTCTTTACAATCCAATAGAGGTGGGAAAGAGATACTTTACTGCCATTTTCAGCACACTGGAAGATTAAAACAGTACAGAGTGAGATTACTGAGGCAAAGGAGATTAAAGTGACTTGCTCAGGGTCACACAGTGAATTAATGTGTGTGTGTGTGAGTCTTGTGATGCGTGCGTGCTAGTGACTGAGTACGTTTGAGTGAGTGGCAGTTTACAGTTCAGACCCAGGTCTCTCAAATTCACAGCTCAGTGTCCTAACCACTACTGTAGGTCAAATTGTCTCAAGCTGCTTTATGCAGTCTGGAAGCTAATTTCAGTGATCCAGAGCTTCAGAGGCAAAGAACATTTCCTGAGTCAAGGTAATTTAAAACAGCAGGTGTCTGAGGAGGAGGAACTGGAGCAGACAACCGATGAAAGGTACGACTGAAGACAAATTGAAGAGTTGCCATGAATACATATAGAAATCCTAACCAATGGGATTTTGGATTCAAAGCAATAGGAGACCTTGCACTGCTGGAGATCTGTGTTCGAGGTCTAGGTCACAAGTGACATGGATTGGGTGGTCTTTAGCACTGTTCCCGATGGTCAGCATGAGCACTGTACAACCCAAAACGATCGTACACAAAATAAGGGAAAACTGGTCATCAGTGTTCATATCTGCCCTGGACCAATCAAGAATGGTGCCTGAGGTACCCGCTTTCCCTGGGGTACTGTGTTCCCCAGGGTAGCAACATGCAGCATGAGCGGAGTGGCAAGGCGGCATTCTGCAGTCTCGACAGCCTGCCCACACTGCACCTGGCCTGGCCTGTAAGTGAACAGAGGAGTTTCAATGTTAGGTGACATCCATCCTTACACCTGCTGCAGGCAACATAATCATCAGGGGAGCAGCAAAGCATTTACAGACTTAAGTGGGAGTGACTGACAAGCGTCACCCAACAGACCCTCCCCCCCACACTTTTTTTCATTTTGGTGAGCCACATCATCCCGTTGGTGGGCTCTCACACCTACTGCGGACACATCACGCAATTTCTACTGTGCAGTACTGACTGCAGCTTGGGTCATGAGCTACACCAGCGTATGCTGTACAATTAGTGTGAGGACAGCAGCTACCGAAACAGGCTCCAGTGTGGTGCTGCATGAATTTCCCACACTACTTTGCACATAAATTAGTTCATCTTTCGCATTTGGCCTCGGGTTCTGGGTTAGGCTCAGTTTTACTCCTCCTGTTTTTTTAATCTTTTTATACTCCCAGCCCTGAAGCCCCACTCAGTGAAAGCGCCTAGGCACATCCGCTTCTCCATCCACCTGGAACCTCGGAGGACCCCATGGAGCCGTGATTTAATCCCCAGTAGATGCGGTGGGGCTGTACACCCGAACTTTCTAGTTTAGTTGGTTCCCCTATCGAGGCCAGGTAGGTGAGAGCAATCATGATTAAATGCAGTACTCCTTCCCCTTGGTGCTCCAGTGCTCCCTTTTTTCTGCCATTTTCTCCCCTGGGTGTGGTGTATGCCCAGACGTCTAGGCGCAATGCGCCGATGTCCACCACATGCCTCGTGCTTGCAGAGCTTGTTGTTCCCCGAGCCTCCGTCTGGGGTCATACAAGCTGCGTCCATGGTCCCGGCCCTCCCCACGGAGAAGACTAGCAGTTGTGGGACGCTCAAGTCTTCTCTCCCTGGCTGGCCCTGCAGCGATCCGGGTTCATTCCTGAACCCAGGTTGCTGGCATCGCAGACGGAAATCCAACTGCTGCCCCGGCAGGCCGGCTACTCCTTCTGTTTTGCAGGGTCCAGTTAGGGCTAATTACTCCTCTGAGACAGTAGGTCAAGGGGATCGGTAGGAATCTGGGCAGACCAGATGGACCCCAAGTCTGTCTGGCAGTATCTACATTAATATGTTTTACTCCCTTGTCTTTTTTTTTTTTTTTTTTTTTTTAATTCAGGGCCCCCACTGCATTATGCCACCACCTTTTTACTTTTTGTATCTTATTATTTATTTTTTGTCACTGGTTTCCCATTGGAAAGTTCAGGGAAAAAAGTATCCCAACATTCCAACCTCTACAACCAAGTGCCCCCCCCCCCGAAGTCCAAACTTCTGGTCTACTGGATGCACACCTTAATTCCTGCAGGCCTAATTACATTACAGCATTCCAGGAAGCCTGGCGGGGAGTGCTTTCACAGCAATTAATGCGATAGGAATGAACAGAGCCCTGCAGGTAAACAAGTCTAGACTGCGCGACGCTCTTAACAAAGCACTCTGACATCTGTATGTGTATGGGCAAAACCCAGCAATTAGATCTGATTCTCTACTTTTGTTTAAAGTTATACAAAAGTTTGCAAGCGTAGAAAATAAATTATAGATTTCCGGAAACCAAATGTCATGGGACAATAAATGTAATCTCCATCGCAGTATCACTATTTTGAATAAAACCATTGCTAGCTGCCAACTGGTGAAGTTCACCTATATTCCTTTATTTTTTATATCAATCACTGTTTTTTCTACTTTTGTAATCTTGTCTGGACCTTTTGCCATTAGCTGGTTCAGCGCATACCCCTGATGGTGCCCGTTGAGGGTGACCAACCCTAGCCCACAGAAGACTTCCCTATAAAGGGTGTTGGCTGATGCTAACGGACTCATCAGCATGCAGGTAACATAATGTCAGGCTGGCCTGATAGTCACGAGGCCAGCATGGCACCTTCTAGGGACAGTGGGTCTAAATGGGAAATTCGGCATCAGACTTTCAGGTCAGGTGCATCTTGGGTGGTCGCCACCGATCATCAAGGTGAGCCCAGAGTGCCCATTGCAGGCGCCTCTGCTGGCTGAAATAAGAGAGGCCTCGCCATCAACTGTCAAGAGAGAGCAGCATACTGTAACTCAACCTTGTGGCAATAGGAGGGTGAAGAAATGGCAGTGATTGTGAGATATTTAAGCAATAAGGCACAATAGGGTGTGGGTTATTGGGGATTTATCCACGCCTTGTGTGGTGTGTCACGAGGCTCAGCCGAGTGACTTAACCACACAAGCAGTGGGTAAATCACCCAATAACACACACACCCTGGAGTGCCTTATTGTGATTATACAATGGACCATATGTAAAATAAATGTAAAATGTGTTTAATTATGTTGTTTATAAATGCCATTCCTCAGCCGTGGGTTATGCAGGAATACCCAGTCATGCGACATGTTTTGACCAATGAGGTTACATGATTTTCACACACCATTGTATAATTATTTATTTGGAATAGTCCCAACTGGGATAACCCCATGGGATGCAGCATCTTCTTTTCATGGGGGACCCAAAGAGGACAGCAGCAGTCAACAGGTTAACGTAGTCCTTCAGGAACAGTTACATGCAGGCTCAAATATACAATCGAAACAACAAAGTTGTAAAAGTACATCCAAACAGTAATTTATCAGCTAGATACTAAATGGGGAGAAACCACCCTCAGATGAAAACCCCAGTGTGACGTCCAGGTCACATGGCCCAGAGACTAGGGGTAACCAGGGTTACCAAGGTTTTAAAGTCAGGGTTAAGAAGCACAAATACATTGATGTTGAAAACATCACCCTGCAAGGTTCAGTCAGTGAATGAATAATTAAATGGTACCCCTCGGGGCAAGCCTGGTCTGAGGAAGACCACCGTAGGCACTAATGTTGCTAAGAATCCTCGTGCTGCCACCTGCAAGCAAGATCAAGATTCATGTGAGTTCCACAGAATCCCAGGCTGCGGCTATCTGGGAGCCAAGCGTGGTGAGAAAGTGAGGCACTCCTGTGTAATAAAGACAGTCCGTTGCCCACCCATCTTCATGACTGGAGCGGTGCAGCTATAGCAATCCTGATCATTAAATCTATGAACAAGGGGACCCAAATGGGAAAAACAATGTGAAGAAAAAAGAATCCTGCACCCCCCTCCCCCGCCACTGATCCAGACCTGACAAGCTGAAGCAACCATCAAACTCTCTGAAGATTACTAAAGAACATTGCCCCCACATACACACCCACAATGGCTTAAGCTAGTGTACTGACCCTGATCAATGTCTGTAACTTGTCAGCATGCTTGACTGATATGCTCACAGTTCTGAAAAACAACCAATAGTTACTGTATAATCAATAGTTCCTGAATTACTAATTGCATGGGATTCCAAATCATAGAATTTATAGTTGCCTGCTCGAATGCCAGTCGATCACCTTAATCCAGGGATTCACTTGTAAAAGATTCCTTTCTGCATAAAGGAAAGGTGATTACTTACCAGAATTCCTGATCTGGTCAGAGAGCAAAGGACAGGAAAAGACAGAAAGGCAAGTGTGGGGATTGTCAGATGAGATGGAGAAGACAGGAGTAGCTAAGACAGAGGTAGCGATGGATCATGGATGGGGAGAGGGAGGACATGTCTAAAATACCTGTCATGCACATTTTGCTGTGCCCCACAACATAAAGCCGCTATGTGCTAGGAGACACTGTGTTCTAGCAATTAGAGCACCAGCTTGACCAGTGGGAGATAAGAAGTTCAAACCCCAGCAAGTCACTTATCCTTCCAGTGCTCCAGTTCGCCCAGCTGTTGAAATGGGTAAAATTAGGACCCCACTGGAAATGAGATGCTGCATCTCAGCTGGGCTATCCCGGTAAATAAACAGTAAAAATAAAATGATAAAACAATGTGAGGAGAGAGTGTTGTGGTGATCAGTCACTGTGGTCAGTCACGTCTCACAATAAGAGAAAGAGATGCAATAACAGTGCACAGAACACATGCCTGGGAACAAGGAGACCAGGTTCAAATCCTACCAGAGCCACTTATTTGCTGTGTGACCCTGGGTAAGGCATATCTCATGTTGCCTCCTTCTCTCCCTGCATTAACAATGAGTAAAAGAAGGAACCCACTGAAAATGAGATGTTGCATTCTCTTTTCAGTGGTACATTTTGGTGGCAATGACTCACTCCAGTGGAAGGCAGCCAAGATGCTGCAGACGTTTTCTGATGCTCTGTAGATGCTCCCAACTGTCAAGCATTTACCCTTGGATATCTGGGCCCAGGTGCTAACTTCCCTCTGTATTCCCCCTCCCCAACACACACTGCATGGTGCAGAGAGCTCCGGAACTGCTGTAACAGCATGGGCCAGACAGGAGCTAAAAAACACAAACAGTAAAACCTGTTTCTGGTGTGGAGGAAACATTCCAAATAATGCAAAGCTTTGCATTACTGGCGTCTGTGTGATTTTTTTTTCACTTCTTTGAAACCTGGCTTTATTGCCATTGCCCTTTTTGGTGAACCTCTGCTTTAGTGATTCTGTGCAGAGGTTCTTTGCCTTTTATTTTAAGTAATTAATAATGACGCAAGGCACTGGGGCTTAAATGGAGGACTAAGGACCCCACCAGAGGCATGTCTCACCATAGCCCAAGGCAACCTCCTCCCTCTATTCAATTACTGTGCCCCAATATATTCACATACATCCTCCATTCTCGTGCAAGATTCAACACTGCTTGCAATAGCATCTGCAAGTTTGCACTTAAGACACTCTCCCACACACCATTGCACCCTGTACCAGTCCTTGACTGGCTCCCCTACAAGCCAGACATGACTATAGCACGCATCATTAATAATGCCATCAGGAAGCGATAACCTGTCCCTTACTCCTTTCTGCTCAAGCACAAAACCGCTTCCCGGTGCCTCCAGCAATCCTGAGTCCTCTTCCTCCCAAACCTAGGGCACAACTGTCCCATTGTACTATGCTGAATGTACATCGTATACATTGCATTTACACTTTATTTGTATTCTTTTTGTATTCTACTGCGTCCCAATGTATTCTTGCACTTTAACTGTATCCTACTGTATTTCAATGCATGCAGTGTAATTCCATATTGTTTATTTCCTTCACCATTTTCACTTAATGTCATTTGTATTGTATGTATTATCTATGTGCCATCTTTATGGCCCGGGTCATGCCTGAAAACGGTCCACTGGATCAGAGCACCTACCCAGTACACAAATAAATAAATAAAATAAATGGGCATTACATGAATGCCATACTATCGCTATTAGCGTACTGCAATCTGCCATACTGACTACCCATTTATGGGAGGTGAGAGTGCCCCATATAAGAAAAAAAAAACAACTAAATGTCAGTTGGGTTTGTTACCCTATTTTTTTTAAATATAAAACTGGGTAGCGTGTTGGTTTGTTTCCCACTACAATCGCTACTGTTAATGCAAGCACAGTGTAGCATAGCACAGCACGTGCATCTATTAACTGCCCCCCTAGTACTACAGGATAGGTTGCATAACAGTATGCTGAACTCCTACTGGGGTCCTTAGTCCTTCACGTATGCTGGCATGGCGGGGGCATATCCCGAGTTACAAAGGGCACAAAATAAAGTGTCATTCAGTTCCAGGTTGGGGAAGGGGTGAATAAACCGATGGCTTATCGGATCGGAAGACTTGATTTCCCATCTCAGTTTTTTTACTGACTGTATTCCCTCTCACTGGGTATTGCACAGCAATATACACAATACACATGTGGAGAATCAGTTTTTGATGGAGTCTGAGTGGGATTATATAGCTCATTCCCGACGACTGGCCTGAGGGCCGCTCCACCTCTCCCCCTACCCAGTCACACCTCTTCAAATTTAAGATGACAGAAGAAACAGACAAAGCCACAGGGAATTATCTACAAATGAAGCCCAGGACATAGCCTGAAATAGGACTTTGTTTGATCTCTGACACCGGTTGCTGGTTCTGATTTCAAAGTTTCCACAGCCTTTGAAAATTCTCTTTTGATTAAAATTTTGGGCATTAATAAAAGGTACTTAAGGATGGGGATAACAGACAGACAATCCCTGTTTCCTCCTGGGGTCAGCCTCTTCCAATCCTAAAAGACAGTGCTCCATGATGAACGTCCATAAACAAGCCCTGGCGTATGAACGAGTCCGGGCTGACCGATTAAAACTGTGAGACCTGGAACCCACCGGGTCTGCTGGCGAGATTACACGGGGCCGGGCTGGAACAATGCCTTGGCTGTCACCTCATACTTCATGCTTACTTGTCCACAAAGGAATTTCTACTCTGCAGGCATAAGGTCATTGTTAACCCCCAAATAGAGGGGCCTGTGGTCTCAGGCTCTCCTCCTGAGCCTGCTGTATTGTCATTACAGCTTGAAGCTGACATGAGATTCTGGACGTTTCAACTGCAACCATCATTTGAACCTTACCTTTCTTTTCCAATTGGTGACTTTCAGATTTGCAGAACTTGTTCACGTCTAGGGGCCTCTTCTCACTGTAACAATGCCACTGTTTCAGCGTCACCTCATTGGCCTAAGTAGGTGTGACCTAAATGAGAGGTCAAATTCTTGTTCTTTTAATTTTTTAGGGTCCCTTGCTGCACCCTGATCCCTTGCTCTAGTCTAAACTGTCTCTTGTTTGTCAGGAATACCCCGATCTTACATCCAAGATCTCCTCTGTCCTTCCTAGTATTTAGAGCACAGGCTTGGGTACCAGGTTCAGCTCCCACCACAGCCAGTTATTCACTGTGTGACCCTGGGCAAGCCACCTAACTTCCTAGTGTGCTTCAGCACTACCAGTTGTAATGTTAGGTGGAAGCTGGACCCCACAGACAATGGGATGCAGCATCTTAATTGGGCTGTCCAGGATAAAGAAAACCGTAAAAAACTAAATAAATAAGAATAAAAGCAGCTTTCCTTGGAAAGAAGACTAAGTCGAGACGGGATTATAGTATTCGAATATTTTAAAGGGACAACGCCCATCAGAACAAGTGCAGCTCTTGGAGAGGAACAAGGTGAAAGGACAAGGTGACACAATCTCACTGAAGGGAAGAACATTTAAGGTAAGCATCCGAAAGAATTACTTCACAGAATGAGCTGTGCACACTTGGACCTGGCTGCCTGAGCATGTGGTATCAGCCGATACTGTAATATCCACCAAGCTCAGACTAGACAAGCTGGACAAAATGAACTGATTGGGTATTCCCACTGAGTTAGGGGGACCAGAAGAACTCAAACCACAGGTCTTCTCTCCCCCCCCACCCCACCACCCCAAATATGTATGTATGTACACATGTTGCTGAGAAGTAGAGATTCACAACACAATAACATGAAACACTAAAAGTGATTTCTTCCGCAGTGTGTTTTCTTATACTACATCACCTACTAGAAACACAGAAAAGTGACAGACAGAAAAAAAGACCGAAGACCTTTAAATGCGGTGTCTTGGACTTGCTAGCGATGCTGTTGAGAACTTTGTCCTCATCCAGGATCAGCTTTTGGACATCTCTGCAACATTTTCAGGGAGGAAAGAAAAAAACAATGGCCAGGTGGCAAATGAAAACACCTAAAATCCACCACTGACCCAAAGAAATGTGTTTAGGTGACCTTATCGACAGATATGGCAAGGGCACAGAGGCGCAGCATGGGGCTGCAAAAATGACCTGAGTGCTAGAGAGGCAGAGCTATGAGAAGGGACTGGAGCAATCAGGGATGCTGACACAGGAAATGAGATGAGTACAGCGAGATATGACAAATTTCTGTGAAGTTTTGATGGGGATTGATAGTAGACACTGGGAAACCATTCATCTAGTGCAGGATAGTAGAATGAGGAAGCACAAATGAAGGCCGTGATGGGGTAGGATAAGTAAGCAATAACCCAGGACAGGGCGTGCATTTCTAAGAATTAATGCATGCCCTGGGTGAACTGGAAGATAGGAGGCCAATAGTCAATCACCTTTCAGTGCACCCAGGAACTGCATTAATTCTTAAAATGCATGTCTTAAACCTGACCCAGTGGCACTGGAGGTTGAGGCGCTGGTTGCTACACCTCGCGCCATGCCGGCGACCTGGGTTTGGGAACAAGCCCGGGCCACCAGGGGTCGGCAGGGAGAGAGAGGATCGAGTGTCTGGAGGACTGCTCTCCTCTCTCTGGGGGAGAGTGCCATGTCATCCCGCCCGCTGATCACCTTCTGGTGCTGGCTGGAGGGTGATACGGGTTGGGAGGCACGCTCCGATGTAGTCACGTCAGTAGAGAACAGGAGAAAAGAGAAAAAGGAGCCCGTTGGGGCTCCATGACGGTCCGCTGCACCCGAAGGCCAACTCCGACTTTTGGATTGGGTCTCCGGGGAGGCGCCACCTCCTGGCCCCACCACATGGGGCAAGCCGTGAGGAAATCACTAGCATTGGCGAGTGTGGGAGCAGCAGAACCCGAGAGAGTGGGTCCTCCCTTGGAGGCGAAGCCCCTGCCAGGGCTTGGGGAAGAAAAAAAAACTTGAATGGAAAAAAAAAAAAAAAAAAAAAAAATGCATGTCTTGAATTGGGTTTTTGCACTTAGAAAATAGAAACTTTTTTTTTTTTTAATGGAAAAACGTTTTATTTTTGTGTAGTTAAACTGCAGCTAGGTAGATTATGTTAGGTTGGTGACAAACCATGTATTTATTGGGAATAAATGAATAGTCAGGATATGTGTCTTGACCAATGAAGTTGCTAGGATTCCAGAGAATTTTAAAGTTCATTTTATAAAATGTGAACGTACAACAGCACATCCTACACTATTCTGCTTCTTCTCATATCAGGTCTACCTGTCTACATTAATGCACACCTCCAGGGAGCAAGGCATGAGGCCAAAGGCCGAGTGCCCTTATGAACCTGGAATCTGCAGCTAAATCTTTCAATGTGCAACCTGGAGAGGCTTACTGCACTTATAAAATGGCTTGTAACTTTTTATATTATACATAAAGTTTATTTATTTAGTTTTGATAACCGGTAAGTGCACTAGACATTAGATACGCTATTTTCAGGCACAATCCGGGAGAATATAAGTCATAGAAACAATAGTGACACATGGTACAGGAAACATTAAAAAGAAACAATGTGAAAAGTAAACTAGTTACAAAGGTAGTTGAATGAGTAAATGCAAAGTAACAAGGAGAAATCATATGTAATAATGAAACATAGTGCAATATTGTAAATAGTACAAAGTAGAGGTGAAATATTTTCAATTGTAACATGGCTCAAAACTAAGCACTGAAATAAGTTAAACTCACTGGAGGAACAGCAACATGTGACCACGAGCAACCATGGATTAATTCTCCTTATTAGTCCATGGTTGCTATCAGTTCAGGCTGCAGAAAGTATTAGACCACACTTGGCATTGGGACCGTGGTCGGGGCGTACTGAAGAAGTGCTTACTCATCTGTGTGTTTTGTTCCTTCCCACCCAGCCACCCTGGGGACCGTGGCGGTCACTGTAGCGGATATGACCGTCATTGTCCTGCGATTGTCCCAAAGGGAACAGGGAAATAGAGACAGAGACACGCTCAAACATTAATGCAGCTCACAGCACTCATCTGCATATTCGATACGCTGTGTGTGTATTCTCAGTTGCAATCCACTAGCAGTGTCCTTTGAGAGCAGTAATGGATATGCAAATGATGTTTTCACGCTTGTATCTTTGTGGCGCAATGCCAATGTACAGATTGGGTTGTGTGGTCAGACAGCATGCAAGTTAAGCAGAACAGACACAGGAAGTGCTACTCAGTGTGTGTCTGTTTACCTCAAGTGGTGCGGTGTGTGTCTGCCGTGTATTAGTAAAGGAAATTATCTGAAGTGGTGGTAGACAGTTTTAGAATACATGGCACTGTGTATAAGTCAGTATGCAAATGTGCAGACATACCCACAGTGCAATAGCAAAAACAAATGTAGTGTTAGAGCGAGCTCAGACGGACGACAAATACACATAGAAACCAAAAGAACCTACACTGTGTACTATGTATAGCTGTGCTCTACCTTTTTACCAGATTTTATATTTTGAAAATACAACATTAGTATATTAATATATGTCAAATGCTGAACGTGCACTCACACGTTTTCAAGTGTGTACAACGTTAGACAGATATTAGCAAGACATAGAAAACATTTTTTCACTGCAGTTTCTTGCTTGTATTATTTTTATTTACTTATAGTAAACAATATTAAAGTACTATATCGCTTGCCATGTTACAAGCACATTAAAACACTCCAGACCATGGTTCTACTGTGGAATTAATCCATGGTTGGGTGGCTGGTTGCACCCCAACCCCCCAAACTCATGGATTAATTCCACAGTAGAACCATGGTCTATCGTGGTTTAATGCTTACATACAAAACGGTATGAAAATGGATACAGTATAACAGGAAGAAAACCAGTACAAGAACAGCAAACCCAGAGGTTAAAAAAAAACAAAATGGCTAAGACAGACAGGCAGCAGTATACATAAGTGCACCAGGTTAGGCAGTAGGGACCACTAGTAGTCAGGTAGCATAGGTAGGGTGATCAAGGCAGAAGGAAGCAGGTACCGAGGTCAGAGACTAAGAGGTAGTGGTGTAGCTCCTTTTAAAGCAGGCATGGGAAGGGAGAGTCGGATGGACACAAGAAGGGGTCCCAAAAATTCAGGGCAAAGTAGAAGAAAGCCTGGGATTCCATGGTTGTCTTCTGTCCAAGGAACAGACAGGGACTGATCTCCAGAGAGAAGAGGGTATAGGCTGGGAGGAGTCAACAATAAGCCTAGGGAGGAGGAACCCCAGTTCTAATAATTTTATCAGCTAGGGTGCCAAGGACATAGGAGCAGCTAGCCTCAGGGATAACCAGTTTAAACCACTGTAAAGTTGACAGTGGTGGGTAAGTTGATGTGATGCCAGAGCAAAATTACAAATATTATTGTGGAGGGGTCCCATTATGGCGATTAACTTTGGCTGTACTTATGAAAGTGACAGAGCACGCAGGTGAGGGTAGGAAGGGAGGACACCCTATGCAGGGGCAATTTGACAGAGGGTGAAAGGCACAACTAGTTTTAAAGACCAGCCAAGCTTGTAGTTTACAGCTCTACAGGTGTTTGAGTTGTGTTGGGCAAAGTCCAGAGAGGAGTCGAGTGTAATTCCAAGGTATTTAAAGGTAGTTACATTTTCAAGATGAGACCCATCACCGCTGGAGCTAGACAGTAGCCCAGCGCGCTTTCTTAATCTGG
This sequence comes from Neoceratodus forsteri, assembly GCA_016271365.2. NCBI lineage: Eukaryota > Metazoa > Chordata > Ceratodontiformes > Ceratodontidae > Neoceratodus > Neoceratodus forsteri. The sequence continues at coordinate 524,044,434 of JADMNL010000023.1, forward strand.
CGGCAGAGCCAAACAGCATACAGTAGGTTTTGCTGTAGTTTTAAAATGTTTTAATAGGATTTGTTTTTACATTAAAGAGCTGCTGATGCCTCACATAAAACTTTGAAAAACATAATGTTCAAGCACAGTTCAGCTTGCATTCCATATATATTCTGTAGCTTTCTTCTCCTCATTATTTATTACTGAGAAATGTTGCATGAATACATGATCTTTATCCTTCAGAGCTGATCTGCCTCTACAGCTGACTCCCTACTACAAGTCATAATCTTCTGTTGTGACATCACAATCTGTTGCCATGGGAGTAATTATGATGTCACAAGCACTGCATTATGACCTCGGGTAGGGAGAAAGCAACAGGAATAGATGATGAACTCTTCAGGTGCAAAGATCCTGTTTTCATGCAGATTTCCTCAGTGATAAATCACGGGGAGGAGAAACACAAAAGTAATATGAAATACAAGCTAAATTGTGTTTAAATATTATGTTTTGTTAAAATTCTCCTGAACACGTCAGTTGCCCTTTAAATAATTTGTAAACACATTCTGAATGGGAGAATTATATACATGCAATAGTCCCTGATTTTGTATGTAATAAGGATTTTTTGTCCAGGTAATGAGATCCGGCACCTGAGCATGCATCATTTGCTTTTTAATGCACAGTTAGGTGATGTCTCTCAGCCAATAATGTGTCAGGATTTTTCCTAACCATTTTATAGCTAAGTAGTAACCAGGACAGGGTGTGGGTTCTGCAGGAATAACTCACACCCCAGTTGGTTATGAAGAATGAGGCAAAGCAAAGGAATTTTATTTATGAAGGTGTAGCCGATTCCAGAACAACCCACAAATACTGGAGCATGTTAATTGCGTTATAAAATAGGTATTTAAACTAAAACAAAATGTAAAAAGGGGATAAAAAAAGCACTACGGTTTTAAAACTGAAACAGTAGCAGAGATCTGTAAGTACTTTAATTTAAATTTATTCTGGATTTGAGGCTTTGGAGTGTAAATGATTTCAGGATATCCTGATTTGGAGTTTAGGATATCCTAAAATCTGATGTAATATCTGTCGTTTTTTGGATTCAGGGTACTGAGGACCCCCACGATGTCGCTGAAATGTGCTTTTTGGCTCAGTGGGCCTTTCCTGGTAAAACTCTCAATAAATAAAAAATGATAAAATCTTGATAATGATCAGATATCCTAACAATCCATTTAAAAAAGGATATCCAAGCAACCCTTGCACCAATCCATACAATGATGTAAACTGTTCACATATGTCGGCACTTCAACAATTAAACGATTATGTACATGGACTCCTAGGCCACAAATGAGGCCAATACTGCTCTCTGGGAATGCCAGCAGGGGGTCACACGAATGCCACTTGGCCCGTGTCCTCCTGCCCCAAGAGCCGAGTGCCTCACCTCTGGGGCGCCCCCTTGCCGTAGTCAGCCCTAGTGTGGAAACCCAGGAGGCAGAGCGCTAAACTGCCCTCGTGTCACTGGACCAAGCACAGATTCCTTGTTCTGTTCTTAGCACCGTGTGTGTACAGACACATTTTCAAGACAAGTAGCTTTCGACGTGGAGCATTCTCCATTATAAAGTTGTCCGTTCTGATGATCGCTGTGGTGTTTGAATCAGCGGAGCTGCAGTGCACAGAAATCAATACCAAGTGTAGCAGATAATAATACCCTTTGGTTTTAATGGAGCTGTTGAATGGTATTTTTAATGGGCTAAAACAGTATGCTGTTTTCTTCCCCCAGCTGTATTTGGTGCCTGCCAGTCAGATGCATACCTATCAACTGTCCATGATTTTCAGGAATGTCCCTGATTTTGCCTCAGAAATTGCCCCGTCTCTCCTAAATTTGGCATTTCTGTTAGTAAATAGTGAGAGTTTTAATTATAAAATGTCTGCCTTTAGTATCACAGGTTGTTTCTCATTACAAAAGGCTATTTAAACTAAGTATATTGTACACAGCTTTTGAGCTAGTATTACTATTTTTAAGATGCATCACTGATTTTGCTCAGTTCACCATGACGGTGCACCCCGCCCCAAATAAACATGACAACCTCCAGTGGAAGCAGCTATGAAAGGGCACAAAGTTGTGGGCCGCTCAACAGGGCATCAGTGTGGGACAGTCTAAAATCCAGATCGCCTTTATCAGTCACGCCCTGTTGCAGCACCCACATTACGGCGCCTTAACAACAGTATACAATTTTGGTCATTTGCCCTGATTATTTCAACCCTTGTCCCTGATTTCTGAAGCAGGAGGTTGACAACTATGATCATATGGCTTGAGGTACAAAACACCTGGCCCTTCAGGTCAAGATCACGGCACAACAAAAACAGGTTGCTACTGTAACAGTAGTTCTAGGAGTGGTACATGTTGATTCACACTTGTTGGCAGAGCCCCTTTCCCTTTAGATCAGCGGAAAGTCTTACAAGCTGGCTCCTCCCCCGCCCACCCAGGTGGTATAACCCTCGGCTCGCCCCATGACACCAGATCTTATCCGCTGGAAGCCAGGTTTGTGCATCAGCAGCCAGGGAGGTCGGGGTGGGGATGAACATATACCACCCTAGAACTACTGTTACAGGTGAGTAACCTGTTTTCTGGGATCGTGGATATGTTGTTCATCCACACTTATTGGCAGACTTCTAGCAGTTCTCCAGGAGGAGGGGCAAGCTGCACACCCCTACTTGAGAAAAAGATTGGAGAACTGAGGCCCCAAAACCAGCATCCCGGCGTGACTCAAGGTCGATGTGGTAGCGGGTAATGAAGGTGTTTGCTGTCTTCCAGGTAGCAGCCCGACAGATTTCCTGGATAGGGATGTCCCTGGAAGCAGCCACCGATGCAGCGGTATGGCGTGTAGAGTAAGCTATTATCCTTTTGGAGGCTCCTCCTTGCCCACCAACTTTAGCACAGACTAATGCAAGATGTAATCCATCGAGCAATAGTCCGCTTTGCTGCATGTCTGCCAGAAGCGGCTTCAGCATAGGTGACAAACAGCTGGCAAACCTCTCCCCGAATCTCTGCCGTCCTCTCCTTATAATAAGAGAGAGCTCGTCTCAGGTCCAAAGTATGGAACCTGTATTCGGCCTCCGAGGTGTTACTGGGGTAGTACAATGGCAGAGTCAACACCTGATTAAAGTGAAACAACTCACACTTGTGCATTGGTTCGAATGGCTTGCCCATGAGCTTTGCCAGCACCTGCAGTAGATCCCACAGAGGCGGAGGTTCACGCACTGGAGGGGATATGTGATCCAGGCCTTTGAAAAAGTGCCCAACCACTGTCGTCTCTGCTGTCGGCTGACCGACCCATGCCCGTTAAGCTGAAATGGCTGCCAGGTGCACCCTAAGGGTTAATGACTGAAGAAGACCCCCTTTGGACAGAGACCAAAGGTAGTTGAGAATGTTAGCCACTGGACAGGACAGAGAGAGGGTCCAGGCCCTTGCTCAGACACCAAATGAAAAACCTGGTTGACTCCTTCCTGGATGCTTCCAGTACTGTGAGGGCATCCTCGGAGAGATCCAAAGCCTGGAACTCTAGCACTCAGGTACCAGGCTGTCAGGTGCAGGAATTGAAGGTCCAGATGGAATACCTTCCCTGATTGAGTAAGATCAGGTCCAGGCATGCTGGAAGCCGCTCTGGGGCCTGCTGCTGAGGCTAAGGAGATCTGGTTACCAGAACTGGCGTGGCCAGTCTGGGCTACCAGAATCACCAGTGCCTTGTCCATCCTCACCTTGAGGAGCACCATGTGGATCAAGGGAAATGGAGGGAAGGCGAGAAAAGGCCTGGGGTCCATGGCCTCGAGAAGGCATCCCCTGCAGCGAGCCCTGCTGAGGCAGACATGAAACACAGCCTCAGCTTGGTGTTTTCCAGAGACAAACAGGTCCACAGCAGTTTGCCCCAGTAGGAGAAAAGACTGTACACTACCTCTGGATGGAGAAGACCACTCATGGGATGTCTCGTCTACATGGCTGAGAGCACCACCAATTGGTTTGAGGCTCCTGCCAGGGGATGGCTAGGATATCCATCTCCAGACGGGTTCACGAGTGTCCAGATGCGAGCACTTCCCTGCATAGCAGACGGAATGTGTGCTGCCCTGTTTGTTGAGGTAGTACATGGTCATGGTATTGTCCATCTGGACTTGAACCACGTGACCCCGGAGCTGAGGAGTGAAAGCTGACAGTGCCAGTCTGACTGCTCTGAGCTCCAACAGGTTGATGTGATAATGGGATTCCTCGGGGTCCAGAACCTGTGGGTTCTGTTGTCCCCATGTGGGCTCCCCCAGCTCATGAGAGAGGCACTGATCATAAGGATGGCCATCGACTCCCTTCCTGCAACTGGTCTGGGATGGTCCACCATTGGAGATTGTCCCACATCTTCTGGGTCACAGTGATCAGCTGGCATGGCCGGGAGCAGGGGTAGCCCTACTCTGTCACTGGGCAGGCTTGGAGGCAGAGGTCCAGGGCCTGAACCCCGGCCTCCCATACAGGCCTGGGAGGGTCGGGCTTGGGCTGGGTGTGCAAACTTGAGCCTGCAGCTGCTGCTGACCCCTTGAAAGGAGGACTGCTGGGCCGCAGGAAAGAGTGCCGAAAAGGCTTCTTCTTCTGCTGCTTCTTGGGACCAGAAGAACCCTTAGCAAAGTGGAGTCCAAGGTGGCACTGGACTGCTCAATACGCTGAAGGTGACCAGCCACACCTGGGCTGAAGAGATTGGTGCCCAGGAAGGCACATCATCTAGTCTGTGCTGAGTATCCACTGGAAAGGAGGAGAGCCTCAGCCAAGCCCTGCGTGAGAGGCAACTCGGCTGCCAACAAATGGGCATGAGTCCCCAGTGTCCAGAGCCGCATGGAACTACTGTTTGATAACAGCACAGCCTTGGTCCCGGACCTGCAAGTCCGCAGGGAGATGTGGGAGGACTTCGTCCAAGGACCCCAGAGGGGCATGGGAGAAGTGTGCCATGATGATAGCCGAATTTGCCTGATAGAGGCCTAAAGATGAGGCCGCACAGACCTTCCGGACAGAGTGATCCAAATATCTGGATTCCTTCTCAGGAGGTCTGTCGGTATCGGTAGAACTACCAGTACACCTGAACACAGAGGCGGTCACAAGGTTCTTGGCTGAAGGGTGCTCTATGTAGACCGCAAAGGACCCATGGGCACCGCATACTTGCAGGCCATATGGGCAGAGGGTGCTGGACAGGAGGCAGAGTACTGCCAAAGTTTTAAGGCCGGACCAACAATGCCCTCGGCCACAGAAAACTTCTGTCGGGTATCTCCTCTCTTGAGGATGTCAGTGAGAGGGTACTCTGCCTTTTCTGGATAGGTTCCAAGGGCATCCCTGTGGACTCAGAGGTGAGGCAAAGAATGCCCTGAAAGGATGAAAGACCTTCCTCTATCTCTATCCCACCAGCCAATTCATCATACCCTGGATGAGAATGAGAGCAGTTTCATCCGAATCTGAGGTATCCGGATACAGCAAGTCGACCACCCACATCTCCCTCGACTCACGGGGGCAGTCAGGAGTGACAGTGGCCGAGAGACACCGGGGAGCCGGTGTCGGTCTAGCTTCCTTAGAAGGAGCCCCTCCCACAGGCTGCTTGGACAGTGGTTCCACCAAAATCAGTGGAGAGACCGGTTTAGGCTGAACCAGAGGTTTCGCTGGCTCCACAGGTGGAGGAACCGACTTAATTGGCTCCAGAGGAGTCGGCTGCGGCCTTGGAGGCGAAAGTTAAGTAATGGCCAGGGTAGAAGCTGGGGTAGGCTTGTGCCCGGACAAAATCAGCTGTTGCCACATGAGGGTCCCTCGTGGCGCCAGTGGAGCTTCTGCCCGAGCCTTTCCTCATCGAGGAGGATGAGGGCGATCACGAAAGCGTCGCCTCTTTATCTGGCGCTTATGGCCCTTCCTTGGCCTTTCGGTCGGGGGTCCGAGACCTCAATCAAGATCAGGCGGGCAGACTCAGTCACTCGGGAGACACCAGTGGGACTGGTGACTTCCAGAATCAGGGACCACTTCCTCAGTGGGATTCCCAGCAGGCTGGGTCTCCTCGTCGGGAAAGCAAGGACTGGAGTCCAAGAGGCAGTCATTGACGGAGTCAGCGACAAGGGGTCGATCGGGTCGATAATTATCTCAATGTTGTCGACCAACACTTCGGTCGACTGGCCAGACAGCAAGGCCGAGAAGCCAGTGGCTGAAGAGGCGATTTCGACAGAGGTTGAAATGGCCAGTTCCTGACACTGAGATCTCTCCCAATCCCAAGAGCGTCTCTGTCAAGATGAAGATGGTCCGGGTCCTTCTCCCGCTTATGGGACCGAGAGGAGTGCATGCCCGCAGGACTCTCACCCTTAGTTGGGAGAGAGTGGCACAACTCTTGGAAGGAACCCAAGAAGGTGAAGCCCAAGTTGAGCGGAATGAAGAAGTTCGAGAGGAAGAATCATGGCACAACCGCTTCCTCCTCAAAAGGCTTGCATGCACTCAATTGCTCGGCGGATCCTGCGGCTCGGAAACCGCCACTGAGCCTCCTGGGATTTCACTGGCGGGTTCTGTTTTCAGTGTGTCAGTGTGGCCCAGTTTGTACATCCGCCTCTGGACCAGAAGGTCGTGGGTTCTCGTCCCACCGGGATTGGACTTGCACCTAAAATCGCTGGCATCAGAGTGCAGTATTGGGGGTGCTGTACTGCTGGGTGTGCCGTCCCTCGGATGAGGCGTTAAACCGAGGTCCCTTCTGCCCATCCTGGTGTTGTCCTGGTGGGTGTCCAAGTGGAAGTAAAGAACCCAGGGCACTCTTCGCAAAAGGCAGGGAACATTCCCGGTGTCCTGGCCAACATCGCCTTCCATAAACTGGTTCATGCAATTATCCAGGCTGTGTGGGTGATGATGTGCGATATGGCAGCCACCACACATTCAATCACTTCACTACCAGTCTAGCATAGCTTGTGAAGCACTTTGGGATACTGTGTATGAAAAGCACTATATAAATGCTGATTATTCTTCTTCTTCTTAAGGCGTGCGAGACTGTCGTCGAGGACGTTAGGTTGGAAAGTGAGGCAAAACTCACACGTTGTAGTGTCATGGCCGACACCCAAACAAACGCACGCAGCATGCGGGTCGGTGTGTGACATCTTCTGGCTGCATGAACACTGGCAAAATCGGAAGACTCGTCTTCCATGATTGAGAAAAATCCGCGATGTAGCGAACAAGGCGAATTTTGAATAACCGAGGTTTTGAAGCCAGGGCCGCCAAAATGCGAAAATTGAAGGAGGCAACCTGAATCTTCCAGCGGAAAGGAAGATCTGGCGTCATGGGGCGGAGACGAGGGTTATACCACTCGGGTGGGTGGGAGGATCCAGCTTGAAGACTTTCTGGCTGATTTAAAGGGAGAGGGACTCTGCCAATAAGTGTGGATGAACGATCCACGATCCTGGAAAGTGACTTTCAGACCACCTTTTTGGTGTCCTGGTACTAGAGGTGTGCCATACTTCAGTGATGACAGACCCAAATACAGTCAAATTGGGTTGGTGGGGCCTGTGAGCCAGTTATCTTGTCTGTGAACGTCTAAGCAGTTCTGCAAATGCTTTCAAATCCAGGCATCAAAATGCTAGCCAGTAAGGCACCTAACTGGTCCACAGGGGTTGAACCTGGAGAAGGGAGGGAGTGATATAGGTGTCGGAACAGGTGGGGCCAATAAGGTCATGGCCCTACCACTTTCATAAGTGGTAGGTCCTGGCCCCATCAGTATTTGCAGTTATGTTAATTTATTACTGTGGAGGGCTGTGCCTTTAAAATGCAGTGTGCACTGTAAACAGTGTTACTTACTAATCACTCTCTTTGTGGCTTGGAAGGTGTCAGCAGAATTTTGGAAAGTTAAGGCTTGAATAGTGTTGATCAGCGGTGGGCTGGGGTCATGGCCTGCTGAGTAAGGCATAGTGGTCAAATGTTTAAAATGAAAATGAAGGCCTGACTTTTGGGTGGGGGGATCAAGGCACTGGCAGATGTTGTTCAGGTTAGGGGGAGCTACTCCCAAATTATAAATCTTACCAACAGAAAAATAAGGGTATGGGTGGACTCACTCAACCGGGAGGGGAGATTTACCCTTATCCTTGGCTCTACCACTTTGAGACTCTTCCACTACCTATGGGGGAGAGGGACGGACAGACAGACAGAGAGATACTGTGACAGAGAGAGGCACATAGATAGACCAAGAGTGAGAGGGGAGACAGAGAGGAGTGAGAGACTCAGAGAGAGTGAGAGGGACAGAGTATGTGTGAGAGAGAGAGAGAGAGAGGACGCGAGCGAGAGGAGAGAAAGATCACATAAATCTTAAAACTGCCAGCTATGCCTTGTATGTCTCCCAGTGCCTTTAGCAATGCAGTGAAACACGAATCAGCACATAGATGCAATTGTTTAAAATTAATGCTTTGTCCTGTGGCTAGATTGTCCTAAGTGAATGGTAAATGTTATGCGTATTTCATGTACTAAAGTAATTTGTTTCTTACGTTTAGTACCTACTCACTTGTAAAGAGAGAGAGTGAAAGAGACAGATCACTGAGTTGACAGGGGGAGAGAGAGACTGAAAAAGAGAGGAAGAGAGACTTAAAGCTGGCTGCAAAGCATCTAACAAAACGCCAAAATAGCAAACATTGTGAGGCAACATGCTGCCTTTAACAGTATTCTGTTTGTGTGCTCCACAATATTAGATTTGATTGTTGTATGAATTAGGTACCATGCGACATGCAGTTATTCCACGGTTATGTGGATCAGTCTCATGTAATAGCTTTGGCAGCACTGGTATTACAGGCATGCCAGTAAAGCACCACTCAGAGAGAGAGAGAGAGAGAGAGAGAGAGAGAGAGAGAGAGAGTGCATGTAAGAGAGGGAGAGAGATAAATAAAGAGACAGTAAGAGAGAGGGAGAGAGAGAGAGAGGGTGGGAGCTGGAAGACAGTATTGTACCAGATGAATAGAACAAGACAACACTGATTGTTTCTCTTTCATTTTGTTTTTACAATTTATTTACCCATGATACTCCAGCTGAGATGTGTTGTAAATGGTCTTCTGTGACTGTGGCTTCATTATAGCTCGGGAGGGTGGAAGCACAGGAGATCAAGTGACTAGCTCAAGGTCCATGAGGGAGCCAGTGCTGTGGGGGTTCAAGCCTGGGATCTCTCCTGTTGCACAGTTCATGTTGTAAACATTACTAATATCGTTCCACAGTGAGACCATGTTGCCATTCAAGTGGATGGACTGCAAAAAAAAATAACGACGACGAAAAAAAACAGCACCTGTGCATAACGAATGAGAAAGAAGACAAGAGCCGATACGTGATAGCAGATGTGTAGTTATGGAATACTGCACCTCAGAAACACAGCTGTATAATACCGCACCTCAGCGCAATCCCCCTGGAGTAATATTCCAGCTCCTTCCCCGCTGCCATACCCTGTCTCAAAACAAAAAGGCTGTGTATACTGCACCTCATCACACTCAAGTAATATTCCAGCTTATACCACAACTGTGTCATAGTCCATCTCAGACACACAGCTGTATAATACTGCACCTCATCACACCCTTAGGGAATATTCCAGCTCATCCCCCAGCTGTCATATTCTATCCAAAACACACAGATGTATAAAACTGCACCTCATCACACCCTTGCATAATATTCCAGCTCATCACATAACTGTAATATTCCTTTTCAGACATGCAGTTGTATAATACTGCACCTAATCACACTTCTGAGTAATAATCCAGCTCATCTCTCAACTCTGTAATATTCTAGCCGACCCCTTCTCATATTTCTCGCTCTCCCCTTAGTCCTGTATCTCTGCTCCCTCATGCACACGCAGGGTTCGAGTCTGCTGATTCAATTAGCTTTTCTGCAGTATTTAAGCTATGTGTTCCCAGGTCCCACAGTCACAGGCATCAGCCTCCAATCCTCTCCTATAAAGCTGCCTTCAAAGTTAATTAGTTTGAAACATCAGCCCTTTCGTGAACTTGATCCTTTGACCCCATACTTGGAAAAACCTGTTGACTGCACCACCTTGAGATGTGTTCTTGGGGCACAGGGGCAAGACTGCCTTTAGGCTCAAGTTCCGCTCCTTCCTGTCCCCTGTCTCTGCTGGAAGGTCCCTGGCCAATCAAGCCCCGGCCTAGGCCACAGAGCTCATGACGAGATTCCCTTGTCTGCCTGGGCTCTGACTGACAGCTGCCATCCTGAATCCCCATAACCCGCAGCGACAGAAGGAAATCTGACTGTAGCTAGAGAAGGAATGAGACAGCAAGCGAGAGAATATGAAACGTACAGCGGGCCTATACCTGCCGTGTTGAGGGACATTTCCTGTCTACTTACTTTCCTCATTAACCATCACATGTGCAAATTTCAAGCACCTAGCTTTCTACATTTTTAACTTGATCAGGAAATTATGGCTGGCATTAATGCTGAAGGGCAGAACTTTTAGGTCGAGTCAGAAGCTGCAGATTAAAGAAGTGCGAGAATCATTACTAGAACAAAATTAAAAAAGATTTCATTCCATTTTAGTTTGTATTTACCCCCGATAGCCAAATGAGATTTAACATCTTGTATTCAGTGTGTGTGTGTGTGTGTGTGTGTGGGGGGGGCTGCAAGACTTACTGAGGAAAAGTTAAGACAGCACCGGTGGTAACTCTCTCATGCCTTCACATAGTATTACGGAATCTTTAACTTTCAACTGGACAGTCACTGAGAATGGGTAGAAAAGACACTAATTTAACGTCTCATCCAAAGAATGACACCTCAGTGGGTATAAAGGGCGCTATTTAACACCAAATACCCTTCTCCCGAGGCTTTGTACTCATTCAGCATATACTAGGTTTAATGGGTTCTAATCCACAGTACGGACCTGGCTCCAAGCCTGCTCTTACCCTAAGAATGAGCCAATGCTGAATTTGTATTCAGTAACTGTACTTTAAATCAACACTTTTACCTTCGATTTAGTCCAGTCAAAGTTTTGGGTCACCTTAGATTGCTTCAAAATTTGGCCAAAAATTTTTACAAATCTAATGCTTCAGGAGGTCAAGAAAAGTACTGTGGCCTTTGCCACCCCAGTCAATTCCCCCCTTCAGATGTTTTCTTTAATAAAAAAAAAAAAAAAATATTTCCAACTCCTGGCACTGTGCCATGTGCTGAATGAGTATTTTTAATTTTTAAAAACTGACTGGAGAAAATTGGGGGAGGGTGGAAGAGGGTGAGACTGACTGGAACAAACGAGGGGTGGTGGAGGGATGCCTCTTACCCCTATTTGTAGGCTGCTAGACCCCAACACCAAGGACAGACAGGGGGTCCAAATTGAAGCTGAACTGGAAGGTGTTAAATTTAACATTTACTTGTCCATATTTCATACCACCTCAACCCCCTTCTCACTTCCCACCCAAACTTTCTTACCAGTTAAAAGATACATTCACTGTGAGCACCAGAGGCCCGTTACCTCCAGCAGTAATGGTCTACCTCACACTATTCTGAAACACAACTCCATCCTGCTTCTCACAGCATTTACATCCTGAATCGCGGGCAGTAAGTTTAATAACCCCCCGGACGGTCGTCCCTGGTGGTCAGTGGACGAAATGCCCGATCGCAGCGGCGTCGTTTATAAACCCCGAACATAGCCCTGGTGGCTAGCGTCCCCCACCCGCCAAGCCCCACCACGCTCCACCCCGGCGGCGGCAGCATCCCACCCGCCTGCCGCCCCACCGCCTGCAGACCCCGACTGCCAGTAGACTCATGTACTTATACAGTACATGACAGTCCAGATTTGTGAATTCAATGCGGTATAACTACGCCGTAGCTCTGCTCTGCACCAATGGGCGCAGCCCGACGGGAAAACTGGCTGACGCTGAACAGTGAGATACGCACCGCCCGGCTGCGGCGGTGATAACCGTAGTGAAAAGATAGTTAACCACCAGGGCTATGTTGAGGGTGACAAACGTACTGTCATGATGATATTGTTCACTGAACACCAGAGATGACCGAGGGTGTATCTTACTGCCGATCAAGCATTCGGTCCACTGGACCACCAGGGATACGCTGAGGACATTGCTGCCCGCGATCGGGCTGGTTGGGGAGAGTACACTATGCCCGCGTCGGGCCAGTAGGGGTGGTGGTAGGATTTACAGTCGGCTGCCCGCGATCGGCTGCGGGGAGGGCCAGCCACAGGTGGCAGCTGCTGTGTTGTGCCCTGCAGTGCAGCAGCTCACCTGTGGGTGACCCTCGACTTAAGCCTTTTTTTGGCTCAAAGTTGTGCAGGCGCAGGGGGGGGTTGCGCGAGCACTCTGCACAGCCCGGTTGAATATCGGGCGTGCAGTTTATGCATGGTACCTCCCCACCAGTTCAGCATGCATTCATTTGCATTGCACTGTTGCTCAGCCTGTTTTCAGTGGCGCAACTGCCTCCTGCTGAATATCGCAGAATGGAGCAAGTTCGGACTTAACGCGGGTGCAACTATTGCGCATGGCGCCAACCCTTTTGAATATCCGGCCGGGGTATACAAGGGCAGAGCAACAGGGTGATGTGTACAACTAGGAGACAGTGCCAAAGAGGATTTTGAGGTACAAATTGTATTTTCCAGTTACACCCTTACCAACAAGTACCTAAATTCTGCTTTAAGGCCATTTCAATCAAAGACACCTCAAAATACATCAGTAGGGTTCTTGGTAAGACTAGATATGGGAGTGATTCAATTGATATGAAATTTCTTGCCCTGGAGGTAAAGGAACTTTCACACCCCATCGCTAGCATTTTTAACTCTTCCCTGTGCTACTCACAGTTTCCCCGAGAAGTGAAAATCCGCACTGTTTACATTAGTTCTCAACAGCGGTGACCGCGCTAGCCTTGCCAGTTACAAATCCATTTCTGTTCTCCCCCCTTGTCCAAGGCCCTTGAAAGAACAACCTCTGACCTATTTGTCACATACCTTGAAAAATACAGTGTCCAGTGTGTACAGCAGCATGGCTTCTAGAAGCTACACAGCATCACCATGGTGTTACTGGAATACACCAACTACATTCATGAGGCCCTTGACAATGGTGACCTCGTTGGAGCTATATATATTACTCTTACAAAGGCCTTCGACCTGGTCAATCATAAACTCCTACTTAAACTCCTTGGCCTGGGTCTGTCATACAACACAGTTGACTGGTTTCACAGCTATTTTCATCAACTGCTCCCAGCACGTGAAGAATGATAAATCTTTATCTGGTACTCTGGGAGTATATATTGATGTCCCCAGGGCTCCATCTTGGGCCCACTCCTATTTGGCCTCTTCATAAATTAACTGCCTGATGCCATGTTGTCAGACAGCCAGTGTACTCCTCTATGCTGATGACATAGTCATCTAGTCCAAAACCCTGATCTTAACAGCCTCACCATCCGCTCTCAAAGTAACTTCAGGTCACCAGAAAGCTGTTTATCCAATAACAAACTGGTCCTGAATTCCAAAACACAAAGACCATGCTCTTCTCTAGTCTCTCACAGAAGAGGAAAGTTCCACCCTTTGTCATTCAAAATAGCCAGGACAAAACCTGAACAGTTGGAGACCTTTAAATACCTTGGAGTAACTCTGGATGACACCTTATCTTTTGCCCCACACGTTGACAGGCTAGTGGCTATCATTAACAGAGGACTTCATGCCCTGTACCATAAACAAACAATTACACTGGAGATGCAAGGCACCTTATTCTAGCTAGTTCCATTCTGTCACCTATAGATTATGGCCTCCCTGAACACGCAGCTGTCTGTGACATGGTACTAAACAGAATAAAACTGATCTGTAATAAGGCGTGCCACTTTGCACTTGATGCAGATAACTACACTCATAGTGTACCCTTTACACACTCACTAACTGGCTACCTTTATCCTGCAGAATAAAGCTACAGATCTATTTGCCAGCCAAAGCGGCACTCCTGGCCTAACGCCTCCTGCTTTAACAAACTGCTTCTGTATGGTCTCCAACCAATACAACACCAACAACATGGCCAGGAATGCCCTTACGCGTCCTTTCTGGCATACTCAGCTGGGCAAGCAGTCATCTGCTGTCAGGGATACAAACTGGTTAAATGAACTCCCGATACTCTACTGAACCTCCCCAAGACTGAACAGTTTGAGAGATCTTTTGGCCTGCTCTTGCAGTCCACTGCAACTCTGAACATCCAGAAATTTGCCAGCAGATAAAGGCCCTGAGGTCTATCAAGTTCTGTTCGAATGTGCAGCTAGCACTATTCTGCAGCTGCCCTCCTTCCACCCTTCCCTTCATTAACCCTCGCCTGGTCCTGTCCCATCCCCTTTGAAGCAGTCCACTGTTCTACGGATACCACTTCTGCAGTGTAGCATTCCACCCAGCCACCGCCCTCTCTGTAAAAGTGTCTCATCTCCCTCCTGAACCTTCCTCCTCTAGTCTCATATCATGCCCCTGGCCCTCCCTCCTTACTTTGAACAGCCCTTTGTACCCGTCTTGTTTATTCCTTTTATGTATTTAAAGGTTTCAATCATGTCACCCTGTCCCTCCTCTCCTCCAGTGAGTACATGTTCAACTCCTTCAACCTCCTCTCGTATGATAAGTCCCCCAGCCCCTTGATCATCTTTGTCGCCCTGCGCTGCACCCCCTCCAGTAACTTAATGTCCCTCTTCAGATACGGGCGCCAGTACTGCACGCAGTACTCCAGGTGTGGTCTAACTAATGACCTATACAGTGGCAGAATCACCTCCTCCCTCCTCGAGGACTGTAACCATTAAACTGTTTTATTCGGTTTCTCTTTCTACATATTCTGTGACTTAAACGATCTGTATGGATTTTTTCAAAACTGTATGTAACTGAGCTATCATAAGTACTTTGAGGCTGACGTGACTACATTTCCTCTAGAACTGCTAATTGTACTTGTAATGTTTTTTTGTGCCTATGTATTCGATGAGGAACTTTTATACATGAGCACCTGTGCACAAAGGTATTTTCCTAAGTTTTCAGTAAATAAATAAACACAGGTCAAACCCACATTTTTTTGTCATCCAATGCAAAACTAAGACTACTGTACAGACATCGTCAATGTCTTACTGCTGAAGTACTAAAAATTGCAGTAAACAGCTCAGTGCTCAGTGATCGACTATGGGCTACCAGTCTATGGGGCTGCCTCCCAATCCTCACTAAAACATATCAGGACAGCGCTTAACAAAGCATGTTGTCTAGTCCTAGGCATACCCCGCCTCACGCACAACTGTGAGCAATACTCTCAGATGGGGTTGCTCAGCCTTGATTGCCGCATTCAGTATTAAGTTTGTCTTCTTGCCAAAAAATCTACTCTTGGACTTACCACTCTGGGACTGCAAAGCCTCCTTAACCGGCCTAACACCACCGGATGCATCAAGGGGGTAAACAATTCGACCCTAAGCATCCCCTTCCACTGAACCATGCAAGGGCAATGGTCCTAAGAGTATCAGGCACCGCTATGGCTCAATGTGCTTGACATAGGCATTACAAGAGAAGTAAAGCTAGGACCTTTTAAATCTAAACTCCGTATGGCCCTAGCTTCAAACAGCAACTGCGATTGTGGGACCTGATTCCCCTCCCATCTACTCTCCTCTTATCAGACTTTCACCTTCCTACTTGTCATCTAATCTTGCTCCTCTCCCTTCCCTAGTTTCTGTTCTACCCCTTGGCTCCTCCTCCTTTCCCTCTCATTTCCCCTTCTCCTTCCCCCACTGTCTTGTGTCCCAGTGACACTCCTATTCCCAAATCCTCTCTCTCTCCCTCCCTGTGTACCTCCTTCCTGTTTCCTTACCTTTGATTCCCCCTCTCAATTCCCCACCCCTCTCTGCCCAAGGCTTTCCTCATGCTCTCCCATCCTCCCAGCTCCACCCCACTCTGCCCATGGTCATCCCTTTGCCCCCTTCCCCACCCTCCCTCCCCCATTTTCTGTTTCCCCCACCTCCCCATCTCCCTCATTTTCCTTTGTTCACCTCCCCTCCCACCTGGTAGGTCACTCCCTCTATAGGCTTCGGGTCTCTGCCTTGTCACTTCTCACCCTGGTAACATGGGCCCCATGCTGTCTGTTATTATTTTAGTTTTTATTTTATTTATTTAGTGATTCAGACAATAGGACTGATGCTTTAACATGTTCTGGCAACCTAGATAAGTGTTTTCATAGCTTACCTAATTTTAGTTCTGATGCACACAGTGTTTCAAAACATCCTATATTGCCGACTGCCTTATTTTTCTTAACTGGGCCAAGTGACCTTGTCCTGGTTATACTACTGTGCAATACCCTCACCCCACGGCAACTGTCTATATCTGCAAGCTGCAAAACTGTACCAACTGAACCTGTTCTAGCATTTTTGTTCAGAATTTTGTACTCCTCGTTTGACACTTTTACTGGTTGTAACATTACTGTACTGTAAACTGAACATTTGATGATTATATATATGTAACCTCTGTATTTCAGATTTGTACATGTGTAATAGCTATGACGTGGAACCACTGTAATAAATAAACAAATAAATACATTTTGTCTTTTTGTTTTTATGAGGAAAGGCACACTAAGCTGTGATAACTCGTTTCAGGTGTATCCGGGTGGGGGTGGTTACATCACCTGTTTTATTAAAGGGGGTATTGTTGGCCAGGATGCCATGGAAAATTCCCTCGTGTTCTTGATAATCCCACTGGATCTTTTACTTCTTCTTTTCGTCTACCTGGACAGACAGGACCTCAATTTAATAACTCATCAAAATGAACCCTCAACAGCGCAACATCCCCCACTTACTGCACTACACTGTAAATTAGTACTACTCCAAATATCTGGCATGGGCCCAGAAACCGTGACATTATTTATTTATTTAAAAGTTTAACCAGGAAATAATACATACTGAGCTTTAAGAGCTCGTTTCCAAATGTGTCCTGGAGAAGAGAACGGCTAAACAATATGAGCCCTGTCCGCTACACTGTAAACTCCCTCTGTAGCGTTACAGAGGGTCAAACTATACCCGCGTTTGCGTTTACACCTGTAACATTACAGGTGGAGTTTCGTAACCATTATTTGAAACCCTTGCCAATTGGTTTAACCAGCGATTATAAAAACAATTCTGCCTCTGTAACATTACCAGCTGTAGTGTGGACGCGTGAGCGTGTAGCCCCAGCATTGCCCTCAGTGCAGCACGAACTGCATTGTGGGATAGGGTGCCGACCGTAACGGTCACCTGTTACCCACAATGTGGACTGGCTGTAACGGTTCCGAATCATTATCATAATGGTTCACTGGCAGTGTGGACACACTAACGTTTACTGTCTGTAATGGTTTGAAACTCTTACAGGGTTTTAGTGGTGTAGTGTGGACGGGGCCATAGTTACTAAAAATACAAGAAGTCATATACACTGAAATAGAATTATAAGCAGAATAAGAAATATTAGAGGCAATTTACTAATAAATGCAGTTAGAAAATATGACTCTTTTATAAGTAGAAAGGAAAAGAATGCCGCAAAAAGCCACCCTCTGATCTTCAGGCCCAGAAGTGATCTTGTTACCTACTGGGCCACTGGCACTGATTGCAGTGTGTGACATCACATCTCATTAACTGTGCTGGGAAGTCTCAGAATTTACAAAAGTGAAATAAATAAATACTCTTAATAAGTACACAGTGCCCAGTAAATTTCCCTCTACATGGCAAACGGCTCCATACAGAGACGATTGTTTCGTACTCAGTAGAAAATACAGCTATTTACATACACTGCTTACCACAGGAAGAAAACAACCAACTGTGATGATTAAACAATCGTCATATTTGTGACTCTTTTTTATTATTCCAATAAAAATCAAGGTGCTTTATTGGGGGGTGGAGAGAGGAAGGAAGAAAGGAGAACAGTGACATGGGGGCTATGTATTGCATCATCTCTGCCAAAGCGCTGTCTGTCTGGGGAAGAACAAGACAGGGCAGCAACAACTGTGACAAAAGGTCCAAAGAAACACTGTGAACAGCCGCATCCAGTCAGTGTTGCACTTCGGAGCAGCTCGCCTCCACAAAAACACTAAGTCAAGCGGTTGTTCGCACACAAAGTTTCCTCATGAGCATGAAATACGATTCCAAGATATCACCCATACAAGGAGGTTTTGTAAATAGTGAGTTTACTGGTCTCTTTCCCTGCTGCCCAGCTATTTTATATTTGAGGGCTGCTCTACAGAAACCTGAAAGCGGGCGTGTGATTGTTTCAGGTAAAGCTCACTCAATTCAACTGGGTCCCTTAACCTCTGTAATCCTGGGCCGCCTATTTCCCGTGTCGGCCAGCATCCCTTTAGGGCAACCATCTCCCCCACCTCCCCCTCATCAATTAGCTTCACAGAGGCCTCATTCTATTAGGCTGCCTTATTTTCCCTCTCTACTATGTGTCGGATACCCTTTCTTCCACTGCCCTTCTCTTATGCCCCTCCACCCTCTCTCCACTTGTACTCTATAAGCTACAACCTGTATACGCCCGTACTTTAAATGCCAATATTTGCACTTGCTTTACATGTCTGATTCATCCAAGTACTGATTTTGTATATTGTAACTGCTTGTACCGATGTCTACTTTTGTAGGAAGTGTTGTCTACTGAAGCAAAAGTATCCTCTGTGTCCAGGACCATCTTGAAAATGAGCTTGCTCGATGATGTAACTGCCTAGTTAAATAAAGTTTGATTGATAAACAGAATCAGCAAGTGCACCTAGCGCCTCGACTGCCACGAGTCTTCAAAGCTGTGACAAGACAGAATTTTTGAGGAAGAAACTGGATGACGCAGAGGGTAGTAATGCTCTGCAATTCCCCTGACAACTCCCTCAAGTGGGGGACAAGGGACTTCACCTTTGTATCCTCTTCTAGAGCAGTCATGACTGATACCAGACTGCACAACAGCATGAAATTATTGAGCAGTGGAAATTCCTTCACAAACAGCTGTGAAAGAGCCAGCAGACAGTTGTTCACTTGCTGTGATTACAAAACCCTAGCACATGTCCTTAACCAGTGTTTCTTGAATGAGGCCACTGTGGCCCAAGGCCTTAGCTAGAGAGCAGCTATCAGGGCACTGCCCAACTCTTCATGACTGTTCTCCAACTCACCATCACTGCCCCAGCTGTAAGTATACCTATTCCTCATCTGCAGGCAGTTCACTTGGAACCAACAACTGCAGTATACATCCATAGTAGCAGTTTGCATACAATCCACTGTATTTTGTTGCCCAAAACATTCATTGTAAAATTGTTATTCTTTTCTACTCTATGTAAATTGTCTTATGTGATTACACTGTAATTTCCTGACATGGAGCCTTTGTAAAGGAGTCTCTGACTCAAGGTTGAAAATTCTATATGTATTAATAAATAAATAAAATAAATGCCTTCTGTTGATCTTACTATATAATAAGGTTCTATGTTGATAATGGCGATCGCGGAAGGTGATTGCCGTTAGGAGAATATACATCAGCAAAAATCAATTTTGCGATGTACACTCATAAGCGCAAACCGAAAGGCGCTGAAAAGATATATATTTTTGTTTTGCAGGGTCTTAGCGATCCGCACCCCTTCAGGGGGTTGCATGTTGGTGGGGTGAAAACAAAAAATATTTTCGCGAGACGGTGCAAAATCCTCGCGTGCCCAGCACCGAACCCAGCACCTCCCAACCCTAGCTCCATGAACACACCATGCCACATGGCCAGCTCGGCAACCCATCACGCGCTGCATCTCACAAACCCTCCTCCCTTTCCACCTGGCTCGTCCCCCATATACATATAGTGTCAGGATGTCGCCATACATGTATTCACACCCGTGTCCAGTAGCCTGTGAAGAGGCACCGCTATCGAGTTGCCCTTTTTGTAAGTG
Organism: Neoceratodus forsteri; assembly: GCA_016271365.2. Lineage (NCBI taxonomy): Eukaryota > Metazoa > Chordata > Ceratodontiformes > Ceratodontidae > Neoceratodus > Neoceratodus forsteri. The sequence continues at coordinate 524,064,285 of JADMNL010000023.1, forward strand.
CTCAATAGCAGATGCCCTTATCACGGCATATCATATAATAATACGTGACGCTAACCTCCTCCCCCAGAGACTCTGGGGCCATGGGTTAAAATAATAAACTACACTAAAAATAATAAAATTTATTTGTACTAAATACAAAAATTAGAATAAACTGAAATAAAGATGAAGCTCAATGCTCCATCAAGGTAACTCCATTCTCTGATTCTTTAATCTAGCCCTAGTCTAAGGAAAAAAAGTTAAGTAACAGAATTTTGTTATACTAGCTGTAAATATGTTTAGCGCTTGAATTAAAAACAAAAGTTTGTGTTATCATGAAAATTGTATTCTGCAGCTATGACTATGCTTATTTAGTTACAGTATTCATAAACCTTGAATGAAACATGATGGCAGACAAAGGCCAGCCATCCATCCTGTCTGTTGCTTGCCAAGGCCTATTTTACATGCATAAAGTCACCTCAGAATAGGGAGGGCGGTATGCATTATGACTAGTATGTCCACTCGTGTACTCCCAACAGACTCCATTGCCCCACCCCTCATATCTGCTGGTCCGGCTACTGGCCTGCCACGATCGCATGCAGCCAGAGAACAATTTCATGCGGCCACAGGGGGTTCAATGCCCTGATTAAAAATGATGCAAGAAATGACAATTTCATACCTTAAAAATACTTGGGAGGTAAATCTAAAAGGAAAATACAGCACAAACCCGATTTGCTGTACTCTGCGTAAAAAAAATTGTCATCTCGTTGGGTTGGGGCAAAAACAAAACAGTGAGGCCACCTGCAAGTACCAGTAGCTGCACTTTGAGGCCACAAGCATTTGTGTTTGGAAAACCACTGTCCTAATGAAGAACAGTTCAAAGTAGCTGTATTTAGTTGGGCACCGTATAGTATATTCAGCGATAATGCTGGTCTGGCAAAAATATCAAGATAGCCATTTTCATTTAGTTTTCTTGCATTCCTGAACCAAGATATGGATTCTGAAGTTTTAAAAGTTCCGCTCTTGTGCCATGCCTGCCATGAACAAATTAAACATCTTGGTACAGTGTTGTGCTGTTTACCACCAGAAACATGTGGTAGCACCATCCTAACATCTACAGTATGAATATAGCATGTACATTCATCATGTAACCTCAGTGGAAAACAGTTTTAAAAATAGTGAGTGGCAGCCATCTTTAATGATGCTAGTCAATAATTAAAAATTAGCTGTATACACTGTTTTACCAATATCTAAGATAAATGAATATACACTGAGCATGAATCTTAGGCTGTCAGAATACAGTTTTGCTAAACAGAAAAAAATGATATGAGACCAGCCCAGTGGCACAGAAGTGCATAGCGCCTTACCTCTCACGCCAAAGATCCAGGTTGGGAATGGACTCTGCTCACTGGTGTTGGCAGGGAGGAAAGGACTGAGCGTCCGGAGGACTGCTCTCCTCTCCCAGGTGAGGAAGCCTGTCATCCCTGGCCTAGGCTGCCCCACCTGGAGGCCTGGAGGTAGAAGCAGATCAGGGAGGCAACATAAGGGAGGGTTTGTGGAAACATCAGACAGGTGCACCTCCATGCACGAGACGATGCTCCACAGTCTCAATGGGACTAGATAGGTGGAAAAAAGAATGGGGGCTTCATGAAGCCTGGCACAGCAGTCTACGCACCCACACCGCCACTTGGTGTGCGCCTCGGTCCGCCTCGGATTTGTGTACTGGCGGGTGAGGATGACCCTCCCGCTCTGGTCCTGCATGAAACAGCAACTCGTGGGGAGAAACCTGAGCAACTGCGCAGCTGAGGGAGGTAGGTCGCCGACTTAGGGGACTGGGCTGATGCAGCCACCCCTGGACGAAGGAACCAGAAAACCCTATATAGAAAAAAATATATATTATGAAATTTTTTGCTAACAAATACTGCTGCTTTAATGACATGTGTCCATCTGCGGTGGGTAGAAAACAGTCAATGAAGGGAAAAATCCTATTTGATCACTTCTTGCAGAGTAATAAGGGATACATTGCTGACAGCAGCAAATTGTTGTTTTTTCATATGAGGAAAGAAACCACATGAGGCTGGAGTGTGCCAAGCTGTTTCTCCTGCAGGAGTCGAGGATCTGGGGAATGTCGGTGGCTATGTGGAATGAACAGGCCTGTGCTGATATTGTAGAATTCCTCTCCTTTTGAACATCAACAGATTTTTCAGATCCAAAACACTCACTGATGCTGAAAAGTAGAGGAAAGCTATCTCTTTGTTTATGTTTTCAATCAAAGTGGTTTCCACCTGGTGGCCAAGGCAGGCAGGGCTCCCCTCGACCCTTTCCCCTGCTGCCCCCACCATGTCCTGCCTCCAACACTTATCATTCAGCCAATTCCCTCAGACAGCCTCCCATGGCGGAGTCAGGAGGGAAGGGCCGTCCTTCCCTACACCCAGAAGTCCAAATCCAGTACTGACAGTCTGGGGTCTCTGCTGGTGGAGCAGATTGGGGGGGGTTGGCATGAAGGGCATCATTTGTGTCTGCCTTACCACTTTCTCACCTGTGGTCTTAACAATCCTCGTGCCTCGGCATGCACACAGATATGCACATGTAGCTCCCTCCCTTCATATCCTGTCCTGCAGGCCTGCACTGCCGTAAGACTTCCACCTGGTGGCAGTCATTTGGTGGGAACAGCACACCTCCCTCTCCAGGAGAGGAGAGCAGGCCATCGTCCCTTACTATCTCCCACCCCAACTGGCCCCCAGCAACCCCAAATCACTCCTGATTGGTCGCTGGTGTGGCAGGCATTAGCGCTACTGTGCGTCACTGGGCCAGCTTCAGAGGCCTATTTCTTGTAAAACTGTTTTATTTTATATTCAAGCCATTGAAAGTATAGAGAGTTGAGAACATTCACAACTCATCTGGAGAGTTGTCGGGAAGCCTACATGTAAACACAGCAGCCAGCATGGCGCACTGGTTTGCTATCACACACTATTTTGGAGAGAAGGGTTCAAGACGCATTACAGAAGATTTTGTACACAGCCAGACCTTCAACAGTACAGTAGACAAAACATGATTTGAGACAAAAGTTAAATACAGAATTCAAATGGAAAAACTACATGAATCGTAGCTCAAATCAAATTATAAAGTAGATTTGAAGCAACCTGATTGGCTGACAGCATTCTAATAGTCTGGAAACCCTCATGTACAGTATAAGAAAACAACCAGAATTTTTAGGTATCAAAATATTAATTTATAAAAAATAAAAATAAAACCAGTTTAGTTTAGTAAGAACATTAAGGCACACCATAGTTTGGGTTACCTTCAATAATATAACCATTAAGGGCATAAATGTACTTTGCTTTGCCTTGTACCTCATTATATTACTCAAACTCTAGATTCTGCCTTAAATGCTTAAAATGGGCTTTGTGTAAGGGGAAGATTCAGCTGCAGGCTGGAAAAATTGAGTTTGGGGTGCAGCCGGGAGCCTTTTCTGCAGTGCATCAGTGTACCGCACACCCACAGCATCATGAAGAGAGTCAGCGAGATGGTGTCATGGAAGGTCAGGCTTTTCGAGTTTCACAGACTCAGTTCTGAGGTTAAACAATTACTCCCTTCCCTCGGATGTACGAGACTGGTTAGCCGCACATGACAGTGAGGGAGAGAGAGACCAATGATGTGTAACGTAACAAATGAGGCCCTGTCTGACCCTGTGCAAACCTCGGTACCACCGTGTTATTATATTATTACAAGCGGCCAAGCCAAGCAGAAACAAGGTCTCTTGAGAAACCCACCGAAGGAAGAGGAATTAGAGGAGACAAACGCACTTGGAGTGTCGACGGCTCTCTGTATGAAAGCTGAAGGGACATGTTTGCCATTATAGGAACAGAGAAAAATATCTGGATGTCAAACAGGACAGCTTCTGATTGGCAGAAGCTACAGCAGCAAAGAACAAAAAAGCAAACCAAAAACAAAAAATGTGTAATTCAAATCCAATTCAAGGACTAAAGCAGCTTGGTAAGAGGCAGAGATGTCTCAATAATTTGGTACAAAGTGCTGCAAACTGAGAGCCAGGAGACCACCTGATCTCAGTCCTAGCTGTGTGTGAGGCGGTGCCCCACCCAATCTCCTGGGTTTAGCTCTCCGTCCAGCGTAAAACAGGGTAGAAGGAGGGCCTAACATAAGAGATACTGCAGCTTAGCTGGGCCTTCCAGGAAAGGGTAAATACTGTAACACTATTTATTTTCACACAAAGTAATTGTAGTGCAAACACAAATGCAATCACAACTGCGCAAATTTAACTTAACACCAAGTCATTAATGCCAATCACTATAATGTAAAAAGCGCTAATAGCAGTAATTAGCGCACATTTATTTTAGCGCTAATTAGTGCTTCAGTAAAAATTTAACATTTTTTGACAGTGAAGATTTCAAGTTTTACAGCAAATTGTAAATGGAAACAGATAGGATTTGAAGTTAAATTTTGCAGGAACTAGCCAGTAGGGCTATTGGGGAACACGTCAATTTGTGCCAGTCATGTTGCCCTGTGACACCCTTTGCCCGAGACTCTTCGCTCTGGTGTGAATCGCCACCCTATACAATTTCTCCCCAGACAAGTTTGTTTTCTAATATTCATACTGGGGGCAAATTGTCTGGGGACAAATTGAGCAGGCTGCTGATTCACGCCGGAGCGAAGAGTCCGGGGTAAGGTGTCGTGCAACGACATGACTGGCATCAACTGTCACGTAGCTGGGCTATTGGTTTGGAAAATTTACTGACCCCACACACACCTGGTATACTTACAGAACAGATTACCCCTCTAGGAGAACTCTGAAAATAATAATTCAGACACAAATCAATTCAACATAGTTCACATTAGCTCTGTATTTTTCATCCTGGTATTTATTACTGAGGCCTAGTGCAAGACAGCAGGATCTCTGCCCCTTTAGAGTTCATCAGCTCATATTGCTTATTGCCAACCTGATTTCACAATACTCTACTTATGACATCACCGCTATTCCCATGGCAACAAACTGTGACATCACAACAGAGGAATATCCCTTCAAGTTGGGGATAAGATGTAGGGTAGATGAACTCTTAAAAGGACAACACTTGTCCTCCCAGTACCCCACCCTAAAACCACCACCCCCCAATTAGGCTTTTCTGCCTACAAAATATTTATTTCATTACCTCTGTCTAATAATATGTCTTCCGATGTATCTACCATAATATAAACATGGTCAGAGCAGCAAGGCACCATTTCACATGTTCAGCGCAGCTCCACACTAAGTGATACAGTGTAGCAGTGTGGAGCCGCATTAAGCTTGTGAAATGGTGCCACGCTCCTTTGGCCGTGTTTACATTATGGTGGCTACAGCAGAAGACATCATATTACAGAGAGGTAAAGAAAAAAATATTTTCTAGGCTGAAAAGCCTAATCAGTGGGGTTGAGGTTTGGGGTGGGGTGCTGGAAGACATGTATTGTCTTTCAGGATAAAGATCCTGTTTTCATGAAAATTTCCACTGTGTACGTGAGTAGAAACACATAGAAGATATACTAACATACTGAAATGAAAGCAGAATAGGCCTTATGATGTTTCGTGTCTGCTTGATAGTCAGCTCCCATACTGGGCGCCCATTTCACTGAAATACATATACTGAAATTCAAACTGACTCGTGTCTAAAACTATTTCAAAGTTTTCCCAAAGGCAGCAACAGCTGATCTCTTTAATGAAATGTCACCTTTATCTCTACAGCCAGCAGGGTGAGTTAAAGTTCTGTTTTGCTGGCATAATATAATATTCCCCACAATTTGGCTGATAGGTCACAGTTAATTGTGACTCCCTGAACTGAATGTATTCTTCATATCTTTCTTTCTCCTTTCATGTTTGGTTCCCTTCACATCCCAGTGAAACAAATACAGCCGGAAGTCAAATACTGGGATTGGCAAACTACAATACTGTACGATGGCAAATGTGATACTCCCATGACAAAGTGTAAAATGATTCTCTTCCGCCAGCCTGGTGGTGTTGAGGATGAGGTGCTGGATGCCACACCTCACGGTGACCAGGTTGAGGAGCGAGCCAGGACCGCTGGGGTTGGCAGGAAGGAGGGAGGATTGACTGTCTGAGGACTGCTCTCCTCTCTCCGGGAAGGGACTAGTCGTCCGCTCACTGACTGCCCTCTAGCAGTAGCTAGATTCCCCACAGGCACCCCTGCACCTGGCCTTGCAGCGGTGGGGGAATCCGTGGGGAAACCTCGGGGGCAGACAGGCTGGGGGTCGGCCAGAGGATGTACCTCCCCAAGGGGGATCATAGCCCGTGGAGCCTGCAGCGGGAATAAAAAAAGATTCTCTTCATGTTTACACAGAAGCATAGACAAATATGGCACAAAAGACCCTCGTCCATCCAGTCTTCTTGTAACAGTCATCATACCTTGGGAACTTTTGTCTATACAGGGTTTTTCCTACACTATCCACCCCCATGTTCCCTGTCTCACTGCTGCCCTCAAGGTAATTACAACTAAGTCCTTAACTGTGTTCCAGCCACGCTTGAAACCATTAATGGTTTTGGTGCCCACCGCCTCAACCAACAGACTGTTTCATGGGCTCAACCACTCTTTCTGTAAAATAAAACTTTCTCACGTCCCTCCAAAATATCTCCACCAACAGCTTCCGCGCATGCCCCCATGTTCTAGTTTCACTGTTCTTGTTGAACACTTCCTCGCAGTTTACCTTGTTTGTTCCTTACAGGAACCGGACGGTCTCCATCATATTGCCCCTCTCTCGTCCTGCCCTCCAGCGAGTACATGTTCAGTGCCCTAAGCTGATCTGCCCTGCTGGCCCAGAATCATCTTGGTTACCCTGTGCTGCAAAGTCCAGCCTGCCTTCGACTTTCCTCAGGTGAGAACTCCAGAATTGGGCATAGTACTCCACGTGTGACCTCGCTCACCAGTGATCTGTAGGGAGGCAGCAATACATCTTCCCTCCTGCTCTCAACCCCTTCCCCCTCCCAACACTGGTTGCCTTAATGTGACCCTTGTTTGCTGAACAGGTGCACAGTAGCTGAAAACTTTTCATGGTCAAAGTTCTTGTGAAGGTGGCCATGTCTGTAATTACAGTATATACAAAGGGTAGTCAGAATGTACTGGCCATGTGATTATCAAACAGTATTGCCCCATAAAGGTAAATGTATCTAGGCCCTTATGGGATCCAGTGGGTTCACACTGCACAAGCAAAATACACACACACACACACACACACACCACACACTGTATTTTAATTTGATGTAGTGTGCATCACAGAAATACCTGTTCAGACATTGCTGTTTTTAATAGGGGTGCAAACAAATAAAATATTTTGAATATCAGGATTATTTGGATTTCTGAATTAATCCCGAATATGACTGACATGTGTCAGACATTCTGATTTGACACACTACTTCTCCCCTCCCAGACATCGCTGGAGTTACACAGCAAAGTGGTTCTATTTATTCTGCCCCTCCCCCAATATCCATAGTCTAGGGTGGGGAGTGAGAGTTGGTGTCTTATCACCCAGTAGAAACAAACCCTTGGGCCTGTACACTTGTTCCAATCATTGCTACTCCCATTGCTAAGTGTGGGTCGGGGTGGGACTTGTTATGGTGGATGTGTAACAAACACAGCAATGAGCTGGAGCTGAAGACCCCCACCTAGACTTAATGCCACGTCTGCACCCTGATAACACTGATCCCACTCCCAACAAAACAAGCCTCTTACCCAACACTTTACCATTGGAAGCATGGAGGGCACACATCAAAGTGCCCCCCACCGTTAAGAAGCACAATTCTCTTTTGCTTAAAAGACCCAGAGCCTGTCTCTGTTGGATGACAAGAGTTCAACTTCCCATCCCATCCCAATACAGATGTGGGAGGGGGAACATGGATAAAGGAAGAACCTTGAGGGAATTTTACCCAGAATAGCCCAGGTGACATGCAACATCTCGTTTCCAGTGGGGTCCTGCTTCTACCAGTTTCTGCAGCTGGGTGGACTGGAGAACTGGGAGGTTAAATGACTTGCCCAAGGTTACACAGTGAACATTTGGCTCTAGTGGGGTTTGAACTTGTGATCTCCTGGTTCCCACGCTGGTGCTTTAACCCCTAGACCACACTGTCTCCAAACATCTTTGAGCCATAAATGTTAACAAGCGACCAGAAGCTGGAATTTTAAAATATTTGCCACAAGTCCAAATTCGTCCAACACATGCTGCACAGACTCACAGCATAGCAATGGGATTTTCTATACCTTGTGCCAATGAGGCGTCAGCTAGACCACATTTCCATGGCCTAGGCTGTGTCAATACTGAGGCCTCTTGTGTGCCACTAGTAGCAGCATTTGGCCAGTTTTAGCCACAAGCTGCCACAAAGCAGGTCCACGTACCATAACAGCATCTGATATTAGAAAGTCAGGTGCAGTTGTAGCATTTGGACATGGTGCGCCTGCGGCACCTCAAAGCGTGGCCACAAAAATGAATGCAGGCACTGCGTATCTTTTGAAAATCCAGCCCCGTATTTCCATCGAGTCTGTCCTGAAGCCCCCCCACCACGTATTACTTCCTAATCCTGCCCCCCTCGAGCAGCAGGGAATCTTCCTGATCTTGCCTACGTTGTTATTCCTCCCTAATTTTTATGAAACCATTCCAATATCCACAAAACAATAAGAATCAAAAGACACACTGTCTTTTGTCTTTTAATGGATTAATACTGCATTTCTATATTTTATATTGGGACAAACACATAAATTAATGCTCTGCAAAAATCGCCTGATTTTAGTTGTCAGAATCAAGAATTGCAGTCATGTTAGGGGTGCTGGCTTGGAAGCCCTGCGTATTTTAGACATCCTAGTGAATGCTGAAAGCTCAACCGCTGCACTGTGCCCAGCTTCAGATGCTGGACCCATCGTTTTGACAGCAACATCGACAGGTCATTGATCGGAAATTAATGCGAAGCTCCGACCCTTGGCTCATAGCCACACCCCTTGACCCCACCCAAACACTGAGCATCCATATTTCTTTCAACAACAAAAAAAACTGCATGAGCCTTAAAGTGCATCACCATGGCAACCAAAAGGAGAGCCTCTCCTTGGGATTATATTGCCCCTTGGGGCCTGTTTATGTCTCTCAGGAACACAGGCACTTCTGAAGAGGAGGATGGGTGAAATGCCAAGAAATTGGAGTACTTGCAGAACTCCAGGCCTCTTAAGCAGTGAAATTCCATCATTATGAATGGTTACTACCACAGATCTTGGAAACACTACATGAGTAGTACATTGTAGATCACATCCATCTTGGGCATAAATCCAAAATGATTAGTGTGAGGAAGTTGCATGGTGGTGGGGGAGAAGGATAGAGTATTTCAAAATCCACATGAACTGTATGCCACATGTGATGAAGTAATCTTGGCTCTTCGGAACTCGGGGCCCATGTAATTAGGACTGAACTCCTGGAACTTAATGGTGAATTGATGTCCTTTTCTGGCTTATTACAGTGACCAGCACGTTTGGGTCCATGATGGTGCGGCATGACTCCGCCTGCTCCGTCACCAGGTAGAGCTTGTAATATTCATATGGCTGCGAAGGCATTGCTTGACGGGCAGATGATGTCCAGTTTGTCTCAATTGCCGGGTAGATCACCAGACCTTTTCAGGCTGAAATCTGGGAGAGAAAGAAGAAAGACAGACATAACTACAAGGTTCATTCCACAGGAAGCTCTGGATGCTTAAGCCCATTGGCTCAAGTTCCGTCCTGCTTACTCAATAGTTATTTCTAAAAGTGGAAGTCAGACTCTGTGGCCAGAAACCAGGTTTTGGCCAAGCAGCTAAACAGTATTTAAGATCAACTATCCACATAAGTACTTCATTTATATTCCTCTGTTCAGTTATTACATTTTAGAGAACCATTTTTACTTGCCTTTTCTGGGTTTCACTGTTTGTATGCTTTTCCAACTTACATAGAAACAAACACAGTGATGGCAGTGAAAGTCTACTGGCTCATCTAGTCTGCCCTACTCTTCCTACAGTATAATGTGACTGCCTTTGTGGTCCCTGATGTGCAAACTAACCAAGCAGTGCAATAAAGTGCATGCAGCATTGGGATGAAAAATGAAACCCACGACAATTCAAATCATAAACATTTGTATTAGAAAACACGTCCCTGTTAGTGTAAGCTTAGGTGGAAGGCTAGGAGGTGGAAGGCTAGGTTTGCTGGCCAAGGCACCTAGCTTCACCTGACTCTTTCCTTCTAGCTTGCTTGAAAGGACAATAGGAGAATAGCTTGGAGGTGGAAGGATAGGTTTGCTGGCCAAGGCACCTAGCTTCATCTGAGCTCTTTCCTTCTAGCTTACTTGAAAGGACAGAACTAAGAACCTTACCAGAGTAAGGGAAAGGATTAAGACTTTTGGCTAGGCAGATTTACTGTGTGTTGTTGTTTTTATTTTGTACTCACAGGAATTGTTACTGTTTGTTGCTAACATTTTATTGCTTTATTTTTCTCTGATTCAAATTGCTGTTGCTGGGTATACCTTCTGCTGCATTATTACAAGGTGTGCCTACAGGTGCGTGCTAACAGATTACTGCTGTAAACTTCTGATTCAAATTGTCTTTTGCAAGGTATATCTTCTGTTCTGCTTTATTTTTCTCTGTAGCAAAGTGTTTCTTACAGGGTATATCTTCTGTGAAATTATTACAGGTGGTGCTTAAATTTTTGTGACTTTTTATCATTAGGCTAAGAAAATTATATTTACCCTATTTTATTTATCTATTTTTTGCTGAAAAGGTTTTTTGTCTCAGAGGTGTTGCAGTTTCCTTCTCACATTGAAGCTAGGGAGAGAGAGAAAGCAGCCACAGGAGGCAAGAGTTGTAGGTGATTGTTTCTGGACTGCATAGGTTTACTCCCACCCAGCCCAAGCTCATAACTTCCTTCACAGCAGGGGCTCTGATATCACTTCCTCAAACTGCTAACAACATACATCTGTTCATATCCTTAAAGGCACAGCACACTGAATAGGGGTAGAGACACTCTGAGCTTGCACACACTAAAACAAGAACAAAAACAAAAAGCATCTGTAACTGGAAGGACATAGACATGTGGGGGTGGTGCAATGCACTGGCTGTGGGCAGCAGTCTTCCGGAGACATTCTGGAGACTGCGTTGCTGCCTATTTGCAGGCACCTCTCTGGTCTGAGGGACGAGGTTGTTGTCTTTAGTGCTGACCTGGCAAGGATTGGGAAACCTGCTCCCCACTCAGGCCACCGCCACTACCTCAGAGGTTGCCAAGAAAGAGTAGTGGTTGGACCACGGTGGGCTCAGGGAGGGTGAGGGTGGTGGAACAGGCGCATCCCTCAGTTGTGCCTCCCACAATTCATGCCACTCTGGTGAAGCATGGTTCCTCTATGGAGACACCTGCAGTGGAGACCAAGGAGGATGCTGGGAACCTCCACAATGGAGACCCACAGGAGGTGGCCCAGGACCCCACAGGGAAGGAAACAACTCCTGGTGGGGACTCAGTTGTTAGGGGGTAGAACTGGGGAGGGAGGGGAACGGGAGATAAGGTGCCTGTCCGGCGCCAAGGCTTAGAGAGACAGGAAATGAATTCTCAGGATCGTGGGAGCAGCAGCAAGGGGGAGGGAGCTGGAAGTCATTATCCACCTAGGGACGAATGACCTGGCTGAGAATGGGATCAGAGCAGTGCAACAGGAGTTTGTGGAGTTGGGAAGGGGCCTTAGACAAGTAGCACACACGGTAACTTTCTCCGAAGTGCTACCTGTCTATGGCATGGGTGAAGCTAGGACACTCCGCACCATGGGATTCAATGACTGGTTGAAAAGCTGGAGCAGAGCTCAGGGATTTGACTTCATTGGGGACTCGGGCTCCACCTGGAGGGATGCAGGCCTGTACAGGCGCGATGGTCTACATCTATCCTGGAGGGGAACCAGGATCCTAGGTGATAGGTTTAAATGCTTCAGTGGCAAGCATTTAAACTAGCCAAGGGGGGAGGCACTGAAGAGAAGGGAAATCCTAGCCACCCCCCCAAAAAAAAAAAAAAAAAAATCAGGGTAATTAGCGAGGCAAACACCAAAACAGAGCAGTCGATAGGGAGAAGGGCAGGGGTAAATGGAGAAAAAGGCAGTAGGGACAGGGATTGGGGAAAAAAGAAATAAAGCCATAAAAAAATGGAGGGTAATGGTACCAATGCCGTAGTCAGGTAAAAGCTCCCTGAAATGGTGGCCTTGATGGAAGAGGATGCCTGGATATTGTGGCAGTCACAGAAACATGGTACACAGAGAACTATGACTGGGATGTCAACATACCAGGGTACATAACCTACAAGAGGGACAGGGAAGGAAGAAGAGGAGGAGGAGTAGCTCTCTATGTAAGGAAGGATAACAGCAACAGAACTAAAGGGTAAACAGGGAGGAGAGAGGCACTGTGGGTCACCCTGGAAACTGGAAATGGCTCCACAATCCATGCAGGGTTGTATACAGACCCCGTCTCAGGGGAGGAAATGGACAAGGAAATGATAGAAGGCATCCTTGGGATGGCAGAGAAAGGAGATATTGCTGATGGGGACCTGAATATGCCAGATGTTGACTGGAGCACATTTGCTGCAGCCATATACAAGACCAAAGGCCACTCGATGCCCTCACAGGGCATGCCTCAGACAACTAGTTTTGGAACCCACTCGGGAGAAGCAATCTTAGACCTGGTACTCTCAAATGGGGATGGAGAGGATCTCTGATCTTGAAGTGGGTAGCCATCTGGGAACAAGCGACCACCAAACAGTGTGGTTCATGATAAACTTAGCTGTAGAGTCAAGCCACACAAAGTGAAGGTACTGGACTTCAGGAGGCTGATTTTGTCAAAATGGGAGAGTACCTCAGAAAAGCACTAGCAAACAGGCAAGAAGGTGGGGTGGAGCAACAATGGGAAACATCAAAACCGCCATCACAGAGGCAACAAGCCTTTGTCTGAAGCAAATAAACAAATCAAAATAGAAAAAAAACACTATGGTTCTCAAAAGAAGTGGCGGGGAAGGTAAGGGAGAAAAAGATAGCATTCAGGAAGTATAAGGAAACACAGAAGGAGCAGGACAGAGAACTGTACCAGTTAAAGCAGAAGGAAGCGGGTAAGGCAGTCAGAATAGCAAAGGCCCAAACCGAGGAAAAGATAGCCAACTCGGTTAAGAAGGGGATAAAACCTTTTATAGGTACATTAGCGAGCAAAGAAAGACTAAGGCAGGGATACTGAGGCTGAACAAAGGAAGGTGGTTGGGCAGAGAGCGACAGTGAAAAAGCAGGGATACTGAACGAATACTTCTGCTCAGTATTCACAATGGAAAAGCAGGGGGAAATACCTAATCCGGTCAATAGAAGCACTCTGGATAGGGGGGTTGATATTAGTCCTTTCACAGAAGAAAGGGTTCTAAAGAACTCTTAAAACTGAAGGTGGATAAAGCAATGGGGCCTGATGGGATTCCGTCAAATTCTAAAGAACTAAGGAAGAACTAGTAACACCACCGACTACCCTTTTAATAAATCATGGGAGGATGGGGTGGTTCCTGAGGACTGGAGGAGGTGGATGTGATTCCCCTTCACATAAGTGGGAGCAAGACAGAGGCAGGAAACTACAGACCTGTCATTTTGACCTCAGTGGTAGGAAAAATAGGGAAAATGATGGAATCACTTCTGAAGGAAAGACCTGTTGAGTACCTAGAGGCCAGTGGGGCACAGGACCCAAGGCAGCATGGATTCACATCAGGAAGGTCATGTCAGACAAATCTAATTGATTTCTTTGAATGGGTGACCAAAGCAGTAGACCAGGGAGGGGCTGTGGACATGGTCTACCTAGACTTTAGCAAGGCATTTGACACAGTCCCGCACAAAAGATTAATAAACAAATTAGCCAGCCTGGGAGTGGGTCCCAGGGTGGTAGCCTGGGTAAAACACTGGCTGGACAACAGGACACAGCGGGTAATAGTAAATGGAGTCCACAGTGAAGAAGGAGAGTTACTAGTGGGGTACTGCAGGGTTCAGTACTGGGGCCGGTCCTTTTTTTTTTTTTTTTTTTTTTTTTACTTGTGGTGCTTGTACACCACTTTGTCTACTGCACTACCCTCCCGGTCCACTCCTTCCGGACCACTGATCAACCCCTCGGTACACCGACTCAGAGTCTGCCCTAGAGTGCTCTTGTTCTCCTCGTACTACCTTGATTCCCAGCAATCCCCCTGGGTGGGTGAGAATGGGCCTTCCTCAACCTTACTGGAGGAGAACTGGCAGAGCGAGGTCTGCCCGCAAGTCGGTGGATCCTGGGAGGCACCGATCGGTCTTTATCCAGGAACGAGAGGGCTTTTTTCCAGATTTCCTGTTTCCCCTCCACCCAACCCCCAGAGGCGCCAGCGCAAGGACTAACGTCCAGAGAGTGAGCGTGCTGACACACAGCTACCTCCCAAGTGCCTAACAGCATCTCCCTCCCGACTCCATGCGGAGTCGCTTAGAGCCCTTTGAGAGCCCGTATTCACCTGCTCGGGTCGCCGGGTACTTCTGGTATCCCTCCCCTGAGGAAGAAAAGCATCTGCTGGGATGCTCAATCCTCCCCTCTCCTGCCGACCGAGTCCATTCCGAACCGGGTCACCAGCGCACGCAGTGTGGCGTCCAGCGCCCAACCTCAAGCGCCACCAGGCTGGCTGGGCGGTCCTTTTAATGTCCTTATAAGTGACATTGCAGAGGGACTGGAAGGAAAGTATGTCTCTTTGCAGATGACACAAAGATTTGCAATGGGGTTGATACACAAGGTGGGGTGGAAAGGAGGAAAAGGACGTGGCAAGGTTGGAGGAATGGTCAAATGTATGGCAGTTTAGATTCAATGCAAAGAGAGTGAAGTAATGCACCTGGGAAACAAAAACCAGGGAAGAGTACACAATGGGGGTGAGATACTGACAATAACAAAAATGGAAAGGGACCTGGGGATAGTCATATCAGACGACCTAAAGGTGGGCCAGCAATGTGAGAAGGCATTAAGGAGGGCTGGAGGGATACTGGCATGCATAGGGAGAGGCATCACCAGTAGAAAACAGGAAGTTGTTGGCCCTCTGTACAGACAGTTGGTAAGACCACATCTGGAGTACTGTGTACAGTTCTGGAGACCCCATCTCCGCAAAGACATAGACAGGGTGGAGGCTGTCCAGAGGAGGGCAACCAAAATGATGCAGGGTCTGCATCAGAAGACATATGAAGAAAGACTAAAGATGTATAGCCTCGAGGAAAGGAGGGAGATGGGGGACATGATAGAAACTTTCAAATACCTCAAGGAATTAACAAGTCCAAGAGGGTAGCATCTTTCAGAAAAAGATGTGCAAAAACAAGGGGGCACAATTTGAAGATAGAGGGGGGACGGCTCAGAGGTAATGTGAGGAAGTATTTCTTCACAGATAGCGTTGTGGATACATGGAACAGCCTTCCTGAGGAGGTCGTAGAGTCAAAAACAGTGGGGGAATTCAAGAATGCATGGGACAGACATAAGGCAATTCTAGTGGGGGGTAGGAGGAAGGAGGCTGTTGGTTAACTAGGATCTGCAGCTTATCCGTTAGGTAGGGAAATGGGCAGACTAGGTGGGCCAAGCGGTCCTTATCTGCCGTCAAATTCTATGTTTCTATGTTAATCAAGCAGGCCCATGCGCTCGCTAGACTATTACATTACAAAATGTCTAAGCTCAGGGATTAGGCGCTCACTCCAGGAAGTAGAAGGGATCAGGCAGCCAGCTCTTCTGATCCAACATATAATTCCCTGCCTTCCTTTCTGCATTTACCAAAAACTGGTGCTCTTTAAAAAGGCATTATTTGGTAAATATGGAATATCAATGGACTGATTTAAAATATGTAGTTTATCTGCAAGCGTAAAGGGAAAGAGTCAAGACTACCAATATTTAGGTAAGTATAGTCAATGCAGACTTCCTTAGGGATGATGTACAATATACCTATCTCTGTCTGTACCCTAATCAGTATGTAAACTATAACCTGCACTGCTTTCTTTTGCATTCTTAACTGGTGCTGCCCAGTCTGGGTTCCTCAGAAAGTGTGCTCAGCTGGTTAACAAATAATTGAATTGAATGTAGAGCTACAGACTCCTCCTAGTGGACCAGCTGATTTACTGCAGCATAATAATTGCAGTCCAGTTCAGGGGCTAGACGGTGAATAGAGATGGGCGATGTGGCCGAAATTCGCTTCACGAAGTCGGCAAAATTTGCAAAGTGCCGACCTTGCAGAGTTTTCACGAGGCGACATGCCCTTTTTCTATGTGAACTGACTTACATTCGGTAGCAAAGCGGTCACTTCGCCATATTTCCTGTTTGACCTCGACTGAAAAGTGCCACTTTTCCAGGAAAACTCTGCAGAGTGGTCAACAGGAACTTCATAAAGTTATTCATGAAGGTGGATTTTGCAGCTTTGCTGATGATGTAAAACTTTGCAACATCTCTAGCGGTGAATGCTAAATGGCGGTGTTACAACCACAACTCACCAGTGACAGTCAGCGATGAGTTCTAAAGTTCTGCCCCCTCTGAAGTGGAGATAAGCGGAGTATTCTGAGTCAAAGCACTGTGTATTGCTTTATGTGGCAGCAGTTTAAATGTAAATTTTAAATCAGCTGTTTCTGTGAAGAGTTAACTCTTTGAATTCAGCAGTTGACAGCACAGGGATAGTACAATATCATTAGCACTGTGAAGGGCTCAGTAGGTAGCATGCCCTCCTCTGGGGCCAGAAGATTGGAAGGTTGTGGGTTCTAGCCCACATTAGGTTTTTGAGGTAATTCCCAATACTGACACTGCAGTGCGGCACCATTGTGGTACTGCACTGTTGAGACATGCCGTTCTTTGGGTGACAGTTTAAACAGAGGCCCTTCTGCCCATCTCTGGTCACTGTCCTTGTGGAAGTTAAAAGATCTCACGGGCACGAATCAATGATGAGTAGGGCTTCCCCAGTTTCATGTTCAATGTCCCTCCCCTGCCAATGTAATCCCCCCAAGGACACACCTGAAAACGAGCTAACAGTTCAGTATATGCCTTCCTGGTCAAAAATTACATAGAAATACATAAAAAAATTGTGATAGAAATACATTAAAAAATTGTGAAGACTGCTCTGATTGGTTCTTTTCCCATTCTAAGGTCAAGGGTGGTGATTGTGACATATCTGACTTCAAGATAAATGTTTATCTGGAGGTTAAGCAGCGTAATAAACAAAGTTATGCAATGTAGGCGAAAGCCAAGCCTTACAGATAAATGATTTACTTTAACCACTGACTTATTCTTCATGAAGATAAATAATTTATCTCAATGCTGGGTGCATCAGCAGCATTTACCTCCAGTCTGGACAGGTCACTAAGGAACCCTTAAACCAATGGGAGAGCAGTTCGCAGAATCCTGATGACAGAAAAATGACCCACCTGCCACACTCAGAACTGAGCTGTGAAATGAAACAGAAGCCATTACATTTTCATAAAAAGAACTAATTTGAGAGCTTTACAATTTAAAACACTTTGTATAAATTGGCCACAAGACCCAGCTCAGAACATGGCACTTATCACGCGGGGGGGCACTACTTACATAACTCAATCACTGCTTCGCCACTCATGAGTTATGGTCCTTCCGTCTCTCTCATGAAGATAAGTGGCATATCCCGAGTCAGGCCATTGAGTATCTCCTGTTTATCAGGGTACAGTTATCATCACTGATGTTATATAAATGGCAAAAGCTGAACAAAGGATGTCTATGAGCGTATAGCCTGAAGTGGCTATGTAAGGAATGCGACACGACAAGGTGAGATTTATGGGCCAATAACAGCACGCCCCAGTTGCATAAGGAAGCACAAGGTGCTTCCCCTAAGTGCCTTTCTCAACTGGGAAGTGCTCTTATCAGTCCATAAACCACATCTCGCAGTGTCTTATTCCACTTATAAAAGGGGTAGAAAATTTTCAGCACAGATTCTCAACGAGTTAGTATAGTTTGAAAAGTAAAATGTTATTACTTTTATTGTTGCACTTTTTCAGGTTTGAAGAAAATGGCTCCTTTTTTCTAAAGAGCTATATAATGTTTTTAAACCCTTTTTAATATTTCAGAGAGGTGATGTCTTCCTGTTTACCCTCTTGCACACGGGTGAGCGCGCACACACACATATATATATATATATATATATATATATATATATATATATATATATATATATATATATATATATATATATATATATATATATATATATATATATACATACATACATACATACATACATACACACACACACACACACACACACACACACACACACACACACAATACATACACACACACACAAAGAAACAGTTTGTCTTTTAATTTTTCTACTTTTTCCAGGGTGTCTTTCCAGTTATCTAATCAATTATTATTTAACCAGGAGTGGCACACTAAGCTGAAAGCTTGTTGACAGGTGCAACCTGGGAGCACAGGGAAGTTAAGTGACTTACTCAGGGTCACACAGTATGCAAGTGGGATTCAAACCCAGGTCTCCAGATTTGCAGCTCAGAGTCTTAAACCACTGCGCTATACTGTCTTTGGCAGGGCGCAACACAGTGCCCAGCTTCACTGGGAGTTAGCGTATATCGCGATGTCTTGGAGCCCCCCACCTGAGACACTTATAGAGATAGCCTATTTTATTTTCAGTTTTTGTAAATTCATTTTGGTTTTTTTATTGAAGAGTCTCCGAGAGTCTTGTGTGATTACTTCACGCCAGCTTTATCGTAAGTGAGGGTGCCCCACAGCAATCATCATAGTGAGCGGTTTCTACTTCATGTTTTTCTATTGCCGCGATGCTGCAGTTTGAGTAAGCGGTTTCATCAGGCTGTCACTGTTTAAATGAAGATGTACCTCTTATTTTACTTAAAAATTAAAGATTCATGTCGTGGGCAGGCTGGGAAATGGGCAGCTGGGTGGGCTAAGCATGTGACTTCTGGTTTGCTTACAAGATTGCAGTCGGTATACATTTTGTGGAACAGTTTCTTTTTTTAAAAGAAAAAGAAGATTGTGATATAAGGGCATGGTTTTATTTTGGCTGGAGTTTGGGCAGAAAGAGGCAGGCACACTGCATGGCTGGTGTCTGGTAGGCTTAAATTGTGAAATACAGAGTGCAGGTTAGAAATTATCCTTTTGAAACAGCCTAGGAGGTATTGATCTTTGGCAGTGCAGTGGCTTTTGAGCCTAACAAGGCCTGATTATAGCATTATGGCTGGAGAAAAGCATAGCAAAATGTGCCTCTTATCCGATCAAAAGCCTGGAAATATTCTAACCATTTTATAAACATTTATAATAAATGGATAGGACTACCCCATAGAAGTGGTTAGCAGTTTCCCCCTGTACACCTTTTCATTCTATATGCGCTCAAAACTAACAATACCCATTCAACTGTATTATATACAAATAATAGACAGCTATAGTATACTCGTGTAATATACCACTGAGGGAAGTTCATGAGGTCATTACTGCCACTCCCCCTTTTGGCTCATAGCTGCTTACCTCATGAGCTCCCCTCAATAGATCCTTGTATACCACAGTTGACAATCGATATATATTAATAAAATGGTGAAAAAAGTCCCAAAAGTTGTAAAGAAAATACATTTTTTACCGACTAGTGTGGTTATACTGTGATAACCACACAATCACATAACCGGATTCTACCAATCACAGTACAGGATTTTCTTACCCATTCTATAAATAGTAAGAGCCGAACAAAGCATTTGTGAGAGTAAATTCTGAAGTGGAAACCAACTCTTTGAACACACACCCAACAAAGGAAGAGACACATGAAAAGAACTAAAAAAGTACAGTTGTGAATTATAAAATATATTATATAATGGTCTCGAGCCAGGATGTGTCAATCTTAGAACTGGTTGTATGTAGAACCCTCAAAGGTTCTAAAACATTCTTTTTGAGCCTACTAATTTGTATATGTTTGCATATTAACTATGTATGTAAATGACAGGCTAGTTCCATATTTACATCTCAAAACATTAAAGTTCTTTTTATAGAAGTTCTTTTTTAGTACTAAACTTTAGAACCAGTAGAGTTCTATGGGGTTTTTTGTCTTCAAGGCTCATTCTGTCCATCCCCCGTTACATGAACAGATTTTTGCACGGAGGGAGTGCTGCATTGAATGCACCAAGCAAGGCCAGCTGCTGGAAGACTGCAGCTGATACCTGCAAGATATGGTCTCTAAAGAGAGGCCTACTAGTGCTGGGTGGGGATCAAAAGCTACAATACACATCCCGTCTCCCATTTCCTACATGAATTATAGCTACAGCAATGACAAAGTACAGTTACTTAAGACTACCGACATGTTGTCTGTCTGGATGAGCAGTAATCCTTTGGGAAGAAGTGTCTGAAATGCCCGAAGAGCGTAGAAGACCGCTGTCATCTCCAAGACACTGATGTGTAAGGACATCTCCAAGCCGGACCAAAGTCCCTGGGCTTGGTGTTCCCCCATATGGGCCCCCCAACCGAGTTTGGAGGCATCCATTGAAATGATGCCAGAGGGGTTGGGCTCCTGAGAGACCTATAGTCAGACTGGAGGGATCTCTCCCACCAATGTAAGTCCTTCTAAAGGGTGGACGACACTAGGACTGGCTGATCTAGTTAGGTCCTGGAGTTGATCCCATTGCACCCACAAGGACCACTGAGTGACCTCATGTGCAACCTTGCCAGGGAACTGTGGAGATGGAGGCCATCAGTCCCAGCAACCTGAGAATTTGTGTGCGGGAGGATCTGGTGGAGGCTACCAAGGAAAACTGGAAAACAGGGCCTCCATCCTGTCCGAGGAAGGATCTGCACTGGCGGTGTCCAAGATCGCCTGATAAACTGCAACCTCTGGGGGGAGCCAGGGATGACTTGGGGATATTCACAGTAATCCCCAGTCCCTGGAAAAGATCCAGAGTGAAGGTTAAGGCTTCCAAGAGAGACTCTTTGGATTGGGCTGAAATCAGCCAATCACCCAGGTAGGGGAAGACTGCAATGCCCCAATGCCGAAGGACAGCTGCTACCATCACTAGGCACTTGGTGAAAACCCGAGGTGCCGAGGAAAGACCAAAAGGGAGGCCTCAAAATTGGAAATGCTCCCCTTGGAAGGTAAACCGCAGGAAGCAGCCACACAGGAAGATCAGGATGTGCAGGTAGGCATCCTGCATGTCCAGAGCATAGCCAATGACCTCCAGAAGAAGGAGGAGGCTCTGGAGGGTTAACATCCGGAATTTTTGTACTCGACAAACAGATTTAGATTGCTTAAGTCAAGGATGGGTCTTGGGTCTCCTGTCTTTTTTGGGACCAGGAAGAAATGGGAGTAAAACCCCCCTTCTCCTTTGACGGAGGGGAACGATCTCTATGGCCTGCTGAGCAATAGAGACTGGATTTCTTCTGTTAAGAGAAGAGCCTGGTCTCGAGAGTAGGATGACCTTCTGGTAGGAGAATCTGGGAGAATCTCCAGAAACTCTAGAGTGTGTCCTTGGGACACTAACTGCAGGACCCATGCATCGGAGGTGGTATTCTTGCCACTCCTGCAGGTGGAGAGCAAGCCTCCCTCCACGGCTCCTCGCACTGAGGCTAAGGAGGTGGGGTAAACGAGTCAGGAAGTGGCAGGACAGGCAGCAGGAGGTCCCCTGAATGTCGCTGTGTTCTGGAGGCAGGAGGGGTAGGGTAACCGTGGTCTTGCCTTTCTCTGGCGGCAGCCTGGGTTTGCTTCCTCTGTCTCCAGGTTCTTTCCAAAGAGCTGTTGTTGGAAGCCTGAATGGTACATGGACCAACGGAGTTCAGGGCTTGGTCTTGGTCCTGAAGGTTCGCTGATGATATCTTGGTGTCCCCACCAAAAGCACCAAACCCTGAAGGGGCCTCTTGAATCGCAGTCTGCACCTTGCTAGCGAGGCCAAAGATGCGAAGCCAAGATGCCATCTGAGAGAGATGGCAGTAGCCGAGGCGCGAGCCACTGAGTTGATGGAGCGTAAGTGGCTCACAACCATGCCTGCAAGAAACTTTGGACAGGTGGATATCCTTGGCTAGCTCCTCCTTGAGGTCCGAGGATTCCATAGCCTGGACCCGGGCCTCCAGCCTGGCCAAGGTGGATTTCTGATGGGACACCATATGGGCCACATAATTGAGGGACCGCATTGCACATGTGGCCGAAGAGAAAATTTTTCTCCTGAACTTGTCCGTCTGCCTCGACTCCTTATCAGGAGGAGAGATGCCCATGTGCTTGGGCGCTGAAGAGCGGTCATGAGCAGCTCAAATCACTACAGAGTCAGTCTTCGGATGCGTATTGAGGAAAGGAGCATCCTTAGGCACCCAGTAAGTCCTGTCAGACCTCTTGGGATGGCGGGATCGAATTAGGCATCTGCCAGACTGTAGTGATGAGGTCTTGGTGAGGTCCTATCTAGGGAGGAACAGGAATTGGTGTCAGAGAATCCAGGTCAAGGTGTTCAGTGAGTCTCCGATGCATGGGATCCTGCTCCTCAGACTCCCAATCGAAATGCTGTTGCATGGATCTCAGCAGGTCCAAGGAAGGATCCTCGGGAGGGGTGGGGGCGGGGATTTGGAGAATCCTTACCTATAGGGACCGGGACTTGTGGTCCGAGGCCCTCCGATGAATCGCTCCTGAGTCCGGAAGGTCTCCTAAGTCTGGAAGGAGACGTCCTGGTGGGTAGTCCCCATGACATGAACAGTGGACGGGGAGAGCTCACCAAGGAAGGGGACCTGGGACAGCGAGGAAGGAAGTCAGCTCTCTAGGTCCATAACCAGCTCCATCTGGGCCTCCTGCCACCAAGACTTGAATAAGAGTCTTGAAATCTGGTTGTGGAGGAGGAGGCAGGATAAGTATGGGGGAGGGAGGATAATGGTACCTTGGTATACCACAAAACCAAAACCAGTGCAGGTGTAGCACAGGAGAAAAGCCCCACGCCACTCCAATCTGGAGGGATCTGCTGGGGAGTTCGGAGAGTACCCAGAAGGTAGCGTGGGACTGTATGGGGCATCGAATAAAGCCCTAACATCAGAGGGTCTGACGGAGGGGGAACCCACGTAGGGCCTGCAGTAGTATAAATGGGAGGCAGGCCTGGCGTAGGGGGTACCGGCATTGGATATGCTGTCGTCATGGCCGGCATCGCCGGTTCCGGTGTCGGAAAGGGATCTGGCGTCAGATGGGCCAGGGGCCCGACGGTAGGACCTGGTCCGCCCGAGGGCTGACGGTGGAGGCGGACACAAGGGCCCAGGCACAAAGACTGTCGTCGGAGGGTCTGGTGGAGGAGAAGTCTTGCTGGATCTGACGGAGGAGGATTGTTTGGCATCGGAAAAGTGGTCGGAACAGAATCTATCCTCCCTGAAGGGACAGGAGGTGCCTCCGGTAGAAGGCTGGACGGCAGAGGAAGGTCCTCCATCACTGAGGCCCCAGGCGGTGGCCCGGTTGGAACTGGAAGAATGTTCAGCAACATCAGGGCGCCGCTGTCATCTCTCAGGAGTAGCGGCCTCAGAGGAACTAGCTACCGGCGAAGGTGGGGGAGGAGTGGGTCAAGCTCCCCTTGGCTCGTCCAGATGTCAGGCTGACTGCCGTTAAACCCTGACGGGACAGCTGTGTCTGTGCAGTCGCCAGAGGTGGCCGTCTGACCAGACGCAGCCAGGTGGGAGGGGGAGAAGCCCCCTGCCGACTCATCAGCTGAAGCCGGGCGTGTCCGCGAATCCTGGGGAGCCAAGTTACCAGCAGCCGGGTGGTCCCCCGAGGAGCCAGAGGCCGACTTAGTGGCAGAAACGGTGCAGCCATCTGAGGAGCCGGTGGCTGTCTTACCCACTGCGGAGGATTTGCCAGACTTACCTGGGTCCCCTGTTGCCGGCTGATGTTTAGGCGGAGGTGGCAGGGGAGAGGCCTTGCTGGTGGAGGGCCTGGAGGACTCGGCCCAGGAACCATCGGCGGAGCGCTCCCACTCCTTATGGTTTCCCTTCGATGCGTGGAAGGAGATGCAGAAGAGAAAAGGACTCACAGATGCATTCCATTTGTTTTCAAGGGACGCCAGCCATGTTTTTAAAAGATGGGCCTCCACAGCCTGCTGCCTCCTCTGCGCATGGCCTGGTTAAATGGCTGGCAATCCAGGCAGGATGAAGTTGGATGGTCGGCCCAAACAAATTATGCACTTCATGTGGCCGTCCTTTATGTGGAATTTGAGTGCCACAAGACCAACACTTCTTCTTTGAGAAGACATAGAAAACGCAAGAGAAAAGGTAGAAATTGCTTACTACTGACGAACGTTCAACTGCAATTGCTGAATAAGTCTACTGCGAGGCGACTGACGCAAGGCAATGGCAGGAAAGAATTGGAGGGCAGGCATGGAACCACCCACTGTATAGGGTCACTCTGATGTCGGTTAGACGGTCCCCGTCAGGTACTGCTAGAAAAGACTGCCATGCGGTCCAGAAGCCAGGTAGCACTAGTCCTATATGTGATGACCTACTGAAGGAACCCTCTCAAAGTAAGATCAACTGTTCAGGAGGTTGGTAAGGGACTGAAGTACACTGCCACTTGAACAGTGTTTACAGGAGGGCTTGCATTAGAAAATGAAATTAACCCTATTAAATTCCTCCTGCTGCCTAAACAGCTATGTTAAAAAAAAAAAATTCACTCATGGGGCCAGCCAATGATGCAGCAAAAGACTGCTGCGCTTCCTTGCTGGGAACTGGGGTTCTGAAGTGGACATAAGTGATCATAAGTATGTTAAGTGACCGGGTTCGGTGTGGCCAGGGCTACAGAGTGCTGCAGAGTCTACCATAAGCCAGCCAGGGAGGAGATGGCCAACCTGGTGTCGCTGCAGCCCAACGCGGCGGGTCAGGGAGCCTGCTCCTTTATGAGGGACAGTGCTTGCATCCAGCATGCGCTGTGATGCTGGAGGCCAACCGTGGCTATGTCCAACTTCAAGGGAGGTGGAAGGGAGAAAAATGGGTAAAGACCATGCTACGCCCTGTGCTGTGCATCCCCCACTATCAAGGAGATGGGAGTTAGTGGAGGTTGGGGGTTGAAAGGGGCAGCACAGGGTATGCCCTTGCCTAAGTGGACAGCAGCAAAGGTAAACTGCTTGGTTAAAGGTCACTAAAGCACCAGTTTTCTGACTTGTTTCGCAAGGATTATTTCATAGGTTCCCTATCTTCCTCCCTTCTTGGACGCTGCTTTTGTTATTTTTGCTGCCATGTGTTACTGTACTATTGCACATACCAAAGTTACCTTCAAATGGCAATTTAAGAAATTCCATGTACAGGCTTTTTTTCAGATATGGCTAAGTTTGATTGGCATTGCATTTAACTCTGTCCTCCATCATGTAGCCTGGGGCTTTTTAAACCACTCTTCATTAGAAGCAGTCATCAAAAAAAATGTCCCTTAAAACACGTTATTGGTTTTGTTCATGTTTTTTTTTTTAACTTTCTTTTATGCTCCACATACCTGGGGAACTCTCTCAGACATCCCCAGGATCCTGGTCTCTACCTTCCACCGAGACGTTAGACCTCTTCTCGGGCCACCCAGCGCATCCCCCCGGTAATGAGCTACCCAGAGGAAGGGCCGCCCTATCCGCCCAGGGTGCTCTATCTGATTAGTGTAGATTGCCGGGCTACACAAATGGCCTGGAGAGGAAGTCGGCCCGGTGCTGGGGGTGTGGACCTGGAGCTGTGGTGTCATTGCCTATCCCCAGGAGTGGGGATTTTGCAGCTTGTTTCTTACTCCCCCCCCCCCCCACAGAGCGCAGCTATGCAAGGCAACACCATGCCGCAACTCTGCCCCTGTGATCACACACAGCGCCCCCACACCGGTGCCTTCAACTGCCCCCCAGAGGTCGCCTCCTGTGCAATCGCTCCTGAAACCCTCCCTGGGAAGAGAGAGCAGTCCTCCGATGCTCGATCTCTTCCTTCCCTGCCGACCCCGATGGCTCGGGCTCGTTCCCTGAACCCAGGTTGCCATCGTGGTACGAGGTGTGGCGTCCAGCGCCTCAACCCCCAATGCCACCGGGCCAGTCTTGTTCATGGTTTAACTGTGAAATTGCTTCTATTATTAAAATTAAAAACGGAGCTTGGTATACTGCCCACAAGTCCAAATTGGAAGCCAACTGGTTAAACTTTTCTATAGTCCACAACCGATGCACTTCCTACGTAAAAAATTCTAAGAGGAATTTTTATCACTTTGGCTAATGATGATCCTCAGAAACTCTGGTGAACTATTAAATGGATTCAGAATGAGGGTGACTGTGAGGGTTTGCAAGTGTCCTTGCCCTGTGATAACACAATAATCTCAGACAAACACCAAATAATCAATGCTTACAACTCACATTTCTAAAAGCCAGGCTCAGCTTTTGACAATGTCCTCGACATGTGCCTCTACCATTGCCCTGCCTCAGAGTTTGCTTCCCACCCCTATCCATATTTTATCTTTAAGCCATTCACCAAATCAGAAGTCACTGATGAGCTGGCTGGTTTCAACTGTAATAAGGGCTTGGCCTGATAGGAGACATCCCTACTTCCTTAAACTGGCTGCCAACGTCATTGCTGATGCTGAATACTTCACGTCCTTGTTTACTCTCTCCATTACATTACCAAGGGGGCCCTGCTAGGACTGAACCAGCTTCAGTAGTCTCTATGTTTAAAGGTGGCTGGTTATCAGTCTATAATGCATCTTATCTGCCTGGTCCAAAATCCTAGAAAAGCTGACCGCTACTCAAATGCTGTATCATCGGAATATCTGCATGCTACTA
Organism: Neoceratodus forsteri; assembly: GCA_016271365.2. Taxonomy (NCBI): domain Eukaryota; kingdom Metazoa; phylum Chordata; order Ceratodontiformes; family Ceratodontidae; genus Neoceratodus; species Neoceratodus forsteri. Next base: position 524,091,048 of record JADMNL010000023.1, read on the forward strand.
TCCCAGTATTACTCTGGATTTAGACTTGTAAACTACATTCTCATCTCATTGATAACAAGGATGTGTCAGCTGTATTACTCAGTCTCAAAGCATTCAACACTGTTGGCTATGATATTCTACTCAATAACCTGTCCTCTGTGGCTCTACATTTTCAGTTGCTACTTTGGTTCAAAAACTATACATCACTTAGGTCTCACACTCTGAACAGGTCCCACAGGGCTTGCCTGCTTCTCTTCTCACTCTGCATTAAGGACCTCTGTAAATCTGTTCTCGGCTCCTCTGTTTTGCTTTCTACTAATGACACTACCCTCTTCTCCTCTTCTAAATCTGTCACAGCGGTTATCTCTCACCTTAGACAGACTAGTGCATTGAGAGTGCTCTGCTAAATTTACTTTAGCTACTTAATCCTAAAAAAAAAAAAAAAAAAGAAAAGCAATGGGTGCTAGTCTCTAAAGGAAAAACTAGTATTACTGGCTCGCCCACTCCAAGCCTGTCAATGTCTAACAATGTTCTGATTAAATGTGTCCTGTGTTATAAATACTTGGGCATTTATCTGGATAACCCGCTAACACATCACCATCATACTAACTCCCTTGTCTCTAACATAAAGAGGAAGCTGTGCTTCTGTCATAGATGCAGGGCTCGCTCAAAGAAGTAGTTATACACCTCGTATCTTATAAATGTTATTTGTTTCCTTGTCAATGCAGAACTCTTTTCATGTAGCTGTTGGGGATGTTTGTGTTTGCTTTAATTTGTTTTCACTGTTCACACCAGCCTCTGTAACTAGGTGCCTCTAAATGTAAATCACAGCCCCCACAATGCAAAGCATCATGGGCTGCATATTTCTTAAAGTTGGACCAGCATAACATTCTGTGGTGATTTGCATATGCAGCCCATGACGCTTTGCATTGTGGGGGCATGTGTGATTTTGTATTTTCTTGAAACTTGGCTTCCCAGCCATATGCCCTTTGGGTAACCCTTGCCTCAGTGTTTGCGCACAGAGGTTCTTTGCCTCTAAATGTATGTGTGTGTGTGGGGCACCTGAAGTACACTTGGTAGGCAAGTAAGAAAACAGTTATGCAAAATATAAGAAATATCACAAATCCTCTCAGAACCCTATCAGTGATATTTCCATCTGCATAACAGGACTGCAGTATGCATTCTTTGTTAGGGACTATTTTGCAAGGTGGCAGGATACAGTGCCTTTGTTGCTATTTAAAGGGGAGGACCCCTTTTTGTGTTTTTTTCTTTGTTCTGCATATAACCCATGTTATAAGCGCAATAGCCCACTCAGGGTATGGGGTTATAGGCATTTAATCCACTGGACAGACATCGCCCGCGGCCTTGTGCCTCACAACGCACCCCAGGTGGGGGATTAAATGCCTATGACCCCATACCCTGTCGTGGTTATTAGCAACATATCACACTAAGGTGATATGCTGATGTAAGTGTACTAACTGTGGCCTATACAGAATGCAACTATAAAACCTTATATCACACTGAGGTGATATGCTGATACAAGTGTGCTAACTCTGGCTTATAGATAATGCAACCATAAAATCTTAAATCACACTGAAGTGATATACTGATACAAGTGTGCTAACTCTCCTTACCCATGACTACAATCCACACCATAATCATGGGTAAGAAAAGGTGCCAGCCAACAGGTCATTCTACCTCATTTCAGACCCGTCTGCCTTACAGTTTGTCAGACAGGCTGAAGTCACGGTTGGGTCAGTAAGTAGGATGGATGCCATGACTGCCATGCCTTCAATACCTCCTCACAGAATACTTCCAGCTCACTCACTATATAAAAACAACAAAATACCCCATTTTTTTGCTTTCCCAAACAAGAATTCCTCCAAATCCTTCTGCAAACTCCCCCGATTTAGCGCCAAAAAATACAAAATCGAAACCAAATCCATCAGCGTGATCAGCTTCACAGCCTCCCCCCAACAGCATCACCCTCGCTCCTTACCTGCAGACTCTCTCCTCACCTCACTAAATCATATAAAAAGGCAAATCTACAGATTACTGTCCTAAGCAGTGCAATTGCTCTCCACGAGCATTCTGATTTCCAGCTGCAAGCGTGAGCACATTTCAAATCTGAGGTCACAGCAGTTACCAAACAGTTCCTTTCTTCGTTCTTGCTACTTCAAAACAGAATATACTAGAAGAAAGAGAACATTGACAGAGTTACAGTGGGGATGGGGTGGGCTTGAACACTAAAAGAGCAATAGTGGTGGGAGGTGGACTTGTACAAAGAGCAAAAGAACACGCAGAGCCTGGGAAGGGATGGCATGTGTAACATCTCTACCGCAGCACCATCTACTGTACAGAATATAAGTAAAGGACTTTCTTAAATACATATACCTCCACATACATTCTACATGTACTAATTCACATTACAAAAGAAAAATCATAAAAAAAATTATTTTAAATTTATAGCAAAACAAATCTAGTTCATAATAGCAATAATACATTATAGGATGTGGCGAATCTTGGGACAGTGTCACTTATCAGGTACATGAAGCACTCTGCCTCTGGCCTTATGTCTCACAAAGCACCTGAGGCATGATGATGTCCCATGATATACAACACCCTGTTGTGTATTACTTCATAATTAGAAAATGGGTTTGAAATTTCCCGGTCTCCGATTGGCTGAGACCCTTGCCAAGGGGTACATTTATTTTCCAACAGAGACAGGGAAATAAAATGTTCCATGTCAACCTGCCTGAGCACCAACTAAATCTCTGTGCCCCAAAAAGAACTTTCAAAAGTATAAAGCAGCCATTTTTTTCTGTTTTAGTCAGCGACTGACATATCCACACACACACAAACTGCATGCCCTATATTCAGCCAGCAAAAACTGTGCCATTTTTATTGAAATTCTTTCTGTTCGCCACACATAAACTAATTGCAGTAGCACAGTCGTGTGTTTACATGTCAGCGCTACACATTCAGGAACTGCTTTACTGTCATTTGCTCCCTGCCAGACTCTGACCCAGGATCCCCAAACCCATCAGCAACAAAATCCATGAAACAGTGCACCAAAGTAACATTTTAAGTAATATTTTTATTATGAACATAGAGAAAGAGACCTTAGCCCTATATGGCCATGAAGTCCCGTCAGTAGTCATGTTAGCCACCTGCCCGACTGCACTATACTCCCGATTCCATTCTCAACCCTGCTGACTTGTCTCTCAAGCAACCTTGCTCCTCTCGCTATCATGTTCCTCACAGCCGCAAAACAGCAGAACAGGTAAAACGGAGCACTTGCAGGCATAGGGGGCAAAAGCTAAAACTGCCCATTAGAGGTGGTGGGTGGGTCGAAGACAAGTGTCAATTAAAAAAAAAAAAAGAGCTCCCAAACACTGCAGTGTCTTCTACTGGCAAGTATACCAGCAGAGGACTATTTACAAAAAGTGACTAATTGATTTTTACCCTTTTTCTTATTTTAAATGTCACATATTACCCATTTTCTAAGCTAATACTACCCTCCAGAGTGAGCGGTATGGGAAAGGGAAAGTGGAAATTGTTTAACCAGAAAAAGATATACTGAGCCAGAGTTTGTTTTCAGGTGTGACCTGGGAGCACAAGGAAGTTAAGTGACTAGTTCAGGGACACACAGTATGCAAGTGGGTGCTGATGGGATTCAAACCCAGGTCTCCAGGTTTACAGCTCAGCGCCTTCAATCACTATGCTATACTGCCCAGAGGTATGAGTTTCACCCGCCCTTCCAGAGACTATAAGTGCCTTCACCTGTGGCACAGGGCCTCATTAAGCTCCTGGGTGGGCAGATATAGCCCAATGCCACCCACCCTGTTGGGTATTATTGCTTACACAGAACAAGCTATTAGTTTCTGATTTTCAAAACGAAAGCAGGAAAAGATGGGGGGGGTGCTTCCGTGAACATAGTAATTTCCATATATTTGCATATTAATCATATGAAAAATGCTTGGTAGAATTTGCATTACAGACCTCTCAGACTATTTCTTTAAAGGGTGATTCTTTAAGGTTTTAAGTTTCAGATCCAGCCCAGGACATGGGGGTGGGGTGGGGGTGGGAGTAATGCTCACATTCTTACTAACATACAAAAGTTGCCAGAAGCAAAAGGTCATCTTAACATACATACTAAAATGCCAGCAGAATAGGCCTCATAGTCTATCGAGTCTACTCGAGAGTCAGTACCCATGATGGGCACGCTCACTGCCCCCCAGTCTTTCTAGGTGGCTCGAGATTGCAGCTAGCTCCCTATTCAACAGCTGCCCCACCCCTCTTCCCTCCCTTTACCCTCCCTTTGCCCTGTCCCACCCCTTCCTGAAGCATTCCACTGTGTTACATGCCACCACCTCAGCCAGTAGTGCATTCCACTTTGCCACCACCCTCTCCGTAAAGAAATGCCTCCTGAATCTACCCCCCTCCAATCTCATGTCATGGCCCCTAGTGTCTCTCCCCACCCTCCTCCTGCATAGACCCTCTGTGTCTGTTTTGATTATACCCTTCATGTATTTGAAGGTCTCAATCATGTCCCACCTCTCCTCCAGTGTGTATATGTTTAACTCTCTTAGTCTGACCTCATATGGCAATTCCCCAGGCCCTGAATCATCTTTGTTGCCCCACGCTGCACCCTCCAGCAGCCTACTGTCCTTTGCAGGTACAGGCACCAGTACTGCACGCAGTATTCCACGTGGGGTCTAACCAACGATCTGTATAACAGCAGAATAACCTCCATTCTTCTCGAGGTAATGCCCCCTGCAGTGCATCCCAGCATTTTGTTGGCCACTGCTGCTGCCTTTCTGCATTGCACGGAATTGTTCATTGTTCCCATGATGAGAGCTGGTTCTGCACATCCACCTCATGTAAACCACCTGATTCAGCTTTAAATGAGTTATACCCAGAGTGACCACCATTCAGTTTGAAATAAGGGTCAAGGACACTCAATCCAGTCCCACAGAGAATTCTGAGTAGGCAGCCTAACAGTAGTCATCCTAGAGCTATCCTTTATGGAGAAAGACAATCATCTACTGTACATAAGTTGGTGAAAATTCCATATTAAAGAACAAGGTTCCCTTCTAGCCTAAAAGCACAGAGATATTCGATCTCTATGCTGTTCACTCAGTCTGTCATGATTAGCCCCAATCACCTCCCACTCCCACCACTATTTGCATGACCAACAGCCTTTGTGCTTCTGGTCATGCTGGAAATGCATAGGCACCTCAGCTTCACCCTCTTCCTGCTAATCTCTGTTTATCTAGCCATAAACCCACAGACCAAACAGCTGCTGAGCTCAGTGTTTAGGTGGCTTTGCTATTGTGTTTCCTGAAACATAACTGAAATGACTTTTGAGAGGACACTGCTTGGAACAAGGGACGACAGGATTAGACACTGACCACAACCTGTTTACCGAGCCTGGCCATAGTGAGTTGGTCTCCAGGAGCAACACGCCGTGAGTCATCTTTGGATCGCCAGTTGCACTCAGTGACCAAGCAGACTCCTGTGCGGAGAGTGGCTTTCTCGCCTCACCACCTCTCTCCTATTTATATTTTAATCAACTTTCCATGCAATGCCTTTTGTTGAATGTGGGCATCGTGTTCACATTCCCAATGCAACAAAGTGTCAACCCCATACCTCTAAACTGTCATACATTATCAGGTATGGCACTCATTTTACCTCTCAGAAACCCGCTCTCCCATATGGAGAAGGAATTCCACGCGAGACTTTAAAGCAGAAATTCATGACAATTTATGATTCTCAGTTATTAGCAAACATTGTAAAGCAAAGTGCATTGGTATCCACTGCGTTCTCAGCTTGCAGTGTGAAGTTTGACTACAGGTCAGAGACTCTGCCCAGCTGTCACACATCTTGTCACACATTCAGGAGCTGAAAGGTTGAGAGATATGGTCTATCCACAAAGCCCTCTGCATGTACCAGGCAGGGTGCAGGGCTATGGTCTGGGCAGCCTTGTCCTTAAGTAATGGATGCATATGGCGGAGGGCTGAGGAAGGGCACTGAGGCTATGCCAGAAAGACCCCTGATGTATGTCTTGGGCCCCTCCTAGACACTGCCAGCAGCCCTCCATACCAGCATGGAGAGCTGAGAGGCATGGTAGCTTGTTTTACATTTTAAAAATTGTATTTTACTTAATAGGGGATGGCAGTCTCACAGTCCCTGAACTGCTAATGCAGAGGAGAGGATCCACTCTGCTTCTGACCTGGGCTTCTGACACAGCACCTGCCCTCCCCACCCACCCCTGAGAATCTCCTGCGCCTGCATGAAGTTCCCCAAACAGAAAGGCTAGATACTATGGGTGCTGTCCATTCCAAATTGGCATCCAGGCGTGAAGCTGTGCTGATCACTGGCATGTGTATTGCATGTACACCAGCATGGCTTTGGATGGATGGGGCCCTAAGTTTCCGCTAAAATGGATATTTTAATAAGACCCAAGGGAAGCTACTAAAGTCCAATGTGACATCCAGCCAACTGTCCTCATTAATTCATAGGAAGGGGAGATAAGGGGCCTTGCCATGCAGCAGATGATGCTCTCGCACCAGTGTTACATCATCAACTTGCATTCCTAGACATGAGCAATGATGAGCCATCGATGCTCAGGTATGCACTGCCAGTGCTTTATGGGGCTGTACGAGAGACAGCTAAGCACTGCCCATTTAAGATGAAATGGCACCAACACCCCAAACACATACTTCAAGGTGCTGCCCTTTTTGAGAGATACAGGCCCTCGAGCACTAGGTCTCACATTCCCCTGCCCCAGGCTGCAGCTGGAAATTAGATTATGTATCACTTTGCAGCTTGCCCGCCTGTCTTAAACAAATATACACGTAAAGGAATCAACTACCATCTCTCCCTGCAGAGGCAGCACTACCAGAAGAGAACAGGACTGTGTGGGGCCCATGGCTATGCATGTGCTGTCTATTCACGGGACTAGCATCCAATGGTCATAGACTCAGTCTACTCAGCTGCTGCCTCACTACTGAGCACTATGTATTCATGGGACAAGTGCCCCCACAGTTCTGACTCCTAGCTACACACAATAACATGCAACTACTATTGTTACTATATGTGTTGCTATAACTGTTCTCCCGGTGCACCTGGAAATGAGCTCTGGATCAGCGAGCCTATCCCGACCACCACATTTTTAAATAAATAAAATGTATTAGCTTGTCACTTTCGTGCTTCCAATGTGTGTGACATTTTGAGACGATCTTGTATTTCTTAAAATACCTTGCGTGTGTGTGTGTGTGTGTCTGTGACCACAAGCAGGGCTATGTGATCCTATCTGCTAGAGCTGTGCTCCCATATTGCTGGTTTTGCAATAAAATTACTGGAACCAGACTTCATGGTCCATTTCACAGTTTTGTCCTGTGTGTGTTTGTATTCAGTTGTTTGTACTATAGAGAACCTCACAGAACTTCCCAGGTGTGATGCGTGCTATAAGCACCTCAGCACTCACACCCTCTGTCTCAGTTTGTCAAATGCCCACATCCACCACCACAGAACAACTCTGACTCTGAACTCTGGGAATCTGCAGGCCACGTGGGTAGAGTTCAGACATTGTGTCAAAGGGCAGCACACAGCCTTTGAAACTAATGAGATCTCACTGTACAGCCTAGTAAACAGCAGACAGTGACAGGTCAGCAGACCACTGCAAGTGCTGACACTGGAGACGCACTCTAGCCATCTGTAGAAGTAGAACGCAGGCAGTGGAAAGGGGGCTCTGAAAAGCTGTCCTACAGTACTGTTTCTCAAATGAGGCCAGCGCTGCCAGATGTAGACACCAGTGTAATTTTGTATGACCAAAGAGCAGGCTCAACACTGAACTCCACACATGGAATAAAACTTAGTGTTATGAGGACTCTTAAAACACAAGGACATATCCTTTGGCCACCTCCAGTGGCTGCCTAGGCTGAAGTTAAAGATCCCATGTCATTTTCAAAACAGATGGGTTATTCCCAGTGTCCTTAACACAGGATAGAAAATGGGTTGAAAAATCCTGAAACCTGTTGGTTGATCGCAGTCACGGGCACAAGTTTATCAGGCAACAGAGCACTCTAAAGAAAAGAGCTGGCACTGTTCCTACATAAGGACTATTTTTCATATAAAACTTATTCTTTAAATGTTTTAAAATTGTTTTTTTTTTTTTTGGCTGAATTTGTTACTGCAAAAGGCTGTTTTGTAGGCACATAAGACCCTTCAGGGTGTGTGTGTGTGTGTGTGTGTTTGGGGTGTGTGTTTGGGCGGGGGGGGGGTTGAGGGATACCCGCACTTCAAGGGACTATAAGGCACCCCACCTGCACCAAGGGCCTGTGGTATCCCCATCACCACATACCCTGTCAGGTCTTATTGCTTACTCCTAAGTAATGCAACATGGCGGTGTGTGTTGTATTAGCACATTTAGTGGCTTATGTATATTGCACACAGCCCTTGTACTACCAGTATGTAACTTACTGCTCTGTAAATTGCTTTGGACTACACTGTGTAAGGGACTATAGAATAACAAACTATATTCCTATTGCTGTGACAAAGAAATCAGCATATTGAGTTACTCAGCCCCGGAGAACATTACTCGGTCATTTCTGGCCATTTGTTTGTGAAGAGCCACACCACTGCCGGGGGTCTCTTTAAGAAAAGGTGAGTTGTTTAAAATAATGATTTAATCTTTGAGACCGCACCACCTCCAAATCGCCCAAGCAGAAGCATACAGTCTTGGAGAAAATGAGTCAACAGGTCAACTCATTTTCTCGAGGCTCACAACCCTCCTTGCCAGCAGCCTGAGGCCTCAGTCCCTCTGCAGATCACCCTAAGGCTTGTCAGGCTCTTCACTCATCTGGAAAACACAAGGCTTTCTTTCTACCATACTTAGTTGCTTTCCCTTTGTTCCAAGAGTCTGTCAGGTTGGAACTCTGGCTCGCCAAAAAATCTTTTGCTGTGCTATCGGATGACAGAGTCTGATTTCCTCATTGTTCTGGGAGGTGTTTTGTGATGGGAAAGGTGAACAGGGCACTAGCAGGTCTGAAAACTGATTCCTCAAAGTTGGCTAAATAACCGGAGCTCTGTTGTCAAACATTTAGAATGCAGGTTTAACCCTGTAAATGTTACTTGGGTGGGGGTTGGGGGGCAGTGTACTGTAAACTTTCAAGGGGCTAAAAATTCATCTTTTATTTTTTAATTTTTTTTTAAAGATGCTTCTAAAGACTTTTCGTGCAGCATGGACATAATGGAGCTTTCTCCTTCCTGTCCACACCTCTGGACTTCAGTCTTTCCTGACCTGAAGGGCAGAATCTGAGGTGAGCTTTAGAAAAAGAAGGCAGGAAGCCAGTCAGTGCTCTTATTTCAAAAACAGTAGGAAATTTAACACCTCGAGGGCAACAAAGATGAGGAATCCATTTTGGGGTGGAAGAGAAACAACAGCGTATACTTATGTTTTGACTTCCTTGCTTCCCTGTTTTTCTTGTTGGGGTTGGGGGTTACCAGTCCTAATGCAAGAGAAAGCCAAGTTTTGAGTCGTGAAACCAATACCAAGTGAAGGATTTTAGTGCTGAAAGAAAACAAGTTTAAGCTTACCCAGTGCAACCAGTGACAAAATAAATGGAAGACGTTTACATTTTTAAATACCTCATTTAAAAGTATAGTCATGAAAAATACTGTTCCCTCCTAGGTTGGCAGTACAAACAACTGTAGACGGCAGATCCACTGCAAGGTATGGAAGACTTCAACATTTTTGAATACTTTATTGAAATATAGTAATTAAAGATGCCATTCCTCCCCATACTGTACCAAGCGAAGACAAAACATAATTAAATAATAGTATCATTTTCCTATTGCATGTTTCCCCAGCAACCCAAGGTCGAAGACAAAGTGTCACAAAACAGAATCTGAAGTGATGTGCTGTGGACATGCGAACAGAGGCAAAAAAGCTTTTTTTAACCTTTAAGCACACTAAGCTACCAACACTAGATGCAACCCGGTCGGCCTTACTGTTTCTGTGACCTAGAAAAAGTATTATTTTTCATTAAAGGTGAGTCGTGTGTGAAATCTTAAGTCACCAAAATGTAGATCCCCAAATAATATCAGGAGAAATGACTAATAAGTAAAGCCTTCCAGGTAGATGTCATTTTACCTGAAATGTACAAACTGAGAATGCTAGATATAACGGAGTGGGGTTTCTATGTCTACTTGTTTGTCAAACTTCAGGATAACATCATCCATTCCTGCAGAAGCCCTACTAGATGAAATTTTTTATTTAGTTTTTGCTGACCGGGTAGGTGCACTACAGAAAAACACTGCCCATTTTCAGGCGTGACCCGGGAGAGGTACAGACAATAAATAGACAGCAAGTTACAAAGACAACAATAAATACTTTAGGAAAAATACATAACATTTACCTATCTGTTCCTCCACATCCTGTCTTGTGTGGTGTGTCTTCTTAAACGATGAAGGAAAAACATGGAGGAAGAGGAGAATATGATGCCACCTGGAATTAGTTCTTACTGTTAATTCTGGCTCTGCTAGCTTGGACTGCAATCTGGATTGCAGTGAACACTCTCCACAGGAAGAGTCTTTTTGCTTTTTATCAGCAGGCCCTGTACATTAATATGAAGGGACTTAATCTGTGCCGAGCACCACCAAGAGCTCTGGTCACAAAAAACAATGGAAGCCAGAAGGGGTTTGGGAAAAGTTCCATATTAAAGAGCAGCTGACGCCCAGAAGAACTCTGAGAAACATAATTTGTGGACACAATTCAGCTTATATTTTATACTAGTTCAGTATTTCTTCTTCCATTAATTATTAATGAGTTGAGCATGAAAACAGGATCTTTATGCTTTGCAAGTTCATCAGCTCCTATTGCTTATTCCCCACCTGATGTCACAATACTGTGCTTGTTACAGCACAGTTATTCCATGACAACAGACTGTGACATCACAACAAAGGGTAATGATTTTATCTGAGGAGTTGGTTATACCTGCAGTTGAACTCAGAGGGATAAACATCCTGTTTCCATGTAAATTTCCTCAGTAATAAATAATTGGGAGGGCAATTCTATAGAAGATACATGAAATACAACCTGAATTGTGCCTAAATAGTATGTTTTCCGAAGTCTTCCCAGGTGCACCAGCAGCCCTTTAGAGAACTGCCATACAAATAAATTTCACCCCAGTTCTCCAAAAAGCAGACTCGAAAGACCGTTATACTAAAATGCCAGCAAAATAGGCCTGTTAGTAGTAAACTGGGATGGAATGAAGCCATCACTTGTAACAGAAGCAGATTCCCTTCGGAAGATTCTGTCCGTGTAGTTTGTTATGTTTTCCAACCCATCCATACTGTGAACTGTGAGAAACTGATGGAAAGGTGGTTGTTATACTAAGAGATGATGAGCAAGGTGCCAGTCAGTCAAAGTTTTCTGTAGTGTGGCCTCCATCTCCTTTAGAACAGAGCTGGGTTAACCATATCTTTGCCAGTCCCGATGGATTCAGTGGGGAGGCGCCCATTACAGTTTGATGGCACACAGCCCTTGCAACCAAAGCAGATCCATCCTGACGCTTACATCTGTGTGGGTGAGTGGTTTTGTGACGTTTCTCCCTTCTTACTGTGAACTACACTGGAGACGAGGGACAGAACTCATTTTTTTAGGGTGACTTAAACAGGCAGTGAAGTTTCTTTGGCAACAAAGTGAAACATGAGGGAACATCCGATCTGTGTCTACTTCTGTTGTAAATACACTGTCTGGTCTCTATAGCAACCCATCCTAAAGAGGAGTGACAGCTAGCCAAGACCAGCATTTTATTAATTAAAAAAACTCTACCCAGCATGACTTTTGCATGTTTAGCAACCCTAATGAATATTAAACAGCTGAATTAACATATTCGTGTCCCTTAATTGAGCCCTCGTTCCCAGTTTGAGAAGGGCTAATCCTTTCATGTCATTCCTTCGCTAATTTTCTCCAGTAGACAAACACATTTCTCCAGCTTTTTCTAACCGAGTTGCACCCAGTGCTTTAAACCTATGTTATCGCTTTATGCATGCTGCTCCAGCTTTGATAGCATTGAAACTGGTACAAAGGTGCTCATTTACATATGTCAGTGGGAGGAGAAAGAGTGTTCACACAAGGAGAGACAGAGTGAGTCGGAGTTCCTCAAGACCTTTTTTTTTTTTTTTTTTAAATAGGGAAGGCTGTGAAACTACTTCTTTATTTCTGAGAGTCAACTGTGTCGCCACGCATCACCAACTCCTACCACTGACTTGCCCCTCTATATGGAATCTGCAAAGCCCCAGACATACCTCCAAGAGGGCAACCAAGTTCTGGGTGGTGGGTGGGAGTCCGCTTTGTGGGGTCCAAGGTGCCAGCATCATACTGGCTTGTACCTGTATTTACCTGATTTCTCCCTCCCCTTGGGACACTGATCGGCAGCTCAGTGGAATGCGACACAGAGCATGCCTTGCATGCGGATTGAATCAGTATCCTAATCCCTTCAGTGGCTTCACCTGCATCATAAACTGTGGTTGCCCAGGTAGCAGTAGCACTACAGATGCTGGCTCCCTCCTGGAGAGGACAGCATCCACCAGGAAGCTCCATCTCTACCCCCAGCTGGACCCTGATGTCCAAGGCCTCTTCCGAGGTCAGGTGCCGTGTCCCAAGTTGAAGCCCTGCTGTGGGATTGATGGACCAGCACTACACCTACCCCCCATCTTCTGTTTCTCCCTGTGACCAACTCCTATCGGTCCCCCCAGCCCTGTCACCCAGATTATACATCTCCTGGCTCAGGCGTGTCTGCCAATTCTCTTGCCTCTCGAATGCCACTTCTTTTTCCATTTTGGACCCTCCCTGTTCCTGGGGTGTGACACATCAGCAGCATACATGGGGTACCCACACTGCAGAGTCCTGCAGCATCCTCCTGACGCCGGAGTCCCTGGCCTGTTCTGCCCTAATGCCTCCACCTGAGGGCAGTCATTTGACAGGACTGCCGGGATCCCTGCCCGGACAGGAGAGCTGTCCTCTGGATGCTCAATCCTCTCCCTTCCCAGATGACCCCAGCGACTTGCATGGGTCGCCAGAGTGGCAGGAGGTAAGACATGATGCCTCAGCCTTCCATGCCACTGGGCAGCTTGGACCTACCTTTTTAACAGCAAAGATTCCAGATACACCACCTTTATCTAGAATCTCAGTCAGATCTTGAGACTTAACTATATTTTCGGGAAGAGATTGGGGTGACCACAGGCATATGGGACTCATACTCACTACACAGGCACACCCCACATAGTAAAAAGTCTCCTGAACTGTATTCTAGTACAATGTTTGTCTTTACTGTCCTTTCCAAGTCTAACACCAAGGATGCGTCACTTTAGCACCATTTATTTTCACCCAAAGGCCTCCCAGTCTCCACACTACTCTATGTTCCATCAGGGTTAATAGTCAACTAACTGTGCACTCACCAGCCCAAGTAGCAAAGTTCAGTCACTTAAATAACACCCATGTTTCATTGGGAAAAACACTAAAAGGACTCCACGACAGAATACAGACCTTCCTATGAATGCCAACAGTTTCGCGTCTCTCGCTCTTTGTCAAGGATAAAGAAGTGTAAGCACCTAGTGGTCATACAAAGTATAGTGCTTAAAGGTACAGTACACAAAATATACTTGACCAAATCTGGTGCACTATTCCGTGCATCATCATGATGCACGTTAAGTGCATTTCAAAGTGCAAAATAGTTATAACTGTAATATGGAAAAAAAGGAAGGAAAATGGGTTGGGGAGTTTGTAGCAGGTAATAATAGCTATTTTGCACTTTGTAATGCACTTAAAAGAAATGATGATGAATCGAACAGTGCACCAGATCTGGTCAGGTATATTTTATGTACCGTATGTTTATGCACTGCACTTTAAATGACCGCCGTGCTCACATCTTTAGCCTTGACAAAGTACTCAGAGGCACAAAACTGCTGGAGTTTGTGGGGAGGTCTATATTCTGTTATTGAGTCTTTTAGAATTTCTTCCAATAAAAATAGATATTATTCATATGTCTGGACATTGCTACCTGAGCTGGTGAGTGTGCAGTTCATTGGATCTGAATAGTGCATTTTACTTTGTTGCACCAAGTCCTCTGAACCACTATTTTGGGAACTGCTTTAGCACATTTCATATGAATTGTCTGCAAACAGTCTGGCTTCTGTGACCTCAGGTTAGGTTAACTTTTATTGATCGAGATTTCTGTCATTATAGAAGGTAAAACACAGCAATCTGTCAATGACAATATGTTAAAATTGCACTGTCCTAGACCATATTAAAACATCGGTAACTTTGCAGAGATTCTATGAGCACACATAGATTTACAATAAAAGATGGCTAAGGGAGCAAGCAGTCTTAGCAAATTCTGTGCAGTACTGAATGTAAATAGAATTTTCCCTCTGCGGAAGGTTCAGGTTTGGACATCTACATTCCACCCTGATTTTTGGAGTCCATCATCTCAAAAGGCTACATGGGTCAAGGAGGTAGAAAGACCTCTCAAATCTGGCATTTCACCCATAGCGGGCTTTGATATAGTGATCCCGAGCTCATATTAGGTATGGAAGGACTGGTTTGGATACATTCAGAAACTTTTTTCAAGTTCTGAAAAGGTTCTAATAATCTGTAGAACATCTATTTTTGATCTTAATGTACCCCCCCCCCCCACCAGGGCTCTCCATCCCAAAGGAAGGCGGACAATAAAACACAGAAAGAAGGCTGGGGTGGCAAAGAGGGACCCTGTGCCTGATCTGCATTAAGGGGTCATCACAATTGTAGTGATAGTGCAGAAAGAAACGGACTATATTTAGTAAAACTTTAAGGGTGTTTAAAGTATTATTCCCATTTATTGACAATAGTTTGAGTATACAATTAAATTAAAATCCATGTTTGTATACTTTGAAACAATAAAATGGAAAGAATCTGAATGTTTGGATAAGGCTCAGAAAACTACCAGCACTTTACATTTGAGGGCATAAAATCAACACTGGTTTGACCTTCGAACCGCTACTCTTCAATACGCTGATCTGTGGACATGAGAGAGGCGGAGGAAGATTAGCTTGTTTGTAGACAACACAAAGATATGTGGCAGGGTGGATATGCAGGAGGGGTTAGGGAAATGAGAAGGATTTAGACAGGTTGGAACAATGGTGCAAGGTCTGGAAACTCCAATTTAATGTGAAGAAAATGCAACCACACATATTGGCAAAAAGAACCCCAGTATAGAGTCCTGGATAGGAGGTGCCAGAGTAGGTAAAACAGTTGAGGAAAGGGACCTTGGGGTAATCATCAATGGCAATCTTAAGGCTTCAGCCCAGTGCAATAAGGTATGTACTGAGGTCAACAGAATGCTGGGTGTGACGCCTCTCTACAGATCCCTGGTAAGGCCACACCTGGAGTACTGTGTATGGTTTTGGAGCTCTCATCTTAAGACAGAAAAAGATCGCCTGGATTCTGTGCAGTGGAGGGCTATCAAAATAATACATGGCACGCAGGGACAGTTCTATGAGGAAAGGTTGAGTAGGTTGAACCTGTACTCGCCTGAGGCTAGAAGGGAAAGAAAAGGTATGACAGAAACATAGATCAATGGCTGGATCGATAGGGAATGGCTAGCTGCACACTCGAGCAGACTTGACTTGACCATATGGCCTTTATCTGCTGGCAGTTTATATGTTTGTATTGGGGGAGTGCCCCCAACCAATCGACGTGCTCCTTTCCTCTGCATGGGAGACACTCTTATTCTGTGATGAGTTTCTCATGTGCAGCTGCCCTGGAAATAGGCACTTTGTACAAGTTTTTTTTTATTTTAAATATTATGAACTGGATTGAAAAAATGAAATAATCTGATTGGCTGAGAGGTATTTGAAGCCATGATTAAATCCCACAACATAATCACATCTTCAAAAAACCTCCAGCCACCAGCTTCCTCACTCATCAGAAATCCATCCGAGAGCAACGCTCCCCTAGTTTCTCACTCCACTTCACACACCACCATCAGAACGCATACCGACTGACATTTTTCCCCGCACGCACTGTACACTACAACCCAGGGCCTAAACTATAAAACGTTAACCTCCACAGAGATCATAAAGAAGACAATATCTAGAGATACCACTGCTGTAAAAAATGCCCAGATCAGCACATTACAAATGCTGCTGATTACAGCTCTTAACAAAAACTATAAACAGAGTGAGCAGCCGCAGTGCATGCTGGTTGGCATCTTTGCAACAGCAACAAAGAAATGGCGCACAGACTATGCAGAGAGACACGGACCACGCAGGCTGTTTTTTCATGGTGTGTGATGTGGACACAAAGGGAGATGTCCCTATACTATCTACTAGCCAATCTTACAACTGCATCACCTGCTGACTGCAACCCATATAGTTCTACACTACACCTGAAAGTCATTTTTCACATATTGTGAACAGTTTTTTAATTTTTTTACCAATTTTAATCTAGTTCATAATAGCAATAATACACTCCAGGGTGTGGTATATCATGGAATATCATCACTTCGTAGGCACATGGGGCATTCGGCCTGCGGTCTCATACCTCATAACACACACGAGGTGTGACACTATCCCACAATATACCACACCCTGTCATGTATTATTGCTTAAAGATCATCACTGTTCAAACTCAATCAATGCCATATTAATACCACCACCAAGACCACTCTTACGATTGTAAGAGTGAGCTCACATTTTTAAAGTATCAGAATGGCTCACCTTCGCTTTGTGGTTCTCATACCCTAAGAATGTACGTGAAACCACTCTCACAACCGTAAGAATGGTCTCAGGGGTGGTATTAACATATATTTTAGAACCTCAAGGGGGAATCAACAGGGTTGACTGTCATCAACTGTTCAAACACAGTCAAGGGACCTGCACTAGGTGGCATGGATATAAACTGGCATGGAGGATTCAGGAGAGATGTAAGGAAGTACTTCTTCACAGAGAGGGTGGTGGACACATGGAAAAGCTTGCCAAGGGGAGTGGTTGAGGCAGAGGCGGTGAAGGGATTCAAGGAATGGTGTGACAGGCAAAGGGCTGATAGCAATGGAGGCAAGGGGAGGTGAGGGTACACTACAAAACAGACTGAGCTGCTTATAGGGGCTCAGACTAAGCCTCGCCCAACGATAAGTTGGAAACAGGAAACATAGAATTTTCTGGCAGATAAGAACCACTTGGCCTAACTGGTCTGCCCATTTTCCCTGCATGTAGCACCTCCGCAAATCCTACTTGATCTCCGGCCCATTCACCCCCCTTCCCTTTCCAAAAGATTCCCTCACGCCAATCCCATGCATTCTTGCACCCCACCACTGTTTTTCATTCCCACCACCTCCACTGGAACTCTGTTTCAGGAATCCACCACTCTTTCTGTGAAGAAGTACTTCTCATATTTCTCCTGAATCTACCCCTACAGCATCTTATCATTTCCTTGTCCTATGAACCTTTTTATTGCAAAATACTTCCCTCCTGTACCTTATTTATCCCTGTGACATATTTAAAGATCTCTATTATATCCCCCCTTCTTCGGTGGCGTTCTCTTACAGGCTGTACATATTTAGGGCCTTAAGTCTCTCCTCATAGCGTATCTGATGCAGACCCTACATCATTTTAGTTGCCCTCAACTGGACCATCTCCACTCTGTCTATGTCTATCCGGGGATGTAGTCTCCAGAACTAGACACAGTACTCTAGGTGGGGTCTTCCTAGTGATCTATACAGAGGCGGTACCACCTCCTCTTCTGCTGTTGATACCTCTGCCTATTCACCCCAGTATCCCACTAGCCTCCCAACTGCCTTGTTGCACTGCCTGGCCATCTTTGGGTCATCCAATAGAACTACCCCAGGTCCAGGTCTCTTTCCTGCATGGTGGTCGTCAGTACCACTCTTCCCATTTTGTACTCTGCCCCTCTGTTTCTGTGCCCTAAGTGGATTACTTTGCACATTTTGCATTGAAACCTGCTGCCATACGGGAACACAACAACTCGCTCCCGACAATCCCAACACTGTTAGTTCGCTCCCAACATCACGCTCCTGCGTCTGCTCACTCCTACGACTGTGACCATCCTGCAACAATTCGCTCTCATACATACAATACAGTTGTGTGAAAAAAATTTATTCACATATCCTTGACCAGTCCTTGACTTTTCTCAGGTCTCTGCTCATTCTTTCCATAGACACAGACACAGACACAGACACACACAATGACCATGCCATTGCAGATCTGGGTGTCATCTGCAAAGAAGCAGACCTTCCCTTCCACCTCCTCTGCAGCATCACTTATAAAGACATTAAAGAGGACCAATCCCAGCACTGATCCCTGATGCACCCTGCTGGTCACCCGCCCTTCCTCTGAGTGAACTCCATTACCACCACCATCTGCCGCCTATCCCCTAATGAATTTCTTACCAGTTTACCACCTTTGGACCCACTCCTAAGCCACCCAGCTTCCTTACTAGCCTCCTATGTGGAACAGTGTTGAAAGACTTATTGAAATCTAGGTAGGCCACATCCACCGCCCACCCTGATCTGACTCCTTGGTCACTCCGTCAAAGAAATCTGTCAGATTCATTTGATATGACCCCCTCCCCCCAAATGAATCTTTGCTGGCTCAGGTCTTGTAACCCACTGGATTCAATATATATTCCACAATCCTTTCCTTCAGAAGTAACTCCATTAATTTTCCCACCACCAATGTCAGTCTGACCCTGGCCTGTAACTGCTTCCTTGTTACCACTTTTGTAAAGTGGGGCACAATCCTAAATCTGCCCTCCTCTAGTCCTTGGCAACCACTCATGTCTCCAATCAGCCATTAAATAGGACTTTCAGAAGTGCAGCCAGCATTTTCCTGAGCTCCCTCAATACCCCTGGCTGCACCCCATCTGGCCCCACTGATTTGTTCACTTTCAGATTAATGAGTCCTTTTAGGACACTCTTCTCTGAAAATCAGCTAGTGTCCACTTCCCTCCTTCCAAAGCTCCTATTACTTTTTTGTGGCCCCCTCACCTCCGTCTTCTGTGAACACTGAACAAAAGTAATTGTTCAGGACATCTGCCTTTTCCTGGTCCCCCTGCACAGTCCCCCCCCCTTTCCCCTTTTAACCTTATGATCCCACTCCTGGTCTTCCTCCTTTCGTTTGCATACCTAAAAAATGTCATGTCTCCCTTCATCACCACCTGGGCTATTCTCTCTTCAGTTTGCGCCTTCATGCTTCTTACTGCGCTCGCTGCTTCCCTCTGTTTCCCCTGCTACACCTCCCTATCCTACTCCCTCTGCATCTTCTTATACCTTCTGAATGCTACTCTTTTAGCCTTTACCTTTTTCGAGACCATAGCAGTCTCATTTTCCTCTTGCTTTTGCTTACTTGCTTGACGAAAAGGTTTGTTACCTTCTCTAGTCCCCTTTTTAGCTTTGCCCATTGTTCCTCCACCCCACCCAGGTCATCCCCCTCTCTCGCTGCTAAGTCATCCCTAAGGCATTCACCCAGCTTTTTAAGATCTGCCCTCCTGCAGTCCAGGACTCTCGCCCTTATGTAGAAGTGGCAGGGTAGGACCAGAGCAAACTAGATGGACCTATGGACTTTTCTGCTTGCTTTTCAGTTGAAGCACAGACAGACACTGTCTAAAGCTGAAAGGGGTAGGTTTAAGAGGGTGGTTAGGAAGCACTTCTTCACTGAGAGGGTGATGGCCAGCTGGACTGTGCTGCCGGAGGAAATGGTCTTGATGAAGTCGGTGGACAGCTTCAAGAGGAGCTGGGTAGGCCTAAGGGAAAAATACAGGGCATGGGAAGGGGGGCAGATGGAAAAGAAGGGAGGACTGGAGAGGGGGGAGCAGGCTCAGGGTCAGTAGCATAAACTAAGGAGCCTGCAACACGAGCAGACTAGATAGACTGGATGGCCGATTCTGCTGGCTTCTTCATATGTTCATAATTGTCTCCGTTTCTGTCCTTCTGTTTTACATTTATTTGCACCACCAGAGATCCAGAGCCAAATCACACCCACTCAAACCCAAATGCTCCACCAAAATGGGTCAGAAGGCATTCTTCTCTTATACCACAAAATACTGGAAATACTTGCCACTAAACATCTAGAACTCAACTGACCACCTGCACTTTAAACTGGATTCATTAATTTTACAGGGTAATACCCTCTCTTATTACGGATGAAATGACAGGAGCACTTATGAGCTTACCGCCGTTCTTTGCTCCTGTACACCTTAGTATGCATCTTAGTAGTAAATCTGTCCTTAAAACTAATACTCCAAATAAATGTTTGCTCCTTTCCCTGTTCCAAACGGTCGAGCTCTGTGCGCCAGCTGGTTGTATTATTGGCACTGCTGTTCAGTTGGTGGTGTTATATGATTTGCACTGCAGTCTATTTCCTCCTTATGGTGTCTACTGTTAGCGGCATTGCAGCCTGTAATACCTCCAGAGTGTCACTGTTCAATGCATACACCTCTCTGTATCTCTCAGGTCATGCCTGAAAATAGGTATGCATATGCCTAGTGCATTTACCCGTTAAGAAAAACTAAATCAGTAACTTTCTACCACTGTGTCTCACAATCAATTCGAACTGCCAGATGATATCCACAGCCCTGTTAAAGCAAAGTTCTTAAAAAAATAAAATTCCATGTGAAGAGAGATATTTATTGAACCCTTAATGAGCGCCCGCCTGCCACTGAAACTCATTAGATATTTCTCAGGTTTCTCCTCAGATTATTCTTTTTTGGGGGACGAGGGCAGGCTAGATGTGAACCCACTTCACGGAGGGAATTCATAAAGTTGAGCAAAGTCTGACCTTAAACAAAACAATTTTTTGATTTTGTTATTCAGCAAACCAGTCACTTGTTCGCCGCAGTGCCACCGCTTGATGAACTTCTTGGTTTCTCTTCTGAAACAGCATGCTTACATTCACCCTCCTGCCTGCCCATCCTATCCTGCCGTGGTGGTCCCAGTACTCTCCCGCCTTAAGATCCACTGGCATATCGGTACAAGGTCTGTTATTGCAAGGACCCTATTCTGCTGCTGCCACCTTTTTTATTTGCCATACATACAAAATGTCTCCCCTATAGTTAGTCTCAATCCTTATCCACCCTTTATTTTTGAATTTTTTGGAACTGCTCATTGTACTTGTAATATTTTTTGTGACTATGTGTTTGATATGAAACCTTTGTAAATGAGTACTTGTGCTCAATGGTAATCTCTTAAGTTTTCAATGAAATAAAATAAAAATAAATTCAAATGTTCTCTGCTACTTCCAAGTGGCACATTGTGCCCCACTTCCTCTAGTGTCAATCATGTTTCGCTCAACTGAATTTAATAAAGGAGTGTCCCATTAATAAGGGTCTCTTGTCTACTGATCTTTCTTCATTTACCCCTCTGATAAAGTTCTCACGCTCAACCAGTCCTGGTACTGCCCATAGAGATAGTATAGAATAAGTCTTCTTTGAGGGTATCTCTCATCAGGCTACACCTTTGGAACTAACATACTAAAGAGCCAGCAGAATAGGCCAAATGGTCTGTCATGTCTGCTCGAAAGCCAGCAACCTAGTGGCTGCTCTCCTTACCACCCCCCAGCCCCCAAGCCAGTCTTCTTTTATTCAGATTTCCTTATACCTGTCCTACCCCTTCTTGAAGCCTCCACAGTGCCCTCTTCCACCAGCCACCCAGGCAGCGCTGCTCCATGGCTCCACCACCTCTCAGTGAAAAAAATGCCTCCCACGCCCCCCTGTAATTCCTCCATCTTCCACTCAGGACCCTGGTAGCTCCCCTTCTTAACCTAAACAGCCCTATACTCCACTCTTGGTTATTCCTTTACATACTTGAAAACCTCTATTATGTCTCCTAAATCTCCTCTCCTCCATTGAATAAAGCCCAAGCTCCTTCAGCCTTCCTCATAAGGCCTCCCTCCATGCCCTGAATCATCCTGGTTGCTCTCTGAACCCTCTCCAGCAGCACTATGTCCTTTCTTCAAATGAGGTCTCCAGAACTGTACACAATACTAAAGCTGCGCACCCGTTATATCATCTCCTTAGTACGCCCCTATGGTAGCACCCGCCATCTGTTTTGGTGTGTAGAAAATGTGACACATATACAGATATATCTTTGGGCTGGTGGCTATGATCTGGTTAGCCCCTTCGATGGGTTTATTTCCTTGTATATCACATTTACAGATTAATTACTTTATATATCTATATCTATCTCACACTTATCCAACAATTATTTTATATATAATGTATGGGAAAGGGTTGTTACAGATCGAATTTGATGAATTTCCATCCCTGTAATGTTATCGCTGGGATGTCAAGAGGTTGTTATACCCTCTTGAGTATGTCACAACAATACCACGACAATGTGAACAGCTCTGTGCATGTGCATCTAGTGAACTACGGCCTACGACAAAAGGCCGTGGCGGTGAGAGCTGGCACTGAAGAACAGCAGCATGATGGAAAAAAGTAAAATAAGGACAAATTTCATTTAACTGGTGCCCACACACTATAAAAGACAGTGGATGGGCACCAGTTGACAACATCGCGGAGTTCTCAGCTCGAGGTCTTCATGCCAACTGTAAACCTCTTGAGCTTCACTCTTGAGGTTTACTTTGTTGTCATGACAACCTCTCGATGGAAACACAGCATTATCGATTCCCATCCATTGTCCTCTATATCGATCTCTCTCACAATTACCCATCAATTATTTTATATATCTGAATCTATTTATCTATCTATAGATTTATATATACACAGTGCTCCTTCTCTATAAAGAACCCCACTATAACAAAATCCCTCTTTAATCTGTGATGGCCCCCATTATTTCCCAAGTAGGCATATTAATATCTCACTATAGCAGACATTTAGCTATAGTGAACACATCAGCTGGCTCCAGAGTTGTTCACTAGAGAGAGGAATTACTGTATATCTATCTATATATTTATTTATATATACATTTATAAAATGAGTGATACATAAATGGTCAATTAAAGCAACAGCATTGGACAAATACCATCAGGTGACCGTGCGTATATCAGAGTGCGACCACACACCTGCACTTTTACCCCTCTAAAAAACAATTTTGACATTTTATAAGATGGATAAACCACTCTGGAGGTATGCGGTCATGCTCTGATATATGAACGTCTTAGGTGGTTGACGCACACCAAGGCGTGCGTATATGAAAGCGCAACCACACACCTCAGAGTGGTTTATCTATTACCAAAAACAGAGCAAGGCTCGCCTGTGATAATGGTGCGTAAGCCAAATAATTACAAAATCACATACCAAACCGAAGGCTTGCACTCAAACATAGAGTCAGAGACCAAAAGATAAAGGTATAAATATTTTATTCTCACCAAGAAAAATACAAAAACACTTCCACATCCTGAGTGTCAGTGTTACACATTTCAGTGACTGACGGTTAAGATGCTGTGCACTATAGATCACTTTACAACAATGGCTTCCCATCATTTGCTTGTTCTCCACCCCCCAAACACACAGAGTTCAAGAACATGACTTTGGGAGGGGTTCTCATTCGAGAAGAAAGCAAAGTATGATAAATGGCAATGTGCCCTCAATACTGCAGGGCTGAGGATCAGCCAGGGACCAAATGGTCGTGTTACAGACGAGGTCCATAACAGGTTAATCGTTTGTTTATTGAACACTTTGAGATTACCTTTAAGCAGAAGTGCTGATCTAGAAAGGTTCCATGTCAAATACATAGTCACAAAAAACATTACAAGTACAATGAGAAATAACTGTAGGCTCGTACAGTATTCAAAAGTGGGATTGATAGGACTGGCCAAATGGTGAACAGCAGGGTATCCTTTTGAAGGTACACTGGCTTTAATTGCCTATTAGCAAGGAGTTCTGTGTCACTGCAAGCATATGGTGAGATGTCCAACTTCCCCTGGGGATCTGGGTCTGCAGACTCAATGCACCCTGCCGTGCCTTATGTGCCAACTACTCATTATCAGTAGGTTCCACAGGAGACCATTTGGTGCAATAAGCAAGGTGCTCGCCTAGAGCTCCAGGTTCAAATCCAGTCACGTGATGTCAGTCCATCCAAAATGACCACCTTCTTAGAAATTTTAGTCACTCTGACCCAGTTTAGAGGGCAATGCAGAGAAGCTTTAAGGTGCATGAGCAGGACATGTGGGGTAAGAGGCATATGATGCTTGGGACATGGAGAACTTCAGTTGACATCCCCAGCAATAAGTTAATGGACCCTGTTTCAAATTCAGTCCAGCAAATAATAAATGCAGCTGAGAATTCACTTTCCCAGCTAGTGTTTGCATTGTAACCTGGATCTCAGGTTAACAGCGCTGAATGTCTCACAAATATATTATACACATACACACACACACACACACACACACACACACTAGGACCCCTCTTATTTTAAGCATACAAACACACACATATTTTGAACTGACTGAGCTGGAGCCCTGGACAGGCACTAAGCTGCCCCCCGTGACATCAGCAGTTCCTTGTATCCTATTAGTTATATTTCATCTCATTAAAGTTAAATAAGCCACAGTCCTCACAAGCAGAAGGCGGCACTTGGCTGCAAGTTAATGATTTCCACAGGAGAGATCTTTGCTCGTTAGGTCTTCCGTGCTCCCCTTCGAATTTTATTTTTCACATTTCCAACTTCTGTGTTACATCAAACATTAATAGGCTTAACTTGAAAGTGTGTGACGGTGTTTTCTTTTTACTCACTCCGCTTTTAACAAAAAGTAATTTTATGATACCTCAAGTGTGTAAACTAGGGCTGGGCAAAACAAATACTATCTGGGACAAATACACACAAATACTGCTCTTTTTACGAATACACATATCACGCTTAAATATCTGTATTTGTGTTAGACCACATAAAGCAGTATTAGACCTTGGTTTAGGCTGATGTGAAACACCTGTGACTACTACTGCTCATTACGTGAATACATATTTTCTTGATAACACTGCATATTTTATTGAAACCTCTCAAACTACTGGTCTTGTGTCATCACTAACAACAAAAACAAGTCCGAAATGTAAAATAAAATATTTTGCAAACACTGATATGCAAATAACTACAAATACAGACACAAATACCAACATCAGACACACAAATACAAAAGTCAGCCCTGTGCACAACCCTAGCATAAACCCCAGGGTAGGCCAAGTTAAAGACCAGCTGACACGATATGCAAACTTGGGTAACCAATTCTTCCCAAGAAGTTGCCTGCCCAAGGAGTTCATTTCTGAATTGTTTTTGTGAGTGATTAAATGTACTACTTACATTTTAATGCCCTGTTCGTAACTTCTGTGTACGAGCTGAGTGATTGAACAGCACTGTAGCCCCCTAAAAAAATGTTTTGATGATGTGAGGTAAGAATGAGAATGCAGTCCTTCTATATGGAGATCAGTGGAATCTGGGAGGGGCTGTCCAAACATACATATAGTATCTTTGTTTGCAGTTATACATGTGTGGGGCTGTAATACCTATTGTATATTAGGCCCACACATGTGTACCTGCAAGCAAAAATACTATATGTATGTTTAGACAGCCCCCTCCCCTGATTCTACCGATCTATATACAGAGCGCCTGCAGCCCCATTCCCTGTCTCATGTCATCAAAACGCTTTTTTTTTTTTTTTTTTTTAATGGGAAGGGCTTCAGTTTTTTGGCTGGCTTGTACACGTACGTTACAAGCCAGGCATTAAAATACAAGTGGTACTTTTTACTTGTTCACAAAAAAATTCAAACATGGGCTATAGTAACTCCTTAAACAGGCAACTCCTTGGTACAAGTTGCATGCCTGGACCATGTCAGTGACTAAATCAGGGCATAGTTTGCTAGTAACCACAAAGGTGTCTAAAAAGTTGTTTTTTTTAAATTAAGAACCGACTCCCAGTTCTTAGAACTGGCTACTTCAGGAGATAATTCTGGCTGCTGTGCCTCCTTTTCAAGTTCCTTATAATTTGCACTTACTAGTTTGTTTTACTGTGTTTATGCCCCCGGGTTCTCTGTGATAGCTCTTACTTCAGCTTGTAGTTGTAGTTGTACAATTAGTAATGAATTTTATTTATATAGCACCCATGCCTCCCAGGCTCTGGGCACCTTACTATATACAATTTATAACAGCAGAACAGACAGAAGGAAAAACATTCCACAGTAAGTACATAATATGCATCAAAATAAATTTAATTCAGGCAACAGCAATAAAACAGCATTCTTCATGGCTCTGTGTTGGCCAAATGTAAAAAAAAAAAAAAAGAATCTTTCAGTCATGATTTAAAGAGTGTGTCATAGAAACATAGTATTTGTTAGCAGAAAAGGGCTGCTTGGCCCACCTAGTTGTTCCCTATCTAGTCTATCCCAGCAGACCATAATCACTGTCCGGTGACACCCTTTTTTTTTTTTTTTTTTTTTTATTATTTACTAGTCTTCACTAGTGACCTCTCCCTTTTAGTGCTCACCTACGCCAATCCCATTCATATCTGACCCCCCAGTTTTACCCCTACTACCTATGACCTTGGTGGCAGGCTGTTCCAAGCATCCACCACTCTTTAGTGAAGTAGTATTTCATACATCTCTCCTAAAATTCCCCTTCCAGCTGTGCTGCATGCCCTGTTGTTCTGTTGCACTTCTCCTGTATCTGAAACAGGTTCCCCACCTGTACCCTGTCCACTCCCTTGTCAATGAAGGGGCTCCTTAAGTTTCCACGGTGAAGTGTTCTACAGAGTCAGAGCCACATAGCAGAATCCCAGTCCCCAGTTATTCTCAGCCTAGACCTCAGATCTTGAGGAAGCCCAGCCTCAACCTGTTCTATCTCTGTCACTCCTCCCACCATGGATTTCCCCCTTTCATGGTGTGCTTGTTGGGGAGCTCCTGCCCCATTCACCTCAATACACAACAGTTTTTTTGAGCAGGTGGGGCCTGACAGTGCTAGCACTATGTAGCTGCTCTGGTACTTTTCCATTTTTCTGTCCCTCTCGTTCCCACAGAATGCTGATGGCAGGGGTTCTGGTGTGTGCTGGAACTCCGGGAGCCAGTCAGGGTCTCCCTCCCCCAAACTTGCAATTTCCACTACACTCACATCACTGCCACCTGCAGTCACTTAGGTGGCAATAATGTGGCCAAGTCCAAAACCCTGGCTCCCTCCCGGAAAGGAGTACTTTGGGATACGCAGTTCTGTTCCCTGGCTATACCCCCGTGATCCAGGCTTCTTCCCAGACCCAGGTTGCCTGTGTCATGACAGTGGCAATGCTACCAACGGCCCACATTTGCAAAACTAATTGCTGTAAGAGCTTACAGGTTCCACATAAAACCATGGAAGGAAAAACTCTATGGTCATATATCAGCACCATGAAAATAAATGAATAAAATTCACTAAGAGGAATTTGCAAGGGGCTTTGGCAAAAGTTGTTAGATAACATCCTCCTGAAATGAATTCTGCATTGAAAATTGAAGTTTTAGAACAATCTTATGAGAATAGTCACCCAAAATTAGTTTATTTGACCACATGCTTTTTCAAATGCATGGTCTTGACTGGATACAGAGCTTTACATACCATCAATCTCCTACCCCATAATAATAAAATACTAATCTTTATAAAGGCCATGCTGGCCTGCCACTCTACTTTTCCACCTGTCTGGTTGTCACTGTTTCCTGTGGTAGTCCTGTAATAATTGTATTACTTAGTCTATAACTCTGTATCCTATGTTATATATTTTGTAACTGCAAGTCTTACTGGTTGTTGTGGCTTTTCTGCTCTGTACTTGTGCAATTCTCTTTCCTAACTGGTCGCTGTTTTCAGTTTGTATTATTAACTGCTATTACTGTAATATGATTATTTTGCCTGCACTCACCTTCTGTTTTCCCTTCCCCCAGGACACATTTGGAAATGAGCACTTGCTGTTCAGTATGTTCTCCTGGTAAAACGTTCAATACATACATAAATAAATAAATAAATATAAACTTCCTTCCACATAGTTTATGGTACAGTGCAACAAAAAGCACACCCACATAAAACAGCGGTGCAGTAAAAACACAGAACAATCTGACAACACTTCAGACAGTGTGCTAAGAAATGTCTTCAGTTTACTTTTCAAAGTACCTCTCTCCTGCCACACGCGACTCAATATCGTAAGGAAGATGATGCCACGAACAGTGACCTGATACTGAAAGGCATGGTTACCATGACAACTGGCTGTGGGCATGGCAAGAAGACCATGAAGGAGATCAAAGGTGCCAGGCAGACGAGAGGCAGATGGGGGTGCATGTAATATTTCAGTTTGGGAGGCAGTTTGGTCTAGTAGTGATTGCCAAACTCAGCTGCCGTGACACTGAGCTAATAAATTAATCTCCGTGTGCTTAACCATGTAATGTCTCTGAACTATCTCAGTGCTTTGAATCTCCTTTGTTGAAAATGGCAGCTCTGGGTTACAGGCTGTATGAAAGGTGCTCCATGAAACTAACTTATTTCCTCCCTCCCTTAGCCACCAGTATGCTTGATGCACTGGTAACCAGTGCAGACTGGCCAGAAAAAGAGTTCTACACGCACACCAGCAACTCGAGCCACAGCTGCTTGTAGCAGCAGGGTCCATATGCCTGTATGATTCCTGTGGGAACCACACTCTAGTGTTGTTCTAATGTAAGCCCAAATGTAGCCAGTCCCAGCCATCCAGAAATCAGATTCTAAAAAACATGCCCGGGTAATCACTGCTTCTGTAGTTATTGCATAAACCCCATTCAGTGAGAGCATTTCCTCTTTAAAATCAGGTTACGCTGTAATCAGGCCTGGCAACCTGTCAGCGGTGTCATACTCCTCGCCATGGCCCTCATGCTACTCAGGACTGATGAAGCACAGATGACGTCACCATGGTGGTGTGCTTCCTGTTTGCAGGATGGAGGCAGGGACGGGGACAGGTATGTGTTGATAAAAAAAAAAAAACACTCCCCCATCCCAGAAGTGGAATCAAACTGAACCACTCACCTAAGCCACCTTGCAGTTTATTTTGTTTCTGTTTACCAGGTTAGTGCACTACACATAAAATATCTATTTTG
Organism: Neoceratodus forsteri; assembly: GCA_016271365.2. Classification (NCBI taxonomy): domain Eukaryota; kingdom Metazoa; phylum Chordata; order Ceratodontiformes; family Ceratodontidae; genus Neoceratodus; species Neoceratodus forsteri. The sequence goes on from JADMNL010000023.1 coordinate 524,120,116, forward strand.
CAGCACAACACAGAATTTTCAGGCACGACCATGACTGACCTTATACAGAGAGTTGACTTGCAGTAACACTCCCCCCCACACCATGCGAAGTGGTAGGGGACAAAGGGGCACAAGCATCCAAACACATGAGCAGAAAGAACATTTTAAAAACAAATTTCACCTTTTTCTTAAAAATTCATCTAAAATGATAACTCACCTCCCTTGCCCTAAACCCTGATGCAAAGGGACATACTGTTTCCCTGCATCCAGTACTTTTTTTATATCTAGGCAATAATCTTCTTTTTTCAGAAATTTACAAATGTTATGTCCACATGTGACTGTGATCTAGACACCCACATAATCTTCTGCATTTTTCAAGCTGCCAACGTGATTTATTCTTTGAAAAAAAAAAAACAGTTTAACTGAGCAAACTGTAAATCCTGATTTAAACAGAAAAAAGGAAACACAACAAAAACCCAGATTAAACCATCGCCAGAGCAGCAGATGGCAAAACGAGGCCATTTTTTTTTTTGCCATTTTTTTGCACCTTTTTACAATGAAATAAAGAAGATCAAAGCCCCATGGAGTGCAGGGTGTGGGGTGGAGAGGGAAGGAAAACTTCGTTAAGAGGAAGTGTGAAAGTATAATCGAATAAAATGCTAATGCAGAAAACTTTCCCACTGGGAGAGAACTACTTTTAATTAAATTATGGGAAAGCCCTGCCAGGTGCTGGGAGACAGGGTCGAGGTAATCTGACTAACAACCCTTTTGGCTGTAGGGACAAGCACACCTCGATTGTCTGGGGTTAAAGGCCCCCGTTAATAAACTCAGAGAGATAAGCACAGACTCAGAGCCCCTTTGTTCCTTCATTCAGTCCTCTGACCACTTTCTAAGCCCCGGCTTGCTTTTTTTCTCCTTTCTCCATGTTTCGGGGGTTTTTCAGGCCTCGCCGTAGACACAAGCCTCATTCTCCCTTCCAATTGGATTTACAAGATGCGCCAGTGAAGCATTAACAGGTCGCCATGGTAACCCTCGCAACCCCCCTCCTCCCCACACACTACTCCCACCCTTCAGCCCTAACTTTTTATCAACATAACAGGTTTTTGTAAGTTTGAATCTACCTCCGGGTAGGCCTTGGCTCAACTCGACTCCTGCGGCACCTGCAGCATCTGCTCTTTTGTAGTTTAATCGCTCCTTTAACACAAATAATTCCGAATTTTTTTTTTTTTAAATTGCTTTGCTCTGCATTCTTCATCAGTCTGACAATGCATGTCAAGCTTATTCCTTTTTTAAACCAAATGAGCTGCGGTGTAACGCATCTGCACAATATAAGCAGCTGTGAAGCAGTGCAGTCCAGTGACTGGAAGCACGGGCCAGTAAGCTGAGAAGACCCAGGTTCAAATCCCGCCGTAGTTGCTGACGCATTGTGTGGCCTAGCAGTACAGCCTAGTGGTTAGAGCACCAAGCTGTGAATCTGGGACCCAACAGAGATGGGTCTGAAACCAATAAACACCACTTGCATACTTTGTGACCCTGAGCAAGTCATGTAGCCTTTCCAGGCCAAAAATTCTAAAATAACAAATGCAACTTAATCCTCCCCATGCTCCAGTCCCTCTGCTTTAATTTTTTTTTTTTTTTTTTTTTTTGTTACAACTTCTTAATCCAGGATAGTCCTACTATGATGCAGCGTCACATTTTCAGGGGGGTCCTGCCTCTAGCCAATTTTACAGCTGTGGGGACTAAAAGTGCAGGAATGTCAATTCAAGTGGCTTGCTGAAGATTAAACAGTGGGTATATGACGCTGCCAAAACCCAAACCTGGGCCCACTGGTCCAAAGCCTCTGCACTAACCACTAGATCACAATGCCTTTCGAACTGGGTAGGAACTGTCCCCCCCACCACCACCACCGAAAACAGGATGTTGCTTTTCAGCTGGGCTCTCCTGAGTAAACAATACATTCGTTCTTTAGTCTATCATTCACTCTCCTGCCATTCTGCTTGGTCAAAGGATCCTGTATTATTAGAAGTGAAAAGGGATAGGTCATGATTCTCCATCAGACCATCCATTAACCCTGCAGTAAGGACTGCTATTTATGTTTTTGTTTTTAATTTGGGACTTATGGCCCTGTATGCACCACTGCCTCCTAAATTCAATTCCGGGCCACTGTTTACATCCAAAGTTTCCTATTAGTCAGCAGGTGAGACACGTATTTGACAGTGTGGAGGCCCCAAGAATATCACACACCACCAATAAACTGCGACTTGGCCAGAATGGAATGATCAGTATAACACAGCTGCCCCTTCCTGTTCTGGCTGACTATACCATTAATCACCTTCTAAGTAAAAGGCAGCTGGCAACGTTAAAAGTATACAGAGAAGCCGGGACAGGTGACTCATGGAGATTTTGGCTTTGGTTGACTGACAGAGTTACGCCCTTCATTAAGTAAAGGGATATCCCTCAAATCACCTCTGAAAAGTCACCCCCACTCCTAAAAAGGTACTGTCCCAAAATATTTTAAGTAAGAAATTCCTATGAAGTTACGATGTTCAATTATCAATAAACTTGTGTGATTTTTTTCCCCCCTGTATGTTATCCTCCTTATATGCCAACTGATACCCCCCCCTCTCCCCGGCCTCTTAGTGTATATCTCTGCCCATCATACACACAGCTTGTTGCCACAGAGGAATCCTTTTAGACCTTCATTCCTTGCATTCCAGTGTGGTAACACTGGCGTGTCCCTGATGGGGGCCTCCTCCTGCCCTTGAAGGACCGCTTCAAACTCCCGACTGCCACCATGCTGCCGACTTATCCCTGCTGGGGGAGGGCCTCCTGGGGCACAGAGAAGGAACAGACTAGCAGGGGATGCTGACTGGAAGGGCCCTCCTGTGGTGCACCGAGGGGGTACACTGGTGTGGGGAAACCAGGGAAGGCCATCACCTGGCGTGCCGGTGTGGCATTTCAGCGGCTTTTCTCCCCACCACTCACTGATTCATGCACACACACAGTGGCTGGCCTCGATTGCCTGATGGCTGTGGTCACCCACACAATTTCACGCACTTCCACCTGGCACCACAGGAAGTCACCACTTAAGCGGTGCGGCAAGCTTCCTTCCCTCAGGGAGGAGAGTGCTCAAGTGACATTCTAAGCCCTACTAGCTGGACCCCACTCCCAACATCCTGGGGTTGGAGCATGAACCCACATCGTCTGCACACAAAAGTGCTCCCTCCCCATCACACAGCGCCACGGAGACAGCAAACAATTTTCTGTAGCATTAATTTCTGTATAAACTACACGTGCTTGCAGACTTACTACTGATAAGTTCCTACATCAGTTCTTTATTATCAGCTTTTTCTGACGTAGAAACAAATCAATAATACGACTGTAAACAGCAGTTCCAATGTCACTGCTGCCTCATGTGTCAAAATGAAGTAAAACACCACTGACTGTCAACTGCACCACAGCAGACTGGGAACTGGAAAAGAAAACCATGAGGCTCAACCAAACATACCAGCAGTGTACAAATAAGGCTGAAGTGGCATCTTGGGGTTTGGATGGCAACTTGGACTTCGCACTTGTGGTTTATGTAAATGTCCCCAGAACTCTATCATGCCATTACAGACTTATTATGCATGCAGCACTTGGGTATATGATATTCCGTATATTAAATGCTAACACAGCCATTTCCACTGTTCTACGCCTGTAGCTCTGAGATTTCCACTATGCATGCAACGCTGTATCTCTGTCCTTGTTTGGATGATTAGAGGCTGGGAGGTAGAATGACAGAGATCTCACCTTCGAGACTCTGGGTCGCTGAGGTCGCTGTACCAGTGAGATGGCCCACAAGATGGGTCAACCATAAAAAAGGAGCCAGCCTACAAAGTGATGCACACCATCAAAAGCTATATTTCTGCACTTAATGCTTAGCCCATCAGAAACTCTACTAGCCAGATTATAAACCAGCAGCCAAGCTTCAGTTTCAGAACACTGAGCAAAATGGCTGGCCATAAGGAACAGATAGCCACTCACTCCATGTTAACACAGATGCAGAAACTGCAGGTGCCAAATGAGTGATGGCGCCTCTTAATTCAGTTCCTACTGGTAGGTGTCCACCTCAGTAAAATCAGCGTCATAATGACACTAATCAGCACCACTGTTCCACACAAAGGTCAAGCACTGAATGGGTGTGGACTGAACTACCATCTCACCTATGGGGTGGTTCCTCTGACACAGGGCGGAGAGGCACATTGGCTGGGGGCAGCGCAAAGAAACTTTCACTGTTCCACTAATAAGCACTTGTGCCTAACCTGTCATTTTGTTAAACAGATGAGGCATCTTTCAGAATCGCATGACCACTACAGTACTAGCAATAACAACAAAAGGAAAAGCAGGTTCTTCTAATGTTCCAAGTGAGTTCAGATTTGCAAAATGTTTTGCTGGGAGTGGACAGAGTTGTCCTTGAGAAGGCCAAATCTCTGGCCTTGTTCATGGCACTAAGCATGCGTGGAGACTGCTGCGGGACTAGTCCTCTAAATGTTATTGACAAGTAATGCACATAAAGGTATTATTCACTCTCTCTTTGCGCCAATTCTTTCAGCAAAGTACTTCCCCGATAATTAGGTTCTGGCTATGAGCTTTGCGATGTAGCAGATGTAGGGTTAGCTGTGCAAACCAACTGGGAGGCAATTAAAATGGCTCTTTCTGTACCTCACAAAATGCTTGAAAGAGGGAAGAAGGGTCTTCACCTTCAGTACTCTGGCACCGTCTACACAGTTGAGAGATGCCAAGGGGATGAAGGGGCACGTGCAGAGAGATTTCCTTAATGGTCTCCATTACACTTGTCCTGCATGCCTCAAAGCAAACAGCTGCAGTTTGTTGTGTGCTGAATGCTCCCAGCCTGCTTTGCAGTACTGTAAGCTGTATCCACCCCCTCTGCAGTACAGTAATACTTCCCCCAGCTCGTTAGTGATATACAGAATTGCATGCAAAAAATAAGCGGAAAAATTAAACATAGAACAGGGATCCGAAGAATGAAAATATTGCCCCCCCCCCCAAACTTTTTCTTGAAAAAAACTATACTTGCCAAATTTCCCAAATGCATAGGGACTTTTACTCCCCAGTGCTCTAACTGTTCAATGGCTTCTCCCATTTTGCACCCTCTCAGTGCAGGACACAAACTAAGATGGTGCTCAGACCCCTAGTATACTCTAGATAATGATGGCTGCTGCCTGGTTCCTCTGGCTCTGATCACAGAAGGAGCAGAACAGCTTCTTGCAGTGCCAACAGGACATCTTTCCTTTTAAAGGTGCTCATTCACTGGAGTACATCGCGGCCTGCTGCTGCAACGGCTGTCTCCTATGAGCTCAGACATCAAACCTAACATCCCTAGTGTACTGACAACTGAAAACAAGTCACAAATCGAAATGCTGCCACATGCAGACCAAGAATATTCAGAAACTGTGTTGCACAGAACAAATCGTGGTTTTGCACAGCAGACTTCCATCTTAAAGCGAAACATTTATGTCTCACTGCATGAAAAGTGCATACCATAGTTTGAAAAGCTATGAAACGCTCTTTTAAATGAGGTATGGGACTTACCAGTAACTAGCAGCATTCCGGAGATATTTGCCCTATACCGATTCTACACTGACATCATTTGTAGAACCTTGTTTTGTCACAGAAAGTGAAGCTGTACCTAACCACACTGCAGCTGGGCGCAGCTTCAACATGTGCGACATCACAAGGTTCTAATAATGGTGGCAAATCTAACAGCTCATTAATCTAGTGCTAAAAGCCTCCCCATCTCCCTCCCCCACCGTGTTCCATGGTCAGTACCTGCAGGCAATGTTGAGTACTCCTGGGCCCCTCCCCGCATGTAGATTTCTAGGGTCCTAATCCGCAAGATATCTTTTAATGGGATTATTATAAAACTGGAATAATAAGCAGAGAGAGAGTTTATGAGACAGAAATGCAAACTGGTCATGTCCTGAATCCCCCACTCGATGTGATCAAAATGTATTGGGGGGCCGAGCAGCGTGCAGCAGATTTTTATAGCTCTTAAACCATTGTAAGGAATTCAGCTTAAAAACCTAAGTTGGGAGCTTTAAACGTCTTTTTAGACCCTATTACTGGACAGAGTGACCCAGAAATAGCTAGGATGGGTAATCCTAGAAAGGAGAAAGGATCAGGAGGTACCGGAAAGAGCAAAGGATCTAGCGGTCTCGGAAAACCGGAGGAAGCTACAACATCAGAAGAAAGGCCTGAATCAGGGGAAACTATCACTACCTTGGGCTACAAACTACAGACTCTGATTAAATCTATGTCCACCCTCAGTCAAAAAGTGGACGACTTTAATGCCCGTGTCATTACTCTAGAGACTGCAGTAGATGGTCTTAAAGTTGACCTTCGGGATGTGCGTAAACAGGACGATGCATCCACAGGCGCGACCACACTAATGCTTAAAGAGAACCAGCATTTAAGGGTAAAGCTGGAGACCTTGGAAAATCAAGCCCGAGTGGCGAATGTCAGGATTGTGGGATTTCCTGAAGGCCTGGAGGGGGATCACCCACTTCTGAATATTAAAGAATGGCTAACCGAAAAGTTAACACCAGAAATCCCCAAAAATACCTGGGAAATACAAAAAGTATACAGAATAGCTCCGCGTGGTCGCCCACAGAATATGGAGGAACCTCGCACTTTGATGGTGGTTACTTCAGGCATTGCAGCACGAGACAAGATCCTTCGGTATGCCCGTAAGGCAGCCCCCTTGCTGCAAAACGATCAACGGGTCCATTTATTTCCTGATGTTAGCTATGCGAGCGAGACAGCAGCGTAGAAGTCAAGGAGGTGAAGAAGAATCCTTGAGGAGTTGGGCATACGCACACTATCATTTTCCCTGCTAAGCTTCAATTGTTCACCAAAGCAAAGTATTCATATTTTCAGACCCGATCGAGGCTGGTAAATGGGCTGACAGGAGAGCTACGGAGTCACGTAGAAGAGCCACTGGATCGGATGACGAAGACAAGGAATACACAACCTGAAGTTATCCTCCTGAGACATTAATTTACTTATTTTGTTGGTCTTTTTAAATTAATCTGCCTCAGTATAATGGGACCCTTTAAAATATAAGTTTATTCAGTCCTTTCATTTTCACTTCTCTTGAAGAAATAGAATTATGGAATTTAATTTTGCAGGGGGTCTGTAAGGCATCAATTTTTCTTTTCTCTAGCATTGAGCTTAAATAATCTGCATGCAAATCTAACTGGGGGAGTCTTTCACTCATTACATCGGGGTATGTACATGGTACCAATGGTCCCTGCATTAGGGACACTGCTTATTTTTGGCTTAACAAGTTTGGGTAATTAAATGACATTTAGGTAAAGCCATAAGGCTCATGGGCCGTTATCGCAGCATATAATTAAGAATTATTTTAATTTAGGTCTTCACCTTAGTAGGAACCCTCACATGTTGTAACACTATATAGTGGATGCATGTTACTACTTTGATTAAGGAATGGTCTTCCATCCCCAATGGTGATAATGACATTGTAATTGGTCTATCTGCTATATGATATATAATTGTCATGTATATGATAAAAGTAAAAATAAAGTATAAAAAAAAATGTATGAAGGAATAAGACAGACTTGGGATTGTGATCACTGCCTCTGACAGCAAGAATAGGACATCAGGGCACAAGAGTCAAGTTTGCCAGGTCTCAACACAAATCCCATGTCATGGTACCTGTGCCACATTCTTCAAGTCTCAAATGGATTTGGAAGCCATGGTGGATGTGCCATGTTCTCCAGGTCTCCATGTGCGCTGCCAGGCAAAGAGAATTTCTGCAAGTCTTGCCCTGTGTTAATTAAAAATGAGAAGGTTTCAGACAGAGGGTTGAATTTTGGCCTGCCTTGGCATGGCCAGCATGCCAATGTGGGGAAGTTAGAGATGGCAACGAGCCCTGACTCGACATCAGTAATGGGAGCAATGTTGAGATCGTGGGAGGGGGTAGAGGGTTACAAAAGACGGAGTTCACTTTGTCTTTAAACCTTAGTCTGATGCCACCAAGTATCACAATACTGAAATTTCATTTCATTCCTACTGGGCCCTCATTTATACTGAACATCTTCCCACACAGTAGCCCAAGCCTGTTGAACAAGGCCCCTGCAATACAGAGATGGGGCAGGAAATTCAAAGAAGGCCAGCCTCCTTCCAGCAAAGCAGGGTCAAACACCCACCACTTCTGTACTTCTGAGTCCTGTAGAGCCTTTCCCAGCCAGCAGGTTGGCGAGATCTGGGTTACAGAATGTCTTAATTAGGAGCCTGGCACCTCCAGTAGCACAGTACTCTGTAGGTCCTGTGTGCACACATGCGGCATGCTGGGTAGCTGTCATGGGTATGCCCAGGCTTTCCATGTACCCACCCTGGCCCACTAACTCCACTGAATGTGTGGCATTTACCCTCAAGCCCTATTTGCTTGTTAAGGGCTTTTCAGCACGACAGGTAATAAACCATGTAAAGCACATTATGATGAGGAATTCTGCTGATGTGTATCTCAGAGCCCGCCTCACCATCCCCGCCCCACCAGCAACCTGCCCTCCCCCCTTTTCTTGAGAATGAACTCTAGAATTAGATCAACAGAAGGAGGCAATTACAGATCACATTCATTTAACGCATGCAAATGAGATTCATTCAAGAGCAGGTTTTCAAACAACAATGAAGAGCTCCTTGAGAAAAAGGATGGAAAAAAAATCATTAACCAACACTTCCAAAAAACGCTTTTTTCTCCCCAGTCAGAGGAAACACATGACCTGGCATTCTTCTGGGCCACGCAAGGCCTGCCAGCAGAGTAATACAATGAAGCCATGGGGAGTCAGAGGCAGGGCCCCCCTCCTCCCTTCCCCAGTGCCAGGCGCATCAGACCAGAGCCTTTCGGCTGTCAGCCCTCATAGCGCTGTCAATAGGCCCCACGCTGGGTATGAGGTAAGAAGCAACTCAAAGCCCTTTTTTTCTAAGAGTTTTGAGGTTGAAGGATTTTGACTGGGGGAAGGGGGAGAGCAGTCGGCCAAAGGGAGGAAGTTATCCCCTGATTAATAGAAATTAGCCCCTAAAACATATGAACAAAACTATATGAACTGAATGGTCACAAGTACACAACAGATTACAGACAAGTAGCACTTGGGACACAGACACTGTTTTCTTATCTTGGGAAGGACTGTGCTTAACCTTTACACTGCTTAATTCAAAGAAATGTTTATAACTGTACTGGTCATTATATGTATGGAATAACACATGCGAGGATGTCTAGATGTGCTGAGATATACATACAGTTTGAGTGCGTTATGAATCACAAGGTGCTACTGAGTACTTTCACCCATCTTACGTGCCCATCCATCTAGCTCACCTGGACTCCCTGAAGGGCTGGCAGTATTACCTAGAGGTTAGAGTAATGAGCTGTGAAAGAACTTGGTACATCTGGCAGACCTGGTTTGATTCTCACAACATCCACTTACATACTGTGTGACTCTCATGCGAAGTCATTTAATCACCCTCAGTGCTCCTGGGTGATTCCTGAAAACAGGCACTTGTGCTTAGTGGGCCTTATCCGGTTATCAAAGGAAAAAAAAGGTGCAAAAATAATAATTTTTTAAAACAACATATTTTCAATGAAACATCTGCCATGTGATTACGAGGTGCCTAGCTGCACTGTGATGACCCAGGCAGTCTGAGATGCTCTTGGCTAATAAGATCATTAGGATTTTATTTATAAAAACAGATAGACAAAGTAGGTGTGATTTCATGTGTTTTATGTTTCAGTGCACAAGCTTCTGGGTCTCCTGTCACGTAGAGCAAGGCTCCTGGAATTCTGCAATTGCGGAATTTTCTGCAGAATTGCATCATGCTGCAGAATATATATATATATATATATATAGTGCCACATAATTTAATGTTTTAGTGACTTTTCATTTAAATATACAGTTTTTCCATAGTGCCCGCTCCTTACTAATCTTGTTTCTCCTGAAGCCCCTTCTCTTTGCTTGGCGTGTGATGTCATCAATGACATCACATCATGTTAGCCAATGGCAGGACTGCATTCTGCTACAGAAATGAATAAATCATGCAACAGAAATCAGAAAATGCTGCCGCAGAAGCCTAGGAGCCCTGCCGCAGAAATCAGAAAATGCTGCCGCAGAGCACTAGGGGCCCTGACATAGAGCCCTTAGATATCTGAGGAAGGGCACTGTATAGACATGAAAACTTTGTTCTGTTTAATTCATCAACACTACATGCAGTTAGGACAGCAAAGGCTGCAGTGTCTGAGCTAAAGGGGCAATGCCAAACTCTCCCACCCCCTGTGCTGAACTGGGGAAGGAGGAGAGAAATCTCGCCAAGAACTGATAACTCAAGTTGTCCTTTTCAGGCACTAAATTACAAAATGGCTTGTCTGACTGCATTTATGCCCGAGTTTTCACTGAATTCAATACCTGAGGCCCGCAAAGTGGAGGGTTCTAACTCTCACAGAGGTGAGGCGCTCATCTCCCAGGGCAGGGTGGACCAGCCAAGCTTAAGCAACTCCCTACTGATATACAGTGAGAGGCACTGGCTAAAATTGCCACAGATTGGCACACTTTCCTTGTGTTTATCTAGAATTGTGTCCTTAATGGTCATGGTAGTGATCAGTGGTACCCTATAATGACACCAGACATGCTAATAACTGTTGAGCTTTCATTGTTATGATCAAGGATGCTTCCAGTCTGTACGTCCTGTTAGTGGTCTCACAGAATGACCTATTCTACACTTGCTATCCAAAGTCACTAGACGGCTCTATGGTAAACTGGATACTTCCCAATAATAAATCAACTGGCTAGGAAAAGAGACAAGACCCCCTTTTGCCTTCATATTTTCCAAAGGCTATGATGGCCCAGGAGACCTTCAAGAACATTCATGATACTGTAAACCCCCCATTGGAATCTTTCCTGTTGCCCCTTGGGGCTGCTCTGCCTCCCGTTCCCCCGTCTAGTCTCCTGTTGGCCTGAGTCCTCAGGTTGCTCTCTAGAATCTCCACATCCGCCCCAGCATTGTTTTTTTGAATCAGAAGGGGCCAGAGGAGTGAAGTGCAGAGCCATCATGTTGTTTCTGCACTTCAGTGTAGTCCGCTTGGTCCACGACAAGGCCATGGCGATACTGATTTTATGGCCATTCTTACAGCTGGACAAATGCTTCTCTGGTGCTCCCAGTTCCCTAGCTGGGCAGTACGGGGACCAGTGACATGCAGGAGGGGTATAAGTAGCACCAACACCGTTTTACTAAAGAGCGCCAATAAGCGCTCTCGTTGGGAGCCGCCTCAAGCACATTAATGAGGGGGCAGTATAAAGAATAATGCGCAAGCATGCCTAGTGCCTGGAGGCTATGGAAATCAGCACTAGTGACAGGTGGAACAGTATATACAAATGTTAATTTCTGCATTTGTGTGAAAGGGAAAAGGGGTTGCTAATTGATCATGGGGCTAGTGTAAAATAAAAATGTTTATATTGGCTGCAGCAGGACGTTTAAGTGGGACATTGTGTGAACTGCAGTGGGGACACCGAGGTTCAAGTGTAGCAACAGGAAGAGGCTGAATGGAAATGTTAATTTGTGCAGTCACTTTACGGAGCACAGGGACTGCTAACAGACTTTTGGGGCAAATGAAAATAAAAGTTTTTCTGCTGGCTGCACCAGGGCATGAAAGTGGGGGCACTGTGTGGACTGCGTTTGAGACTGTATTCAGCAGCCATGTTTGCAGGCTGTGACCCCAGTTTTAGCCAATCGGAGGGCCAGGATTGCTGCCAAGGACTGTGGGGCTCTAAAGTGAACTAATGGGGGAAAAGCTGGGGAAATACTTGGCCCCTTTTACACAGCCAATCAGGCATCGAGGAAGCCTAATGCATATTAATTTTGAGAAGGGAACAGTTGTGTTGGCCAGTGGGGAGCTGCCAAGGAGCTCCCAAAACCAAACCTGTTTTCAGTTCAGCGGGAACCCCAGCAGAGTGAGGGGGTCTCTAGCCCCTTGGAAGAAATGGGGCTGCAAGGATTGGCAAAGGCCAGCATGCCGGTCACTTGTCCTCCAGGGCCTGTGTTATGCCTTTCCCCATGTTGGAGGAATTTTGGTTCGAGGAATCCGGTTTTTCAGTTTCAGCTGGAAGAGAGTTGCAGGGCCCATCAACAGAGAGAAATGCTACTGGTTTGAAAGGGCAGTGAGAAATTCTACACCTGAACGGTGACAAGCAAGGATAAAAGGTTCAAGGAAGGAAAAGGTTCTGCCTGTACTCTGGTTGGACTTAACATCACAGAAAAGAAGGACGACACTGGTCTAAGGAAAAGGAAAATGCATGGTTCTGGTTTTTGGAAAGTGGATCTGGTTTATGGCACAATGGTATGGGAGTCCCCCTGACATGCGGAGGCTTGCTAGCAGTGCCAAGGTTGGTCTTCAAAAAGAGGAAGAGAGAGCCTCTTCTGATTCAAGAGCACCTGCAGTGAGGAAAAGTGAATATCTGAGTTAAGAGACTGGTCGAGGAAAGAATGTGTTGGTCAGTGCCAAGTTCAGGGTCCTCAGAGGTGCCCAGTTGAATCTGCCTAAGTCTCACCGAGACTGGTGTGCTCACGAGTCGAGAGATAGTGGACCTGATTTGAAAGGCCACAGCTGCCACGATGGTAGTGTGGCTGAAAGTGTCTTTAATAGCCGGCTGTGACTAAGCCTCAAAATAAAAAGTTTGCCAACTTGACTGTGAAGCTGTAGAGTCTGTGAGCTTCTAGCATCAGCCACTAGCAAGGCGGAGTCCAGAAGAGCATCGCTGCATTAAGATGCTGTTAACTCCAGCTCAAGTGGAAGACTGTAACTGCAAGCTGCAACCTGAGCTAGGCAGGGAAACAGCCAACCTATATTGAGTGAGACAGACTGGGCCACAGGGAGCCATGGGCGCATGCCTGAGTGCTAAGGCACTCTGGATCCAGTGGGGAGCTGGACCATGGGGTCACTCCTGGGTCTGGGTTCACTTATGGCTGGAAAGCCTTGCGCTTGTGTTCTGCATCTGGTCTGCTTGGTGGGCTGCCGGGGACAAGCTGCTAGAACCTACAAGCAAGTAAAAAAGTGCCAGTGTTCCAAGCTGCAAGGTGCCCCGCATGTCTACTATCTCCAGCTTCTTCAATTCCAAGGTTCTGCTGTTCCATCTCCTCAGGACTACGTCGCAGTGCCACCCAAAACTGTCTGTAGAACCATAGGTAACTGCAGGAATTGTCCTGCACCTGGGAACTGTAAATAGTTTGTGTCTCAAGTTATGCCCAATGATGTAGTAAAGATCTTAAAGTAAAAGGTAAACTAATTTAATGTTCAAAGTGCACCAACGCTGGCCAGCCAGCTGCAACGTATTTAATGCTGGGTACCCATGGGCAGAATAGCGGGGTTTTGTCTGGACTGGGAACTAGTACCAGTTGGGGCGTGTGTAATGGTAAAACCTGCTGCAGCTAGTTAGGCAGAGAACTAAAGCTTTAATGTCATCTAAAGGTTGGTGGGTGGATTAAATGAAAAAGTTGTGTGAATTCAATGTGTGTTTCTATGCTGGTTTTCAAAAGTGAATCTATTGTTGCTTAATCTCTACTCCATCTACCCCTTCCTAACCCTCCTCTTGTAAATAAATGATGGCTTATTGTTTTTGGAACATTCTGCCTTGTTAGCATATTATTAGCTAAAGCCAAAAATTCAAAGTGTTAAAACTGGGGTTTTGGTTTATGGTGATTCCATGTGTTAGTGGACTGTATAGGGAGGTGGGTTGGTACAACATCCCAGGGGTTGTACTACTCAATATCTTGCCCACTTAAAATGTACTCTGGGTGGAGACACCGAGAGTTGATTTTAACTTGGGGAAAGAACCTCCAGTAACAGCAAAATGGGAACCCAGGCCCCCAATCTTAGTCAGGCCTGCAAGGCAGGGGTAATAGCCCTCTTCATACTCGGCGCCAGGGCTAAAATGCATTCTGACTTCTGTGGACCACAGAATGAGAGGACAGCTCCCAATCACACACAAACCTGGACCTCCAGGGCTTGCAGTCCTGAAGGCAGGATGGAAACCTAACCAAATGAAGTGGTACATGCTTTACTATGCTCTGACAAAATAATTTATTAAAATGTAGTGACTGCTCATGGACTGTCCAGGGCATTTCAGCCACTTCATCAGCCTTTCCCGGGGCTCAGTACAGCAGTACAACCAGCTGCTATGAAATGGTGCATGTCAGTATAGAGGTATAGACAGAGCAGTATGGAAAAGCCTGCAATGCATCTACCCACACTGCTGCAGGCCCGTGGGATGGGAGGTTTCCAGTACCTTGGGTCTGTCCTTCCTTCTTCCTCAACCTCCTAGTTATTTTAATTTGTTCCATGTTGACCATGCAAGGTATCAAGTATCATGGAACCACTGTTGTTAATCTTTCAGGTTCGTACTGTTTTCCATTTGTACTAACTTTCATTCCTTTGCACTGCATTTATACTGTACAAGTGGGGACAAATAACCCCTGATATTACATCTAGGGGTAGGATAGGGTCTTACAGGCAGACAGGATGGGCCAATATTCTTTTTCTGCCATCATTTTCTGTTTCTACTGTTATTTCGTTTTTGCCTATTATTATGTATTCATCCACATACCCTTCCCCCGGGTCGCACCTGCAAACGAGCCTTGACTCAACGTGCCTTTCCTGGTCACCAATGTCTAAAAAAATAAACACATTGCTACACTATTTCTTGTCTGCACTGAACTGTCTCCTTTATGAAAACATACACAAGCTCAGAAGAGCTCCTTCTCTTCTCTCATTTGCTAATTAAGTCACTCTGGAAAAATATCCTAAAGTGCTTGAAGGCAGAGTCAAGACTTTCATTTGGATGACCTTCAAAGCTCTGAAGAGATGGCAATCTCTCGGCTCTCCTCGCCTCTGCTCCACATGCAGCATGCGACACACAATTCTTCTGAAATCAACCTCTGTTTCCCTCCTCCTTCCAACTTCCTCAAAGATAGAGATCTCTGGCCAATGCTGCTATGGTTCAGAGACTGCTTTGGGGGTGGTATAAAGTGGATTCTCAGTGTGTGTTGGCTTGGTGCCCTTCCATGCAGCATCTCAGAGGTTCCATTCCTCATGCAGCCACAATTTCCTGCAGTGACCCTTGCTAGCAGGGGCGAGGAATGGGTCAGCAGGAGTTTTCAGGGTGTAAAATACAGTACAACTAACCACTAAGAAAAACCCAGCAAAGAACAAAGTGACCAGGAATGAATCCATAGGTGAAAAACCATAGTGCTGGGGCAACAGCCCTCACGCTTTTACTCACAGGTATAAAAGTCTTTTAGGACCCTTAAACCCCTTTTAAACATCCACCTCTCCCACTTTAAGCTTTCAGTGTTCTTTAAAATTGTCCCCCCACTTTTTTCCTTTTCTTTTTTTTGCACCTTCCCCTACTGCCCAACCGCCCACTGCTTCAGGCCACCTATGGCCCCTTCTCTAACCAGGTCTGTCACTCCTCCTGCCATCCGCTGCCACCTGATTCCATGTCCCCAGTCAGCCCGGTCGTACTCTTTCACCGGGTGGGCCCCTCCTTGGGGGGCACAGGGAGGACAGACTGGGATTCAGTTCTTTCTGGGGCATGGGGCTACAGGTGCAGCTCGAGAGGCATTCCGCGCGGGCTCTGTGGCGGAGGGGGACCCGGCGACCATCATCCACCAGCCAATTTTTCATTTTTCTGGTCCCATGTCTCACCCCCCTCCCCAACTGAAGCTGTGCCCATGGTGTCCTGCCTGATGCCACAAACCCATGCAGTCAGGGATGTCAGTCTACTCGGGGGGGGTTAGGATACCAAAAGACTTCCTCCAGGCTAGTGAAGGCAGAAGTCACTTTTGGGACTGAATTGATTTGAGCCCGAACAAGTTAGGGTTTTCCCAGCTCTGAACCTCAAATATAGCACAAACATTTTGAGCGCATGGATCATGGGTTACAGACCCCCCTCCACCCGGAAACATACAGCTCCAATTCCCACAATTCCCAAATGCGGAACCACTGCCAGATATCCAAATACTAACACACCCCTGGAAACAAGTTAATCTGTTGGTGTCACAGCTTGTTTTCTAGTAACGCTCCCCTACTTTTTCATTTCTAATAGTTGTTGCAAAACAGCTCGGCTTCATCCTGGTTTAAATTTCAGACATTTTTTGCAGGTAGACATCTCCTGATTTGCACACGGCCGAGATGATTGGAGAGGGGTCGGGGTGGTGGATGGTCTGATCAGCGCCAGGAGCATGGGCAATAAATGCCCGAGCTCCAGGCGATGCTGGCTGGAGGATCAGCGGATGTGGTGGCAATTACTGAGACAAGGACCACCCAAAAAAAATGACTGGGACCTAAACTTGGAGGGCTACAAAATATTCAGGAGGGATAGAGAAGAGGGAAGAGGAGGTGTAGTGCTGATAGTGAAAAATGACATAGTGATTAGTGGAGTGAGGAGGCTGTAGGGGAGTTGAGGCACTTATGCGAATCCTGCAAACGAGAAGGTAAAGATTGAAAATAGGGGTGCACAGACCCCCAGCGATGGAAGAGGCCTTGGAGGACAAACTAGTTGAGAACATCAAGGGGTACTGTGACCATGGAAAGGGTAGGGTGGAGATCATGGCGATCTTAACACGCCTGGGGCAGACTGGGACACCCCATACATCTGCTGTGGTCAGGGAACAGAGACTCATAGATGTGTTTCAGGATGCCTTCCTGGTCCAGCAGGTGGGGAATCAACTAGGGAGGGAGGATACTGGACGTTGCCTAGCAGAGTGTGACCAAATAAGGGGCCTGAGGTGTGCGCCACTGGCAGGTGGCGACTTGTACCAGGTCTGGTTTCTGCTGTGTCTGGTGGGGGAGGATAACTGCACTAATACAGTAGTAGTGGACTTAGGGGCGGACTTCGTGGGCATGGGCAGAATTCTATGGGGAGCTTGGATAAGATTAGGCCAGACATGGATGCTGGTAGCTTATGGGAGACCATCAAGAAAGGGGTGCAGGAGGCTACTAGCTCATGTACAAGGGTAAGGTGTAAGCATGGTAGAGCCAACAATCTGTGTTGGTGGACCAGGGAGGTGCAAGAGGTGGTGAGGGATTAAAAGGCTGCCCATGCACGTTTTAAGCGCTCTAGGGTGGATAGGGAGAGGAGTGAGTATGAAGTAACAGCTAGAAGGGTCACCAGAGTGGTGAGAGGAGCCAAGGCAAAGATGAAGCAAAACCTGGCTAGGGATATCAGGAGGGGAGAAAGGGATTCTACAGATACATAGGGGAGAAGAGAAAAGGGAGGGCACAAATCAGCAGGATTAGGACTGGGGAGGGATGGGCTCAGGAGGTGGGGGATCAGGCAGAGGTGCTCAATGAGTACTTTGCCTCGATATTTACGGAGGAAGAGAGGGGATCCATCCAGCCCGACAGGAGAGTAGGGGAGATAGCAGAGTCAAGAGGTCAGATGGAGTCTAGAGGACTGAAAGAGGCTGGGGTACAGGCCAGGCTGCCTAGAAGGGGATGGGTGCTTAAACGAGGGAGTGGACTGGGAGGAGAAATCACAGCGACAGAGTGAGGGAGGCTCTTCGGTCGCTAAAAACCGAGAAGGCACTGGGGCCGGATGGGCTGTATCCGAGGGTTATGAAGGAACTGGCAGATGAGCTGGCAGCTCACTAGCTGCACTCTTTAAACAGCTCTCTGCAGACAGGATGGGTGCCTCTGTGGTGCCTATCCACTAAGGGGGTCTAGGGAGGAGGCGGAAATTACAGGCCTGTCAGTCTAACGTCTGTGGTAGGCAAACTAATGGAGGGCATCATCAAGGAGAAGCTTGGGAGGCAACTGGAAAGGTTAGGGCACCTGGATGACAAACAGTATGGTTTCATCCCGGGAGATCATGTCAGACAAACCTCACAGATTTTTATGACTGGGTAGCAGGGACCCTGGACCGGCATAGACTGGTGGAGCGCCCTATACCTGGATTTCAGTAAGGCGCTGGATTGCAATACCCCATTGGGTTGCTAACAAAGCTGGGGGGGATGGGGGTGGGAGGACAGTTGCTCAGATGGGTAGAAAATTGGCTAACGGGGCGAACACAGAGGGTAGTGGTTGGTGGGATAGTCTCCTCCCCTAGGAAGGTCATCATTGGGGTTCACAAGGTTCAGTACTGGGGCCACTCCTGTTCAATGCCTATGTCTCGGATAGAGGGAGGGGGGGTTAGGAGTAGAACGAGCCTCTTTGCGGATGACTCAAAACTGGGAGCACTGGCAGATGGGGACGAAGTGAGAGAGATGGTCCAGAGGGACCTGGATATCCTGGAGGGGTGATCAAGGAGGTGGGGACTGAGGTTTAATCCAGGGAAGTGTAGGGTGCTGCATCTGGGGGTCAGAAACCCAGGCCATGTATACACCCAGCGGGTCTCACTGCAAGCCACAACAAGTGAAAGGGATCTGGGGGTGGTGGTAGATGCCAAAATGAATAACACTGAAAACTGCAGAAGAACTACAGCAAAAGCAAATAGGATTCTGGGCTGCATAGCCAGGGGGATTACGTCCAGGAGGAGGGAGGTGATCCTCCCTCTGTATAATGCATTGGTCAGGCCACATCTCAAGTACTGCGTGCAGTTCTGGAGACCTCACCTCAAGAAGGACGTAGCACTGGGGGGACTTCGGTGACGTCAGCGACCTAATGGCAGCATAGTGCAGTGGCTCAGTCCCCTCCTCGAACAAAATCTAGCTCCATCACCCGTAAAAAACATGTCTTCACCGGCCAAGATCAAGAGAAACAAAGCAGGTAAACCCCCATCGACTCTGATGCAGAAATTACGAGAAATGATACAAGAGGAAATCAGATGTGGCGTTCAAGGGGAAGAGGTGCTGAAGGGCCTACAACACTCGGAGACCACTTCAGACGAACCCCCAGCAAACCTGAAAGAAATAATCATACAAACGGCACGTACAGTTGCCAAAATAGATCAAACTTTGGGCGACCTCAAATCAGATCTAAGCAAAATAGATCACAAAACCGAACAACTTGAACTATGTATGACCCAAACTGTTGAACAAACGGACCGCCACGATAGACTTTTGTTGTACCTCATGGCTAGGGACCGAGAACTCACACATAAACTGGACGACTTGGAGAGTAGAAGTCGAAGGCATAACATAAGAATATATGGGATCCCAGAAGGATCGGAAGACAATTACCAAAGTGTCAAACTTTCTCCAGGCAACTCTCAAACAAATACTCCCTCTGTCACAAGACCTGGACCTTACTATGGACCGTGCACATAGATCTCTGGTCCCGCGGCCCAAAAATCCAGAGGCGAGACCACGCTCCATCGTGGCAAGGCTGACCAACTACCAGGTAAAGGAGGAGATTATCCGAGTGGCCTGGAAGCAGGGAGCACTCTTCTATGAGGGCCACCGAGTGAACATTGACAACGATCACATGACACGCGTCCAGAAGGCTAGAAAAGCTCTTTGGCCAGTAATGAAACAATTGCGGGCCCGCAACATTAAAGCACAGATCTTGTACCCAGCCCGTCTTAAAGTTGTCACAGATAAAGGCTCAAAAATTTTCAAGATCTCCTTGCTGCCTCTGCCTTTCTGGAGTAGCTGGGGATTACTGTCCCACCCTGATGAAAGAGAAGCTGGAAAAGGATCTACTTACATCGGCCTGAGTGTTGTTTCAGAAGGGGCCCCTCAAGAGGTTCTGCCCGGGAGTCCAACAGACGACCCTCCGTGCGGATGTCTCAGCGCTGGTTAAACAATTTGGAGACCCTGCTAAATTGGATAAGAAGGCCTCACATTTACACGAGGCAGGTGAGGGATCATCACAAAGTAATGATCTAGAGCACAGCGCGGAGACCTGAACATGGAACGCAGGACTGAAAGGCTCTGATCCTCGCACGACCCTAGCTGGCCCAAGTCTGACCCTCCTTTGGAACTGCCTTCTCCAACTCCAGGCTCGGAGGCCAACCAGTGATGGTGGAACCCCCCCCCCTTTCTCTTTCTCCCTTTCCTCTGTTGGTCTCCCACAGGGACTTTCCCTGCAGTTTAGAGACGCCCCTGGCTGTTCCTGGTTTCTGAGCTCACGCCACCTGCCTGCCCGTGATGAGATGAGCGCCTACTTTGCTTCCTGACACTGTGACTGAAAGCCTCTGAAGGGCTAAAGAACTCTGCTTGGGACCTAGCTGAAAACCTCCTAAACAGGGGCACTGAACTCTTCAGAACCATACCTGGGCTGCCAGCGTGAGAGGTTGCCTCCCTCCCCCTTTTTTTTCCAAACCTTAAACGTGATAATATTATGCTCTGATTGGGGGACAGCGGAAGGGGGAAATTAAACAAGTACATAAGGTACTGTAAATCGGCTTACTGGGCCTTAATCTGGTCTTCGACCCAATATTATCTTCCTCTGGACCCCATCAGCTGCTCACTGACTTAATCGTTCCTTTTTGGTCATGGCTGTAAGGGAAGAGGTTCCCCATCAGGAGTTATTCGTAAGACAATTCGGATTTATGCCTGCAGTGGACCTGAACACCCTGAGACATTGAACTATCAATTCATAACTTACTTATGGTGCACCATGGGCTAGGGTCGGGGGGGGGGGTGGTGGTGGGGTTGTTTTTTTTTTTTTTAATCTCACATCACTCCGGCCGGTTATTTAGGAGCTTCAAAGGGTGATGATAAATGTTATAATGTTGATCTGTTTGGATCCTAGAACGAGGAGGGAGGCTTCGAAGCCTGCAGGTCGCTGATTGCAGAGTGTCCCTTATAGGGGTCCTCCTCCCCCGGGAAGGAAGGGTGGAATCCTTCTAGTCTGGAGCCCCCTTCTAAATATTGCCTTCGCAACTGCCCTACGGCTGGGGACCTACTGCCAGCCCTCCCTTGGAAGTACACCATCAGTTTTTTCAAGCACGGACGACAGAGTGCTAAGGGACTCACTCGCCCTGCCATCACTTTTGCCCAGGCCCTCATGTGAGGAATGTCCTGCGCATGTTTTCCGTTCCCACTGTTGGGAATTACTGGTATTACTGTTCACTGGTTTTAACCTTAACTTGTTAGAAAAGTTAAACGGGTACACCTACAGTTGGGACAAGGTGCGCTTATCAGACATGTTTATATCAGTCCTCTCTACCTAGATAAGTTAGTCAAGACAAGCGAAATGAGTGACGGAATATGAAAGTCTCTCCTACAACATTAACGGCTGCTCCAGCCCGGTTAAAAGAAAACAAATCCAGAAGTACATCACCAGACAAAACTGTGAGGTGGTATTCTTACAGGAAACTCACCTGTCACCACCTGAAACCTTAAAACTGAAGACCAAGCATACCCCACATATTCTTTTGTCCCTTGATGCGGGCGTGAAGATGGGGTGGCCATTATGCTTGTGGCTTGCTCCCATTTGAGCATGAAGAGACGGTGACAGACCCTGGAGCTAGATACATTATGGTTGTGGGTAGAGTACAGATACTCCGGTAACCCTAGTTAATGTTCACGCCCCGGAGCTCCCATGAGCATTCTATGTATAGATTGCTCGATTGGTTGCAGAGAGGTCCAGGGGCCTGTTGATCATGGGGAGACTGGAATTTGATATGGGATAGAAACCTAGACACTACATCGAAGGCTCAGGCCACTGATCAGCATAAGGTTAGGGAGGTCAAACACGCCCTGCACCAGGTGGGGCTAGTGGATATTTGGCGAGAAAGATACCCAAGAGGGAGAGACTACACCTGTTACTCCCCTCGTCATAAGGTTTTCTCTCGAATTGACACATTTTTCACCTTCAAAGACGGAATGGATGGCTTCCCTTCGATGTGGGTGGGTACTGCCACCCTGTCGGACCATAGCCCCATCTTCCTAGAGGTGGCCCTCTCCCTGCCCAAGAAAATAACTCATTGGAGGCTCAATACTTCCTTACTCAGAGACAAGGAGGTCCTAGATAAAATTAAACAGCAGATCATAGACAGTTACAGGAAAACACTACCCGGGATGTCTCCACAGATTATTTGGGATACACTGAAAGCCATAGTCACAGGACAATTCATACGCTTAGCCTCCCAGAAAAAAAAGAACGTTCCTGAGGCAACAAAAGTTGCTGACAGACCTGAGGGAGCTGGAGGCTAGACAAAAACGGACTGGGATATGCAGAGAGATCGAGAACTTAGATCTCTGAGGGCAGAACACCAGAGGTTACAAAGAGAGGAGATAGAGAGAAATCTCTTTTCCTCAAACAAAATACTAGAGGGAGGCCCCAGGGTACTAGGTTAGCGACTCGCCTGAGACATGTTAGAGCCAGGGCTACAATAACTAAAATTATATCTCAGACTACAGGCCAGATGACTAATAGGGCGAAGCAGATTACAGAGGCTTTTGTCTCCTACTATACTAAGCTATACACCCCACAGACACAGTCATCCACCCAGGCGATTATGGAGTACCTGGGGACCCTCCCCCTCCCTAAGCTCACAAGGGAAAAGGGCCAGCTTTTGACCAGACCAATCACACAGGCGGAAATACTAAAAACTATAAAGGGCCTGAAGAATGGGAAGTGTCCAGGGCCAGATGGTTTTGGGGTCGAATTCTATAAGGCCTTTGCCACAGAAACGGCTCCTATTTTGGTGGATGTCTTCTCAGGGGTTTGGCAGGAGGCGCAACCGATTCCCCCATCATGGCAATATGCCACAATCTCACTCATACCAAAAGAAAACAAGGACCCCTCCCGTTGCGAATCATACCGACCAATTTCTCTCTTGAACTCTGATTATAAGATCTTTACCTCAATTCTTGCATCGAGACTGAACCCAATCCTCCCAGAGCTCATCAACCCAGACCAGTCGGGATTCATCCCAGGTCGACAGGCCCCAGACGGGTTAGGTCAGCGATCAATATAATTGATACCATTCACCATACACCTCCTGCCTGCCTCATGAGTCTAGACGCGGAAAAAGCCTTCGATAAGGTTTCCTGGCCTTTCTTATTCACAGTTCTGGAGGCGGATGGGGTTCCCGCAATCTTTATTGATAGCTTGAAGTCCTATACTCTGGCCCACAAACGTGTGTCAGAGTAAATGGGGTCTCTCGGACAGATTTGCTCAAGCAGGGCACCCTACAGGGCTGCCCTCTGTCCCCTCTGTTGTTCGGCCTTATACATAGAGCCTCTAGCTGAAGCAATTGATCTCCCCTGGGGTACAGGGAATCGAGGTTGGAGGACAACAACGGAGAATATCATTGTATGCAGATGATGTTTTACTCTGCATGTCGCATCCAGAGACCGTAATCCCACAGGTATGGTCAATTCTATCAGAATTTGGCAAATATTCGGGGTATGTCCTTAATAAAACCAAAACTGAGGTTCTGTGCTTTTATTATTCCCCCTCCTACAGGCTAAGAGAGTTTTTGCCACTTAACTGGCAGGCGGACAAAATGAAATATCTAGGAGCTTACCTTACTAAACATAACTCCCATCTTTTTAGGGCAAATTATGTCCCACTCTCTAACCAGATGCAAAGAGACCTAGACAGACAGTCCCTGCTGAACCTCCCCTTTTATTCGAGAATTCATTCCATTACTATGAATATCCTGCCCAAATTTCTGTACCTGTTTCAATGCCTGCCAACCTTTATATCTAGAACCCATTTTTGTGACTGGCACAGAATGATCACAAAGTTCGTCTGGAATAACAAAAAACCTAGAATAAACACCCAGATTCTCCAATTGGCCAAGATAAAAGGGGGTAAATCCCAACCGGACCTTGAAGATTATTACCTTGCCACACAAATTAAGAGGGCGTTGCAGTGGTCTATTCCTACCTATGCAGCCAACTGGAAGGAGATGGAAACATTGGAGGAGGAGGAACGGGGCCCAATGTTAGGAGCCCGTGCCATACAGTTGAGTATGGCTAGAGCACATCCCCCCCTACACTAATGTCTGCCAGGGACACCTTAAAAGCCACCCGTAGGGCTTGGCAGAAATACAAACTAAAAACTTCCCTATGGCCACTGCACAGGTTGTCATGGGACATTGGCTTTACACCATCCCTCTTAGATCATACTTTTAGAGCCTGGGAGAAGAGAGGTTTAACTTATATTAGGCAATTTATGATGGGAGGAGAGGTGGCGGACTTTAGAACCCTGAGCGGAGAACACAACCTGCGTAATGCTGACCATTTCAGATACCTGCAGGCGAGGGATTATAGCCTCTATTGCCGAAGAGGGGATCTCCTAGGGGAAAGGGCGACTCCTTTCATAGAGAGTCTCCACACAATACTAACTTCACAGAAAACATCAGGCCTCATTTCTATGCTTTATAAAACCCTGACAGGACTAAGAAAGGATCCTCTAGATAGAGTCAAAAGGAGATGGTTAGAGGGAGGATATGTGGGCCCTCAGAGGAATTAACTGGGAGCCAGTATTTAAACTGGCCTCCAAAACTACCTGCTCACCCTTCTGGCAGGAATTCAGCTGGAAGGTGAGGATACGTTATTTTCTCTCTCCTCTGTCTTTGAGTAAAAGATCCTCGGATAGAGACCCGAACTGCTGGAGAATTTGTGGGGAGACTCAGGCGAATTATCTGCATGTCTTCTGGTCCTGTCCCCGGCTTGGGCCCTTCTGGGGAGTGGTGTCTCAGGCATTCGCAGAGTTGTTTACCCTAGACACCCCCTGGACTGGACAAACCTCATTCTGGGGAACCCCCAAAACTTGACTGGAGCAGAGCGTGTTATACCTCTGGACCCTCCTCTTGGTGGCGGCCCACAAATCAATTACTAGGCTGTGGCTGAAAAAGACCTCCCAGCTTAGGTAATTGGATTGAATTGGTGCAGGAGGTTGCAGATATGGAGGAAATAACTTATAAGATAAACCATAAGCTACCGTGTATGTTCGAGATGGACGAGATGGGAGATCTGGCGGGTGACAGAGGGAGAGTTTTGCCCGCCTGCTCTCCTGAGGCTCCACTCCGGATCGACACCAGTTAAATTTAAGTAGAAGCACCTCCAAAATGATCTCAGTGTGGGCAGCCCAGGGACGCCTACTCTGTTGTGGGAGAGCTTGGGACATGTCTCCTAATGACCCTTATGCTGTTGTCTTGCCAATAGAAATAGAATGATGGGTCACTTCCTTTTTTCTTTATTTCCTATTGTCTGCATCTCTAAATGGATTGTATATTCGTAAGTGGAACTGATTCTGTCTGACTGGTTCATATTAATTGTACCCGATGATTACCAATAAACTTAAATTTAAAAAAAAAAAAAAAAAAAGAAGGACGTAGCACTGCTGGAGAGGGTCCAGAGAAGGGCAACCAGGATGATTCAGGGCATGGGAGGGAGGACCTGTGAAAAAAGGCTGGAAGAGCTTGGGCTGTACTCGCTGGAGGAGAGAAGAGACAGGGGGGACATAATAGGGGTCTCAGATATGTAAAAGGGATAAATGGGCAGAGCCAAAGAGATGTTCAGACTAAAGAAAGGGGGCATGAGTGGAAGCTGGAGAGGAGGGAATTACAGGGGAGAACACAGGAGACATTACTTCACTGAGAGGGTGGTGGGGCCATGGAATGCACTGCCCGGGAGTCTGGTGGAGGAGGGCACAGTGGAGTGCTTCAAGAGCTTAATCTGGTTCAAGGTCAGTTGGTATTCATTTGTTTCCCCCTCCCCCTCCCTCGGGTCATGCCTGAAAATAGGCAGGATTTGTCTAGTGCACTTACCCAGTCAACAAAAACTAAATAAATAATAAAATAAAAGAGGGGTGGGACAGGTACAAGGGTAAACTGAAGCCAAAGATGACCCTCTTTGGGGCTGGGGGTGGAGAGTGAGCACCAATTAGGGGCTGGCTACAGAGCAGACACGACAGACCATCAGGCCTATTCTGCTGGCTTTTAGTATGTTAGTATGCTTTAATTAAATAAAATCCAAGGCTGCATCAGCAAAACCCAGAGTTTGCCACTGCACAGCAAAATCTGCAAGATTCTAGCCAAAAAAAAAAAAAAAAGTGAATTCTGCCAGTCTGCCAAATTTTGACTTTCTTACTGGCACCATAATGTAGTGGGAAGCCAAGAAACATCCTTACACTTCCCTTGGTGTGTCTTTCTATTCAGTTTAGAAAATAGTCAGGTGTTGTTTTTGCACACCCCTTGAATTCAAATGAAGTCTAGTCTAAGTGATGAGGAGAAACAGAGAACACAGACAAATTCTTGAGAAAACTGGACAGAGAATCAGGAAGAAGTGTGGTCGACTAAACAGTTGGACAGTCTTGGGGGAGGGGGTGCTTCTTCTCTGGGGCCTTATGCAGTTGCACATTTCACACCATGCTAAGGCCAGCATGGACTATCATTTTTAGATTTATTTATTTATTGAAAAGATTTACCAGGAAAGACATACTGAGCCCAAAAGCTTGTTTCCAGATGTGTCCTGGAGGAGGGGATAAGTACATAATAACAAGCATAAGCGCAGTAATTTAATAAGCAAAATTCACAGCAATGTACAGTATATATAAACGCACTGGCAATATTAAACAAGCTAGACTGACTACATTAGGAATGTGGGGGGCCCAGCACTCGCAGGCTGTAACATTAGTAACAGGACAGGGTAGAAACTGGAAATTGAAAAGAAGGGGCAACAGGGAGGAGCAACTGGAGAGGAGGGAAAAAATGATGGGGATAGGATAAGGATGAGGAGGAAGAGGATGCAGGAAGAGTGGCAATAGTGTTAAGGTAGAAGTGGAGGGAAGAGGAGGGGAAGATGAGAGGAAGAGGTTGGAAGGAGGGAGGAAAGAAGGGGTTAAAAATAAGGGGAAGAGGATGAGTATAGAGGTTGGAATACTTAGCAGTAGAAATAAATTGGGAGGTGCAGACAGGTGTACGATCTTGGGGACGGTAGTGGATGGGGAAAGAGAAAAGGGGGAGGTAGGACATTAGACTATGGGCAACTGCAGGTGGCAGAGGAGTAGATTTGGAGTAGCAAGGAAAGAGAGCCTTTAGAGGAGGCAGAGAAAACTGTTATGTCAACACTGTAAATTATATATTATGTCAACACTGCACAACAACAAAAATGCAAAATTATTGTATATAGTCACTGAAATGTACAAGGAGAAACAGACACAATGGACCTTAAGGAGCTGCTGACACCTCAGGGAAAACTTTGAAAAACATATTTAGGTACAATTCAGTTTGTATTTCCAATATCTTGCATAGATTTCTTCTCCCCATTATTTTTTATAGAGCAAATCTGCATGAATACATGTTCTTTATCCCTTAGAGTTCATCCGCCGTTACAGCTTACTCCCTACTTGAAGTCATGATCTATTATGACATCATCTGTTATTGCCATGGGAGTAACTGTGATGTCAAAAGCAGTGCATTATGACCACAGGTAGGGCGAAAGCAACAGGAATAGATTAACTCTTCAGGAGCAAAGATCCAGTTTTCATGGTACTTTCCGGTTGCATATCGAACAGCTGACCAAGACACTGAATCAGAAACTTGGGCTTTTGTAGTGTCTCAGCCTAGCCCATTCCTCACTCAAGATTCCAAGCTAAGACTTGCTACAGGAACCCTACCACCCATCCTACTGTACGGGTCACCAGTGCTACCACAGTAAAAGATGGAGAAATGCAAAACTTACCACCCTTTATCACAGGGTGTGCCGCCGCCATTGGGGCTCAGCTAAGGAAGCACCACTGTCAGGTGCTCCAAGCCCTGTCCTGGCCTCCAATGAAAGGGCCTCTTGAGTACCTATCCTTGTGCTTAGCCTACAAGATATTTATTTATTTATGAAATTTTGTGACCGGTAGGGCCACTGAGCCCCAAAGGTCCCTTTTCAGGGGCACCCGGATAACAATACAAGTTATAAGAATGAACAAGGACATAAGCAACATTTGAGGCATTGTGAGTTACATCATGAAGTGGTTACAGTAAAGAAAAATAGTGGATACAGGCATGGTTACAGGCATGGTAAAAGAAAAGCAGTGGATACAGGCATGGCTTACATGGTCAGATAATATTTTAGCCAGGCTTGGTGGAGACTTATCTGCCAAACAAAACAGCAGGCCCCTTGATCCTCGAGCCGTCAGCTCCTCACTGTGCCTTAAGTCCAGTCCTCCCAGGAACAGAGGTCGTTCTCGGCCAGCTCTCTTCCTGATAGTGTACAGACATGTAATTCCTTGGGGGGGGTTCAAAAAGGGACTTAAGGCTCATCTGGTGGAACCTGACCAATGCACTTGCTATTGTTGAAACTGGCACTCTCATATGTGACATGTATTTCCCTACTGCTATTTTGTCTGCAGCCATGTATGTCACCTATCTGTTGGCCTATGCCAGTGCTGCTGATTGAAACTTGCGAAAATGTTCGCTAGAAATTGTATTATAAACATTGCCATGTCTGATGTATTCCAATCTATGTTTCACTGTATAACGCATAAAATGTCAACCTGTTATTGCATTGTAAAGTCTTGTAATGTTTCTCCCTGTGATTAATCCCAGGTCACCCCAGAAAAAGGGACTGCCATGGTCTCAGTGGGTTTACCCGTTTACCAAAATTTAATAAATAAAATAAATAAATTATCTCAGTAATAAAGGAGAGGAGAAATACAGCACTAATATGGAAAATAAGCTGAATTGTGTCTAAATATTATGTTTTGTTAAAGTTATCCCGAAGGTGTCGGCTGCTCTTTAAGTCCCACTTGTTCCCCACCATGCTGTGTCACTGTGTTGCAATAATAACCTTACCAGCTGCTGCTGGGATAGAGGCAGGATGGAGGAGAATGCTAGGCACGGGCCCTTATTCCTCCTCAGGACATGATCCTGGAACCCAGGTACTGTACTGTAGACATTCTGATTTCATATTGTAGCAAGGATTTGGTGTCTGTGCTGCAGTCTCAAACTGCAGACCGCTGCTAGGCATGGCAGAGCCTCAGTGGATGAACAATATTACTGATGGACAGAAATGGAGCCACAATTGATTTATACAGGTCATCAGGAATACCACCCCAGCCATGTGAATTTTTTTTTTTTTTTTTTTTTTTAAACAGAATGTCACGAAGCGTGTTGTATTTACATAATTCATTCAACTCACTGTATTTATTGATATGGTCTGATGCATACTTTGATTCTTCTCTGAACTGTACTGGGTTTGTACCCATTTGATCTGTACTGTATTAGAATGCCAGGATTTACCTATGCTCTGGTGTTGTTGGTCACTAGGCACAGCCGAAAGGACTCAACAACACACCAGGCGGTAAATCCTGGCATCACTAACACCCTCGAGTGGCATATTGCAATTATACAATGTCCTCCTATTTTTGGCACATAGAAAAAAATGGTAAATAAGTTTTTTTACTCATTTTAAACTATATTTTACTGTGTTTATTGTTCCGCTGGGAAAAAATACTCCCTGGTTGCTGGAGCCGCGCTGCTACTGTGCATGCGCAGTACTGAGTTAGCATTGCCGGTTGCAGTGTGTTTTTGAGGGGCTGGGAAATGTTTAAAATCGTGCACATAGCAATGAACATGGTAGAAAGCCGTGGTTTCAATTTCGTCTGAGGTATGCGGTTTCATGTTGTAGTAACTATTCGGTAACTCGATTTGCCAGTCGCTATCAAGCAGGGATTTTCGCAGTCTTTCCGAGTGCTGTGTTGGTGACTGTTGGAGTGATTTCAGGGGACATCCTGATGTGGTTGACCAGCGGCTGGCACCTCTTCCCGTGGGGTTATTGTAGATTTTACAACGGGAGAGGGGTGCGAGTCAGCCAATCACGATAGAGAATTTACGTTCTGTTTTGATGCCCATTGTATAATAAAGATTATAAGTCGGATTAATTATTCATGATCTAAGCTAGCATGCTGGTCTGAAACCTCTTAGAAATGACCGGCAAGGCAGCTGCTCAGCTGTTCCCACTATGTTGTCAAGCAGAGAATCCCACACAAAACCTGACAGAAAGGTTCGAGTACTTCGCAAATGGCAGTGCATCTGATAAAAAACAGCAGTACCAACGCAAATTTTGATATCTTCTGTGGTGCCGAGGTAGCGAGCGTCACACAGCGCTGACACAGCAATGGCGCACAAATGAATATTATGAAGCCTGTATTTGTGGCGGCACGCGTGGCGAAAAATAGATTTTAAAATAAAACAAAAAAAAGGAATTATTGCGATTAGACTTATAATCACAATAATGACCTCTATGCCAGTCATTTCCTTTCGATTAATGACCGGCTGGGTGGAGGGTGGCCCTTGGCACCTTCCCCCACCAGCCAGTCGTTAATCTCTAGAAAATGACCGGCTCTTCGGTCATTATTGCTTAATTTGTTTGTACTGTACAACTACTTGAATTCTGATGTCCTACCTTATTGTAACCTCCCAGATCATGCCTGGAAATAGGAAATTACTTAGTCTAGCTCACTTGCCTGCCTGGTAAGCAAAAACTAGGTAAATGTCAGCAGGTTTGTGTGCACACCCACGACCACCACTAACACCCTCTTCTGCCAACACTGACTGCTAGGAAGGGCTCGCTTTGCAAAATCATCTTAAAATGTACAGTAGGGAGCTGATATTTGTACTTCAACATGTTCATCTGTTGCAGGACCCCAGACTAGCTAACAGGTGTCTGCTGACGTTCACACCAATGTCCACACCAATCAAGTTCTCTTTCCAAGATCCCCCCCCCCGGTATACTTAACAAGCACAAGTTAAGCTTATGGTCAGCTGCACTGTTAGGAAACAGCAGATCGAATGGCATGCAAAGGGCAAGCACACAGTCTTATGCTACTGCCATGATTTAGTTCCCACCAGAAACCATGGAAGTGTAACCTCCACGCAAGATTCTTCCAGGGGTCTGGCACCCAGCCTAATTAAAAGAACAGGGAAGCAGATCCAGAAGTTAATAATTTTCAGACTCCTGGATTTTAGTTAGACATTTATGAAGTCTTTAAAGTCTGGTCAGGTGTCTCTACAGAACTGATAGAAAACAAAACAGGAAAATATATACAGCAGGGAGGCAGAAATGCCTGCCAATCAAAATCTGCCAAGAGCTCCCCAGGGGCTTTAAAACACCAGATAATCCACTGATCCATAAAAAGGATCACCCGTTATACAGATAATTTACAAAAAAAATAAGTGAAGACTATCTTTTGCATTCTATTACCCAAGGAATGCTTTTTCATTTTGCAAACTGGCAACTATTTCTATCCTTCCAGGTGTGTTCGGAGACATTTCCAATCCATTGGAGTGCTCTCCAAACACCACAGAGCAGTTTTCATTTCCTGTGGTCTGGCTGGTGGTATTTAAAGAGATGAAACGGAGTGCAAATTGCATTATGAAGCTGAGCCAGAGTCAAGAAAAGTCCGCTTCCCTCCACATCCCTCATTAAGCAGACAGAACGGTTACACTTTCGTTACCACATTATTTAAAGTAATCACACTGTAAAAGTGTAAATACATTAAAACTATATAGTTACACATTTGATCTATGAAGTTACATAACAGTGTAATTATACAGTAATTACAGTGTAGGTACTCACATGGATCATACATATGCAGTATATATGTTTGTGCAGTATGTATGTGTAGTATGTATGTACAGTGTGCATGTATGTGCAGTATGTGTACATTATGCAGGTATGTACAGTATGCATGTATACAGTATGCATGTATGCATTATGTACAGTGTGCACCTACAGTATGTATGCACAGCATGTATGTACAGTATGCATGTATGTGCATTATGTACAGTGTGCACCTACAGTAAGTATGTACAGTATGCATGTTTGTGCAGTATGTATGTACAAGATGCATGTATGTGCAGTTTGTATGTATGTACAGTATGCATGTATGTGCACCTACAGTAAGTATGCACAGCATGAATGTACAGTATGCATGTACAAGATGCATGTATGTGCAGTTTGTATGTACAGTATGCATGTATGTGCAGTATGTACAGTTTTTTTTTTTTTTGAAAGTGCTATTTATCCCTCCCTATGCCCTGCTGACTCTGACCCTTCAGGCCTGCTAAGGAGTCATCCTCCTGCCACCCGCTCTACCCGAACCTACCTCCTGGGCCCCATGGAGCTGTAGCTTGCCCCCTGAGTGGGGCCGAGGTGTGGTGCCAGACACCCCGTACTTCTTCATCTCCTCGGTCCAGAGGTGGCTGGGTGAGTGGGGGCACACTGGAGGCACGCTCCAGGCAGTCCATCTTCCCGGAGCCGGCAGGCATTTTCTCGTTTTCTCTCCCACACGCAGTGTGTGCCCCTGACATCATGGCACCATGCGCCGATGTCCACTATGTGTCTCGGCCGCCCCCCTCCCTACAAACAGGGCTTGCTGTACCTCATGCCTCCGCTCGGGGTCAGGCAAGTTGGGGGCGTTGACCCCATCCTCTCCTGGGAGAAGGCGAACTGTCATCGGATGCTCAAGCCATTCTCCCCAGGCCGCCCTCCAGCGACCCGAGTCTGCTCCCCAAACCAGGGTCGCCAGCATCACAACGGAATCTCAACCACTGCGCCGACAGGCGGTGCAGCATGTACAGTATGTATGTTCAATGTGTATGTACAGTGTATGTTTGTGCAGTATGTATGTACAGTATGCATGTGCAGTATTTATGTGCAGTGTGTATGTACACAATGTATGTTTGTGCAGTATGTATAACAGTATGTATGTACGTTTGTGCAGTATATATGTATGCATGTGCAGTATGTACAGTATGCATGTATGTGCAGTATGTACAGTATGCATGTGCAGTGTGTATGTACACAATGTATGTTTGTGCAGTATATATGTATGCATGTGCAGTATGTATGTACAGTATGCATGTATGTGCAGTATGTATGTACAGTAGTCATCGATCTGCCTACTAGGTATAATGCTAAGTCTGGCAATCATTCCCTACTCCACTGGGCACTAGTTTCCTGCCCAGATCTCATACTGACAGCTGGGATCATGGCAGACTCTCTGAGTGACCACTCACCAATTTTCTGCACCTGGTCCAACAAGCCCATTAAAACTGTTGCTAGGGTAATAGAAGCCAGCAACTTTGGCAGGCTCTGCACAGCAGACCTCTGCTCAGACTTGTGGACCATTGACTGGGATCCTATTGTCTCCTCCCTCACTTGATGAGGTGCTTGACTACTTCACCTATTCATTCCTATCTGTTGCCAATCTGCATGCCCCGCGAAAGAAACTCAGGGTACAGGGCAAGTGCCACAAATGGTTGAGCCCTGGCCTTAAGCAAATTATGCTACTCCGCGACAGACAGAGCCTGGGGACTCTACAAATCCTCAGGCAGTATATCTGACTGGGAAAAGTATAGGGAGCTGAGGAACCAATGCAAAAAAGCTTCCAAACAGGTCAAGTCTAAGTACCTACGAGATCTCCAAACTAGTTACCTACGTGACCCTAAGAAATTCTGGGGTCACATTAACACCTTTCTTAAGGGTACCACTAATGCACAAGAAGGTGCACTCCTGGTTGGGGATACCTTGACCAACGACCCCTCCGCAGTAGCTGAAGCCTTCTGTGCCTCCTTCTCCAATCCTAGTGGACCCCCCCCCGTCCTCTCTGGGTTCCCTTCAACACCAGTACAGACTGTGTGCTTCCTTGGCCCCAGTTCCACCTGAAACTGGTCGAACCGTCTGCTGTACTTCCTCTTCTACTCAAAATAAACCCCAACTCCTCCCTGGGACATGACCTGCTTGAACCTCGGCTGCCGAGGGCCGCTGCCCCTGCTATCGCCTACCCTGTCACCCTGCTCAACAACAGGTCCCTCCTCGAAGGAACAGTCCCAAGTAAATGGAAGGTATCGACTATTGTCCCTGTCCACAAAAAAGGACCCAGGGACAAAGTGGGGAACTATAGGCCTATCTCCCTACTCAGCCCTCTAGGGAAAGTGCAAGACAGACTGGTATACAA
Organism: Neoceratodus forsteri; assembly: GCA_016271365.2. Lineage (NCBI taxonomy): Eukaryota > Metazoa > Chordata > Ceratodontiformes > Ceratodontidae > Neoceratodus > Neoceratodus forsteri. The sequence continues at coordinate 524,154,017 of JADMNL010000023.1, forward strand.
TCAACTGCAGGATCATCTTGAGCAGCACCTACTCCTTGCCGATGTACAACATGACTTTAGGAAAGGTCACAGCACGGTCACTGCCCTTATCCGGCTCACATCTGACATCCTCAAGGCCATGGACCAGAGCTCCCAGACATTATAGCATGCATGTATGTGCAGCATTACAGCATGCATGTATGTGCAGCATTACAGCATGCATATATGTGCAGTATGAATGTACAGTATGCATGTATGCACGTACGTACGTGCAGTATATATGTACAGTATGCATGTATGTGCAGTTTGTATGTACAGTATGGGGTGTATGCACAGTATTTATATACAGTATGTATTTACTGTTTGTATATATGCATGAATGCATAATACAGATATTTCTTTGGTGGTTGTTACCTATAAGACATCACAGAAATAAGGGTCCTTGTGTCCATTCTCTCTCTCTCGGATGAAGCCAAGGGCTTGCTGCTTCCTATCCTAGCTCATAGCTTGGGTGTGCTGTTCCTTTGTTTTCATTTGGACCCCAAGGAGCCAGCCATAGCGTTTGGGTTACATGTGGGCTTAGGTTCCCTATGTTGGAACTAATGGGGCCTCTTGGCACTCACCCCCCCCCCCCAGCCATGGACCAGTGCTGGAATTTACTGTGATTAGTAGCCAGTTGCCATTGGCCACAGGAACATGTGTACCTGAATCAGCCCAAATGATGGCATGGGGGGGAGATGAGGAAGGTGAATACAGGAAAAAGGGTGCGTCTGCCCCCCAACAAAACCGGCAGCCCTGTGCTGTAACACAGAGACCCCAACTGCTACCTTGCTGATGGGTAAATTGAATGCATTTAACCACTAATCCACTAGTTCTGGAACTCCTAAATAATGAATTAGATGATTAAGATGCTGAATGCAGTCTGGGTTCTTTCAGTGACAGACCAGACGTGCTTTCAATGTGACATTTTTGGAGTGGGGTAGCTCAGGTTGAAGCTGCATACAGCAATCATAACAAACTGCTGCAGGAGCTGAAAATGTGTTTCTTGCCACCTCATGCCCCCCGCCCCCACCCCCGCCAGCTCAGAGTCTGAAAGAACAGCAACAGAAAACAATGGTGAGAAAGAGTTTACTCATGCTGCCTGGGCATTTCCATGGCAACCAGGTTACAAGTCACAACCACTGGATTACTGCCGTAATAGTGACCCCAAAATGAAAACTACAGCAAGTGGAAAACAACTCTGGAGGCCAGCTGACTGAGCCTTGGGATTAAAACGGAATGCTGATTGTCAAATTCTTCTTTACAAAACATCTATATAGTCATGCTTTTCCATGGGACCAATATACCGTTTTTCTCTGTTTCACTCCACTTCCTGGGGACTGACAGCCCACACCAACCCTCCAAATGGGACTGAAGCGGATTGACTACCTATGCCCTTGCAGGCATGGGCTCTTGAGTACCAGGACAACCACCCCCCTAGAAAGGGAAGCCTACTGTAGTACAACATTATCATAACACCCCCCCAACAATCTGCTGTGCGCCAAGTGGATTTTCAAAAGAAGCTGCCAGTGCTACCCTGATGATTCACCCAGGTACAATGTTCAACCAGAGGACAGGGAGTGGCTAAGGGTAACTAACATCACTTACCTCTCGAATCAGCAGCATGTGTCCAAACCTGGCTGCATGCTGCTGTAGACTGTGTCCATCTGTCACAATCAGACAACAGTTCACAAACCAGCACCCATTAGGTCCAGGTGGGCACCAGACACACATGAATCTCACAGAGGTGTCTGAATCCTACCTTTGAAAATCAGCCCCCAAATTCTGCAATGCACTGAGCATCGCTTGGTCCTAGGGCTGGAAGCCAGACACCAATTTTGTTAATAGCTTTTTACACAGATACAGGAGTGTGCATGGCCATGGCCCCAATATTTAATTCCTGAATACCAGGAATATGTAGGTACACAGAACCGAGTATTTTACACTGTTCAAGGTTATTCCACGCAAAATACTCAAAGATGAATAATTATTGAAAAAAACCTCTAGCCTTTCCCAGGCATTCAGGGTTAGCCCAACGGCTCCCCTCCCACCCACTGCAGTCATTTCCTCACCTCCATCCCGCTTCCCTATCCTCCCACATATGGTTCTAAAAAAAGAAAATGTTGGCTCCTGACTAGCATTGTGTCCTGATCCGACAAATACTTTAAGGGTAAACCCCTGTCTCCAACCCAACACCCCAAGTCCCAGAGGCACTTTCACCCCCTTGACCCCAATCTATGATTTGGGGAGGAATTAAAATTCACAGCTAACTATGCCACTCCCCTGATCTCATATATCCTTTGGTCATGTGACTGTACTAGCAATCTGGCGTACTAGTGGGAGGGAGGGGCGGCAGTGCAGATAGCATCATTGATAACCTTAGGCAGACCGACAACCATGCACCACGACTGGAACAACAATCTGCAGAAAATGCAAATTAGTGAAAAAATAAAACCCTAACAGGTTGCCTCCCATCTCAATCGCAGCATGTCACGCTGCCGTACAGACGACCTGGGCTTGGGATTGAGCCCAGGCTTCCATCGGTCCTACTGCCCCAGGTCGAGGGTGCTGCCGATGGAAGCACTTCCTGGCATTGGGAAGGGTGGCACCACACTCCACTGCTGCCATAATCCCTGAGGTGGGCCAAGGAGCTCAATGGCCTCCTCGAGTACTCGCGGATCCTGCGCTGTTCGTGGCACGGAGTAGGAAGAGGGCAGGGAACAATGTGGGAGAAAAGCAACCTCACTTAACAAGTGAAACTGTCTGAAGAGCCACTGGGACATGGCCTAAAGGCTTGTCACGCCCCTGCCACCCCCATGTTTGGAGTGTTCAGTTTCATAATTTGTGGTTCTGCTATGGTGCCAGAGCTGGGAAGCACCCACTCGCTGGCAGGTCTAACGGACAGAGATATCTGGGGTATTAAAAAACATATAAAAGAAACCCTGGCATATAATTAGCATAATGATATGGAAACACTAGGTTTCAAAACAGGTTTGAAGGTAAGAATCCATTTGAACCTTTTTGAGTTCAAACTCCAACCCAGCAAAGGTCACCCATCCCTACCTTTAAGACTGATTTAGCAAGTTATGATCCCTATAATTTCTTCCTTTTATTTACGACAACAATATAAAGAATATTGCACGTAAACAAGGAGATGTAGCGTAATGGAGGAACTTGTGGCATATTACAAAAAAATGGGACGTATCAGTAGAAAAGGATATAGGTGGCAAGTGAACCCTACAGCATAGCAAAAAAAAAAAAAAAGGATGAAAGAAGTTCAGAAGGTCTGTAAACCAATATAACACAATGTAAAATTATAAATCTGCTTCCTTGACAATGTTAGCAAAGGCACTGCATGTTTCTAGCAATGGAATTAGAATGGGATTATGTGCTGTAACAGGAAAAGGATGGGAAGGCTCTATTAAGGGGCACAAAGTTTCAGAAGAAGCCACGAACAGAGCAGAAAAGCAGCCAGTTGAAAATGCAAGGGACAATATTTGCCTTCAGTCAGTCTGCTAGCTGTCTTCGCTGCTCCGTCACGATGATTCCTTCCATTGTGAGGGTGCCAGCGAGCGATTGATGAGACACCAGATGCTGGTTGGCTGTCCAGTGAAAGGCAGGCATACCTTCCAAGGACTAGCCAGCCGCAGATTCCATCATGCTAGCAACACTGTTTCCAAGTTCATTAACAGCTATGTTCGAATAAGTTTGCACTTATGGCAAGCACAAGATTGTGCTGCCTTCCTCCTACTGCTGTAAATTGTATACCCTCCACTGCCAAGTCAGCTGGGAAGGTGGGGTGGGGGGCGTCAGCTAGTCATATGGTCAAACTATCGGTGGCCAAACCAGACTTCTCTTCATTATCATCAGCATCAGAGATGCAGTGTGTTCTAGTGGTTAGAGCAGCAGCGGTCTGAGAACTGGGAGATCCCAGGTTCAAACCCCACCAGAGTCAAGTGCTCGCTGACCTTGAGCAAAACCACTTGACTGCTCAGTGCTCCAGTTTACCCAGCTGTGGAAACAAGAAAAGCAGGACCCCACTGGAAATCAGATGCAGTATCTGCTGGGCAGTCCTAGGTAAATAAAATATGTAAAAATTAAAAATCATCAGCACTGTTGGAAATTAATATAAAGGAGACCAGGAACACTGGTATACTATACAGCTATTTAAAATATCTAGAGGAAGGGGGCAGTGGCAATTTTAAAGTGACCACTGGCAACTGAATTAAAAAAAAAATCCTCAGTTGATCTGTATGGGAGTGGCTATTTAAAAAGCTCTATTCTCGGTGTTGCACACAAATAAAAGGAAGCTCCCTTACCTCCTTGGGAGCGCCACTGTGGTAAAAGCAGCTTTTTTGGTTATACCCCCGAAAGAAGGGAAAGGATCGTAAATTGCCACTGGGTGGCTAGCAGTGTGATCCCTTTCTACTTCCCTGTTGCTGGCCAGGCCCCATTTTATGATGTAGGTATTGGGAGAGTGAGGGGGTGCACTCTACTGAAGTCTATGGAGCATGATTTGAAAACACAGTTTTTTGCCATTTAAGTGACTATTTCATAAAACCAGAGCCAGGGTTCAATTAACAAGACTCTTGTTAGTCTAACCATGGCTCCGATTTTACCATATGGCCACTTAAACAGGCAAAAACTGTTTCAAATCATGCTCTACAGACTTGAATGAAGTGCGCCCCCCTGTACTCTCCCTATACCTACGTCATAAAATGGGGCATGGCCAGCAACAGGGAAGAGGAAAGGGATCGCTCTGCTAGCCCCTTGGGGGCAGCTTATGATCCCTTCCCTTGCTTTGGGGGTATAACGAAAAAATTTGCTTTTACCACAGAGAAGCTCCCATGGAGGTAAGGGAGCTTCCTCTAATTTGTTTTCAATTTAAAAAACAGCAGGAAACATTCTCTTTAAGAAAACAGAGTTCTGTAGAACTTTGATTTCAATTGTAAAATGCTTTGCTTATCTGGACTCCTTCCTTAGTATTGGTTGTGGATTTGAGTTCTTTAGATCTCAAATAACAAAAGGAGATCTTTTTAAAAAATATTGGAATATCCCACTCACACACTTTTAAACTGATATTTGTGGCAAAGCAAAATGTGTCCCAAACCGACTGGCTCAGCAGTTCCAGGCACCCATCCCCTCACAAATCTGGGCCTGAACTATGTCCAAGAACCTTCCGTCAGAAGGCCATTTCTTGAAAATGAACATAGAAGGACCACCCTATACTGTGACTATTTTAGCTGCATCTAGGATTATTCAGCTCAAGAGTCATCTGACTGGCCACTGATAAGGTCAAATATATGTAACCCCTGCAAATGGGGGTTCCCAAAAGACTTCCAGGAGCTTGCTTGAATGCTCCAAGCCTGAATGGTGTTTGGCATTTAAGCCATTTATCAGTGAGTGTTTTAGAGCCTCTGGTACTGTTCTCTTAAGAGCTGTCTGCTTGCAGACATAATTAGTTTGTATGGGGGACTGTGTGCTTCTCTGTTTGAGTACCACTGAGCTGCTGCCAATTCACTCCATTTTTGCAGTCACTAGGAGTGCAAAGGAACCTATCTGAAAGATGTAACTGTTTGCCAGAAATCATTTAGAGTAATAATGAAATTACAGTTTGTCTAACCTGCTTTCTTTGCAGTCAGAACTGTGTCTGCCTAGTTCCCCATTCTGGTTTTGAACTGCTGAACTGGACCAATCAGTGTGGGGTAAGCTAGCTCTAAAATGGTGCCTTGACGAATCAGAACTTGGACTCATAATCTGAGCCAGCTACAAGAGGACTGTATGGGCAGTGACTCTGGGAGATGTAGTTTAGACTTCGCGCCTTTTTGGACCAACAGGAGCAGTCTATTGTGAGTGACAGCCAATCCAGTCAATAACTGGGAGGAACTCAAAGGAAGTACCCGTTTTGTCTGTTGGAGTTTCAGTTTTAGCTCTGGCAGTGAAGGGAAAGGAACCCTGTGCTCCTTCAGTGCACAGTTTTAGTCGGAAACATGTGTAAGGTCCGAGTTCCGGTCTGCAGCTTGTGTAACTGCTTGTTAGGACTGAATCGTCCTGTGAAGAGAATCAAAGGATATCTGAAGAGTAGACCAGGCTCACCCTGTAGAAGACTGGAGAAATTGCTGAATTGCACTCGGTCTGTCAGGAACTGAATCTGCTGTGTGTTCTCCCGGTATTGTGCAGTAATTGCGATCGATAGAGAAGCAGCCTGCCTGGTATAGTACTTTCTTTTGCCATATAAATGTGAGGAGTCTCGTGGTGCTCAAGAGTAGCCCTGCTGACATTGAAGGACCCTATCTTGTTTGAGGTCGTGAGTACTAATTCAGGGTCGCCTCCTGTTGAATTGCCACATTGAATCCAAATAGAATTACTGTACTGCTGACTGTTTAACTAATTTTCTTTTCTCTGTGTGAAAGGCCCCTACCAGCTGCCACGGTTTGGACTAGCCACTAGGCTTGGGTACCCAGGGACAGTAACTGGTAGGGATAGGCCTGTCACAGAGCCATAGGTAGATGAGTAAAGTATAAGCCAATTAACCTGATTTCCCCTGTCCTTGTTATATTCCCCTAAATAAATCAGAGCTGCTTGTTTCAGCAAAGTTATACTGCCTGAGGTATTTGTTCTATGTTAAAGTATTGTACTGTGATTGTTGCACTGTATCTTATTTTACAGGAGGTCCCAGTGCCTGAACCAGCCCTGGGGGTAAGTGTATACTGTGAAGGTAATTCTGATATATTGTGTGGGCCACTAGTGGGAAGAAAGGGGGGTTGCAGTGTCCCAGAGGGCTGTGACCAAGTAAGTTTAACTATTGCAAACCCTGACCTCTGGGTGGAGGCACCCGCCATTGGATCCAGGCCCCTCAACCGGTTAGTGGCAAATCAGGCAGGGGTAGTAGCCCCTGGGATAGCGCCATCTAGGGGTTACATATAAATAAAGCAAAAATATGTTTCTAGAACTTTAAACGGTTCTCATGACAACAGAAAACAAGGCCAGCTAACGATTTTTATTTTATTTATTTATTTAGTTTTTGTTGACCGGGTAAGTGCACTAGACAAATCTTGCCTATTTGCAGGCACAACCCGGGAGGGGATACAGATGAATGCCAACTGACCTTGAATCAGATTAAGCTGTTGGTGATATTTTAGTGAATGAAGGGAAATTTGGCCAGGTCACCAGGAAATTTCCCTACTCTTTCGATAAGTGCCATGGGATCTTTAACATCCCCTGAACTACCACCAATCCAGGCATATGGGACCTGTTTAACTGCCTCATCCGAAAGACGGTACTTCAGAAGTGCAGCACCCTTCTCATGCTGCACCACAGTGTCAGTACTGGGGTATTAACCCAAGTGCCAGATGTGGGAACTGAACCCACAGCCCTCTGATCTCCCGGTCTCAGAGGTGAGTGTGCTACCTACTGAGTCACTGACACTGCTTTCCATGGACACATTCTTGGTGCTGGAATGTTTTCATCCCATATAGATGTTCCTGATGAAACATGGGAAGGGCAGGGCACAGCAGTAAGGCATGCCACGATCCTTCAGAAACTATACAAAACTTAACCTACAAATACCTTCCAAGCAGGGGTGCCAATAGAAATTTTCAGGCCTTGGACCCACCTTTAAATCTGGGCCCTCCTCCCATCCCCAAGACATATAAATGTGTATATTTGGGCCCCGCTGAGCCAATGGGCCTGGGAGAGTTGTACTGGCTGTCCCCCCGTCGGCACCCCTACTTCCAAGGCTCTGCCCCTAACCCTCCCACCCCTTCAAGACAGCTCCTGTGGTTTAGTGAATGAGGAACACAGCACCTAGAAGGCAATGTGGCCTGCTGATTCACGCACAGGCTTGGGAATGAGTTGACCCGAGTTCAAATCCCACCACAGCCACTTAAGCAAGGGCATACTGAGTCGAGGCTACTTTCCTGTGTGCAACCCAGAGGAAAGAAATCAGGACAGCAGAAACTAGTACAGACAAAAAATAAAATAATGCAGTTACTTACAACATTACAGTACAAATGGGAAGAGTCTGGACCACACTGACAATAAGATCTTGCATTTCAGCTATCCTAGATACATATGAAAATTAAGCTATTTAAATAATCAGTTTGTCCAATCCAGAGGTGCTGACAATGGCAAACTGCATCATCATGCAGGAGACTCAGGTTTGGATGCTGAGTATGACTCCCAGCCTAGACCAGTGTAGTGATGAGAGTCCTGTGGAGGCAGTGCTCAAAGACTCAGGGGTCAAGTTGTGCTGCATTACTGCCTCCTGGTGGTGCAATGGGAGTAGCATTGGGCAGTCAGCATTCTGGCAGCCCTTTATCTCGCACCTATCTCCAGGCAAGGATTACAAATGAACACGACAGCACTGTGTGCAAGGCTTCAAAGGGGGAAACATAACAATGGCTGCCATGCACGATGCCACTGAGCGTGCCCATGTCCATGCATGATGTCAAAAAGGGTGCCCACGTCCATGCATGATACCACCGAGGGGGGTCCAGGTCCATGCATACTGTCAAAGTAGGTGCCCACATACGTGCATGATGCCAGCAAGGGTGCCCACATCTATGCATGATGCCTCAGAGGGTGCCTATGTCCATGCATGATGCCACTGAGGATGCCCACATCTATACATGATGCCTCAGAGCGTACCCATGTCCATGCATGATGCCACTGAGGATGCCCACATCCATGCAATATGCCTCAGAAAGTACCCATGTCCATGCATGATGCCCCTGAGGATACCCAATCCATGCATGATGCCTCAGAGAGTACCCATGCCCATCCATACCACTGAGGGTGCCCACATTCATGTATTATGTCAGAGAGTACCCATGTCCATGCATGATGCCCCTGAGGATACCCAATCCATGCATGATGCCTCAGAGAGTACCCATGCCCATCCATACCACTGAGGGTGCCCACATTCATGTATTATGTCAGAGAGTACCAATGTCCATGCATGATGCCACCAATGGTGCCCATGTCCGCGCATGATGCCAGTAAGGATGCCGGTCCATGCATGTTAGAGGGTGCCCATGTCCATGCATACCACCAAGGGTGCCCACGCTCGCATGATGTCACAGAGGGTGCCCAAGTCCATGCATGCCACCAAGGGTGCCCACATTCATGCATGTCAGAGAGGGTGTCCATGTCCATGCATGCCACCAAGGGTGCTCATGTCCATGCATGATGTCACCAAGGGTGCCCAAATCCATGCATGATGCCTCAGAGGGTACCTACTGCATGTCCATGCATGCCACTGAGGTGTCCGAGTCCGTGCATTATGCCACTAAGGGTGCCTATGTCTGCATGAAGCCACCAAGGATGCCAAGCCCATGCACATTAGAGAGGGTGCCCATGTTCATGCATGATGCCACCAAGGGTGCCCATGTCCATGCATGTCATAGAGGGTGCCCATGCATGATGCCACCAAGGGTGCCTACATTCATGCATGATGTCAGAGTACCCATGTCCATGCATGATGCCACCAAGGGTGCCCATGTCTGTGCATGCCACCAAGGGTGCCAAGTCCATGCACGTTAGAGAGGGTGCCCATGTCCATGCATGATGCCACCAAGGGTGCCCACATTCATGCATGTCAGAGAGTACCCATGTCCATGCATGATGCCACCAAGGGTGCCCATGTCTGTGCATGCCACCAAGGGTGCCCAATTCCATGCATGATGTCAGATAGGGTGCCCATGGCCATGCATGCCACCAGGGTGCCACACCCATGCATGATGTCAGACAGTACCCATGTCCATGCATGTCACCAAAGGTGCCCATGTCTATGCATGCCACCAAGGGTGCCATGTCCATGCACATGAGAGGGTGCCCATGTCCATGCATGAGGCCAAAGGTGCCCACATCTATGCATGATGTCAGAGAGGGTGCCATGTTCTGTGCATGATGCCACCAAGGGTGCCCATGTCTGTGCATGCACCACGGGTGCCAAGTCCATGCACATTAGAGAGGGTGCCCATGTCCATGCATGATGCCACCAAGGTGCCCACATTCATGCATGTCAGAGAGTACCCATGTCCATGCATGATGCCACCAAGGGTGCCCATGTCTGTGCATGCCACCAAGGTGCCCAATTCCATGCATGATGTCAGATAGGTGCCCATGGCCATGCATGCCACCAAGGGTGCCCACACCCATGCATGATGTCAGACAGTACCCATGTCCATGCATGATGTCACCAAAGGTGCCCATGTCTATGCATGCCACCAAGGGTGCCATGTCCATGCACATGAGAGGGTGCCCATGTCCATGCATGAGGCCAAAGGTGCCCACATCTATGCATGATGTCAGAGAGGGTGCCCATGTCTGTGCATGATGCCACCAAGGGTGCCAAGTCCATGCACATTAGAGAGGGTGCCCATGTCTGTGCATGATGCCACCAAGGGTGCCCATGTCCATGCATGTCAGAGAGGGTGCCCATGCATGATGCCACCAAGGGTGCCCACACCCATGCATATCAGACAGTACTAGTGTCTGTGCATGATGCCAGGCGTGCCATGTCCATGCACATTAGAGAGGGTGCCCATGCATGATGCCAAAGGTGCCCATGTCCTGCATGTCCGGAAAGGGTGCCCATGTCCATGGATGATGCCACCGGTGCCCACACCCATGCAGGATGCCGGAGTACCTATGTCGATGTATGATGCTACTGAGGGTGCCTATGTCCATGCATGATGCCACTGAGGGTGCCCATGTTACAGGATCCTTGTCCTCCCTCTCCCCAACATACTAGAGTTGCTCTTCAGGATGGAATGGTGGAGCCCTGCTAGTCTTGAGTACCACTGCAGGGGTGGGGTGGGATTCCAGTGAGGTGTCACAAGGAGAGATGGTGGTGACCTGGAAGGAGACGAGGGTGCAGACCATGATCAAGATGGGAAACAACCTGTGACAACAGTGGCTAAAGGACATAGAGGGACTGCTATGGGAAGGGTAAAATAAATTGTGTTAAAAAAAGCATTAAAAACAATGAGTGGAGATGACTTAACAGGGCAGGCAGGATGAACCAATGGTCTTTTTCTGCTGACATTTTCTATGGTTCTATGACCTGTGCCATAATGTTTGTCACTTGTCATCTTATCCCCTCCCCCAAATATTCAGTGGCTTGGCCCCAGTGGAGAAAGGTTTGGGCCTGCATTCCCTACTGAACAATAATGTACAGCACAGGCATCTTCTTGCCCTCCCCCTTGGATGGAGGAAAGGTACAGCCAATGACCAACCTGAACTGTGGAGTGAGGCACAAGATGAACTGTGGGGAGGGGACAAAACTGTGCCTGAATACTTCAAGGAGCCCTACTGCTGTTAATTTTAAACCTCTGTCTTTTATATAGATATATTTTAATATAATGAAGCCTGTATGAGTTCTTGCCTCTAATCTTGTATCTTGAAATAGTGTTTCTCAGTTGCCTGCTCCCCACCCAACACACCTTCAGTACTCTCATGAAAACAAGGTGCCCCACAATCCCTCATGAGGATTTCCCAGCAAGAAAATTTTAATATTGAAAAATAAATAAATTCATTCATACCATGACAGGGATGAATAATATGGTTGAATAAATAGGGATATGTAATGGGGACTGTAGTACATTATATATCTGTAAAAGAGCAGTTTGGCCTCGGTAATCCCATGAGTGGCGTACGCCACGAGTGATGTTCCCGAGGTCAGACTCCTCAAGGGTAGGTAAATAATGTATCACAAAGGTCCCCACTGCATGTCCTGTTCATACAATAGGTTTGTTTGTTTTTGTGGGGTGGGGGGGAGAATGACTGATGGTAGTGTTTATCCAACATATCTGGGATAAACTCCAGGTTGTAAAATTATCACACATATGTAGAGATAACATTTTTATGACATTGGTTTTGTGTCCTCACACGTTGCATAAAATGACAATAGACTGGTGTTTTTAAAGGGGGTATGACTGACAAGTAGTGTTTATCCAACATATGCGGATAAATTCTGGGTTGTAAAATTTGCCTCATGTGGAGATAACATTCTGTATGGCATTGGTTTTGTGTCCACACATATAGTTAGTATAAACTGCATTATTCTACCGGTTAAAAAGCTCTAGGGTGAAAAACATGTTATTCTCCCTGTAGACCATGTTATTTTCCATACAGCTGTCAGTCATGTTGGTTTTGCTGCTACATGGAGGTTTTGCATATGTTATAAACAGGACATTCCACAGGCTGTCCTGAGTAAGTTTTATGCACTCTGACATGTTGCAACACTGCTGCCCTAGCACTTGTGGCTCTGCTTCGCTCTGCACTTCTGCTAGGCAGCACTGTTGGCAACACTCCAGAGTGTATACCATGCGCACTCCTGGGTGACCTATGGAATATCCCAAGTATATGTCTTCATAGGCCGCCATTTGAAAACTGATGTCTACAATGTCTCAGGGCAGACTCAATGGAATTAAACTCTTCTTCTGTCCTTAGTGTCAATTCTGGGTTTCTGCAATGGCATCTCTGGATCGGTATCAGTGCTGATGCCATCCAAATTACTTAACTGCGCTCAAGAGATCTGGGGAAGGATCCTTGGACTCCGATATTACCATATGTGGATCAGCATGCTATACCCTATTGTACTTCATACTCAAAAACTGTATTATAATGGTACAAAATCTTATGCTATGTTCTTTATTTCAATCACTGTACTTGTAATTGTTCTTATATATGCTATGTACTGGGTCTAGGCCCCCAGGTCGCATCTGGAATAGAGCATGTTGCTCAGTATGCCTTCCTGGTAAATCTTGTAAATAAATAAATAAATAAATAAATGCTACTCACAAATGCTAGCACTCTGAAGTTAGTCACATTTTGTGTTGCCCCCACCCCAATGACACTGATTTAAAAAAAAAAAAAAAAAAAAAACACAGCAACAGTGGAGCATCCCAGCCCACCCATATTCAAGTCTAGTCAGCAGGGCAGTGAGAAGAAACCTTGCAGTTTGAGGTGCTTCAGAACGCTGCTTTCAGTGTCTCTGTGTACAGTGTGAACAACAGAAGACCGTGAAAATGTGGCGAGAAGTTAGCTAGACTTCTTTCATTTGAGGCATTCCAGAAAGGTTCACTTCAACAACTAATATGCTGCTTTAAGTGCTTGGCCGTACATGCTCCCTTCCATGTTATGACATCTGAAAGTGGAACCTATCATGAGCCCAGCCACAAAGCATCTCTGCACAGCAGTGGCGAGTGGTGTGGTGGGGGGGGGGTCTTGTTCTATAACGATGGTACATTCAATGTCAAAGACTACTGTAGCCCCAATGTGTATAAATCAGGCAGTTGCCTGTGACTGTATTCTAAACATGGCGGCCTGCCAGGCTTCACATTCCAACTCCTACCCTTGTGACACGGCTCATTTTTGCAGGCTCTCAGCCACCTGTGTGTCCCTGGCACACAGATCCCAGAAAGTTGTAATTGGAGTTGCCCTCACCCCAGGTGGGAATGTGGTAACTGGAGCTCCAACCCCCACCACTCTCACCCGGGGATTCAGGTGGAACGGAGAACCAAATTCCCCACTGCTTGCGGCGGTCTCATCATTTAAAACATCAACGCCAAAGCCAGTGGAGAGAGGAAGAAAGGAATCTGGTTTTATACAGTGCCTTTTGTACACACTATATCCCAAAGTACTTGACAAACCAGCTAGTGGCAACCATTAGGCAAAAATGGGGAGATTAATATAAATCGATAAAACATAAGGGAGGTTCAGGAGATGAGGTACAGAGAAAGAAAGGGCGGAAAGAGGAAATTAACAGAGGGAACGATGCGCGATGGAGGAGGAGGTTAAGGAAGGCCAGGGGATTAAGTACTGACAAAGAATTAGGGAGCATGTTACACACAGGGTTATTCAGTGATGTGTCAGGGGTCACACAGGGAGTTTAAGTGAGACTGAGGAAGGTTTAGGAAGACTCTGGGTTAACTTCAGAGAGAGCAGCTTACACACAGGGACATTCAGTGACATTTAGGGTCACACAGGGAGTTTATGAGGTTGAGGTTAAGGAAAGCTCATAGGTTAGTTTATTTATTGCAATATTCAGAAACAACCTTTGAGCACAGATTACTCATTTGCAAAGGTTCCATGTCATCTGGGGACAATACAGGAGACGATACAGAGGACAATACAGTTGGTCAGCACAAGTGGAGCCTAGTTGCAGCGTTACAAGTAATTACACAGGGTAAACAAGATGGGTATGATGATACAATATAATTTATACATTTGTAGGAAGATCAGGTAACTGCATAGTACAGAGTATTCACAAGTAGTGCAAACACCAAGTCAGGAGGGTTGGAAGCAGTAGATGTGATATAGTAGAATAAATACATAATGAAGAATACTAATTGTAAAGAGACCAGCGAGGTCTAGGTTGGTAGGCTGCAGTCGGTAGTAAAGTTTGTTTGTGCACCTTAGGACATGCACTCTATAATGAGTGAATGCAGTAATGGGGGGACTGCCATTAGGGAAGGGGGAGTTGGTGCTTGGGCAGTGGGGAGACAGAGGAGTAAATGCTGATTCAGGTAGGATCATGGCAGTGGCATCCTGAGTTCAGAGCAATATTAGCCCTGAGGGCCATTTGAATTGTGCAATCTTGAGATAGGTTGGTTATGTTGGCAGCGAGTTCACTGAACCACATGGCTGCCGGTTTATAAAAGGAGCGCTGCCCCAGGCTACGTCTATGCAGAGGAATAGCTAGGGCCTATCGGGTGGTCGCCCGCATGGTGTAAAGGTTGTGGACGGGCCGGGGCCACGGTGGTGGTGTAAGGCCTAGGAGTGCATCCTTGGCTAGTAAGATTGATAGTGGAGCTGAGCAGATAAGGGCAGCCAATTTGTAAGTGTAACCCCTAGATGGCGCTATCCCAGGGGCTACTACCCTGCCTGATTTGCCACTAACAGGTTGAGGGCCTCGGATCCAATGGCGGGTGCCCACCCAGAGGTCAGGGTTTGCATTAGTTAAACTTACTTGGTCACAGCCCTCTGGGACACTGCAACCCTCTTTCTTCCCACTAGTGGCCCACACATATAGCAGAATTACCTTCACAGTATACACTTACCCCAAGGCTGGTTCAGGACCGGACATCCTGTAAAATAAGATACAGTGCAACAATCACAGTACAGTACTTTAACATAGACAAATACCTCAGGCAGTATAACTTTGTTGAAACAAACAGCTCTGATTTATTTAGGGGATATAACAAGGACAGGGGAAATCAGGTTAATTAGCTTATCACTTTACTATCTCTTATGGTTCTTGTGCACAGGCCTATCCCTTACCAGTTACTTCGTCCCTGGGTACCCAGGCCCTAGTGGCTAGTCCAAACCGTGGCAGCTGGTAGGGGCCCTTTCACACAGAGAAAGGAAAATTAAACAGTCAGCAGTACAGTAATTCCATTTGGATTTAATGTGGCAATTCAACAGGAGCGACCCGAATTAGTACTACGACCTCCAAAGAAGATATGGTCCTTCAATGTCAGCAGGGCTACTTTTGATCTCCAAGAGACTCTCACATTTATATGGTAAAAAGAAAGCATGACACCAGGCAGGCTGCATCTGTATCCCAATCAGAACATTGCACACAACCAGAGAACACACAGCAGATTCAGTTCCTGACAGACCGAGTGTAATTCAACAATTTCTTCAGTCTTCTAGGGTGAGCCTGGTTTCTACTCTTCAGAGATCCTTTGATTCTTTCACAGGACGGATTCCGGTCCTAACAAGCAGTTACACAAGTTGTAGACCGGAACTCCGGGCCTTGCACACGTTTTTTGATCTGAAACTGTGCACTGAAGGAGCATAGGGTTTCTTTCCCTTCACTTCAGATCTCAAACTGAAACTCCCAACAGACAAAAACCGGGCACTTCTTTGAGTTCCTCCCAGTTCTTGACTGGATTGGCTGTCACCACAATAGACTGCTGCTGTTGGTCCAAAAGGCACCGAAGTCTAAACTACATCTCCCAGAGTCACTGCCCATACAATCCTCTTGTGGCTGCTCAGATTATGAGTCCCAAGTTCTGATTCGTCCAAGGCATCATTTTAGAGCTAGTTTACTCCCACACTGATTGGTCCAGTTCAGCAGTTCAAACCAGAATGGGGAACTAGGGGACAGTTCTGACTGCAAAGAAAGCAGGTTAGACAAACTGTAATTTTATTATTACTGTAAATGATTTCTGGCAATCAGTTACATCTTTCAGACAGGTTCCTTTGCACTCCTAGTGACTGCAAAATGGGGTGAATTGGCAGCTGCTTGAGTGGTACTCAATCAAAGAAACACACAGTCCCCATACAATCCTAATTATGTCTGCAAGCAGACAGCTCTTAAAGAGACAGTACCAGAGGTTCTAAAACACTCACTGATAAATGGCTTAAACGCCAAACACCATCTGGGGTCTTGGAGCATTCAAGCAAGCTCCTGAAGTCTTTGAGACCCCCCATTTGCAGGGGTTACACCTTCCTGGCCTTGGGAAAAGCTTGACGCGTCACACAAGCAAGTACCCATAAGTTTCAACTGCAACCATATACATTTGCATTAGGCTCACACATGTAATCATCAGTCAATACATCATTTTACCAAGAACCATTTCTGAAACATTGCAGTACGTCACTCTTTACACAGTATAACACACACATTGTACCATAACTCAAGTTATTACCTCTGTACATGAAACCTGAAGAGAGGGGACCCTTCCTATCAGTTACCTTTGGGCTGGACGGGCAAGGCACCATACTTAGAGGGCAACACAAGTAACTTGAGTTAGCACTAACGCTTCAGTTTGGGCAATGAGCTCGGGGACATACACTCCTTTATGGTCAACATTGAGAGGCAGGTCCACTGGCTGCCCAGGAATCATAACTGAGGTGCACCACAGGCTTTGCAGCCTCACCAGTCTTTCTAGGGGAGCTGTTACAGTCTCTGCACTCTGAGCCTCATTTTCAGCATTGTTCTCACTTGTCAGGGGAGTCTCCATGGGGGTAGAGAGGCTAGAACTTGGGGCACTTTCAGCTCCAGGAGTTACAGTTTCTGAGTCCACAACATTTGCCTCGCATGGAGAGCTTTCAGACACTGGCAGTGGACTGTCAGGGCACTCAAAATACTCTTCTTGTCTGGGTGTATCACCAGTCTGCCCTCAATCTATCATTTTCCTCCCCTGAAAGCTCAAACAGTTCAACCATGCACAATGATTCCATTTCATCTGATCTGATGCTTTGCACTTCATTTCTGGGAGCATTGGCTCCCAGGGATGAGCTGGGGGGCATAGACAGTCCAGAAGGCCCAGCTTTGTCTCCAGTATTGGCTAGGGGATTGTCCTTGAAACAATTGACTCTGTTCGTAGAAGGATAGTATTCAAAGTCACTCTCACTTTCTTCTGATATGGACTGACAGTCATGCTCAACTGGGACTTGTGCAGGGGAACACTTAACTCTGCTTCTGTAGGTGCAGACTTCCTTGATCTTTTCTTAGCAGCAGCTCTAGTCACTGGTCCAGAGGGGGCATCTCTGGGGCTCAGACTCAATCAGGATTTGTCCAATGGGTAGTAAATGATTTCTATGCATTGTTTTACATCTTTTGAATTGTTCTCAGGCCTTACTTTTATACTGGCAGATCATCTAGTTTGCCCACTACAATGGAGGGAGATGGTGCCATCTGTCAGCAATCTGTGTTTGCCATGCAGTCCCAGATTTCTTAGCAATACCCGATCTCCTCCTGGAGTTCCTGTAAGCTATTCTTTTTATCATACCTTTCTTTGTTGGCTGATTTCTTTTTGGCAGCCATGGTTTGAGCCAGTTGGTACGCATGAGTTAGCTGGGCCTTTAACTTTTGCACATACTGTAAATAGTTGTCAGCTTGAACCCCATCAGGAGAGACCCCAAAACACACATCTACCGGTAGTCGAGCTTTCTTCCAAACATCAGGGTGTAGGGGAGAACCCAGTGGCATCACTTTTGGTGCAGTTATAAGCATGTACCAGGTGCTAATTTGTTGGCTCCATCTAGGCTTGTCCTTGGGTGCAGGGTGCCCATATCTAGCAAAGTGCTGTTGAAACGTCACAGGCTGTGGGTCCCCTGGGGGTGGTAAGGAGTGGTTCTGGACTTCTACCCCCACAGAGAAAGCATCTCTTTGATCAGACGACTCTCAAAGTCTCTCCCTTGATCAGAATGGATTCTTTGTGGAGCCCCATAGTGAACAAAAAGTTTTCACGAGTACTTTGGCTACAGGATGCTTTCTGGTCTTGGTGGGGAAAGCTTGGGCATATCTCGTGAAATGGTCAGTGACCACCAGCACATTACTGATATTTCTTTGATCTGACTCCAAACTCAGAAAATCAATACAGACCAGCTCCATGGGTGCACTGGTGGTTATGTTAACAAGGGGGGGCAGCCCTCTGGGGCAAAGCTTTCCTCTGTAAGCAGCGACTACAAGTTCGAATGTGTTGCTCCACATCAGCCCCCATCTTAGGCCAATAGAATCTGGATCTCACCAAGTCAAGTGTTCTGTCTATACTAAGGTGCCCCATGTGGTTGTGCAAGGACCTCAATACTGAGTCTCAAAGGTGGGCACCAGTTGTTGTTTGTCTACTTGTCCCTCTGTCTACTGTTTCTCTATATAACAGTTTATTGATCAGTTTCAACTTAGGACCTTCTTTTGTATAACAGTGCAGTTCTCAAATCAGTGGAGCGAATTTGACACATCTTTTCCTGCATAGAGGGCTTCTAAAGCTGATTTGATCATAGGACTCTGGATTGAGCCCGTCAATACTGTCATTGTCCAGCTGAGGCAGTGCACCAATGTCTATTGCAGAAAAAGTGGCAATAAGCAGCAGGTATGCAATTCTCAGAGGGTCCCAAGCAATCCACCATGCAGTCCCATCATGCGTCCGTGGACATTGTTCCTCCCTGTCAAACTTCTGGTACAGTGCCCGAATGTCAGGTTCTGCCAATCGGACCTAATCATTCTGGGGAACAGGCCTCCGGAGAGAGCATCAGCATCTATGTGGTTCAGACCTGCTCGGCATTCAGGAGCATAGTCATATGTAGATAATGCAGAAAGCCACCTATGGCCAGTGGCATCCAACTTAGCTGAGGTCTGCACATAGGTCAAAGGATTATTGTCAGTTTTACTAGTATTTTAGCCCCATACAAGTACTCATGGAATTGGTCAATAGCCTACTTCAAAAGCTAGGGAACTCTAACTTATGTACAGGATAGTTCTTTCGGATGGGGTCAGGCTTCTACTGGCAAAGGCCACTGGTCTCAGGCCATTCTCGTGTTTCTTGGTACAACACAGCCCCTAACCCTTGCAAGCTAGCATCAGTGTGCAGGACGGCTTTGGACCGCATAGGCCAGCACTGGAGCATGGGTAAGTTGATATATGATCTCATGAAAGCAGTCTCATTAATCAGGAGTCCAGCGGGCCCCAACATTTCACTGGATGAAAATATACTCTTTTCAGTCTTGAGGGACGCTGACTTTTGGTATTTTTGTGGGTTGGGGATACCCTTGAGTAAGGTTAAGTAAAGGCGGATCACTCTTGAATAGTCCTTGATGAAGCTCGATAACAACTACAGAACTTGTGAATCTTTGCAGTTCTTTAGATTTTTGGCTGTGGCCAGGTGGTCAAGGCCTCAACTTTACTTGGGTCGGTTCTATTCCTCGGTGGATACTATGTGTCCCACATACTTACTGATGTTTGAAAGAATTGACACTTATCAATGGACAGTTTAAGGCCAAAGTCCTCCAGTCGGTCCAATACCTTAAATAATCTGCTCATGTTCCTCCAGTGAGCTGCCAAACACAATAACATCATCTAGGTATACCAGGCACTCTAGTAAGTTCATGTCCCCACTGCACGCCCATCAATCGTTGAAAAGTGGCTGGGCACCTGAAACTTCTTGAGGCATCCCTCATGAATTCATAGCTGCTTGACAGATAAAGGCCGCTCTTCTCACGGTCCTCTGGGGCCATCGGATTCTGGTAGTACCCACTGCGGAGATCCAGCACAGAGAACCACTTGCTCCTGCTTAGGCAGTCCAGCATCCTGAATGCGGGCATAGTGTACTGGATCAGGATAGTCCGCGCGTTTAAGGTGCGAGAATCCACACACATCCTTACTGTTCATTTTTTTCTCACACACAATGGGGAAGCATAGGGCTTCTGGATTCTTGTATTACACCAGCAGCTAACATCTCTTGCAGATGCCGCTCATCATCTATGTCAGCAGGTGCCAGGCGCCGAGACTCTCACCTAAATGGTCTTTCGTCATGCAGCCGGATATTGTGCTCAGCTCCTTGCACGCATCCTACATCCCATTCGTTTAAAGAAAACACCTGGTCTCTGGGCAAGCTTCTCACTGATCCTCACTTTCCATTCAGCTGGCAGGGAGTCGCCGAAATCAATCAAAGTCAGCTTTGTCTGTCATTCTTCCTTGAACTCTTGTTGCTGGTAGTACTGTGCAGTGTCCTGCAGCTAATGCACATTAGCCAGATGCAACCTCTTGTTTACTCTGGAATGTCTCTTTCAGACACATTAAAGTGAACTTGGACCATTACCCTTCTGGCATAAGCATGGGCTCTGAGCGGCAAAAATACTAGGCTTGACTCAGCAGTCCCTCTGGCAATTTTCCATCGCCTGGTGCATCCAACATTAATATTTTATTCTTAACATCCTTTCTGATACGGACCTCTCCTATAAGGTACACTGGGCATTTGGCGCCAGGATCGAGACTCAGGATCCTTCTTCCATACAATTCGACCGTTCCTCTGGTTCTGTTTTTCAGCATCTCTTGTGCCTCATAGGCCTCTTAATTAAAGCCGGAACTCTTAAAGCTCTACTAGTCTTTGACCCCTGTTTTCATAACACAACTGTGCCAGCCTTCCCAACATGTGAGCATTTGTTCCAATCAACAAAGGGACACCATCATACAGTCCAGTGGGGGACACACTAAGGCTAGGGTCTCTACTTGTTCGGCCACTCCAGCCACGGAGGTGGGAAAGACAGCCAAATTCGGATATACCCGGAATAGGTAGGCCTTCTCACTTAACCCCATACATGCAGTCCTTCTAATGGTTGTAGTGCCTCTGACAAATGCTTCTGATACCAATCCTGGAACATAATTGTCACTTGGGAGCCACTGTCTATCACAGCTCTTGTAGACACTCCATTCACCTTTACAGTGGTCTCCATGGAGGGACCCACTATTCTGGACCAGTCTGGAGAGGCGTAGTGGGGCCTGGGCAACTGACTTGCCACAAAAAGGACGGAATTAGATTTTGGTGCCCTCACTGGGATCATGTCGTGGCACCTCTTAATCACTGATTTCTTCTCCAGGCTCCTTGTAGCCTATATGCAACTTTGTCAGTGTCTTTTGGGACTGGCATTCCTCATGTGCCCATCTTTCCTACAATTATAGAAACATACTTTCTGGAGTTTGAGCTGGCCGAGGCGCCACACTGGGAGCCAGGCGGGGGATACTAACTGGAAACCTGGGTGCCATCTCTGTCTGGTATGTGATAAGCATTTGGAACATCTCGCCAGTTTCTCACTTCATGGTCAAGGAATTGAGTTTGGAGCTGTTATCAGCAGGAGATACATGGGTAGGTACCCCACCCCATAGCAGATGCAGTCGGATATAGTCAGGCCCGTACTTGCAGGCGTGGCCTTCATAAAGGACTGTTTTTGAATTCTCGGATCTCTCTCAACAGTTCAGCCTCATTGTGGCATATCTTTTTCCTTGTCAGAGCACTCATTGACTGTCAACCTCTGCCCTGAACTTCACTTGATGTGGGTCACCCTCAGTCACTCGGGTCTTGAGCTACAGCTGTTGGTGCAGGTACCTCCCGAGGTCGCTTTTCTCAACTCCTGATTTCTCTATTAACTCATCATAGGAGGGTGGGATTCCAGTCGATTTGCCAGGCGTAACTGAAGCAACAGCAGTTCTGAGAAGGGGCAGACTTAAGGATTCTGTCCAGTCTGGTTCGGTCCAGTTCAATCGCTGGCAAACTACCCTTTCTGGAGGCATTCTTAACAATTTTCCAGCCGAGACATACACAGACAACAACTCCCCTTGGTACTGTTGTGCATTTCTTACTTCCACCATAGGTCCTCATCAGAATCTGGGCTCCCATACACATTCTCCAAGGCTCAAGATAGGCCTGTGCAGTCGCTTCAGGGTTACTGGCCCGTTTAGCAGGATGGTAGCCAGGGCAGGACCTCCTGAGGCTCTCACTAACCCTCTTACCCGGTCAGCCTGGCATTGCCATTCTAGCACTTGGGGGCAACATAGTTATCCAGGTCTCCCAGTCATCCTCCCTTGGGGGTGGGAGGGTGCCAGAGAAGATCCCCAACCTTCGGTAAGAGTCGTGACTAATGGCAGGCAGAAATAGGAGTCTGCATTGGTTCAGCCACCATTACGGGCACTGGAGCAGGAGAGGGTGTTGGGGAGGAACACCCCAGGTGGCAAGAATAGTTTCTTCAAGTCCTCCACAGTTTTCCCTCTCCCAGCAACCATTCAGCAAATTTCTCCTCAAAGTTTCAGATAGTGGTGGGGCTGATTCCCCGGTCTTTACTGTCCTTAGTTATCACTCTCCAAGCAGTGAGGGCTCCTCTGGGGTAATGGTCTGTGGCACTTTGGAGCTATCTATGGGATCCTTAAACTCTACTAGGGCCAGGAAAGTGTGGGTGAGCAGTTAGCATGCCGACCCACCACCACAGGGTTTTTGTAAACCTTCACCTTGGAGAGTACTCCCTGCACAGTGTCCGTGTTGATACCAGGGGATGTCCAGGATAAGCATAGCATTTTGGGGTTGATCTCTCCCCAGTACACCACTCACCAGCGGTGCACAGCCACTTCGTCGGGTACCCATTTTTTTTCTTAACAGTGGTTCTAGAATATGGCCACTAGAGGACACACAACCAGCTGTGTGAGCCTCCAAGATGTAACCCTAGATGGCGCTATCCCAGGGGCTACTACCCTGCCTGATTTGCCACTAACAGGTTGAGGGCCTGGATCCAATGTGGGTGCCTCCACCCAGAGGTCAGGGTTTGCAATAGTTAAACTTACTTGGTCACAGCCCTCTGGGACACTGCAACCCCTTTCTTCCCACTAGGGCCACACACAATATAGCAGAATTACCTTCACAGTATACACTTACCCCCAAGGCTGGTTCAGGCACCGGACATCCTGTAAAATAAGATACAGTGCAACAATCACAGTACAGTACTTTAACATAGACAAATACCTCAGGCAGTATAACTTTGTTGAAACAAACAGCTCTGATTTATTTAGGGGATATAACAAGGACAGGGGAAATCAGGTTAATTAGCTTATCACTTTACTATCTACCTATGGCTCTGTGCAGGCCTATCCCTACCAGTTACTGTCCCTGGGTACCCAGGCCCTAGTGGCTAGTCCAAACCGTGGCAGCTGGTAGGGGCCCTTTCACACAGAGAAAAGGAGAATTAAACAGTCAGCAGTACAGTAATTCCATTTGGATTTAATGTGGCAATTCAACAGGAGCACCCTAATTAGTACTCACGACCTCCAAAGAAGATATGGTCCTTCAATGTCAGCAGGGCTACTTTTGATCTCCAAGAGACTCCTCACACATTTATATGGTAAAAAAAAGAAAGCACGATACCAGGCAGGCTGCATCTGTATCCCAATCGCAATTACTGCACAATAACCAGGAGAACACACAGCAGATTCAGTTCCTGACAGACCGAGTGTAATTCAACAATTTCTTCAGTCTTCTACAGGGTGAGCCTGGTTTCTACTCTTCAGAGATCCTTGATTCTTTTCACAGGACGGATTCAGTCCTAACAAGCAGTTACACAGTTGTAGACCGGAACTCTGGGCCTTGCACACGTTTTTGACTGAAACTGTGCACTGAAGGACACAGGGTTTCTTTCCCTTCACTTTCAGATCTCAAACTGAAACTCCCAACAGACAAAAACCGGGCACTTCCTTTGAGTTCCTCCCAGTTCTTGACTGGATTGGCTGTCACTCACAATAGACTGCTGCTGTTGGTCCAAAAGGCACCAGTCTAAACTACATCTCCCAGAGTCACTGCCCATACAATCCTCTTGTGGCTGGCTCAGATTATGAGTCCCAAGTTCTGATTCGTCCAAGGCATCATTTTAGAGCTAGTTTACCCCACACTGATTGGTCCAGTTCAGCAGTTCAAAACCAGAATGGGGAACTAGGAGACAGTTCTGACTGCAAAGAAAGCAGGTTAGACAAACTGTAATTTTATTATTACTGTAAATGATTTCTGGCAATCAGTTACATCTTTCAGACAGGTTCCCTTGCACTCCTAGTGACTGCAAAATGGGGTGAATTGGCAGCAGCTTGAGTGGTACTCAATCAAAGAAACACACAGTCCCCATACAACTAATTATGTCTGCAAGCAGACAGCTCTTAAAGAGACAGTACCAGAGGTTCTAAAACACTCACTGATAAATGGCTTAAACGCCAAACACCATTCAGGCTTGGAGCATTCAAGCAAGCTCCTGGAAGTCTTTTGGGAACCCCCATTTGCAGGGGGGTTACATAAGGGCATATAAACTGCAGGTGTGTGTATTTGTGCGAGCCAGATATAAAACCGCAGGCTTTATTGAGCAGCATCATTATTCTGTCTAAGACCGTGTCAGTGGCCAACCCATAAATAGGAAGCCCGTAGTCGATGAGTGAGAGCAGAGCTAGAGATGGCCAGGCGTTCAGCATCCACGGTCAGAGTCAGCCTTTGTTGAAGAGTGCACCCAGCTTCCTGTCTCCAATCCGTACGATGTTGTCAACATGTTCATTTAATGATAGACTGTCATCTAGGATGACTCCTAGGTATATAAAGGATTTTCCTTGCTCCAGTGGGGAGACCAGGTGTTATGACGTTGAGAGGAGGTAACTTGTTCTGAAGATGTACCCATGAGAAGAGCAGTTTTAGTTTTTTATAGTTGTTAACAAGTTAATTGAGCTTAAACCATGATTCTAGGACCTCAAAGCTGTGCTGGAGTTAAGTGCTGGGGTTAAGTAAAGAGAGGAGATTAGTTTACATACAGGGCCATGTGGTGATGTGCTCAGGATCACACAGGGGTACATGGAGCATGTAGGATTCATACCTGGGTCTCCAGGTTCACAGCTCTATCCTGTGGGACACACTGGTGCACCGCAACAATATCATTTATGTGCAGTATTATCCATGTTTGTCCAATAAAAGGTACAGCACCGCATACTCAAGCCCAGCAAAGGGACATGCATAAGCACAGGCAAGCAACTGCAAAACCATATTCTCATTTATTTACTAGAATGTCAAGATGTTTCATTAAGTCTGGTAATATTGGTCACTTGGCAGCCTGGTGTAGGTACTAACAGAAAACTCATATCTGGATGGTCTCGAATGCTGTTCCTCTACCCCCCACCACCACTGTAAGAGTGGGAACCGATCAAGATTCATCAGCATGGGAGCTTGATTTGTCTTTCTCAGGCCCTGGAGAGTGGAATCAGATGAGGCGGATAATAATTATCAGGAACCTGCACACACCACCCCTCACCTTCTCAAGAGAGTTTGCACAAGGGGAGTGCAAACTGCTGTACTCAAGGAACAAGGAGACGAGATCATAAATCTTCATCTTTTCTTATCTTTTCTCCTTGTGGCTGAGCAAACAGTCAAACATGCCTGGTTCAATTTTTCTTCTTTTTCGGGTTTTGATATTTGCCTTGGTCTGGCATGGCAGGACCCCATCAGGAATAATGTGGGATTTTTTTTTTTTTGCTCTTCCGTTGCTGATGACATTAACATTCCCCAATGTTGTCCCCTGGTAACGCAGGCCCAGTGATTGCTGTGCGGAGCTGAGGCAGCACGAAAGGGCATCACTTGAGGAAAAGTTGGAAAGGAGAAAGACAGTTGCTGAAATCCCCCACCCCACCACCCATTGACAGACTTAAATTGGGAGAAGTAACAGTTTTAACCACCCTCATCACTCATCTGCTTAAAGAGGTCCTGTTTGGTGTGCTGTTACCTGGCAACATGCAGAACAATCTTATAGAGTGGGAGACAATCTTCCGCAATCAGAGGTGGTGTTAGGCACAAGTGGAGCAAGCAATTGCTTGGGGCACCAGCAAAGCAGAGGGGTTTTGGAGTGGAAAGTAGAAGCAGAGCTCAGCTTGAAACACAAAACAACAAAACACATTTAATACAAAAACAAAAGTTTTGTTACCACCCTTGTGTTTTGGATTGGGGGGGGGCAGAAGGGAGGAGAGAAGTAGACGGGGTGAACAGGCAACACAAGTGTGTCTGCTTCTAGCACCATTAAGTCTAAAACCAGCCCTGCCCACAGTACTCTGATGGACAATGCCTGGCAAAGAGAGGTGCTTTCTAGGGTACTGACGTACTATCGTGCTGGCTCTAGCAGCACCTTAGATAAATTATCCCCAGTGCTTTGACATTTGTTACTGTAAAGTAGTGCATAGCCAGAAACAAACTTTCATCTTGTAAACTACAACAAAATAGAAGGAATTAGGATATAAACCTGCAGTAGCTATGGGAGGCTGATGGATAAGGACAGACGCTCTAATGGTCAGGTTCTCTCTGGGGTGTGCCGGGTTCTAAAGAGGCTCGCTGTGTGGAAGGTGAAGCAGCATTACTATATTCCCTAAGGGTGCCTCAGTCTGTCCCACCCGAAGGTCTTAGACAAGACCTTGGGCAGATTTCCCTTACAACTATGGCATTAGAAAAAAGATTGATATTCACTTTGAAATTATTTCTTCTTACAGAAAATAACTTGCCAAGATTGTGCTTGGAGGAGGAATTAAACTATAATCAAAGAAACTTTTCTTCTCTAACTATAATAACAATCAGAAAAGCAATATTTCCACTTGGGCTGGAGCACCTTTTACATAAAATCTATACTAGACCCGTTTCAGAAGTAATTTTACAAATTAAAAATAGATTGGCGGATGTGGCATTCAATATATTGACCAAACAAAAAGAAATCAATTTGTTAATTTTAGATGGTTTAAAAAACTGAACACTCTTTAGGGTCTTGAATTCTATCTTTTATTTTAACAGAACCCAACAGATGGTAGAATATTAGCTAGATATAGAATGGAGTTATATTCTGCAAATTATATCTACATTAGACAGAAAAGATTAGAGTTACATCCCATTTTGTAAATGGAGGAAAAACATGGAGGACGGCTTTAAAACATTGTCTTGCACTGCCCGTTGTGTGAAACCAGAGAAAATTTTGGTTAGGGTCTATTTTGGCCACCCTCGGTCATCCCTCAGACCAATTAATTATCACTTTTTCAATTCAAAGGATTATAGAAAATTAAAATGACTTTGTAAATTCTTGATTTTACTCAAGTTATAGAACATCTGTTTTCATTAATGCTGATTGTATGGAACCAATGGTACTTATTTTTATGTATTTTATCCA
Source organism: Neoceratodus forsteri (assembly GCA_016271365.2). Classification (NCBI taxonomy): domain Eukaryota; kingdom Metazoa; phylum Chordata; order Ceratodontiformes; family Ceratodontidae; genus Neoceratodus; species Neoceratodus forsteri. Next base: position 524,181,476 of record JADMNL010000023.1, read on the forward strand.
CTGATTTTAGACACTGTAAAAGCCTTTTGTCGAACAATAAAATCTTACTAACTTACTGTGTTCAACACCATGTCTCTACACTAATGAAACAGTGTAGCGAACTGATTAAAGCACCAAGCAATGATCCCAGAGACCTAGGTATGAATCCCAGCCCCTGCTACTTACTCATTGTGTAAACTTGAGGAAACTTAGCCTCGTCCGAACACAGTAAAACTGAAGGTGAGAAAGGACTCTAGGGCCATAAGCAGGAATGTAACAAGTATGCTGGGCAAACATGTGCCAATTTATAGGGGATTGTCTCTCTCTCTAATATATATTATACACACACACACACACACACACACACACACACACACACACACACCTTTCCTGCACTGCAAAGTTACTTTCTCCCACAATGAGACGTAATCTCCCCGTGCGTGCATCTTAACCACACAGATCATGTATATACACCTTTGAACCATTTGCCACAGCAGCACCATAGAGATCATATAGGGAACTTACGTATTGCAGTGAATAAGCCCCAGTTTTGTCCTGCGATGCTCTCTCTAGTGTCTTTACAATCCCTATGGTCTTAACATCTACTGCAACTGTATCAAGCTATAAAGTGTCATATACGAGAAGTGCAGTGAAAGTCCTCCCACCCCAATTTCAACCACTGGTATCTGCAACACCGAACTCTAAATCTCTCTTAAATGTTGTCCTCCTAATCAAACCAAGGAGGCACTGCTTTCTTAAGAGTCCCTTTCAGTTCTTGGATGTCAAATGGACATCAAAGGTGTCGTAGGGCGCCATGCTGGAGCCCTGCCATCTGCCCTGAGAAGGGCATTGTCCACGCAGAGATACTGACTAGATACTGTGGTCCCACCCCTTATGCAACTGAACTGGAGACTGACATTCTGAGGGGAGCCTCCCACTTTTTCTTCTGTGCTCCCCCTTACTGTCGTCAAACCCCACATCTTGGCAAGAGACAACTGATGAGGTCCCCTTAGTCCAGCAAGATCTCAGCTCATAAGCCCACTGACATGGGGTCTTACTTAGCAATGTACGCTAACCTACTTCACCCGAGCAAGCAAGAATCTGGAGAGCTTTCCGAAACCTAGATGTCTTGCACTGCAATCACAATGGTTTGTGCCCCTCATCAGACCAACCAGCCTCTTAGCTGTAATTCTCCTTTCTGTTTCCGTCCCAGCTATAACTCGTCTCTGTTTGAACTGCAAAGACAGAATTATCTGTGTTCTCTATCACCTGGTGAAAGCCAGAATGCCGCCAAATGTCAATCCAGTCATTTTCCAGACTAGTCCCTCCTGTTCATTGGAAGAATGCCACCCCCACACACACACACACACACACACACACACACAACTCCAACCCCCTGGTGCCATGATGCAGCTGTCAAAACATGAAAAGTATGCAGTGCATTGGGACCATGTACGAGCAGGCCTGTATGTGTAATGTATCAGCTACTGAACTGGGCTTTAGAGATAGAGGTGGAAAATGGAGTGTATGGGAGGAGGGTCAAAAGAAGATCTTCCCCATGTCCAGCTTCTCAGCTTTACTCTGTGTGTGTGTGTGTGCTGTATGCGTGTGATAGAGAAAGCGCAAGGGAGAGAGTGCCTGTATATATCCAAACAAAACAAAGGCAGAGATGCCTTTATAGGACTGAACAGAAATAATGGCACTTGCCCAATTCCTCGCTGACATTCTAATATAAAAAGAATAGGCATAGCCTTTGAATTCTACACATCTCTGGCTGCAGAACTTGCTTTTCATGCAGAAGAACTCTGGGGCTGCATAAACAGTCAAAGATGTGGCACAAACCTTGTTGGGAACAAGCCACCTACCTTTCCACTGCTTTTAAATGCAGAAGTTTTTGGAATTCCAGTTTTATTGTTTTACCATGCTTGGGAAATGCTGACACTGAAGAACTAGGCCCTTTCTTATTATCTCCAATACCCACTTGTCTGGGGTTACCTTTTCCTGCACTTCCAGCAATATGTACAGAAATGTCAAGGATGACTTTCTGTTTGAGCAGGTGTAGTGAATGCAGACTGTTGCCTAGCTTCTTGTCTGTCCCTACCCTTGTGTATGTACTTTATGATAAGCATATCGTCTGCTAAAATTACCCTCCTATACTTCCCTTCAACATGGTCTGTAATACTGTCAACCTTTGTCCTCTTCACCGTCAGATTTTTAAAAGTTACTTTATTTCCGTCAGCTTGGTTCGTGTATGCCTCTGCCGGATCTGCAAACAGAGAGGCTCCTACAAAGGGGTAGTCCTCTGCTTTCTGCTGCATGTCAAAAGACAGGCCAAAGGTTTTTAGCCATGCATACATACTTTCTTGTGGCAAAAGAGCAACCAAGTGCGCTGGTGATCATGCCATTTATGTCCACAGCAATTTTTGACCATATTCAAACCAACTTTCATAGTGTGGACCAAATACGTTTTTTCTTACTTGGCATGCCCTCATCTGTTCCTGTGTATACATGTGTACTGTCCTTATATCTTGAATATCTGGGTTGCCCTCAAAATAGGTAAAAAAGTAATGTTCCCAGTGCTTCTCCACCCTGCAGAAAAGAAAAGGGGCAGTTTTGCGCACAGGACTGATTTATAGACCTCCAGCACAGGGAAAATAATGCAATCAATCCAGAGGACGGCTCACAATGGGGAGTTGTTGCTGGTGGAAGACTTCAGACTACTGGATGTGGACTGCAGGCTCCCAGCTGTGACAGCGTCATGGAGCAGGGACATACTGGATTAACTGTAGGGGCAGCTTGTAAGGGAACCCACTGGTGGGGGCGATACTGGACCTGGTTCTGACAAATGGGGACAGTGTAATGACATCACGGTGGCAAACCACCTGGGAACCAGTGACCATAGCATGGTGCGGTTTAATGTAGGGACTGGGTCAGAATCGTACCACTTCAAGACAAGGGTCATGGACTTCAGGGGCCGATCTCTAAAAATGAGAGAATGCCTCAGGAACACCCTGGCAGGGATGGGGAAGCTAGGAGGAGGCGGAGGAACAGTGTGCTGCAATAAGCGAGGGAACTGAAAAGGCTACTGAGCTATGTGTCAAGCAGGGTCAGTGAGAGCAAAAGAAGAAGGAAGCTGCTATGGTTCACTAGAGAGGTAGCAGAAAAAGTAAGAGCAAAAAAACTGGCCTTCAGAACATACGAAAGAACACAGGACGAGGAGGGTAAGGCTCTTAGAAACCAGGATAAACAAAGGGAGGCAGGAGAGCAAAAGCAGCAACAGAGGAATTCATAGCCAGATCAATAAAAAGGGAGAAAACATTTTCAGATACACTGGTGAGAAATGAAAGACCAAGGGAGGAACAGTAAAACTGATTTGGGGGGCGGGGGGGGGGCGATGTAAGAGAGTTCTAATCCTAGTCTCCATTCATTTTACTCGCATTGGGACTTAGTTTTATTTTCAAGGGGCCATGAAAACAATATTCCAGAGCCCCAGAAATTTAACTTGCCCCATTATCTGCTCTCCCCCCCCAGAGCAGGAATATTTAAGTCTGGGAGGGTAAAGCCCCCCAAAAAAATGGCGCCCTTTTGACCGCGTGCACCATGCTGACGCTATTGTTGTTGGCCTCGTTTGGACCTAGTGCCATAATCATGATTTGGGCCCAAACAGGTATTGCACTGTGAGTGGCTGTCTGCCTTAGCCACCCACTTACCACAGGATATACTGCACAGGCATAAGACTCAGTGTGGTCTACTGAATAGTGCATCAGCTTAGGCACCAGGAGTTCACAAGTTCAAACCCTGCTACAGCCAAACAGTCACTGCGTGATCCTTGGCAAGCCACTTAACTTCTCAGTGTCCACCTAGCTGTGGAAATGGGTAGAAGTTGGACCCCACTGGAAATGAGATGCTTGATCCAAGCTGGGCTTTGCTGGGTAAATAACGTGTAAAACAGTTTAAAAATGTTGTTGGACCTGTCCTTTTCTGTGGCTTCTCTGACATGGTGGAGAAGGAATTATTTTTTTTTCTATCAGTTTTGTTTAAATGTGGTTCTTATCTAATATAATCAAAAGAAATAGGTTTTTATAATAAAAAAAAAAAAAAACAGTGGAAACATTTGTTTCACAGTTCCTGGAACTGAGGAAAAAAAAAAAAGATTCTAATTCCAAATGAAGAAGTAAACACAGTATAGTATAGGGAACCAAGAACTTATATAACGACAGTAAAATAATAAAGTAATTTTGTTTTGCAGTTCTCGCTAAAATGTGGCTAGAAGATCACAAGCTGGATCAAGGCAGCTTAGCTATTTCAGCCAAAAGAAAATCTGCAGTTAGAGGGTCAGGGGTCACGTGACCAGAGCAGTGTAAGGCATTATTTGAATCTTTTGTTAAATTTTGTGTTCCAGGGCATCTCTTGGATGTAGAAGATTGCTGTTAGAGGTGAATCATGCACCACACTAGTGTTGTTAAAAAGAACTGCAGAACAAAGTACCTTGTCAGGCCCAGAGACACAGCCTGGGGCTTCAGGAAATATGGGGAGCTGTAACCCGAGGCTAGCAATGATTCCTCCAGAAGACACTCTGGCCGAGCACTGGGTTAGGTGGAGGGAGGGCCATGAGGAAAGCAAGTACGGAAGAGAAAATAGCCAGTAACAAAACCAAACAGGTTTTTGTTTTCAGACTTAGTAAATTGCATACATATTTTGCATACGACATGAAATTGCGTGCAAATGACTTATTTGCATTATGAACCACTAACAAACTGTTTTTGAAGGGAACGGTTCATTTTGGTCCTGCATGTTATAACTGGTCAGGTGCTAGGAGTCTTTTTCTTTTTGCTTCATTTATAACAAATTCTTCCCACCACAAGACTAAAAAAAGCAAGGCGTTCAGAGATGAAGGGCAAGCCATAACATCTAGCTTGTTGCCTGTGCTACTGGAACCTAGGAGTTTCACTTTTAGCCTCCCATTCCCCAGGTAAACAAATATGAAAAGTTCTCTTTCAAAACACTGTGCAAACCGGAACAACAAGTAATGCAGTCAGCCCCTCCTGTATCAAGGGTGAGGTTTGACTCCTGGAGTACCTGCTGATAAATGTCATTCCAATTAGCCGTGTAAATGTAGCACTCAAGATCCACCACAGCTGATCTACTTTCAGACACCAAGCCCATAAATCGTCAAGCTGCAGAGTGAGGCTCACTTTATATACCAAGAAATCCTGTTAATGGCACATCAAAGAGGCCAACCCCACTAGAGCCAACTTACCCAAAAGGCTTTAAAGAAGTGATGATCCCCTCATAGCTGCTTGCATCGCTCAGCAGTGGCTTAACAATTGATTAGAAGCGCCTTAAGTTTGGCTGACTCCACTCTAAGCCAGTTTACCAAAAGCTTTTTATAACTGACGCCCTACTGCCCTTTATAGCTGACTGGCATCGCTCAGTAGTGGACTAACAATCAATTAGAAGCTTCCTTATGTTCCCTACTGGCAGACCCTTATTTTACCTACTATCAGAACCCGACCCCCTAGTCATTTCCCAGGCAACCAGCAATTCCAACCCTCGCTCAGAGGCACGTGCGCTAATATCATAATGAATATTTAATGAACAATAAAGATGCTGTGTTTCAGCACTCATTAAGAAAGACTCATAGAACATCTTCACTTCTAACACACACACACACACACCCACACCCCCCCAGTGTTATCTGGCTGTACTGTACTATCGTCATCGTTTTTCTACTTCGCTGCTAAAGTGCAGTGCTGGATTGGGAGTGGAGCAACCCACAAGGAGAATCCAAGAGAAGTAAAACTGAGAAAAAGTTCCACGGAACAGCAGTGTCAAATAAAACTCCTAGAGCAGGGTTGGTAAATGCCCATGGCGTGGATGTTTGTAACTGAGTACTGAGTACATAGGACCATACTGCAGGGGTCAAGATTGGCACCGGCTCCCTAGCCAAATGCTGGTAGATTTTGTATCAGGCTAGCACGATTTTCCTTTTGTTAGCCCTGCCAGTTTGTAGTCGAGAAGGTAACATTTCAGTAAGTACATCAGCTGGGCCAGTGGAAAAGTCTGCTGGGCTAGTGGAATTTCCCAGTCACTAGCCCTGCTGGTTAGTGGCTACAAAACAAAATTTTGACCTCCGATACTGATGAGTTCTGCTCAGTGGTGTTTCGTAGTGACTGAATAAACATTATTATGATGAGAATAACTCTTCGTTTATTTGTATTTTTATGTCACTATGTATTCACCCAGGACAACTCAAATGAAATGCAGCATCACATTTTCAGTAGGGTCCTTTTCACAGCTGAAGGGGGGGATCCAGGAGCACTGGCAGGTTAAGTGACTTGCCCGACATCATACAATGAGTATTTGGCTCTAGCAGGGTTTGAACCTGCAACCTCTCAGTTCCCAAGATTGTGCTCTAACCACTACAGCGTACTGCTTCGTCTGATACACCTTTAGTAATGTCTATATGAGCGGTGTGTCCTGGTATATCTAGAGAGGAGTCTGCCTTTCTGGAGCTGTTAAGTCTGTACATATGTACAGCACTTCAACCTTTGTTCATAATAATTTTTCCAATTTTAGATGCAAAGAGTTAAATGTGAATGGACTGGGTAGCCTCTGGGTTCAGACTAGCATATAAATCCTTTGGGTTTCTGAGATGGTTCATTGTCCATTAACTGTGAGGGAAGGGGGTATATTGTGCATACCCCAAAACAATCACAGACTGTCTGCATGCCTGTTTCTGCTGGCATTTTCATGTGTTCATATGTTCCATCACCCCAGACTGTCATTTGCATTGAAGATGCACGAAGACACACAGAGAGACAGAAAGACACACACACACACACACACACACACACACACACAGCTATAGACATATATCTATCTATATATAATATATGGATGGGACCTTCCCCATAGAAAAGGCCACCATTGGTTTCCCTGTATACCCATGACTTATCTATCAATTAAAAAGTATATACCTACACTAATAAAACAATTGAAAATATATACCTACACTATATTAAACTTTAAAGGACCACAGTAAATGTAGCTAATTACTAGTCCCATTAACTAACTATCCCACCAATTAGCAACCAGTTACCATGCCTAACAAAATCAAGTACACACTCAACTCCCCCACCCTCAAAAATCTACTGGAACCAAATCACAAAACCAACACAAAATCTCACAATAACGTTTAAAATTCCGCACACTCTTACCAAACAAGCTGCACACTCAGTTCCCAAACACACAGCCAACTCTCCACAGCATGCCTGACCATGACGCCATATCCCAATTGCACGCCTTAACACCACTGCACGCCTGACACCCAACTGCAAAACTACACAACACTAACTAAAGGACAGCACCGTGAAACCACGGCCCCTTATATGGGGTCCACTACATTACGAAAACACTAATGAGGCACAACTCTTAACACCCCAGCTTAACACAGTACACTACGGAAAACCAGAAAGCGATTGCAATTGCGATTTAAACAGTGACCATCCTAATGTATTTGTAACCCCCCCAAATCCAGGGGGCTTACCTTGAGTATCTCCCTGGACTCTGCTGATGTCCACTGCCTGACAGCCGTCCAGAAGGGAAATGTAAATCCATGTACAGTGATTTCTGCATGAGTGTGCAGAGCCATGCTGCCACGCTGTCCTTTTAAGAAGCTCCAGTAGTGTTATATAGAGTACCTAGCCTGGGCTGGGTCCAAGTACAACGGAGCTCGCAACCAGCCAGACAAAGCCCTAATTATCTCCAATCTGCCATCGATTACAGAGAGCGGAAGGAGCCCCTTCATGTACTGTAAATATTTACCTGCCAAGTCTTACTGCTACTAAATAAATGAGTTGTTTATATTGCCTATCTGTTCCTCCACTAGGAAGCCACCATCTTAGGTCCTGGACTCCATGTTTGGACCAATCGAACCAAGAAGTCTTCAAGGTGTATTTATAACAGTGCCTTGTGGGTGAAACTGTGAACTTTCCTTGTTGGCACCTAAATTCTCCACTAGGAACAGTCAAGACTGTGATTGACAGTGGAGGCAGCCATTCAGAATAGAGAGACCCCAGTTTTCTGTGGGACTGTTTTTTCGTACAGAGCTCAGTTGTGTTCCTCTCGAGTGACCAAGAAGGAGCTGCTGTGCGGGCTGAGGGAAATCACTGGGTAAAAGCCTGTTTGCCTCCCTGTAGGAGCTGAGGGGAACTCGGATTGTCTAAAAGCAGAAAGAAAGAAGAGACTTTTGCAGCCGTGCGTTGGAAGTTCAGCTCGAGCCATCGAGAAGGAAGAAACTTCAGTGTGAGCTGAAACCCTTGTGGGATCTTTCAGCCCGCCTTCTGTCGCTTCGGCAAGGCCTCAAGTCAAACGCCAGAACTGAAATGTAACTCTTGCTGCCCTGACTAAGTTCAGAGACTCTTGACACCGGAGCAAATGTTTTGCCTGAAGAGAGGACATTTGACAAAACTGAGAGAAGATTTCTCGATCTAAGGACTCAAGTGCCAGTGGAGCCGGTAAATGTGGTGTTTGTGTCTTACCCCAATTGGGAAGAAAGGAGACCAGTCACCATTTGTTCCTGTTGCTTCTTAAGTCAGCCTGCAAGCTGCATGATAAAAGACTTTGCCAGTCTGTTCTTAAGTCAACTTCAACTACTGGGCTCATACCAGCCTTGGCCCTAAAAGACTGTTCCTGCACCAGATCCAGCTACTGCTCAGTGAGTGACCAGCCTTAGAGAGTCAGCCCCTGTGGAGAACGAAATCACAGGCTGCGGCCACCTACTGGGAAAGGCTGTGAAGAGAAGGTGAGTCATGTTGGCTCTAGTCCCCACCAGAATCCTGAGAGGTCAGCGGTCCATGGTGTCACCACCCATTCCATCCATCCATCTGTCTGGGTGCAGTGAGTACAATCAAGATAGCCCCTACAACAGCCAAATAAATGCTTCTGTGTCATCTGATTTGCTTTATCAGTTTTCAGTGGTTTCTAACTGACCTGGGATTACAAATACCTTATTATCTGCCAGTGTTTTCATCCGTTTAGTAACACCCTACTTTCCATCAAGGGCCCCAACCAGCTGCAATGCTTCAGGCCTGCACCTAAATTCAGCAGCTGGTCAGAAAACAGCATCATAAATAAACAAAACATCGGTACTCACAGAACCAAAAATGAGTGCCCGCCCCAATGAAAACAGCATCATCTGCAGAAACGGGAAGTGAGCTATGCAACGAGAAGCAGAAATTAATAGTCATTTTCTAACCATTCATACAAACTCAGTTGTTTCTCAGAAAACCAGCATAAATGAGAAGGGTGGGGGGGTACAGGAATGTGTTCAAATGTGTGCAATAAAGGATTCCTTGGTCTAAGAATAATGGTTTTATTACTTCTGAAAAGTTCGGACATTAGTGCAGGCAGTATGTTGAAACATGGGATGGTCAACGTCACGACGCAAGGACCGTATTTTTTCTAACTGTGGCTGAATTAAGCCATGGGTCTGGAGTGGTACAGTAGCGCCCCAAACTTACCCATTATTTATTCTATAGAGCGAGAGAAGAGAGAGATCAAAGAACCTCAGCACAAAAGCATGGAGACAAGGGATTACCTGGAAAGGGCATTGAAAATAAAGCCTGAATTTCGTGAAATGTAAAGTTACACTTATTCCCCATAATGCAAAGCATCATGACACAGTTTACTCTGGTCACACTTTACAAGAGTTTATGGTGCCAAACGGCCTCTTACACACTCTGCAAAGGCTGAAAACAGAAGACACAGGCATGTGTTTATATGTATACACACACACACACACACACACACACACACACACACACACACACACACACACACACAGACAGAGAGAGAGAGAGAGAGTGCTTTCTTTCTCTACAGATAATGCCTATTTGTTTGATGTATGATGTACCCATTTCTGTTCCTAACGTGAACTTTGATTTCTGAATCTACTTTAACATCCAAGGCACTGCTAGGATGACATAGGTCTGGGGCTCCAGCCTACAAATATCAGCAAAAGTTGTAAAGTCTGAATTCTCTGGTGCAAAAGAATGCACATTTCAAGAAAAGAAATCAGTAAGTTGTCGTTTTGTGGACTACCCACAAGAACCTCAGTCTAGGATATAAAATGTGCCAGTCCCCCGTTCTAAACACAAACAAGTTCTCTTCCATTTATATTTTATAGGCCTACAAAGCGTTGACCGACCTCTTTAAGCAGGCATATTGGGATCCCAAAGTCACAGCTCTCAAAATAAGTGGTCTTTGAAATCAATCTCTACCTACCAGACGATTTATAGCACCACTGGGAATTAGTATTTATGCAAAAAACATGTCCAATTAAATTCAAGTTAATGGCAGCTGTTTCCAAGTGCTGTGGTCCTGTCTGCATTTAAAGTCCAGTAGTAGTATCTGCAGCTTTGACTTGACTAAAAAAAAGTGGGGGGCAATTCATTCAATAAAGACAATAAATAAACCAACTTTATGCAGAGTTCTCCTCTCATTGCTAGCTCACAGCCAAGGACAAAATTATTAATTGACTTGCAGAAGACTGTTTAATTAGCCCTCACTGACCACCGGACACCTCATGAAACCCTTGAAGCATTTCAGCGTTGAAACACATGTCTGTCCCCAGTGGCCCCTGCTGGGAGGGAGATGGATTTCAGAGTGTGAACAGACTTGCACACTGAGGGACATAGAAACAGCTGACACACTGGCATGAACAGTTGGGAAAGGCATTTCGTCTTGGAAGAAGTTAAATGTCTGGGAGGTGGGGGACACAGCATGACCTTCTGCAACCTTTGCACCCCAGCTGGAGCAGGCAGTCCCCACCAGCAACTGTGGGTGGAGTCACTTTGAACTGCTTCTAGGAACTCTGTGCTCTGATCCCAGATGGGCTCTGTGCTGTAATTAAGTGACTCCTTTTAAACTTTGGACCTGTTACCCAGTATTGGATGATCTCATCGGAATGTTGCAGGGAGGGCGCTACAGATCTAGCAGTTAGTGCACTGAACTGAGAAACTAAATATCCTTTGTCCGAGTCCCGCAACAGCCACTGGCTCATTCTGCAACCTTCAGAAGGTCACCACTGGTAATGGGCCTCACTTTGCTTCAGCCTGCCCAGCTGTATAACTCACTGGGTAAAAAAAAAATAAAATAAAAAATACATGCTCCATAGAAAACATGCTATCACACCTCACCTGGACAACCCAGTGGATAAATCAAGTATAAATAAGAATAGCCATTTTATTTGCAATGTATTTACCCAGGGTTGCTCAGCTGAGATGAAACATCTTATTTTCAGTGGAGTCCTGGCTTCTACCTATTTCTGTAGCTGGGTGGACTGGAACACAGAGATTAAGTCACTTGCTCAGGGTCACACAGTTAAGAATTTGGCTCTGGTGGGGTTTGAACCTGACATGTTCCAGTTTTCAATCTGAAACCTCCTCCACAGTTTGTTGCTGAATATGGGCCTCTGGTCCCGTGTACCTACCCGGTTATCAACTAAAGAAATAAAGGAAACCAGAACCAAACTGTCAAATTATGAAGAGAGTCACTAATGTGCAAATGCAGGTATTTTTAAGCCACAGCTGGTGCTGGGCAGCCGCAACCCTCGCGTTCACTCCCACCCCAAGTTCATGAGGGGCCCCCAGCCACATCCAATGTACTTTATCTATTTAAATATTTTACTAGAAAAGACAGACTGAGCTGTGAAGTGACTAATTTTCAGAGGCGAACTGGAGGGAAGGTACAAGGGGGAAAAAATCCCCAAATGTATAACAACAACAAAGTAGCAGAAAATAAAAAAGCTAAGACCAACAATGAATTCCATACAGCACAATAAGTTATGAGTACTTAAATTTATTGCTTTAAATATTGTCTTGCTAGAAACTGCAATGCAGGGCATCACAGTACTGTGCAGAGCCTTCTAATGTGACGTAACATCATAATGTCACAACATTTCTTGCTTATGACCTAGCCAATCAGAGGCCAGTGGACAGAAAGGGATAGGGTAGGTAGAGGGGCCCCAAGGGCTAACACTGTTGCCTCCCCCTAAAAGCTTAAAGATGCCACTGGTGGCAATGAAAATAACAATGGTGGCGTATATGGGCTAGACAGAGTAACAGATTTAACTGAGGTGGGTCAAGTAGAGTCCTATGAGTTATCTTGCTGCCCCCAAGTTGTAAACTCAACCTGTTTATAACTTATTGTGATCTGCAGAAACCAAAGAGAGTTACTACAGCTTAGCAAAGACACACCACATACCTTAAAGGGAAGGCAGCTGTGAAGAATCCTAGTAATTTTCAAAGACCATGAAAAGCACTTTGAAATGAGCTGTAGGGCTCACCTACAGATGTCAGCAGGGCAGAGATATACCTGACCAAATCTTAAATCAGGACAGCAGCCACTTTACGGAGCCTTGAGACAGGAAGTGATGTCACATTATTTATTTATTGAAGAGAATCAGAATTACAATCCTTTGAGTCATAGACTCTTTTGCAAAGGCTCCACGTCAGGTAAAGTAAAAGACAGAGTAAGACTCAACAAAGATACACTTACAGTAGTAGTATAATAATGCAGATTAGACAATCTTGGCTTAAGTTAACTTAGAAGGTTACAGCAACTGGGAGCATGTGGGAGTCCCCGGGTCAGAGTTAAGACAGGAAACATTTGCGTAGGATCTTGAGGGACCAAGACTCATAATACCTGTATAATGGGATAGGGAACGTTTGGGTGCCTTGGGAGGGAGGTTAGCAACAATCAGCCAAATGCTAAAGGATGCTTACTGAGACGAAGTAGGCTCCTGAGTAAACTGACTCAGGTGTGGGGCGGGGGGTTGTGGAGAGGGATAGGTAGGTGCGGTTTAATTACAGTCACAGGCTGTGGAGTCAAGGAGCAGGCTTCTGAGACCTGATAAATTGGTTGAGACTGTGGGTCAAGAAGATGGAGGGACGGGAGGCTGTTCAGCCAGAGAGGGGCGCAACAGCGCAAGGATCTTTGTCCGAGAGATGTTCTACAGTGGGGGTTTAGCAGGTTGGAGTTAGCTGTGTGCCTTTGTGTCCGCCTATGGGGGGGCTGTGCGTATAATCAGGTGGAGGCCGATAGGGGCTTGTTTTAGTTGCATCTTTTTGGCCAGGAGGCAGGTAAAGTACTTAAGCCTGCCTTGGAAGTTTAGCCATCCAGTATGTTCATAGAGCTCACATGTGTGAGTTAACTTGTTGCATCCCGAGACTAATTGGCAGGCTTTGTTAAGGGTGAGGCTGATGCTGCGCAGGGCAGTTTGATCTGCTGACCTGTATATGACTATCCCGTAGTCCACCAAGGACAGGATACAGCGAGGCGCATGGCCTGGGGGTAGAAAGTGCTTGTGTCTTAAAGGATCTCCAATCTCATGTTGATAGAGGAGGAGACCTGTTGTATATGGGTGTGGTAGGACAGTGAGGTGTCTAAGGTGACACGGAGATATTTAAACAAGAGATCTGCTCCAGGGCAGAGCCATGGATGTTAGTTATAACTAAGTGGCGTGACAATGGGGGCTTTGGTGGTCTCTGCGAAGATCATGGACTTCTGCTTTTTGTAGTTGATAATAAGGCGGTGTTCAGAGAACCAGGTTTCTAGCTCCTTAAAGTAGCTCTGCAGGGCTAGTTGAAGAGCACTGGGATGTGGGTGTTTCCAATAAACTACTGCATCATCAGCATAGAGCAGTAGGTGTCCACTGCAGGATTTAGGAAGGGAGTTAAGGAAGAGGGTGAAGAGAAGGGGGCCAAGTATTTTCAGCTGACCTTGGGAAATGCTTAACATACAGCGACATTACTTTCTGTTGGAAGGTTCCATGAAATGGCTGCTGCCTCGAGTTAACATTCAGCTGAATTTGACAGGGATATCTTCGGACTGCTGATGCCTACAAGGAAGCGCAAAATCTCAGAGGCAGTATAGCGCAGTGGTCTAAGGCTCTGAGCTGCAAATCTGGTGATATCCAGCAGACCAGACCTGGGTTTGAATCCCACAGCTTCCACTTGCATACTGTGTGACTCTGAGCAAGTCACTTAACCTCCTTGTGCTCCCAGGTCACTCCTGTGAAAAAGCTTTCAGCTTAGTGTGCTATACCTGGTTAAACAACTAAATAAAAGAAAATCTGCTGAAAGTGCATTTTGTTAACTTTCAGACCTTGACAAACTGTGCATACCGACACCCCCTTTAAGTTTCTATTACCATTTGTGTGAATGTAAAACTGTATCAGAGCTTGTTGCCACATTTCAGCTACAGCATTTCCCAAGGTAAGCTGAAAATAAATTTCATACTAGTCCAAAAGTAAAACAGGCCAGGCTAAAACTAAAAAAAATCAAACGACAAACTATTCCCGACGTTTCAGTAGAATTTCGGAAGCTGATCCGTAACTGGATTTCCACTCTTAGAACAACTGAGCCCTGCCCCCACCCTAAAATAAGTATTACAAAATGAGCAATTCATAGGCAATGCATCTGAGCAGGAATTATGCAGTCATAAGAAGGGGAGGTGGTAGCGGCTAAGAACTGAGGGAGAGGGAGGGGTTATACTAGTGACAGAGGTGGGTGGAAAGCAGCAATCAAGACAAGCACCCAGGCAGAAACTGCAAGTAAGTACTGAAATCATGAAGGAGAGATTTCAAAGCATGAAAGGAAGAGCAGAGCTTCCGGAGTTTAGGAAGCGAAAATAGAAGGAAGACTGACTAGCAGAAGATTTCACTGGTGGGGAGAAAGAGAGAGAACGAGCGCCAGAGTTGTGAAATGAAGCCAATAAATAAAATCGATACTTAAATCAATAATCAAACATATAAATAAATTATAATTCCCAACCTACGCTGTCCAAACAGTCTGGAAGGAATTTCAACTCAGTGGATTTGACTATGGTTGCTGGGCAACCTTGATACTCTAAATTGAGACATTCTGAACACGAGATTTATTCCAAGTTGGAATCTAACAGATGGGAGAATACTGCAAGGGGCCTATATTGTGAGAGTAAACTAGGACTGTGGAGGTAAGTCCAGCGGCTATAGCTCCATTCAGCTGGGGCAGTGGATTACAGCTTTTCACTCTCCTCGATTGTCAAAGGCAGAACCCCAGAGACAATGCAGTGCAGCCCTTCCAACTGCTAAAAAGGGAGGGGATGTGGCCATCCTACTCCATCGAAATGCTAATGAGAGTGCCGCCTCCAAGAGAAATGGCTTGTTTGTTCAGCAAAACTCACTACCAGCAACCCCTGACCTCATACAAGTTCATCTCCATTCATGGCAGCCTAAAGTCCTGCCTGTTTCCTTGTTCTCCCACGGAACTGCCTCTTGTGAGGAGACCAGAAGAGTAAAGGAAGGAAAGAAATGTGGTTTTATATAGTGCTTGTCATGCAGACTGTATGTCGAGGCGCAGTCCTCCAGTTAACGCTTGTACTCACCAGTAAACGCTTTAAACTTGGGAAAATAGTCTGGCCTGAAGTATCTATGGAGCATTTCCAAGGGCTGGAGAGTATCAGTATTCATCAAAAATATATGAAGAGTGATGCTTAAACATGGTAGGTCAGTACTCACCTTATCTGAAGCACTGCTGAAGTGCTTTACAGTCCAGGAAAAGGACGGAAAGGATGTCACTGTCATCAGGGGCACAGAGAAGGGAGGTCAAAGGACTTGCTCATTCAGTGACTAAGTAGTGGCTCTGGGATTCAAACCACGGATCCAAGTTCACAGCTCTGTGCTCTTACCACCAGGCTAAGCTGCCTCCCATGCAGGGAATTAATGAAAGGAATTGGTGAACCTCCGAGCCTGCAACCAGCTTTGTCCCCATCTGGATCCGTCCCTGCCAACAGTAGTAACGCATACACAAATACGCCTGTAGCTGGATTGATTTTTTGGGGGGCTTTTTTGGGGGCCAATCAGACTCATTAAAAAATCCAGTGTTTAGTTCTCTCTGTTTCCATCTCTCTTCTCTCTCTTCTCTCTCTCTCCTACACTCTCCCCCTCGCTCTCTCTCAATTCATTTCAAATAACTATTGGCTTGACCCAATATACAGGAATTGCCAAAGTTTATACATCAAACTATTAATAAGACATAAACATACTATTCTGTCAATTTGTGCATCTTATGCTGTCTGTTGTACATGCTGCTGGCTCCCCTAATCTACCAGCAGCACCACCACCCCCTTTAATAGTGGTAATACAGGATGTCTTGTGTAAACATAATGTGCTTATCAGGTTTTCCTGGTCAGATACAACAGGTTTGGATGGTGCTATGTAGTATCTATCTACTTTGTTTTCTCTTTAATGTTTTTTTTTTTTTTTTAAATTAATTGAAACAGAATTTATTTCTAGGGGGAAGCCCAGCTGAGCTACACCACCTCTTCGGCAGGCAGGCAGGTAGCTAGGTGGATGGATGGGTGTGTGTGTGTGCGCATTGTGTGCTGGGGGGAGTTACTGCTTCTACCAAGTTTTTATAACCTGGAGACTGAAGCATAAGGACGTTCAGTGAACTGTCCAAGGCTACACAGGTAGCCAGTAGTCAAACTGGGATTTGAACTGGGATCAACCGGCTTAACGAATCTCAGGGGATTATAGGGACAAAACTGCAATCTCACTTTATGTATAGTGCATTATGGGCAAGGTTATGCACATGCATTCAAGGAGATGGGAAAAGGAGAATGCACTGTATGTATGTTTTTAATATTCTTATTTCCAAATTATTATTTTATACATTGCACTTGGCATCTGTTTTTTCCCTCCTCTCTTCTGCCTCTACCCAGGATGCATCTGGAAATGAGCCGATACCAGCTCAGTATGACCTTCCTGGCAACACGTTTAAGCATAATTACATACATACATAAATTCCTCATTAAGAAACTGAAACAGAAAACATAACCCCAAGAGTAGAAAACGTACAAGTCTGTTTTTTAGCATTAAAAACAAGTGTTTGCCCCACAGCTCTCCTTCACCCAGTGATCTGGTTCTTCTTTCATATTCAGCGGGTCTCACCCCATGCTGCTGTTCTGTAATCCTGGGTTTTGGTGTGTGCAATGATGAATGTGATT
Organism: Neoceratodus forsteri; assembly: GCA_016271365.2. Taxonomy (NCBI): domain Eukaryota; kingdom Metazoa; phylum Chordata; order Ceratodontiformes; family Ceratodontidae; genus Neoceratodus; species Neoceratodus forsteri. The sequence continues at coordinate 524,198,507 of JADMNL010000023.1, forward strand.
AAAATGCTTTTTACTCTAGCCTAGACAAAGCAGCCTAGGAGGAGAGGAAGTGCGGGATCAGAGCTGGTTGGTGCTGGTATGCTGCACAGGTTTTTCACATTATAGAGAAGTCCTGAGCATTGGCTTCAGGGGTTCCCCCAGGCCTTCTGGAAGGCAATGTGGTTGGCTTGAGAGCTAACTGCGCCACTGGAGATCCCAGGTTTGCTGCCCCTCCATCTCCCTGCTGTAGTATTTTATTTATTGTAATGTTTTACCAGAAAGAAACTTTCTGAGTTGATAACCGCTCATTTCCAGGTGTATCCTGGAGGAAGGAGGAAGGAGCAATAAATTACAATAAACAGGGCAGACTGTGCCCAGTGGGCCAAGCTGAAGACTGATACTAAGGGCCCACCTGGAAAATCAATAGTAGGAGGGAGAAGCCCAGGGTTGACACTCTCGTCTCAGCTGTCCTCTTTAATTTCGTACACTGACTCTGTATTTGCATTATATATTTACTTGCTGTGATCAGAAATACCCATTTAATTAGAAAAAAAGACAAATGCGCCGATTTTGCAAGGAATTTCACAGTTTGGAAGGTAGGGAGATGCCCAATTGGAAATTTCCAGGTATCCAGGTGAGTCAGTCCAACACTGACAACAAACTAGAAATAATAGCAGTACACGTAACAATGATCAAGGCATCTGCCCTAAAGAGAGGGAGGGAGAGGGAGTTATAAAGGGAACCGTGGTGAGTGTAGGGGAGATAAGAGCAAAGTGACATAAGAGTTGAAAGGAGAGTCCTGTCGAGTATGGGAGGATTTGGGAGCTGTAATATATACAACATTTATTTATTTATTGAATTTTGTTGTCCCGTAGGCCCACTGAAACTAGAAGTCCCTTTTCAGGGGTGACGGTGGGGGAGGAGATACAGATGGTAACCAACTGAAACTAAATCAGATTAAGCTGTTGGTGGGATTTTTAGTGAACAACATAAGTCCTGTATATATAGGAGCGAAGCACCAAAGTAGGTGGTGGTGGTTGGGCATTCTCCTTGAGCTAGGAGGCAAAGCAGTCGAGATAAGGGGGGCAGCAACAGTTCTCACAGCTGGAGCTCAGTGTTTTCCCATGAAGGAAGTGATGAAAGCAGTTGGTGACAGCCTTGATGGGTTTGGGCCAGAGAATGTATAAGGTGTTAGATGGATTCCAGGTAACATGGAGAGCAGACAGAGGGAGTGAAGCAGTAGTGGTAACCCAGACTGTCAGAGCCATACATGAGGTACTGTATAATGGGAGGGTCCCCTATCTGGACCCCAAATCCTGCAGCATAAACTGACACTCTCAGAAGGTATAAAGATTCCTCCTTTCTTGGCCTCCGGAAGGTTGAAGCCACATGTTCATATTGAAGCTTGAACAGATGTAGGGTTCCCCTTAGGAGGTAATTAAATATATAGTTGATGACTAATTTCTGTATATATCATAAACTGTGTTCTTATTATTCCTACGCACTTCTCTGCTGAAAGTGTCATATCATTTATGCTGTTCGAATCCATACAATATATTACCTGTTTGTATTTCGCCAATTTGGTTCACAGTCTATGCCAATTTCCATGTTGGTATCTGCTGAATTACACTGTTATCACAGCATGGTTGCATTGTACAACTGCTTGTACACACACACACACACACACACACACACACACACACACACACACACACACACCCCTATCTACAGTACCTCACCATAACTTCCCAGGTCATGCCGGAAAGAAGGCAATTAATTTGTCTAGTGCACTTACCTGGTAAATAGAAACTAAATAAATAAATATGTTGTTAACTAGATTATAACTGGTTTCATTTCAATTGAATTTTTTTTTTTTTTTAAACTGGTAACAGATGAGCAAAAATGCCCTTTTGACCTGTGGCCAGTTATACAGCGTTAACAGGTTTAACGTACAACAATAAATAGTCACGAATGCAAAAACATTATACATTACAAGTAAAAGCTGATTGCTCAGTAAACATATTTGAAATCCTGGCTTTAAAACTGTTAATCTTACTGCACATAGTAATATTAGCAGGAAGTCTGTCATAGAAGCATATTGCTCTGTATCTAAAAGACCTCTGCCCAAGGGAAGTTAAAAAGAATGGGTTGTCAAAAACAAATGTGTTCTGAGTTCTAATTTTATCTAATGTTGATAAATCTGAATGTACATCTGTATATGCCATATTGTCTCTGTATGTAATTAAAGTACCCTTGTATGTATGTATGACCCTGTATGTGCTATCTGATCTCGGAGTGTTTGTGGAATATTATCTTGGTATGTAAGTAACTCTGGGTTACCCTGAAAAAGGATAGTATGTCTCAGTGGGCCTACCCAATAAACAAAATTCAAATAAATAGTACAAAAACAGATGTAATTGCTGTTGTAGATAGAAACATAGAAGCTGACGCAGATAAGGACCGCAAGGCCCATCCAGTCTGCCCATTTTTTACTACCTTATGAATGTGCTATAGGCCTTTACTCTGTCACTGTCCTATCTATTCATACTCATCTGTATTGCTCCCTTATGACTATCCCATGCCTGTTTGAAGCCCTGCACTGTATTCATAGCCACCACTTCCTGAGGTAGGCTGTTCCATGCATCCACCACCTTTTATGTGAAAAAGAACTTCCTCACATTACCCCTTAATCGCCCTCCGTCTAATCTCATGCTGTGTCCTCTTGTCCTGCTGTTTTTTCTTATATTGAAACATATTAGTCTCTTTCACCTTGTTAATGCCCTTAAGATGTTTGAATGTTTCGATCATATCATCTCTCTCCCTCCTTTGCTCTAGGGTATACATATTGAGCTCCATTAATCTGTCCTCATATGTTTTCTGATGCAGTCCCTGCACCATTTTGGTTGCCCTTCTCTGGACTGCCTCCATTTTAATTGCTGTACTATGTAGCAATAATAGCTATGATATATGATGTAGTAACTGATAACCTAGCCATATACCACAGCCATCAAATCTATATACCACAGCAATAAAACACCATATTTAAATTAATTAAATATCCAGTAAGCACCTAATTAGCAACCAATTAATAGCAAATTACCATTCAATTAATAAACTAAGGCTAGTTATGCATGAAATAAAAATATTACTGCACTGCAAACTTCATTTCACTATCCTTGTATATTATAGTAACAAACACTAAGAAAGTGCTGTGTACTCATGAAATAATACCTTCTTGGGGACTAATGAGATCATAATGCTGGTTAGCCCACCTCTATAGTATTATTACCACATACATCACACTTTCTTACATTTAAAAATTTAGATAGAGTCAATATTAAGTATTCCATTTTGATGTTCCCAGCCTTTCAAGATATAATTTGTCAGCAGCAAGGATAACATGTTACCTTGGAGGTTGGGTATAAGATAGCAATTTAGATTTTCCCCCCATAATGCTTTGCTCCCATCATGTCAGGCAGGCAAGCTCTCAGCCCTGACCCATCCCCACTCCTCCCATCTGGCATCTGCCTCCACTGGTCCTTCAGGTTAAGTCCCCCATGGATTCCCCCTTGGCAGGGCTGGAGGAGGGCCACCCGCCCCCCCGTGGGGCACGGATCCAGATATGCCCAGAGACTGGGTAGTGACGTGGGTCAAGAGGGAGAGGGCAGGGCATCATTAGCCCACCTGGCTCTTTTCCATTTTCTTCCCTTTCTCACATCGCAGCATGCCATGAAGGTATGCACGCATCTACAGAACCAGGGACCCTTCCTTCGAGTCACTTCAGATTTGCACTACTACCAGTCCTCCACCCGGTGGCAGTCAGAGGCTGAGAAGGCTGGCCACTCCTCCACAGGAGAGGAGGGAGACCAGTCCCTGGGACAGTCAGTCTCTCCCCCATGAACCGAAGTTTGTTACTAAATCTGTGTCACTGGTGGCAGCAGGTGCAGCACTAGGCCGCGAGTTAACCCTCTGCATCACTGGGCTGCAGGATAACAATTTCTCTTAACAGATTTACCACTACTGGTGTTGTATAACTAAAACTAGATTCTTATCTGTTAGTCGGCCCACTGTGTCTGTCTGTACCTACCTACCCAGATTAACCCAGCTGAGATGTAACATCTCGTTTTCAGTTAGGGTGCTAGCTGTATCTCTCCAACAACAAGGTACTGCCTCTCAGCTGGTCTGATAATCGTGGCCTCCAGGGTAAATCATGCAGAACTAAAACACTTGAGCAACCCACTTCAGCACAACCCAGGTTTAACTTTGGCAGGCATCAGCTGATCAGAGTTGGGATTTGGCATTATACCACCTTCAAAAATACCTTAGAGACACACACACACATTATATATATATATATATATATATATATATATATATATATATATATATATACATACATACATATACACACACACACACACACACACACACACACACACACACACACACACACACACACACATATATACATACACACACACACACACACACACACACACACACACACACACACACACACAAAATCAATCTAGTTTTCTGGTGTGACAAGACAGAATGAGTCTCCAGGATTATTCTGGGCATTTTAAAAATTCAAATAAAAAAAAAGTTTTTGCCATTCTTGCTAAGAGTTAGTCTGACACAGCAGGGGGTTCCATTCAACTGGTTTTCTTTTCTGTACGGATTTCTCAGATCCCCTAAGGCCATCAGGGACAAAGAAAGGGTTAAACTGCCGTGTCTGGAGATAAAGAAAGCCGAGGTTATTTTTTTAATAAAGAAACCCTGTACTGTGAAGAGCGGAGAGCAGGTCAAATCCAATTACTGCTTCGGTATTGTTGGGGAGGGGTTGCGGGAGAGAGTCTATATAGATAATGTCAGGTCTCTTCCCATTTGGGGGGGGGGGCAATCACAGGGTCAAGGTGCTGTCTCTTTTGATTGGTAGCCTTTTCACACTTCAGTTTTCTGTCTTAAATCTTCTTTCTAAAGAAAACACTGAATGACTTGGGCCAGCAGGGGTGGGAGTGGCGGGCCAGAAGGTTTAATACTGTGGCATGTCTTTCCAAGTGCCCCCCCCCAAAAAAAAAAAAAACAATTGTCTCTCAGTCATTAAATTCAACCTGTCAGTTTACATGAAAAGGCTATCTGTGGCAGTTTGTTTTTTTCTAAGGCCTCCTCCCTCACTGAAAGCTGTGAGTCCTCAAAAGCCCCTGTAAAGTAAGTCACAAGTGTGAAGCAACAGTCAAAGCCAGTGACAGCAAATCAGTGTGTCGCTAGAACCCAGAGAGCCTGGTTCCACTCTCACAACAGCCATCTAGATCGCAGGGCAGGTTTTAAAACCTGGCCTAATGCCGCCGTGTGCCTAATCCAGTTGATGCACCTGTGCTGATTTTCAAACTGTGGCCAATTTTGCCACACTCAGACGCTTTTGCAGCAGCTCGAGTCTAAGTTCAAATGCAGCGACCCAAAGATGCAAACTTTGGTCCCATCTATAACATACAGCAAATCACAAAAACATGGTCTGGCAGTCATCTCTTTGAAATAAAACACACACACACACACACACACACACACACACACAAACTGTAAACACAGACCCTTGTTCTACACCAGAGCATGTGCCCTAGTTAAAAAAAAAAAAAAAAAAAAAAAAAACGGTGTGGCCTGGTTACATTAGAGCTACTCCCACAGAAACTATATGGACTTTGTACTGAAACGGACGCCAGCTGTTGTGCCCCTCACCCACTGCAACACCCTGGTGCCCCAGTAATCAACAGGGGCTGAAGTCACTACTGTCAGCGGCAAGGCACCCAAACTTTGGCGGTGGGTTAGCTCCGCTGCTGCAGCAGAAACACTGTGGCAGATGTGTTCATCACTTGTTAATATGCCATGTCAAATCATCAATGACTTCATAAAAGGCGCTTTTACACACCGGTGTCTGTAACGGAATGACTGTTACAGAACCAGTGTAATGTTGCCTCCATTTGTGTGTAAAGTGTATCTGTTCCGCTACCACAGCAAACGTTCGGCCGAACTGCATTCTCTTCTTGCCATGGTTCGCCCCGCTGTATGCTGGTTCACCCCGCAGTGTAATCAGGATGTTCTGTTCACCTCCATAGGATCACACGCTGCCTGGAAACTCCGTGGGGACGCCGGAATAAAAAAAGAAACAACAGAGGGGGGGATTTTCTGAAATAGGAGCCGCATGTAATCGGAGTACAGAATGACGCAGACTGCAACGGCACCAAACAGGTAATGATCATTCAATAACAGACACCTGTGTAATTGTGGAGGAAAGGCTTAGGACAAAGATTGTGGGAGAAGGAAGAGTCTGGAATATTAATAAGAATGTTTAAAGTGATTTTGTGAGGTTTGCTATAGCAAATGGAAGTAGTAATCTGTAGGAGTTGTGATTCAATCTCCTGCCATTCAAACTGCCAAAAAGTGCTGTTTTCCATGAAATAAATGCTTTTATTTCTGTGTTCTGCTTCATTTGCATAACCCGTCCCTTCTTTGTCTCAGTGCTACAACCCCCAAGCGTGACATCATGCAAGGGAAGCAAAGTTTTTAAGCACTGTTTTGAAACAGAGACCTCTGTTGGTCAGTTTTGGTATTACAAACATCTACACTACCGACATATGAGACTACATCTCTCAGTAAAGAAATCTTGTCCACTAGATACTATATGCACAATGCCTTGTTTTGAAAATACACAAGAGCTTTTGTTGTTGAAGCCACTACAGAAATATGAGACTGCACCTCACAGTAAGAGAACTGGAAAACAACTCCTTACTGTACCCACAATGCCCTGCTATGTACATCTACATATTATGTGCAGTCACCACCACCAAAATAAGGGACTGCACCTCTACTAACATTTACATCAACATTATAATTTACCCAGAATTCCTTAGTGCTGTATATATGACATTATTCTTGGGATGTGGCCGCACACAGAAAACTGGATGACACAGTGCTGTTAAAACATAAATAAAAATGGCTATTAAAGTTTTTTTTTTTTTTTTAAAACAAATTATAGCATCAACATCTGAAGCAATGGCATACTATGTGAAAAAGGCATCTGCAAAATAACTTTAAAATAGCACATTTGTTGCTGCAGCACAATGCAGGTTCTGGGGACAGCTATTGCTGCCAGATACAGAACCACTGAATTCCAGAAGCCTCAAATGTGAACGAGCTACCACAAAGTATTAACGGGGCCACATATTCAAGATAATCAGGCATTTAGTACATTCAGTGGCAGCAGTTTGGAATAAGAGTAGTGTGTAAAATCCATAAAGGACAGAACACATTTAGCTTGGTTCATGTGTACTCCTCCCAAACCTGAGTACACACTCTAAAGCCTCAAACTTGGAGCAAAGCATCATGGGTAGCAGTATGCAAAGTCTTATATGGGTCAGGATCACAGGGCTACTCTGGAAACAAAAGTTGCCCCCAAAAGGCAGACTTTACATTTGTTCCTGTGTAGACAGAGAGCATCAAACTGCAGACACGTGTTTTGTCCTTTTAGGACTCGTTAGTGTAATGCAATCACACACTGTCTGCCAAGCATCAAGTATCAGCCCCAGAGGGAAAACCGGTATTTAGTCTAAATGTCATTCAATGCAGAAGGGTATGATGATTCCATATAGTTCAGGGGTAAACAGCTCTTGGGACATTATGTAGGAAAATCTACCTCAGTGCAGAGTTCTGAGAAAGGAAAAATGCCTTATAAATCAATCGCTGGCCCAGCACCACAAAGGCATTTATAGTGCAGCACTGAACAATTTTTTCTTCCACCTTGTGTTTGTGCCCTCTTTGTCCTCTGGCCCCCTACAGCTTCCTTCCCTGCCCAGCCCCATAACCCACCATCTCTGGGACTTACCTGGCCTCCAACGATCCCCCGTGGACTGCCCTCTGCAGCGGAGCCAGGGGAGGGATGTCCATCCTCCCCACCCCCAGTGATCACATCCGGATGGGAAGCCAGGGCCCCATCGGTGGTGTGTGGCCTGCGACAGGCAGGAGGGTCATTCTGCCAGTGGGATCCTAGTTTTTCTCCTTTCTAGCACCACCCACCTCCCCGCATCAGGCCTGCCCCTTCAGATCTTGCATATGCTGGCACACCCTCCAGAGAGGCAAGGTCCCTGGCCCACCACAGCGGTTGCTAGCATGGCAGAACCCAATCCCATCCAACCCTCAGCTGGGAGCGCTGCCGCACAGCTGCACCTCCGCCAGCCTTCTGGGTTCACCCAACCAGCTTCCTGGGCTCACCTCCACACCTGGGTAGGCGACTTGGCAGCGCGCAGTGTTACCCACTGGACCATCGGGCAGCCCCAGCACCAAACAGTTTTAAGAATTCTGGGGCTGGGGAGGTGCATTGACAGTCATGGCTGAAGTAAGGCATATTATTTGACCTTTTATTTATTTATAGGCACATCCCCCCCCCCCCCGATTACCGGCGAGGCTTGGTGGCAGCGTGCAATCCTCCTCTGCTCCCTTGCAGGATCACAATGCATGGCGGGGTGTGGGTTTTCACAGTTGCTGAAGTAGCTGTGGAAGCCCCTAACCCCCCGAAGTAATCGCAATGGCGACTGTTGTTCAGGTGGGAAGCCATGCGAGACACGGCTTCCACCAATCGCCTAACATTGCCCTCCCTCCCAACACCGCTCTTCAAGTCGGATCCAACCTCTCCCAGAGAGGAGAACTACCCGACAGTGACTCAATCCAGCTCTTCCACCACCACCCCCAATAATCTATGCTAGTTCTCAAACCGGGGTCACCGTGCAGCGCGAGGTGGTATCCCGCCTCAACCTTCAGCACCACTGGGCCGGCTCTATTTTACCTTCTTGCCAAACACAGAGCAGAGAGAAAACATTAGCCAGGGACAGGCAAGGTTTATTTTTAACCAATTTATCAGCAAAATGAGACCAAAACATTTTTCCTGGTAGCCACAAAAAGCACGGCACCAGACAGTCACGATGGAAACAGCCTGAAGGTCTGCCGACTCCAGAAATGGAATACGTGAACTGTGACCTGTGAAAACCTTGTATAAACATGTCTGCCAATGCAACAAAGGGGATATACATTATATACCTGGCCTGCCTAAACCACATAGAAATGTAACTGCTGGTGCAACAAGGGAATATATATCATAACCCTGACCTGCCCAAACTGCTTATGAATATAACCACATAGGCACCAAGGGGGGGATATATGGCATATGATATATGTGACCTACCTAAATGTAAATGCAACCACACTATCAACAAAAGGATATATGGTATATAAAATATCTGACCTGCAAGAAAACGTATAACAGTGACCATACTATTAACAAAGGGATATATGACATACTATATATCTGGGCTGCCTACACTACATATAAATGCACCTTCACGGGAATCAAAGGAATATATAAAGAAACCAGGCTAGAGTCGGACAAACTTTTTCCATTCTAATTCAAATCCCCAAAAAGTCCTAAAGGGTTCATTGTTTAAAAAAACAAACAAAAAAAAAAACACTTTAGGTACCAAGTAATTTGCATACAGTTGGATAATCCTTATAACCTTCTCATTGTTCATTTAGCTTTTTTCAAATACGCAAACTGTTTTTATTTATTTTTTTATTTACTGTTTAAGCTCCCTCTCTCACCACACTAACCACCTTTCTTCAGGGAGCCCTAGGCTGTGTGCACTTTCGTAGCGGGTTTTTTCCTGCATTTTTGGTGCCACCCCAAGGACATTGGCACTCAAGAGGACCAAAGGAGACGGAGCATGTTGAAACGTTGTTCTCCTCAAACCCCCCCACCCCAGCCTGCACCTTTGGCCCAGGCGGAAATGCTGCCAAAACATAGGAAGTCCTTCTGCAATGATGCATACTGTTGGGTGTGTAAACGTGGCCCAGCAATGTTGTACTTGGAGCAGTGGCCAAGCACTGCACACTGCAGTACACCACTAAGGTATGTATAAACGTGTCTTATAGACAATGACGGCAGAAAAAGAGCAATGATTCATCCAGTCTGCCATAGTTGCCTATCAGACCCTGGGACCTACTGTCCATACAGGACATGATATATGCAGGGAATGACAGCTGTACCTTTTTGCCTGCAGTCACATGACGCTTCCTACCCAATAGTTTACTCTATTTATTTCTCTGCAGTAGCCATGTAGGCCATACCTTGCATCAAATAAACTTTTATATATATATATATATATATATATATATATATATATATATATATATATATATATATATATATATATATATATATATATATATATATATAATTTGTTTAGCCAGGATAGCCCAGATGAGCTGCAATATCTCGCTTTCAGTGGAGTCCTGCTTTTGCCTATATTTTACAGCTGGGTGGACTGAAACACTGAAGGTTAAGTAACTTGCTCTGGGTTACAGAGGAAGTAAGTGGTTCGTGGGATTTGAGCTTGGATCTCCTGGTTGCAAGCCTGTTCTCTATCCACTAGCCCACACTGCCTCCAATATAGGGATATGCAATGGCATGACTCAGACTATGCAATGTATCATCATGTGAGGAGGAGCAGGGACATAATTCACAAGTGGTAGAGCCATCCGTGAGTTATGAAGTCCTGCTCCATCATAAATGATGATAAACTGTGGATTTTGAGTCCGACCATGGTATATTCAATTTGTAAGATATCAGTTTACTAGTTATAGTTTTTAAATCTGTTGTTTGAATACAGATTTAGCCATTTCTCTTTGATTTCTACTATTGACTTCAATGCTACACATGGCCAGTGTGATGATACCAGCACAGGGAAAGCTCCTCCTGATTGGTTCAGTATGCATGGTGATATATCCAATGGGGCAAGATATTATCTGTGACATACCCAGCTCACACGACTTGGCATGGGTGGTCAGTACAACAGGTTGGGCACTATCAATGAAAAATTATTTATTTTTGACTGTCTCACTTTTAAAGTCACACACTTCTTGTTTTATAACCGGAGTGCGGCTGTAATAAGTGCAGCCGTTACAAACAGGAAATCCAATTCTAGAAACCAAGCTGCCTTCCCAGCCCACTGATGTCAGATGTGATGAACCGCACTTCCATGTGGGAGACTCACGCTTGCGTTACCATTCTAACTCACAGCCCAGAGTCAGAGGTGTTGCGGAAGCACCAGGGAGACAGCTCTCTTGGACTTGAGGGAGAGTTGGGCTATCTCACCATACAAGCGCCTCCGTCATTGATCTAGCAGTGGCACTGGGTGTCATAGGTGGCAACACGATAAAAGCACAGGAAAGGGACAGCTCCAGTTACAGGAGGTGAGAGGAAAAATGGAGGGGGCATCCAGAGGCATGGCAGAATGAAGTTCCCATCCACCTTGTTCCACTGGCTTGATCTGTGGTCCTCCTAGACCGCCACCTCCTTTCTGTATGAATGAAGAAGTCATTAGAAACAATCTGCTGTGAGGGTGAACCTGCATGGGCATCTGAAGATGGCTTCTAGAGGGACTCATCGGAGGTCCTCACTTAGTGTTGGGATGGGAGGCTGGAGTGGTAGGACCAGCATATGCAACCTCCAGGAGTGGATAAAGTGACAATAAAAAAGCTGCCTAGGGAAGGGACAATTTGAACTGCACTCTTCTATACCTGTTTGGCTAATAAATTTTTACAGCAACATTGCCTCTGCGTATTTTCACAAGTACTATAGTTTCTGAAAGTTTGCTTCCAGCTGTTTGGGGGTTCAGCGCTGTCTGTTCGCATCGACTCCACTGTGAGCATGTTCTGCACCAGTGTTTCTTGGGTATCACAATAGTTCTTTCAAGTTTCTGAGTGTATACCCTGCACCCCAACATACAACAGAAAAGGTTTTACATAACTCCTTTCAAACTCACAGTGTCCCAAAGTGCTTTACAAAGCAATCATCCAGAGTTAGATGCTAGTGATGCAGAGAATGTGATATACACACAGTAGTCATTGGTCATGCTACACAGACACAATGCAGTATACTATAATGGTTATAGAATCTGTGCTACTGAGAGAGTGAATGTCGGCCAGTAGACTGGAGAACTCTCATACTCTTACTGTCTTTCAAAAAGTGCATGGGATCTTTAATGTCCATCTAGGCAGACACCAGAGAAGGGCAGAAGAGATTTCTGTTTAACATCTCAGTGCAGCACAGAATTGTTGGGTATCAGCCCAAGTGCCTGGTGTGGGACTTGAACTCGTGATTCCTACTCATCTGGAGTACTACTGTGCACAGTTCTGGAACCCGCATTAGAAAAAGGACCATGATAGACTGGAGACACTCCAGCAGCAGGTGACAAAGATGCTTCCGGGGCAGCAGGGAAAACTGTATGAAGAAAGGCTGCAGATTCTGAACATGTACTCCTGGGAAACAAGGAGAGACAGTGGTGCTATGACTGAACATACCAGATTCTACAAAGGATCAACTGGATGGCTGCCTCAGAGTGGTTTACAGTGAAAGGAACTCTAACACCAGGGGCACAATTCAAGTTGGTGGGAGGTTAATCCAGACAGGACATGAGAAAGTACTTCTTCATGGAAAGGGTGGTGGACAAACAGATCAGTATGCCTATCAGTGTGGTCCATGGCAGTTCTACAGCTGGGTTCAAGATGGGCTGGGACAGGTTTAAAGGGTGTTCTGGAGGGCAAGTCCAAAGGGCAGGGGGTACCGGCCCTAGTGATGGGTCCTCTGGAAGATGATCCACCCATAATGAGTGAAGGTGCCAGGCCATTAATCAGTAGTTGGGGCGTGTCAGGCAGACTGGATGATCCTCATGTCTTTTTCTGCCTCTGTCTTTCTAAGTGACAAACAGATGTTCTGGCCCGGAAGCAAGGGTGCTACCAACTGGGTGACTGGTCCTGCAGGGGTGGAAATTAAGTTTTAGCCTCAGAGACGTTCATCTGGATCCACAAGAGTGACTTTTGAAATGTCATGTCATCTAGTACAAGCCAGCAGGGCTACCTGGAGGAAAATTTTACTGGCCCTATAAAGAAACTACAAGCAAAGTAGCAAACAGGCCAGTGAGCCATGTACTGCACGATGAAACATCAAATTCCTGAATTACTGGTTTGACACTGTTAGGTACTTTGTCTCTCTTTGGAACTAGGCTGTTGGGGGGTGGGGTGAGGGAGAGGGAGAGAGAGAGAGAGAGAGAGAGAGACAGACTTGGGCATTAGTTGAAGTGCTCACCAACGACTCACAGTTGTTAATTGCACTTCCTCACCTGTCACTCCATGCATTCTCTCTGTGTAATAGTGGCAGATGTTTGCAATAAGATTAAACCCTGCTGACAGTCTTAAAATAAATACTTTTCCTATAAAACCACTTATCACCCTGTTACAGAATATCTTAATGTGTCCCCTCCCGAATTATGTAGCACCTGAATGCCTGCCAATGGGCTGTATCCTTGGGTCACCTGACATCTCTCCAGCGATAGCAGTGCTACGGAGAGACAAATCTTGGAACGCCTGTCAGTCCAACAAGACCCCAGAGTGTGTGATGGGTTGCAGGCGTATACTGGGAATGTAGGATGTTCAGGCATAAGTAGGCTGAGAGTCCATCTAGTTAGTCTGCCGCTTCTCAACAGTATTACCCATAATATCCTCTTCTTCATATACTGGTCCAAGTTCTTTTAAATAGGAACAGTCTAACAACCCACACAAAAGTGTGGGGCTGTTCAATTTATACTTAGTGTGCAATTTTTTTTTTTTTTTTTTTTTTTTTTAATTACTGTAGTATAATAGATTGTATCAGACTAATTTTGCTTACTTCCAGGCTGATATTTTCTGTAACAACAAATCCCAGAATTCCCTGCAGCTGATATCAAAGAAGGACTACAGGCTACAGCAGAGAGATATCCAATAACCTGCAGTGCATGTTATTGCTTCTATAAGCTCTGATGAGATGTTTGGCAGTCCCGCTGTTCTCCCAGGGTTAAGTACTGTCCTCTGTGACTGTACTAACCTGCTGGAGGACAGTGGGGCCTGCAAGCAAAAGATCAGTGCTTATATAAACTCTTACATGCACTGCAGGCTATGGAACACTGCTGCAGTCCTGCTAGGATGTCATCTGCAGAGGATTCTGAGATTTGTAATTACAGAAAATGTTAGCCTGGAAGTAAGCTAAATTAGTCTGATACAATATACTATACTAGAGAAAACAGCACAGTAATTTAAAAAAAAATTTTCACACACAACTTGCAAATTGGGACCAGCCCCACCCTTGGGTGTGGGGCTCTTAGTGATGACTGCTCCCCTTTAAATCCCCCTAGTTTGTCACTTTTCACCACATTCTACGGGATATTGTTCCAGACTGCCACCACTCAGTGTAAAGCAGTTTGTTCTGGTCTCTTCCTGAAATACTCCCCTTAAACTGGTGACAATGCCTTCTTACGCTCAGATTACATTCTCTGGTAGTCAAGTTTAGACAGTCAATTGGGTTTGGCGCCCATGACACCTTATACACTAGCATCATGTCCCCTATTCTCCACTTGAGTGAGTGTATGAAGTCCTAACTCGGATAGCCTGTCATTGTAATCTTTTTCCTGCATCCCCCATTCATTTTTAGCACTCTCCTATGCTACCCCTCCAATCTAGCTACTTCTGAACCTACAGTATGCTGAAGTGACCAGAACTGCAGGCAACACTCTTAATGGGGCCTCTCTAGTTATCGATATAGTGGCACAATTACACCCCCACATCTCTGCTCAGAAAAGTACATCTTACTTTTAATATTTGGTTGCACCTCTTTACCACATTCTCTCACTGGAATCCTGCTTTAATGTATTGAAACAGTGACCACCACGTCCCATTCAATATCTGATATCCTCAATGTTTTACCATTCATGGTGTAAGTTGCTCCGTCACTTCTATGACCAAAGAGAATTACTGTTCACTTTTCATGGTTAAAATTCATTACTGCCTGTTGTGTCCACCAGGTAAGATTGTCCAAATCAGTGGACAGGGCTGTCCACACTACCCCTCTGTAACGTTACAGAGTGCCCACACTGTTACCACAACAGTTTGCGTTTACACCTGTAACGTTACAGAAGGCGTTTTCGTAACTGTTGTTGAAACCACATATGAGGTGGTTTCAACAGCGTTATGAAACTGGTTACACCGCGGTAACGTTACCGGGCATAGTGTGGATGCGTGGCACCGGTCCCCTAGTGCAGCACGAGCTGCATTGTGGGATTGGGTGCCACGGTAACAGTCACCCCGCTCCCGAAGTCTGTAACGGACACCGCGGCAGTGTGGACACACTCCACCACTCCCCAGTTGTAACGGTTTCTATCCGTTACAGGGTCTGAGTGGTGCAGTGTGTACGGGGCCTAAAATTTAGAGCATAAAACTCTGGGTGGTAGTGCAGGGGTGAGTTAGGGTTGACGCAATAATACTGTGGTGGAAGAGGTACAAACCGTAAGCAACCTGAACAGTGTTCTGGCACATGCCATTCTGATGAGATACACCATCTACAGGTGTGTTTATACAACCTTACTGTGCCATTCTGAGCACTGCACACAAACAGTCAGTTGCCGTGTTTCCAGTATGGATATGCCTGGAGATCTGCTGAAATGCTGTAGACATTTTCTGCCCTGTGCACACACACACACACACACACACACACACACACACACACACACACACACACTCCCCACAGCCTGCATCACCAGAGATGGTTTTCCCATATACAACTACCTTGCTCCATGTGTCCATCTGCCAACAACGCTGCACAACTCACGTGTGTAAACATGCCCCAAACTGGCTGCAGTGCTGCACACCATGCACAGGAGCTAACATTCTGCCAATTTGCAGCAGTAGTGGAAACATGGCTTTATATAAATGAGTTGTTCCTAAATGTTGTTTTCTCCTAGTTTAACCTCTTCCCCAAAAGGGATCAGTGGTTCCTATTAAACTATACAGGAATCTTTTGGCCTTATACACAATGTCGGTCCAGGGGAGACGGATACCAGTGGATCCAGCTCTGCAGCAAGGGAGCACCTGCTTTGCTATTAAGCCAGTGAACAATAGCTGTTTTAGCCTCATCTGAGTTTTAAAAGGGAAACATTTTGCAACTGTCAGGAAAGAATGTGGTACCTCCTTATGGAGCGAGCATAACAGGAACAACGGTGCTATAGTGCCAAATGGATTCAAACGGGGGGGGGGGGTCTGCAGAGTGTTATTAAATTGCAGACGGAGGTGCAACATTAGAGCAGAGCACAGCATTTCTCACAGTGGCAGCTGTGCCTCTCCAGTAGTACACCCAGTCCTTCCTTTGTCTCTAACCAATCAGCAGAGCAGATATGCTTCTCGGGTGAGGAAAGGAATTTCAGGTTTGGTTTCTTTTACCAGGTTAAATTAAAAAAAATAAATAAATAATAAAACAGTTTAAGACGAACTGCCATTCAAATAGTGGGGCCTGCCTAAGGGCGAACTACGAGTTAGCAGGTTACAGCAAAGTATAAAAATACTACATTTTATTATAGCACCTTTCGTAACACACTGTATTCAAAAAGCACTTACACAAGCCATGAGCAGATGTTTGGGCAAGATTGAGGAATGCCAAGGAAAGCTCAAAAAAGTGATTTTCCAGGTTTATGCAAAATAATTACCATTGGTATTAGCAGGACTCGCATCTAATAAGATTTACCAAAAATTTACATTTCTGTACATTTCGTTCTTTATTACTGAAGACACTGGTATGAAAACAGGTTTTTGTCTCGAACTTCATCAGTCCCTGCTATTTTCCTGCTTTAAAGTAATAATCCTCTTATTATCAACTTTTCATGACCAGGTAAGTACACTAGACACAGCTGCGACAGTTTTCAGGTATGACCCGGGAGGTTACGAGACAAGCAATACAATATAGACAAGCAAATACAGTAATATGTGATCAAGGAACAATGACAGAAAACACAATATGAAATACAGAGCTGGTAATAAGCATGCCAACCTAGAGAAGAAACAAAAAAATGAAAATAGCTGGCAGGAGCACAAAATGTAAGCGCTATCAAAATTAAAACACTTTATCAGCCGGTCCAGTGTAGGTAACGACGACTATCAGACTGATATTGAATAACATACGTAAACACCAGAAGATCATGTGCAGTGCAGTCGCATCTTGATGTGGCCTTGAGTTGATCCCACAGGGACTCTCTAAACTGAAAGTCGGAGGAGGTGCTATGAACTGAGAGCGGCAGTAAGTTCCATAGTTGGGGTGTAATGCTAAAAGCCTGTTCCCATGTGTGAGTGAATGTCTGAGATTTTCACTGGATCTCAGGGACAGGACAAGTGGGAGAATTTGAGCGGTGCCAATGGAAGCAGGGCATCAGTCCTGTTTTATCAGTGAAGCATCCTAGATCAAATAGGAGGCTATTTGGGAGATAACCAGTCAGGCAGCTATAGAGGTCACATGGCGAGTCACTCGGTTTAATGAGACAACAAATCTGTAGATGTTATTGTGGGTAGCCTCCAATCTGAAGAGCAGGGACTTGGAGGCATTAGTAAATGATATGAGTCCATAGCTGAGGGAAGGAAGTAAGATTCCCTGGCAAGGGCTAAAGGGGCACTGGCTAAAAGACGCCATTTGATCCGGTACACCGAACTAAGTTCAATATTTACTGAGTTACAAATATTAAGGATATGGAGGGAGAAATCAAGATGCAGGTCAAGTACTTTACCTCCAAGGTATTTAAAGGATGGTGCCACTTTCAGAAGGGTCCCATCAGTACACCTAATGAATGGGGTTGGGGGGCAGGCTCTTAGTATGGCAGGTGGAATCAACAAAGTCCAAGAGGGTAGCATCTTTCAGAAAAAGAGATGTGCAAGAACAAGGGGACACAATTTGAAGATAGAGGGGGACTGCTCAGGGGCAATGTGAGGATTTTTTTTTTTCCACAGAGAGGGTGGTGGACGCATGGAACAGCCTTCCTGAGGAAGTTGTGGGGTCTAAAACTGTGGGAGAATTCAAGAATGCATGGGACAGACATAAGGCAATTCTTGTGAGGGTAGGAAGAAATAGGCTGTTGGTTAACTAGGATATGCAGCTTATCCTGTAGGTAGGGAAATGGGCAGACTAGGTGGGCCAAGCAGTCCTTATCTGCTGTCAAAGTCTAGGTTTCTATGTCTATGTTTCAGGGGACCCAAAAAGCATGATTTGGGTTTTCTATGTATTCGTTATAAGCTTACTGTTGGCAAGCCAAGTTTCCAGTTTGTGGAAGTCATTTGTAAGATGGGAGTTGATGTGGCTTGTGTTTTTTGAGCTGTGAAGGAGAACCAGGTCATCGGCATATATTATGGCACTGCATGAGGTGATAACTGTAGGTAGGTTGTTAATAAACAGGGAGAACAGCCCCAAGAAATTGACCCCTGGGGAACCCCAAGCTTCACAGGGGCTGATTCTGAGATGGACACATTAAATGTCACTACTTGTCGATGTTTGGACAGTGAGTGCCTGAAACAGGAGATGGCATGCGTGGACAGGCCCAGGGCCTGCAGTTTGGAACACGAGACTGTGGTCAGCTAGGTCAAAGGCCTTGGACAGGTCAATGAAGATGCCACCAGTAAGCAGTCCTTCCATGGCAAAAGACTGAAATGTCACAAGCAGAGGATTCTGACTTCATGGCAGGAATACGCAGTGTGAACAGATAAAGTCTAAGGGAAAAATCCTGTTTTAATGAAAATGTCTTCAGTAACAAGCAATGTAAGGTTCTGAACTTAGAATCTGTGGGGATTTTCTGTAACAGAGTTCTCAGAATGCCAGCTAATGTAGCTGTAAACTGGAAAATCTCTAACAAGCATAGAGGCACAGAGAGAGAATTTACACTTCATTTCTCCCAGTCAGCCCAACTGAGACACAACGTCTCATTCTCAGCGAGGTCCTGATTCCAACCATTTCCACAGCTGGGTGGACTTGAGCACTGGGAGGTGAAAAGCCCTGCTCAAGGTCACAAGAGTTTGTTATCTGGCTCTAGTGGGGTCTCAACCTACGATCTCCCTGATTCCCATGCCAGTGCTCTAACCACTAGAGCACACTGCCTCCATGGAGATGCGTGAGAGGAGGTAACCAAGACTTGCTCAGGGTTCACGCATCAGTGCGTGGCGGTGGTGGGATCAAACCTAGGTCTTTAGGTTCCCAGCTCTGCAACCACTAGGCTACACTGAGAAAGCAGGATAACAGCCAACAGCTTAACTGGCTCAGAAATAGATTAACCCGCATGGAGCATGGAAACCTGCCAAATAGTCAGATGTGTTTTTTGGTGTGGCCCTGCACCTGTGCCCCTTGCTAACAATCAATTTCTTATCAAATATTTACCCTTCATTAGGCTGGCCACCTAACAGAGTTACATACATTAACCCAGCGCTCTCTCTCAACCCATGCAGGCAGAGACTGGATTAACGAGTTACAGATCAATGCTCGTTCTTGTTTTACTTTAATAGAAAACAAATAACCTGTAAGTAATGAGGTGTGACCAACCCAAGATCCACAAGGGAAGCAGCAAAAGTAACAGGACCTTGCAAATATTGGATGGGTGGGAGGCTACCTGAGCTGCCCTGCAACCTAGTGCAAAAATAAATTGAAAAGCTCCCAGTCTTCTCTTATTGGCAACATATAGGCATTTAGCAGGGCCCCGGCACAGAGAGTCATTGTTTTGTAAAGCATTTTGGGATACAGTGCGTAAGAAAGGCGGTATATAAAAAACAAATTCTACTCTACAAAAAAATCAGGGATTGGTAGAAATATCTTAAAACTAGAAAGAAACCCCTCAACCCAGAACCAGCCTCAGTCCCAGTGGGGGACTGCTGGGTCTCCTACTCCGGCTTGACTCTTAATTTTTCTCACAGTAGTCTGTTGAAGCAGCATGCTAGGAAGCCAGAAATGCCCCAAATGACATCAATAACCATGCTATGAGGTTACCTGCTATTGTAGTGGGTGTAGCACAACTGATGAGATGTGGAAAATCTGAGTGGGTAGGGGTGCTGCCCATGGTTAACTTAGCTGGGACCCCTCAAAGAGGTCACCACAGCCTGGAACCTGACAAGTTCAAAAACAACATCCCTTTAAACAGCAGGTTCCTAGTTCCTGTTCCCCTAAACATATTGTATGGCTCACCTGCCCGGAGTTGATGGCTATACATATTTCTTTTTATTTCTGCCTTTTTTTAAAGTTATATCCCTCGTAAAATCGTCCCTGCCCACCACAGCCAAAAACAGAGCCACTTCCTGAAGCCGCTGACACGCCCCCATGCAGGCACGTGCAGCCCCATTTTGTGATGTCACAAAAACACCGAGTGTGTGTGCCCCATTCAGTTCACTGGGGGCAAGTTTTCTATACATTTTATTAGCATACAGAGTTGAGATTTTAATAAATCAAAGCAACCTCTCGACTAACAGGGTCCCTGTTGGCAAAGCGGTCCCTTGATTTGTTAAATCAACTCCTGTGTAATAAATACAAGAAAACGCCATTGAACTGAATGGGACTGCCTGAGTGTCTGTAACGCAGGGCCGAAGACATGAGGCGACGATAGCTTCGAAAATATTTCATTTATCTGTGGCGGGCTGGTGCAAGATATAACTTTAAAAACGAAATAAAAATATGTAACTCATCAATAGCGAGTAGCTATACAATATGTTTAGGAAAGCCGAGAACTGAAACTAGGAACCTGCTCTTTAGAAAACAACAAGAACAAATCAAAATGCAAATCAGTAATTAGCATGTGATTTGTGTGCAGTAATGCACATGTATGCACACTGCTAGATTCAAATGCATCTTTTAGAAGTTTTGGGGTTCTAATCTGAACAGAATGATTTGCTCGGCTCAAAAAAACAAAATGAAGCATGTGGCAAGCCCCACGGCAGTGAGCAATACGGAGTCCACTCAGAATGCTGGTGACCTGGGTTTGTGCCAGAGTCCGAGTCAACTGAAGCAGAGGCCGTGGAGGGTTCCACTAGCGCAGCTTCTATAGTGACTCTTGGTGGTGGTTTGGGAGTGTTGGGGATGCTGACATTGGTGACTATATGCCATAGAGACCCTATATATAAAAACTAGTGGGGCCATCACATGATCCTCCACTAATCTGCATATTTTTCCTATAAACCAAAGTATAGCCCCATGCAAATGTGGCACACAACCCTAGTATTCTATGTGATGTCCCTCTAGTTTTTTTTTATTTTTATATAGGATCTGTATGCTACATGCCACCTCTCTTCTCCCCACACACTGGTCAAATCTCATGTATGTGGGTGATGGGGGGAATGAAAAAGAAGGGTTGACAGATGGGTAGATGAGCACCCCGTGTGTGATACAGGCACCTGCCTCCTGGCTCAAGGAAGAGTGGCTTCAACAATACCTCCACTGTGGCTGGCTGACTGGTTATGTGGGCTGGACTGCCAAGAGTTGACTGCACCCCACCCCCACCCGGGAGGATGCTGCCTATCTTGGTGGGGAGAAAGAAAGATGACATGATGGTGTGTCACAGCTGCCCAGAAGTTCCCAAAGGGTGGGCAGGAGAAGTTCTGTGGAAGGCAGGTGCACGGCAAGGGTAGAAGGAAGTCCTGGCCGGAAGGCAGAGGATAAAGAAGTCAGAAGAAAGTAGTCAATGAAGCTGACGGGATGCCATTTTAACATCACGTTCACAGTATTGCCCTCCCAACAGAGTGGTATGGGACTGTGGTGTCAGCTTTGGATGTTTGCTTGTTTATTCAAAAGACCTTTCAGCACAATGCCTTTTTCAAAGGTGTCCAAGTCAATATCAATGTAAGCCCAGGTATCCAGTGTGGGAACTGAATCTACACATTTGTCCCCTCCCACCCAAAAAAAACAACAAAACAAAACAAAAAAAAAAAAAACAGTAAACATACTACCACCTACCTACGGAGTCATACTGACACATAGGTATTTTTTTATTGCCAACATCAGGGGTTATAAAGTTTGGCTGTTTGTGTTCTGTTATCTTTGTTATAAACAAATAACAGCACAGACTGCTGATTCAATACAAACTAGTGTCTGTTTTAAGACCAGGTTTCCCACAAGACACAGAGGCAGTGACATTATCTCTGGCTGTGCGATGCACCTGGGCAGTATTTTCTGAGCAGTGCTGAAACATTTAAACAAAGCAGATACTGTAAATGGGCATTTTTTTTTTTTTTAAACTACATCCCTCTTAATCCACCGACTTCCTTTTATCTTATTATATCCTAGTGGTCAGAACACAGAGCTGTGAGCCTGGAGACCCAGATCCGAGTTCCACCAACACAACCTTGCTACATACAAGCAAATAACCTCTCTGCTTTGCATCTCCCCCTCCCCATACTTAAAGGGGACAAGCCATTTTTGAGAATTTTCAGAAATAATATTCACGTCTCTGAATTGTTCATATTAAATTGTGAAAGAATTAAAATTGATGTGAAAAACTGTTCTGCATTTTCTTTTTATGGGCAACATTCTGTGCAGTTTGCTTTATGGAAGCCTGGGAGTTTTGACTGCCACTACATGGATTCGTAACTCAGTGTCGCAACACGGATTCAGAACCGAGACTCTCAGTTTTTCACCCACCAGAGCAGTGCTCAGAGTTCAAAACTCTCACTATCTGGTGCCATAATGCAAACTGCACAGAATGCTGTCCATAAGAAGAAGATAATCCAATCGACATCAACATTTATTGGGATACATTTAAATAGGGATTGTACAGGGGTATGAACATACAATAATTTCACAAAATAGGAACATTCTAAGCAGTAGCTAAATCAGACAAATTTCCTGCCCACTTTAACCCTTCCTGGACTTTCCACAACCTCCCTGTGTGTGTGTGTGTGTGTGTGTGTGTGTGTGTGTGTGTGTGTGTGTGTGTGTGTGTGTGTATATACAGTGGCTCATTCAACTGTTCACAGCTTGTGAGGTGCTTTGGGATACTAGTGTGTACAGCAGGCACTATATGAAACCAGTTCCCTTCTATGAACATTTCCCCCTGTATACATCTTAGATGAATCCTGGGCCCGGTAGCTCAGTCTCAGAACATAACAAGCTGGTGTATGGAACAGATCAGCAATTCTTGCTCCTGCTGTGGTAGCCCAGTTGGAAATTGTTATGTTTTTACCAGGTTATATCCATCCCATGATACTCCCTGTGCAATACTAAATTATGATTTTGAATGTACAGTATTTATTGAACTTAATATGTTATAGTGTAATGCTCACAAAACTGTTTCTGGGATGCCGCGGTAAATGATCCTTGGCTTGGTTGCTCTATGTCATCTTCCTGGTTTATTTTATAATAAACAAATAAATTACTATTATGAAAGTCCTGTTCTGTGGTGTTTCATTATGGATTTAAACTGGGGAGTGTGTGTGTGTGTGTGTGTGTGTGTGTGTGTGTGTGTGTGTGTGTGTAGAACTATATTTCTTACAACCCCCTCCCATAGGGTAATGGCCTCCCATAAGGCCTCTGGTGCAGAATGCGCTTATGAAAACTATAAATCAGGACATCACTTTTAGCCAACCAGGATTGTTTATTTCTGAACATTTGGTTGCACATAACCTTAACAGCGTGTCTCATGCAAAAAATCTACGTTTCTCAAGCTCTAAATCCAGCAGGCATAGTCTGGCCATTTCCCATAAAGGAGTTTCCTAATTTTCTGCAAAAACATTTTAATTTGAAATTCAAGTTCCACTTTTATGAAACAAAGTCTTAAACTTGATGTTATAATGTAAGTTTACAGGGGTGCTTAGGAATGTCTGACGGATATGAATGCCTTGCACATTCTTACTTCGAGAGAACATCTAGCAACCTATATGGGCACAAGAGGCAACACTCTCATATCCATAAAAGCCCTCTGAGCAGCCCTATAAAATTACTCTAGATCATGCCCAGTTTATGCTTTTTAAAGTACCTTTTTATGTTGAAAACTCTGACCTCATTACACACGCTCAAGTGGCACCAGCGAGAAGCCCATTATTAAGAGAACAAAATGCA
The DNA here is from genome assembly GCA_016271365.2 of Neoceratodus forsteri. NCBI lineage: Eukaryota > Metazoa > Chordata > Ceratodontiformes > Ceratodontidae > Neoceratodus > Neoceratodus forsteri. The sequence goes on from JADMNL010000023.1 coordinate 524,222,454, forward strand.
GCATCTCGTGCGCAACTGAAAGAAGTGCTGTGATTGCCCAGAAGCATCACATGATGCTCCCGTGATCCGATCGGTTTATCTACACTGTCTCTGTGTCTCTTACTGTGATAAGAATACCTTCTATGGTCCTTTGTGTGCCAGATGGGCTCAGCTTTCTTTTGCAGTCCTCCTACCCAAAGAATTAGAGAAAGCAGTCATCAGAGAGACATAAAAACTGTGCATATAAAAACATGTACACAGACACACAAGGTACATTATTTCTCCAGTTCCAGTAAATGATCAGTGCTACAAATCACCTGGTAATGTGTCTACCTTGTCGTTTGCTAGAGAAGGGAGGCAGCTGCAGACTGACCCAGTGGGTAATACACTGCTCTGTTCTCATTAGCAAGGTTGTTAAGTTTACTCCTGAAAAGCAGTTACAGAATGGTAACTGATCACCAGCTCAGAAAAGAAATCAGATATGGATTATTGATCACTATGTGCTTGAAGTAATTTAACACTGACTACTTTTGCAGTATAAGGGCATGAAATCCCAGCCCCTCTAAGATTCCACCTGCCTTGTTTGTCAGACTGCACCACAAGATACAGAATTGACAGCAACTAACGGATCGTTATTCATTAATGCAGGTATGGATTGTGAATGTTCAATAACTACGTGGAGTGCTTTATAACACTGCAACAGTCACCAATTTCTATATACAGAACATATGAAGGGCCTCCCCAGAATTCTGTATTTCCTTCCCCTGTTGTAACTCCCTCATCCCCAGAGTCACACCTGGACACCTGGAAACAAGTCTTACCTCAGTTTGCCATTCACAGTAACACAGTAATTTAAGGTCAGAAGGGACTCCCAGACCATCAGGCCTGCCACCCTACTCCCAAATAAATCTGCTGTACAAGCATGTACTAATTTATTTATACTCTGCTCTCCACTATGACTTGTACCAGTCGCTGGGATGGCTCCCACTACAAAGACAGTTCGACCATGCCTCATGTGTATAATACACAACACTCTCAGAGGCGGCCACCTGTCCCCATACTCTCCCTCCTCAAGGGCAGAGTGGCATTAAGGTGCCTACGTGAATCACCTACCCTCCCCGGAAGTCACTAGCATATACTCTGCAATGGGCCATAAAGACCTTTCCTTCTCTGCCCCCACCGTATGGATACGCTCCCTATATCACTCCACTCGACCGACTCTCACCCCACCTTCAAAACCCACCTCAAAGTTTAGCTGCTGTCAGAAGCCAGATGCATTTGCCCATCAGGGTAATGAGTGCATCCCCTTCCTCTAATCGCCCTTCCCTGTACCAGTGCCGTACCCTTTCTGGAGGCACCCTCACTCTACCTGGCTCTTTACTCTCTCCTTTCCTGCCTTTGCTATAGCACTTATTCTATGTAGATGGCATGTAAACCCTTCTCTGAAATGTTTGTATCATTACAGAGTCCTCTGTCCTACTAAAATAGTCAGGGTGTTTATCCAAACTAGATACCTATCTGTACTAGCCTGTAGCTGCTATTGTTAACCTGTATCTGTATTTTGACCTTGTTCACTTTCCTAACATATGATGTACCTTACTGTTATTTTTTGTCTTGTATGCTGTAATTTGACTTGTATAATGTGTATGAAATAATTGTGTATTTTTGCATTTGCTTGTAATTTTCTATCTTCTCATATGTTCCCTATGGAGCCAGTATAGCACAGTGGTTTAAGGCAATGAGATGCAAACCTGGAGATCAGAATTTGAACCCACAGCCCCTACTAGCATACTGCGTGACCCTGAGCAAGTCACTTAACTTTCTTGTGCTCCCAGGTTGCACCTGGAAACAAGCTTCGACCTTAGTGTGCCTTCCTGCTTGAAAAACAATTTCCCTTTCCCTACCCTGGGTCGCACCTGAAAATGAGTCTCGGTTCAGTGTGCTTTTCCCGGTTACCAGCTTTAAATAAATAAATAAATAAATAAATAAATAAATAAATAAGAGTCTCATCCTGATTACTGACTTGTTTACGGACCATGTACCTTACTGTAATTAATTGTATGTACAGTATTTGTCATTCTGTACCTTGTTTTTGTAACCAAATTGTGATACCTGTTAATTGCTATAGCTCGTGTTTGCTCTACTCAGTGTACCATGCAAATGGCTTGGGTCATGCCTGAAAACAGTCCACTGGATTAGTGCACCCACCCGGTTAGCAAAGCCATAAATAAATAAATACTGGGATTTCCCTACCCACTCTACTACTGATTACCACTGATTACCACAGTAAGTAAGTAAAACTTTATTTATATGGTGCCCAATCCTGGGGGCTCTGGGCACCTTACAGGAGGTGTAAGACATGGCAAGGTTATACAAAACAATACATACAAGGTCTATAAACAAGCAAATAATTTAAAATCCATAATAAAAATGTGTCCATGCTTACCTTGACGGCCTGCACTATTTTCATGTCCGCTGTCACTGCTGGTAGGCCGTTCCATAGGTTCACTACATTCTGGGAGAAGGGGGGGGCCTCTTAACATTACCCCTGTCTCAGAGTTTCAGGTGGCGTGTTCCCACGTCCTGCTTGAGGGCACCAGATTAAACATCTCTGTCTGTTCGGTCTCGTCAATACTCTTGCCTGTTCAGACGACCAACATCCTGTCCCCTCTCAGCCTCCTTATATTCAAGGTGAACATGTCACGAGCCACCAGCCTCCCTTTGTCCCCAATCCCTCTTCTTTTGATTGGCCAGCCATGCACCCTATCGGCTACCTCAATGTCTTTTTCAAGCACTGTAAATAAACAAGGGATATGGTGTGGAACTAATAAAGATACGCCTGATATTTTATGAGTAGCTCGTGACTACATGACGTCATGAATGGTGAAGCCACAAGCGATGTCACGGATCACAAGGAAAATATCAGGCACATTTTTTATCAGACCCATGCTGTATTTGATTCATGCAACAGCATCGGTTTGTGTAGAAAAACAGTTAGATGTGCAGTTGTTTCAATGAAGTTACAGTCAAAGCTGTAAAAGTAGAATGTCTTGAGAACATTCACATCTTGGGAATAAAATGATGTCAAGCTTCTGTTCTGAGAAACCTATGATAAGAATTTTGGCTTGTCATGTGACCTAGAGAGAGACCGAGTATTAAAATATTTTCACAGTATACTACATGACAGGAAAAAATATTATGTTGGTCATTATAGATACATGAATACTGCATAAATGAATATAAAGATGACAACTGGATGTTCTTTTGGTGCAGTATTAGCCGGTTCCGCATCAATACATCAACGCTGTAGATGTCGACACCCCCGACAGCGACGGGAACAATGCCGACAGTCGCCATTGTTCCCGACAGGGCAAAGTGTTTTTCTGCGGGGGGCTGTGCCCCCTCCCACACCTCCCATCTCTGAGTCAGAGTTGGTTCGGGGTGGGGGGCACAACACTGGGAATCACTGCGTCGGCAGACAGTGGACCACCACAGTGGCTAATCTCGACCTGGCGAGATTTGTCACTGTGGTGGTGTTCGCTGTAAAAAAAGCTGTTGTGGTGGGGCGATACAGTATTAGCCACTGTTAAACAATGTAAATCACAAATAGTAGTGAGAAAGAAATAATGTGACCTACTGGGAACTGAACACAGGCTCCCAGAATACTGTCCCAGTGCTCCAACCACTGAGTATAGTCTCACATTGTTGGACCCGAGGTTCCCGAACACACTTCCTTTCTCTGATATTATTAGCTATGGGGGAACAGAGCAGAACTTGGCCAGATTTGTTCTGACAATGTTCATATAGAAACATTCCTAAGGAGAAGGCAGAAGATATCACCAGCAGTAAACTGTCACAATGCCAAAAGTAGATTGGAACCAGCTCTCAGTATACAGTATATAATACCATAAGGTTGTCACTGGATAGAATTATTTCACTGCTTATAAGTAAGTAAAATTTATTCATATAAGGCACCCTTCCTGAGCTCAAGGCCCTTTACAATACAATACAATAGCAATATTTAAAATCAATTAAACTGATAAAGCAACAGCAACCACTCAATAAAACCCTGAAAATGCCTGGTTAAACATATACGTCTTTTAAAGCATTTTAAATCCTTCCATGGTCAGGCTATCTCGTATCTGGTAAGGTAGACAATTCCACAGGTACGTGCCATAAAGGCAAAAGATCTTCCTCCAGATGTTTTAGGGATACCCTGGGAATCTCTAGCAATCCCTCGCCAGAGGGACATGTACAGTTATTTAGTCTTCCTAAGTTGTGGATAACTATCACATCACAAAATAAGTCATATGATATCTTCCATTTATCAACTCATGATGGAAACAAAGGTTTATTTAGTCTCCACAGCTGTGCACCACAAAATTTGTCACATGATATCCTCCTCTAATCCAACCATGACGAGACTTTCATAAGTCACTTGTGTCTTAATCCACTTGAGTATATAGTTTTTCTCACTTGTTGATAAACAGCCTATCACACAGGTAGTTACATAATACCTCAATATATACAGAGATTGGGGCAGATGGGGACAGAGAGGAGAAAGACTGAGAGGGAGGAAGGAAGGGAGAAAGATCAAGAGAAAAAAAAAGTAAGAGTGGGAGAGAGGGGAAACACAGAATTGCCTTTAGAGTCTTGGGTTCTCATCTACAGTCCTATTCCTATAATGAGAGGCACCAGATCTGTTGTTCAAAACACATCTGCCAGTTCTCCTCCAGGGAGGCTATACTCCAAGAAGAAATGTGGAATTAGGTTCTTTTGCTTGTATGGAATGCATGGGACTGGGCTCTCATTATTTAGTGGACACCACCTGTGACACATCAGAGCTGGGCGAAAGTTCCAAGGACATAGGGGGTTGGACTGGTCCTCTCTGTGAAGTGTCCGCCATGCAGTCCTTAAGAGGTGAACAGTTCTAGTTTACAGTCACTCAGGACCCACAGAGATGGTTCAATTTCAGAAAGAAATGCTGTTACACCAACAGCTGACCTGACTGCTGTGCAAAGAAAAATGAACTTCTTCAAATGCCACCCCATTCTTTGTTGGGGACGGAAAGAGCTAGACTTCCCCAGCTAAACTTGTTGGTACTACTGCATCTGAAACAGCTACCCTTACCCTTTGCTAAACTAGCTGGCACTATGGCATCTGATACGAACCACTTCATATATATGTGCCACAGCTGAAAAAATGTGTAGCACTGCCACACAGGGCTCAAAGAAGTGAGGTCACCTGCCCAAGAACCTTAATCTACCCAGTTAACCTCATTTTTCCCCTGGTTTTCAGGTTGTCCATCCCTGTCCTAAGCAATTCATCCTAGCCTTTACGTAGCTGCTCATCCCTTCAAGACTGCATTCTAGTTCAGAAGTAGAGCCAAGTACCACTGAGAAACATTATTAAAGGCAAACACATTCAAGAACAGCGTCGCTTATCATTTGAAAGCCTATGTGAAACAAGATATGGGACGAACCCGTACTTCGCAACAGTTCAGAAATATTGATGACTGTCCTGTATTAATATTACATTGTCACCAATATCATGCAGCGTTAATCTGTTACTAACAAATAAAGTCACAGCTTCACCATGTGTGACATCACAAGGTTTTAAAATGATGGCAGTACAGTACAAGGCAGAGTTACTCATCAACAAAGTGGAACTACTAACAGCTACAGCTAAGTGCAATACCACATTCAAAACAGTTTTTAATGGCTTTCAAACTATGACTAACAATGTTCATGACAGTTTTCCCCTTTAAACACAGCAGAGACATGCAGAGTTGCAACTGCAGGAATTGGATGTTTTCTGAGGCTCTCTTTACTCTCACATGTGCTCCCCACATGATGGTTGGTACAGAGCCCACAGATAGGCTTGCTCGGAACACAAATCACATCAACCACTGGATACTGGTAAGAACTTATGTATTGGCAATAAGAGCTTTCACACTTGTGCTGGGTGACATTAAAAATTAACTGCATGAATGCAGACTGGATGGGCCAACAGTTCTCTGCCATCAACGCCCATGCATTAAACTGACTGGCAAAAAAACACTACCAAAAAATAAACTGGTGCCACACTGCGATCATGTTACCAATTCAATGGTTTCTCTACCAATCAGGCTACTCCGATATATCCAGGAAAGTCCCTATATGAAAGCAGATTAATACTCTATGTCCAATAAGAAAATGCAGATTCAGCCAACTTAAAATCTGCCGATCTCTACATTTCTACACTTTTAGACCCATTCTCGCTTCAGACAGTGGCATATTTAGATTCATATCTGCAGGCTATGGTGTAGGGCTGCCCCAATTCTCACCGCAGTCATCTGTGGCAGAGGATCCAAGCCTGCAAGCTAAGAAGGCAGAATAGTTGCTCCATCATGGAAATAAAAGGTGATTCTCCTGCCATGTTCAGACAGTGCTTGTAGACTGGAGCGATTCCAGACCTGCCATGGAAATGGGTAGTTTTGATTCTGAAACCACAGTCATTACCAAAGCTAATATCAGCAATGTAGCGTTAATCACTCTGTGTGAAGCCAGCCTGAAACAAAAGGCCATTTTACTCCTGCTAGTAACAACACATGCTGATCAACAGAGCAGGGCAAGCAAGAACAGATTCAGTAAGGCGCAGTAATGTTGGACCTCACTGAATACATTTTGCCATATGGTGTTATGATTTCCACCCCAGACCAGTGTTCTACTTTGAGGTGCTGAAGACAAGCAGATGAATGTTGCCATTCAGATACATGGGTCTGCATGGGTCTATGACCCTTGATCACATAGAACAACTATTACAAGAGACAGAGACAGAAGTCATCGGTACCCCAGTCCCTATTGTCACCCTCCAAGCTCCTGTCTTAAGATTTGAGGAAAGAAATAAGAATATTGGTCCACTGAATCCCATCCCCACAAGCTCAATATAGACCTCTTTGGGAGGCAAATGGCAGTGCAGGGTCTGACAGGGCACAGACATCATTCTGCACTTGCTCATGAGGTTTCTTCCCAACCCCAGGACATGACCCGATGCTCCCAAGCTTGAGCATGTACCCACCTCCGTGGATCCCAACATCAGATTTTTCCCTCCTGGCCCATGCTTAAACACTGCATTGCCACCTGTGGTCCCCTAGGTGTCAGTCATGCAGCGGCTCGGGCCAACTCTCCCTCCACAGAGGAGGGCAAGCTCAGGGACGATCGATCCTCCCACTTCCCCCGTGCCAGTCTGCCAGCACCGTGGGCTCATTCTCAAAGCAAGACAGCTGGTGTTACATGCTGTAAAGCTGCTGATGTGCCAACAGGCTGGCAATGTTAAAGGTTTATTAAAGACAGAACACACTGCAATGAAAACTGAGGCAGGCTGGGCTGCCCTAGACTTTCCTTTCCATATTGACTCGGATGGAGACTAGTAAAAAAAAGAAAAAAAAAAAAAAAAAAATGAACATTTGCCGTCACGTTCTGGCCCAGTACCACCAGGATGTAATTATGTACCCCATGTACAAAGTAGCATTCTCACAACTCTCAAATTTGGGTATGGGCCAACGGTCAAGAATCATGATCCCGGGCCGAAGGTGAAAGCGGTTTAAGGACTTTCAAAAGCTAACTGGCATTGTTATTCTTGTTTTCATGTTCTCAGTAAGATTTCCCCCCCCTTGACATGCCCACAGTTTATGAAACAGTACCCCTAACTCTGCTTGGACAACTCAGAAGAAAACCCTTGTTGAGATGAAGGGGATATGTGGTGCAGTATGACTGATTCAAACCAGGGGGTAAGCAAGTCACTCCACAGTGTTGCCTGCCCTAGTTTTGTGCCAATATGCAAGTCATCATTTATTTTTTATTTTATTTTATTAAATTTGGTGACCGGGTAGGCCCACTGAGCCCTGAGGGTCCCTTTTTCAGGGGCGACCGGGATAACAATACATCTTTTCATACAGAGAAAGACTCTGGTTACAGAATAGTTTCAGGTGTGTATGTTGGTTACAGCCATGGTTATTATCATACTACAGTCCTTACAAATCGTTGGCAATAGATTTAACAGCAGGTGCAGAGGAAAGGTAATTTATACCTTTTGATGTCCGAACACAAGTCTGAATTAGCTGCAGCCCGCTAACAAGACAGCATTTTGATGACATTAGTGGGGAACAGGGCTACCGTTTCCTATAGTGTAAATAGCGAATCCGGTGGGTGGAGGGAGGACTGCTTACACTAACTTCATCTAGTGCAGCAGGCCACTTCAATTTAGTTTTTTTCCAATCAAGCTTCTTCTTGTTCACGGGCTTGCACAATGTCACTCCCCTCACAATCAATCATTAACCTTCTTATGGAATTGCCAGTTATCCACCACTCGTCTAGGACCACGATAGTGGCAGATGACATGCACGTCAGTCACTGTGTGGTCCAGATGGAGTGCCAGTGCAATGGTGGAAAAGGCCTTTTTCCTCCAGCTTCTGGTTCTCACAGAGGCCAACAGCGTGCAGTGACATTTATGAATGCATTCATGCAGCAGCATGTGTGCCTGGCGGCAACGGCATCTCTCACCACATCTTTGTTCTCCCACTGTGCTGCCACCTGGCCTCCACCAGGTGGCAGTCCAAACTGGACCTAGCGTCCACCCCTTCCCTAGGGATAAAAGCTGTCCTTGGGATGCTGACACCTCCCTCCCTGGCCAGCCCCTCAACTACAAGTGTTCGTTTCCAAACCCGAGTCACCAGCGCGGGAAGTGGAAGCGTAGCGGGCTGGCTTAAGCCAATTCAATTAAGGGTATATTACCAGGAAGGTGGGGGGAAGAGAAAGAATGAGGGAGGAAATATGGCACAGAGAAGTTAAGTGACTTGCTCAAGGTCACAAGATGAGTAAAGGAAAGGAGTTTGGTTTTATATAGTGCCTTTCATACACACTGAATCCCAAAGTGTTTTACAAGTCATAAAGAGTTGGCAGTAGTCATTAGGCACATACAAAGAGGTTAAGGAAAAGTCAGGGAGATTGAGAGGAAGAGAAAGAAGAATTAGGAATGTACAGAGAGGTTGAGTGACTAGTTCTGGATAACACAGCAAGTGTGGATTTGAACCAGGGCTTCAGTTGCACAGCTCTGTGCTCTAACAATTACACAGTGCTGCCTCACATAACTGCATAAATGTTTATATAGTACTGTATTCATATAATCCCATGCAAATACACAGAGGTATGTGAAAACAACAGCAAATTGCATGGATCAGGTGTCATAACAACTCAATTACTAGGTTGGAAACTCAACACAAACCATAACAGCAAGGTCCAATAGGAAGGCCCCATGAGCCTACTTACAAAGTTCAAGTTTTGCAGATTAGGCACAAACCTTGCCATTATAACTGAATAAAAGACTGCATGGAATTTTATTTACATAACAAAAAAACAAAAAAAAAAAAGCGATCAGGTGCAATACTGAAGCATATCCTTCCCTTTATTTTGTTTTCTGTCCTGTGGAAACAAAGGCGACAAAAAAGGGGAGAGTGCAGCTGTGCAGTCCCTGAAGGAACACTCAGTGGCAACATAAAAGGGAAATTCCATCAACCTCTGGCATTCAACACCTAAAAGGCAGCTTCCTGAAACCCAAAACCTTAACTAGGCTCTTCAGGGCTTTGCCATTACCCTTGTTGTCAGTTTCATCTGGAAGCACTTTAGCAGGTCTTCTGTCCCACTAGGGAGGGAGAAAGGGGCAGCAGATCACAGGAGCCTCCTTACTGTACCTAGAAACCCGTGAGAAGTCAATCAATATACAACCTCCAGTTCCAAAAAGGGGGGGGGGGGTGTGCACATACTTAATCACGTCATTATAGGGGCCTGGACCAGGATGTGGGGCCTGAGCTCCTGCAAAAGAAGTTTAAAGAATACCCCACAAATCACTTTAATGGACTTCCATCCCTTGCCCTCCCGTGGGATTGGCAGAGGCCCACCAACTACCAGACACAGCAGCATCATGAATGGGAAGCATCCTCTCACCAGTAATAAGAGTCCAATCTGCTTTCCTTTGGCTGGATAAGTGATACAGAAAACCAAAGACAAGCGGCCTGAACCCATTTTGGATCAGCGATGGTTACAAGCCTCAGCAGCATCCAGTTTATTTAACTTAGACCTGGCTAAATCATAAATGTAAAACAATAATAAATGTAAAGTTATTCACATTCCAGTACCCCCATTGCAAATACAGCCCTTGCGGTCCCCTATATGGAGACGTAGCACTGATCAGTCTGTACGCAGATGCCAGACACCCACAGCGTGTCAGTGAAACTCAAGGACACAAACACTGCGATTTTTAAAATAAAGCATTGTTACCCCACCCAACAAATACCCTATTCTATCACTAAAACAGGAAACAATTCTAACTCTACATAAGCTCCCACCCCACCAAACCTTAGTTTTAATTTTTCTTTTAATTATGTGACTGCTAAAAATATAACAGACCAGCTGCCACTAATTAAAATCAAACTACATAGTGAACATACTGCAATGTTGCACAATTTGGACATATCCAGTTTCTATCCCCGATTAATTATGAAACCCTTGCACTGCAGTATCCTCTGGTAGGGGTCATGCCAGTGCTAGCTCAGTAAGGTGAGAACACTCAAAGAACCCCAGCACTCCTCCTCCTCCCCTCAATATCTCAGGTTTCCTTAGGCACCCCATCAGTCCCATTCAGGACAGAGCATGTGAAAGTCATCAGTCGTACATTTTTATGTATGCACTTCACTTACTGTGCTTTGTTGATACAGTACACAAGGGGCATCGCTGCGCTGGACATACACTTCCAAAGTGGCACCACAGCACTGTAAGATTACCACCAATTTGAGATAGAGTGGCAGAATGGGTAATGGTTGACATCAAGGACAACACCCATAACACACACACACACACACACACAAAATCACTCTGAAGTAACTCCTACAGGGTGTTCTGTCATGTATTCAGCCCTAAGGTTCAGGAGGCAATGACCTTTAAGCCGCCTGTAGGGGTCTCTCAAGCCGAGCAGTGTTACTCACAATGGAACCGAGTCTCCTTACTGTGTTGCAGGCTCTATATACAACAGTCATATCAGTGTGGCAACACTCACAGATCCGAGCCTGAACGGTGCAGCTTTAAGCCCCACACCATAAACTTAGGCTCATACCCACTGTGCTAACACTGGAGGGTAGTACCAAGGTGGTGGGGGGGGGTTGACTGTAGGAGTTGCCACCCTTTTCATTAAATTCTTCTCAGTAGGTGCTTGCACTCGCCTCTTGAGGCCAGGAGATCAGAGGGCTGTGATTTCAGTTCCTACATCTGGCACTTGGCTTAATATCCCAGTACTGACACTGTAGTACAGCATGAGAGGGGTACTGCACTTCTGAGATGCCACCTTTCAGATGAGACGTTAAACCGAGGTCCCATCTGCCTAGATTGGTGGTAGTTCAGGTGGATGTTAGAGATCCCATGGCACTTATCGAAAAGAGTAGGGGAATTTCCCCGGTGTCCTGGCCAAATTTCCCTCATTCACTAAAAATACCAACAGCTTAATCTGGTTCAAGGTCAGTTGGCATTCATCTGTATCCCCCTCCTCCGGGTCGTGCCTGAAAATAGGCAGGATTTGTCTAGTGCACTTACCCGGTCAACAAAAACTAAATAAATAAAATAAAAAATGCCAACTCCACTTCCCACTTTTGAAGTTTCTCTAGCTGGAAATCTATGATCTTACTCTTTTTGAAAAGAGACAGAAAACTATTACCCGGTGCCTTGCTAAACAGGAGGCACTGTGGTCTAGTGGCACTGGCTTGGGAACTGGGAGATCACAGATTCAAACCCCTCAGAGCCAATTACTCACTGTGTGCTGTGGAAATGGGTAGCAGCAGGACTCCCCTGGAAACATGATGCTGCATCTCAGCTGGACTATCCTGGATGAATTATAAAATAAAAACAAATAAATAAAACCTCCCTCAATAAGACACATTCTTTGTCCCAGGAGAGCGGGGTTCACTAATGGGCTAAAGGCCCTGGGACAGGTCCAGGTATTCCTACAGGTGGATCCTGCTTTCCTGCAGAATGAAGCAGTCAGCGTATAGCATACTGTTTATAGAGGCCATACACTGAGTGGCACCAAGGTTATTTTTTTTATTTTTTTTTTTTTTTTTTTTTTATAGAGTTGCTTTGTCCTTTCTGAAGTTGTCAGGCTAATATAATTCCTGACTGACTGTGAATTCCTATAATACACAATTATATACTTATTAGTTGGAGAAATTTGGATCACACTGTAAATACCATACAGAATGCTGGGGTATACTGTGCTGGCAAACCACAAGACTACGTAGGTGTTGTACATGTCTATCTGGCCCGTGTATTCTTCTGTGGAAGTTAACTGGTCTACTCTGAAACTGGCACCAGCTCACTGGCCAAGTTCTGGCAGATTTTATTGGCCCACTAAAGTTTCCATTAACAAGCCCAGCTGGCTTGTATTAAAGAGATAATCTGTCAAGACGTACACTAGCTGGGGTAGTGGAATGTCTCTGGGTCTAACCCTGCTGGCTAGTGACTGCAAAATGTAATTTTAACCTCTTACTTGAAGTATACAATTGGTCCTAATGCAGCATTCTATGGTTGTGTGGCGAATGCTTCTGGGCATTACAGAGGTGCTCAATCTGCCTTACAGTTCTTGCACTACCAGTATGTAATGATGCACTGGTTTGTAAAGCCCCTTGAGACATCATGTGTGACTGAGCATGAGCAAGCCAGTTCCTTTTTTAAATTTACTGTGTTTTCTCTCCTACCAGCCAGCCCCTGTCAATCCAACCCAACTCGTCCACCCATCACCTGCAGCTACCACAGGACTTACCCTCTCCCTCTTTTACCCCTGAAGCTTTACCCCCAGAGGCTGGGATTGCTGAGAGGGAGACCCTTTCCTCCTAATCAAGACCGTAGGCACTCAAGGAAGGCACCAAGGTCGTGGTAGGTGGGCCTCGGCTAGGGGTGGATGTCCTCCCCAGCAGGTGGTGCTTTTCCTTTTTTCCCTCTGTGTGGGCCAAGAAGGGCTCCCAGCGTCGTCGCATATCAGAGCTTGACTGCATCTGTCCCTAGTTCAGGGCTCTGCTTGCACTGTCACCTGTGGTCACCCGGTGGCAGTAGCACAGCAGATGCCAACTATCCCCCCATCCCTACTGTGGATGGCGTCCTCTAGGATGCTCCGCTCACCTCCCAGCTGCCTTCCAATGGCACAGTCTTGTTTCCCAAACCCAAGTCATCAGTATTGCGGTGGCAGAACTACCGCTGTGCTGCCAGGCTGGCTTATGAGCAAGCCAGTTCTGTACTGTGACACTTTTTTATCTAGGGCTGTCAGGAGGTAGTGTGGGCTTATTGCTTCCCCTGCAGCTGATGCAGAATGCTACAACCAGGTTGCTCTCCAAACTTTGTATTCAGATCATGTTACGCATGTGCTGCGCCATCTATACTGGCTACATATTAGCTGACACACCACTTTTAAGACTTCACTGTTAATTTTACAAAGCCCCACTTTGTTAGTGCCCTGGCCACATTTAGGACCTCTTGGCTCGGTATATTCCCAGCAGCTAACTCCACCCTACTAAGGGGTTACTACTGGTCGTCCAGAGACTCATCTAAAATAGGTTACAGGGCATTCTCTGGTGTGGCCCCATCCTTTTGGAACTCACTGCCTTACCATCTTCGCAGATCCCCCTCTGTGCTACTTTTGTATGCTAGCATTAAAGCGAGTTTCCAACTTAGATGAAAGCAGCTACCACTCCCATATTGTGGTAGCCGCCCTCCCTGTCATTTATTATTCTAGCCATGTTGTTGTTGTTATAAAATGTACCCCATACATTTGAAATCTTGCTTGTAACTGTGTTGTGGTGATGGTCTACCGATCGTCTCAGAGCTCCAATCGTGCCACGGCGCCCGCACTCAAGCACGTAATGACGTATGCCCTGTGAGAGCACGGGCAGTGCTCCATTGAAGTGAATGGGGCTTGTTATGGACGTCATTACGTGCTTCCAGCGCGGTGCATGACCGGAGCCCTCAGAAATGATCGGGCAGCCCATCACCACAACACAGTTACGAGCAAGATTTCAGAGATATGGGGTACATTTTATAACAATATGGCTTGAATAATAACTGATAGGAGGGCGGCTACTACAATATGGGAGGGTAGTGTGTATACTGAAATTTCCTTTTAATTTTTTTTTAAGTTTGTATCTCTATTATTTTTTTAGTTATGTTATATGCGTCCACTTTTTATAAAGCTCCCAGAGCCTCTGACATTGGGAGCGTTACAATTCAAATCGCCTTGCGGAAAACCAGAGTCAGTTTCTGATCTACATTCTATTTCAGTTTAAACAGGGCACATCTGATACTCAAGTCACGACTATTATTCCAGTAGAGAACTGCTGCTGAAAAGGATAACTTCTAACACTGTTTTTTTCTCCTCTTTCCCGGCAAATATTAGCTTGATAGTAGTTCAAGCAAACTGGCTACTAGAAAAACAGGCTTGTTTTTATAAAGGGACTGCATTCCTGCATAAATACAGTCTTGATAGCTACATTTTTCCTTTTTAATCACAATGATTATTATAATCATCCATCTGGTACTCGTCACCCCATAGAGCTATCCACTCCTGGCAAGAAAGCGGACCAGCAGCTGAAAGCGGGTGCAGATAGAAGCTCATAAGTTCTAAATATCAATTCTTTCAGAGTAGGTTCCAACAGGTTTAAGAATTCTTCCATTTCTTTCAAAACAGCAACCAGCTCTCAGGCATGACGCCCACAGTTGCTCACACCATTAATAATAAAAAATATACCTTCTCACTCTTAGCCTTTTAATTTCTATTACCACTTTGAGCAGACAGAAGTGTCTACTATCAGTAGGAAGCCTGCTTGGATCTGTAAGAAGTGGATCTTGCTGGGATTGTGAACTAACCTATCCCCTTAAGAGAAAATGTTAACAGTCATGCAACAAACATAAAAAACCAAAAAAATAGCTGCCCAGCCCTTCATGACGTATCTGAGGACAGGGGGCAACAGATGTGTGGGTGGCGGGGAAGGGGTGCTTTGGGCCTCCAAACTACAGGTTGGCAGGCCTGGAGGGGGGCATGGAAGGCCTACAGCTAAGATCCCCCCATCATACCATCCACACCCTCCCAGATGCTTCCACAGCACGCAGCTCAAGATGAGAATTTTGACTCTGTGCAGATATGTCCTTGCTTGTAGACCAGATCAGGCCACGTAGGTATGTGGATCAGGTCAAGACTACCTTCCACCTGTGGCACATTGTTCTCTGTAAATGTTTGGAGGCCTTCACAGCTATAGAGCAGGGTGTCTGCATGTCCCTGCCCTCCCTACACACCCATGTTAGGTGCTGCAGATCTAGCCCTACGTCTTGGCAACCCGAGCAGGTGAGAAATTCTGCTCCCAGCTCAGCAAAGTCAAAACTTTCCTGGATGGGACAGATTCTCTTTCATTCCTGAACCAGTTTCCTAACCTAGTAATTTACATTTATTTGCATATTAAATATAGAATAAATGATAGGTAACTGTAAGTTTCAAAGCTAAGATTCAGCTGAGGGGTTCTGGTGATATCGTAAGCTGCAGAAGCAAAACGTAATGACTTACAAGTGTCAAGGAACCCCATGATGGCAATACAAGCATTGTAATGTGCAGTTAAACACATGGTCAAACACATGTAGGGTATACAACTGTCACGGACGAAGAAATTCTTTTTCTTGATAGAAGACTGAATAAAGCAGGTGGCAAAACTCTATAGGGTAAATGGAATGTTTTGACATAGTTTGAGTGACACAGACATTCGAGGAAAAAAAAAACATAATTCACAGTTCCATCAATCACAACTGTGAATTACCGGATTTCTCATCACAGCTGTGAATGACAACAAGCACATGGGCTGTCTGTGAATTACAGGGGCTGACCATATTTTGTATGCTAATTGCATGGCGAGTACTCATTTACTCTTCGAGCCCCCTGCCCAGAATAAACAGACGATGGATCCTCTACAAAGTTTTGTTATGGGGAGGTTCTTAATTTTAGAACAGACCATGTTCAGTCTATGGGGGTTTATGTCTGTTCCTTTTCTCTCTGTTGGTACAGATGCACCTCTAACCCTTGCTGAGACCATCACTCAAACATGATGATGCCACCAAGCAAGAGCTCACCTCATCACTGACCGAGCTGTAGCCTGTCTGTGACTATGGGAAAGTGTGTGTCGTGCAACTTGTGCGCTCTGCTCCACCACGTGATGTGATGTAATTGACGACTTGGCCTCAGCGTGAGCACAGCCAAGGGCAGGCTGGGCACTTATTGTGCAAAAAAAATAAGTAACTAATGCCACACCAAAGAACAATCCACAAGTTCCACGAGACATGCAGGCAGCAGCTGCCCCAGGGCCAGAAGGCCCCCTTCCGAGTACGGGCCTGGCTCCATGGAGCCATCGTTAATCCGGTAGTGGGTGGTACTACAAGGTAGGGCAAAGCAACACAGATTTCTTTCTAGGTGCCCAATCCTGGAGACCCTGGGAACCTTACACAATCCAGCACACAAAAATAGCATTACAGGAAGTACATAGAAAGATAAACAATTCGATTATCTGGACCTATATCTCAAATTAAAAAGATACGTTTTTAGAACAAATTTCAACATGCCCACCGAGGGGCCCTTCGCACATAGGGAGGCAAGGCATTCCAAAGCAGAGCTACTACAAAAGCCTGGTCTTCCAAACATTTTAAACAGGTCAGAGAAACACACAGGAGAGCCACCTTGGTGGAACGGAGATGGCAGATGGGGGGTGTGTATGGTCAGGAGGTCATCAAGGCAGCCACAGCCCAAACTGTGCAGGGCCTCGTACGTTAACAAGCATACCTTGACGTTGATGTGACACCCCAAAGAGCAACAAGTGTAGATCACGGATCACTATTTTGCACAGACAGCCTTTTCTCATATACAATTGGTTTTATATCTAAGAACAGTTCTGTCCGTGTCTTCATCCTAACCCAGTGAGACACGAGGACAGTGCATTAGAAACACGGTGGCAACTTGAAAACATAAACAGATTCCCCTTTCATTTCCCTTTTGTATCACTTCTGACATCTTCTAAACTACAGCTGTGTGAAATACAGGAAGTAGCCAACAAAGTAACGGTGTGTGTGTGGTTGTGGGGCAGAAAGTGTGATGCACAGGTTTTCCTTAGCCAGAGTCGGATGAAGTGCAGAGTGTGCTGACATGGTGAGTCTCCACACAGTCGTGCAAGCTTTCTCACTGCAATTCCACCTCACCCCCCACGTGCCACAGAGCATACCTCTCAACCTTTTGTCCCCCAAATGTGGAACATTGCCTCTCAAAATGTGGAAAGAATGGGCAAAATGTGGAACACTTAATCAAATCGTTACATTAGAAGCTCACAACACTGTGAAAATGTTTGCATTTATGTTCAGAAAGTCTGCTATTAATTAAAATTATATATTTTGCATCATTTACTATGGAGTTTTGCTTTAAAATGTTAACACTGAATGTGGGACAAGTCCTCACAATGTGGAACAAGGAAGCTTTTGTGAAGTAAAATGAGGAACGCTTCCTCGTAATGTGGTACAGTTGAGAGGTATGCCACAGAGACATCAGTGCTGACTGATGTGGCTCCACCCCATCTCAGCCAGAGAATGTGGTATTTAACATTGGCCATGGGCACAGGTGGGTGGGGATGAACTAAATATTGTTACATACATATTTTTAAAAATAAATACATTAATGCATCTATTAGGTTGAAGCAATAAATGTAAAAAGTAGAGGAAATGAAAAGAAAAAAAAAAATTAGGGTTAATGTAGCTGGCACTGCCCACCTGCTGACCCAGTAGAAGCACTCATGTGCTTCCCTCCTGATGACGCAGGTTCGGGAACAGACCCAGGAAGTCGGTCGGGTGGCCAGGAGGATGGGAGGCACTACGCATGGCAGTGCTACTAGCCAGGGAGGAAGCCACCAGGTTCTGATGCTGTAGCGACCCCTGCCCTGGAATGAGGAAACTAAGTGTCCCTGTGGGACATCACACGTGGCCAAGGGACATGTGTAAGGATGCGCCAGACTTCACCAGGGTGCCAGTGGAGGGGAGAAAGGAGAAACCTAGAAAACTTCGCCATGCACCGATGGACATCAATGATGGCGCTTGGTGCCTTTGAGTTCTTTCCCATGTGGATCCCTGATGGCGAGAAGGTGGGGCTCCGTGGTACTGCCAGAAAGTCTTAAGCAGGCAGAGGAAGTCATTAAGGGCCAAAAAGCTGCACACAAAATAAAATACCCGCCACCTTAGCTTAGCAAATTGGTGGTGTGGTGTTCATCTGGGTTTGAATGAGTAAATCCTTAGATAGCAGGTGGGTGCAAGTGCAGGCTTCTCCCACTGTAATGAATTTTGTGCTTAGATGAGGGATAAGAACACAGGAAACTGAAGCCCTTTATTTTGTCACATCCCTGACTGAGGGCAAGTAGGTAGGCAAGGAGCTAGCCCAAGCTGCTCTACTAACATACCCAGCATGGACAAACAAGGGTCCCACACTCAGTTCTGATGTGCCAGTCTTCTTGGAGCAAGGAGGGCCAACCCTGCCACTCTGTGTGGACATGCTCCCAAGGATGTAACCCCCCATATGCAGTCACAACAACGTCCAGGGCCCACAAAGGAGCAAACTCATTTCACTTGTGGTCGGGAAGACTAAACTCCAGATGTCCAGCAGTGAAGCATGGCTAGGGATTCAGTCATCTGGTCACTCAACCAAGCCACAGAGCTACATTTAGAGAGACTAAAGAAAGAATGCAGGGCCACTTGCTTTGTCTCCTTGTGTCTTTCTCTTCATCACACTTGCTCAGTCATATCATGTTTAAAAAGAGTAACACAATGCCCTTAAAAATCTCAGTCTTGCCCCTAGTTAACTGCTGCCAAACTCAAGGCCAATTTTCTCATTCAAGAAATGAGCCACACTCCTTAATCCCAGCAGCTCCAGCCTTCAAGGAAACATGCACACAGGCCACTTGCCTTGCCTTTCTTTTCTTTTCCTTCCTCTCAGAGCAGCACTGACTTTCTGCAGGCTGGCTGCGGTTCCTGATTGCCAATTACCTTTTAGGTTTATTTCCCTGATACTAATCAAGGCCCCCAGTGCCGTCTGATCTTGCGTCTGATAGCAACCCTAGCAAGGCCTAATCCAGAATTAGCAAAACGGTCCTATCGAGATCAATTAAGAGTTTTAACTAAACCCAAGCTATAATTTAGGTGCTTTAGACATATTTTCTACCTTAAGCCAATCATCTTCATGCCCCTTAATGACTGTAACACATTTCAGCTGTTTGAAGCTAAAAAGCATTTCTGTAGTGGGTTGATGTGCTTTCTCTCTCTCAATTCACTAAAGTAATTCAAGCACCATGCTGTTTTGTAAAGGGAACATGAAAATGTAAAACAGGAAGCCTTTAGCTGTTTGACCAAAAAATAGATACAACTTATTTTTAAATTACTTTCTGATGTTTTCTGCAAGCTTCTCGCTGCCATCTACCTTTGGTAACCAGTAAGGACCACTGGGCACAAGAGCCGTTTTCAGGGGTGACCTGTGAGCACTGGGAGGTTAAGAGACTTTCTCAGGGTCCCACAGTATGCAAGCAGAGGTTGTGGTAATCAGACCCAGGTCTGCTAGCTGCACAAGCAGTTGCTCCAACCTCTAGACTACACCTCCATTTTGTTTCAGTGAGACTCAGCCCCTAATGACCTGGGGTGAGAGGGAAACATACATAGCTGGAAGTAGTGTAGCCTTGTGGTTAGAGCACAGAACTGAGAACCAGAAGGCTCAGGCTGAAACTTCTCCAGAGCCACCACCTCAGAGAATGACCTACAGCAAGTCACTTGACCTCCCTGTACTTCTTTCCACCAGGTTGTAAAACCTGTAGCAACATCAGGACCCCACTGAGAATAAGATGTTGCGACTCATCCTGAGTAAATAAACTGCATTCTAAAATGGGTAAAACAAATCCAGAAATGTGATTAGTCAGATATAATGACATGAGTAGCATTATGACGCAGCAGGACAGCACAGGTGGGAAATGCTAAATGTTAAACCTCATTTTTCTGTTATAAAATTAAAAATCTGGATACATTCAGAACTGCAATAAGGTGCCTGAAGAGAGAGACCAATTTACAACAGTCACGCATTCTTCTGGTGGTCCTTTAGACTGAGGGGATATAAAACTTCTTTGAAAATTTAAACTGACTAGACATTGACATTATGGTGCTCAGGTCACGTTTGCAAATCAGGCCTTAAAGCTGTTCGCTTGCAGGTCCAAGTCTCAGTGCCCTGCTACAGAGAACTGTGAATCGCATGCCCCTGTGGACAACAAGAGGCTCAAGTCTTATTGTGTAAGCTGGCAAGCGCAGAGTCAAGTGTCTCTCAGCACTGTCTGCAGAGACTGTGGGGCTCACGGCTGTCTCAGCATATAATTGGAGTGCCAAAAGACTATGAGTCGACCCAGATGGAGAGTTTCCAGCACTCTCACCAAACTGGGAACAGCAAAAAAAAAAAAAAAGAGACTCTTTAATAATTGCAGAGCCTTACTTTATTACCAGCAGACACAGAGTATTCCTTACAACTGGCAAGGAAAGCAGTCCAGTCAGCTCTGTACAAGTGTTAAGATAAGGCTTTATAAAACAAACTCCTACAATGTCTCCAGAGCCCAACCCAAACTGATTTTCAGATTCCTTGATACCAATCCAGTTGCCCACACAGCGTATACCTCTTATTATACAACAGCCACTCTACAACCTCTTCCTTAGTCAACTAAACATTTTTTTAGACAGGCCTACAATAATTAAACCACCATGGGCATGTCAGAAATATGAATAATCTGCATTTAAGATATGCCCATGATAAATTATCCACAGCCAGTCCTAAAAAAAAAAAATAAATAAAAAAAAAAGGTACAAAAGGCACCTTCTACTTCAACTGTCACAGGGCTTCTAAAATGGGAGGCATTGGAGGCAGAATAGCACAGTGGTTTAAGGCTCTGAGCTGCAAACCTAGTGACCTGGGTTTGAATCCCACCGCCCCCACTTACATACTGTGTGACCCTGAGCAAGTCACGTAACCTCCTTGTGCTCCCAGGTTGCACATGTAAACAAGCTTTCAGCTTAGCGTGTCTCTCTTGGTTAAAAAATAAATAAAAAATCCTGGTTTTCAAAACTCCTAGTCATAAAACAGTAAAAACACTCAATTAGCCGGAGTATACTTGGGACAACCGGCTTTTGGTGGTGATTAAATGCCTCGTGAGTTTATCACCCACATCAGCTGGTTATTCCTTCAGATACTCCAGCTGTGTGAACTGTGTATGTTACCACTTCATTACCCGCCAGTGTGGAACCTGACGAGAACCATCCATGCCTGACCCTGCAGTATCAAATCTACAAGCGCGTGTTGTGTCTTGTAAATTGTTCACAGTTAAATGTTAACTCTGGTTGTTGGATCATATCTGTTGCACCATCACTGAACTGCGCAGTATTGCGTCTACATGCTCGGGTCCTGCCTGGAAACGTCGAATATGTTTCTTCAGTGTGCCAGTCCTGGCAACTGAATGAATGAATGAATGAGGGGTTACCAGATTTTGGGATGCCAAAAAGAGGACACTTAGTCCCTCGCCCAATGAGCCTTTGTGCCCGACCCCCGAGTAAACAGGTTTAAAGCCTCCACCGTCTTCACAGCTTATTTACAAGGAGGTCCTCGGTAGGAGACAGTATAAAACAATATGATATAATAATAATAGTAATCATACAACAGGATAGAGAAGGTACATGAAGAATATTTGGCAGCTGGAAAAGAGGACATGTCCTGGTAAAAGAGGACATCTGGTAACCTGAATGTAGCCTGTGTTTGTGTCTTTTACTCTGAATTGTCTACAGGCTATTTCATACCAGGGCAGGTATATGTCCATAGATTTATACTGTGGGCTGCATACCCCACACACACACACAATAATAAAACCACACAGATACTTATTAAGGTGGTGCAAGGAATGTATTCTGTCATATGGGACTAAAGTGCTTGTGGGGCTGAAATGTAGAACATTTCTCATGTAGTGTGAAGCACTTGAAGGTTACTCAGCTGTGTTTCACTTTATACAACTGTTGTGTTTTTTTTTGTTTTGTTTTTAGTGTGCTTGCCAAGGATATTACAGCTGAGCTGCACTATCTCGTTTTTAGCAGGGTTCTGCTTTTGTCCGTTCTTCCAGTTGGGTAGACTGAAGCACTGAGAGATTAAGTGGCTTGCTCAAGGTCACAAAGTATGTAAAGGACTGTGGAGGGATTTGAACTGGGGTCATCTGTTTTCCAGGCTTGTGCTTGCTCTAACCACTAGGCCACACTGCCTTCATGAACTTACTTCCCCAGGATAACCTAACTGAGAGGCAACAGAGAGAAAGAACATTTATGTACTTTACGTAAAAGTAGATCTTTGAGAGAATTTGCTCCATCCGCCCACACTTTTGAAACTATAGTTACCAGGCACTAGGACCACATGGAAACTTTTGCTAGCCAGGGGCTGCTGCTGATGGCATCAGCATCTGTAAAATATGGGCAGCCCCATCCCTCCTCAGTTCCCCACCAGAGATTATACCTGGAGGACCCTTAACTGTGGGGACTCGGGAGATCATACCAGCTCCAAGCACAGAAGGCGAGATCAGGTGCTGGATATTTTATCCATGGATGAAGACAAGATGTAATATCTGATAGAACGGGCATGGAGGGTGTGACGGCATGGCCTAATGGAAGAGATTCTCTCGGAGATCTACTTTTACGGCAAGTGCATAATTGTTCTATTTTCTTTGAAGATATCTCTTCCAATAGACCACACCTTTGGAACGAGTCCCAAGCAGTCCCAGAAGCCACTGGGAAGCTGGTACAGTCTGATAATATATTCGAGTCAGAAGGCCTTGCACCACAGCTTGTCCAAGACAGCACATCTATGAGAGACGCATGTCCAGACTGTGATGTTTAGTAAAGCGGTGGACAGTGTTCCAGGCAGGAGGTCACATTATTTCTTTCTCACTATAATCTGTGATTTAGATTTGCTTAGCAGTGGCTAATACTGCACTAAAACATTTGCCAACTAGAATAATATAGGCAGTCAAACCCAACAAGGCTGTGGTTCCATTAAGGGGTTGAGATGAGAGCATATAAACCTTGAGAGCAAATCTTGAGAGGTCAAGAGCTCCATGCTGTCATCTCAACCCTGAGATGGAAACACAGCATTACTGTGTATTGTAGCTCATATTTTCTTTTATGCAGCATATATTTTGAATACTTTTTAATTTTTAACACAGGAGTCACATAAGCCCCTCCCTAGTAGAAAACTTACTATTTCTTTGTTTTGTTCTACAATAAAAATTAAATTTACAGATGATTACAAGTTAAAAGATACAACTTTGCAAAGCTAGGATTCGATTTTGAAAATGGCGAGTATGCCGCATGCCCCAGGTGCACTGAAAATATTGTGCACCGGGCCTGCAGCATTCTCCTGGCCGGCGATTGTGATCCTGTGCAGCAGCTGCCTCAAGTTAGACCACCTTTTTCTGGTCTAGCATGTGGCAATCCTGGGGACCCGTTTTATGATGCCTGTGCCAAAGATTTGGCACAATCTGCCGTAAATTGGGTAAAGTTTTCACAACGGCATTCATCCTACCAAAATCACACAGTTGTGGTAATGGGGATTGGCACAGCTGTACCGACACGAGGGTTGGGCGTGAGGCTTGGTGCAAGACTTGCATCACCTTTGAAAATTGGAGCCCTTGTGGGTAGTAATGAGCTGCGTGGGATGACTGAGGAAATTACAACGTTATGACCTTTGAACTGTGCTGAAAACCTGTTTGGAATGCGCACACAACAATTTGGAATATGCACAACAGTTTAGAATGTGCTCAAGGATTGTAAGCAGGCTGATGCTTGTATAGAACAATGGCTAACCATGTACTATCTCTCATGTTTAGTGAGGTTTGTAACGGTGTTAATGTGGGGGAGTGTGTATGTGGGGAAACCTTCTTCTTGCCACTTCTACAGCTTTGGAGGAAGTAAAGCCTTGTTTACACCATCGTGTTTGCAGCGCATCAACCTGTGCACACTGGTGGATGCGCTGCAAACATAATGGTGTGGATATTTACCAGATCGTGTTAAGAGCGCCCGGATTCATTTTTGGCTCTGATTCAGGAGTGGGTACATGTAGCAGATTGAGCCCATCAAGTTGCACTGTAAACTCTCTTCTGCGCTTGATCCGCTACAGAGCCGTCTCCCGTCACGAAACCCGCCCCATGGAATGTCCAGTTCCCTTCCACAGTGTGACCAGCACTGCGAGCAAGAAACAGCAGTGTAAACCGAAAACATCGGTGAAACATACAGCGCAGCGGGAAAGGAGTGGCAAAGAAAGAAAACGCTGCAGCTGTGTCAACACGGCAGATAACACAGGATGGTCAAGTGTCTTTCAGGTTCAGTCAGTGACCTGGTTTTCAGCTTTGTGCTCCAGCCACAGAGCCACACTAACTTCTCACAATGAAACATTCAACCTTCCTGCAAACGGGCAATCAAATCTTGTCAACAAAGGTGAGATAATCAAATCCCAACCAACATCTACTAAGAATCCCTGTACATTAACTGGAAGGGGCATTTGATGCTGACTGCTTCCTCTGGGCAAATAAGGGCCCCTCAAGTGGCCACCTCTGTAGTGAGTCAGTACTGCCTGAGCAAGCAGGATTTACAGAGGGATCGCCATCACATATGTGCTTCTTTATTTGATTTTACAATTTTGGGCCAGTAAAGGCACACTAAGCTGAGGTTGTTTCCAGGAGCATCCTGGGAGCACAGGAAAGTTAAGTGACTTTCTCACAGTCATACAGTATGCAAGCAGTGGTTGTAGGATTTAAACCCAGGTCACCAGGTTTGTAGCTCAATGTTCTTAACTACTGTGCTATACTGCCTCCCAATGTGCCTTATATATGATTCAATATACTATAGTCAGTCAAACAGAAAGTAACCTAAGCAAAAAACACCTCACGGGATAGACCGTGCCTAATTACAGTGTGAAGAACTGCTCTTCCAACACCATAAGGCAATGACTCTACTGTCACTTGTTATTAGATGACAACTTCCTCTTATTATCACTTCTGGCTGCCTCCTGTCTCTCACAGGAGGTTGTTACCACACCCAACTTGTGGTGGGGGTGGTCGTCATACCTCTCTATTCTTCTTCTTCTTCATTAAACCTCAGCATTGCTGTTCTTCACACCCTGAGTTCCTTCCCCTCTCTCACACAGCAGGCCCTATCTCCTGCTGCACTGCCAGACTAAAGAGTAGTAACTGACTTTATTAAGTGAAGGTGGCTCTCTGTTTTATAAAACCCACTACACTATATCCAACTCTTAGCCTTTCATTTCCACGCACTTTGAGCTCCCTTTCAAAACAAAGTCACTACATACATAAAGGGTCACTGCCAACACACCTGGGCCTAAAAGATTTCCTTTAACACCTACTCCCCAAAAAAGCCCCAAAACAAACATAAACCGAATTTGATGCCCCATTTAAGGACTACTTACATTATAAGAGGAACCCTGGAAAAAATATTTAGCCCTATTTCAGCTTCTGTTTCATATGTTATCCATATTTAGCATGTCCTTCTTCTTTTAGACTTTATAACTATAAACATTATTTTTGTTCTGTTTTACTCACTGGCTTACCAGGTAACAGTACTGAGCAAAGGCCCTTTTCAGACATGACCCAGGCCACAGGGCAACAGTGGTATAGGTAGGCAAATAACATTTGTAAGCCAGAACCCTTTGGTGCCTCTTTACACCCCCACCCCCCATGGTAGACATGCCTGTATCTTTACCCAGACCCCTCCTACGTCCCATACTGTAGTTCAAGAGCACGAAATACAGCAGCACTTCATTTTATGCACTTATCGTCATTCTTAATTCAAACACAGCACAGCATTCCTATTGTAAGCACCCCTTTTGGGATGCTTATTATGGTAATCCTCTCCTTCCAGTTTTGACCATTTTGGATAGGGGCTGGCCCGCCTGCTGGTTGGGTGGAGCTAGTGCCCTGGGTGGTATTGAGGGTGGTTTTGGCCATTTAGGACAGGCTGGCAGGAGAGGTAGAAGCAGGACCCGGCTTGTTTGGGCTCTGCGGCTCGGAGTGTCGAGTCGGCTCGGGAGCAGTAAGGGTGGTCCAGGGATCTGCAGCGTGTCTGGGACTGAGGGTCATTTTTGGGAGCCGCTGCCGGAGGAGTTAGAAGGCACCCACCTTTGTGCACCGCGGCATCGGGGTGGGAGCAGGGCCCAGTTCCAGGAGTTGTGGCCTAATACGGAGTCTCAGGCAGAGGGGATGGTGCAGTTGTGGCAGCCTGTGTTGCAGGGAGTGCAGTGGTGGCAGCCCGCATCCCTGTTCCCGGGTGGCACTCCACCCGAGTGAGCAGCCTGCGGGGAGGCGGGTTGTGGTGTCCACTGCGTTCCTTGGATCGCCTGCGGCTGAGATGTGCAGGGATGCCGGGGGCCCGTGATAGGCCCTAAATAGCAGCGAGGATGTGAAAACATTGGGAAGTGCTGCAGCCCGTTGTTGCCACTGCGAACATGCGAGAAGGAAGAGCAGTGGGCCATAGTTCAAACAGTCGTCTGGCAGAGGCTTGGAAGTTGAAAGGCCTAAGGTTGTGCTGCTGTCATACAGTTAGTACTGAGCCCCTCGGCTCCGTTTGAGGATCCAGCATCACAGCTTGAATAGCCACTTGATTGGTGACGTGGCTCTGTGCTGCAGAAGACTGTTTTCTCTCTGCTCAAGCCATGCCCCCAGCTCACGGGAGCCACTGTGATTATGTTTAGCCTGAAATAAAATTGTTTTATTGTTGAACTTTACTTCAGTGTGGGTCTCCTGCTGTTTTCATGAACTGTGACACTTGCTGCCTGTTAACCACCTTGCCCTTCAGCTTCAGGTTGTCTGCAGCCTTCACCCCGTCTCTAGGCTGTTCCCAGTGACCGTTTGTTGGTCTGTGCATTAAACCCAGGTATGTGCCAGCTTTATTTCCTTCTGAGATGTGTTTTGCTGCCGAGTGGTGCCCCCTCAGGCCCCTAGACAGTGGGAAGTGGGAAGCTACACTATTATAGCAGCAAAAGGGACGGATATCAGACACAGGCGTGAGTAACAAAATCAATGACCTGGGCCTAAACCCCCATCAACTTGTGAGCCAAGGCTGACTTGGCATATGTGTTCCAAGAGCAATAAAGGACGGATGACAAAAATACATGCTGTGGGTACATGCTTAAGAAGTACATTATGTTCACACCCACAAGTGCAAGTAGAGCAGTCAAGGAAATAATTGTGAGCTAACAGTTTAAACTGACTGTGAGGTGTGGCAGATAGCAGACTGCTGGGTAGGCAGTTCCACAAACCAGCGGGGCAGCAGATGAAAAGTCTCTATGACCCATGTTGATGCTTAAAAGCAGAACGGACAAGAAATTGTTGTTTGAGGACAGACCGGTCCGCTAAACATTATTTGCTCTGGTCGTTATCTACAACTGACAACATAATTCTATATCTGTGGTAGTATAACAACAGGTTAGCCTTGACTGCACATTGCAATCAGTGTGTGTAATCCTTCGTTCTACAGAGGTGTGAATAACAGAGCAACAAACTGCTACAGTCCATCACCTGATTAAAAACTGCTTTCCTGCCCTTCAGCCACTCACCTGTCCTCCAGTCACTCACCTGCCCTGTAGCTATCATCTGATCTTTAGCCATTTGCCTGCCCTCCAACTACTCACCTGCCCTCCAGCCACACACCTGCCATCTAGCTTGCATACCTGCTCTCCAGTCAAACACCTCTCATCCAGTCACACACCTGCCCTCCAGCGGCTCACCTGCCCTACAGCAGCTTGGCTGCCCCTCGAGGTGCTCACCTGCCCCTCCAGTCACTTACCTGTCCCTCCAGCTGCTTACCTGTCCAGCCATTCACCTGCCCTTCAGCCGCTCATCTGCCCCTCCAGTCATTCACATGCCCTCCAGCAACTCACCTGCCTTCCAAGATGGAGGAGGGGTGCAGCTGTGGTAATAACCCCATCACAAGACTGGAGATGCAGTAAATTGGGGGTGGGGGGAGTGGAAAATGGCAAATGAATAATAATGCCTTGGTTTTTATGTTTAGACTATCACTCAGTGTGCATTTATTTTAACACTATGGTTTTAGACACTAGGTGTGAGTAAGTATGATCTGTAAATGAAAAACTCTATTCCGGTTATAAAAAAGCTATTGTTTAGAGCTAGGTTGTGTTGGCAATGCTCTTTTCAAAGGGAAATCATTCCATGTCTATTGACAAAGCAATGATCTTTCCTAGTCAGACACTCCTAACCTGCACTGGCTACCAAAGTCTGATAACTGGCTACAAAGTAAGTAAACTCATCTCTAGACAGTGGCCTTTACCCTCCCCTCACCAGAACTGCAGATGGGCCAGTGATGGCTCATAAAACATTTGCTGCGTTGACTCACTGGCTCATATAAAGGACTATCTAACTGTTTTCATAGACTAATGGAACAAGATATGACAGGTGTACTAGCAGAAGGAATCATGTGGCACACGCCAAATAGAGCAGCAGGGGCTGACGCCAGTGAGAACAAGAAGGCGACTAGCCCTGCTTGTTTTATGTGTTGTTTTGTCATTTGTTTTTTTTCTCCCCACTGGCATTTAAGATGAATTGATAATCGATGCTAATGCCTAAACCTGTTTCTGACCTTAATTGGGTTCTCTCTGTCTGTTTTCTGTTTTCTCACTCTCTCTCTCTCTCTAGCAGTGTTTGCTCGCCCATCCCTCCTCCAGCCGTCTGCTCTTGAAACAAACTGTATATATTTAGAAAATGCTAACTGGGAGAGGCACACTGAGCCAGGGTAGCTTCCAAGTGCATCCCGGGAGAGGAAGAACTAATAAGGAGATTGTAAAAGACAAATGCTGTAGCCATTTGACGCTGAGGGAGAAGGGGAGAGACATCAGTGTATATTCATAGGGAGCCCTCACCACCACCACTAATTTCTGTTTCAGCAGGATAAGAGTCACTGCATGGCACACAACCTATGGTCAGGGGCTGTAAGTAATCCTCCATGATTATGTGACAGCCATTGCACCAATACATTTTAGCTTCCAAAATGAAGAGCCAGAAAGCAGAATCCAGTTCTCTGCTGAAAGGCCAATGTTTTGGATTAATGAAGGCAGTATAGTGTTGTGGTTTAGGGCACTGAGCTGCAAACCTGGAGAACTGGGTTTGAATCCCACAGCCCCCACCTGCATACTGTGTGTCCCTGAGCAAGTCACTTAACTTGTGCTCCCAGGTTGCACCTGGAAACAAGCTGTTGCTTAGTGTGCCTTTCCTGGTTAAACAATCCACCATTCCTCCCCTAATGAGCCACAATGTGTAGCTTTTTATTGTTGAGAACCTGTACGCGTTCGTATTTTACAAAAGTTGGGGGGGAGGTGACAGTATGTTTGGGTTTAGCCAAACTCGCTGTTTAAAGCCCCCTGAACCTTGACCCAAAGCTGAGTGGCAAGTCATTTTGTCACCTACAAAAAATATGGACTTTGTGTGCTACGACAGATACACAGGACCCCTCTCCAGATGACACCTCAAAAGAAGCTTTGTAAGGATAAGAAACACAAGAATAAAATACTGCACTACTAATCCTGTAGATCGATGAGCTTTTGCACCACCCTGCAATAATGTAGCACAAACAAACTCTGCTGACAGACCTGTCCCAATTTACTGTCTCCAACACATGAGACTTCAGGTCCAGCAGCAGATCCAACTGAGCCTGGCAATCAAAAGGCAGACAACAGTGATTCCTGCTCTTCTCCTTCTGTTGTGCCTAATCCGCTCCAGCACCAGTATAAAAGTCTCTCTCAAGCCGGCCTGGTGGCGCTGAGGGTTGAGCACTGGAAGCAACACCTCACGCCATGCTGGCGACCTGGGTTCAAACGAGCCTAGGTTGGCGGCGGGGAGCGATAGGAGGACTGCTTTCCTCTCCCGGGGAAGAGGTACTAGTCATTCTGCTCGCTGACTGCTCTCTGGCAATAGCTGGAGGGCAGTACGTGTCAGAAGGATGTCGGCTTCAAGCCTCATGTCAGAAGGAGAGTGGGAGAAAACGGAAAATGCCTCGGACTCTACAGGACCTGTGATGGTCCAATGGCACTGGCGAATCTGCCCGCCGCCACCACATTTGACATACCAGGGTGGTGGGTGGTGGGGGTATGCCGGCACATTCCAACTGGCCCTGCCACGGAGGGGGAATCCGCCGGAGAATCTTAGCAGGGTGGATGAGTTGGAGATCAGACCAGAGGATGAATCCCTCAGAGGTAGGGGTCATAGCCCCAGAGGAGTCCGAGAAGGAAGGAGAAGAAATGAAAGAAAAAAAAAAAAGTCTCTCTCAAGAGACTTGTCAGTGGCTCTGTAGGTTGCATGATTGCCTCTGTGGCCAGAAGACTGGAAGGATATGGGTTCTGGTCCCACAGCAGGAACACAAGCTAATACTGATTATGAAACTGGTAGAAATAATGCTGGCTCCTGAGTGGCAAAGAGGTACTTTCAGCCAGGCTCTTATCCCAGCACAACAGCCCAACTGGAAGTAGTTCAACAAAATTATATTTACAAACTACATCCAATTTACTGCAAAGGACCCATTTTATATACAGAATAATGGCTGGGTAGGGGTTTATAACGAAAATTGTACAGACACCTGAGGTGTGGGATGCCGCATAAACCCCCGAGATCGAAGCTTGAGAGGTTTATAAAGGCATCACACCCCGAGGGTGTGTGTAAAATTAAAGTTTTACACACCTATGCAGCCTTTATTTTATATAATTGCTGGGAAGCATTTTTTCACTACAGTAATTATATAAAATAAAAACACGTTCCTGTTCAGCCACAGTCCTGCCTGGGTTTAGCATGGTCCGTGACTCCTGAAACCTTTCGTTTTTTTGTTGTTGTCAAAGTTTAAGTAAGGTAAATCATGACAGTCCAGTTTCTTTCTTTCTTTCTTTTTTTATTAAAGACTTGCTTACCACCGAGTGAGTGGCGGTCGGGGTGGCAATGCAGTGTTCAGGGAGACTGCAGAAAGATGGGCAGCTGACACATGCACAGAGCGACGGACACCGGGCGCATGTTTGCCATTACAACCAGCTGGTTATCACGGCAAATTATAACCAGGTTTCCCTACAGGAAAAAAACATTCCCCGGCAATTCTAAATTGTAATAATTCACTCCAGGCAGTGTGTGTTGGTAAGCTAACGGCCCTTATTGGGAGATAGAAGCACTCAGCTTCGCCTCCTACTTCAGCCCACTTGAGGTGGGCCATTATCCCACCATAACACACCCCTTTCATGCCTTATTGCTTAAATATGGGCACTGTAGTGCAGCACTGGGTGGGTGCTGAACTGCTGAGATCAGGTGCCATCCGTCAGATGGGTCATTAAACCAAAGTCCCTTCTGCCCATCTCTGGAGGCTGTCCTGGGAAAAGTTAAAGATCCCTCTTTTAGTAAGAATATGGAGAACTGTATTGAAAAGAAATTAAATCATACATGCAAAACAACTTATTTCCACATACAACATGATTCTCAAAATGAGAGAATTATATAACATCCCTTAATACATTTCAGAAGGGAATTGTTGTTTATATAGAAAGCAAAACATATTTTATTGCAAAGCTACACAAGACGTGTGCCATGCCTTTCTATTACTGACACCAATGAGTTTTTTCAGAGAGGCTTAAAAAAGTACCAGGGCATAACAGTATGTTCTTGTAAATACACCTTTGTAAGAGATGGGGATTGTCCCTATTGTCCTGGCCCTGTCCAGAGACAGATGTAGAGTATTTTCATGGAGGTATCACTTTCTCCCAAAAATAGCAAATGTTCACATTTAAGCCTCAGATTAGGCTAAAACATACTGTTTGCTAGCCTAAGTGGGTAGCTGGTGACTTTACGCAGCTGTAGCCGCCAGGGCCTCCTTCAGTAAGACAGGTCCTTGTAACCTAATCCTGAGGACACACCCGAGAACAAGCTGCCACAGCTCAGTGTGCCTTTCCTGAAAAAAAAAAGTACTGTTGAATTAACTGTATTGACTGGGTTGCTAATTATTACCATGTTTTTCTCTTTTCTATAGAAATGGCAATAATCATTGGAAATGAAGGGTTCATGTAATGCTATGCCCAGCATTTTTTGTCAGTATAAACTGTAACAATGTATGCTTGAACCTTTCGATAAAGATGAAGTTACAAAAAAAGAGCAAATAAATAAAATGCACTGACATCTGAGCAGATCAGACAAAGAAGAAAATGAGAAGACGAAAATCACTATGTCAAGCATTTAATTGGCACTTTTTACATCATTTTCAGTTCCCCACAGTCAGTGTGTGAGAATCCTCTGTGGGAGTGTGAAGTGCAGTTTGAATGTGAGAGTCTCGCGCTGAATGTGTGGGGCTTGACAGGTGCCCCCCCCCCAAAAAAATTCGGGAGCAGACAAGCCAAACTCTCTCTCTGAAAAGGGACGCTCCAAAGGGGCCAAGCCCACTGCTCATAGGGAGCAATAAGAAAAAGGCAGAGTGTTCTCTTCTGCCTTTTTTTTTTGTAACCAGGAGAAGTTTCTCGCCAAGATCTTGGACTGAGGAAGGCTGTATTACTAGAACAAAAAGCTAACCTATATACTGCCACCTGGTGGCCAAAGGAAATACAGTATAATTATTAGTAGGAGCAGTATTAGTAGTATGACAAGCAGATCCAGCTATGTAAGTGAAGCAACACCTGCTAGTAGCTCTCTTAGCCTAATTTTAGCTTAAAAGTAACACCCTCCCCGGACAAAACTGGTACCCTTCAGAAATATTCTAGATCGCCTCTGATCAGTATTATTACCACTATTGAAAAGATGAATCTTAAACTTTGCACCTTGGGCTCTGGAGAGAACTGTAGCTGTACTAGGTGAGCTAAACTGCTTCAACAGCTCCACTTCCTTAATATACCTGTTGACAATATGTAATCTACAACTGTTTATCTCCATGTGCCTGCAGCCCGCACTCGGAACAGACACGCACAGTGACATTATCTAACAATCTTGATACAACATATGATAAACCTGATCATTCTTTCTGGGCATATCGCCTTGCAAGGCACTATTGGTACTCCCGTACAGTTCTTTACATTTTCTGTGTGCCTCGGTTGCAATAACTGTCCAACAAAAGTGTTCTGCAGTGATTCTGTGGTTCGTGTTACTAGCCCCATGCAAAACCTACCAGGACATGGCCTATGCGCTGGTGCCAATTTGGAACCCTAGATTTCTGTCTAAATCAAGTCAGAAGGCTTAATGTTTGTATTCACTAGGTGTTACCTCTAACAGACTAGAACTGGAGGTCATATATACCTGATCAAGCCAACTTTATTAAATCATTTCTTATCCTGGTTTGTTTTCCACCTTAAATCCTGCCAATCATGATGACACCCCCTTCCCACATACACACATTATTTACTGTCACAGGACAACAAACTGAACTGTCTTCATATTTAAAGAACTAGTGGAGCCAGAACAGGCAAACAGGAAAATAATACAAATTTTAAGACGTAGGAAGTTGGAACTTTTTATTTCTAAAGTATTTTGTTTTCCTTTTGCTCACCAGAAAGTCTTCTATGTGATAATATTGTAATTGACATGTGGAACAGTTTTTTAGCCTGGCAGCTGACATGTCTATCTTTATCCCCCCTGACCTGGCAGCCACTGAGTGGCTGTTCCTAAGCAGCAGTGATGTGACAGTCAGTGAGGTCACAATGCTGATGATGTAGTGTGGGGCAATAGAGCTAGATATGTCAGTTGCCAGGCAGAGTGCTGTTCCACACATCACACCTACTAACATCAGGTAAATAATCTAATTAAACAAAGGAAAAAGAAAAAGTGCCTCAGATATAAAAGGTAATGGTTGACGGCTTTTAAAATCTCATATTAGTTTTATGCAGTACACTAACTCTTTAATTAGAATTTTAGTTCATAGATACACACACACACACACACCATGACAGCAGAAAAAGGTCCGCTGGCCCAGCCAGTCTGTCCGCCCTACCTAATTACTCTGCACTGGCCTTAGTGACCAGCCCTCACCTTTGTTTCTGCCCAGAGGCGAGGGACAGCCACTCAGTGTCAAGTAAATAATGAGTATATTTATCTTAGTTTAAAACTGACTGCCCCCTGCCAATACTGCACTATGCATTTTTCTTATACACTGGCCCCTGATGCTCTGGAATACAGCAACTGGTAGTCATTCTGCTGACCTGTTGCATTTGGAAGCTCAGCTTTGGATTGCTCGACTAGTTGGTGGATTTCATTTTGGTGTGCCTAATACAGACTGTACAACATGACTCTGGGACACACTAGAACCTAGGTGAGCAGTAGATGTGGGGCTGCTTCAACTACTCAGGGACAGTGGAGTGCTTGGAATTCATTCATCACTGCTGTCTGCACCACTTTAAATAATTCAGAAAAACAGAACAGGATGTAGCATAAAAGAGAAGGCTGCATGCCTGAAAGTAAGGCTTGTTCCCTCGATACAAAGGTTTGCATTGGTGAGGGGGAAAAAAATGTAATTTCTTTGTATGCAAAGTAGTCCAAATTGTCCTTTGTAAAAAACACTCTCACACACTAAAGCAGTCTCTCTTAAATAAAACTGCCCCCCAAATGACCCTCCCCAACTTTAGAAATCAGACTCATGACCTGACACTGCTTTGACCCAGTGTAGTTCATTGACCAGGACTAGATATGCCAGTGACCCAGTTCTGACCCGATCCAGATAGTTTACTGGATACTTTATGTGAGATCCCATCTGGAGTACTGGGCCCAGTTCTAGAGTCCTCCCCTGAAGAAAAGACAGACAGGCTGGAGACAGTGCAGTGTAGAGTCACCAGAATGAGTCAGTGCCACCAGGGCAGATCCAATGAGGATTGTACTTGCTGAAGGCTAGAAGGGAGAGGGGAACATGATAGAGAACTTCACGACCCTGAAAGGAATACAGAAAGTTAACTGTAAGGAACTATTTAGCAGGAATGGCGGGTCAAAACAAGGGAGATGAATGTAAGCTGCGGTGGTGGGTGTTGGGGTGATTCAGGAGGATGTGAGAAAGTTCTACTTTACCGAGAGTAGTTAAACCATGAAACAGCCTACCAGCAGCGGTTGAGTGCGCAAAAATATTTATGGGTTCAGGCATGGCTGAAATAGAGTAATGGGCTTAATGGTTACTCGGGAGTGTAGCAGTAAGGCAGGGAGTGAGGTGGAGGGGAGGCGAAACCATGTCTGCACAATAGGTCATGAGGTAAGGTACGTAAAACTGGGCAGACTGGATTGGTGTTTTCTGTTGACATTGGGCCTGATTCTCAAAGTCCCAAGAGTGGTGCAAGGTGCCTGTGCCAAACAAATATGGCGCAAGTGGCACCTTGCGACAGATGTTACCCCCAGAGCCATTCACAAAGGCAGGCTGCCTGCCCCAACATGGTATGCACCAGCTGCAGCTGCCCGACTGGGCTGCGATATGGTGCAAGGGGCATGCGACAGACGTAAGCTTACAACAGTCCCCAATCGATTCACAAAACACTCCCAGAAGGAGGATTTTATATACCCCTAGGCCAGTCGAGGCTGGCCTAAGGGTACCTAGCAATGTCTCTCATGGGAGTCCCACCCTGGGTACAGCATTGTGACACTGCCTTGGTGCCCAGTGGTCCCACCCTGAAGTCCCCATACCTGTGCCATATGCCAGCCCCTGTGCCTGGTGGTCTAGCGGTTCCTCCTCTGCCCGCACGTGCCCACTGGCTAATGGTGTGCCTGGTGGTATAGCCATCTGCCCCCCACCTTGGCCAGTCATGTCCACCACCTCACCCCCCCCACACACACACACCTATACCCCAAGCCAGGACCAGCACAACCCTCCGCACACCACCTCAGCCAGCCCCAACCAATCTGTCTCTGAGCACATAATACATTACAGTAGATGCTCAGTGAGCACCTACTGTAATG
Organism: Neoceratodus forsteri; assembly: GCA_016271365.2. Taxonomy (NCBI): domain Eukaryota; kingdom Metazoa; phylum Chordata; order Ceratodontiformes; family Ceratodontidae; genus Neoceratodus; species Neoceratodus forsteri. The sequence goes on from JADMNL010000023.1 coordinate 524,258,530, forward strand.
TTGAATGCGCTCACTGACACTGCAGTCGGGGCCGGCTGAGGTGGTGTGCGAAGGGTTGTGCCAGTCCCGGCTCGGGGTACAGGTAGGGGGGTGTGACTGGTCCACCAGGCAACTGGAGGGGCACAAGCCACCGAGGGCACCACTGGACTGGTGCACAGCTGCCCTACGGCTTGTGGCAAGCCCTCCTGCTGTACCATGCATTCAGTGCCCATTCTGGCTTGTCGCAAGCACAGGGACTTAGCTGCCGGGACCCTGCCTGTTTAAGAATCCGGCGCAGGGTCCCTGGCATACTGGGCTTCGGCGCAGGTTGCTGTTTGCTGCAGTTTGCGCTGGTCCACACCCACTTTGAGAACTGGGGCCCACTGTCTCCGTCTATGTTAAGGTTATTGGGAAGTTTACTAGAGGTAGTATAGCATAGGGGTTAGAGCACATGACTGTGAGCCTAGAAATCCAGCAGACCTGAAAATCCAACAGCCACCACTTGCATACTGTGTGACCCCAAGCAAGTCACTTAACCTTCCTGTGCTCAACTCTCACCCAGGTCACACTTACAAAAGAGCTTTGGCTCTGTGTGGCTTTCCCTAAGAAAAAGTTCTAAATAAATAAACATATTCCCTTTAAAAATGAGAAACATTGGGCAGAAAAGACATAAAATAACTATTCGAACTGGAGAACAATTCGTTTATACACCTCTTGATATGTATTTTGGAATCTCAGATGAACATCACAGGGCAATCACTCTGTTCATATATTGTGTTGTTATGTTTCAGATATGGGTCTGTACAATTCTAAACAATTTCTTTATTAAAGAAGTATAAAAAAAAATAACTGTTTGAAACTTTAACTGTTATAAATAGGCTATTAAAGGAGAGTAGGAATGACTTGGTTATGTCATTTAATCAGTCCAGTTCTGTCTCTGACCGATTCTGGTCCAATCTGGAGATATATCAGCAATGTTATTTAGCCAGGATAGCCAACTGAGATGGAACATCTCATTTTCAGCGATGTCCTCCTGCTTCTACCCATTTCCGCAGCTAAGTAGACTGGAGCACTGGGAGGTTACACTGTGAGAATGTGGTTCTCATGTTGTTTGAACCTAGAATCTGCTGCTCCCACATCTGTTGCTCCAACCACTAGATCACACTACCTTCTACTCTCAGTCTGTATGTTTTGGCAAATCAGAACCCTGTGAAAATGGATCGGAATTAGAACCAGCTCACAGATAAACCAGTGCCTTCAAAAGAACCTTATTCGAACATCTCAACAGACCGTGTGACTGCTAGGTATGTGTCTTGTGACTCTTCTTACCCAACTGACCCATTACTTTCTGCAACTTCACTTTTCTTTTACCTGCTTACTTTCCCTCTGCTGGTGTGCTATGGGTGGAAACCAATTGCATATCTAGTATTTTCTAACTCGTTAAAACACTGTGGACTGTGTATTGTAAGGTAAAACTATATTATTTTTTTTGTTCTTTGGTAACCGGGTAAGGCCCACTAGACACAAGTACCTGTTTTCAGGGGCAACCCAGGAGCTTTGGGCTGGTTAAGTGATTTGCTCAGAGTCGCACAGTATGTAAGTGGAGGTTATGGGAATCAAACTCAGGACTGCTGGATGTACCAAGCTCATTCACAGCTCGTTACTCCAACCACTAGGCTATACTGCCAGCCATTATGTCACATCCACTGTAACTTTTCACTTTTTTCCTTCATGTCAGGGAAGTGGTTAGTTACATAGTTAAACATTTATGTAACTACACTGATACCGTCAGATGTCAGAGGCTAAGCAGGGCTGAGCCTGGTCAGTAGTTGGTTGGGAGACCTCCAGCGAACACTAGGTGATGCAGGAAGTGGTGATGGTAGCTCTGCAGGAGACACTTCTCCCTTGCTTATAAATAACCACACCGATGCTCAAGCATAGTGTTTAGGGGACACTCTGCTGTTGTGATGTGCCATCTTTCAGATGAGACATTTAAACCAAGGTCTCGTCTGTCTGTTCTGGTGGGTGGTAAAGATCCCATGCCGCTTCTCGAAAAGAGTAAGGGGGATTCCCTGGTGTCCTGATCATATTTCACCCATTCACTAAAACAAAATAAAAACATAAAAACACCCCACAGCTTAATCTGATTCAGTTTCAGGTTTGCATCTGTATCTGTCTTCCCAGGATGAGGCCGAAAACAGGAAATATTTCCTAACCCATGTTTCCTGGTCAACAAAACTAACATACATACATACATACATACATATGTACATATTGGCTCTGTGTCATGATGTGCTACCATATTCTGTGCTTTCATTCCAGTCTTGCTTTTGAAACTCCTGGCTCATGCCAGTAAATATGCAGTTTTGCACAGTGCATTTAACAGGATAACGAGCAAAATGAATAAGTTTTGCTCTCTAACTATCTCGGTCTTTAAAGACAATTGTTGAAGAAGATCTATCATCCAAATGTTGACTCTGCTTTCTACTTTCAGCGAGTATTTAATTTAACACTTTTTTTTTGGCTAGCTTTCTCTTCCCCGTGGCTTCCTGGTCAGCTGACATCCTGACGGACCTCCCGGTCCACACCCCGACATCAGGCCAATTTCCTCAATTTCCCCATGGCATGCCTCCCCCATGGCAGGGCGGTGAGGAGCTTCTCCCCCTTAAGCTCAACTCACCTGTACGGATCCAGACGAAGAAGCGCCTTTCGGGGTCAGGCTGCGGAGGGCGGAGGCTCATGCTGCCCGACCAGGAGCCAGTTTTTCAGCTTTTACACCCTGGAATTGTGGCATGCAATGACACTGGCGGAGGGAGCGTGCACGTGTCCAGACGCACTCCTCCAGGCGTCTGCCACAGCTCCGCCCCATGCCCCTTGCTGCACCATTGGCGCACTAACCCCAGCCTCCAAAAGAGTCCAGTTAGAAGCCGACCACTGACACTGCCCCTCCCTGGAAAAGGAGAGCAGTCCATTAGACATTGGATCCTTCTCCTCCCCTGCCACCCCTAGCGGCTCGTGCTTGTTCCTGAACATGGGTCGCTGGCATAGCATGAGGTAAGGTGTCCAGCGCCTCAGTGCCACCGGGTCGGCATCAAACACTTTTTTAATACATGGATTTTACTATATACTGTGCAAGAAGAGGTTTGTTGTATCAGGGGGTTTTGGGTGACAAAATAGAAAGGGCCACCTACAGGTTTTAGTAGCCACACTTGAGATCAAATGTGTTTCAGACCTAAGACTGCTATAAAGCTGGCTCTCATGATGGTTCAGACACACCTTTAGCAATTCTAGTCTCAAATCAAATGTCACCACCTCGCCTTTCTCCTTCTCAGCTGTGCGAGATCTTTGTTCTCTGTGCAGAGCAACAAAGACTATGAAAAAACACCTGCAGAGACTGAATGAGAGTATATGTGTGTGTGTATACACCCTTACAAGCATAATTCATCTTCTGTATTAGGAAGTGCTTGGTAGCTGTGAATTGTCATTGTTCTCGGGGAGGTGAAAAGAAGAAAAGTGCAGAAATGAAGCACAGTGAATTCTAGCCCTGTTTGCCGTTTGTGAGAACATGAAACAAAACCTGACTCTGCAAAGAAGTTATCTGACACAGAAATGTTACACAGTGATAAATTACAGTATTTCAAACTAGCGGTGAAGTGCAAATTACTGCAAAACAGCACAGCTAGCATTCATTATTTATTCTTTGTTAACAAGCTTAAGGCCTGTTTACAGGGTTACCCAGGAGTACAGGAAGGCAACAGTGTCACACAGCATTCAGGGTAGAAGCTGTCCAGGAGGGCAACTAAATGATGCAGGGCTGCATTAGAACCCTATGAGGAGAGACTGAAGGACCTCAATATGTACACCCTGGAAGATGGCGAGGGGGGGGCATGACAAGACACCTACAACAGGGGTGTTCAAATCAGAACGTTTAGGACTTGCCCAGCCATGACTGTAGCTGAATTTTCACTTGCCCCTATTCATTACAATGAAATTAGCTCTCTTTTTGTACTTGCCCTTCAAGGAAATCTACTTGCCCCTAGACGGGCAGTAGGCTTTGCACACCCATGCCTACAAATAACTCACAGGGTTGAATAAGGTAGAGAGGAGTATTTTTCACAGAAAAGACACACAGAACAAGGAACATGCATTGAAGCTGGAGAATATTTAGAAGGCGTGGGAAGTCTTCTTCAGAGGAAAAGTGGTGGGTGACTGGATCAGTCTTCCAGCAGAGGTGGTGGGGGCGAAAACAGTGGTGGGCTTCAAGCATGTATGGGATAAGCACAAAAGAATGTTAGTTAGGAAAGGGGGGTGGAGGGAGCCCAAGATCAAGTGAGGCCTGTGGGACAGTACTGGCAGGGACAAATAGGCAGACTGGGTGGGCCAAGTGGTCCTTATCTGCCACCATATTCTATGTTTCTAAGCAAGAGAAGTTCTGGGAATGAAACCCAGAACTGCTGGAAGTACCAAGCTTGCTCTTACCTCAGTGTTCTAACCCCGAAGCTATACTGCCAGCTCTGAAAGCATGAAGGCATTGAGCAGCAGTGACATCCAGGTGGGCAAACTACGTACAGTATGGAGATAAATAGAATTAAAAAATGCTATTTCTAATAAAGCTGTGGCAGAGGGACAAAGATGACAGATGTGGGGTTGAGGGAAACTGTAACATTACTGGTGAGAGGGAGCAGATGAGAAGGGAAAGACTAGGTGCAGGCACAGGAGGTAACACGATGATCCCTTAGGCAGGACCTTAGAGGACACTGGAGGTTAATTTGACTAACTAACTAACCAACCAACCAGAATATGGTGCTGATGTATAGAGTACAGCTGGGCAGATGGTGGTGTCTGTACTGCTCGAACAGTTTGAATATCATTACCAAATATACACACATTTTTATTTACTTATTTAAACATTTGGTAACCAGGAAGGGCACAGTGAGCCAAGGCTCATCTCCAGGTGCGACCTGGGGATCTAATTCAGATAGGGCAGTATCAGGAACAACTATCCTGTCTAAACAGACTGAAAAGCCTGGGACCATGTACTATCTGAGCCTCTGGATAGCCTCAGAAATAGGACATTGCACAGACAATCCAGAGGCATTGCAGTGTGTGTGTGTGTTTGGGGGTGGCTGAGGGGAGTCTGTATTCAAGAGTTGAAGTGGGTTACTAATGACACAAGTTTGGTAGGTGAAAGCTTGGTACCTTGCAGACAGAAAATGCAGTGTAAAAAAACAAACACACACACACACACACACACACACACACAATTTCAAGCTGGGGGTCTGACCGGCCCATCAGTGCAGCAGTAGATCTACTACTTGCGGCACTGACAACCTGAGTTCAGCAGTGAGCCAGAGGTGTCCGAGGATCAGTCGGTGGGAGGAATGCTGAGCATCCAACCAGACTGCTCTCCTCCTCCGGGGGGGCTGCAGCACCCTGATCTCTGGCGGTGGCTGGAAGTGAGGGAGCCTGGGACTGCAAGATGTAGGGAAGGGGAGCTGCAGATGTCAATGCACCATGTACAGTACTATGCATGGTGGCAGACATTTAAGCAGTATACCACAGAGACTGTGGGTGATGGCAGGAGTTACCCATGCCTGGTGTGGTTAGGTTATGAGGCCATCGGCCGAGTGAGTGAACTACACCAGAAGTGGGTAAATCCTGCCATCACTCACACCCTCAAGGGGCATACTGCGATTATACAATGGGCATCTACTTTTTGAAATAGAAAAAAATAAATATACATTTTTTTGGGGGTATTTTAATGTAGTTTCATTGTGTTTGTTACTGCGCCAGAAAAAATACTCCTGTGTTGCTAGGACTGTTGCCATGGCTTCAGCTGGTGGGAATGTGGAACACTGGTCAACACCATGCTTGTAAAGTAGGAGGTGGTATAGCGCAGTGGTCTAAAGCTCTGAGCTGCAAATTTGGTGACATCCAGCAGACCAGACCTGGGTTTGAATCCCACTTGCATACTGTGTGACCCTAAGCAAGTCACTTGTGCTCCCAGGTCACTCCTGTAAAAAAGCTTTCAGCTTAGTGTGCTATACCTGGTTAAACAACTAAAAAAAAAAGTGCTGTGTCTATAGCACAGGGTGAAGAGTTCTTTTGGGGACGAGAATCGGTGGCAACACTGAACATGATGGAAACGGTGAGAGTCAAAGTAGCCTTTATTTTCACAAGGAGCCTGTGACTGAACTGTGTTTAGAGATTGTGGTGGAGAGTGTTGCAGTGGCAATGCATCGTTCAATCTTTGGTTCTGGGGTAAATGTGACTTTTATGTTGGGAGGAAGTACTAGTTTCAGTCAGGTGCCTGAGATGTTATTGCTTTTTTTGTTGTTGTTTTGGTGGGGAGTGATAGTCATAGGAGTGAGGACTTGCAGAAGCTGTGATGGCTTGGGGAATGTGGGAATAGAGGCTACAAATCGAGAGTGGGGGAAAAAGGTTTGACATGTGAGCGGGGAGCAAGCTGTTATGCGGAAGAGTTCTGAAAGTGCCGATGGTCTCTGCTAGACCTCTCACTGGTTAACAAGAGCTGATTAGCAGTTGTGGCAGACAGCCGTTTAGCGTGGATTGAACATTGGGGTTTAGCGCTGTCGACTTGGGCTCGGATGGATTTTAGAGATGCAGCTGGCTGGCACTTCTCCTGTGGCGAGATAGTACGATATTATCATTGTAAATTGTGCCAGCCAGCCAGCCAATCAGTATGCTGTATTTTCAGAGCCATTGTAGAATACTGCATTTCTTCTCCCCAGGGGAACCTACAAAGAAAATCCCTTCAGACCTTGCAGCATGACACCAGTGACTCCAGTCTGCTTCCGCCTCCAGATGCCACAACAATTGACCAGAACTGGATCTCAGTCCTCCCCAGCCCCAGAGTCCAGCCATAAGGAGTAAGCCATGGGCTATGCTACCTGTACATGTAGGCCTGGGGAACTGGGGCTGGGGTGTGAAATCACCCACTAGAGGTGTATAAGAAATTAAAAAAAAAAAAGATGGGGGCCTTCCTTGTCTACGTTGAAGTACAGAAAGTGGGGGCATCTCTGTCATCCATGACCTGAACAAAAGATGAACAGAGTCCAGCACCTTTAGAAGACATAAGTATTTTTGGCACACCAAATTCATACACAAGGGTAATATTTAGCAAACAAAAACAATGAGAAAGTGCCTCGTTAGTAAGTGCTTTTCATAGCTAAAGGCTAGCATGTTGTGTTATGGGTGAGGCCAACCTATGTGGATGAAATCCAAGAAATATGTCTGAATTAGAGCAGAAGGAACAGGCAGCAAGCTATGCATCTGGTGAGTGTGTGTGTGTGTGTGTGTGTGTGTGTATGTGTATGTGTGTGTGCATTGTCACAGCACAACAGCCCAACTGAAAGAAACTCAACAAAAATATGTTTAAAAAACGCATTCAGTTTACTAAAAGGACCCATTTCATAATCGAGTAAGACTCTCTGGGGTGCGTTATGGTGGGCTAATGCCCTTCTCAAGTGGTGGAAACACTTGGCTTTGTCTCATGCTTCAACCCACCCAAGACGGGCCATTATCCACCATAACGCACTTCTGTCATGCCTTGTTGCTTAAACAAACCCCAAAGTGCTAAGAATAAGCATCCTCTTAACGCCTTGTGGGTTATTAACAAATGCTTTCCTGTCTGTTGCTCATTATTTTATTTCTGCTTGTTATATATCAGAATGTTCTTAACCATGCAGGGCTGTTTATTTCTAAAACAAACGCAGTAACCATGAGCTCCCAGAAGAAGATTTGGTGCAGCTGGAAAACCAACAGACTGAAAAGCACCTTACTAGCACACAGGAAGGCTACAAATTGACGACCAAGCATTCACAGGTAGATGCAAAGGTGTTTACTACACCCAAAATCAGGATGTGAAGGGTACTATATCCCGCAGTCCTTCTCATCCTGATTTTGTGTGGAATAAACACCTTTGCATCGACCTGTGACTTCTCAATCTTCTTGTTTATTTGTAAACATTTCAGATACTCTTAAAACCAAAATAGATTGAAGGAGCGTTTCTGACTAATCGAGCTCTCCTTTCCTTTGCACGAGCTGCTCTAATTCTATAAAGAATGCTTCATACATAGGAACACGCTTGTTTTGGGGGAGGATTTTTATGTTTTTAATATATTATTGATTAATCTCAATATTAACACTGCCATGAGATCACTCTTACATTTTGAAGGCGTATGAACCACAAACCAAATATCCTAAGAATGCATGTCAAAAGTCAGGCGCAGTGGCACTGAGGTTGAGGTGCTGGATGCCACACCTCACACCACACCAGTGACTCGAGATCAGGAGCCGCGGCTGCCAGGGGTCGACGGAAGGGGGGGGGCTGGGAGATGACAGTAGCTGCCGCTGGGCTGTTCTCATTTCCCAGCTTGGGGAGGCAAGTTTCCTCGCTCTCGGCTGACATCCAGTGAAGGCTGGGTGTCAGAACAGAGGTCTGGGGGACGACGTTATGTCGGGAAGGCAGAGGGAGTCGTGGTTCTGGGGTATGTGCACACCTCCACACGCACACACATGCCACAACTCCGGGATGGGAGAAAAACACAGAAAAGCCTATGTCTCTCCATTGCAATGTGTGACAGCTTCCGACGCCCTCAGTCCCTGCACCTTGTGGATACCCACTGGTAAGATGGTGGGGGTGAGGCTGACAGGGTTGGGGGCTGAGCTGGCCTGATGGCAGGAGTAGGTGGCACGGAGGAGCAAACAGCTCTACAGGAAAAAAGAATGCATGTGAGACCTTGCTTACAACCATACAAGTAGTCTCACTCTGTGGCAGTATTTACATACATAAGCAGGTGTTTCAAGCAGATAGTTGAAACATTCTGAAGGTCTCAATTTAGTTGGTATAGCCCATTTCCAACACTGGGATTTCTCTAAATTTCTGCTAATCTAAACAATTGGCTTTTCAATTCTAGTTACATTTTTTTTAAACAAAAATCTTCAATATGAGGTATAATATTTGTATATATGTATAGTTCCAGTGCCTCTAATGGTTATTATAAATCATGACATCATTCTTAGCCAATCAGGACTGTTTCTTTCAAACCATCCCAGGTAGTCTCTCTTATAACATTAGAGGAAGGTCGTCAGTGGGGTGCCCAAGGCGTCAGTACTGGGGCCACTCCTGTTCAGTGCCTATGTCTCCGACATGGGACAGGAGTTAGAAGTAGGATGAGCCTCTTCGCGGATGACTCTAAGCTGGGGCATTGGCCAATGGGAGGAAGCAAGGGTAGCAGTCCAGAAGGATCTGGACACCCTGTAGGGCTAGGCAAGGAGGTGGGGGCTGAGGTTTAACCTGGAGAAGTATAGGGTGCTGCATCTGGGGGCCAGAAACCCAGGGCATGTTTATACCTTGGGAGGGGTTCCACTGCAAGCCACTTTGAGTGAAAGGGACCTCGGGTGGTGGTAGACACCAAAATGAACAACAGCGAGAACTGCAGAAGAACGGCAGCAAAGGCAAACAAGTTACTGGGCTGCATAGCCCGGGAATAACGTCCAGGAGGAGTGAGGTGATCCTACCTCTGTACAATGCCTTGGTTAGGCTGCACCTTGAGTATTGCATGCAGTTCTGGAGGCCGCACCTTAAGAAGGACATAGTACTGTTGGAGAGGGTCCAGAGGAGGGCAACCAGGATGATCCGGGGCATGGGGGATAGGACCTATGAGGACAGACTGGAAGCATTTGGGCTATATTCACTGGAGGAGAGGAGAGGAGAGATAGGGGGACATGATTGTGGTTTTCAAATATGTGAAGGGGATTAACAGGGGTAGAGCCAAAGAAATGTTCAGGCTAAAGCAAAGGAGCACAACCAGAGGGCATCAATGGAAACTGGAGGGAGGAACCTGTAGGGGAGAATGTAGAAGGCATTACTTCACAGAGAGGGTGGTGGAGCCATGGAATGCTTTGCCCAGGAGTCTAGTCGAGCAAGACACTGTGGAGGGATTCAAGACGGGGTGGGACAGATGCATGGGGGTACTGAAGCCAAGACTGACCCTCACGGGGACAAGGGGGGGGGGCGAGTGCCCGTTAGGGGCTGGATAACTGAGCAGACATGAAAGACCGACAGGCCTATTCTGATGGCTTTTAGTATGTTAGTATGTATGTTAGGGTGTCTCATGCAAATAGTTCTAAAATTCTGAAAGTTCTTCTAAGTTCTGTTGGCACAATCTGTTTTCCTAAAGGGAAATCTCGAATGTTCTATAAGATAAAACATTTTGAAAGGTCTTTCGCATTATTTATAATATGTTTATATGTAGAATTTCTGTGTCTCCAATGGTTTTAAGAGTTTCTTCTCGGGTCCTTTGCGTGCCAGAACTTATAACCATAAAGAGACACAGTAGCTGTACATAAACATAAGAGGGCCTTCTAAAATCCTTTGTATGCCAAAACTGTTCAGCTCCGCTTTGCAGTTTTCTCACTCAAAGAACTGAAGAACGTGCTTTTTAAACCCACAGAAGACACTGGACCTGCATACATTTACCATTCCCTTCAGTTCATTCAGGGACAATAAATATGGTACCTTTAACACTGGATAAGTGTTTTATAAATCATCTGTCTACAGTCTATCTATCATAAACTAGATTCATAACACTCAGAGGTAGGCGAAAGACATGTCCCTTGTACTGGCTGGCATTCATTTTTCTGACTTGCAGGGAATTTTTCGGCAGGCTAAAAGCCAGAACAGACTATGACACCAAAATCAGCTGATAGCACAAATACTTGGGCAAAACAAACCAGCTATGGAAAAGGCACAATACTGAATTTTAAAATGCGATAACTGCAGTTTAATAAAATCCAAAATGATACAAAGTCAGCTTGAACATTCAGAACTACAGTACACGACGTGTCCCAGCTTTGACATGTGTCATCTTTGCCATCATGTGTTGCCATCTAGTTTTTTCAGCTGGTTGGCACTGCTGCAAGACGCAGCCCCCATGTATGCAGTGCACTGGCATGGTGGAGCGCTCCCAGCCTTCTCTGCTGGGGCGGCTTCAAGCAAATAAACAAGCTGTTGGTCTGAAGCCCAGAACCACCAAGAGAAGCTTTGTAGCATCCGGAGCAGTTGCTGACCACAGCTGTTGCTGAGCTGCACCCTTTCAAGTTCACATCTGGTGAAGAGAACCCTTAGAGGGCCTTTTAACCCTGTCAGCATCTAAACTCCTCACACAATGCAAACTAAATACAGCCTGCTTTTGTTGGTATGTTTTGTGTTTAATGAACTCCTCAAAGCTTCCCTAAATTATTGACCAAGCAAGGGAAGTTGCCCATTCCTAAAAGGAAAGTGTATGTTTCCTGAAGGATTTTTCCCCCCCGTTTATTTACCTAGGTTTGACCAGTTGAGCTATAATACCTTATTTTCAGTGGGGTCCTGCATTTACCTATTTTTACAGCTAACTGGACTGATGCACCGAGAAACTGAATGGCTTCTTCATGGTCACACGTTGTGTAAGAAGCTCTGGTGGGATTTGAACTTGGGGCTCCTAGATCCCAATCCCGCTCACTACTAGCCATGATACCTCTACACTACTACAGTTATCCAACAGTTGCCTTTTCTAGGTTAAATTTGAGCTAATGTTTTCAGTGGAACTTAATACATGCAATATAGGGATACAGATGCATCCAGACTGTGGACAGAGATCGGTGCTGTAATGATGTCACTGCCATGCGTCTCAGAGCCATCACTAAGAGCCCCATACCCAAGTGTGGGACTGGTCCCAATTTTCACTCTAGGTACAAAACATTTTTTCTTTTATTTTTACTCAGTACAGTAGATTGTATCACACCAATACTGCTGACTTCCAAGCTGACATTTGCTGTAACAAAGAAATCCCAGAATCCTGCAGCTAACATCAGAGCAGGGCTAAAGTAGTGGAAATTCAATGGCCTGCAGTGCATTTTTAAGCTTTTATAAGCTCTGATCAGCTGTTTTCCTGTCCGTTGTGCTTCTGGTGCTACATACGGTCCTCTGTGACAGAGTACTAACCCAGGGAGGACAGTGGAATCAGAAAAAGCACAGGAGCCAGATACAGTGCCACTCCCAAGTCGACCATAGCCAGACCGGACCCCTTTTCCACTCCTCCTGTCGCTCACCATTGACTGTCTTTCCTCTACTCACCACTGTGTCCTCTACCAGATCCTCGACCTACCCTTGTTCCATGATTGGCGACAATCCCACTGTGCAAGGTTAACGGACAAGTTCTGGTCCCAGTCCCTACCGCCTTACCTCTCCTCTGTCTTAACAGCTGCTCCCCCTCTAGCTTATCCCCTCAGAAACTTCGACTCACACTTCATGGCTCTCCCGCACATGTCCACCGTGGCAGGCCAGACAGCCTTTAGGCATCATATGCCTTCATTGTGGAACTCCTTCCCTCAAGTCGGCACCCCCACCCCACCCAGCACCTCAGTTCCCTCCTCAGAACTCACTTTGCCACTGTCTGCTCATGTGTCTAAATCCTGTTTTGCACTAACCCTAGCACCTCCTTGTGTTGGTAATATTTGAGCAGTACTGTACTTAGATATGTTTAGTGCCTCGCACAGCTATCTGCCACTGAAATGTGTATGGCCACCCTAGCAGTTGCTGGGCTGCCTATTCTTACACTGTAGCATAATTGTCATGTACAAAGCTCACTACCCTCTGTGACTTTCTTTATTTTGTCAGTGCATTTATGCACTCTCTGTAATCATGTATGTATTCTCCTCTACCCTCACCTCCAGGACACATCTGGAATTGAGCAGTACTCTGCTCAGTATGCCTTCCTGGTAAAACTTTTAAATAAATAAATAAATAAATATTCAAAACTTTGCCCAGTGGTGATTGGGCCCCATTTACCTGGAATTTGCGCCGAGCGCAATATACAAAGGAGCAGTGGTGCACACTAAAAGAGTTAATGTGCGCACAAAAAAGTAATGTATGCAGTGGGCAAGGGAGGGCAGGAACATGAATCCTGGAGCAGTGCAATATTCAGCTTGACTTACTCCAGGCAACTCTAGCAGCTGGCAGAGTGACTGTAGCTAACAACTGTGTTGGTGGTTGGGGAAGCACACCCGCTCCCTGGTGCCCAGTGGTCCCCCCCTGTCCTCTGATCCCCGTCCCCATGAAAATTACACATTTTCCTGGTGGTCCATGGTCCCTTCATCCTCCAGTCCTTTTCCCCAGTAGAATTAAATATCTCCCTGATGCCTAGTGTTTCTCCCATCCTCTGATATCCATCCCCATTAAAGTAAACATTTCCCTGGTGTCCTAGGCCGCCCTCTGATCCCTGTCAATAGAAAATTTGTCCCTGGTGTCCAGCAGCCACCTCCCCTTGGTTTACGATACAGGAGATCCACACTCCCTGTCATCGCATATGGTGGCCAGCAAAGGTGGTGGAGAGGAGGACTGTGCCAGTCACTGTATGGGTTCTCACGGTGTTGGGATTAAGGTAAAGTGGGGTACCAGGGTGGTGTACCAGTGCAGTCAGTGTGGGGGGGCACTAGATGCCAGAGACTTTTGTACTGAACCATGATGGCTCACAGCGTCGGAAGTGCCACTAGACACCAGGAAGGGTTTCAGTCTGCTGGGGCTGAGGATTGGAGGGAGGGCACTAGACACTAGGGCATAATGTGTATTGAACAAGGCCAGGGAATCAGAGGGTGGGGAGGACTACTAGACACCAAGAAATAATGTACACTGAATGGGTCAGGGAACAGCGGGTGGGGGACCACTGGACACTAGAAATTCCTTTCTGTCAACAGGACTAGGGCTCAGAGGATGCTGGGGACCATGGATCCCAGCGTAATGGCTAATTTTATGGGGACAGGCCATGGACCACCAGGAACATGTTTACTTTTTTTCCCCCCTCACCTTACTTGCCCCCTGGCCTGTCTCTCCTTTCGGCTGCTCATGACTCCCCCAACCTCCTCGCCCCGACCCCCTTCCACTCACCTCAGATCGCAGCAGACTCAGGGGTGGCCCGGCGTAACCCTTCACCGGTTGAGTACCTCTTCTCCGAGGGGGAAGGCGCCAGGAGGGGGATACCAGCATGCTATTCAATTAGTCCCCAGGCACTGCTGAGGTGGATTCCAGGACATCTGAGACAGTGGGAGCCGGCAGCCATCATCTGGCCGACCAGGAGGCAGTTTTTCCACTTTTCTCCCCGCGGGCGTGGCGTGCCACGGACGTCTGGAAGCCAACTGGCGTTCACCACGCCCTTTGTACAGTGGGCTCGCCCGGGTTGTTGCTCTCCCGACCTCCGCCCGGGGCAGCAGACAGCGCCGCGTCCCTTCCTTCCCCCTGGAGAAGGCAAGCAGTCGCGGGGCGCTCAAGCCTTCTCCCAGGCCGGCTCTCCAGCAACCTGAGTCCATTCCCGAACCGGGTCGCTGGCGTGCAAGGAAATCCAACCACTCGCCGATGAGCGGCCCAGGAACATGTTTATTTTAATGGGGACAGGGATTGGAGGATGGTGGGCCTATGGGACACCAGGAAATATTTCTTTTAGCCGAGGACAGGGATTGGGGTTGGTGGGGCCGGCCACAGGGCAAGCGTAATTGCCACTGCTTCCCATGCATATGAGCCCTAATGAGCATGCATATGGCCTCTTAACGACTTGCATGCCCAATGGGCTCATTTGCATGTACTAGCTGAATTTAATGCCAGGAGCTCCGGCACCATCGGGTCCGGGCGCTGTTCCCTACCATTCATGGATCCATGTCGGGGCAGCACTACTTGACCTAGCACTGCACTGACTTGCCACTATATTTAGTCAGATGCGCGTCGCTGTCCAAATAAATACAGCATCCTCCTCGGTCATAGGCACAGGCAAGCGCAGTGCTGTGTTTTGCCCATTTTTCAATATCTGGCCCCAGAGCTTATAAAAACTCTAACATGCACTGCAGGCTATTGAAGCTCACACTGCCGCAGCTCAGCTCTGATGTCAGCTGTAGGAGATTCTGAGATTTCTGATTACAGCAGTTGTCAGCTTGGAAGTAAGCAGAATCTGCCTGATAAATATACCATACTGCAGTAAACAGTATGTTTAAAAAAAAAATCAATAAATAAAATGTTTTGCACACAAACTGCAAATTGGGACCAGCCCACACTTGGGTGTGGAGCCCTTAGTGCTGACTATTCCTTTAACAAGCAAATCCGATGCTTTCTGCACTGCATCAGTGGAAAGGAACTGTTACAGACAGCGGGAAGGAAAGAATGAGGGGAGCATTTCAAAAACGAATTAGATAAGATCAGTTCTGTTTATTCCCAGACGAAAGTGCTTCAGGGAAAGTCAGGTTCTTCTTAGTATTATTATTATTACTGGAATGGTGAGACTAGATAACAGCACAAGATCACAAACTTTGCACAGCGCCAGCAGCGTGATCTTATCATTGGGTCCCAACCACAGTTTGGAAGTTGCTAGTGCTTCCTCACCCCACGGGCAAGAAAACATCAGTTGAAAGGACTGTTGGAGTCTCTCACACTTGACACAACTCAAATGAATGACAGTTTATTAGTTTTGCAGCTCATAGGTGCTGGAATAAAGTTAGGTGGAGGAGTGAGAACTATCTCTAGTTTCTTAGCTGAGACTCACCTGAAATAACGATCACCCCCCATATCCCATATTAGGTTTTATATTCCCCAACACATTTTTGGTACATTTCACCACCATTTAGTGACCACCAGACAGTAGTCCATCCTTGAACCTTATGACTATGGCAAGGCAGAATTGATTCTTAACAAAAAAAAACAACAGGAAGCCCCAACTAGATATGGCTGGCTCTAAAATTTAGAACCTAAAATACCTCCTTGTAACTAAAAAAAAAAATAACAGTTCTAGAGGTTTTAATTTAAATGAGTAATTATATAAACTTAGCATATCATTAACACTCAAGTGTATGCAAATTAGGCAACTGGAAAACCAAGACCGTTTTGCATTCTATTTAGAACTAGAACACAGGGTCAAAATCAAGTTTTGCAGCCACTAGCTGGCAAGACTAGTGACTGGGAAAATCCACTGGCCCCACTGACTTTTCTACTGGCCCAGATAGTGTACCTATTGAAATATTACCTTCTCCAGTACAAGCCTACAGGGCTACTTACTTTTTTTTTTTCCTACTAGCCTGATACAGAACCTACCAGCATTTGGTTCGGTGGTCAGTGCAATTTCGACCGTAGGAACAGGTTTGCCCATTCCTACTTATGAGGTGATGACCCAAAATGCCATTCAGGATACCCATTTACCCATCCTCGAGTGAAGTACTGGCAAAACTGTGGTCCATAAGGAAATGACAGCCAGGACCAAGACACAATGGGTGTGGAAACAAGAATGTCAACTAAGGCACACGCGTTGAGAACAAAACAAAAAAAATAGTTTGATTTCTGCCCTCTAGGTGGCAGCAGGATAGGCAGCACTGCCCACCCAACCTTAATTTAAAAATATATAGATTATATATAACAACCACTACCTGACCATAATGAATAGGCAGTAGTAATCTTCCTCATTCTTTGCTGTGACACCATCAGTCATAGCGTCAGGTAAAGAATTTGGATGATTCTGCCCACTCGTCATGATTGGGTGGTGGTTGCTCCCTGTGTTGCTGGAGGGAGGTTTCACTTTGTATGCCATTTGCACAATTAAAACAGGTCTCTGTGGGTAGTGGCTACTGTTGTTTGCATCTGCTGCTACTTCCCATTTCCGTGCCTGCCAATGGAGGGATGGTGCAGGGTAGAGTGATGACTGAGTTCAGAGCACCATGGAAGCACAGCATGCCCAGCAAAGAAGGAACTGACAGAGCACTTTGACCTCAAGAATGCACTTCCCCCTCTAAGTACTTTACTACTGCTGTGCTGATGTGCTGGACACTTGTTTCCCTCTAACCCTAGTTGAGGAAGGTTTCTGTAAGGGTTCAAAAAAGAAATCATCAGTTATTGGGTGTCCAGCTGTTCTCTGGGGTGGGGGGGGGTGCTATTGCCACCTAGGTGACCACATGTGGAGCTGCAGCTGACACTGGGTGGGAGGGAGGATGTTGGCTGGTGACGCACTAGCATGCTTACATGCACACGCTTGTGCATCCTTAGCCGCCGACGTCTTGCATGAGGAGGGGGATGAAAATCTGGACCCTCCCCCCAAGCTGCTGCAGGATGAAGGCAGTCCCCACAGGCCCTTCACCCTCAACCTGCCTCCCTCCTCCACTGGAATTCAAACTTTAATCCTTTCACTGCCATGGTTGTTTGCCATTTCAGTGCCAATCACTTTTGAAGTTTGACCTCAATAGTTATCACTTGTGGCTCCACCAGTCTTAAGGTCACAGAGGTCAAAACTTGCAGATACAAATAAAAAAGTGATATTTTAAGTCAGCCCATGGCATATCCCTCATCAATAAATAAACATTATAGAGATAGAAAGTTAAGTACATATAGGTAAAATAACTTGCTCGGAGTCATGCAGTGAATAAGCAGTGGTGGGATTTAAACCTGGTCCTCCAGGTTCACAATACAGCATTCTAAACTCTAGGTTACCCTGCCTCCCAGCTGAAGACTAGACTATTATGTTTTTCTAGCTGTTAGATAGTCAGGAAATATATACTGTAGGATTTTTATGAGCTGGCATATCATTCAGACGCTGATGGTTTGCTCATTGCTTCTAAAACCTTATACCTGCTGCTTCTAGTAAAAGAGGAGAACACTACATTTTCAGTCTCCTAACCGCTCAGCAGGGCTTTCCAGATAATCAGAAAATAAGAGGGTAAACCTGCCAGAAGAAGAAAAAAACTGAAGTTTATGAGCAGTGGGAAGGAAAAGAAAAAAAAAAGTGCTTTCATTAATGATGCTGACTACAAGGGCCATGAATATCCCTGGTAGACTCAGAGGCTGTCATTCAAGGAGTCAAAGGCTGCACTGGGAAGTATTAAAGGTGGCTCCAGATATGTGTATCTTTAATTTTATCTTTTAAAAGTAGTTAACTGCTACATTTTTTGTATCTGAAAGGAAAATACTGGATAATACAGAAAGGGCAGCAGGTGCAGAAATGCCGATTAGGGCTTTAGCGATAATAGAAAATTTGTAACTGCCTTTACATGTTATTTAAGTTCGAAAGGACCGTGAGAGCTGTTATATTGCCTGAGCTGCCCATGGCCCTCTCACGTACTCCAACCAGCTTCTGGTGCCCAGGGTATGCTTATCAGGGCTACCAACTCTGCCATTAGTTTGTAGCCCTCCTTAGCATACCATGCATGCCAGAAGCTGCCTGGTGTATGTGTGAGATAACCAGAGGGAGCTCGGCCAGCATAACGGTCGGCACAGTTCTTTTGAAATTAAATAACATATGTAAAAAGTAACTAAAATTTTTTTTTTTTTTTAATGTTAAAAGCCCTAATTGGGCATTTCTGCAGCGGCTGCTACCTTTCTTGTATTATCCAGTGTTTTCCTTGAAGTACTTTTTTACTTTGCCTTTTGTCAGTTAGAAGATGTTTTATCTTACCGTACTAGGTGTGATGTGTGAAACATGCATTCTGCCTGAAATCTGACACATCTGACTCTGTTCCCCTTTATACTTCATCAACACTGTGACCTTACTGATTGTGATATTAAAACTGACCCACTGGCTCCCTTTAAAAAACAAATAACATTTTCTGACTGTTCTTTTCAATACATTCTAATGAGTGATCTCTACCTCTGTGTATACTCATACTGTACATCTGGACACAATTTATTCTGGAAGTACAGATTACAGGATAATCCATGTTTATTGTCTGTTTCCTTTCCTGGGGGTTAACAATGATTTGCATTTATCGATCAATCCATCCATCCCTCTCTCTCATTTAATAATTTGTATTTATTATTTCATTTATTTATTTAAACATTTTGGACAGAAAGGGCACACTGAGCTATAAGCAGCTCGTTCACTGGTATGTCCTGGGGAGGCACCTGGGAGAGATTATAACAATAAATCAAAGTACATATAGAATAATCAACAGAAGACTACGTATTGCAAGGCTATGATTCCATTGAGAGGTGCCACCAGAACCTCAAGATGGAATTATAATAAATATCACTGTGTTCCCTTGTTGTTATTCTTTTGTAATATATGGTTCCCAGTCTGCTAAAAGTGCCTTACATTTTCCCACATGTTGAGTATGAGCAGCCTTTACTGTAAAAGCTGGTTACAGTAAAAGCTGACTTACACTACGCTACGTACAAAGAATTTCACAAATATTCAGTGTTGTAGTATCTTATGTGATTTCACATCAGTGGTATTATATGATTATGATGTCACAGCAATGGTATTATGTGGTTTGGTTGAACTTGTCACTGTTTCCCTAAGGGAAAAAATAACAATCCATGTATAACAAACTAACAATAATCAGCTGTAAAACAGTAGTTAATATGCAGTAATGCATATAACAGATGTGCCTGGACGCAGTATGTTATAAACAATACTGGCAGTAAAAAAGCGGAGGGATATTCTGATCTTTAGGCACCTAATAATGGTGGCTTCCCAGAGCTTTCAGGATACCAGATTGTGGTATCACTAAATAATGTGATGTGCACTCGTTGACACTCTGATGGATTTAAAGCAGGGAGTCAAGGCAGGCATCTACCTTTTCTAAACAAACAACAAAAGTACTTTTGTGTCAAAGGTGCTCAAAGCAGTGTTATATGAAGTTGGTGGTATCCTGTTAAAGAAGCAAAAACAGTTACCTCTGTCCCTACCACTAGCCCAAATGGCCCTGGCTTTCCAGTCTAGGAGGTAATCTTAAACTATTCTAGCTGTCCACGAGATGAGGTCCATACTTGCAGCTACGTAATCAATGATAGATTATAGACTCTATCAGATAGGTGGTGTTGGCTGTACTGTGGTAACCTATGCCCTTATTGTGTTGTGAGGTACAAGGCAAAGCTTACTGCCTTCATTCACCCAGCGTGTGGGTTATTACAAGCGCAGACACAAAACCTTAAGTGTCAGTGTTTAAAGACAAACTGTTGAATTTTAAAGACTTGTGCCACAATGGTAGCATGATTGCGCTAACCATGCCAATCCTGTTATATCACAAAAACAGGTAGCCTAACGTCTTGATGCAGTTACCGCAGGATGCGCATTAACCAGGACGTGATTTTTGTGATGTAACATGAATAAAGTAAAATAAATATGTCGGAATGTCTGAAACTCGGTCGCATGCATTCTGCGTCACTACAAATGCAGCAGCTGCGGCAAAAATACTGCCACAAGTGCCGAGTCAAGATGTTTGAAAACCCTGGGCAAAATATTTGACAGTGCAATATGAAACAGTTTTTAAAGGTCCAAACGCCAGGTGTAGGCATATATAGATGAAATGTAGCCGTCCACTGAAACAAAAGCCAACCAGTAGGTTGTGCTGACATTATTGCATGGGTTTGAGTAGTGACTGACCAACTAGACTGCCATATTTTTCCAATCCATTTTTATAAAACTCAGCATACCGTGCCTCAGGCTTTCTGAACACACAGTTACACTGATCAAAAACCTACTGCTGGACCCTCCAAGAAATTGATTTGTTTCCCATTAGCAGGACAGAGGGGCTGTCATTGTTAGTAACGTCTTATCTCGATCTTGTCTTCAAAGCAACCCAGATAACTATACATATGTGCCTCAGTAAGCAAAAGTCCGAACGATGGGCATGTGTTATTCTTCAGTTGTGTAACGGTTGAGTGTTACATGGCCACGGACTAGCTACACATTTCTGGTGGTGTACATTATCTTCTGCCACTTTCAAAGAATAGGGTACCCTGAGTGGGGGAAGGGGGAGGAGGAAATGTCTGCAACACAATTAAGGATGTAAGATGAACAAATATTGAGTTTTAAACTACACAGTTCCTAATTAAATAAGACGCAATATAATAAAAAATCAGAACTAAAGATGTTTTCCAGATTGTCTCACTTTCATTTAAAAAAGAATTCGATTTTAGCCCTAACAGTTCAAAAGTTAGAACTTTTGAAATATATATATTTTTAACATGGACTAACTTTGGAACCGTTAAGGCTAAGAACCTATTTATTTATTTTTAATGATAACCTGGAGTCTGCTATGCTGGGCAGTTATGTAGCTATATTAATATATGACATTACTACAGCTTTCATATATATCAGTATTTATAAAATTGTAAAAAATTTTTTTTGTTTTGTTGGTAATTGTTGATTTTATTTTACTGTAGCAAATAAACATTTTTTCTATTTTATTTCCAACTTGCTATTAACCATAAATGTTCTCAATTAAGTTTCCTGTAATCAGACTGTTGCCACCAGCTTATTCTCTACTGTCTCCCTTAACTCCACCATTTTTATATCTGTAGAGTTTCCTCCACGTGTGATAATTCTCAAACAAATAAAATAAATAATGGCATTTATTCTATAACAGACTGTATCAGGGTACTATGGGTAGCATTTTTCATCTTGTTGGTATAGCCCAGCATAGATGCAGTATTTCACTTCCCCTAGGGGCCTGCAGTAACCCATTTCCACAGCTGGGTGGACTGGAACACTGGGAGGTTAAATTACTTGCCCAAGGTCACACAGTATTTTTGTGCTAGTGGAGTTTGAACCTGTGATCTCTTGGTTTCTGGGCTGGAGATCTAACCACTGACTACACTGTCTCCTATTTCCTTTGCTCCTCAAGGAAATAAGTTGAAATATAAAGCGTCCTAATTGTATCTGATGGGACGTGTGCAAATATTTGCTAGAGAAAATATAACCTCATAAAAAGTGATCAGGATATGTGGGATGTGGTGGATAATTCATAGGTGGCAACTTTTCTTCTTCCTGTATTAAGAATCTGGTATTTGTGCTGGGGAGTGGAGGCATGGTCGGATGATTGAAACTATGATAACATTCTCTGTTGCAAAATAATCCAAACTTTGCTTTTTTTCTTTGAAACACTATCTCCTTCCACCCCCGCCCCCACCCTGATCAAGATGACATGTCAGGGCTTGTTGACTGCCAGATGTTTATACAACTCAGTTGGCAGAGCCCCAGGACAATAGTCCAATGCTGGAATCTGGGTTCAGTTCCCGGTTATGTCACATTATTTCATTCTCAGTACTATTTATTTATTCTGTTTTTGTTGATTGGGGGGCAGATGGAAACTAACTGACAATGAACCAGATTAACCTGTTGGTGGCATTTTTAGTGAATGGAAATGTTGCCAGGACACTAGGAAAATTCAATTACTCTTTTCGAGAAGTGCCATGGGATCTTTAAAGTCCATCTGAATAACCACCAGAACAGGCGGATAGGACCATGGTTTAACATCTCATATGAAAGATGGCGCCTCAAAAGTGCCACACCCAGCACCCCTTCAGCTCTGTACTACAGTGTCAGTATTGGATTTATCCCAAGTTCCTGGTGTGGGATTGGACCCACAGCTTCCGATCTTCAGACTCAGATGCAGAGTGTGCAACCTGCTGAACCCCGAGACTTCTATGTCTTGTATCATGTTTGAAAACCTGGTGCTGTGGTTAGTGCCATCAAAACAATTTCTATCCATCTAAAACAACAAGACACTGGAAGGCAGCCGTTTACGTTCTTTGGGTGGACTAAAATGTTGCCACATTAGGGACAGGTAAACTTTCACCATTTCTGATTACAATCCAAAAATGAGATCTACAAGGTTTTTGAACTGCTTTTAGAAGCTAGTCATTTGAATACATTTGCATATTAAAGAACTATTAACATCTCAAGAAAATGCTGCTTTTTTAAACTTAGCAAACTGCTACATTGTATAGCTGAGTCACAGTTTTCTTTTCTTTTTTGCTAATTTAAAGATTTCTAACCTGACAGTACAAGGGTCAGGACTAATGCATTATAGCGCACCGGAGCAGCAGTACTCTCTGTGTAGGGTGGGGGGCTGTCAAGGAGGCATATGTACTCTTTCAAGTTTCTTCATTACTGTGACCTTACACTGACCAAGAAGAGGCCCTCCTTTTTGGACAAATTAGTCACCGTGATGTCACAGTGCTGATTGGGTATGATGTGGAACACCTCTAGTTAGGTCACCTTCCACACTGCGTATTGTTCAACATATCACAACCAGTTCTATCAGGCAAAGAATCTTAGAGGAAAAAGGCTTCAGAAATAAAAGTGCCCATCTTTTTGTACTTAAAACATTTTATTGAAAAACTGCACAAGACTTCACAGCAGAGACCTATCCACAATCACTGTGCGTCCCGAGACAGGTACGGACATGCATGAAAAGGACAGCAAACAACAGTGAATATGATTATCACATATGATGGAACAACAAGATGCAAACAGTTCTTTTAGGAGGAGTCTTGCTCAATACAGATACGACCATGGGAAAACTCCATTTTGCTATCACATAAACGACTGGCTTCTAATAATTAATAACATTTTCTGTCAGCTTCATTTTGGCAGTCCTGTCCCTTTAAAGCGATTTTCGAAGATTAACCCCTGCCACTGAGTAAACAGTGAGTAAACAGTGACTTACCGCCACAGTAGTCTGAACATGTAAAGATGTCCCAGAAGAATGCAGTCTTTAAAAAGTTATGTCCTTCGTAAAATTGTAGAAACTGGGTCCCATGGACCGCCTGGTGTTTTGGTTGCCACCTAGCTCTGCCCCCATGCTCACTGGCATGATAACGGGATGCCAGTGAGAGCGCAGGGGCACGCCCCACTATATTCAATAGGTGGCAGCTTTTGAATCGATTTTTATTAACCTGATGGCCACTTGCTAATGAAACGTGGGCACCGGTTGACTACCAAGGTCCTTGGTAATCGAGCTGGGTGGCAGACAAAAACTGAGAAGTCCATCGGACCCGATTTCAAAATTTTACAAAGGACATAAGTTTTAAAGGCTGAATTCTTTGGGACATCTTTACATGCTCAGACTCTGTGGCAGTAAGTCACTGTTTACTCAGTGGCAGGGACAATGCAAGTAGGTATGTTGGTGGATCTCTTTAAAGGGAATGTATGTGTGCAGAAGTACTCATAGTCTGTAAACCCACAGAAAGCACTTACAAACGAGGCATCGGGCTCACCTGTAGGTGTCAGCAGTCAAAAGATAACCCTGCATTAATCTTCCATATCATAAAATGGGGGGCAATCAGTTTTTGGGAACTTCATGTCAGAAAGTGATGTCACTGCTGAAGAAACTGTGGTTATGCATGGCTTTCCCAACAGTGACATCACTCTCTGTGTAAGTGTTCCATGAAATGGCTGCTGTCCTGATTTCTGATTGGAAAGATTTAGAAAGGGATAGCGACCACTGACACCTACAGGTAAGCCCAGTACCTCTTCTGAAAGTGCATTCTATGGACTTTCAACCACAGTACTTCACACTTACAGTTACATTCCTCTTTAAAATATGTTGTTAATTGCTGATCTGCATTCCAGGCCACTTCAACTGTTTGTTTTAGGGGGTGCTGATTTTGGTTCTAAGGCTCTACCCCAAGTATTCTTAATTATTCTTGTTTGGAACCAGTTTTATGCATCCCAAGCTCATGTATCATATGCTGTTTATCTGGATGCTGATTTTGGTTCTGAGGTTCTACCCAAGTATTCTTAATTATTCTTGTTTAGAACCAGTTTTATGCATCCCAAACCCATGTATCATATGCTGTTTCTCTGACCTGTATTTACTGTATGAATGTTATCTTCATTATTATAATTCTTTATTGATAATTTTTCACTACTTCTAAAGGGGTATTGTTTATTGACGATAAACATGTATTGTGAAATTTATAAAACTGCAAGATTCTACTTTTTTCTAATTTACTCCTTAGCATAAATGTTCCACGTAGCTCAGCAAACTTGGTTAACTGTCTCTGAAAACCCCCTGCAGATAATGACATCTAAACAATATTGTCTCCATATACTAGTACAAGTATTTTCAATCCAAAATTTCACAGGGATGAAAATTCTTATCATAATCACCTGTAAAATATCATTCATATATAACTTCAAATGCGCATTATGATAAATCCTTGTTTAATCTGTTTATAGGAAATGCAAAGGTTAGTGCACCATTTTGCCATATCTAATTTCTGTCCATGTGCAAGAATATAAACTATTATTACAATAGGCAGAGTCCTATATATTGTCAAGTTTATTAATTTATTCCATAAAATACATTTAGACATCAAATCTACTGCTGCTCTTAGATCTATAAATGCTGTAAAAAATCAGACCCTTATGTGAGCACATTTATATATAAAATGGAAAATGGATTGGTTATTGTGAATGCTGGTCTGAATCCTGCCTAAAAGTCTGAAATAAATTTATTTTCTCATACCATGCCTCCAATCTTCTTAAAATATTTTTAGAACATTTTAGCCATGTTGTCAATAAGGCTTATAACAGGACAATAATAATGTGGGTCATTTATTTTCCTTTGTTCTATGCATCATTATTGTACAGTCACCTCAAAAACTATAAGGAACAAATCTCTGAGTTTTAGAGGTGTATCTGGATGGTGGAGGGAGCACTGGGTGGACTCGATGAGCAATAGTGTCCTTATCTGCCGACAGTCTTCTAAGATTCTATGATACATACGCTGAAAGTTTTGTCAGAATATCTGCTCATGTGTTTATAAATTTACACATGAATTTTATTATTCCTGGGCCTTCTCAAAATTTAGAGAGCTGCATGAAATATAAATTTCATCTATAGTAAATCACTAATGTTTCAAAGTACAGAGTGTTCATAATGTATTTAAAATTGCTGGGTTTTGCTTTCTGGCCACAGCAATTATATAAAATACTGGTAAACTGATGTTATGGTGTGGCCGTGGTCCAGTTGCCTTTTAGCGCAGCACGTGGTAGGTTTGTCATATTTTTTTTTTTTCTTCCCACTAGTAGTTGTTTTCTTTAGAGTAGTGGTAAAAAAAAAAATTACATACCACCGAGTAAGAGTGGTGGTGCAGTTTGCTCGAGAAGGCAGGGTGGTGAGCACTGGAAACATGAAAGAGCTGTGGCTGGGCATGTGCAGAGCGAGGGAAAGCGTGCGCGTGTTTGCCGTAATAAACACTCCTTTATAATAGCAAATTATGGTATGGTTTCCCCAATGGTAGAAAGTGAAACCCGGTAATTATATAAAATAAAATATGGGGTAGTGTGTGTAAACTCACATCTTACACATACCCTCAGTGTTGGGTGACTAAATAAACCCCCTCAAGCTTTGCCCTTGGGGTTTCGTGACACCCAACACCTTGTGTATGTAAAATGTTTGTTATACACACCCACCCATACTAGTCATTTAAAATTGGTGACCAGGAAAGGCAAACTGAGCCAAGGCTCATTTCCAGGTGAGACCCATGGGAAGGATACAGGTATAAAAGTACAGACAGTGTGTAAAAGTACAGGCATCAAGTCCATGCAAAAACACAATAAAGTGCAGGTAGCAAACAGTGCAAAAAAAATTAAAATAAATAAACACTCCAGTGTCTCATGAATACAAACAAAGGTATGATTTTCAAACTAAGCAACCCATGTATTATAATTTATGTAAGACTGTATGTAATTTATGACATTTATGCATTCCTTAGTAACTAAATGCCAGAATTTTTTCGGAGGCTTCATTATCAATTCGGATATACTATGGTATCCCTAAACTCAGTATCCTGAGTCTCAGGATGCCGACCCCACTGGCCCAAAATCCAGCCTGCCAGATCAATCAGATGCCGAAATACGATTTCGGCATGTGATTGAAAAATCACAAAGGCAAATCGTGAGGGAGCCCCGAATCCACCATGTGGGGTGCTCTGCCCCCCTACCCCATAACCAAAATGTATAACTCCAAGGGGGAGCGGACCTCAGAGTTAGAAAAAAATTAGTTACAGGGGCATGAGCTGTTAAAAAAAAAAAAAAAAAAGTTTTGCTGCCCGCAGCGCAGATAGAACACGCACCTCCACAGGTCGCCGGCCGAGCTGCCAGTGGTGTACTCCTCAGCACCACTGGGGCAACTCGGCCAGCCTCCTGGTTCCTCTAGGATTTCAATCCCTTGGGCAGGGGTAAGGTAGCAAGCCATCACATCCACTACCCTGTAAACGTCCCCTTGGGATACCTGATGCGGGAATGCTCACTGTCCAGATACTGAACCTGTCGGGCAATACTGCCTGGGCAGGTCAGTGTCGGATAGTGAGCCTGGCACAATACAAGGGTACCATCAATTCCCACAAACATCTCTTGCCTTCGATTTTTCAGAAACATATCTTTCTGTCCCTGGAGAATGACTTTGTAATTTTTTCCTAGCTTTGTTTAGAAAAGTGAAATTGTCTCTGTAAAGATCTTTCTTCTTTTTTTGGGGGGGGGGGGGTTAAACGTATTATTTAATTTTCTCTTCTTTTTTACAGATCAAATTAAACCAAGAAACCTGTTTCAAATATGGGGTGCTTACTTTGTACAAAAGAGGGATGAACAATCCAAACAAAATCACTAATACCACTGCTTATTATTTCTGCATCTGTATCCATAGAGAACCACCAAATACATAACATTGATTGCTCCAACTAAAACCCTTTCTGAAAAACAGTCCTTCCCATTATTTACCCTGGGGTTGTACGCTTTTCTGATGAGTACTAGAGGAAGACGATTACTTTCTGACATGGACAGAACTAAAAAAAAAATAAATCCATGTACATTTCAAGGTCAAGAAAAGTGATTATTACATAATCTAGGGTTGACACTGCTGTTGAACTTAAATGAGTAAAAGCACCATCTTTGTCCCCTGTCATCTACCGTTCAAGATTACAAGGTTGAATTAATCAAGAAATGAAATCGGCTTCTCCCTATTATTATTTAATACTTTATCTGAAGCTTGTCTATGATAGGCTTCCCCTAGCAAATAAGCAAACACTATCGTAGGATCCAAAAGATTGTTAAAGGCAATGAGTCTATGCTAGAGTCACTTAGTACTAATAAATCTGCATCTGGATAAATAAAAAAAAAAAAACTTGATCTGCTCATACCTGTCACCCAAATATCTTCCTTGAAGTATTTGGTGTGTATAAGGGTATATAGATGTTCCCTAGAAGGCACTTCTCCTAACAGAGGGCACACTTTACTTTAATATGCTCACAGATTTTAATAAAAGTACACAGAACTCCAAATGGCCTTCCTGGAGTCTATCCTAGTTGGGACAGTGAAAGTTAAGTATCCATTAAGAACAACGTCGGACTCCTGTTGCATTCATGTTTTTTTTTTTGCAGGCAGATTAACTCTGCCTTTTCAAGGAATTACATAAATTCTTTATTGGCAAATTTATTGGCTGACTCAGCCACATACCAGTGTAAGATAACGGTACCTACCAAAGATATTTTCAGTAACACCTTAGTTTGTCTGTTATGCCTGTCAAGATGGTTGTTTATGCATCTCCATGCTTGCATAAGCTCCTAGTCACTCCGCTGGTTTTGTGCAAGAAGGGTAAAATAATTACTGACTGATATTGTATTTTTTATCATTCATTCTACTGATTGGAATCTTTCAGAAACTAAGGCCCCATTGGTCTTGTTAGTGTCTGTAAATATTGCTTTTTTCAATGGAGTGCATTGTCTCTCTGCTCTGTATGAATGTCAATGGAATGTGTGTGCGTGTGATACCATGAAAACTAGCCTGCTACTGTTCCCTTGAAGGACCTATCCAAACAGAGATGTTGCAAATGTCAAAAGGGCCTATTATTGTTCCAGTGCATAAAAAAATGTAACTAATAACTCAAAGAACTAGAATAAATAATAATAACACCCAAATCAGAATAGTATCCCTCTTTAAAAAGAAGAGCTAATTGCAAAGGCAACTGTTACCCTCCTTCCCACGTGCACACACACATATGTATACACACACACACACACACACACACAAAGATTAACAGAAGATGCATGATGAGAAATGGCTGGAACAGAAATCCCAATAAGTAGTGAGGCCCAGGAACTATGAGAAAGGTGAAATTTCAAGTGGGCTGTGTCACCGTGTCATGAACAGAGAATTCCTTGTGTGCCAACCCTTTATTCCCAGCATGTATGTGCTTTTCATCACCATGTTGTCATGGTTTTTTGTTGTCTTAAAAATGTCTTTTGTTGTTGTTGTAATAAAAAATGCTTTGGCTTGAACTTGATTAAATTAGATGAGAGTGTTAAAAGCTGTTTTTTGTTGGGGGCAGGAGATTTTGTTGGTTCTATATAAATAAGGTTAGCAAAAAAGTGAACCCAGTCCTGCAGTACAGAGCAAATTATATCTACTTTAAAATGAAACAGCACAGAATGTGCTGTTACATTTAGAAGAAATGTGTTTAAAAAATTTTTTTCCTAAAGACTGGACGTCACCCAACTTTCTCAGTGATGTATTTAAAGACACCAACTGACATAATCAATTGTGGTGTTTGTGACATCATTGTCTATCATGAAGGTATGTAACATCATCACTAAGAGCCCAATAAGACAGAAAAGCCTTGCACAAGCTTTTTGTACAGATTACATGGATAAGTTTGCAAAAAGATTTATTTTGAACCCAAGGGGGAATCAGAAATTTACACAAAATGTATGCCACAGAAAACTGAATAGCAGGCTATGTTTCTGTGTGAAAAGACAAAAGTTGTTGCTTGCTCCTTAACAAAAGAGTGAGAAAAAAGGAACAGATTTATTATAAAAGTTGATCCAAGAACTGCAAAATCTTGAAGTGTAAAAGGTTGCTTTTCTTCCCCTTTTAATTTGGCAGTATAGCCTAGAGGTTAGAGTAATGAGCTGTGAATGAGCTTGGTACATCCAACAGACCTGGGTTTGATTCCCACAACCTCCACTTAAATACTGTGTGATTCTGAGCAAGTTACTTAACCACTGAGTGCTCCCGGGTGGCCCCGGAAAACAGGTACTAGCGCCTAGTGGGCTTAACCCAGTTACCAAAGAATAAAAAAAATAATATTGGGGGGAGGTACACTAGAGTGTAGATCTGAGGCCTATCTGAATATGTTTGGTGCAGGAGTGAGAATAATATTGTCAGGTTTAAAGGACATTTCTACCATGATTTTTTTGGTTATGGGCTTTGTTACTTTATGGCTGTGGTAGTCATTTCCAGCATGAAATTAAATTTTTGCTGTGGCCTATTTATGGAGGGAAGGGATCATAAATCTCACCAAACTTATGGTCATCTGATCACTTCCACTTCCCTATCTGCCAGCCCTGCCCCTGTGCTCAGACGTTTATGACATCCAAGCAGGGAGAGCGTGGGGACACACCCCCAGTCTAGTTTATGAGGGCCAGTTTAAAACCATTTTCTTGTATGTTAAAGCAGTGTTTTATACAAAGGAAAGCCACCGCTTAACTAATAGAACCATTCTTAGTTGAACAGAGGCTTTCCGTTATGTAAAACACTGCTTCAACATACAAGAAAAGGTTTTGAAAATGCCCCCCATGGACTAGAATGGAGCGCGTCCTTGCGATCTCCCAGGTTAGTTATCATAATACATCTGAATGTGGAGTCAGGGCAAGAGGACAGGAAAGTGGAAGGGATCAGGTGACTGTCAGTTAGCGAGAGTTACTATGCCCTCCCTCCTAAATGGACGACAGCAAAACTTAAATTTTATGCTTGATGTTACTATTGCAGCCATAAGGTAATGGGTTATTAAGCCCATAACAAAATCTTTGAATTCTACTCAGTGGCAGAGGGCAACCTGAAACAGCCACAACCAAAACTTTCATAATTGATTTTGCAGCTGCATTTAATGCAGTACTAGATTTTATACAAAAATTAAATTTCCAGTTACAGTTCATAAAATATTAACACACCTGTTAAATTTGCTTTTTAGGTGTTTTCTGGGCTGTGCAGTATATTTTGTCTTCTCCATCTTTTGTTTGAATTCTATTTATTCACTACCCTGTCCAGGCATCGCTCCAGGGTATTCACATGACTGCTGCCTTCTACTCCCAGTCTGAACCCCCTATACTCGGAGGGACACCCCTGACCACCCAGGCAGACCTAGCCCCCCCGATCACTCCCTGGGGTGGGCCTGTCCTCCCATGATGGCCTGTTCTGGGATTAGAGAGGTCTTACCTGGGTGGCGGGTTGGCCGTGGAGTCCCCCAAGCATGGGGCCAACAGTGGGATGTGGGCAGTGTCCCTGGAATCCCCATCATCTCCTCGTCCTTGGTAGGGTTTTTTACTTATAGGTCCCCAGATGCAGGACGTGCAATGCTGCCTTGTCCGCGGTGTGAATGCTCCCACCCACGTCTGGAAGGCGTCCACCTGCCGTCTTCCCCTGCGTACAGCCCTAGGCATTGCAGTGCCTCCGGTCTCCACCGGGGGCTGCTGTGATGCCGGGCTGACCCTGGATCCCTTCCCGAGAGTGGAGAGAAGTCCTTCAGATGCTCAATCCTCTCTCTCTCCCCTGCCGATCCCAGACGGGCTGGGCTCGTACACGAACCCAGGTTGCCGCATGGCGGGTGGCGTCCAGCGCCATCTCCTCGGCACCGGCCGCCATCTTCTCTATCTTAAACCTTGTCAGATTCACAATGTAATTTCTAAGCCAAATGATGCTCTATCTTTTTCTTGAGGAAAAAAATTGAACTTTCCTCAGAAAATAAATCTGGAAAATGTCTGGAATTGTTTACAATAAAAAGGTCGAGTCAAATGTTTTGCCCATTTTCATTGCACTACTGCTTTAAATGGTCATACAGATATATAAAATTCCAAAAACACACCACACAAATGGTGCTACTAGTCAACTAGCATTCTCTCAGCCCACTGCTTCTTGAATCAAACATTAATACTTAACAGGAGGCTGTATGTCATGAGATGGGTTCATGCCTTTGGTGCATTGTGGGGCACAAGGCAAAGCAAAGTGCCTTCAACCACTCAACAAGTGACAATATCTCAGTATATAACACGCCCTGGAGATTACTACTGCAGTTATAAAATGGCCTGAAAGTATTAGAATGGATCTAATTTTGACCACCTTTTCTGACTCATGATGATATATTGGGATATCGTCATAGATCAGACTGCTTTAGCCAATCAGTATTAAGGATTTTTCCATTTTATAATTAAGCAAAAATACACGATGGGGTAGTAGGTCATCATGGGATATCGTCACACTCCAGGTGTGCTGTGAGACACAAGGCTGATAATAATGACTTGAGTCATTATTACTAAATTAGTTGTAACCACTGTTTGAAAAAATCTGAGTAAATTAAAAATTCCCAGAGGGTGAATCTAAGGATGCCAGAACTACATTTTTGCTATAAAACATATGATTTGCAGGCTAACAAATACTGCTGCTTTCTGGGACGCCTGGTGTTCACGTGGCAGGAAGACTGAGAAAGGAGCTTTGAAACATATTTTCATAGAAAGGGTTGTTTTGGGGGATAAGCACAGCATTATGTCTTCAAATTCAGGCTTACTACATAAAATACCTGGAATAAAAAAGAAAAAGCTAGTTATGCATAATGACATGGACAAGGTAGAGGGGAGAACATGATGGATCAATTCTGTCTTTCCGATTTCCGTATTTATTTATTTAGTGTTTGGTAATTGGGTAAGGCCCACTGGACACAAGACCCATTTACGTTAGGGTGACCCGGCAGCAATGGGAGGCTAAGTGACTAGCTCTGGATCACCCAGTATGCAAATGAAGGTTGTGAGACTCAGATCCAGGTCTGCTGGATATAACAAGCTCATTCACAACTAATTGCTCTAACCTCTAGGCTATACTACCTGCAGTTTTCTGACAGTGGTACAGTGCTCACCAATTCATCAGTACACAAGTCAGTCTGTTTATGGAGCAGTCAGCTGAATGAGAACCACACCACCACCAAACTTTTTTCAACTGTATTTTAAAGAGCAGATACGAACTGAAACAAAAAATTTAAAACCACTTTATTGAGTGAATCATACTAGATGAAAGAGTCTTCTTAAGAAATTAAACTGCAGATAACCAACCAGATAAACACCACCAAAATATGTTACAAAGCAAAGGAAAGATGCTTCAACTCTTTCAGTGCTGTAGCTGATGATCAGAAACACTGTGTAAAAGTAGCTCAAAGAAGCATAGATTTCTGTAGGAGGAACATTGTTCTTTCCCAAATAAATTTCCACATTAAGAGAGCATTTCTTAACAGTAAGGTGAAGTGGAAAATTCTTCATTTTTACCAATTTCTAAAGAACTACTACTAGTGTACTGTCTTTCTTTCCGAGCCTTTTTGGACCATTTGAGAAGTAGTAATAGGGGTCTGTAGTCTGACAGGAACTACCTTTCAGTGTTTTTTATTTTTTTCTGTATGCAAGTCTTTTAATGCCTTGGCTGCACACACGAAGCTGGCCAACTTAACCAGCTCCTTGGCAGGTGGGATGTAAGAATATGACTAGGGGAAAAAAGTGACAACAGTTTAAAATATTTCAAGAAGTGCACAACGCACTACAGTTATAAAAGCTTAACTTTCTGTGTGACGCGCCAGCATTCATGTCTTGAACAGTGGACATCTACTTTTGTATGCAAGCTCGTAGAAATGTATAATCTGTGTTCAGTTATTACAGTTCACTAGAGTCCTTTAATTACCAACTGTCTTTCCCAGGGTTTAGAATACATTTTTGCCAACCTCTGCAGGATCTGTGCAATGTGCTGAGAGTCGCCATCCAAGCACAGAGACAGACGCTCAGGGAAAAGCTTCAGAAATAAATGTTTCTAACAACAGGAATGAAACATGTAGAATTGTCACAAATGGCAGCATCTTGAGCAGTATGGTTTCCTGGAGACTGGATAGAAGATAACTCTATTCAAAGTGCTCAAAGTGGTGCTGGTGTGTTTTGAAATTCATGGGCTTTTGTTGTCAATTTCTCAAATTTGGGATACCACAAATGCGCAAAAGGTGCTTTTTGGTCTTAGTACTGATCAAAATGGAAAAAATAATGAAACAAATAACTACAGAAAAACTGTGTTCAGAGGGCTAAGTACTAAATAAAACAATAAATACTACAGAAAAGGATGCTCTCCTTGCCTCTTGAGATCGAGCAGCGGCTCTGAGGTGAGCTCTTCACAGATCACTAGATGTGGTTTTGCAGCTGGGGTGCACTTACCGCTCAAGCACTTTGACTACAGTTATATTCAAGTCATTCTACACGGCAAGTATCCCAAGAAAGGTGCGCCATTTGTGAGGATTATGTGCGTCATCCTTTGAAGAAGTACTGTGACTACGTGAGGTAACTTTTCTTACATTAGTTTTCTAAAACCTGCTGCTCACTCAGCAATACATTTTGATATTCAGACAACCTTTGTTTTGAGTGAACGCCCATTTATTTGTTATTTTACTTGCCTTATTACCTTACAGTGCCTAAGGAAGTCACTATTTGTTAATATTAGAATTATACTGATACTACATAGCTTGAAACAATTTAAAGCTGCAGTGCATGTTAGAAAAATGATGACCTTTTGTTTTACTTTTTATTATAGATTGCCCATATCTTCTTTGAATGGTACACTTTCTTCCCCATCTTGACTTCTTTAGCCATTTTTTACATTTGAAATAACAAAAAGAGCGCTCCTTTTAATATGGCTCAGACCAGGTTTTCATCAGTATGCTCAGCTGTTTTAGTACACCTGTTGTCCCATAAGTAAGTTCAGGGAGCAGTGTATGCTGTATGCTAGTTAATTTCTGTCACAAGTTAAAGTGATGTTAAACAACAGGTCTTCATACATAACAGAAAATAGTGATGAAAACCTTGCCCGAGCCATATTAAAAGGAACATTCCTATTTATTATTTCAAATGTAAAAAAAAGAAGCAGTTTTAATATGAGGGAAGGGTATTACATGAGACAAAGGGCTATCTAAAACAGAATAAAAAGGATATGTCACTTTTTCACCATACCATACACCGCTGCTTTAAAAAAAAGTCTTAACGAATTTAGTTCCAACACATCCCATCCTTCAGATGAAATGTTAAACTGAGGTGCTGGCTACCCTTTCTGGCAGTTGTTCAGATAGATGTTAAAGATTGGTGGTTGCATCTGTATCCCCCCCACCCCACACACACACACGGCTAAAAAGAGGCAGTCTAGCACTCCTTTCCAAGTCGACAAAAACTAACTAAATAAATAAATGTTTATATGAAGTGCTACAATTTCCATTACTATTCAATACATATCTCTAGATCCTGTGTACAAATCTGTGCATTGGTCTGTCCTGTTTATACCTTACAAGAAGCTATGGGGCAAAAGCAAAAATTATAAATGGAATAAATAAGTAAAAAAAACTGAAAAAACAACTAAACAAATCAACACAAATGACTGCATTTTTACTTTAAAACCTTAAGTACAGAATGAGGGCCACATCCTTTTCTGTATGGGGCAGCGGCGTGCTGGAGGGCACAATGATGGCCTGTTGTATTGTGGGGCAGCCGTATTTACAGGCGTCCCTCAGTATATCAGTTACAATTCACAGCAGTTATTTTGCTGAGAAAACATCATACAGTGTGGTGCCTGAACTTGCAGTCAACGCTCACAAGTGAGGAAGAAATTCTATTTTTTTTTTTTTTTTTTACTTAGTCTAACAGTATTACAGTCACACAGGAACCTGCAGCCTCATTCTGAAGATCATTTCACCAACTCTTTAAGCAACTTGGAGCCCACACCGCGGGGTCTTCAAGCTCAATGCAGCCCTGGTGGCTGGCCTAATTTCAGTGCACACATTGTACCCACAGGAGGCACTGAAGTAATAAAAGCCAGCTCCTTTAGTATCTTGGTCCAGGGCTTGTGTGCGATTAGAAGAAAATTGGATACAACACTTTCATGTGTCGCAGGGACGGTGATGCAGAATTTATTCAAACAGTGGGGAGTGTATGTGTATCATTTTCTTATAAGGAGAAAAAAAAAATACTTAACGGTCCGCATGGTGACTAAGACTGTGGTGATGGTAAGTCGAACAGAAAGTAAAGGAATATGGCTCATAACTGTTGATGTGCAGCGACTGACAAAACATTTGAAGTTCTCTACAGCCCAGTACAGCATAAAGCGCTTCTATGGAGCTGCTGAACTTCAGACTTCTTTTCAATGTTATTTTTAAAGAGCAGGTATTGACTGAAAAAAATAATTTCAACTACTTTACTGAGTGAATCATACTAGATGAAAAGAGTCTGTTTATGAAATTCAGCTGCAGATAAAAGTGCACTTTAATCTTTATGATTTCAGCACAAAGAACGGTACAACGTTTACAACCAATCCTGCAAGCCCTGTAGAGCTCAGCGCTGAGTGTTACAGGGTAGGGATGGGAGGGTCAGCAGTGACCCAGTTACAATGCTGATCTTTATCCAAAAGGCTCTCATTTACGTTGATTTGTCAAAAACATGTACATTTTTCAGACTGGACCAGAAAAGGATCAGAGGCAGAAATGGACCTTGCCAAATGAAAGAGCCAGGCTGTCCCCATTCCTTCTTAATAAGCTTTTTCTCTGTGCCAATTAATATTTCAGATAGGCATTTTATATCTTTTCCACCATTCTTTCTCATTTTAAACAAGAATAAAGCTCCCAAATCACTAATATTATCCAGATAAGGCCAGAACCGGGACACTGGGACATCCAAACCTGGTCAGTGGGGTAGACTGGGTCACATCACTCGGTGCAAATGACTGATTTCTGCAGTCCAGGCAGACCAGTTTTGGTGGTGGTGGTGGTGGGGGGTCTTAATCTGATACAGAGCTGGTTTTCCTAATCCTACTACAGGTGTTGCGTGCCTGACTGTAAACTTTGCATAGTGTTTCTTCGCACTTGGTATAATAAAGATTAACTTGCACCATCAACTACATCTGAATGTCTCCTTTAGAAGCCTGAGGAGTGCTGATCTTGTTTTTTTAGAACTTCTGCACTGATTTTGAGTGCCACATCACTCAGTAGAGGCCAACTCTGCGTTTTTCCAGTTTATGAAATTACATACCAAAGTGGATACCTGGAGACCGAAACACAGACGCCATCTGGTGCACAACCACTTTGGCCGCAGTTCGAGTTTGCATGCCATTGGTCTGTATTCGAAAGGGTCGCAAGGTTTTCCCTGAGCTGGCACAATTTGTATTAAATATTATTCAGCAGGGGGACAACAAAGGAGATTCAGGGTCGACACGGGGTGACCTATCAGCAGAGAGTGGGATAGACACAGGGTGTTGGTGGTAATGGTGGGGGTGGATAGACATGCATCTCTAAGGCGTATGTATCTCCACAACTGGAAGCCCTTCTGTTGGCACACTTCTGTGTGTCTGTGTTTGGCCCAGTGGTTACAGCACAAAACTGGAGGCACAGGTTTGAATCCCACAACTACTACTTACTAACTGTGTGTCCCTGAGCATGTCACTTTGCCTCCCTGTGCTCAAACTCTCCCTAATTACTTGCTAATCTGTCTCTGTACTCTTTGAACCTCCCTGTGAACTGAAACCGTCAGCAACACTTTCTTCCCTCCCTAGGACAGAAAGGCGCTTCAGGATATGTGTAACACTAAATTCCTTCTTGATGCGAATTGGGAAACCGCTTGTCTTGGACATTTTTGCTAAATAACTGTAGAACTGTTGTTTTGTTGGGGAAATGCACTTATCGTAATTTTCAAAGCAAGGATTAAAAAAAAAAAAGTCAGCCTTGTGCTAAGAGGAATGCAGCTAACATCACCACCTAACTGAATAATTCAAGCCTAGAAAAGCCATTATCAAGCTACAGCACCCCCTAAAGGGAATAATGAGAAAAACTGCCTGCATGACAGACAGTATCTATACCCTGCAGTCCGTGCCCAAAACAGAAATGCCTGCACCGGTTCACAGCAATTCAGAAGCTTTCATAACCAGTTTCATTTTCTGAAAAAGAACCTTAGTATTTCTTTCCAATTTCTGAAAGGTTCTGATGTTTTTTAAATTGTTTTGGAACTTAATATATTCCCCTAGCAGGTTTACCCACAGACAGAATGTTGGAGGAAGACCCTGAAAGCATGCTGGGGTGGCGAGGGGACCAGTGGGCCAGGTCTGGATTAAGTGAGTATGTTCACAGTGGTTGGCGTTGCACAGTATGTGAGTGGTACAAAGCAGCTCAGCACTGCTAGGTGTATTTAGTACTTTTCAAGTAGTTTTACATTCTTAACTGACAAAAGTCGATGGGCTGCAGAGTTTTATACTTTAAAGCAGCAGGAAACAATTTTTTTCCAGAAAGCCAGTTTCAGCTACAGTTTATTAAATTATTAGCATACTGTCATATTTACTTTTTTTTTTAAAGGTACCTCCTAAGCTGCACACCATGATTTTTTATGTTCTCGATCCTCACCCTTGCCAGGTCAGCAAGGCTATTTCTAAGCCACTGTGACAAACCATATTTTTCCTTGAGAAAAACTAAATGAAACAATAAAATGCTCAGATACTGGTGTGACTAGAAAATGATGCCATCAAATGAAACTTGAAGATTCCCGGAATCTTGTATAGTGAAAAACAGTTAGGGTCAGCATATTTGCCCACTTTCGTTGTGCTGCTTCTTAAAAAAAAAACAAACAAAAAAAAACAGTAAAAGGTTCTCAAATTTCTGGTAAAGCTCAAAAAAATCAGAAACTTTCCATGACTTATCAGAACCTCATCACCTTCTGTGTTTCTCCCATCCCCACATCTAAAAAGGCCAATTTCCAATCCAAAACACCCCAAAGTCGTCTGATCCCTGGTTAGTTTGCTCTCTGCTCCCCTCTTAAATACCCACTCCCAGTGGGCTGGAATCAGTACAACCGTAACTTGCTTCACCCACAGCTGGTTGAATTAATTACACTAAGGGAAGCATTTTTACGCACAGTCTCCACAATAGCACAATCATCATCCAGTAACACCAGAACCACTCCCAGCCCTGCTATACTTAAAGCATTACAGCTACAATACACTTTGAAATTTATCGATAAGTGCATATATGGGAATCCGGCAACTGCTAACAATAACCAACTTGATTTTCTTTTTTTTTTTTGTTCTGTAACCTGTCCGATAATGTGTAAGTGCATATCTTCAGGCAGCCTCTATGTCTGACCACCTGTGCAGGACCATACTGTAAAAGCTGAAGTGACCCCACCCCAACACGCTCACGCACACACACACACACACTCTCTTACTTCTTGGCTTTGAAATAAATGTGTACTTTTACAAACTAGTAATTTCTGCAAATAATTAGCTTACGTTTTTATCGCCTCGTGCATTCTTAGGGTATGAGAAGGTGAGC
The DNA here is from genome assembly GCA_016271365.2 of Neoceratodus forsteri. NCBI lineage: Eukaryota > Metazoa > Chordata > Ceratodontiformes > Ceratodontidae > Neoceratodus > Neoceratodus forsteri. The sequence continues at coordinate 524,297,685 of JADMNL010000023.1, forward strand.
GGTTCTCATATGTATATATTATTGTCTGAGGAGAACAAAGATGTTGTTTTCATGTTTTTTTAATTTATTTATTTTTAGTCTTTGGTAACCGGGTAAGGCCCACTAGGCACAAGTGCCTGTTTTCAAGGGCGACCTGGGAGCACTGGGCGGTTAAGTGACTTGCTCAGAGTCGCACAGTATGCAAGTGGAGGTTGTGAGAATCAAACTCAGGTCTCGTCAGTTGGATGTCCCAAGCTCGTTCACAGCTCATTACTCTAACCTCTAGGCTATACTGCCAGCTTCAGTAAACATCCTCACCTATGTTTATTGATTTGTTTTGTAATTTTTGACCCGGAGAATAAAGAATGATGGAAAATACAGGAATTAAAAAAAAAAAAAAACAGAAGCTGAATTGTGTCAAAATATTATATAGTTCCAAACATTGTAAAGAGAAAGAGGTCCATAAATAATCAATCAACCACTGATGTATATGGCTACATGCAATTCCTTCTCTGCATAAATAATATGAAACAGATTACTTTTCTAAAGCAGCTTTAATGACCTTCATAATCTGTGGGGACAACTCCAGATTCCCTGCACATCCTCAGCCTCCTGAATTCATTCATTGATGGGTGATTGGGGGGGACGCACGGAAAAGATTGCCAAGGGATGTAGTCTGTGCAGAATCAGTGAAGGTGTTCTATTGTGAGTGGAATAGGAATTGGGGCTGATTTAAGACAGTGGCTAAGGGGGAGGGGAGGAGTCGAGGGCCATTAGGGCCCTCACAATCAACACAGACAGGTGGGGCCAGGCAGACTCGCTGGGCCTTTTATTGCCAACAGACTCTATACATCTCTGATGAGACTGAACAAAGAGATATCTACACACTGGAGTTCAGTGTAGGTGGGTTAATAACCGCACTCCTTACAGAAGAGGGGGAGACCCCATGTATCCCCTACACTTCCTAAATAATGAAGAGAAGTGCCCAGATTTGATCAGGCCAGACTACAAGTACCTTAACATAGCTAAGTGCCGGCAAGGAGAACCTTTTAATCTCTCTGGAAAGTAAAACTGGATACAAAGTGGGATTAAAGTGACAAATGTGACTGTACTGTCGCATTTCAGGGTCCAAAAAGCTTACCAATAGCCCTGCTCCCTCCACTCTATTATTTTTTAAAGAATAAGAGAACTACTCCTCAAAACAGAAATTACAGTTCAAAACTACCAACCTCACCCTGTCTCCAGATCCTGGCACTCCAGTACCTAGAAGCACAAACTCAACAGGCAGCATCATAACTCTTGTTGGACCAATAAAAATATTGTGCCTGGATGTTAAGGTCATCAAGCTTTCAGTGCCATGTCGGACCACCTGAGAGGAACCATGTGGCGGCAAGTTTGGTGTACTACTATGACATCCATGTATGATATCTTTGAGAAAACAAATGATACAGCTCCTAGTCTAACAAATCGAATTAATCTAGGAACCATCACGGCTAGGACACAGGGATACGCAATGAAGCTAAAGGTGGGGACGTTTAAAAGGGATGTGAGGAAATACTTCTTAATGGAAAGAGTTGTGGACTGGAACAGTCTACCGGCATAAGTTGCCAGGGCTAAGACTGTAGGACGCATCAAGCATGCATGGGACAGTCACAGGGGAAATGTAATTGGTGGAAATGGAGGAGGGGGATGCTGGGGACCAAGAAGGGTCAGAGGTGTCAGAACAGGCAGGGAAAAATTGGGCAGACTAAGTGGGCCAACCGATCCTTTTCTGCCAGCAAAGATCTATGTAAAAGCCTTCTCTCCTGCAAGCACATGATAATTTTATGCTCACCCTTCCTCAGCAAATACTTTAGTGCTAAAAGTACAGAGAAACTTAAACATTGCCAGCAGACTAAGACCAAGGGTCTTTCCAGTCTGCCCTGAAAAAGATTTCTTCTTGAAAGTCACTGTAATCCAAGAAGGGCTCCCCTGACCCCTACCCCCTCACTGACTTCACTGCAGAAGGAAATGGAGAGGGTCTTGGGGAAGGGATGAAAACTAGTGTTCAATACAGGCACACCCCCCCCCCACACACACACACACACAAAAAGAACTGGGTACCATGAAGATTGCTTGCTTAAAACCGGCTTTTGTTAGTCTGCTTTTTTTTTTTTTAGCAATAATGAATTTCAGAAATGATAAGATTTATTGTCAGTATATTTTATTTCTCTCAGATGTTTTCAAAACAGCTTTACTGCTGATTTTGTAATTAATGACTCGTCACTAAAAAATCCTTTCCTTTGAGGATTCTTCTTGACTTTACATGCTGGAGTCATTCTAAGGATTTATTAGGGGGGTGCTAGCCCACACTTCCAAGCCTAATCAGCACAGCTCCACACCAAAAGGTAGTCACAGCTGACACAGACAGTTAGCAGTTACTTTTAAAACTTCAAAACCCCATAGCTCCATTCAGAAGTGAAAAAAACAAAAGAAAAGCAGACTATTTTTTTTTTTTGCCCAAAATACATTATTACTACTAACAATATATTATATATACACACACATACACATACATACATACACATCTCTATATATTATATAAATTATATATATATATATATATATATATATATATATATATATATATATATAGACAGACATTTTTTCTGCTGATAGAGTAGGCTTTAAGGCGAGGGGACACATTGCAGCATCCCCAGTTCACATCTACTTATTACCTCACCTCTTTGTTTATGGCTCTCTGTGCTGTTTTCTGTCTCCTCAGCTCATTAAAAACCAAGGCTGCAGGTAGCCTGTTATTACGCCATCATGGTGTGACAGGGTGGAATAGGACCCTGTCCCAGTTGTTGTGGAAAGAGTTTAAATGCAAGGATCTGTTCTGTTGTCTCCCTTCCTGTCTCTTGTCTGTCTGGTTGCGCAACCACATTTTTCTGTGAGACCTACGATTTGATCACCCTGACAGTCTCGCAATTATTTGCCTCTCGCTATCTCTCAGTCTTCCCTTGCTGTTTCTCTTTTCCCCCCTTACACATCTGCTGATAAAAAAATATGCAAATCACTGTATGGAAATGTAACTGATATTGGGATCCCTTTTGTTTAGAAATCATATAGTGTTAATTTTTGAAATGTATATAATTATAGTTTGAGATGATTGCAAAAAGCTATTGGAAAATCAAGAGGTTATCTTAGTGCAATTTTTAAGCCTTTTGCCGAAGAGTTGTGGAAAAGAAGCCTCAATTCAGGCACACTGTGTTCCTGCCAGCACCTGCCTGAAACAAACAAGAACACTTTGGAAGGTGCTTGTTAAGAATGGGGAGTTGGAAGTACTTATAAGAAAGAGCTGCAATTGCTTGCAAGATGGACAGAGACTGAAGGAAGATTCTGATAAATCGCTAGTTTATTTTGCCTTTGTAAATAGTTATACTGAACAATTTTTATTTTTGCATGTTACTGCTAGTACAAATAAATATTTTTGGTGAATTCTACAACTGCTCCTGCTTTTCTTGTGCTTCTTGGCCTGTGCCTCAACGACGCATAGGTACCTCAGCCAGTGACATCATTGATAGCAATCAGTGGATCTGCATAGGGGCTATACATGGATGAAAACGGGGCAGCTCCTCACTGTGCTGCATTTTCTTTAATATAGCAAATTATGCAAGTAGTGGTATCAGTGTCATCGTTTATGTCTTGTGACCCTTCCCCCCATCTTTCCGTTTATGACTTTGTTTTCTGCTTCCCTGGTCTTTAAAACCAACTATTTCTGCAGCCCCTTCCCCCCAGTGCATTACTGTAGATGATTCAGTCATTGACATCAGTTACAACCAGTCAGAGAGGGAATGTTGCAAACTTTGTCTAACATGACTCCTGCAGTTTTGCATTTGTTTTGCCCACCAGAACGACCCTGCACAGAGCTGTGCAGATGCCAGAGTTATATGTGGACAAATCTCTCAGGATCAGAATGGTCAGTCCTCCTTTTCTGTCCATGTTCCTACTCTCTGAAATGATCTTCTGGTCCCTATTCATCTCTTGTCCCCACTCTCCTCTCAAACCCCTCCTATCTGCTCATCTTTTCTTACCCGGTTCCTGCAGCTAACCAGTCATACTGGTTTTACCTTCCTTTGTCACCACTGCACTCAATACACTGTTTCACCTCCTTAATGACTTTTATAATGGCAGATCTGTAATACTGCTTTAATGTTTTCATTACTTAAATGGTTTAAAGAGCTAGAGCACTGCCTAAAAGTAACATTAGTTTTTAAAAGCAGTCCACCATTATCTTTCATAGCTGAGGTACTGTTTCTTTTCTCTTTGGTTAACTAGAAGAGCGGTCACCTGATGTTAGTAGGTGTGATGTGTAGGACAGCGTTCTGTCTGGCAGCTGACATATTTAGCTCTATTCCCCCTCTACATCATCAGCATTGTGACCTCACTGCTGCTTAGCAGCAGCCACTCAGTAGTTGCCAAGTGAGTCATCTGTGATGTCACAGTCAGTGAGATCACAATGCTGATGATGTAGTTGGGAGGACAGAGATAGATATATGTCAGTCAGCAGGCTGAGAGCCGTTCTCAAACACAGTATTATCACACAGAAGACTTTTTAATGAACAAAAGGAAAATAATACTTTAGAAAAAAGAAGTTACAACTAACTACTTCTTAAAATTTGTATTATTCTCTTGTCTGCCTGTTTTGGCTTCACTAGCTCTTTAATGAAACTTAACTTGGTAAATTTCTGTACCTTGTCTTATATTCTGTGTTAGTATATGCCACGTGTCACTTTTAGCCCTTGCTCTTGCAAGTTTGTAAGCTGTACCATGCACCATATGATACTTAAGCAATAATGTACGACAGGGTGTGTGTTGTGCTGGGATCACGCCACTTGGGTGATTAGACCCAGGTCAAGAGGCCCAGTGCGACTAATCACCCCAGAAGTGATGTTATACCAGCACAACACACACCCTGGAGTGCATTATTGCTATTATACAATGGCTCATTGTGTTTTTAAGAATATGAAAATGTGAAAAACATGTTTAAAATACTTTTTTTCTTAGGTTTTTTGCTAGTGGAAGTATACCTATTGGCAAAAAAATCCTTAGTATCTGTGTTGTCCAGCAGGTGGCACTGCAGTTATATAGTTGTGTGTATTCCATTTTCAGTGTGACCTTCTGCTGTGATTCTCTGGATTTGTTTATTTAGAACCACCCCCCCCAAAAAACAAAAAAAAAACAAGCTAAGTACTTAGTTGTGTTTCTTTGAGCTGGTCCAGGTCCTGCTGTACTTCGTGGACTGGCTGAAGGTGACCGTATAATATTTGTTTAATTACATGAAAGCTGCAAAGTTTAGAACCACGATCCTACTTCGTGTATTGTGCGCTATTTGAAATCATCTTAGTTTGAATTTTTAATTTTCCCAGCAGTGTGACTGTTTCTTTGAGAACTGGGCGGTCTGCGCTGGCGACAATGACTGTTTTGAAAGATGCTTGCATGCGACCTCGACCAAGGAAAATGCCGTTTTACATAACAGCTTTTTCTTGGTAAAATATGTTTTGTAGGGGAACAAGGGGTGTGAGGTGGGTGCAACATTGTGCCAGGAGGGCTTTAAACTGAGAGGGTTTCACTGTGTCTCCTGTGTTGACAGACTGATCGTCCTGTCAGCAAGGAAGGTAGGGGCAGGGAATCGCGTTGTGGAGTGATTGCTTTTTTTGTTTGTTTAACATTTGATGTGGTTTTTTTTGTGTTGGGACTAGATCCGTGATGTTGTACTGGGACAACATCACGGGTCCAGTCCCAGACTGACTAATCAGAGCCAGATTTTTTTGCCATTGTATAATCTGTTTTGTACATTGCACTTGTCACTTTATTCCACATTGTATTTTATATTTGGCAATTTTCTTCACTGTATTTCTTATTACCTTGTAACCTCCGTTCCATACTGCATCTGGAAGCGAGTTCAGGCTCAGTGTGCCTTTCCTGGTCATCAGATTTGAAATAAAGAATGGATGCTGGTGAAAAGTTTGTGTTATTATTATTATTAACGTGGCGAGCACACACATTCTAAAAGCCAGATGGGCAACTTGGTTATACAACTCCACAGTTTAACAGAGCTGTTCAAAGTGTGCTGATCCAGTGTGGTCTGCAGAAGCAGCTAGATGCAGCCATATGATCAGTGTCTGTGTAAGTAGGGGTCGGCAGGCAGGAAGCCTGCTCTTCAACTGTTTACATCTTTGATAAGTGAGCCCCATGCTGTCACATCTGATAGCTGGTTCTTCCCTTTCCAAAGGGGAAAAAAAACAATTGCATGTACCTTGGCGAGGGCAAGCAGGAGAAAAACGTGTGTCCTGACAGCTCTCTCTTATCTTGTACTTCAAAATGAAAAGTGTTTGAACCCATTTCTAGCCAGGAATAACAGTTTAAGTGAAATTCTTTAAAACAGGAGGTGAACGCCCAGCAAAACAATTAGAGAACTGCGCTCACAGGTTTAGAGTAGAAGCTGCTCTGAATGACTGCATTGATGACTCACGAGTGCCCCAAGTGGGTTAAGATGATCAGGGGCTACAGCGGTATAAAATGGAACCAATATGGTATAGCTACCCCCACTCACAAAAACAAAAACAAAACAAAAAAAAACAGTGCACTCCTCCGCGGTGACTGCATTCACTTTTGGGAGAGAAACTGGTATCAGGTATCTGTGTATTTCATGGACCTGTGCAGGAAAAGTCCATGGAGTGGAACTCTCTAGTGTAACTAAAGAGATGTCACCATGTCAAGTTTGGAGTTTGGCAGTACTTGTGTAAATGTTTTATTTCTGGCATTTCATTTGTTTTCTATTGATACATGTTCCCAGGGCACTCACTGAAATGATTCATCATAAGTGCCACTTTGCCCAATCAGTACTCAGCATCTGCCTGTGTGGAACAGCGGCAGCTCCAGGAATTAAGGATGTCCGGGGCATAGGCAGGGTACAGACAGCTTCTGTCTCGACACATAGGTGGATTTCAACCTGGACTATGCTCCAGGCTGTATATCATTGCTGAGGCATAGTTTGGGCACAGCAAATTTTACTGTGGCATCTACCCGTCTGATCCCAGGCAGGAGATGCCCACGTGCATGTGAGAACCTCTTAGAAACCATAAGCTACCCTCATGCGCAGTCTTTGAAGAAGTGGAAAATTCCACTCTTCCAGTGGGCTTTCAGCCTCTCTTTTGTTTAAAGTTACACTTTGAACATATGATTTCTGCACTTTAAATACACGATTCACAATAAATTTATATGGTTAGTCTATCTCTCAGGGCTTATAAGACTCTCTCTCTGCTTGTATTCTTAGAGCGTCAGAACTGCTTTTCTTCAGTTCGTAGTTCTCCCTCCCTAACAGTATGTGTGGAGACACTCTTATAGCCCAAAGACATAGCCACATAGCCTGACTGTCCCTATAAGCATATTTATCACATGGGTTCTGAAAATACTGTCTTCTGATTCATCAAAACAGGTCACCTGACCATTGATTAATCCCTGATATACCTACAGTTGCATGTTCACAAGGCTTTATTTTACTATTTCTTCAGGGAAATCTCTAAAATAACATTGCCCATGTTATAAGAGGCTTAACCGATTCCAGGGTATGGGTTTACTGAGCATTAATCCATGCCTGGGTGGCTGAAATTACTGTGCTTCTGACTCACCCACCCCAGGCATGGATTAAGGCTTAGTAAACCCTTACCCTGTCGTGGGTAAATCCTTTCATATCATTCACATATGTATGTGTGTGTGTGTATATATATATATATATATATATATATATATATATATGAAAGAGAGATATATGAGTGGTTTGACATGTGTCCTTTGAGTATGAGAACTGCATAACTACAGTATTTGCATGGGCTGTTACACTGATGAAAAGGAAGCAGTTCATCAGTGTGCTCCGTTATCATCACAGTAGTAATTTATAATAATGCTGGTATCGGTGTCAGGAGCCACTGACTGATCGCAACTGATGAAGTCACTGACTGGAGCACCTAAGAGCACAATGGCGAGCTACATACAGCAAGGCATAGCATAAGTGGGTTCACATAGCAGTTTTTTTTTTTTTGTACCAAAGTTATTTGCTAAACAAGTGTGGCCCTGCTAATCAACAAATCTGTTGCATTTCAGTAAAAAGTTCTATGTTGCAGTAATTTTTTTGCCAGCAATTGTGGCACAAAGTACAGAATTGTGGTAATTTGTTCTCATAATTTTACACTTTTTCCCAGCAATTACACTTTTCTGGACTTTATCTTATAGATAAAATAACCATTTAGTGAAATTGCTCCTCAAACACTACTGGTTGCTAATCAAAATTTTGTTGATTAGCAAAGACTACTCATCAAGTTTCCAAAACTAATTTGTCATTGCGCCTTACATACAGAGCACTTTTTTTTTTTTTTTTTTTTAAGACAAAGGAAGACAGTAAACAAAAACAAAGAGAGAGAGACGTACAGATGGAGAACAGGAGGTAAGCAAATATGAGTTGTGAAGGGTCACTACTTCCCACCCTTTTGATGTGACAAAACTCACAAGGACTCAGATCAGAAGAAAAAAGCTTTTGAATGATTTGAGTGGGGGTTACGACCCAAGACCCCTTATTCCAGGTTTGTCCCCTGTACCATTCCTTCAGATGGGTCAGTATGTACAGTAAGGAAAGGCATCTGGTTTTATATAACATCTTTTATACAAACTGATTGTTAGAGCGACCCAGGAAAAGCTGTTGCCGCCATTTCAGAAACGCAGGGAGACTTGAATATGAGGGGCCTGTTGTGCTGAAGATTTAATTTTTAATTTTTCCCCAAAATTTCTTTCTCCTTATCCCAATGGCTGTTTGTTCCTCAGTGTTGTACTGTACTTTTGTGGGTTTTGGTTTTGCTTAATTGCAGGATTTTTCTTGTTTGTTTATTGAAAACAAAAATGTCTGTTTCCATCTAAGAGATAAGAAGGCAATACTGTGCTTTCAGTTAAAAAGGTGCACATGCAACAGCCCCCGCCATTATGGCTTCAGTAGACCCAGTAGTTTTGTTTTTTTCTGTCCACTGTAAGCCCCATCAACAACAGATAATACAACATGTCTATTAGAACACCTTTAAGGGTAAACTATGCTCTTCGAAATACTACAAATGTGATTATTATTTTATTTAAATTTGCATTAACTTTAGAAGTTTTCCACTGAGTTTGTCACCTTTTTTCAACACATTTTTGAATACCATTTTACATTCCTTTCTCAAGGTTCACTGTTTTAAAGGACCAAAGTTCTGTCATCATTTGTCCGTGGCTTATGTTAACTGTCTACTGGTGTCACCACTCCAGTAGTGTTTTTAGAGGATTCTTATACACAGAAAGCTTGGATTCAGAACCAGCTCTCTATATGGATAGCTTTTGCACCTGTGGTGAACAAAAAAATACAAATAGTGTCTGATAGATGTAGCACACAGCCATCAAGCAGATTTCGGACACCCCAGATGTTCTGTACACCCCAACACCACTGGTTTAGGAGTAGAGGGTCCATTTAACTCTCACTTTGTCACTGCTTATGCCAATGTTGTTTTACAGAAAAAAAATGTGATTAAGGATGTTGTTATATGTCTTTTGAGTATCACAATACGTTGCTACTTGTATAAATCTTTATAATATATCGATTAATATGGCAATTTGTAGCAATTGTAGAGCCACTGATTTTTCACTTTCAAAAATGAGCAATTCCATGTTACAAAATCTTAAAATCTGTTTTTCCCCACTTTTCCCCAATTAAGTGTAAATTTTCAAGTTTTGCACTAGAAATGTAGCGCAAAATGAGATTTTATATAAATGTGCAGATGCCAAGGATGATTATAAGTGTGGTGCAAAGTTAATTTTCCATGAAAAAGTGTCTCTAGGTGGTGCTCAAAAATTACAAGTTCTGTTTTTTGATACTCGTTTTTCCATTTTTGTGGGAAAAAGGGCGGCCCTACATTTGTAATTTTTGGAGTTAGGGTGAAAATCTGATCATAGAGGGGTGACTGGAAGTGTTGGTTGCACCTGGAGAAGAACAAACTTCCAAGACAGCGGAGGTGAGACAGTTATGATGGTTTATCTGTTATATTGAGCTGCACAGTACTGTAGTGTTCATTTTATAATAATGATAAAATCATCATCAGTGAGAAATATGATGGGAGACCATATAGCACAGTGGTTTAAGGCTCTGAGCTGTAAATCTGGAGACCTGGGTTTGAATCCCATAGCCCCCACTTGCATACTGTGTGAACCTGAGCAAGTCACTTAACTTCCCTGTGCTGCCAGGTCGCGCCTGTAAACAAGCTTTCAGCTTAAGTGTGCCACTCCTGGTTAAACTGAAACACACACACACATATATATATATATATATATATATATATATATTATATATATATATATATAGTCATACAGAGTTATTGTGACTTCTCTAGTTGTGATGTTCACTGACTGCTGTATAATGCAGCTGAGATACCTATTTTGTGACTTTTTCCACCTGTACCTAAAAAGAAAATTGTAAAAACATAGGACTTAATCACTTATGTGGGTTGTTTCAATCAAGGAGAAAAAAAAAGCAGTATCCCACTGCAGATCTGGGAGATGGATAGATCTAGGACCTGCACAGATGAGTAACTTGTAAACACAATTAATATTTTGACTGCTGAAGGAAGGATTTTTTTTTTCAAAAATGGGCAAGGCATTTTCCACTGTAGTTCTTGGAGACAAAATATTGTCTGGCAGTGTTCTGATCATTAGCCAAAACCGCAACTCAGATGCCTTATTATTATTTTAAGAAATGGGCTCAGAACTTATTTTTCAGAACTGTTCTCAAGAGTGAAAAATGAAGGACCCTCAGGGCTAGCATCTATCTTTCGTGCCAATCTGAAATTCTAGCAGTCGTGCCTGCTTTTACTGGCATCAGCCTCTACCATTCATAAAGCCAGAACAGAAATGTTTTAGCACGAAATGAAGGAGGACATGTAATACAAACTTCTGGTCTGATTTAGTATAAGTTAGTGATTACACCCAACAAGGTGTCCGGTTATACTGAAATATATGGATGCTTTGAGTGCATTGTGAGGCACAAGGCAAAGCTGATTGCCTTCACCCACCCAAGAACTCTATATTTCTACAAGATCAGACACCTTCGTAGGTGTTACTGTACTTATAAAACAGCCCCAAAAAGTTACAAATAATTACTTTTCAGCTGCTACAGTCAGGCTGTCTGCTTATATTGAAATAACTGGCACCCTGTCACAGCTGTCATCCAGTCAGACTGCTGGATTTTGCACCCTGTTTTTATACAGCATAGAGAGAGACAGGCAGATACACAGACAGACAGATGCAATATGGAAGTCATTTTCCATATTTTGTCTTGCCAGCTTGTTTCAAAATTTTTTCCTGGATATGTGTATTGTTATTTCATCCTCTGACTAGTAATCTGCATACATACATACACACAGGGTATTAGCAGTATGCATAATATAGTCACACAAATGTTGTCCACTGGGTCACTGACCACTCCTAAAATGCCAGATATACCTATAGTAGACCTATGCCTTATCAAATATATATTTAATGGGCTGTAGTAAGATAACCCAACCAGGTGAGGATAAGACCAATTAGTTATTTATTTTTATTGGCTGGTGAGGTAGCTCTAGGAACAGTTCCTATTTTCACTCTCTTTGGGGGTCGGGAGAACAGAAAATACTGACTAATATTAAACATGGGTAGTCTCTTGGTGGATTGGTGAATGGGTTGAAATTTGGCTAGGACACTGGGAAATTCCACTGCTCTTTCTGAGAATGTAAATCCCCTCTCCTTCCCTTTCACACAGGGTCTGTACACTAACAAAACTGGAAGCCGACCTCCTCCTCCTGTGTACAGTGTCATCTGAAAGCGGTAACTCGGTAGGAAAGCAGCAACCTGAGATTGCACAAGCCAAAAAGTAGCCTGCACCCCAACATAAATAGCCGTCTGTTTTAAAAGTAGGCTCCTAAACAAAATATTAGTCACATTTGTACATACTATACAACATTACTGTAAATTCTGTTCAGTTGTTAGCGCTTTCCATTGTGTTATTACATTTCTATTCAACTGTTTATGGCATTCTTAATATTTTGCTCTTTTTCCCTTTCTGGCACCCTCCCCCGCACCTGACTCCGTGCGACTCCTCGCCCCCTGTACGCTCAAGTAAATAAATAAAATAAACGTGGCCACTGCTGCAAGGAGCTCTGGCTGCTGCGAGGCGTAATCATGTCAGCTCCTGTCTGTCGCTTGTAAAACGCTTGTTACCGCGCTGGGAGCCGATTTGGTACCAACAAGCCTTAATTTCTTGCTTGGATGGTAACTGCAACTACTGCTGCAATCTGTACAACTCTCGCATTACATCATTTTCTGCTATTCAGTTTAACCCAAACACACACCATGCATACTTGACAGCATTTCTTTGGCAACACAGGGCTATTCCTTGAGGCTGCATTTTTTTTAAATCACGAATTATTTTGTACAGTCAATTCACTGTGGGACAAATACCCTCCTTGTGTGTGATGTGTTTGTGTGGTGGTACTACTATTTTATGAAGTACCAGTCATCCCAGCAGCTTTAGAAGGCTAAAACGATTACCTTTGTGTATTCTCCATCTATTCTGGGAATTGCCACACTTAACCAAGAATAGACGTGAAGGACAATTGCTCTTCATTATCCGGTTAGGGACCGGATCATTTGGATAGTGAAAGTTTGCATCTTATAGGATGGGTTCTAATCTGTCGTCTAGTCTCCCCCCCCCCCTTACATTAGCGACAGCTTGGTGGGCACTGGACAGTTTTATTGGGGGGGGGACAAGGACTGCTGGTCAGAAGCACAGTTCTTTTTAATTACACGTTCCCTAGCCCAGGGCTTTCAATCCATCACTGGAAGGGCAGACGGGGGGCGGCTGAATCTGATCCGCAGAGGCCAAGGAGAGCAGTGGTAAGGGAAAGAAAAGGAAAGATAAATAAACAAGAGCGAGATTTACAAGATACAGACCCCGGAACAGCTACCTATCACAGCTGATTCTGATCTTTACAAATGAGTCCCCTCCGCTCTGCAGCAATTTGGTCAGTATGGATCGCAGGAAAGAGACATCCACATACTATGGCCCTTTAAGTGCCTTGTTGATTTGATTAAGGAATGGGATAGGGAGGGGTCTACCTTTCCCTCGGATGCCTAGGGACATCATGCCCTGAATCATAAGGGGTTGCAGACAATGGTGCAGTACCCCTTTTGAAAAAACTTGTTCCCCTTCTCTTTTAAAAACTAAACTGCCCAAATCATTTCAGAACTGCTAGTCAGCAGACAAAAGACTTCATGCACCAGTTTGGGTTTTTTGTTTTTTTGACAGGGCACCTTCATTGTTTTATTTGGCAACGGACCCTTCCCCAGCTCAATAATTCAGGTGCCAATACTGGAGTCACCTCTGGGTTGTGACTGTTGTAATACACAGGACAACGCCAACAACATTAAACATTAACTTAAAACAATTACCACCTGGACCACACAGTACAATGGGCTGTTAACCTAATTTAATTTTATTTTCTTTGCTCAGCACCCTCAGCCAGTGGGCGCGGCTGGCACCCCGCGTGACTTCTGTTATCCAGGATAAGCCGAACAACAGGCACCATCAAACCCAAATGACTTTTCACTGGCCTTCGAGGCGCGCAATCAAGACATTAATTAGGCGGCAAAAACAAAAATAAACCTCTTATGAGTCCAGTCAAAACGCTGGATCACAAATTAGATAAAAGGAGACTCAGGATGCAGAGACTGGCGCAGGACGTTTTGGGGCAGGGTAGCGACGTCCTAACTGTTGGGGCTTTTTCTGTGTCGGCACTCGTCTCCCAAGAAGGCATGCAGCAGCAAGAATGTGTGTTCGTGCCCTTTTTTTTTGGGGGTTATATCTCAGTTAGGAGCCCGTAGTCACGAGATCCCCCCCATACCTAGCAAGGGTTTCTGATTTTCAGACACGTCCCTTCCTGACTGCCTAAAACAGTCATCATCCTCTTCTAAACGCGGCATTTGTATCAAAGAGAGAGGATTTGAAATAACGTAGTTCCACACATTAGGTTGGCAGTTCAGTTCTCCGCCCGAAAATGCTTTCCTGGTTTATACTGTTGCAGCTTTTGAGTCGATATGACATTTTTTCAGATGTGTTCCGGATCTGGGTCAATTTGTCCCCAGGGTTATGTAAGTGTCGTCCCTGATTTGTGAGGCAGGAGGTTGAAAGGTGTGTATAGCATTCCCTGTTCGGGGCCAGCTCCATTGTTTAAGCGTGGGGGGTATGAAACTGATCAAAAGCACCACTTTCTCGGAAATTAACCAACACTTATTAAACAGCAATGAAGAATGATATTTGTGACAAATGTCACATCTTAGAAACCTACATCCCGCCGGCAGGAAGAGAATAAAATAGGAACAGAGAGGTCCGTTTAGATCTCCCGTTTGCAGCATCAATTATTGATGTTCCATCTGGAGATGTGGCAGCAGGTTTTTTGGTATTAAATCACCTCCTCTCCATCTCTTTGGTTTTTAAACTTAAAACGACCACGAGGCTGCCGACTTGATGCTGGTATATTTCAGCCATGGCCAGTTATGCCAGTGCCACCAAGTGCAGTTTGGTTTACTGGGAGACGTTAAAGAGGCTGCAAGGCCCTGCATGTGTGGAGCAGAAGGAATATGAATTATTTAAGGGACAGCACTGGTAATGCAAAGCTTGTAGTGGTCCTTTCAAATTATCTGACTGGCAAGAGAAAATCTGCATTATCGAGAATTATTCATGCTTGTTGCATTAGTTAGGATTTTTTTAAAGCTGGAAGGAGGTTGGAAGTTCTTCCAACTTGTGAGGGTGTTCTATTCATTTCTCTTGGCGCTTGCTGCAGAACACACCTTAACAATGTGAGTATTGGTGGGGTGACAATTTGAAAGCTATGTGCTACCTACGATATGGACCAAAACAAACATTTTACCACCTTTTTCAGAATGAACGAGGCACAGCTATCAGGCTGCCTGCTAAATAACAGTTCCAGTACATCAAGGTTGAGAACGGGAGTGACACGCACACTAAAATGTTAGCAAAATGTAGCACTTCTTAAATATTACAATCTGAATTCCGGGGGCAGCTAGGAGTGAACAACCATGTCACTCACTGCAACTGTATGTGCAAGTATGTGTGTGTATATATATATATATATATATATATATATATATATATATACACACACACACACACACACATACCTACCTATAAGCTAGTGCACTGTGAATCTCTATGAACAGTTAATACACCCACACACACACTTGGGCTTCAGGACTTGAAACTGAATGAAGTTGACCCTCCATCAGTGAACCCCTCATACTGGAGCGCTGGTAGATCTGCCGGGGAAGAGTACACTGCTGTGGTTGTGTTCTTTCCTACTGTATATAGCTCAGGCCATCACGTCCAGCTGCCTGTCAAACCAACCGCAAGTTATAAAGGACACCCTGGACACATACCTCTCAGCATTAAAAATCATAGCACTGGCCTTCAAAAATCATAGCAAAGGGCCAGAATGTGTAGCACTTTCTTATTGTAAACAATATGTCCATAAATAGTGGGCCCCATATAGTTTAGTGATAAGGAATGTTTCTAGCAACTTAGTTCAATGATTTTAAAGGCTTGTGTGTCCAGAAATAGCTCTAACTTTATTAGCAACATCAGTAAACCTATGTGGAGCAAGGGTAAATTTGGGTATGAAAATCATAGCAGCTGAGAGAGGTATGCCTAGAGGTGCAGCTGGGGGGATGTTGGCTACCTATTGAGGGCTACGGCTTCAATAAGGGGAGAGAGGGACCCACACCTCCCAGCTGCCCCTCATCGTCAGGGATGCGATGACCCAGTTTTCCCTTCAAAAATGTCAGGCGTCCTTCACAAAATAAGCGTTTCAGTTAAGGTCGACTGTGGATTAGAAGCACAAAATAATGCCACACACTGCAGTTACAGGCTAGCTCTGCTTCCGAAAATGGTTCTTAAACTAAGCCCCTTATCCCAATACAGTCTTTCCTGCGTTGATGTCACCATTTTTAAGACGTGTCCGCGATTTTTGTTCATTTGTCGTTAAAAGCCTTGTCACGGATTTCTTTGCGTCAGATGGGCATGTCGGTTGGAGTGGGGGGCTTTTGGAGAAGTACTTTTGTTTTGCACTTTATATTTCAGGAGCTTTTACAGAAATGCATTTATTTTGTAGGTGTGTTGGGGGTGCTAGTATGCAACAGCCCATTAATTCAGGGAAGGGAGGTAGGCACCGTGATCAGGCCTCCCCCTTCACTGCTTGCCAACAGCACCCATCTATATACTTAGCAACAGTTTTAATTTTAAAAAAAAGTATTTGATAAGGATTTTTAAATAAAACTTACCTTGGGTTGTAGGAATTCCAAGACACTGCCTCCAAGGTTTTAGCCAGAGGCATCACCGCTCTGCACATGGCAAACAAAACCCCCCAGTAATACTTCCAAATGGATTGCATCTTCAAGAGCTACTTCTTCACAGTGAGGCAGAAACTGAGAGAGTAATTTTGTAAACTTATTGCCCACTTCTCTCCCTCTCTGAGCTTTAATATAAAACACAGCACCACTTGATTCCTGTTTTGTTTTAGTTCGGAAGGGGGTCTCTACCAACTTCACAGATTATGACAACAGGCAATACCGGCGAGATCTGCAGACCCATCGACCCCCAAAAGCATCCACCTCACTCAGCACGCGAAGATAGACAAATTCTATCATCCACTCCCATCGGTAGCCGTGATCAAGTCATCAGGGGTCCTCATATCCACTCACATGTAATAATCCCGCGTGGAAAAAATCAGAACCCAAGCTGTGGTTTATATAATTATTATAATGATTATCCCTTTGTTGCTGGGCCTACTATTTGCTATTCATTTCCGTCACCATCCAAGGTGCAATCTATTTGAAATGAAGGATGAACCCACCAAACAAAGAAGGTAAAGGCAGAAGAAAGTAACCCTGCTGTTGCTGATCCCCGGCAGGTAAGTTTCCAGACTGACAGGCCGTGCCCTCCCTCGCCAGTTTCACTCGCAAACCAACTTTGGAATGGTGTCCCCCGCCTCTCACTGGGTATGAGGGGTCGTCACTCAACTGAACGATCTCCCGATGTCAAACAGGTATCAAATCCACCGTTTTTGCAAGTTTCATGAGGCGATACCCCCTACCATTTGAAATCCATATAGTGTGTGTTAAGTTCAGCACCCCCTTTTCCACCAGCAAACACGAGCCAGGCGGTGCCCACCACAGCCCGTCTGCCCGGCCGGGTGTCGCCACGCGCCCAATTCCCTGCTCTGCTGCCCGCAAGTCGGCACAGGACTGACAAGTCCGTAAGGTGGGGCGCTAAGTTATACAAAGTTGTGAAGTTGTACCTCCAGCACTCCAGTCCACCTCGACTTTCCCTGGGATTCTTTGTAACGTCCTGGGTGTCTCGCCAAGCTGTTGTTTTGATGTAAAGTGCTCCCAGTCTTGTCTGTTCCCACCGCCACACTTCCCCGAGTGAATGCAAACACACCATGCAACTGGGTTTAAATGCGTTTCGGGCTTTGCAGGCTGAGCTCTACATGCAGTCTGTTATTGGGTTCCCTGAAGCTCGCTCTCAAGTCAAGTAAGGCGTGAGCTGTGCAATCCTGTCTTCCTTTAGCAATAAGGCAATCTGCTGCTGCTTCTGCTTCTACGATGATGTGCAAAGACTCCAGATCAGTACTTTGGAGGCTCTTCTCACTTCAGGCATTTGCCTGCCTTCCCTGTGTGCGTTAGGCAGTCTGTTAGTCAGAGCGAGCATTCGTAGCAGCACTGCACACAAAGCTCACCTCTCTCCTTCAGCAACTGTCCAGCTCAGCCCGTCTCCTCCCAGCGCTCTGCTGTAATCGGATTCCTGGGCGGGCCTTGCGTACAGAGCCAGCCTTCCAGCCAATCGCAGACTTGAGTCACCCACTGCCTTCCTCCATCTTTCCCGCCTGCCTCTGTCCTTCTTCTCACTCCTCCTTCTCTTCCATCGCCGAGATCTTTCAGAGCAGCAGGGACAGATGATCGCCTGTAACTCGAGATTTCTTTCCAACTTGTGCCACCACCTTCCACAACCGCAGCCCCGGCACAGCCCTATGCACAAGAGGCGTCTCAGAAAAAGCCAGGCATGTCTCCGGCTTACAGTTTTATTTTGGAAGTTATTGCTTCTCCTCAGATTAACCTCTCGCCTTTCGTAAACGGCGGGTGAGGCACGTCTGAATTTTGTTTTCATCCTGTATGGGTGTTTTGCTTGTTTGCATCCAGCACAGCCCAGGGAATGGGATGCTGGGTCTCGATGGATGAAAGACATAGCTGAAACCCACAATAAATAAATAAAGCAAAAAAAACTATTTTTTTTGAATTGAGTGCTATACAGTAATTGTGTGAAGGTGGGTGGCTAGACATGATACGATTGGTGATGGGGCAGGGGAGGGGTCTCGAAAGCAAAACAGTTTGTTTCCTTATCCTCTGTTCTCTTTGTGCATACTTTTTTGGTTTATGTCTCCATGGTGTTTGGAACCAGCTGAGTATGAAGCCCACCCCTTTCATTAGGCTATGGTAAAGGCACACTGAGCCAAGTCTTTTTCCAGGTATTGGGGATAGGGAATAGAAAAACAAGTACTGTACATTCAGTGGTAAAGTCTAGGTAAACAAAACAAGTATACAGACACATATGAACTACCAAGGTCACAAATAGCAGTATACAGGTTATGGCAAAGGGAACATTAGGAGTGAATCAAGAATTTACATTATAAGCAATATTTACTATGAGCAGTGTACAGAGGTATAAAGAAGGAGGAAGTGTTGGATGTACAGTTAGATAAATAAGTTGTGGCAAAAACAGGAAGTGGAACAGGAATAACCCAACTAGGACAGCACAAAGGAAAAGACAGCGGGAGTACATTAAGAAAATGGGAGGTCAAAGGATAGACTAGCCAAGTCAGGACAAAAGCAAAAGGGGCAAAAGAAGTCTGAGTTGATGTGTGAGAGAGAGGTAGGAGGGAGACAGGTGAAGAGAGTGCTAGGGAGTTCTAAATGGAGGGAAGATGAGAGGAGAAAGTGGATTTCCAGCAGCAGATTTAGGGCTTTAGGGGGCGACACACTCAGGGTGTGCGGTCATTAGGGAACAAGCACTTCTGGGGTCTGTGGCACTCTGCTACATCTCATGCTAATAACCACCCAAGGCAATTAATGGGTCATGTTTTTCCATACAAATAGCCGTGTATTAAATGCCATAATACGTGAGTGTTAATTATGGCATTTAATACTATATTTCTTTATGTAAAGGAAGACTCTGAGAAAAAATGCAACCCTTCAGTTAAATAAAACAAAGTATGGGGTACAGTGTGTAATAGAATTTTACACACACACCAGAGTTGTTGGATGGCACACTCGACCCCCAAGCAGCCCTCGGGAGTATATGCCATCCAACAACTCTAGTATGTGTAATCGTACACACTGCACCTATACTCATCCTATATATAATAACTGGTGACCTCCTTTATCACACTAATTTTTAGTGTGATCAAAGGTGGTAATAACCAGATAATACATCATACCAAGTTATTATGGCATTTAAAGCACTGGCACTTCACTGTTACTTAAAGTACAACAGTGGGAAACACGCTACTTTGCAAGTCCAGCTGCTGCGGTACGGGAAAGGCGTTTTGGGAATCCCTAAAGGATCTCATGGGCAGGGGTGATAAATCATCCCCAACAATGCTCAACTCAAATGGAGTTATCACACTTGACCCCACTGAGATAGCCAATGTGTTCAATGAAGCCTTCACTGACCTTACTGCAGTCCTCCCTCCAGGGGACGAAACCACAGGCACCACAGCCTGTCAAGACAACATCCAAAAAGACCAAACTAGACCCCAATTTTAGTTCAAAACTGTCTCTGTAAGCCAGCCCAGTGGCGCTGATCGCCTTACCTCGCCCCACGCTGGTGACCCTTGTTCAGGAACCAGCATGGACTGCCGGGGGCTGGCAGGGGAGGAGAAGGATCGAGCGTCTGAGAGACTGCTCTCCTTCTCCGGAGAAGGGAACATCAGTGGTCAGCTCCAGACTTGCCCCTAGCAGAGGCTGGGGGGCAGCGCACTGATGATATAGATAGGGTCAGAGATGGGGCAGACACCTGGAGGAGCACGTGCGGACATGTGCACTGTCCTTCCGCCAGCATTATTGAATGCCACATCTCCAGGGGGTGAACAAGGAAAATGGACTCCTGGTCAGGCAGCATGAGCTTCCGACCTCCGTGGCCTAACCCCAAATAGTGCCTCCTCTGATTTGGATCCGTTCAGGTGAGTTGAGCTTGAGGGGCTCCTCACCACCCTGCCATGGAGGGCAAGACATGGGGGAAACGGGGAGGTCGGTCTGATGTCGGGTTCGAGTCAGGAGGTTGGTCAAGATATACAGCCAACCAGGGCCAAGGAGAAACAGTATAACAAAAAAATTGTCTCTGTAAGGGACACTGTAAGCTATTTCAAGCATGTGCTAGGAAAACTAGGATGGGAATTGACATGCTTGACATGAAATTAATTGCCCTAGTCCTGGACGAACTTGCCATTTCTTTGACCAAACTATTTAACCTCTCCTAAGATAATCACAATTCCCTAATGTCTGGAAAAGTGCCCTAGTCATCTCCATCCCTAAAAGTGGAGACTGCACCTTAGTTGCAAACTACAGATCAATATCCATCCTCTCTTCCCTGTCCAAAGCACTTGAAAGAATCATAGAGACCAACTCGACATATACCTTAGCCAATACAATATCCAATTGTACAACACAGGTTCTGCAAAATGCATAGCACCTCCACTGTACTGATTGAATATAGCAGCATTCTACACAAGTGTCTTGACAAGGGACACCTGGTGGCTCTATCTACATAGACCTAACCAAGGTCTTTAATTTAGTAAATCATGCGCTGCTGCTAACCAAGCTCCCCACTCTAGGCCTTTCTGTAGACACTGTACTCTGGTTTAAAAACTATCTCTCAGACAGATCTCAAAAGGTCAAGATAAATGGGGAGCATTCTGATGCCAGACTTGTCACATCTGGAGTACCACAAAGCTCCATCCTGGGAGCCCTACTGTTCAGCCTCTTCATCAACAACCTTTCCGGAACCTGCTTAGCACCAGCAGGATCGAGCATGCCGATGGCCAGCTCTCCTCTCTCGAGGGAGGTGAGGGTGGGTTGGCACCCCCCTGTAGTTCTGCTCCCACTGGGTGGTGGTCCGGTGGGTAGCATAGATGGAGAGAGTGTGGCAAACAATTATGGGAACTGGAAGGGTCTGAGCTGGTGCCACGGGGTGTGTAGCATGTCTCCACATGCTTGCATGGCTGTGTGCCAGGGCCTTGGGGGAGGGGTCAGGGGAGAAAACATGTAAAAACACCTATGTGTCCCCATCGCCAGTTGGCAGGAGGAGGCAATGGGGACCAAATAGCTTAATAACAAAAACATCCTGGTATGGCCCTAGGGTATTGTTTGTAGTGCCTACAGAATGGCTCCTTTCATTTTATTATTTTTTATTTATTTATTTATTCTTTCTGAGCCCCCTTCTCTCCACTGCAACTGCCACTCTTCTGGGATCCTAGGCTGGTTGTCCCTTAGCCTCACCCTGGGTAACTCCTGGAGGAGCCGTTGGACCTGCCTCGGACTGCCTCCCAGGTGGGCAGGGAGGGGGTCCTGGGTCTTCCCCCCCTCCTAGTCCATTGGTGTGCGTTGGGTAGTCCACATGGCTTCCTCCCATAGGAGCCTGGTTGTGAGGTCTAGGGCAGCCAGGTCCCTTCTTCTGGTGGCCATAGTGGGGTTTTTAAATTTTTTTTGTCCCCAACCCCCAAGAACACCAGCATACGGGAGTCAAGGAGGTGGGGCATGTACAGGCATGCTGCCACTCCAGCTGCTGGCCGACGTCCAGCCCTCCCAAGCACTCTGCAGCCCTGCTGCACCAGCACCTGTGGTCACCCAGGTGGGGGTAAAGTGGTGCGATGCGCAGCCTACCCTCCCTGGAGGAGGAGAGCAGCCCTATGGGTACTCAGTCCTCCTTCCCCGTCCAGCCCTCCAACAACCTGAACTTGCTTCTGACCTCAGGTCGCTGTCGTCGCAAGTGGTAGCTCTACTACTGTGCCAGCAGGCCAGCTCTTCCTTTCATTTTTAATTTCTGAAAAATTCATTTCAATGGAGTGTCTCTCCCAATGACCTTTATCTGTTTGTGCTTTTTATGTTGATTGTGCACATGCAAGAAATGTATTCTGACAGCCTTCTCCTGCAGGTTGTGGGCCTTGACACTCTTGTGCCCAATGCCTCCCAGCCTGCAAAACTTGTCCCCAATGCTGTGGCATGCTGCTGCTGACAGTAGTTCAGCCAGCATGCCACAACCTTCTTAAAATCAGCTGCTGCAATCAGGAGCCGCATTGCAGCATCAGCCATCCGCTGCAATGAGGGAGTGACCTGTCATTGCAGGGGCGGGATGTAGGATCCCTGATATTGTTTGTGAACATGGCGGTGGCTTGCCGCCGTTTCAGACAATATTTACCCTCCACCATGTTTATTTGCTGACGGGGAGCCCACTCCCCATTGGAATAATGTAATCCCCCGGTTTTATTGTCTGCCAACGGAGTGCCCATTCCCGTCGGCAGAAAATTATCCCCCTTGTTGTTTGCCGACGGGGTGCCCAACTCTTGGCAGAAAGGAATTCCAGCCCTTTGTTGTTTGTCGCTACAGGTGCCCAACTCTCGGCTACAGCTGCCCCCCCAAAGCAAGACTCCGGTGGCATGCTGGGAGCCCACCCCAACATGCCACATGCTCCTGTAAAGTTAAAAATGGTCCCACAACATTTTTCTGTTTTTTTTTTTTACCTGAAAAAAAGGAAATGGTCCCTCGTAGTCTCCCTGCCCCCCTAACACAACCTGCACCCACCCACTGTGCACCCTGCCTCCCCACACCCCCCTCACCCCATACTTGCCTCTGGAGCTCAGCGGGGCAATCTTCGGTGGACCAGGAACACGTCTGCACTCTTCAAAGCTGACCGCGAACTGAGGAAATGCAGGTAAGCTGTATAATGTAATAAATAGGGTTTTTCAACTCAGTGCATATCTCAGGCATTTTGGGAATTTTTCAACAAATTTTCAACATAGGGTTTTGGGACCCCTCCTCGAATTCTTGAACTGTCATGGCATTAATTGTCCCTGAAAGGTGGTTTTGCAGTCACTGCGGGAATCACCCTTGGGGCCGATTAATGAAGCGACAGCGCCATGTTCATAGGTGGGCTCTCAAAAGCCTATGTTACAAATTAGTGGAAAAAATCAAAAAAAAATGACTTATATTCTGGCGTCGCGTTGCACAGTTGCTATGCACGCTCGTAACTTCGCAAATTTG
The DNA here is from genome assembly GCA_016271365.2 of Neoceratodus forsteri. NCBI lineage: Eukaryota > Metazoa > Chordata > Ceratodontiformes > Ceratodontidae > Neoceratodus > Neoceratodus forsteri. Next base: position 524,321,139 of record JADMNL010000023.1, read on the forward strand.
CAATATTTTCACACCAGATTTTCAACATTGGCATTTTGTCACACCTCCTTGTGAGCAGTATAGCTGTCATTGTTCACATTCTGGCCAATATGTGTTTTCGCACTTCCAGTGCAGAATAGCGCGGTCGCTGTGGGAAATCAATGTTCAGGACAGATTAAGAAAATGACAGTGACACTATTCATGAGTAGAGGTCCTAAAATGCCTATGTTGAAAATTTGGTAGCGATACTCCATAAAGTGACTGTGTTATGAGCGTGCGTTGCGCAGTTGTCACGCACACTCGTAACATCGCGAATTTATAATATTTTCACTCCAGATTTTCAACATTGCCATTTTCCCAGACCTACTTATGAACAGTAAGCTGTCATTTTTCCCATCCTGGCTGAAATGTGTTTTCACACTTCCGGCGCAGAATAGAGCGGTCGCTGTGGGAAATCACTGTTCGGGACAGATTAAGAAAATGTCAATGATACTGTTCATGAGTGAGCAGAGGTCCTAAAATGCCTGTGTTGAAAATTTGGTGATGATAGCCCATCAATTGACTGTGTTACAAGTGTGCGTTGTGCACTTTCCATGCACCCTTGTAACTTCGCAGATTTGTAATATTGTCACACCAGATTTTCAACAGTGCCATTTTTTCACATCTCCTTATAAGCAGTACAGCTGTCATTTTTCACATCCTGACCAAAATGTGTTTCACAGTTCTGGCACAGAATAACGTGGTCACTGGGAAATCAGTGTTCGGGACAGATTAAGAAAATAACAGTGGCACTGTTCATGAGCAGAGGTCCTAAAATCCCTATGTTGAAAATTTGGTGACGAAACTCCAAAACATGACTGTGTTACAAGCGTGTGTTGAACTGTTTCCACGCACCCTTGTAACTTCGCAAATTTGTAATATTGTCACGCCACATTTTCAACAGTGGCATTTTTTCACACCTCCTTATGAACACTACAGCTGTCATTTTTCACATCCTGGCTAAAATATGTTTTTGCACTCCTGCCAGAGAATAGCACGGTCACTCCGGGAAATCAGTGTTTGGGACAGATTAAGATCGACCGAGTGAGAGGGGGGAGTGACCGAACTCAACTGAGCTCTGTCGGGACTGCTACGGATTTGTTTGTGGGCAGACAAAGGCCCCAACACAAGAGCGCAGTACAAAAGGGCAGCCTGCAGCACTTGGAGAAACAAAACGAGAGAGCAAGTGAGGGAGGGGGAGTGAGCGAACTCATCAAAGCGCTGTCAGGACTGCTGCAGATTTCTTTGTGGGCAGAAAAAGGCGTCAATGCAGGCAGGGGCCCAGTACAAAAGGCCAGCCTGCTGCGGTGGGAGAAACAGCATGAGTGAGTGAGACAGGGGGACTTACTGAGTGCAACAGAGCTCTATCAGGACTGCTGCGGATTTCTTTGTGGGCAGAAAAAGGCGCCAATGCAGGCAGGAGCCCCATACAAAAGGGCAGCTTGCAGCACCAGGACAAACAGAAAGAGCACATGAGAGAGGGAGACTGAGCGACCTTAACGGAGCTCTGTCTGGACAGCTGCGGATTTCTTTGTGGACAGACAAAGGTGCCAATGTAGGCAGGAGCCCAGTACAAAAGGCCAGCTTGCAGCACCGGCAGAAATGGAATGCGTGTGTGACAGAGGGGGAGTGAGTGAGCTCAATGGAGCTGTGTTGGGACTGCTTCAGATTTCTTTCTGGCCAGAAAAAGCCGCCAATGCAGACAGGAGCCCAGTACAAGAGAGCAGCCTGCAGCGCCGGGAGACACAGAATGAGCGAGTGAGGGAGGGGGAGTCAGTGAGCTCAACGGAGCTCTGTTGGGACTGCTGCAGATTTGTTTGTGGACAGAAAAAGGCAGCAATGCACACAGGGGCCCAGTACAAAAGGGCAGCCTGCAGTGGCAGGAAAACCAGAATGAGCGAGTCAGTGAGCTCAACGGAGCTGTACTGTAACTGCTGCAAATTTCTTTGTGGGCATAAGAATCAGCAACACAGGCAGGAGCCCAGTAGAAAAGGGCAGCCTGCAGCGCCCGGCAGAAACGGAATGAGTGAGTGAGAGAAGGGGAGTGTGCGAGCTCAACAGAGCTTTATCAGGACTGCTGCAGATTCTTTGTGGGCAGAAAAAGGCGCCAACAGAGGCAGGAGCCCAGTACAAAAGGGCAGCTTGCAGTGCCAGGAGAACCAGAATGAGTGAGTGAGACGGGGGGAGTGAGCGACCTCAACGGAGCTCTGTCGGGACAGGCTGTGGATTTCGTTGTGGGCAGAAAAAGCCACCAACACAGCAGGGAGCCCAGTACAAAAGGGCAGCCTGCAGTGTCAGGAGAAACAGAATGAGCGAGTGGGGGGGGGAGTGAGCCACCTCAATGAAGCTCTGTCGGGACAGCTGCAGATTTCTTCCTTGGCAGAACAAGGTGCCAACGCAGGCAGCAGCCCAGTACAAAAGAGCAGCCTGCAGCACTGGGACAAACAGACTGAGCCAGTGACAGAGGGCCACTGAGCGAGCTCAACAGACCAATGCAATCAATATTCGGCATTGACAAATGCTTGTTTTTTTTGCAGTTACTAAGTTTGTGTGTAATGTATCTCAGCACATTCAGACTTTTACAGCAGCTGTATACTGTAGCAGCATAACAAATAATGGAGCCAGGAAAAAATGATTGCCTGGTCCAAGCACTTTGTCCCTTACAGAATAGTTTTCCTCACCACTTACCTGATCTCTCTCCCCAGAACCCTCTAGCTACTTTCAGGAGCCACATAAATTCACCTCGGCTGTTCCTAATTTTCATTCCCCACCTGCCTACTGTCTCCCCACAGCCAAAATTCTTCTCTCTCTTTTATTTTACCATTTTCTTTAAACCCAGGACAGCCCAGCTGAGATGCAATATCTCTTTTCCAGGGGGAGCCTTGTTGCTACACATTTCCACAGGTGGGCATAGTGGTGTGCTGGACGGTTACACCATTTGCTCACAGTCACATGGTAATTGTTTCCCTACTTTAACAAGTTATAAATCTAGCTGTCTGTATTAAACTTGAATATTTTTATTGTTTCTGTAGGTGTTACTGGCAGTATATTCGGAGGTCAAAGTGAGGGGACCTGCTTTTTTTTGCAGTTTCACTTTTTTAAGTATATTGATGACTAGGGAAAACATAGATTGTGATAAGTACTCCCATTTTCAACAGTATCCCAAGGTAAGAAGTTGTAGGCAACATGCAGTACAAACCAACAGCACTATCACATTTATTAATTATTTAGAGTAGGGGACCACTCTCCCCCAGCCAGGCTGCCACTTCTCCCAGAGCGAGAGACATTCTTATTCTGCAAAGAGTGCCTTATGCTCTGTGTCCTGAAAACATGAAAACAGGTATCATTAGGAGTTTTAAGGAAAACTACACCCAAAACTTGAAAAATATATGCTGTGCAGGGTGTTTTAATTTGTATGTGAAGTTCTAGTGTTTCCTTTCCTCTGACTGGTATTAGGAGTTTTCCTAAATTAGCCTGCTAGCTTTAGGTAGTTTTGACCCCTGGAGATCTCCATATCAAATAGGTTTATTGCATTTCTTTGTCCTACAATGCACCTTGTTTCATGTAAAGGTGACGTAGCAGAGCCCATAAATCCAGCAGAAAGCATTGCATTACAATCAGTTCACAAGAACAGAGAGGACTATATTTTAAAATCTGTGGAATTCAGCTCGGTGACCACCCTCATCCTAAATGTTTTACTGTCCTGAAAAACTTTGCTGCTGGTAATTTTTGTACAGCTTGTAAAGCTTCCAAGATATTTAGTTTGTTTGTCATGTGTGTGCTGAATGTTGGGTCTCTCTTACATCACAGTCACGTAAGACAAGATGCACTGTGGGAACAAGAAATATAATTACACTACCAGGTATGAAGATCCCCAGGGGTCATAAAACTAGCAGGCTAATTTGGGAAAACTCCTAATACCAGTCAGAGGGAAGGAAACACTAGAATTTCACACACAAATTAAAACACTCTGCATAACATATATTTTTTCAAGTTTTGGGTGTAGTTTTCCTTTAAAGCAACTGTACTGATTGGTCACTTGTTTTTTTTTTGTTTGTTTTTTCAGCAATAATGTTTTTCATAGCTAAATCTTTAATATACCAATTTTCTTTTCATTTTCTTTTATTCCTGAAATAAAATATGAGATATTGAAGTTTTTAAAAATTGCCGATCCCCATCCCGAGTCCACCATGAAAAAATTAAAATTCTTGGTACACTGCTGTGTTGTTTCACATCAGAAACGTGTGCTTGCACCAGCTTAATAAATCTACAGTATGAATCTAGTATGTGTATTCTACAAGTATCTTCAGTAGTGGAGATTTTTTTTTAATTGTGAATGGTGGCAAGCTTTAATCACTTGAGTCACTATTTATAAAACTAATTATAAACACTTTTTTTAAGAATATCAAATACTGCTGCATTAAATTTGTAATATATTATTGATCAGCCTGGGGCAATAATGTATCAAAATGGCCATGAGGCCCCTCGTGTGGTTGTAAGAGTGCCTGCACTTGCATTCATAAAGAGCAACTCTGCACTTCAGTGTGTGCTTTCATAAACAAGATATTTCCGCTTTTACATTTTACTAGAGAATGCGTTTTTTTCATTTTCAGTATTAATTTTCAAGGTTTATAGCACATCTTTGTAGACTGTCTAAATGGTCTATATGAAAAAATGCCTTTCCCATGTTAACCTCCCAATACCTTTGTTCATGACATTATAGTGCTCACCATGGCAACAGACTGTGATGTCACAGAACAGCTATTGTGTGGTTAGCAGGGAGAGTTCACACATTTTGAAAGACTCCATGAAATAAGTGCTGCTTTTAAGATGGGGGCGGCTCAGAGGTAATTTAAGGAAGTATTTTTTCACAGAGAGGGTTGTGGATGCATGGAACGGCCTTCCGGAGGAGGTTGTGGAGTCAAAAATCAGTGGTGGAATTCAAGCATGTATGGGACAGTCATAAGGCCATTCTAGGGGGTGGGGGTAGGAAGAAGTAGGCTGCTGGTTAACTAGGATCTGCAGCTTATCCAGTAGGTAGGGAAATGGGCAGACTGGGTGGGCCAAGCAGTCCTTATCTGCCATCAAATTCTATGTTTACCTACAACATTTAGTAGACCAGTAGCAGGGGAAAGTTAAGAAAAATAAAATAAGTAGGAAACAATAAAGTTAAAACATAACTGGTGTGAATCGAGTGTTTTTAAGATTTTTATTATGGTAGATAGCTGCTCTTTAATGTACTAGAACTGCTCACATTCAGTTTGTGGTTCTCATACCCTAACAATGTGCGTGAAACCACCCTTGCAACCTAAGAGTGTTCTCAGTGGCTATATTAACATACAGAAAAAGTACAGTACAAAAATATTTAGCAGTAGTGAAATCCTATAACTCAGTCTGTAAATGTCCCAAGTTTGGCAGGTTCTTTAAGGACGATGAGTACAGTGTGCAGTTCTGGAGACCTTACTTACGTAAGACCATAGAAAGGGTAGAGAAGGTTCAGAGGAGGGCAACAAAGATGGTACATGGATTGCATCACAAATCCTATGAGGACAGGTTGAAGGAATTGAATATGTACTCCCTGGAGGAGACGAGGGAGAGAGGGGATATGATAGAGACATACAAGTATCTTACAGGGAGGAACAGGGTGCAGGAATACACTATTTTTAAGCGAAAAAGATGTTCCCGGACTAGAGGGCATGGGATGAAGTTGGAGGGAGGACGATTCAGAGGAAATGTGAGGAAGAATTTCTTCGCAGAACGGGTGGTGGACAAGTGGAACACCCTGCCAGAGGAAGTGGTGGGGGCTGAAACAATCACGGGATTTAAGAATGCTTGGGATAGACATAAAGGAATTCTGGAGATCAGGGTTAAGGGGCAGCAGACTTCTGGGAAAACATAAAGTGAACTTACAAGCTCAAATGGGCAGACTGAGTGGGCCGTAGGCCCTTATCTGCCAACACTGTCTATGTATCTATGACGAGTGCAGATGCACAGTGCAAAAAAAATGCTGTCATAAAATCTTTAATAAGTTATCAGCTCGTAAAGATGTAATGTGTTTTGGGAACATGGAGAGTGTAAGCTCAAGAGACTGGTTAAAAAATTCTGTAAAAACCTTTGGTGTACCTTTCTAATTATATTAGGGGGTGTTTACTCACTTCTGGTGTGAAATTGGTCACTTGGCCTGTGGCCTCATTACTAAATCACACCAGTCCTGGGTAAATCCCAGCATAACCCACACCCTGTTGTAGATTATTCCTTAATTAAACAATAATTATAACAAATAAAATACACCCTAAGTGCACAAATAAGGCTGTAATGGCAGCTCGAGTTTCTGGTGACAAATATAAACCACTTGCACTTTGCTCATGTGGTATACAAATGCCACCAGTTTCCCCTGTTTGAGTACAGCCTTGTTTTGTACAGTGTGGTGTATTTTATTCCTTATATAATTACATATATATTATAATTCTTTATATAATTACTGACTTGTCTTGATTACACCTGGATAACAATGGCATAATCCTGCGTTATAACTGGCCAATTATATCAGTGTGCACGAGGCAGCTGAGAGTTGTCAATTAAGCTTCTGTAGCATGAGTATGTGCTGTGGAACTGCCAAACCACCACTGAAACCGCAAAACCAGTGATGCCATGAAAATGCTGCCCACAGCATTATTGGGTCCTGTCCAGGACAGGCACTGGAGCCAGGACTGGACTTTAAGGACTGCAGTAAGAGGAGAATGCACACACCTTTCATACAAGAAGAAAATGTCCAAACCTTTTAGCTTTGGTACATACTTAGGTTTTAATCCATAATGATTTTAGAGGAAAGAACATACAAGTACTGGCAGCACAGAGCCTGCCTGGCTTACATTTCACCCTACACGTAGGGCTTCATCAGAAAAACAATATATGAGTAGGAATGTGTAAAGAAAATGTTACACTCCCCCACCTATACATTATTGTCTATATTACTACTATTATTATTGTTTCCTGATTGTTTGGGGTTGGGGGAAATGGGGAAAAAGATAATTTACCCCCCCAAAAATAATGAAATTTCACATGCAACAGAGCCTTCCATCCTGGCCCCTCTCCAAAGTTTGGTGAAGAAGGGGCACGGTCAGTGTTCTGGTCTGTGTCAAGTGATCAGTGGCGAACTGGTATTGTCCATGAGACAGTTCATATGCTGGCCCCTTCCCGACATTTGGCGGTGGTCCATTGGGGGGTGGGGCAGTTCATGCCCATGCCCCTCCTCGACATTCAGTGGGACATGTTATGGTCTACTGGAGCAGTCCATGTCCTGGTCCCTCACTGACATTAGATGGTGAACTGCTATGATCCACAGAGGGGCAATTCATGCCAAGGCCCTCCCTGACAATTGGTGGGATTTGGTATGGTTCTCTGGGGCAGTCCATGTCCTGGTCCTTACCTGATGTTTCATAGGGGATTGGTAGGGTCCACAGGGGAGGGGGGCATTCATGCCCTGACCCCTTCCTGACATTCACTGGCAATTGGTGTGGTCCACTTGGACAGTCGATGTCCTGGTCTCCTCCTGACATTTGATGAGGAACTGGTACAGTCTACAGGAGGGAAGTTCATTCTGTGGCCTCTCCCTGAAATTCTGTGAGAATTGCAATGGTCCATTGGGGCAGTTCACTTCCTTGTCCTTTCTTGACATGTGGTGGAAAACTGGTGTGGTCCATGGGGGAGGGGCAGTTCATGTTCTGGCCCCACCCTGACATTCAGTGGACAATTGGTATGGTATGTTATGGTCCAGTGGGGCTGTCCATATCGCAACCCTCCACTGACCTCACATTGGCTCTTCTCTTGAACTCCATGTAGTACCTCTGGGAGAGGCCCCTTGACTGGAGGATTCTTATGGTGGTGAATGGAGAGTGGCTGTGATTAACGAGACTACGGAAGGTACAGAGGCTGGGAATGGTGGGCAGCAGGAAGGATGGGACTGGATGGAGAGGGACTCAGAGTACAAAACAAGATAAACAGAACAATTACTTTAAATGCAAATGTAATTAAATGAACTCAGCAGTTTGGAGTCTTGTGATTTTTTGAGTGAGTGATGTGATTTCCGTGCTGGCAGCATGTGATCTCCCCTGTTCTAAGCCCAGGATGTGGAAGGATCCCCAGCTGGAAATATAGTCCCTGTGTTCCAGAGGAAGTTCTTCCTTTGTTATGTTTTTTACCAGTTCTGCCTGATAGAAGCCTCAGAAAGTCCCAGACAGCCGTAGTCTTACGTAAGAGTTCTGCTCTAGGTACAGAAGTGGGAGGAACTGTTCTGTGAACCAAGCACTTCAGAAAAGGTAGCTCAGCTCTGCAGGCCTAGAAGGTGTCCCCCCCCCCCCCATTCCCTTCTGTTTTTTTACCCTACTGATTGGTGAATGTATTTTCTTTATAGATGTGAAGTTTGCTTTATCAGGTAGGCAACACAGAGATCAATATTGTCTAATTTTCAGTTGTGATCAGGGTGGGGGAAGGTATAAGGGAAATGCAAAATTCTAGACACTGGAGATAAGCACCTTAAATACATACAAAGCACTATTCTTGTAGCGCTATATTGACCTGGTACCCCAAAGAACAGGGAGGTATACTATATCAAGCAAAAAGGGGAATAGTAACCTGAATCAAAGTAAACCTAGCACATACAGAGTAAAACTACAACATAAGTACTCGCTAATCCATGTGTACAATAGTTGCAGAACCATACAATATGGCTAGGAACTGCAGCAAGGACAAGCATAAATTGTCAAATAGTTTCAGGGCCTCCTATCTGCCATGTACTGTGTATATTACAGTTTTAGCTACAGTGTGTAGTGATGGTTATTGTAGGTATTCTGTTGCTATGTAATATTGTACTTATCATATATTTTGTGTTTCACTCCCCTCTTGTTCCTTTCCCCCAGGCTGCAGTGGGAAATGAGCCTTAGCAGTATGCCTATCCCAGACACCACATTTTAATAAACTAACTAACTAACTAATTAACATTTCAGAGTGACTTCATATCAGCTGACGTGGACAGGAGATGGCCAAGTTCTGACGGAGCCTTTATAATACTAGACTTGCAAGGCCTCACAAAGCTGTAGGACTGGTCCTTTTCAAGCAGCAGTGCATAAATCATTATACGTATTTTTTAAATAGGGGCTCCAGTTGTAGATAAAACAATCACTAGAGCATCAGCAAATCTCAGTTGCACAACGATAGTAACTAAATAGAATTTCAAGCTATTTTGCTTTTAAAATAGAGATATCATCAAAACATTATCCCTATCCTTCCACTTTCAGTTTGCACCTACACAAGACTGAACAGTGAGACATGTTTGATGTGGTATCCTGCAGAATGATGTGGGAACACACTCTGAAGCTTAGGGGCTGTAATTGTGGGGGTAATGTTAGGAGTCACTTTTTCCTCAGAGTGTGGTGACACTTTGAACCAGTTTACCAGTGGAGACCGTGGACATGAAAGACAATGCATACCTTTCAGGTAAGCCTAGACAAATTTATGCCTACTAACCTGGATAGTAGTGGGGGTAGGACACTAGTACATCCCTGCTTTTAAAGTGGGGGGGCGTGAGCAGATATAATGCACCTACAGTTCCTTCTGACCTTAAATGATGATGTCACTAGGTTGCTATGCTATTCAGGAGTGGAGGCCACAATCCATCACTAGTGAAACCACACTGTGGTCCATAGCAACAACTGTGGTGTCACAAGTGGAGGGGATTGCAATCTCAGCTCCTGGACTGCTTCCAGACACACCAAACTGTTAAGGAGAAGGATTAGCATTTCATACACATATCAGCCCCAATTCTCAGTCACAAGGGACTGGTGCAGAATTATTTTGGCATGATCTAGCATCAGCCCCTTACTTGTGACCCCCACAAGATATGTCCAGAAGGGGTCAGACATTTCTTCCTTGCTAGCGCACAGCAAAGTGCACTGATCTGTGGCAGGGGTGGCCTGTGAGTTGCATGCTGTGCCATTCGCATAGCCAAGTGCTGCTGGTTCAGCGAGGGCGGTACTTTTGTAATGCCCCTGTCTAAGAACTTTATTTTGGTGGTGGTGGATGGTATAAGACGGCTGCGCCCACTATGCATGGACAACAGCCAACTGAGGTTGTTGCAGGATCATTCCATGGATAGGGTGCCTCTGGCCCCCCCGCCACCAGCGCAAATCTAATGCTCCTAGTATAGCAATTTCATGGGTTGGCGCAACAGGGTGCCTTTTTGTGCCCCATTTTGTTGTCCATGAAATTGCAACTGAGGCTTGGGACCTCCTTGATTAACATAGGAAACAGCACCTAAAAATTCAGTTTTAATTGGGAATGGTGGTTAATTATAGCACATTTTTTATTGGTAACTGCAGTCCCTCTTTATAGAAAAGCAAATTTAATTTATTTCTGTTGTTTTCTTTTAAATTGTTTATCCAGATCTGTGCGCAGTTTTGGAATCCACATCTGAAGAAGGCTGGAGCTGCAAATCTGGAGACCTGGGTTTGAATCGCACAGCTCCCACTTGCATACTGTGTGGCCCTGAGCAAGTCACTTAACTTCCCTGTTCTTCCAGGTCGCACCTGTAAACAAGCTTTCAGCTTAGTGTGCTACTCCTGGTTAAACAATTGGAGGAGAAAAAAAAAGAGTGGAGGCACTGCAGAGGAGGATAAGCAAGATGGTCCTGGGAAGGCAGGAAATTACATACAGGGAGAAGTAGGCATATCTTAATATGAAAGGATAGAGGGGACATGTTTGAAATTTACACAGTACCGCCATGGGTTAAATAAAGTGGATAGTGGGGATTTGCTCCAGCTGAGTTGGGGGCACAAATACCAGGGGCAACTCCATAAAGCTGGTGGGGGGTAAATTTAAGTGAGAGACCAGGAAGTACTTTTCCATGGAGATGGTGGTGGATGGGTGAATAAGCTACTGAAGAGGGTGATCTGTGAAAAGTCAGTGTGGGGGGATTCAAACAAGGGTTAGACGATACAAGGGCTTGGTAAAGATTGCACTAGGAAGGAAAGGGGGAAGGGAGAGAGAAGAGCCAGCAGGGCTTTCTCGTTCAACATCAGTTTGGTAGAAACGGTAGACTCGATGGACCAGGGTCCTTTTTCGCTGACAGATTCTATGGATAGGCCAGTTGACCCGGGACGTTTCATTTACGGGGATCCTGTCAGGGGCGATGAAAAGTTTACACAGAATTCACAATAAAACATTACCGTTACTGTTAGTGTAAGTTAGCTGCTCTTTTGTTAACTCTTTAATAAATTCCCTGCCCCCAGGAAACATCTGTTGAAGTAGTAGACTGCTATGCTATCCGTTCACTGTATTACCACGGTATGCTGCTTGTTGCACTGTTGCTGCTTTTGTTCTCAACCTGTGTGTCAGCTGTATGCTTATGCAAAATTGCAGTGTAACTCCCTCCTGTCACTGTCTGTGCACCTGCACCTTCTGTGTGCTTGGGGACGAGTGCTTTCATGGGCTTACTGAATTTTCATGATGTTCATTTTGGCCGTTCAAAGTACTTACTATACTCTGCAATATGCATTTTCACGTTGTTTTTGGATCCTACTCCTTTACTAGTCCCAACCGTGGCACTTAACTGGTTGAGGTGCAACTACCTTTGCATCTCTGCCCTAACAAAGGTGCTGAAAGTGTTCTGTGTAAACCTAGGTAAACCAGCTGTGAGAACATCGGGAACAAAGGCAGATAAAAAGGCCACCCTAAAGTCCCTTTCTTGGGCGCATAATTCTCGCAAATTCAGGGAACAACCCATGTCTTTGTTTTATGAGCGAAAAAAAAATGAAGTCCAGTTGTAGTTGTAGTGTGAAGACCCCACAAATAAATGAACTTGGAGGACGTGTTTAATTCTGCACATTAACATTTGAAATCAACGTAATTTCAGACAGGGACAGAACCAGAATTTCTTAAGAAGGTGACACTTTTCACAGAAAAATGTGGAACGCTCCATTTAAAAATTTAGATGAGCCTCCAGCCGTGTTTATACTGCTGCTTTCTGTATTGCTGCGGTGCGTGTTTGCTCTGCCCAAACCTCGGGAGGTGATAGCAAGTTGAATTCATATGGCCCCTCCGTCTCGATGCAGATGCAGTTCGCGCTAGAGAGGGGCTGGGACTACCGAGAGACACAGCGGCATGCAGGAAGTGTACCTGTGCAAGTAAAAGGGTAGCAGTGCAACCTGTCCACATGAGGGATCACACCGCTCGCTCCGCATCATAGTCCCATGATTGACGTGATTCCTCAAGAGGTTCAGGAAATGACTTACCGCGATTCGGGTAAGTGCCCACATGGCCTCTTTTGCACTGTGGCAACCGGATGCTCGGTTGCTGTGCATACCTTCTCAACCTTTGTCCCCTAATGTGGAACACTGCCTGTCAAAATGTGTAACACTTAGTCAAATCTTTACCTAAGAAGCTGAAAACACTGTTAAAATGTTGCATTTATGTTCAGAAAGTCTGTTATTAATTGAATAATATATTTTTGCATCATTTACTATGGATTTTTGCTTTCAAATGTTGACTTTGAATGTGGAACAAGTCCTCACAATGTGGAACATGGAGCTTTAGTGAAGTGAAATGAGGAACGTTCCTCTTAATGTGGTACAGTTGAGAGGTATGTGCTGCTGTGCAAAGGTGGCCTCGTAAACAAGCATTTTCACAGCAACAGTTTGCTGGCCTGTAGTGTTAGCGGGTGCTGCTTCACCACAGAACTGAAGCAACTGGCAAGGTCAGATATATTTCCCCACTGCTCACTTGTGCTGCAGCTTTAAAGAGACAGTACATCGCCTGAAATTAATATGAATTTTTAATACTGTCAGCTGTTACTTCTTACATTTGAAGTACTTTTCCTTTTGCTAGTAGATTTTCTATCTGCCAATACTAGCTGTGATGTGACACTGTACTCTACCGGAAGCTGACATATCTAGTTCTATTGCCCTTCACCTCATCAGCACCTTGACCTCACTGTGACATCACAATTGGCCAAGAAGAGTAATTCACCACTGCCAGACTGGGTTACTCTTGTGATGTCACAATAAGTGACAAACACAATGCTGATGAGGTATGAATGGGAACAGAACTAGGCATTTCAGCTTCCAGCCACGTTATTATTCTACACAGCCCACATAGTGCTGCTAGGTAAATGCATCTTCAGATCTGCAAAAGGTAAAAGAAAAATATTGTTAGAATATAAAGGCACCAACCGAGTCCCTTTAAAGTTAATTGCATTTAGTTTATTCTTTTTGATACTACTAGCTTTTCAAAATGATCAGCCTTCATCTCTACTACACAATTCAGAGCCCTCTTATTAAGTACGATCTATTTCGTAGTAATTTGTGCTTTACAATCTGTACTTCTTGTCTGTTCATTCCTGATCGATAAGCCATGATTTGCCTCATCATTGGCATTTTCTGTCCTCAGAGCTATTTTCTTCCTGAGCTGTAAACAGGTCTTGTGTTTTCACTGGGGATTGAGTTGGGCGGGGGAAGGGGGCTGTTCTATTTCTCCCAATGCGTGTTCCCAAGCCACAAGAAGGATTGCTTCAGAGATTTGAGACGTACTTTTTCAGCCTCCCAGTGAGCGAAAGCCTTGAAAGAGGGGCTCAGCTGCCGTATTGAATGGGAGGTGCAGTACAAGGTATTTTGAGTTTGCCGTTTGATCACAATTTTTTTCATCCTGGCTTAAAAAGCTTTCCTTACTCTTGCAATAAACTTTTCCATCAGTGTCATATTATCCGATATGAGCCCTAACTTTAGAGCCACAGTCCCTCTTGTCTTTCTTTTCTGCCCATTATTTTGCTTTTAAAGAAGTGGGCACAGAGTGTGAGCAACTGCAGCTTCCAAATGTAAATCAATGGCTCCCCCTACTGCATGAAAGCAAAATTGACATTAACAGAAACGCTTCAGCACTTGGAAGGAGCCCGTCACCTGATATGATACAAATTGCCACACGTAAGAACACATGGATCTCTGGCGAAACGGAGGGTGAGGGGTCAGAAACAACAACTGTCCATTCCAGAATGCCTTCACATTCAGATAGACCTGCCTACTGTCCTACTCTGGCTAAGACATCCTTGTTCAGCAGTCTGTTCCCTGGCAAAAACAGGAAAAAGGGAACATAGCCTTCTCTGACACTGGAAAAACATGTTTGCCTAGTTATGAAGCAGAGAACATATATGGCTTAAAAGACATACAAAAAAATAAAAGAGTTTATATGTACTAGATATTAGGCACTGCTGCACAATGCTACACCATAGTTTATTTGTAGCGACACTATGCTACATGACAGTTTATATGTAGTAGACAATATGCTATGCTGTACTACAGAGGTTACATGATGTATTTGACACCACACACTGCGGTACACTGCAGAGGTTACATAAGAAGAACTGTGCATTCACCCTCCGCCATCTGCAGCCCCCTGAACTGAAGGAAATGCTGTCCTCCAGTGTATGTACAACAACATTTCCTTAATTAGACAAACATGCTATAAAGTGCCACACCATACTAACAGCATTAAAATCTGCTTAAATAGCCCCAGTTATTCTTTAGTACCACTGACTACTGCATACTGTGAGCATCTCTGATTCCTGGGGCGCTCTGTTTTACTTGCTACAGAGGTTACATGCAGTTGATACAATGCTATTCTACCCCATGTTACACAACATAGTTTACATATAGTTGACACCACACTATGTTGCACTTTAGAGGTTACATGCACACTATACTACAGCATACTACACTACAGAGTTTATATGTAGTTGATATCACACTATGCTACACCATATTACACTACAGAATTTACATGTAGTGGATAATTATTCTTACACCATACTATATTAGAGAGTTTACATGTAGATGACACCACACTATGCTACACCATATTACACAACAGAATTTACATGAAGTTGACACCACACTATGCTACAGCATATTACACTACAGAGTTTACATATAGTTGACATCACACTATGTTACACCATACTACACTAGAGTTTACATGTAGTTGACATCACATTATGCTACATCATACTACACCACAGAGTTTACACATAGTTGACACCACACTATGCTACACCATACTGCACTACAGAGTTTACATGTAGGTGACACCACACTATGTTACAGCATACTACACTACAGAGTTTACATGTAGTTGACACCACAATATGCTACACCATATTACACTGCAGAGTTTACATGTAGTTGACATCACACTATGCTACACCATACTACACCAGAGTTTACATGTAGTTGACACCACAATATGCTACACCATATTACACTACAGAGTTTACATGTAGTTGACATCACACTGTGCTACAGCATATTACACTACAGAGTTTACATGTAGTGACACCACACTATGCTACACCATACTACACTACAGAGTTTACATATAGTTGACACCACACTATGCTACACCATACTGCACTACAGAGTTTACATGTAGTTGACACCACACTATGCTACACCATACTACACCAGCATTTACATGTAGACACCACACTATGCTATACCATACTACACTACAGAGTTTACATATAGTTGACACCACACTATGCTACACCATACTGCACTACAGAGTTTACATGTAGTTGACATCACACTATGCTACGCCATACTACACTAGAGTTTACATGTTGTTGATACCACACTATGCTACACCATATTACACTACAGAGTTTACATGTAGTTGACATCACACTATGTACAGCATATTACACTACAGAGTTTACATGTATTGACATCACACTATGCTACACCATACTACACTACAGAGTTTATATATAGTTGACACCACACTATGCTACACCATACTACACTACAGAGTTTACATATAGTTGACACCACACTATACTACACCGTACTGCACTGCAGAGTTTACATGTAGTTGACACCACACTATGTTACAGCATACTACACTAGAATTTATATGTAGTGACACCACACTATGCTACACCATACTACACTACAGAGTTTACATATAGTTGACATCACACTATGCTACACCATACTGCACTACAGAGTTTACATGTAGTTGACACCACACTATGCTACACCATACTACACTACAGAGTTTACATGTAGTTGACACCACAATATGCTACACCATATTACACTACAGAGTTTACATGTAGTTGACATCACACTATGTACAGCATATTACACTACAGAGTTTACATGTAGTTAACATCACACTATGCTACACCATACTACACTACAGAGTTTACATATAGTTGACACCACACTATGCTACACCATACTGCACTACAGAGTTTACATGTAGTTGACATCACACTATGCTACACCATACTACACTAGAGTTTACAAGTTGTTGATACCACACTATGCTACACCATACTACACTACAGAGTTTACATGTAGTTGACACCACAATATGCTACACCATATTACACTACAGAGTTTACATGTAGTTGACATCACACTATGTACAGCATATTACACTACAGAGTTTACATGTAGTTGACATCACACTATGCTACACCATACTACACTACAGAGTTTACATATAGTTGACACCACACTATGCTACACCATACTGCACTACAGATATTACATGTAGGTGACACCACACTATGTTACAGCATACTACACTACAGAGTTTACATGTAGTTGACACCACACTATGCTACACCATACTACACTACAGAGTTTACACATAGTTGACACCACACTATGCTACACCATATTGCACTACAGAGTTTACATGTAGGTGACACCGCACTATGTTACAGCATACTACACTACAGAGTTTACATGTAGTTGACACCACAATATGCTACACCATATTACACTGCAGAGTTTACATGTAGTTGACACCACACTATGCTACACCATACTACACTAGAATTTACATGTAGTGACACCACACTATGCTACACCATACTACACTACAGAGTTTACATATAGTTGACACCACACTATGCTACACCATACTGCACTACAGAGTTTACATGTAGTTGACACCACACTATGCTACACCATACTACACTACAGCGTTTACATGTAGTTGATACCACACTATGCTACACCATATTACACTGCAGAGTTTACATGTAGTTGACACCACACTATGCTACACCATATTACACTACAGAGTTTACATGTAGTTGACATCACACTGTGCTACAGCATATTACACTACAGAGTTTACATGTAGTTGACACCACACTATGCTACACCATCCTACACTACAGAGTTTACATATAGTTGACACCACACTATGCTACACCATACTGCACTACAGAGTTTACATATAGTTGACATCACGCTGTGCTACAACATGCTACACTACAGAGTTTACATGTAGTTGACATCACACTATGTTACACCATATTACACTATGGCATGGGGTCATGTCGCTGAATACAAAAACTGTGCAGCAATAAATGCTGCAAGGAAAATTTCACAGTTGCAAACAGTGTTGGGTAAAAGGCGACCCAACAACAACATTGAAATAATGGGACTTGAGTATTTTTGAGAGGCTCCACCCTCCACCCCACCCCTTGGACGTAACATAATCAGCTCCGGGGGTTGTGACTTTGAGGATAGGAGAAAATTTGCAGGAGGGGAAATTATTTATTTTTTTTTTAGGTTGCAGCAGGAGGAGACCTGGGGGAACCAACTGTGGTCCCAGGTCTCGTGACTCGGCTGGTGCTCATGCCTTAGCCACTCCATCACAGGAATAGCTCGATCCAAGCACCCCAGCACATGGCAACTTGATACCTCTGCACATGACGACATAGTAACAGGGTAGTGGTAATTCTCACTGCTGTTCTACCCTGTTGCTCTAATTCCTTTAGTGCTTTACACAGCGCAGTTCTCACAGCTCTCTTCCTGATGCACTGTTTTGACCCGGTACCTTATGCTACAGAGTTTACATGTAGATGACACCACACTATGCTACACCATACTACACTACAGAGTTTACATGCAGTTGACACCACACTATGATACACCATATTACACTACAGAGTTTACATGTAGTTGACACCACACTATGCTACACCATATTACACTACAGAGTTTACATGTAGACACCACACAATACCACACCATACTACACTACAGAGTTTACATGTAGTTGATATGACCCTTTGCTGCACCGCATACACTCACAGAGTTTTACATGTACTTGACACCACCCTTTGCTGCACCATATTACTACTCAGAGTTAACATGTAGTTGACCCCACACTATGCTACACCATACTACACTAGAGTTTATGTATAGTTGACACAACACTATGCTACACAATACCACACTACAAAGTTTACATGTAGTTGACACCACCTTTGCTGCGTCAAATTACACTAGAGTTTACATGTATTGACACCAAACTATGCTGCATCATACTACACTACTGAGTTTGTGTAGTTGACACCACTATGATACACCATTTTACTTCCACAGATTACATCTAGTTGACACCACACTATGCTGCACCATACTACACTACAGAGTTTGTGTAGTTGACACCACACTATGCTACACCATATTACACTACAGTTTATGTGTAGTTGACACCACACTATGCTGCACCATATTTCACTACAGAGCTTACATGTAGTTGATATCACACTATGCTACACCACACTACATTACAGTTTACATGTATTTGGCACTACAATTATGCTACACCATACTACACTACAGAGTTTATGTGTTGTTGACACCACACTATGCTACATTATACTGCACTACAGAGTTTACATGTAGTTGACACCACACTATGCTATACCATTCTGCACTACAGAATTTATATGTAGTTGTCACCACATTATACTACACCATATTATACTACAGAGTTTGCATGTAGTTGACACCACACTATGCTACACCATACTACACTGCAGAGTTTACATGTAGTTGACACCACACTATGCTACACCATACTACATTACATAATTTACATGTAGTTGGCATCACACTATATTACACTACAGAGTTTACATGAAGTTGAGACCACACTATTGCAAACCATATTATACTACAGACTAGAGTTTACATATAGCTGACACCACACTATGCTACACAGTACCCCACTACAGAGTTTGCATGTACTTGACATTACACTACGTCTTGCTACAATAAAAACTGTATATGCAGTTGACACTGCTATGCAATTCTAAGTTGCACTACACCCCACTGTGGTACCCTACATAGTTTACATGAAGCTAACACTTTAAATACACATAAAATTATGACATCATGACTGTGTCATTAATTAATGTTTTAAATTCAGTGGACTAGAGCCATGATGTCATGACTACCTAATTAATTACCACGGTGATTCACAAAGTGCCTAAGGTGCAAAACATACTTTAAAACACTGCCCAGTGCAGAACATATTGGCCAGGATATTCAAAAGGGTTGCTATGTCTTAATAGGGTTAATGCAAGCACAAAGTCCAAAATCATGTCAGCCTGGCGATTTCAGTGGGAGGCAGTTGGCGCTACTGAAAACATGCTGAGCAACAGCGCTAATGCAAATGAAGGCATGCACAACCGGGGGGTGGATCCATGCATAAAGAGCGCAATGCGATATTTCAAAGGCTTACGTAATGCGCAGCAGTGGATCCGCTGAACTTGCGCTTACGGCGGAAATGAGCCAAAAAAAAGGCTCAAGGAAGAGGCACAAGAACCCACAGGGAATGCTCATGAGGCAGCAACAGAGAGCAGGCCACAGCAGCAACCAGTGCAGGCCATGGAGTAGGCAGGACAGAAAGTGGCAGCTGAAGGCGTGGGGGCCACAGAGTTCGGAGGCCAGTAGGTGTACCTGTGCAGGGGAGGTAGCAGTCAGGACAGCGGGGAACAGAACAACAACAGCTGGGGGGACACAAGCCAGGAGATGGACAGTGCCACCTTCCACATGGAAGCTGTAGTGAGGAGGTGAGAAGGCATGCTGCAGGGGACGTGGCCGTGGAAGGGCCTGTCGGTGGTACGCCTCAACAGGCAGTACACTGCGTCTGCCAGCTTTGAGCTGTATTCAAATGTCGAGATTGTGGGCGGTACCGCCTGAACAGGGCAATACTGAGGCGGCTCTGCAGAGCTGTGCAGTGATGTGATGCAGGCACCCTCACGACGAGCACGCTCTGTCAGTGGAGACAAAGGTAACAGGCTGCATCGCGCTGCTCACCACGGGTACCTTCCAGAGGCCAACAGGGGACACCACAGGCATAACACAGTCGGCCATGTCATGCATCCTCACCCAATTCCTCAGTGCACTGCTGCCACATGCTGCGGAGTACATCCATTTCCCCAGCACGCCGCGACGACAGCAAACATACAGGAGTTCCACAGGGTAGCACGTATGCCTGGCGTGCTAGGGGTGATAGACTGCACCCATGTGGCTATTCGCATGCCACCTGGCCCCAATGGGGCCGCATATCGCAACCGGAAGGGGTTCTCCAGTGTCAACTGCCAGGTGGTGTGTGATGCCAGTGGGCGCATCATCAATGTCTGTGCCACGCACCCTGACAGAGCACATGATTCATTCATATGGTACCACTCTGCACTGTGCCATCGATTCGAGAGTGGGGTCATTCCCACAGGACACCTAGTGGGTGAGTATGCATGTAGGAGCGATAAAGTTGGGGGATGGGTGGGCAAGCCACAGGTGCCATGGGAGTGGCACACAGGACTAGGAATAATATGGTCCTGAACATGACACTAACCTCCACTATCTCCACACAGGTGACAGTGGATACCACTCTGTCCTGGCTGCTCACACCTACCGGGCGCCCACGACCCCATCACAGCAACGCTTCAATGAGGCACATGGCGCCACACACAACATCATCAGCGGGTGTTTGGGATGCTGAAGCCGCGCTTCCGATGCTAGGCACCTCCGGCGGTGCCCTACAGTATAGCCCCTCAAAGGCCTGTGGGATATTCCTGGCCTGTTGTATCCTGCACAACATCGCCAAAGACTGTGGGATAGCCATACAGGTCGAGGAGGGGGACAGTGATGGGGATGCCGGTGACGCCGGTAATGATGGGGATGAGCAGCCCCCCCCTTGGATGGCGTGACCCCCGACTGATCCAGCTGGCCCAGCTACACCGGGACACCATCACAGAGGAGCACTTTGCACAACACAGGTAAGTCATGGGGCCATGTGCAACCAACACTGTCCAGGGCGCAACCCACATACACACAGGGTAACACACCAGGGGTGCATGACGGCGAGGGGAGTGGAAGGGTAAGGGTGCACAAACACACAACCAGGAAGGGGTGCATAGTTACACGCTACATGGACAGACACACACACACACACACACCAGGCACAAAGTGCACAGGGGCAGTTGCACAGCAGAGCAGGAACAGACATGTCAAACACACAGATCCACAGACCACCCCCACCACCTGTACTGTCCATGTACGTGTGTCAGATGCTGGGCACCCTTGCACTTTGGTGTAGTCAGTACAGCGCCAGGCATCATCATGCACACGCACCTGTGGACAGCAGTCAGGTGGTGTGCAGGTGGTCCTTGTGTTGCATGGCAGTTACAGGCACCCACTGGTGCACTGCCCACTATACATTGTACACAGGGCAGCACCAGACAGGGCCCGCACTGGGAGACAGGTCAGTCATGTGGCACTGTGCCACGGCCACCTGATGCGGGCGGCCCCACCGAGACCCAGAGCAGCACTGGCAGGCTGAGCATAGGCCACATGGGGTGGCACCGATGGACCACCAGGGGTCCCACTGCGTGAGCATGACCTTGTCCGCACTGGGGTCTGCAGCATGCCGAACATACCTGTACCAGGGGTGCTCGGGATGCCCACAGCGGAACCTGGTGTCGACAGGCTGGGTGTCGCATGACGCCGGGAATGGGGAGTGGAGAGCATACTGCGTGGTGTGCGCGGTACAGGGGCACCTGACTGTGTGCCCAATGCGGCCACGACAGCGACCAATGCCTGGGTCTGCCTGTCAATGGCGGCGGTCACATCCATCTGCATTTGGACCATCTCTGCAAGTATCATTGCATTGTCCCTGCTGTGCCACTCCACAGCCACACACAGTCCCTCCACGGACATTGCAACCCGCATCTGCTGCTGTACCGATGCCGCAGCAGGTGGGTTTGCTCGTCAAACGGCCGCCTGCCACATCGGCAACCTGTCCCCAGGGTATGGAAGGGCCTGATGTCAACACCCTTGAGGGTGGGCGCTGTTCACAGGACCAGGTATGGGCAATTCAACAGGCGGTGTGCATACGCCACCACTGAACCCTGAACCCCAGACCCGGTGGGTGATTGCTGCTGCCCCCTCTGCCTGCTGTGCCCAAGGACCAGTCGTTCCACTGCTGTGGCGCAGCAGTGCCAGAGACCTGCATAACACGGTGCTGCCCCACGGTGCTGACAGGCACAGCCTGGGACTGTGCTGATGTGCTGGCACACACGTTGGAACCAGCTAGGTCCATGGGCGCGAGCTGTCCTGCTGTGTGTCCATTCTGTGACACACACGTGTCACTGCCCATAGCGGTCATTGCATCATCAATGGTACAGGTTCGTACCACAGCCACAGCCACAGCGTGCTGGCATGCTTGCATGCCAGACTGCTGAGACACAGGAAAGGCACCCCCCACACCTGACTCACCGACATTGGAGATGACAGCCAGGCGTGCACACTGGTGCAATGCACGCCGGCTACCAGCAGAGGTGGATGGACCCTCCTCCAACTCTGACTGGATGTCCACAGTGCACGGGCCCACCACCACTGTCCCCTGCAGATGCACAGGATCTGAAACAGAAAGTGAGAACATGTTAGTGCATGGGATCAACCTTCCCCCCCCGACCATGACATACCGTGCAGTGATGGGCTACCACCTGTCTGGAAGCCACCTCCCGGAACGCCCTTGATGGCACTGTGCTGCATGGATGCAGCAAGACGGTCCTCCGCCGGGGTCAGCTGGACCACCTCTGGCTGGCCCCTGCCTGTGGCAGCTCGTGCCGCCCTGAGGGCTGCCACCTTCTCCTTCACCCGTCTCCTGTCAGTCCCCATCTTCTTCTTACATTCCTGCACAGAGTGCTGGTGGCTTCCGTGCAGGTTTACGGTGCGAGCTACCCCCTCCCATGCTGCAGCACGGGCCTGAGGCGTGCCCTGCCATCCACTGAGTAGTGGCTCTTCATCCAGGTAGGCCTCGAAGAGTACCTCTGTTTCAGCCTTTGTGAAGTTGGCCTCCTCTTCCACCCACCATCATCCTCCTCACCCAGTCCTTGCTCGCCATGTCACTGTATGTGTGGGTGGAAGTGGATACCTGTGACTGTGCAGTCTACAGCATTATCCCATGACCATAGTCCATAACATCACACAGCATGCAACCCACCTATCACCTGCAGTAACCGAATATAGCCACTGCAGATCACTGTCGCACATTTATAGCGCAATGCATGCAAATTAGGAGTGGAGCAACTTTAATGAGATGCAAATCGTGCCGCTGCACCATTGAATGGCTGATCAGCTGATTTGCATATGACAGCTGAATATTGCGCTGTTGCGCTTTGTGCACTACGGTTGAGCCGGCTGAGCCTATGGCGCAGTTTTGTGACTGCGTAGTACACCGCACTACGCATGCCCAGGTAGCTTTACTTAGGGCGCCTGCCGCTGATGATGTGCTGTGCAAGCATCAGCTATTCAGGACACGGCCACCATTGTGCCAGTGGCGCTACAGCGCTGGTCACCACATGGCGCGAGGCACAACCGCGCAATAGTCCACTGTGGCACTGGCACGCAGGTGACTGATCGCACTGGACGTGTGGATGTCCGATGGTGCTGTGTGTGGCCTTGCGCCAGACACATGACCTTGTGCCCGACCTTTGCCCCCTTGGCGCTGTACGTCTGGCATGTGTGCAGCTCTATCGCGCTGTTCGGTAACAGTGCGATAGGGACCGACAGCGCTGCATGAACAGTGCGATAGGGACAGATGGAGTTGTATTGCTCAACATTTCCATGTGGGGTTACCGCGCTGTGGAGCGCCATATTGCCTACTATCAACCTGTTGAAATGGCACGCAAGAGAGCTCCCCAGTGGAGTGGCTTGGAGGTGGCCAACCTAGTGGCCATGGTGGAGCCTCACTATGGGCCAATGTTTGGGGGGGAACCCCTAGAAATGGCCCGCGCAAGTGTGGCAGCAGGTGGCCACGAGCTGAGCAGGTCACAGGGCAGCGCCGAACTGCGGAGCAGTGCAGGCACTGCTACAGTGACCTGCGCAGGAGGGAGCAGGCACTGCTGGCATGCCTCAGGTCCCGTGCCAGGAGGGGCATTATGCCTAGGCCAGGTGGGTGAGCCGTCGATGCACCTGTATTGTCCGCAGGGGTAACACTGTGTATTGTGGCCAGAGCATGGGGGAGGGCTGGTCCATGGTTGGCTGTGACAGTGTTTGCAGGTGTATGATGTATGGGTCTGGCTGTGTGGGCAGGCACACTCATTGGGGCAGGGGGGCTGTCTGCTTTTGGATCTCACTAATGTGTTTCCCAACGTTTGTTTCCCACAGGCATGGAGGAGCGGAGGAGAGCCCAAGCTGAGGCGCAGAGGGGTGCTGCGGAGGTGGCCGGCAGAGGTGGCAGCGGTGTGGGCCCACAACAGCAGCAGCAGCCGCCGCCGCTGCAGCAGCAGCGGCTGGATGAGGGTGAGTGTCATTACATCATGGATGCTATTGCGTGCTATGGGGGGGAAAGGGGCATGGCCACCATCCATGGGCAACACTGCCATGCACATGACGTGTGACAGCACTGTCCAGTGGCACTGCATGTCTGTGAGTGCGTCACTGGTGGTCCATGCATGCACTGGGCACATGGCTGTGGCACTACCTTCCCACCACATAGCCATGTCACTGTACTGCCTTGGTTGTGCTGTGCTGAGCATGGGTGGGGTGTGTGTGCAGTGGCACACATGGCTGTTGCTGCCTGGTTGAGCTTGGCCTGTGCACGGTCACTGTGAGTGTGTGCAGCCCATCACAGCGGCGGCACTTGGCTGTATGCCATGCATATTGGGTGGGCTTCAGGGTTGTGTACAGTCATAGCCATTGATTCTGTTCCCTTGCCCTAGGTGTCCGGGTCCTGCGCAGAATAGAGCAGGCCATCCACGCCTGCTGGAGCTGTCTGATGAATCTCGCATCCTCAGGAGTTGAACCAGAGGGTGTCACGGCGCGGTGGAGGACCGCGGGGTCTGAGCCAGCCTGCCGACCTGCAGCCTGTGGGGCAGTAGCTGCCCCAACTACCCCTTTACCCTTCCTCATACCTCGCCTTCCCTCACCAAGTTCTTTCACTCTCACCCCACACCCACCCTACCTTGTACCTGTACCCCCACCCCTGTACTGTATATATTTGTAAATAGTTATTGTTGTTCCTGTTGTTGTTGTTCTGTTATTCATTGAATATATATATCTATTTTGTTATGAATACTGTAGTGGTCTCTGATTTGCAGCTGGCTATAGGTGCTCAGTTGCAGTGGTGTGCATGGCATCTGGTGTGGTGTTGTCCTGGGATTGTGTGTGTGTCTGCGTGGGGGGGTGTCCCTGGTGTGGTGGTGGTGGCTTTCAGCGGTCTGGCTGTGTGCTGCCACACACCACTGTGGGCTCCTGGTGGGTCTGGCTTGTATGGTTCTGTGGTACACACGGTTGCATTGTGCCGGGGGCATGGTTGTCCGGCAGTGCCAGTCACAGTCACTGCTCATGGGTGGTGTCTTGGGGTTCCGTGCAGGGTGTGCTGTGCACGGGGCGTGGTACACTTGGGTTGTCCGCCCTTTGTGGCAGTCTTTGCTTGCCAGTGGGTGTGCTGGCGCACCATGGCCCAGCTTGCTTTGTAGGCTTGTCCCCATGGGCCAGTGGACTCCATCCTCCACCAGTGATGCTGTGCTTCGGGTGGGGTGTGTTGTTAGTTCTGCAGTGTGTTCCTGTGCCCATCTGTGGCATGGGTGGTGGGCTCCCGCCTACCCCTGGTTGTGCAGTTCCATTGCTCTGCTGCTGGGGGCTCTCTGCTTGCGCTATGGTGCATCTCGACTGCTCAGCTGGGTGGCCTTGTTGCGCTATGGCGCAACATAATGCTCAACTTCCCCTACCTGATTGCGCTATGGCGCAGGTTGTGTGATATTCAGATGTTGGCTGGTTGCGCAATTTGACTTGCTCCACGTTTGAATATCGCGTCTGTTGCACATGTGCGCAATTGACTTGTGCTTGCTCCTGCTATTGCGCACGTTTTAGGCTCAGTTTGAATATCCGGCCCATTATATACATATTGAAAAGAAGTGCAGAGTGCCATTAGAATACAGTAAAAAAAAAACAACATACAAGCATGCCAGATTTCCTTGTGCAGACATAAACACTTAAAATCATGGGACATGCATTATTAGTAGCCCTTCTTGGGCTGTTACCATGGTAATTAATTAGGTACTCATGACATCATGGTCTCTAGTCCAATGAATTTAAAACATTAATTAATGACACAGTCACGATGCCATAATTTTATGTGTATTTAACTGTTGGTGTGGTATTTCAGATTTAGCCTTTGATAAAGGAATTTATTTCAAAACACATTGGGCATATTTTAGTGTTGTTTATATCAATAAAGAGATTGTTCATTATACCTGAAGAGCTTTGGTGGTCCTTACACGGGTGAAAGTACTACAGTTTTCTTGCAAGACATGTTCAACATTTTGCAACCAATCTATTATACTTGCTGGTTTATTTTGATTTAGTGTGTTATTGACTAAAGCTGCCCAAATCAGTTATCTCCTATTTTCTATTGTAAGCCAACCCAGCTTCTTGTATTGCACAATGATGAGTCTTATAGTCACAACGTAATATGAATCTGAGTAAATTATTGTACATGACTTCTACTTTCCTCACTTGTTGCATTTCGTATCTGTAACCATAGCACCCATTGTGACGCTTGGCCAGCTGGTTATGATTGTTCTATGCTATTTGTAATATAAAAATATAGCCTGTCTTATGGGTGCCCCCAGGTCAGAAGCTACAGGATATATTAACCTGAAACCAGGAGGTATTTAAAGGACTGAGAGATTTAATTAGAACTGACCCAGCTACCAGGTTATAGGGCTTGTAAACCTTTATGATGTCTTAGAGGAAAGACATGTTATACCACCATGGTGCTAAAAGTCATAAAATCCTTTGATGTGCCCTGGGAATAGGAACTGCTCGAGATCAAAGAGGGATGTTAATTAAGGAGTCATATTGGGAAATGAGTTTTTGCTGAAGTCACCTTATTTGAAATACCTCCTGATAGGACATCCTTTTGTGTATTTTTATATTCTAAAAGAGGAGCTAGATGACATCATAGAAGGGTGTAGAAACAGAGTTTTAAACTGTATACTGTGTTTGAACTTGTGACATATCTCTTTGGACTCTTAAGAAACAAGATCTCTGATCTAACTTAAGCACTGTAAAGAGATAATACATTAGATAGAAAAGTCTAATTGTATTGTGGTAGGAGTTTATGTTTTGTACTTTAACCTTGTTCTTTCAAGTGATTGTATGCTTTTGATATAGTGTTCTGTGCTTACATTTTACATATTTTTATCCATTTTAGTAAATATATTATTTTGAAAGACTGCCTGGGTGTGTCTTTGAAGTTCTTTTTGCATGTGACATATAGAGGGTTAAGACTGACAAAAACTGTTCAAAGCTTGATGGTGTTACTAAACTGGGAAAAGGTAAGAATATACCTAAGGTCTTTTACAGAGTTTTAAAGGGTTCATTTTGGATACCTAGTTAGGTGCCCTTTGGCGAAAGATGTCTTGCATCCCCCAAAGAGAGGATTATCTGAGCCTGTACATTTGGGTATGCTAGCATAAGGTTCACAGTTTGAATCCCCCCAGAACTTGAGACCAAAGGTGATTCGGACCCACAAGCAGACAGGAGGGTTACCCTGTCTGTTACCTCTTCACAGTACTGCACTCGGAGGTTGGCACTGTGGGAGCAGAGTGCCTGACCTGCTGAGTGCGTTTGTGACAGATTTTGGTTGGCAGTGGTGTGGATAAATTTGGTACACAGCTTTAACTGTTCAGTGTGTCAGCTTAATACTGTACAGCTCACTTGCAAAAAAAGGCAGTGATTTATTTTTAATAAGGAAACAGAACTATATAATTTTGCTTTCAGTCAAGTTCCTACCTGTTTTATTTTTTTCTAAAGTGCAAGTTAGAGTAGCCGTAGTTAGGGAAGAAGATGGCTTCCAACTGCAGCAGGCACACTGTAGACTACTTGAGGCAGTTGTGCCAGGACAGAGGAGTTCTGTATGAGGGGAGAGCCACCAAGCAGAACCTCATGGATGCCCTAATGGCAGCAGATGCCCAGAGCATCGAGTCACTGACTGTGACTGTAAGGGACCAAATCTTGAGCATGCAGGGGCCAGCGGCCAGTGCAGTGTCCAGATGTGGTGAGGATGACAGCAGGGACAGTGCCAGCGAAGGGCCACAGTAGCAGGGGAAGGTCACCAGCATTCTGGAGTCAGAAGCACTCAGGCTGCAGATTGAGTTGCGCAGAATGGAGCTGGAGTTCCAGAGGGAAGCAGAGCAAGAACGGCAAGAAGCAGAGTGAGAGAAGCGAGCCGCAGAGGAGAAGAGGGAGCGAGAACAGTGAGAAGCGGACAGTGAACAGCGAGATGCAGGCCATAAGGAGCATGAGCACCAGAGGCAACATGAACTGGAGAAGTTACGACTCCAACCACCAGCACCAGAGCAGGTAAGTGGCTTGGGTTTAACTGGAACTACAGGACTGGGTTACAAATTGAATTCCAAATTGATAGCTGAATTTAAAGAGGGGTAGGTTATGGATGGCTTTTTAAATTCCTTTGAAAAAGTTTGTATTCAGGCTAAAATTCCTAGAGGGTCTTGGAGCTTCCGGCTATCCCCACTACTTACTGGGAAAGCTTGGGATGCATTGGGTCAAATGGACAATGAGGACAGTAGTGATTACAGCAAACTTAAAGTTGCACTTTTAAAAAAGTTTGATTTAACTGCAGAAGCCTACAGAGCAAACTTCTGTAAGCTCAGGAGAAGCCCTGACATGAGCTATGAGGAGCTAGCCACAAAACAACATCAATGGTTAAAACGTTAGTGGGAGGGAATTGAAGCAAACTCTGCAGATAAAATTGAAAATGCTGTTTTGTTGGAACAGTCTTTTTGGGCATGCCCAGCACAGCTGAAAACCTGGCTGGAGGACCAAGATCCCAAAACAGTACAAGAGGCTGCTTGGACTGCTATGCCAAGAGCAGACCTGCTCTGAGGGTGAATAGGGCGGACGTGGCAGTGCAGCAAGGGAAAAGCACACCTTCAGGGCAGCTAAAACCCTCCTGCCTCCACCGAAACCAGTTAGCCCCACATTTCAGAGAAAAGATTTCTCTGAGAAAAGAAACGAATGTTGGGTCTGTAAAGAAACTGGGCCTATTATCAGACAGTGTCCCAAAAGGATGAGCCATACGCAGAATGGGGCTAGGAAAGAAGTGAGTTGTTTGTGTGTCCCTGGAAGCATGACTGTGAACATGAGGGAATACATGCACCCAGTCACGGTGAATGGTGTACAGACACAAGAGTTAAGGGACACAGGACATCCCTGACATTGGTAAAAGGGGATCTAGTAGTGCCTGGTCAACTTATACCCAATGAATTTATAGCTGTACAAGACTTTACTGGTGAGGAAAACATTGCCACTCACTAGTATTCTCCTGGACTGGGGTGAAACAGGACAGGTGGCTGTAGACAAAACTTTAGCAGTGGACATCATCCTTGGCAACAATCTCAGACAGGGGATGGTGTGTGCAGTTACCCGTAACCAAGTGGCAAGGGAAAATTGTAGTTCCCTGGACCCCACAGAAGCCATTGTGGAAACCACTGGGAGGCTGGTTCCCCAGCCTGTGTCTCTTGATATGGAGACTAATGAAAAGGGGGTAGAAATTTCCTCAGTAGCAGTTAACCACACAGCTATGGAGGGTTACTCCAAAGAGGGAGGGGTGACCCTTTGTCAGAGGGTTCAGGATGACAGTGATCTTGAGTGCCCTGGCTCTAGTGCTAGGGACCCTATTTAGAGACTGAAGGGGACCTGTCCTATGCCTTGGGAATGTATAAGGAGATTGCAGCTGCTCAGAAAAGTGACCCTAGTCTAGAGAAGCTGAGGGCTTGGGCAGACTCTGATGGAGCACAGGGAGGTGACAGTGGACATAAGGTTTATTGGGAAAATGGACTGATGTATACTCAGGATGTAAAGACAGAGGGAGGGGTGATAGGCAGGCAGCTTGTCATTCCACAGGGGTATCATGAGCAGTTGCTCAAGACTGAAAATGATATTCCCTTGTCTGGTCATCTGGAAGTCATGCACACTACGCAGTGGTTGGCCCAGAATTTCTATTGGCTCAACTTCACCCAGCAGATGAAGGAGTATTGCAGGTCTCGTCACCGGTGCCAAGAAATAGGGAAGGCAGGTAAGAAAACACAAGCCACCCTAATTCCATTGCCCATAGTGGAGGAGCCATTCCAGAGGATGGGAATGGATATTGTGGGGGCCTTTAAATACCCCCAGCTCCTCTGGGAAGAGGTTCATCCTGACTGTGATGGATTATGCACCCAATATCCAGAGGCAGTCACCCTATCCTCACTGAGGACAGATAAATTGGCAGATGCCTTACTTGGGATTTTCTCCCATGTTGGGTTTCCACAGGAGGTTATCACCAATCGAGGGAGTTCCTTCATGTCAGACCTGATGAAATGTTTGTGGGGAGAAGTGTGGGGTGGTGCAGAGGCACACAATACTTGATCACCCGCAAGCCAATGGGTTTGTGGAAAGATTTAATGGTACCCTGAAGTCAATGCTCCAAGCGTTTGCTGAACAGCATAGGAGGGACTGGGAGAAATACCTTCCCCACCTGTTGTTTGCATACAGGGAGGTGCCCCAAGAGTTGACAGGATTTTCCCCCTTTGAGCTCTTATATGGATGCTGGGTACATGGGCCCCTAGACATGATCTGGGAGGACTGGGAAGGCAGGCATGCTGCCCAGGGAACTCCCATAGTGGATTACATCCTTAGGTTTAGGGAAAGGCTGAAGGAGCTTATGGGGACAGCCCAGAGCAACCTGACAGCTGCCCAGCAGAAACAAAAAGTGTGGTACAACCGCAGAGCCAGAGCTCGCTCGTACATAGTGGGTCAGGAAGTCATGGACCTTATTCCGGTCCGGAAAGACAAGCTGTAGGCTCAGTGGGCAGGACCATTCAAAGTAGTTTGGAAGGTAAATGCTGTGAACTATATCATAGAGTTACTGGACAGAAGACAGGCAGAAGGAATGTACCATGTCAACATGATGAAGCCGTATGTTAATAGGGCCGACATGGTGTTTGCAGTATGTAGTCCTGGGGAGGGGACTGACAAAGGAGACCCCGTTCTGGACTTGCTGGAAGAAAGAAAGTGGGAGTCCTCTTTGGAGGCAGTTAAATTGTCTCCCCAGCTGACCCCGGACAAGATCCAGGAAGTAAAGGAGGTTTTAGCAGACTTTACCCCACTGTTTAGCGCCAAGCCTGGACTAACCCCCTTAGCGATGCATGATGTGGAGACAGAGACACAGACGCCCATACAGCAGACAGCATATCAGGTGTCAGAGGCTGTCCAAAAGGACATTAGGAGGGAGGTGGAGGAAATGCTGGATTTAGGGGTAATCCAGTGATCCCACAGCCCCTGGTCCTCACCCGTAGTCATTGTACCCAGGCCAGATGGCTCTACTCATTTCTGTGTGGACTAGCATGAACTGAATGCAGTCATGAAGTCAGATGCCCACCTGATGCCCCAGACGGACAAACCCCTGTACAAGTTGGGAGAGGCGACCTACCTTATGACTGTTGACCTGACAAAGGGGTATTGGCAGGTTGAGTTAACTGACAGAGCTAGGGAGAGGTCAGCCTTCATCACTCTGATAGGCTTATTTGAATTTAAAGTAATGCCTTTCGGAATGAAGAACGCCTCGGCCACTTTCCAAAGGTTGGTGAACCAGGTGTTAAATGGTGCTGAGGAGTACGCCGTGGCATACCTGGATGACATTGCCATCTTTAGTGCCATCTGGGAGGAACACCTGTCCCACCTTAGGGAAGTACTGGGCAGAATAAGAGGGCTGGGCCAACTGTCAATGCTGAGAAGTGCCAGGTGGCCATGGCAGAAGTGGGCATACCTCGGGCATGTTGTAGGTCAGGGACAGCTCTGTCCTAACTAAGCAAAAATAGAGGTGATCAAGGCATGGCCCAGGCCAGAAATGCAGAAGCAGGTCAGGCATTTTCTAGGGACAGAAGGGTACTATAGGAAAGTTGTACCCAATTACAGTGCCCTGACTGCTCCCCTATCTGACCTAGTAAAGAAAAAGATGCCTAAGAAAATTACGTGGGAACCAGCCTGTGAAAAATTCTTTACCAGACTGAAGGAGGCACTGTGCAGTGCTCCTGTGTTGACAAGTCCTGACTATAGCAGACCCTTTATAGTCCAGACTGAGGCCTCAGACATGGGTATTGGGGCAGTACTGAGTCAGATATCCAACCAAGGGAAAGATCACCCTGTAGTGTACCTGAGTAAAAAGTTACTTCCCAAGGAGCAGGGTTACTCTACTGTGGAAAAAGAGTGTCTTGCCATAGTGTGTGCCCTAAAGAAATTAGAGCCATACTTATATGGGCAGCATTTTGAGGTACAAATGGACCACAACCCCCTGGTTTTGCTGACCCAAATGGAAAAAATTAATGGTAGATTATTAAGATAGAGTCTTGCCTTGCAAGGGTATGACATGACGATCTTACATAGGGCTGGAGCGCACTCAATCAGAACGCAGATGGCCTGTCGGGTGTGTGTGTGTGTGTGTGTGTGTGTGTGTGTGCGTGCGTGTGTGTCTGTGTGTGTGTGTATATGAAGAGTGAACTGATTTGGGAAGCTCATCCCATGCAGGGGATAGAGCCCCCAAAGTCAGTCTAGGTGTGGAGGAGTGTGACGCTTGGCCAGCTGGTTATGATTGTTCTATGCTATTTGTAATTTTGAAGAGCAGCTGGGCTATAAATGCCATTAGCCCATTCGCAAAGAGCTGCAGAGGGGGCCGCATTGGCGGTGGGAGAGAGAGCAGAGGACCACATCGGTGGTCACAGGAGTCGAGGGGGCCATAGGAAGCCGCGTCGGCGGCAGAGGAACAATCAGAGGGCTGGCGCCGCTCAACGCAAGGAGCGGAGGGGCCAATCAGCACCAAGTACGTGATTTTTGAAGAGCGACTGGGCTATAAAGGCCATTAGCCTAGTCACAAAGAGCTGCAGAGGATTTTTTCTTCCCACACCACCCACCCCGGTCCTGACCTCTATTAAATAGGTGGAGGGGGTGGAGCCTTGGAGAGGGAAAGACTGTGAATGGGTAGCCTGGACTGCTGTGGGTGTCCTGGATTGCTGCTGATGCTGACTGGAGCTGGGAGGAGCAAGTAGAGTGGGTGAGGACTGAAAAATATTGAACAGCTGACTATCTGAGGCTGAAAGGCATGGAGTGTGGATCCTGATACTGAGCTGTGCTGTTTTTACTGCTATGAACTTGGGAGGGAGGCAAAATAGTATGCTGGATATGCTTGGGCACCATATGGTACCTGCTAGTCACATACGGAGGTGGGTTTGAGAGTCGTGAACTGGGAAACTGCTGACAATACTGTGTACACTGTTTTAACTGCCGATAGTGCTGCCTTATATGTGACCTGATAACTGCTGATTATATAGTGCTGTGGGGTTTTGGAATCTGTCAAAGGGGATATCTGTGGTTAAACAATTGCTCAAGTGAGGTGGGCAAAAGCTATTGGGCTGCAAGTGGCTAGGCCTGCTCACACCAAAATGAGGGGAGATTCAGGGCAGATCAGAGCAGGCATCTTTGGCAGGGTGATTGGGTGTTTGGGGGTGCGGGGCAGCAATAATGCTAAAGTGGGCATGGAAGAACGGAGGGTGCCCAGTGTGTTCCCAGCTGGCAGGACTTAGGGCAGAGGTAGAGGATCAGAAGAGAGCTAGAATACATGAGGGGAGGGAGGGGGTTGGAAGGAAATCAGTCCAGGGAGGTTGGAGGCCACTACAGCATACCCCAGGGTGCAGGTAGAAACGGGCCCCGTGGTGACTATGAAGGGGGAGGGCATTTTACATGCAACTCAGAAAGGGTAGGGTGTATCACAAGAAACAAATGGATAATGACCCATAGGAGGGGGACCGGCCAGAGGGAGATAAAGAGGGTGGAGGAGGCAGGTGACAACACGCCAGGGGCAGGCATTATCTTTAGCAACAGATATACCATGCTCTACCCAGGAGAGGATGTAGTTGGGTGGGGGAGCAGGAGGACAGAGAGCATTTGGTTGGGCTGCTGGGAGGGGGAGGAGGGAGTAGGAGGGGAAATGCAACTGGAGAGAAGAAGGCAGTCAGGTGAGAAGGGGACCAGTGAGATGGAGGGATGGGAGGCGGGGGAAGGGGATGGGGAGCAGGAGCTGAGCAGACACCCAGGCTGGGGAGTCAGCCAAGGGAGGCGTGGTAGAAGGCACTCTAGAGGGGCCAGGGAGGGAGGGAGTATCTGCCGGAGTGGGAAGGAGAGAGGAGGTAGGAAAATTATGTCAGAAGGGAGGGGAGATAAGATCTGAGGGGGGGATGGGAGATAGGGAGGAGGGCAGGTGGAGGGGAAGCTGTGGGCTCTGGCCTTAAAAGGGAGATGAGGGGTGCAGGGAGGGCCAGCTGTGCTGGTCAGGAGGTTGGGGGGGAGAAGAGTAAACTGGAAGCCGCATGCAGAAGGAAGAGTACGGTTGGTCACGTACAGACTAGTGAACTCAGGACAAATGGGGGTGTGAAGAGTAAGCTGGGGGCGGAAGATAAAAGGAAGAGCCAGGAGTATAGGCAACAAAATGCCTGAGCTACAGGCGATGCTGACTGAAGGATCAGCGGATGTGGCAGTGATTACAGAAACGTGGGCCACCCAGAAAAATGACTGGAACCTACATTTGGAGGGCTATAAAATATTCAGGAGGGATAGAGAAGTGGGTAGAGGAGGAGGCGTAGCACTGATAGTCAAGGATGGAATAATGGTAAGTTTCATGGAAGAGGCAGAGGGGTGAGTGGAAGCTATCTGGATAACCCTAAAATTGGGGGGAGGAAAAAGATTAAAAGTAGGGGTGGTTTACAGACCACCCGCAATGGATGAGGATCTGGAGGGAAAATTGGTAGAACACATCAAGGCACACTGTGACCGGGGAAAGGGTAGGGTGGTGGTCCTGGGGGACCTGAATATGCTGGGGGCAGACTGGGACACCATGACATCAGTGGTGGCCAGGGATCAGAGGCTGATGGATGTGTTTCAGGATGCCTTTCTGGTCCAACAGGTGGGGGAGCCTAGTGGGGGGAGGATACTGGACGTTGTTCTTGCAGATGGTGACTGGATAAGGGATCTGGAGGTGGGTAGCCCGCTGGCAGGAGGGGACCATGACACGGTCTGGTTTATGATGTGCCTGGGGGGGAAGAAAACCACTCAAACACAGTGGTAATGGTTTTCAGGAGGGGAATTTCATGGGCATGGGCAGGATACTGAGGGGGGAGCTTGAGCCAGATCAGGCCAGACATGGATGTAGATGGTTTGTGGGAGGCCATTAAAAAAGGGATACAGGAGGCTATGAGCTTGTGTGCAAGGGTAAGGAGCAAAAAAGGCAGGGCCAACAAGCCATGCTGGTGGACCAGGGAGGTGCAAGAGGCTATAAGAGGTAAGAAGGCTACCTACGCATGTTTTAAGCGTACCGGGGGGAGTGGGAGAGAGGGGAATATGAGCTGGCGGCTAGAAGGGCCACAAGGGTGGTGAGGGGATCGAAAGCGAGGATGGAGTACAACCTGGCTAAGGATATACGGGGGGTGGGGTTTATAGATACATAGGGGAAAAGAGGAAGGGGAGAGCACAGATCCCCAGTATTAGGACTGGGGTGGATGGGCTCAGGAGGCGGGGAGCAGATCTGTCACATAAACTCTCGCCAGCCGGTCAGCC
This sequence comes from Neoceratodus forsteri, assembly GCA_016271365.2. NCBI lineage: Eukaryota > Metazoa > Chordata > Ceratodontiformes > Ceratodontidae > Neoceratodus > Neoceratodus forsteri. The sequence continues at coordinate 524,357,198 of JADMNL010000023.1, forward strand.
CTCACTCCCAAAGTGCCAACCTCTGAGCGTATGATTTGTGGAAAGTGAACAGAACAAGGTAACCATCTTGTCTGTTTTGTGGGTTCAAGTCAACTTAGTCTCAGTTCTGGAGGATTCAAACTGATAACCTCTTGTTAGCATACCCAATTATCAGGCTCAGATAATTCTGTCTTGAGGGCCAGCTATCTTTGCCTAGGAGCACACAACCAGGTCTTTCAAATGAACCCTTTGAACTCTGTGCAAGACTTTAGAGAACTCTATCTGTTTCCCAGTTTGGTATATCAATAAGCCCATACACAGTGCTAACTTTAAAAGCTTTAAAAGCTCCACTTAAACAAAACGAAATGTCAAGGCACTCCATGCAGTTTCCATTGTAAAATATATCTTTACTTTAAAATTGGAAAACAGAAAAAATATTACAGAACAAGATATCCCCACATATACAGTCTTAAAACAGACAGGTTTAAAAGTGCAGACTTCTACAAATAATAACTCTCAGACTAATCTTGTCTAGGTCCTTACTTCTTAAATCTTTCAGTGCTTAGATGTTCCTCTTCTCTGAGTCAGAGAAAATATTGTGTCTCTGTCAAGGTCTTCTCAGTATGATAAGAACAGTTCTTGAGCCGGCTTTCTCGCTTAGGTCACCAAACTCCGCCTTGGTGTGACAAAATCTGTATTTTTTTATAACACCAAGATGTCCAAATAAGATATTTAAAAAAACAGAATAGGTGACCTCACTGACTTTCCTCTCCTCAGGTTAACCAGACAAAACCGATTTGTGCTTTGCAATACATACATATCAAAAGTTTATTTGATATAAGTCACTGTATTCAAAGCAAAAGTGTATTTGACTCTTTAATCTCATCTGGGCTTGGTGTCTACACATCAAAGGTCTCTTTGCCAATGGTCATAATACCTAGATAGGTTTAGTAATATACCTTAGGTTACACAGACAGGTTTCCACTGTTGGATGGAGATGGATGGTGGCCCCTGTAGCCGTTCCCTCTCTCCTTAGGAAGTTTGCCTCCATGTCTTACATTCAGACCTACGAGTGAATCACTATTCATCCACTGTCTCCATCTACTCTACTTCAAGCTCCTGACTATACTACACGGTATCACGTGAACTCATCGCAAACATTTTATCTAAAAAAATTTAGTCGTAAACACTACATCGTAATTAATATCAGTGCATGATACATCTGATTGCATGTGACATTTAATAGCAAAAATCACAATTACTGAGAAGAGATTCTTGCTAAACCTCCTACCTTGTTTGCCCTGAGTTTTTACACAGAAATAAGGAAATATTCTGCAATTAAGGACTGCAATGTTTGTAAAGAGGCAGGGATGTCTGTCATAAAGAGGGTGGTGGCAACCTTATTGTGAGTCAAAAGCAAGGAAGAATAAGTAGGAGTACAGTGGAATCCCTGCCTCATATCTGTCCAGGCTGAAACTAACCTTCCACAGTATGATCCTTAGTTGTTAGGCTCCCTGTATAAGCGGTAAATCATGTTGAAAGAATCTGCTACAAACACAAAGCATGCGCTGAGATCAGATCCAGAATACGCTGGAGATTGTCTGTTAGAGAAAAATATTCTGTTTGGTAATCACTGTCTCAATAAGTTCTGGATATGGAGCTGGACCTTGTGAAGAATTTGTATGCTGCACAAAGGGATGGATCACTTAGGGCAAGAAAACACCCACACATGTATCGAATATGGTTAATCTTCATTTACTTATACCTGGGTCTGGCTGCAGTTCACAGAAGAAGATATAGAAAGAAATGTGAAATGCTGTATATGCACTTAACTGTCATGCGTGGAAGAGTAAGTGCGCTGAAAAATATTGCGAGGTAAATTGTCGCGTGGTAATTGACCGCGATGAAATTTTTGCGAGGAAAAGACATGGAACCATACTATACCTACTGACTTATGTTTCAGGTCCTCAATACAGATAAGCATTCATCATCTTGCATGCTTCTTCTCAAAACTCTTTTGGGCTCCTTCCTAAAGTACCTTTAGCCAAGGGAATCATTCCTGTGGCACCTCTAGGTTGGAACCTCCTCTAGGGTTCCTTGCCTTCATACGCCTACAGGGTGGTATATCCCACGGATAGAGAGGCAAACAGCCAAATATTATCCAAATGCACAAGCATAACACAACATTCAGTTGTGTAGGCCCATTGAATTGAGAAAGCTACGTCTGAGGTTCAGTGGAGAAGTAGAATCAAGCTCTGTTCACTTCCCTTATATAAGCCTGGCTCACCAAGATCCCTTGACCCATGTTCCTTGCATTCTGTGTGGTGCTTGGCCATTCATTTCCTTTGGGCCTTTGTTTGGCTACCCTTGTATCCGTTCTCCTGTAACTGATTGTCTTGTCATCCCATGTGCATTGTCATCTATGGAGGTTGGACATCCTTGCCTCCCACTGCCTGGCCCTCCACTGAAGACCTTGCGGATCTCCCTGATGAGAGCTTCTTCTCCATTCCATTGCCAGCCACAGTGATAATGACTCGCTCATCTGGCCAACTCCAGAGCCTTTAATTTACCTTGTGCATCCAGCCAAGCTCATCCTGCATCTGCCTCACAGACGCTCACTACAGTTCACATCTCCTCTCAGCAGCCCTATTTGTAGATGCAAGCACATGTAGCAGCCCTCTGATTCCAGCCCCATACAGCTGCAAAATTGACTGTTCTCCTACATGCAGGCCACATTCAGTGGCCATCTTACCTATGCAAACCACATGCAGCAGCCCTTTCTTTCCAGCTGTGCAGAGTTGCTAGCACTGGCCTCTCTTCTCTGTGCAAGCCCCCACCCTGTGACCTTCTTTCCATGCAAGCTGCAAGCTGAGGTCATATCTTGTACTTCATAGCAGCATGCAGCTTCACAATTCTATGAGTAGGCTCCTCTACATGAAGCCCATACATGGCATGCCCTGCTTTACAGGCTTGCCTAAGCTAGCCAAATCCTTCTTCCTACCTAGTTCATCGCCTGGCTAACAGCCAAATTGTCCTTCAGCACTGGTGTTCAAGCAGCCCCAAGCAGTTTGTCATTTCCTTAGCTCTCAAACTACTACAGCTGTCATCATTAGCATGCCCCATCAAGCACCAATTCCTGTCAATCAACAAGCTCAAACAACCTTTTCATGACAGATTGCAATGTAGTTTTCATCAGATCTAGCCTGCTGTCATTACTTGACTTAGGCAACCACAAGAGGTGTCCAAAACAAAAGTCTCACTATGGCTTCTGCTCCATATCTACTTAATTCAGCTCCAACAGATTTTATTCCAGATAGGTTTTGCAGCCTGCTGTTGAAACATTTTTACATGCTGTTCTCTACTAGTAATTCATATTTCTGCTTATTTGCTGACCCTGCACCTTCCTACTGTAATTCCAGTTTCTAAACTGTCAGCCCAAGCAACCCCAATAGCAGTGAACTCAAAGAGTAAGGTCTTATAGAGAAGATACAAAAGGGATTTCTTTTTTTGTTTTTGTAGACTTTATTTCATTCACTACCCAAGCTGGGCATCCTTCTGGTATGCGCTCTCAGGTAGGACTTTCTACTCCCATGTCTGAACCCTAGACTTGGTAATCTCGCACTAGTGCCCAGGTTTTAACGCCTTGGATAGCACTCTGGTAGGGTCTACTCTCCCTTAGTGGCCTGTCTGTAATTAGAGAGCACTTACCTGGTCCATGGGGGGGGAGCATTGAGAAGGTGGGCCGGCATTGGGTTGAGTGTCCTGCCACTTTAGCCCCCATCATCTCTACGGACGTGAGTAGGGATTTTTCTTTATAGTACCCCCAGGAGTGTGATGTGCCATGATATCTGCGCACAGCTGCCCTGCTGATGTCCTCCGTACTCCCACCCCCTTGTACTGCTGGCTTGCCTTGTAGCACTCCTGGTCTCCACTGGGAGCCGCTAGGCAGCTGAGCATGCCCCAGAGCCCTTCCCGAGAGAGGAAAGCAGTCCACCGGATGCTCAATCCTCTCCATCCTCTGCCAACCCCCAGTGGCCCAGGCTTGTTCCTGAACCCAGATCACCAGTGTGGCACAAGGTGTGGCATCCAGCACCTCAACCTCAGTGCCACTGGGCCGTACAAAGGATTTCTGAACCAGAGATTCATGGAATCCTGCTTAGGAAGGGGCTATACTGAATCTGTTCTGACAAGTAGGAACAGAGTGTGAGAGGTCTGGTGAGTGAACCACTTGGTTCCAACAATTATGAAACTGTGTGGGTTGAGTTCAAGCTAAGAGTCAATAGGGTACACTCCAGAACTAAGGAGCTGGGCTTCAGACTGGTGAAGTTTAGGAGAGTAACGCAGGTGTTGGGAGGAAAAACTGCAGAATGTGTTGGCAGGGGTGGCAAATGGCATCTGATTGAAAATGGAGTACTGGAGGCGACGGCTGTGCACAAGGATGGTAAAGAAAGAAAACAAACGAAAGAAACCAATGTGGTTTTCAAAAAGAGCAGCAGAGACAATGAGGAAAGAAGCCTTTGTTAATGCCGAATATTCACTGCTGGTATTGCTGTTGTACTGTGTCTTATTTGTACATATTTTTAACAATATATTTGCCCAGGATAGAGCAGATGGGATGCAATGTCTCATTTTCAGTGGTGACCCGCTTTTACACATTGTTAGACTGTAATTACCCAGGACAGGGCAGCTGAGAGGCAATATCTCTTTTTAAGTGGGCTCCAACATTTTGATCCCAATGTCCAACAGTCTTTTTCGTTAACGCATGCGCAAAGGCGTTTGGGAAGTAGCACACTTTGGAGGTGTGCCTCTCCCTCAATCCACTGCTCAGTTGAGCAGGCGGTAGCGATCCTGCACCAATGGGTGTGGGAGCTGTGTGTATGACCATGATGGTCTTCGCTTCAAAGAAAACCACGGTGTCATCTGAAACACCAGCGATCCGCCGCCCCAAAATCTTGCCTTGCGGCTGGGAGCCCACCCAGCGTGGCAACGTCCCGCCGTTGTTCGACGGGGTGCCCAACCTCCCTTGGCTCCTCGGCCCCACAGCCATCCTTCTGCCATGCTGGGAGCCCACCCCAGCGTGGCAAACGTCCCACGTAGTCTTTTGGTTTTTTTCACCTGTAAAGCAAAAACGGTACCACGGCGCTTCTCCCAGTCCCCCCCCCCACAACCCGCACCCACCTACTGTGCACCCAGCCTCCCACCCCCTCACCCCATACTTACCTCCAGAGCTCGGTGCGACGATCTTCGGTGGACCGGGAACACGTCTGCACTCTTCAAAGCCGACCGCGAACTGAGGAAATGCCGGTAAGCTGTATAATGGGCTAGATAGGGTTTTCAACTTTATTGCATATCTCAGGCATTTTTGGAATTTTGCACCAAATTTTCAATATGGGGTTTTGGGACCCTTCTCATGAATGATGTCACTGTCATGGCGTTATTCGGGCCCGAAGGTGATTTGCATGATCCTGCGTGTCACTGCATGAAATCACCCGCCGGGCCTGAATAACTACCATGACAGTGACATCATTCATGAGAAGGGGTCCCAAAACCCCATGTTGAAAATTTGCAAAAATTCCAAAATGACTGTTTTATTAGCGCATGCTATGAGTTCCTATGCAGGCTCATAAGTTCGCTGAATTTTCAATATTTTCACCCAGATTTTCAACATTGCCATTTTACCACACCTCCTTATGAGCAGTACAGCTGTCATTTTTATATCCTGCCCAAAATGTGTTTCCTCATGTAGCGCATAATGGCATATTCGTGTGCGAAATCAATGTATGGGACACATTAAGAAAATCACAGTGACACTGTTCATTAGCAGAGTCTTAAAATGGCTATGTTGAAATTTGGTGAAAAATTCTAAAATGACTGTTTCTGAGCGCGTGCTATGCAGTTTCTACGCACGCTCGTAGGTTTGCGAACTTTCAATATTTCCACTCCAGAATTTCAACATTGCCATTTTACCACACCTTCTTATGAGTAGTACAGCTGTCATTTTTCACAGCTCACCCAAAACATGTTTCTGCCCATGTAGCGCACAATGGCACAGTCGGTGTGCAAACTCAGTGTATGAGACACATTAAGAAAATCACAGTGTCACTGTTCATGAGCAGAGATCTTAAAATTGCTATGTTGAACATTTGGTGAAAAAATTCCTAAAAATAACTGTATTTTCTGAGTGCGTTGTGCAGTTCATGCCTTTCGTAAGTTGCAATTTTCAATATTTTCACCCAGATTTTCAACATTGCCATTTACCACACCTCCTTATGAGCAGTACAGCTGTCATTTTCACATCCTGCCCAAAACGTGTTTCCGCCCATGTAGCGCCAATGGCACAGTCGCTGTGCGAACTCAGTGTATGGGACACATTAAGGAATTCACAGTGTCACTGTTCATGAGCAGAGATCTTAAAATGGCTATGTTGAAAATTTGGTGAACAAATTCTAAATTAACTGTTTTACGAGCTGCGTTGTGCAGTTCCTACGCACGTCGTAAACATAGAAACATAGAATTTGACGGCAGATAAGGACCCTTGGCCCACCCAGTCTGCCCATTTCCTACCTACTGGATAAGCTGCAGATCCTAGTTAACCAGCAGCCTACTTCTTCCTACCCCCACCCCCAGAATTGCCTTATGACTATCCCATGCATGCTTGAATTCCACCACTGATTTTGACTCACAACCTTCCTCCGGAAGGCCGTCTCCATGCATCCACAACCCTCTCTGTGAAAATACTTCCTTAAATTACCTCTGAGCCGCCCCCTCTATCTTCAAATTGTGCCCTCTTGTTCTTGCACACCTCTTTTTGAAAGATGCTACCTCTTGGACTTTGTTGATTCCTTGAGGTACTTGAAAGTTTCTATCATGTCCCCCTCTCCCTCCTTTCCTCGAGGCTATACATATTAAGCTCCTTAAGTCTCTCTTCATATGTCTTCTGGTGCAGACCCTGCACCATTTTAGTTGCCCTCCTCTGGACAGCTTCCATCCTGTCTATGTCTTTGTGGAGATTGGGTCTCCAGAACTGCACACAGTACTCCAGATGGGGTCTCACCAGCTGTCTGTACAGAGGGATAATAACTTCCTGTTTTCTACTGGTGATGCCTCTCCCTATGCATCCCAGTATCCCCCCAGCCCTCCTTGCTGCCCTCTCACATTGCTTGCCCACCTTTAGGTCATCTGATATGACTACCCCAGGTCCCTTTCCATTTTTTTTGTTGTTAGTATCTCACCCCCCATTGTGTACTCTTCCCCTGGGTTTTTGTTTCCCAGGTGCATTACCTTGCACTTCTTAGCATTGAATCTAAGCTGCCATACATTTGACCATTCCTCTAACCTTGCCAAGTCCCTTCTCATCCTTTCCACCCCACCCTGTGCATCAACTCTGTTGCAGATCTTAGTGTCATCTGCAAACAGACATACTTTTCCTTCAGTCCTTCTGCAATGTAAGCTTATAAAAGACATTGAAGAGGACCAGTCCTAATACTGAACCTCACGGTGCCCACTAGTAACCCTCCTTTCTTCTGAGTGGACTCCATTTACTATTACTCTGTGTCCTATTCTCCAGCCAATTCTTTACCCAGGCTGTCATCTTGGTACCCACTCCCAGGCTGGCTAACTTGTATATTAATCTTTTGTGTGGGACTGTGTCAAATGCCTTGCTAAAGTCTAGGTAGGCAATGTCCACAGCCCTTCCCTGATCTACTACTTTGGTCACCCAGTCGAAGAAATCTATCAGATTCATCTGGCATGACCTTCCTGCTGTGAATCCATGCTGCCTAGGGTCCTGTGCCCCTCTGGCCTCTAGATACTCGACAATTCTTTCCTTCAGAAGTGATTCCATCATTTTCCCTATCACTGAGGTTAAACTAACAGGTCTGTAGTTTCCTGCTTCTGCCTTGCTCCCACTTTTGTGAAGGGGAATCACATCTCCCCTCCTCCAGTCCTCGGGTACCACCCCATCCTCCCATGATTTGTTAAAAGGGTAGTCAGTGGTGTCACTAGTTCTACCTTAGCTCTTTTAGAATTCTGGGATGAATCCCATCAGGCCCCATTGCTTTGTCCACCTTCAGTTTTAAGAGTTCTTTTGAACCCTTTCTTCTGTAAATGGGCTGGTATCAACTTCTGTATCCAGCGTGTTACTACTGTTTGTTTTATGTACCTCCCCCTCTTCATTTGTAAATACTGAGCAAAAATATTTGTTTAGTATCTCTGCCTTTTCACAGTCTCCATCTGCCCACCATCCCTCCCCTTTATTAAGCCTCACTATCCCTCCCTTGGTCTTCCTTTGCTCCCTGATGTACCTATAAAAGGTTTTATCCCCCTTCTTAACTGAGTTGGCTATCTTTTCCTCGGTTTGGGCCTTTGCTGTTCTGACTGTCTTCCCAGCCTCCTTTTGCTTTAACTGATACAGTTCTCTATCCTGCTCCTTCTGCGATTCCTTGTACTTCCTGAATGCTTTCTTTTTCTCTTGAACCTTCACTGCCACTTCCTTTGAGAACCATAGTGGTTTCTTACATCGTCTTGTTTTGTTTATTTGCTTCACACAAAGGCTCGTTACCTCTGTGATGGCAGTTTTTATTATTCCTCATTGTTCTTCCACCCCTCCTTCCTGCCCATTTGCTAGTGCATTCCTTAGGCTCTCACCCATTTTGGCAAAGTCAGCCCTCCTAAAGTCCAGTACTTTTGTCTTTGTATGGCTTGACTCTATTGCAGTGTTTATTGTGAACCTTACTGTTCGATGGTCGCTAGTTTCCAGATGGCTACCCACTTCTACATCTGTGATCCTCTCCATCTCCATTTGAGAGAATCAAGTCTAATATTGCTCCTCTCGAGTGGGCTCCAGTACTAGTTGTCTAAGGCATGCCCCTGTAGGGCATCTAGAATAACTGCACTCTTCGGTGGCAGCTGCAACTCGCGCTCCAGTTAACATCTGGCATATTCAGATCACCCATCAGCAATATCTCCCTTTTTCTGCCATTCTAAGTATACTTTCTATCATTTCCTTGTCCATTTCCTCCCCCTGAGAAGGGGGTCTGTATACAACCCCTGTGCGGATTGTGGTGCCATTGCCTGTCTCCAAATTTACCCACAGTGCTTCTTCTCCTCCCTGTTTACCCTTTTGTTCTGTTGCTTTTATTCCTTCCCTTATGTAAAGAACTACTCCTCCTCCTCTGTTACCCTCCCTGTCCCTCCTGTAGATAGTGTATCCTGGTATGTTTATGTCCCAGTCATGGTTTTGTGTGTACCATGTTTCTGTGACTGCCACAATATCCAGATGTTCCTCCTCCATCAAGGCCAGTAATTCAGGAAGCTTGTTACCTAGACTACAGGCATTGGTACTCATTGCTCTCCATTTTTTGCTGGCTTTATCTTCTGTTGCAGCATCCCCCACTGACCGTTCTACCTCGGTCTTTTTCTCATTTAGTACCCTGTTTTGTAGGGATAGGCTGGGATTTTCCTGCTGCTTGTCAGTGCCTCCCCCTTTGACTAGTTTAAAAGCTTGCCAATGAAGCATTTAAACTGATTGCTCGAAAGACTTGTTCCCTTCCTGGACAGATGCAGACCATCCTGCCAGTATAGGCTGGTGTCCCTCCAGGTGGAACACCAGTCCCCAATGAAGCCAAACCCTTGTGCTCCGCACCATTTTTTCAACCATTCATTAAACTGCATGGTGCCAATTACCCTCGCCTCCCCCATGCCTTTGACAGGCAGCACCTCTGAGAAGGATACTGTGTGTGCTACTTGTCTTAGGCCCCTCCCCAACTCTGCAATGTCCTCCTGCACTGCTCTAATCTCATGATGAGCCAAGTCATTTGTCCCTAGGTGGACAATTACATCCAGCTCAGAATCCCTTGCAGCTGTTCTCGTGATCCTGAGGATGCGCTTCCTGTCCCTCCAAGCCATGGCACCAGGCAGGCACCTTACTTCAGTTTTCCCAGCTCCCCCCAGTTCTATACCCCTAATAATTGAGTCCCCCACCAGGAGCTGCTTCCTTTCCCTGTGGTGTCCTTTGTCTCCTTCCTGTGGGCCTCCCTTGTGACAGTTGTCAACAGTCTTCTCTCATGGTGCATCCATAGGGGAGCTATGCTCCCCAGAATGGTATATGGATTGTGGAGTGGAACAATTGACTGGGTGTGCCTCTGTTCCACCATCCTCACCCTCCCTGAGCCCACTGTGGTCCAACTGCTGTGCTTTCTGCAACCTCTGAGGTAGTGGTGGTGGCTAGTGCTCCGTGGATGGGGAGGTTCCCTTCCTACTGTTCAGTGTGGCCTGGGGAAGGTTTCCTTACTACTGTCCAGTGAGGCCTGAAGATGGGCAACTTTAAGGTTGTGAATTTTCCATATTTTCCTCCAGATTTTCAACATTGCCATTTTACCACACCTCCTTATGAGCAGTACAGCTGCCATTTTTCACATCCTGCCCAAAAGCGTGTTTCCGCCCATGTAGTGCACAATGGCGCAGTCGGTAGTCTGAAATCAATGTATGGGACACAGTAAGAAAATCACAGTGATGCTGTTCATTAGCAGAGGTTTTAAAATGCCAATGTTGAAAATTTGGTGAAAAATTCCTAACAATGACTGTTTTATGGCGTCGTGTGCACAGTTGCCGTTATGCGACGCTGTAGGTTTCCAAGAATTTTCAATATTTCACTCCAGATTTTCAACATTGCCATTTTACCACACTTCCTTATGAGCAGTACAGCTGTCATTTTCACATCCTGCCCAAAATGTGTTTCCGCCTATGTAGCGCACAATGGGGTAACAAAAAGGTCATGCTGAAAATTTATTGTGCAAATACCAGCAATCGCACAGGGCATTAGGGTAAAACACCATACGTGCCAAACACTACTGCAAATACCTGCAAGCGAACGTTCGGAATTGACAAATGCTTGTTATGACCTGATGTTATGATCAAGACAGGTGGAATTTTTCAAATCCCATCTGAAAGGAGATTTCGCTGTGTGACTGTGGACACAAGTTTCAGAGGGGATTTGAAAAATGACGCCTACCATGTTCACATTCTGGAAGCGATATATTGACGATTGTTTTTTTAATTTGGTCCAATAACATAGAAAGTCTGGATGAATTCATAAAGCAGATCAGTGCCTCTGACACAAACTTGAAGTCTGTAGCACAAGCTGACATACAATCAATTCCATTTTTAGATTTGCTGGTATACAAGGAAGAAAATAAACTAAAAACAACCTTGTATAGAAAATTGATGAGTAGAAATACTTTGCTACATAATGAAAGTAGTCATCCCAACAGAATATACCAGTGGGACAAATGCTGCGCTTGAAAAGAATATGTTGTGATGCAAAACAATTTCAAGAGAATGCAAGAGAAGTGACAAACAGATTTTTGGAACGTGGAGATAAAGCAGATTGTGTATACAAAGGGGTTGAAAGAACAATGAACACTGAAAGAGAGATGTTGTTAAGACCGAAAAAATCAGAATAGAGTTGCAAATCAAAATCCAGTGAGTTTTGTGTTGGAGTTCTGTAACCAATCTGCTGAAATTGCTAACATTGTAAGGAAACATTGGTCAGTACTACAAGGGGATCCTGTATTCAGATGTGACCAATTCAATAGGCTCCGTATTATCTATAGAAGGGGAAAGAATATTAAGGACTTAGTAGTACATAGTTTTCAGGAGCTGGAAAAGCTGAAAACGACCTGGATTCCAAAATTTCCTAAAGGCAACTACAGATGTGGCAACTGTGCTCAATATGAAATTTGCCAGCAGATAAAGGCCTAGAGGTCTATCAAGTCAATGTAATAATACAAATGATAGCAAGAAACTTAAGCATCCACATACAAATCAAGAATTTGAAATAAATGATTTCATCAATTGTTGAACAACTGGAGTAGTTTATATGCTGACTTGTCCATGTGGTTTAAGTTATGTGGGACAGGCAAACGCCAACTTAGAGAACGGATAAGTGAACATAAATCAGCATCTGAAACAATATACAAACAAATGCTATGGCACGTCATTTCTTTGATGTGGGACATGGATCACCAGCTAATTTAAAATTTATGGGAATTGAAAAAATCCGAGTTGGACCTCGTGGTGGACGTCTAACAAATTGACTAGATCAGAGAGAATGTTTTTGGATTTTTAAACTTGGAACACTTAAACCGAGGGGATTGAATGATGAATTACCCCTACAGTGCTATTTATAAATTTTAATTTTATTAAGTAATATAGATATATGTGTGTATGTGCTTGTGTAAGCGATGTGTAATTTATATACGAGCAGAAGGAGGTCAGAATACGCCCATCTAATGAATATGCATGATTCTATAATAAAAGGGACGGTGAAAATATTGACCAATCAGCTCTGAGGAAGGCGTAAGCCAAAACATCAGCTGATTCCTGTGCGTCATCACGCATGAGGACTGTCTGCTCGCCAGCCTGGTCATTTCTTCTGCTACAGTAAAACACCATGATGGTGTCTTCGGTTTTGTTATTTTAAATGTTTAAAGTTGCTGCTTTTGCACTCTATTTTATACGGATGGAAGTTTTAAGCACTTTAATAAAACGGCATGACATGGTAAGCTGTGCGCTTTGATTTATTAAGTGTACAAACTATTGGGTTAAGTGCAGCAGGCATGGCTTCTGGAAATTTCCTGAAGCAGTAATTTGGTTGAGACATTTTAGGTCCCACCAGAACGGATTGGTCCAATCTGCAGTCCAGGACCAAGATAGTGGAGACAAACAAAACAGTCCTTGCTGCAAAGAAAGCATTGTTAGACAAACTACATTACCATTATCACTCTAAATGATTTTCAGCAAATAGTTACATCTTTCAACAGAGCTCCCTCTCGGATTACTTATGTTGCAATCTGGTAGCTCTTAAAGAGACAGTACACAGAGGCTATACAGGCTGTGGTAATCAACATTTAAACTGCTAAAACGAAGGACACCAGCCTGGCAGTGAGCATTTAGGCAAGCTCAAGGAAGACTTTTGAGAATCCCCATTTGTAGGGGTTACACAAGGCAGCAGGGTTCACAGGGTGTAGATCTTGACAAACAAACCTGATATTTTGACTGGGTTACCAGGAGGTGGATCACGGAGGGAGGGTTGATGTGGCCTACTTGCATTTCAGTGAGGCCTTTGACATTGTTCCACACAGAAGACTGGTAAACAAGCTAGGCAGCATAGGAGTGGTCCAAAGACAATAAAAAGGTGGAAAGTTGGCTAAGTAACAGAACTCAGAAGGTGGTGGTAATGGAGTTCACTCGGAGGAAGGTCACAGTAACCAGCAGGGTGCCACAGAGGTCAGTACATGGACTGGTCCTCTTCAGTGTCTTTTGGTGACGTCACAGAGGGGCTCGAGGAAAGGTATGCCTGTTCACAGATTGCAAAAATCTGCAACAGAGTGGACACACAGGGTGGGAGGATGAGAAGATAAAAAACCTGGATGACTGGTGAAGGGTTTAGCAACTGGGCTTCAGCATCAAAAAAAGTTAAATTATGCACATGGGACAGAGAAACCCAAGGGCAGTGTATCATTTGGGGGAGAGGTGTTAACAACAACAACACAGGAAAGGGATCTGGGGGTCATGATATCTGATGACCTGAAGGTAGCAAAGCAGTGTGATAAGGCAATAGGAAAGGCTAGTAGAATGCTGGAGTACATAGGGAGGGGTATAACCAGCAGAAAAAGGGAGGTAGTGTCACCCTATATAGATCAATGGTGAGGCCACGCCTGGAGCACTGTGTCCAGTTCTGGAGGCCCCATCTCAGGGAGGACTGAGACCGGGTGGAGGCGGTACAGAGAAGGGCAACCAAAATGGTGCATGACCTGTATCAGAAGCCCTACGAGGAAAGACTCAGGAAATAAAATATGTACTCACTGGAGGAAATGAGAGAAAGGGGAGACATGATAGAAACATTCAAATACCTCAAAGTTATCAAGAAAGTACTGGAGGGTGGCATATTGCACAGAAAGAGATGCTCTAGGATGAGGGGGCATGATATGAAGTTGGAAGGGGGAGACTTAGATGGGATGTGAGGAAATATTTCTTCACGGAAAGGGTAGTGGACACCTGGAATAGCATCCCAGCAGAGGTGATGGGTACTGAAATGGAAACAGGTTTCAATCATGTACTGTATACGACAGACACAGGGGACCTTAGTAACAGGGCTGGGGGGGGTAAGGACGGAGATCAACTAGGGTCTGTGGTAGCACAGTAGGTAGAAAGTTTAGGGCAGACTAGGTGGGCCGAGAGGTCCTTTTCTGCTGACAGTTTCTATGCTTCTATGTTTCAAATCGTCCCTACTCTCGCACTTCCTGACACAGCCACCTCAAGCCCCTGCATGGGCTTTCTCTAATGGTGCTGAAACCCACAAATTTATATCCCTACACACTATTGTAACCTACAACTCAAAGAGTCCCCACTGGTGGGGCAGAAGTATATTAACTATTTGATTACAGGCCCAAAAATAACCTAATAGTGTACAAACATGTACACCCCTGGGGTTACACAAGGTTTTGTTCGTGAGGCACCACTCACACACCTACTTTGCCTCCCTAAATAACGGATAGTAGTGGGTCCCTCTGCTTGCTTAAGTAATACATGACACACTTGTAGCCACTCTGAATCCTGCCCTCCCCCGAGCCGAAAGTAGTGCAGTGCCACCGAAACAGCTCTCCCCTGGGACGTAGGTAGTCGTGAAGGCTGCTCTGAAGCCTGCCCTACCCCAAGCCAAAAGTAGAGCTCAGCCACGGAAACAGCTCTCCCCTGGGACATAGGTGGCTGCAATGGCCACTCTGAAGCCTGTTCTCCCCGAGCCAAAAGTAGAGCTGTGACACTGAAACAGGTACTAGACAGAGTACGCCCGATTCAAACTTGCTGTTCCTGCACTGCAGAGTGAGCCGTTGGAACTGCTTGGCACCAACATTTTCGAACGGGTCTTTAACTTTGTTTAAATTTCCACAGACTGCTTACCTTTAATAAGTATCAGCCGAGCAGTACAGAAAGTTTAACTGTTTTTGCTCAGTTTCTGGGGTTTACCCAGTTTTATTAGTGAACTTTAAGTCAATTTCATTCCAAAAAAGCTGTGTCTCACTCATTCTTGAGAGTGCTTTAAGGCATTTCAAATCAGCTTCAGGAGGACTCCCATTTCCATCACAGGGCCCCAACCAGCTGCAACCCCGGGCAACTGTCCTGGCTAGCCCATCTCTTCTCTACCTGGGAACCCAGAGGTGGACTGTGTGGGGGGAGGACTCAAAGTGCATGCATAACTGCTTGATTGATATAACCTTTAAGCTAATTAACCTGATTTTGCCTCTCCCTTGTTCAAGTCCCCTGAATAAATCAGATCTAACTTTTTCTACGTGTAATCTGACTGTGGTTCCAGTTTGTGCTCAAAGTACTGTACTGTTGCTATTTGCTGTGCTTAACTTTGTTTTACAGGGGTCCCCAGGGTCGAGCCAGAGGAACCAGCCCTGGTGGTAAGTGTAAACAGTGTGGGTACTTGTGTGGTGTACCGGGGGTATTGTGAAAGTGATTATTGTACAGTGTTCAGGCCACTAGAGGGGAAAGAGGGGGGTTACAGTGTCCCAGAGGGCTATGCCCAGCTTAGCTTGACCACTACCAACCCTGACCTCCAGGTGGAGGCACCCGTTTCAGAACTCAGGCCCCTTAACCTGCTACTAGCCAAGCAGGCAGGGTAGTAGCCCTTGTGATAGCGCCACCTAGGGGTCACCCTTTAAATTAATTTCTGCTCTATTTAAATTCTGTATAAGTAGGTCTAGCCCTTCGAATGTGCAGCTAAGCATGTAAAGTAAAAGCACCTTACCAATTTCAATCTAAATTGCTAGAATCGTCTGCACACTGCTCAGTTAATGCTTGTACAACACAAGCAGCAAGACAAATTTAATTGCTGATAGCCTAAATCTCTGTCCAGGATTTGTATTTCTTTTGGCCCCTTGCTCATTTGTGGTCCTGACACAGCTACTGTTTCCCTCCTCCCCATGCGCAGTCCCACCTCCCCTACCTGTATTTAACCTGCTCACCTCTGCTTCTCTCAGCAGCTCTCCCCGGGATGTAGGAGGTCATGAGGACCACTCTGAAATCTGCCCTTCTCCTAGCTGAAAGTAGGGCTGTGCCACCGAAACCAGTACTAGACGGAGCGCTCCTGATTCAAACTTGCTATTCCTGCACTGGAGAGCCTCGCCAAAGCTTTACGTCAGCTGCCCCACCACCCCGATATCCTTTGAAGGCGACCACTATTGAGTGCTTACAAAAGGGCAACTCAATAGCGGCACCTGTTCTCGGGCTAGTAGATGGGGGCAATGTGGGTATAACGACATTCTGTCGCTATATGTAATGTGCGAGGGAGAGAGAGCATGCCGTGTGATGGGCGGAAGGGAAGGGAGGATTTGTGAGGTGTAGCGCGATGGTGGGTTGCCGAGCTGGCCATGTGGCATGGTGGGTTCATGGCAGGCTATGGTTGGGAGGTTGCTGGGTGTGTTGGGATTTTTGCGCTGGTCCGAGGATTTCAATTTTTTTTGTTTTTCACCCCCTCTGACATGCACCCCGCTGGAGCTGAGAATCTTTAGTGGGGGGGAGGGGGGTGCAGTGGCACAGCCCCCCGCATAAACAAAAAAATGCAAATTCCTGGTGCCTTTTTGCTGTGCCCCAGGAGTGTACATCGGCAAAATGGATTTTCACCGATATACATTCACCCTAACGGCGATCGCCTTTCCATGATCGCCATTATCACATAGACCCACTGCCCCCACCACCTCCCTTGGTGAACTTCTTATTATATAGCATAGATCACCACCCTTGGTGAACTTCTTATTATATAGCGTAGATCACATGTTATCCTGAGCCAATCAGCCTACTTTCCTCTGCAGCTAATCGTTTCCAACCACTGGAGGTCTTCACTCTGGTCCCTACCCTGCAAGTTCGGTCTAACCATGCTGCCTTACCTGTCCTTAATCCCTGTTCTGGTCCCGTTGGCATCCTTCCCACCATCCTCCTACCCTGAGATGCAGGTAAATCACCCGGCAACTAGCACCCTATCTGACCTCTCGCCTGCCCCAGCGTCCCACGCTTTCGGGTCTTTTCTAGTGGTCCATCTTAGTAAATGGACAGTTGGTCCTTCAATCCTGCCACCCAATTTCCATAATGGGCTCCTCACCTTGAAATTCCAGGCCCCAGTCATCTCAGTGCATACATTTTGGTCTCATACGTCCACCAGCAAGTTTCAGTGGACCTTGCAAATAGCCAAGCAAATGTTAACCTTACTCCTCCTAATTGCTGGCGACGTCAAGCCAAACCCTGGGCCTATCCCCATCCCTCCCCTTTCCAACTCCCAAGGGGCTTAAAAATGGCTCATCTAAATATCTGCAGCTTATTGCATAAAGTAACCCTGCTGCAACCAATTGTCCTATCTATAAAACATGACATTCTGGTTATTTCAGAGACCTGGCTGAAGCCACATATCCAGGATGCTGAAATCTATATCCCTGGCTACACTGTCATCTGGCATGACCGCCCAGGCAGAAAAAGAGGTGGAGGCATAGCTATGTACATCGCATCCTCCCTGCAGTTCACTCCTGTTATGCTATCCATGCCCTTGCAGTCCATCGATGACCTGCTGATAAAACTTGTCCTCCCCCACACAATCTCATTATTTATAGCTGGATGCTACTCTCTCCTTGCCTTCCCCATGCCCTCCATCATGGATCATCTGGGTATACTAAAAACACACACAATGGGGGATAAGCTCCATATCCTTGGTGACTTCAACTGGAGTTGGCTATCCAGTGGTAGCTCCAAGCTTCAAAACTAGGTGGCTGCGCTTAACCTGTCCCAACTGATCACAGATCCCACTTTGCTAAACCACAAATCTATGAGCCATTCTCTCCTAGACTGGTTCCTTACCTCCCACCCACACTGGATACTTGCCTCAGGCCTCTTACTGGACTCCATAAGCGATCACCACATGATCTATTCGGTAAGGAAGGTCTTCTGGCCAAAGTCACCTCCCCCAGAACCCTTCTGTCCCGCTCCTACAAATCCTTGAACCTTGCCTCTCCTAAGCAACCTGTGTAACGAGACTAGTTCTTCATCCCCAGGCCACCACTATCAGTTCCGCTCTGGAGTACTTCAAATCCAGGTTCCTTGCCATCTGGGACTACCATGCCCCACTTAGATGGGCTCGGTGAGTGGCCCACCTGCCTAGGTCACAGCTGACATCATGGCTCACCTCAGTGCCAGAGACCAGGCCTGGAAGTCCTTCAAAGCCACTGGCTCTCAGGAGGCTCAAGTAAAGTACGCTCACTCGAAATGCATGCACAAGGCTTCTCTGGCAGGCTAAAGATAACTAATTCAAGCCAACTTCCACACTAATCTGAATCACCATGCAAAATTCTGGAAGGTGGTCAAATCACTATTCACCCCGCCTTGCAGCCCCCACCCCTGCTCTAAGCATAGGCGGTGCCGTAGGTGGCGCGCCTTGCAGTGGCCTCAGAATCTAACTCCTCCTTCTTCACAAACTGAACCTCATCACTTTTGTCCTCCCTCCCATCTACCTCTCAAAATCTCTCTCTCCCAACCCCTCAGCCCAAGCCACCCCTCCCACCCCCCCCTTTTCTTTCATCTGTTCTCACCGACTGAAGTTTTCAATGCCCTGTTTGCCCTACATCCTTCCAAGGGTAAATGCCCTCTGGGCTGGACTCCAAAATGCTACACTTGTCTGTCCCAGCTATCACTCTTCCCTGTCCAGGCTTTTCAGCCTCTCTTTCTCACACACTTCTATCCCCTCTACCTGGAAACATGCCACTGTCATTCCCCTCCTGAAAGGCAGGGACCTTTCCACCCCTGGCAACTACCACCCTATCTCTCTCTTTCTCGTAGTAGCCAAAATTCAGGAACACCTAGTCCTTGCTCAGCTATCTGACTTCTTGACTCCTCATCTTTTTTCTCACCTTACCAGTCTGGCTTTAGAAAGCCCCACTCCCCCCACTTCCCTCCTCAGGTTCACTGACTCAGTTCTTATGGATATTGATAAAGGCCACATAACCTCAGCTATTTTCATTGGACTGGTGATGGTGTGTGACACTGTCTCTCACTCACTCCTCTTGTCTAGCTCTCACTTGCAGGGCTCTCAATGAGGCCACCAGTCGGTTCCACTTTTACCTGATAGGCAGGTCCCAGTCTGTTAGAACTGGTGACTCCACCTCTGCCTCCCTCCCAGTTACCTCTGATTTACCCCAAGGCTCGGTCCTCAGCCCACTGCTGTTCTCCATTTTTCTTAATGACCTGCCCACTGCCTGCCCTCGTGCATCCATCCACATGTATGCAGAGGACACAGTGCTGTATACCTCCGGACCCTCACCCGCTGAAGTGGCGACCAGGTTCCAGCAGGACTTCGATGATGTTCAGCTCTGGTTTCGCTCAAATCAGCTTTTTCTCAATGCCAAGAAAACTGTCTCAGTGACCTTCGGCACAAGGCAGAGGCTTTCTAGGCTTCCCACCACCCCCACTTTCCACACCCTGGACAGGACTCCTCTGGAGGTCTGCACCTCCTTTAGATACCTTGGGATCTGGCTTGACAAGCACCTTGACTTTTCTGCACATATCGATGCTATCCTCAAAAAGCTGTACCCCAGGTTGGGCGCCCTATATTGCAACCGTGAATGCATCCCACTGCCGGCCCACCATGTAATTGTGCAGAAAATGATCCTCCCTATTTTGGACTACAGTGATGTTGTCTACAGTGCCACTCCCAAGTTCACCCTAGCCAGACTGGACCCCCTTTTTCACTCCTTCTGTCGCTTTGCCCTTGACCGTCCTCCCTCCACTCACCACTGCATCCTTTACCAGACCCTCAGCCTACCCTCGCTCCATGACCGGCGACAATCCCACTGTGCAAGGCTAATAGCCAAGTTCTGGTCCCAGTCCCTACCACCTTACCTCTCCTCTGTCCTAATAGCTGCTCCCCCTCCAGCTTACCCCCACAGAAGCTTTGACTCACGCTTCATGGCTGTCCTGCACATGCCACCATGGCAGGCCAGATAGCTTTAGGCATCGCATGCCTAAATTGTGGAACTCCCTTCCCTCGGAAGTTTGGCACCCAGCACCTCAGCTTCTTCCTCAGAACTCACTTTGCCACTGCCTGCTCATGTGTCTAAATCCTGTTTTGCACTAACCCTAGCACGTCCTTGTGTTGGTGATATTTGAGCAGTACTGTACTTATATATGTTTTAGTGCCTCGCGCAACTATCTGCCACTGAAATGTGCATGGCCACTCTAGCAGTTGCTGGGCTGCCTATTCTTACACTGTAGCATAATTGTCATGTACAAGCTCACTGCCCTCTGTGATTTTCTTTATTTTGTCGCTGTATTTATGCACTCTCTGTAATTCATGTTGTGTTCTCCTCTACCCTCACCTCCAGGACACATCTGGAATCGAGCAGTACTCTGCTCAGTATGCCTTCCTGGCAAAACTTTTAAATAAATAAATAAATACTTTTGGAGATGTACTACTTTGTGACTAACTAGGTCCGATACGGCTTGGAGGCCATACAGAACCAGGCCATGAGCGCTCTCCTTTGATAGGAAGGATCAAACTTGAGTAATACACAGGATAGCTCCTATGAACTGTAGTTTTGCAAAGGGACTGGCTGTGATTTATGCAGCTTCAGGAGGACTCCCATGGCCATCAGAAACCATGAGGCAGCTCTCACTGACGTTTCTGTTTGGATGGCCTTTTTAGAAATCAGTCATCCAAATAAGGAAATGCTTAGTCCTTGCTTTCTGAGGTGCGCTGCTAGAACTGCAAAGCATTTTGTAAAGATATGATATGTTGAAGCAAGCCTAAATGATAGGACTCTGAACTAATAATGTGCAAGACCCACACAGAAGCAAAGGTATTTGCAGTAGTTTTGATTGACAGGAATATGCTGATAAGCATTCTGCATATTCAGAGATACCAAACAATCCTGGGATTTCAGATACGGAAGCAGAGAAGCCAGGAATACCATCAGGAACTTCTTGCTCCTCATTACAGGTCGTGAACTTGGCATTTTGGAATTAAGAAAGTAATGGGAGAAGGAGCATTTGTTCTTTTTGTTTATGGTACATTCTCTACTGTTCTGTTGTGTAAGAGGCCCACAACTTCAAGGGACAGCAGGTCTGCCGTTTGTCTTCTCAGCGGGTACTGTTTCCCTTGTGGTTGACCTGGTGGGTGTTCTGCCAGCTATAGGGAAAGGGGAAATTGTTCAACCAGGAAAGGCACACTAAGCCAAAGCTTTTTTCCAGGTGCAACCTGGGAGCACAAGGAAGTTAAGTGATTCGCTCAGGGTTACACAGTATGCAAGTGGGGGCTGTGGGATTCAAACTCAGGTCTCCAGGTTTGCAGCTCACAACCCCAAACCACAGCACTATGCTGCCTCATACAGCTCTAGGGAGTACCCTTCCTGAATATTTCTCAGGACCCACTTGTCCGTGGTTGTGGATTCCCATTAGTGGTAGAACAGGGCCAGATGTTGTCCCACCTGTTGGGAGGTCTAAACCTCACTTTCAGATTCTTGACGATATTGAGAATGCAAGTAATCACAGACACGTTGCATTAGAGTAATAAACAAGTTTATTACTACCAAGGGATAAATCACAGTCGCCCTAAGCAGTTCTTACGAATCACAACTGGGGAGCCAGTGCTAAGCATTCTCTACACCTTGAGGTTTCTCTGTTGTCTCTTGGGGTCTCTCGGGTCTCCGAGGTATAAGGCTTGTGCATTACATTATATACCTATGATAATTACTATGGTTACCAAAAGATAGAAACATTTCTAGTTACAGAGATGAGCCCTATTGGCTAAATTAGAGGTGGCTCCACGGTCCAAGATAACATTATACAATTCTGTAAAGTCATGAGTTTGAGAACAAAAGAGTTCTTATACAGAGTCTTACATAACTCAGTGTAGTGGTACAAATCACCAAAAGGTGGCACTGTCATCTTACATATTATAATTACTTCAAGGACACAGGTGTCTTGGCATCTGACAAGTAAGAAATACACAGAAAATACATGGCAGAATATATGTATTAGCATGTAAAGTGTATTACAAAAATATGCATTCATATCCTGACATCTACTCTTATTCGATAGATGCCCTTAGCCCTAAATATTAGTATAACATATACCTAAATGCTAGCCATCTATGGTGTACCTCTGAGGGTACCAATTAAGGTGCAGGGACCTCGTGTAACACACCAGAGAGGAATAATCCACCTTGGACGCCTGAGGTGGACACTGGGACAGCATCTCATCAGAGGACAGCAGTTGGTTCTTTTTTCACCTAAGCCTTTTGCTGTAGCTTCATTTCCTATTGGAAGGGCCTTGATTTGTACTCTTGCTGATAGTTTGGTCGGTTAGATTTATCATGAAATGGCTACTGTTTATGGTAGTACACAAGCCACTAGCCCACTAATTCCCTAAGGAGTGGCCTGATTAGACTATTTAAAGCAGCAGTGCAATGAACCATTTTTCAAAAAGCTAGTTTCAGCTATAAATAAAAATATTAGCATATTTGTCGAGTCTACTTTTCTAGGTCCTCCTATGCTGCACACCATTAATTTCTTTTATTTTCTTGTTCCTAATCATTACCAGGTCTACAATAGAATTTCTTAGCCAAACGTAGTAGCCATCTTTTTTTTTTCATGAGAAAAACTAAATTAAAGCATTTATAAAATACTCAGATGTTGGTAAAACTAGAAACTTTTACCTGCAAATAAACAGAAACATAGAATTTGACGGCAGATAAGGACCGCTTGGCACACCCAGTCTGCTAATTTTCCTACCTATTGGATACGCAGCAGATCCTAGTTAACCAACAGCCTACTTCTTCCTACCCCCCCACTAGAATTGCCTTACTGTATGTCTGATCCATGCATTCTTGATTGAATTCCTCCACAGTTTTTGACCATCTGACCTCCTCATGAGGGCCGCTCCATATGTCCACCACTCTCTTCGTGAAAAAATACTTCCTCTTGTTGCCCCTGAGCTGTCCCCCCTCCATCTTCAAATTGTGCCTCTTGTTCTTGCACATCTTCTTTTCTGAAAGATGCTCCCCTGTTGGACTTTGTTGAGTCCCTTGAGGTATTTGAAAGTTTCTATCATGTCCCTCTCCTCTTTTCCTTGAGGGTATACATATTAAACTCCTTTAGTCTCTGTTCATATGGCTTCTGTTGCAGACCCTGCACCATTTTAGTTGCCCTCCTCTGAACTGTCTCCATCCTGTTTATGTCCTTGCGGAGATAGGGTCTCCAGAACTGCATGCAGTACTCCAGATGGGGTCTCACTACCTGTCTGTACAGAGAGATAACAACTTCCTGTTTTCTACTGGTGATGCCTCTCCCTATGCATCCCAGTATCCCCCAGCCCTCCTTACTGCCTTCTCACATTGCTTGTCTACATTCAGGTCATCTGTTATAACTACCCTAGGTCCCGTTCCATTTTGTTGTTGTTGGTACCTCACCCCCATTGTGTACTCTTCCCTGGGTTTTGTTTCCCAGGTGCATTATTTGCACTCCTTTGCATTGAATCTAAGCTGCCATACTTTTGACCATTCCTTCAACCTTGCCAAGTCCCTTCTCATCCTTTCCACGCCGCCCCCCCATGTATCAACCCCGTTGCTGATCTTTGTGTCGTCTGCAAAGAACCATACTTTTCCTTCCAGCCCCTCCACAATGTCACCTATAAAGACATTAAAGAGGACCGGTCCCAGTACTGAACCCTGCGGTACCCTGTTTGTAACCCCCCTTTCTTCGGAGTGGACTCCATTAACTATTACCCTCTGTGTCCTGTTATACAGCCAATTTTTTACCCAGGCTACCACCCTGGGACCCATTCCCAGGCTGGCTAACTTGTTTATTAATCTTTTGTGTGGGACTGTGTCAAATGCCTTGCTAAAGTCTGGGTAGGCCAAGTCCACAGCCCCTCCCTGGTCTACTACTTTGGTCACCCAGTCAAAGAAATCTGTTAGATTTGTCTGACATGACCTTCTTACTGTGAATTCATGCTGCCTTTGGTCCTGTGCCCACTGGCCTCTGGGTACTCAACAATTCTTTCTTTCAGAAGTGATTCTATCATTTTGCCTACCACTGAGGTCATACTAATAGGTCTGTAGTTTCCTGCTTCTGCCTTGCTCCCACTTTTGTGAAGGGGAATCACATCTGCCCTCCTCCAGTCCTCAGGTACCACACCATCCTTCCATGATTTGTAAAAAACGGTAGTCAGTGGTGTCACTAGTTCTCCCTTTAGTTCTTTTAGAATTCTGGGATGAATCCCGTCAGGCCCTATTGCTTTGTCCACCTTCAGTTTTAGGAGTTCTTTCAGGACCCTTTTTTCTGTGAATGGATTGGTATCGACCCCACCATCCAGAATGCTTCTATTGTTTGGTTAAGGTACCTCCCCTCCTCTTCTTTTGTGAATACTGAGCAGAAGTATTTGTTCAGTATCCCACTTTTCACTGTCACCCTCTGTCAATCCCCTCCACCTTTATTAAGCCTCACTGTCCCCGGTCTTTCTTCACTCCCTGATGTACCAAAATGTTTTATCCCCTTTTTAACTGAGTTGGCTATCTTTTCCTCGGTTTGGGCCTTTGCTGGTCTGCCTTCCCCACTTCCTTCTGCTTTAACTGGTACAGTTCTCTGTCCTGCTCTTTCTGTGTTTCCTTATACTTCCTGAATGCTATCTTTTTCTGTCTAACCTTCCCTGCCACCTCTTTTGAGAACCATAGTGTTTTTTTCCTTTGTTTTGTTTTGTTTATTTGCTTCACAAAAAGGCTTGTTGTTTCTGTGATGGCAGTTTTGATTTTTACCTATTGTTCCTCGACCCCTCCTTCTTGCCCATTTGCTAGTGCTTTTCTGAGGCACTCTCCCATTTTGCCAAAGTCAGCCCTCCTAAAGTCCAATACCCTTGTTTTTGTATAGCTTTACTCTATGGCTGTGTTTAGTCTTTGGTAACTGGGTAAGGCCCACTAGGCACAAGTGCCCATTTTCGTGGGCAACCTGGGAGCACTGGATGGTTAAGTGACTTGCTTAGAGTCACACAGTATGCAAGTGGAGGTTGTGAGAATCAAACCCAGGTCTGGTCTGCTGGATGTACCAAATTCATTCACAGACCGTTACTCTAACCTCTAGGCTATACTGCCAGCCCATTTATCGTGAACTACACTTTTTGGTGGTCGCTTGTTCCCAGATGGGTACCCACTTCTAAATCTGCGATCCTCTCTCCATCCATGTGTGAGAGTACCAGGTCTAAGATTGCTCCCTCCCGAGTGGGTTTTAATATTAGCTGTCTGAGGCATGCCCCCTGTAGGGCATCGAGAATGACCCTGCTCTTGGACGTGGCTACAGCAAAAGTGCTCCAGTCAACATCTGTCATATTCAGGTCCCCCATCAACAATATTTCCCCTTTTTCTGCCATTTTAAGGATGCTTTCTATCATTTCTCTGTCCATTTCCTGCCCTTGAGACAGGAGTCTGTATACAACCCCTGTGCAGATTGTGGTACCATTTCCTGTCTCCAGGGTGACCCACAGTGCCTCCTCTTTTCCCTGTTTACCCTTTAGTTCTGTTGCTTTGAACCCTTCCCTTACATAGAAAGCAACTCCTCCTTCTCCTCTTTTACCCTCCCTGTCTCTCTTGTAGATTGTGTACCCTGGTATGTTGACAATCCCAGTCATGGTTCTCTGTGTACCATATTTCTGTGACTGCCACAATATCTAGGCTTCCCTCTTCCATCAAGGCCACTAGTTCAGGGAGACTATGGGCATTGGTGGTCGTGCCCTCCATTTTGATGGCCTTACCCCTTTAGCCCCATCCCTGTCCTTACTGCCTTGCCTTTTCTCCATTTACCCCATCTCTACTCCCTATCAACGTCTCTACCTTGGTGTTTACCTCAAACTACCCTGTTTTGTAGGTGGGGCTGGGATTTCCTGCTCCTTTTAGTGTCTCCCTGGCTAGTTTAAATGCTTGCCAATGAAGTATTTAAACCTATCACCTAGGATCCTGGTTCCCCTCCCGGACAGATGCAGACCATCACACCAGTACAGACCTGTATCCCTCCAGGTGGACCTCCAGTCCCCAATGAAGCCAAAACCCTGAGCTCTGCCAGTTTTCAACCATTCATTGAACTCCATGGTGTGGAGTACCTAGCCTATCCATGCCATAGACAAGCAGCACCTCTGAGAAGGTTACCATGTGTGCTACTTGTCTAAGGCCCCTCCCCAACTCCATAAACTCCTCCTGCACTGCTCGGATCCCATTCCCAGCCAGGTCATTTGTCCCAGGGTGGACAATGGCATCCAGCTCCCTCTCCTATGCTGCTGCTCCCACAATCCTGAGGATTCACTTCCTATTCCCCTAAGCCATGGCACCAGGCAGGTACCTTACCTCTCCTCTCCTCTCCCTCCCTCAGTTCTACCCACCTAATGATTGAGTCTCCCCCCATCAGGAGTTTTTTCCTTCCCCTGTGGAGTCCAGTGCCACCCTTCTGTGGGTTTCCTTTGTGGAGGTTCCCAGCATCCTCCTTGGTCTCCACTGTGAGTACCTCTATAGAGGAGCCATGCTCCACCAGAATGTTGTATGAACCGTGGAGAGGTACAACTGGAGGGATGCGCCACTGTTCCACCACCCTCACCCTCCCTGAGCCCACTGTGGTTCAACTGCTCCTCTTTCTTGGCAACCTCTGAGGCAGCAGCGGCAGCCCTGGTGGTCCCTGGTGGTGGAGGAGGTTACCCGAATCATTGCCAGGTCAGCCTGGAGATGGGCAACCTCCTCCCTCAGACCAGAGAGGTGCCTGCAAACATGGCAGCATTGCAACCTCCAGAACGTCTCCTGGAAGACTGCTGCCCCACAGCCAGTGCATTGCACAACTCCCGACATGTCTCTCTCTCTTCTTGTTTAATTTCTTTTGTTAGTGTGTGTGAGTGTGTGCATGTGTTTACCCCTACGCAGTGTGCTGGACTGTTAAGGATATGGTAGGTGTATGTCCTTTGCCCTTTTGGGAAGTGATGTCAGAACCCCAGGTATAAAGGAAATGACGCCTCCTGAGGTGGTTGGAGTGAAGGGCAGGATGGGTGGGACCAGACCCGTGCCCTCCAGAAACAATCAGCTACAGCTCTGACCCACCACCCCGATGAGTGCTTTCCATCCTTTCAGTGAGACAACTTTCACAACAATTTAACAGAAAATATACCCTGCAAAAAAACAATTTCAACCAGAGAAAAATAAAGCAGTTGAGCCCAAACCCTGTGTTCTGCCCTCCCACGCTCCAGTGTCTAGCCGTGAGGGAGAACAGCCTTAGGAATCACCACGATATTCTTTTTAAATTGTCACTATTCCTTTTAAGTTATCACCTAGCAGAGGCACCAAGCCAAACAATCAGGCCAAACAATTCTCACCCAGCCCCCAAACTGTAGGGCAAAAACACAGCTCTAGTGTATGGCCCTTAAAATGTGGGCTACTGTGCTTTCAATTTACTTTACAGACAAAAAGGTCGCATCTGGAATCAAGCAATCCCTGCTCAGTATGCCTTCCTGGTTAAACTCATAAATAAATAAATAAAAGGAAAAACACAAGTTCAGCAAGTTTCTCCACAACTTACCCCACTTATCTTGTTTCAGAAAGCCTCCTCAAGTTCTGTCTGTGAGTAACGCATACAGACTTTGTTTTAAGACAGCAACCTGAGTGAGAGTCTTTATAGTCAGGAACCTGAAATCTTTTATAATGAAAAAATGTAGGGTCACTTTTGTGCTGATTTCACTGCAGTGCTGCTTTAAGGGCCATTTTCTTTTCATTACACTCCTTAAGTGCTCCCTCTACATGTTGGCCAAAGAGGTAAATTCCACTGAAGGCAACATTCAGTAGCTGCTGTTGGCCATTGAAAGCACATCCTGCAGTTCACAGCCAGGAATCATTGGGGTACAAATCCTTGCAGCTGCGACCCATGCTGCTATATTAGAGGAATCCATAGCAGCCCTCGGCTGGTGGTTATTAGGCTCAAAATCTTGAGTAATAGCCACCAGGATGTCTTGCTTCGATGGGGACTATGACAAGTTTTCTGTTATGGTTTGAAGCTTGTTTCATAAGAAGTGTGCTCATACCTCAAAATGTGGGCTTGTTAGCTTGCAATATGTAAACCTAACATGGGTAAAGCAAGTACTCTTTTGCCCACAATGTCAGTCTTGTGAAACTCCTTGTCAGGAGGCTTAGTACTGCAGTAACCTCTTTGGGTGCTATTGTTTTGCCATTATTAGCCATTATCATAATTAGAATGCATTATAGACTGGTTCTGGGGGCCAAGTCCTTTTCCGCCAGAATAGAGGCCATCCTGCTCCAGACCACCTCCAGTATGGTCTCTAGAGCACGGCACACAAGAATAGATGCCCTGCAGGAAGAAAAGGTTACTTGAAACTCAGTAGTAAGCTGCAAACATATTCCAAATTTTATTTCGGCAGAGCTCCACACATGAATGGCACTAAACCCCAGCAGTTTGGGCCTTCACATGACCCTTCATCACCCGCTGATGAAGGGTCATGTGAGGACCTGAAGCACCATAGTTTAGTGGCACTCACGTGTGGAGCTCTGCCAAAATAAAATTCAGAATATGTTTGCAGTTTAGTACTAAGTTTCAAGCAACTTTTTTTTCCTGGAGTATAGCTTTTCTTCTGTGTTGTGTTGTGTTGTGTTGTGTTGTGTTGTGTTGTGTTGTGAAACGTGACTAAATATGGACTGAGCTAGCACCCACACTATCTGATCTGTGCACACAGCGTATGTGTTTGTTGGGTCTCCAGTGCACACTGGATTGGAGATACCAGGGACTCAGGCATGGGAGGCATATTTGCTTATTTCTATTGAAGCCTCCTGTCTTCATCAGTATCTACTATCTCAAAACTGATGGCCTTATGAAGGTTTTTGAGCAGAGTTTGAAAGGAGAGATCCTCCTGGGGGGCCCTGACCTGCGGGACTGGTGCAGGTTCTCTCCGGCCTTTAATCAAAATCAGATAGTGACTCCATCATGAAGTCTGCTTTATCTGCTTTATCATTACAGTGAGGAGATGGAAATAGTGGTAAAACATGTGGTATCGATGGTGTTGGTAATGGCATCAGCACCGACCTCGGCACTGGAGCTGGCACCAATGCTGGCACTGAGACCGGCACTGACAATGGAATCTGCACTGACTCTGGCACCAGCACTGAGGGCAGCACCATTGTCAGCACAGAGAATGGAAATGGTACTGATGGTATCTCCGCAAGTGGATCCACCACAGACCTCAGTGCTAACACTGAACTTGACATCACTGACACCAGTGGAAGTGAAGAAGGTACCCAGCAGTTGGGCTGATGACACTGGTTTCGCTGTAACTGAAGCCTGCACTGCCAACTTGAACCACCGACATCAATGTGCACTGAATCCACTGCTCCATAACAGAGGTCCAATGACCAAACTGCTCATCTGAATGGTCTCCAAGCAGCAAGGAAATCTGGTGTAATCAAGGCAGATGATGGGTGACTTGGGCCCACCAGAGATGAATGCCTCACTGCAGAGTGGTGAGGGCCCAACCTCAACCTATGTTTTCTCTTTTCCTTGTATGAAGAAAAGGTTAAGGTCAAATTATCTTCAGAACCTGATGCCAAGCCTGAGCAGGGCTGGAACCAATTCTTTTTTTGTGACTCCCAGTCATACATGGGCCTGTGGGGTTCCTGCATCATGATTGGCCATGGATTTTTCCTTCAGCTCCTGATTTTCCTTCTCACGTGCCAGCGCGTAATGACCTGCACACACGCATACACTGGTACTCCTGCAAGCCGCATCTGACGGTGCCCT
Source organism: Neoceratodus forsteri (assembly GCA_016271365.2). Classification (NCBI taxonomy): domain Eukaryota; kingdom Metazoa; phylum Chordata; order Ceratodontiformes; family Ceratodontidae; genus Neoceratodus; species Neoceratodus forsteri. Next base: position 524,387,041 of record JADMNL010000023.1, read on the forward strand.
CTTACTTTGCTACTGTTGCAATGTGATGCCCCCAGCCTTCACCAGGTGGCAGCTGTATAGTGGAATACGGTCTCCCCAGTGGAGGAGAACTGTCCCTGGATGCTCAATCCTCCTTCCTCCCGGCTAGTCTCTGAGCCGCCTGAGTCTGGTCCTGAACCTGGGCTACCAGCACAACAAGCAGTAGCTCCTGTTGCCAGCAACAGGCTGGCCACCAAGCACACATTTCTTTTTTTTTTTTTAATTACAGTTTATTGGATTGTAATATATTGATAAATTGCAGGATATGTAGATACATAAATATAGCACACATTTCTGATAGTAGACTGCACAAGGATGAGAAGAAATGCTTAGTTTTATCTTGGTGGGCATGCAGTAGTGTAAGTGGTAGAAAAGAAGTACAGGAACTCGGCCATTGGCAAATATGAAATGCAGAGTGAAGTTGCTCAATCTGAAGGATAGCTGAGTCAAGTTACAGTTATCTGTTTAGACACTAGTAGATTCAGTTAGAGATATTGAAGTTTTTTTTAGCAAAATAGCACTGTTGAACAAGTCAAATGTTGTTATGGAAACCCTGCTTTCAGGTCACAGGCTCAGAAACTGTCATTATGTTGCTGGTTTAAGAATTTCAGTTCCAGTGTCCATGGAAAGAAGTACAGGAACCATTCCTGCTGTAAAAAGGTACAGGAACTGAGTTCCTGTGCATTCCTGTTCACTTTCATCACTCTGGGCATGGCAGTCAAGCAAGAACAAATTATGTATGGCATTTTGGTAACTGGGTAAACCCACAGAGTCCAAGGGTCCCTTTTTCAGGGGCAACCTGGAATTAGTTTCATGCAGTAATTTCAGGGACATACAATCAGTAAAAATACATTACGATAATTAGTGATGATTGCACAACTTTGCATTACAGGTACGTAGAAGTATTAGATACAAAACAGTTTGACAATATAGACGAATATAGAAGAACATGATCAGTGCCAAATAAGTACATTGGTTCACAGACAGTCAGAGATACATGCATTGATGCAAACAATATACCATACATCAGGTTAAACATATAAAACCCCACAAATCTCGCTTCAGGAACAAATTAAAATGGAGAGCAAATTAGTAGAATGATGGTTTGTTTCTGCAGACTATGCAATCCAAAATCAGCCTTCTTAGGCAGCGCTTCACTATATTCCCAGTCTTATTTCCTGTGTACCCAGATTGAAACAATGAGATTTTGTTTTATTTGCAAAGGACAACCTCGTTAGGGCACTGTCATAGTAAATCTCATTAGAGTAGATAAACCTCCTGTGCCTGCCTTCCCAAGTTTTTGAGGTGCCCTGATACGATCACATCTTGTTTAAGTCCCATATGGGTTTTGCATGGTGGATTTCAGAAAATCCCAGTCTCAGTTTCTTGATGCGAAGCAATATAGGAAGGCAGGCTCTATATCAGATTAAAACAAATGAGATATTGCCTCACCCAGACACTGTGATTAGATTAGACGAGAGAGAGAGAGAGAGAGAGAGAGATGTGAAGTACTGTGCAGTGGCAGCACAAAGTAGCCCACTTGCCAGGATAGTCAGGAGTGCCATTTAAGGATTGCTGTGTGTGTGCAGATGAGAACGTTATGATGACCACTGCAAGCTAGAAACCAATAAAACAAAGTTTCCTAAGATTTAGATAGTATTTGGCAGGTGCGGGGTGGGGAGCAATACTATTAGTCTGTTGAAATGAAAGGATGCCAGTGAAGATGCTTCTGTTTGTTGAAGCATTTAAAGGAATTCTTGTAAAACATTTTACTGGCAGGCATTTTTTATATCTGCTGTGTCTAGGATGGTATGGTTAGCTTACAGTTGGCTGGATAACCACCCTATGAAGTGCAAAACAATGGGCTGGAATGTCTAGGCTTTCACTGTCTTCTGCCCTCTGCTCCCTCTTCTGTGACTAATAGGATTTAGAGTCTCATTCTCCATATAAAAGGCCTTCTAGCCCTGAGGGTGAGTGTTTTGTGTGTGTGTGTGTGTGTGTAAGTAACAGTGTTCCTAGAAGCCTACCATTGAATATAATGTTGAGGATGACAAGTTGCAGAAACTATAAACCTTTATTTCAACAAAGAAAATTCAGATGCATTTATGTTCCAGTCAGTTGACAGACTGCCACAAATAAAATCATCTCTGGTTATTTATGTCAGCTATTTATAATATTTATCCAGGAAATATATGATTGCAGGGATGCTATCTCATTCTCAATGGTTGCCCTTCGAGAGAGTGCTGAGAGTCAGCAGCACACAACACAATTGTTCCATTATGCATCCCAGTCCATCTACTGTTTTTTAAATGAAACAACAGCTTCTACTGCTCTGTGCTCTGTTCTGCAGGGTAGCACACCTTGGTGTATAGTTTGTGAAGAACAACATATACTGGTTTTAATTAGTTAGCTGCAAGTGGTTTGAAAAGGTATAAGCTGGTGACTTCATTCCCAGATTGTGGGAGTTTGTTCCCAGCTGTATGCCCCCACAAATACATGCTGTACATTTAGGTCAGCCCCCTCAGGACACAAAGATTACACTGATAAGATGGATGGACCATTCCTGTACTACAGTATTTATAGATACATAGATACTGTCGGCATATAAAGGCCACCAGGCACATCCAGTCTGCCCGTTTGTGCTACCTGACGAAGCGGTCAGTGACCCTATCTGATCACTGGCTTTAGCTTTTTCTTCCTATATTAAATATTCCTTTATTCCTGTCCCATGCATGTTTGAAGCCTGTCACTACTTCCTTCGCAGGCTATTCAGTGCATCCACCACCCTCTCTGCAAAATAGAACTTCCTGACATTTCCCCTTATGCGGCCACCCATAAGCCTCATGTCACGTCCTCTTGTTCTGGCACTACTTTTAAATTGGAATATGTTGTCCCCTTTCACCTTGATCATGCCCTTGAGGTATTTGAACATTTCTATCATGTCACCTCTCTCTCCCTTTGATCCAGTGTGCACAAATGGAGGTCTCTAACTCTTTTCTTGTAAGGCTTGTGATGTAGACCCTTCATCATTTTGGTCCCCCATCTCTGCACTTTCTCTGTTTTGTCAAAGGCCTTATGAAGGTGTGGCTTCCAGAACTGGACACAGTATTCAAAGTGAGTTCTCACTAGGGTCTTGTACAGTGGAACTATTAACTCCCTCATTTGGCTTGTGATTTGCTTTCCAATGCACCCCAATATCCTAGTGGCCTTCCCCACCGCCTTGGCCATCTGCCTTGTGGCCTTCAGGTCATCTGTGATTATGACCCCCAAGTCCATCTCCTCCTTAGTAACTGTCAACAGCTCTTTTCCCAACCTGTAGCTTCCTCCAGGGTTCCTGCCCCAGTCCCCATGTGCATGATTTCACACTTCTTTGAGTTAAACCTTAGTTGCCATACCTCTGACCATTTCTCCAACCATTCCAGGTCCTTTCTCATCCTTTCCACCCCTCCAGGGTATCCACCCTGTTGCAGATTGTTATGTTATTTGCAAACAGGCAAACATTTCCTCTAGCCCATCCGTAGCATAGTGCAGTGGTTTAAGGCTCTGAGCTGCAAACCTGAGACCTGTGTTTGAATCCCACAGCCCCCGCTTAAATACTGTGTGACCCTGAGCAAGTCACTTAACTTCCTTGTGCTCCCAGGTTGCACCTGTAAACAAGCTTCAGCTTAGTGTCTCCTGATAAAAAAAAAAAATGTCACTGATGAAGACATTGAAGAGGACCAGCCCCAGAACTGACTCTTGAGGTACCCCACTGGCCGCTTCCCTTTCCTTTGATTAGGTTCTGTTTACCACAACCCTCTGCTTTCTGTCTTTTAACCAGTTTCCAATCCAGTTTACCACCTTGTGCCCCATCCCCAGGCTACCTAGCTTGTCAGCCAGTCTCCTATATGGGACGGTATCAAAGGCTTTCCTGAAATCTGAAATCAGACTGATGCTGTAGTTCAGTACTGCAGTTTAGTTCACATCTTGTTTTTTCCATATATGTTTATTGTATTTTCTTATTATGATTTAACATTTAATCTTTTCAGATCACATCTTGTTGCATTATGGGAATTCCCAATGACTCAAATAATCTCATAGAACAGTTCTCAAGAATGGTAACAAAATCTGTGTCCAGACTACTGTAGAACCTATTTTGCTAAATTGGTTTGGCGTAGAACTTCTCTAGTCTATCTCTCTCGATGGGTTAGAAAGCAGTTCTAAAGCACAGTTCTACAAGCGTCATGTGGGCCTGTCCAGAATACAGAATGGTCCTCAAGAACCAGTTTCAGTACTAGCTTAGCTAAACTGATTTAGTGTGTCCAACCCTGAAAGCAATGGTGAACTGAACAGTACTATAGCATAGAGACTGATGCTACAGGTTCAGTTCACACCTTATTTCATTATGAGATTTTCCATATTGCACCTTGTGAAACTATGCTTATTTATTTATTTGAAAACTGGTAATCAGGAGAGGCACACTGAGCCGAGGCCCATTTCCAGGTGCAACCCAGGGGAGGGGAACATAAGGAACAGCAGTACGATACATGAAACAATTCAATAAAGTATCATTTGGTAAATAAGTGGTACAAAAATACAATTCTTATAGAAAGAAATTAGGTACAGTCATGGCTCAAAAGAGATACTGGTTCAACTGCAAGTGCACTTGGAGTACTGCATGCAATTTTGGCGCCTGTACTTGAGGTGCGATATGGCTCTCCTTGAGAGGGTACAGAGGAGGGAGTCAAGAATGATTCATGGCATGAGTGACCTGCCCTCTGAGGAGAGATTAGGGGAGTTGAATATGTACTCCTTGGAGGAGAGGAGGGATAGAGGGGATATGATACAGGTTTTTAAATATTTGAAGGGGATCAATCAGGTTAACTCTGAAGAGTTGTTCCAGCTGAGACAGTATGGAGTCACAATGGGGCATTGCCTGAGATTAATAGGGGGGAGATTTAAAGGGGAGGTGAGATGGCACTTTTTCACGGAAAGAGTGATGATACCTTGGAACTCGCTGTCATCTGAATTAGTGGAGATGGGGACAGTTGAAAGATTTAAGAGAAGGTGGGACAGACACAGGGGTAAGGTAAGGGTGGGGTGGGAGTGTCATGATGAAGGGGTAGCAGTAAGTCACATTGGGGGAATGGGAAGGCCTCAGGGAATTCACAGTAAAGGTGGCTACTTGAGAGCGTCTCGATAGACCAATAGGCCCTAATGTGCTGGCAATTTTAGTATCTTATTATGCAAAGCTGGTGGCAAATACACAGCGTAAATTACTAAACTGGCAACTGTCGAGATCTGTAGATGAGCTTATCGTTATACCTAACTCTGTGGTAGAGAAACAACAATATGGTGAGGAGTGCAAACAGTAGGCAGGTAGTGGGGACCCAGCTGGAAGCCAACCAAGAGTGTATGCGACATGACCGGGGAGGTGTCAGGAGGAAGGGTAACAGGAGAAGATGTTAGAAGGTGCTTTTACACACAGGTTTATGTAACGGAATAACTGTTACAGAAGCGGTATTCCGTTATATCCCTTGTGTGTAAAGTGCATCTGTTTTGTTCCATAGGCGAACGTCCATCCAAACCGCAATCTCTGCTTTTTGCGGTTTGTACCGTAGTGTTCCATTTCGTTGGGCTTTGTAAAACAGCCATTCCGAAGCGGTGCACAAACAGCAATAGAGCAGCAAGCTCTGTGGGGGTGCAGAAACACAAATGGAGGTGGGAGCTGCCGGAAAACTCGCGGAGTGTAGAAGGGATCCTAAAAACGCAACAGAGTATGACAGCGCCACAGGTAATGCTCATTTAATTTTAAAAACCTGTGTGTAAAAGTGCCTAGAGTGTCAAGTGGTGCCTGAGGGAGCCTGGGGAGGAATAGTGGTGGAGGGAGGAGGAAAATCAGTTCTAGAGTGAGGGAAGTTGATAGACGGCAGATTGCCCAGCAGAGGAGCAAGGTTGAGGAGTGGAGAAAGTGCAGTGATCCCTGGAACAGAGGGAACAAGGGCAGGAGGGGGAGTTAGGAGAGAGATGCAGAGTAACTACACAGTCTCATACACAGCTGTACCTTGTGTAATATTAAGGATATCATTGCTGAGTGTTACTGTCTGCTCCTTGTTTTTCAATGTTTCTTTCATCATTGCACCTTGTGTAATGTTTGCTGTTATAATGATGATTGTTATTCTTGTAACTCTCCCTGTTCCTCTCCCAAGGACACACTATCAAATGAGATTTGGCTGCATGTGTTTCTTGGTCACCAAACTGAAGATGAAGTAATAAATAAAGTTAGTAAGTAAGTAAGCAACTAACTTGCTTATGAGAGGTCAGATAAGCATTCTCAAGAGTGGTTATAAAATCCTGTCCAGATTATTGTGGAATGAATATTCAAATTTGATTTTGCGTACAGCCATTCTTTAGCCTATGTTCCAAAGTATGCCAGAGAATAGTTCTTCAGGTGTCATCTAGACACTAACTGAGCTAGACAGTTTTAAACCACGTTAAGTTTGCTAATCTGATCTAAATGCGACAGCCGGACTGGCTCGTTGATACAGCAGTAGAGTACCAGTCATGATGCTGATGACTTTGGTTCAGAAACAAACTAGAATCATTGGGGCCAGCTGGTGGTAGTCAGAATGAACATCCCTTAAGATGTTCTCCCTCCAGCAGGGCGGAGGGTCAGTGGCACGCTGCCTCTGTTACAATAGTGCTAACTGGATGACAATGGGTGGTAGTACAGTGGAGGTACTGCAGGGGAGGGAACACCCATTGAGCTGGTCCTTGAAGTTCCATGCAGGCCAGGCATCCTGTGGGAGGGAAACCAGAAAAAGTGGAAATCTATGGTGTGCAAAGGATGACATGTAGCATGCCTGGACCCCACTTCTTGCTACCTGCTGCTCCCCTACCATGCTTTCTCTTGTCCCTGAACTCGGGGGCGGGACAGGCAATTCCTTGGGGGGTAAGCCGAGGGAGGCAAAGGAAGAGGTAAGTGCTGGGAATACAGGGGAATGGACCTGGGCCTGACTGGCAATGGGGGCCACACCAGAGAGTACATTAAAAAAAAGCTACAATGTAGACAGGCCAGAGTGTGGACACGTAACCGAGTTTGACACATTTAAATTAGGTTAACTTTGCTAAGCTGGTTTAAAAGCTATCATCTGGGCAAGGCTTAAGATGTACAGCCATGCAAAAATATATGGACTTCTCTTGAATGGTTAAAGGTACTCTCACAACACACTCAAGTGTTGTTGTAGGGAATTTTCAAGTTCCAATGGAAAGGAATTCCATAGAATTTCAGAAAATTCCACTAAATTTCTTGGAATTCCATCTGTAGAGGAATTCTGAAATATTAAAAGTACATTTTTTTTTTGCAAGTTCATTTACAACAATCCATGGAAAATAATTCTGCACTTTACAAAAGCCATGAAAAATTATTCCGCAGTTTACATAGAAATGCTTTTTGGGAGGACTTTTGGTAATGCTTCTGATGAGGCTGGTCATGCTCCTGTGAGCTCCGGGATAGGCCCAATCCTGTCTAACTAAATCTGCTGCTTTAAACCTTGAAAACCAATTTCAAAAATCTAATAGACACTTAAAATGTCTTTGTAGTCAACAGCATTGCAGGCAGTCAGGACCAATAGCAATTAGAAACGCTGATTAAACTACAGCCACCACCGGCAGTGCCTGTGAGAGATCAGGCTTTGAAACGGCACAAGACTAACTCAGCACTATATACCTCACTTCACCCACCGACAGGCTTAAATCCCCATTGAGCAACTAATGGCTGAACTCACATCAATCAAATGAGTGATGATCGAGATGACAGGGGACATGAAAAACATCAAGTCTGTGTGGTTTCCTCACATACTTCCAGACCCTTAAAGGTGTGCAATACCTTCAATGGGAAAGAGAAAATAATGCAAATCCTAGGGCCACATATATTCCCCAATGGCTTACTACTGAGAAAGAGATATGGCACATTCATGGTATAGATATAAAATCACTTCTATACACTACCTTGACCAAGATCCCAAAATATATAGCTAATTCACCCTTTGGTACCTTAATTTTGATGTATAGAGAACTGTACTGAAATTTTCCACCAGATTTCAAACATCCCAACCCATATGGAAGAACTTGAATTTTAAATAGAAAGGAAAACAATACATACCAATAGATGGAAAGATAAGGTATAACTCCTTAGACACTTTTCAGGCTCAGCCACTGGGTAGCCTTTCAGCAAATGCAACATAGCCATGTGGTGGAGGCTAAAGATATTTTAACCTTTTTACAAACAGAGCATGTACTTGCCCACACACTAGGAGAAACCACCATGGTAATTACATTAGAGAATGTATGGCAATAGCATCTGAAAGACATGCAGCCTCCAACTTGTACCACACCCTTCAAAGCTGGCTACCACATAGACTGGGGAAGCCCTTGGTCTGCTGGGAAGAAGCATTAGAATGGACCCCATTAGAAGGAAACTGGGGTAAATATGGACAAATCGCCACAACTGTATACAAGCTGATTACAATAAACTAATGCAGTTTAAGATTTTATAAGATGTGTAGTATACCCCAGTGAATCTTCATGAAAGGTGTAAACTCAACTCCCTAGTTCGTACGAAATGTGGTATAGAAATAAGTATTTTAAAACGCATATTGTGGGACTGCCCTAAAACGGTTCCATTCTGGCAAACAATACAAGTCCATTTAGACCAAGTGTTGGGCCTAGTGGGTGCATTTACCTCTCACAGATGCCTCCTAGCGCTGGATAATGATTATTATGAGTAACAGGAAATATCATTTTTCTCTAGTAGCAATGGTGGCAAAGAAAAGTTATCCTTTGTTACTGGCTAGACACAGACACCCACTCTGACAGAATAGCCGCAAGAAGTCATGCAAATTTTCTGCATTGGTAAGATGATGGCTTCCATGAGCAATAGATACAAACGAGTCAAGAAACAATGGAAAAGCCTTTATGCACTTGTAGGCATTGTTAACATACTATTTCATTATGTACATCACTTGGTATATGGACTGTCATTGGCTTTTCTGTAAGATTTGCTGCATTCAAAATTCTCAGTACCAAGCTCTATGTGATTTTAGGCTACTTGATGTTAGAAATGCATTATGTGGGTGGAGAGAGGTGTGTGTATGTCATGGATGCCATATATTAACAGTGTACTGAAGATGTCTTTGTTGTACATGTTCTGTGTTTTAAAATTCAGTACAAATTTATTTAAAAAATTGCTTTTCGAATTTTATGAATACAAAAATTTCTGAAAAGCATTTAAGAAGTGAAATTACCATTCCACAAATTCCATTGGCAGAATTCTACATTTCACACAGCTTTACAAGACAATTACATATTTCAGCCCAAGTGGTCACCTCCTTGGGAATTATTGTTTAAAGAGCCACCGATGCCTCCAGGAGAACTTTGAAAAATTTATATTTGAGCACATAACAGTCTATATTTTCATTAGCTCTGTAATTCTCATTGTCGTTACGTGACATTGAGGATATATGCATGAAAAAGACTTTGTTCTTTGAGGGTTCATCAGCTCTTATTGCTTATTCCCAATGTGATGTCATAATATTCTGATTGTGACATCACAGTTATTCCTATGGCAACCAACTGTGATGTCACAACAGAGCATTATAATTCCAAGTAAGGAATATTCTGTAAGGGTAGAGGAACTGTAAAGGACAAAGGGATAAAGATCCTATTTTTGTGGGACCTTCCTCTGTAATAAATAAGAGGGAGAAGAATCCTATAGAAGGTAACTGACACACAATCTGAATTGTTTCTAAATATTAGGTTTTCCAAACTTTTCCCAGAGGCATCAGCAGCTTTTTAGTTTTAGGCTATGTAGCCTATAGATCTGAATCTGCAGTCTGTGAATCTGGTGACAGTACACTGTTACACTAAGTGAATCACTTAAACTCCCCACGCTCCTGGGTTGCACCTGGAAATGAGCTTTGGCTCAGTGTGCCTTTCCCAGACAACCATTCAAAAATAAGTAAGCAATAGGACATGATTAGTTGTTGATTGTGCTGCCACAAGCACATGACCAGGGATATAGTAAGGCATGAGGCCACAGGCCCGCGTGTCTTCTGCCTCGGAAAGTGTGGTTGTGGCAGCACAATAACTTTATCCTGGAGTGTCTTATTGCATTTATAAATGGGTTGGGGATAAAGACTGTGAGAAAATAAAAAAAATCAAAGCTGAAAATGTTTACAAATCTGTTGTTTTGTGTGAAATAGTCCCTCTGCAGTTGGGCTGCCACTTCAGGGTGCTAGCCTGAGTTGCACTATTTGAGCCATTATGGTGTGATGACTTTTGTGTGAACAATCTCTTGAAATCCTCCACCCCCAATTTTATTTCACTTTTTCTTTTAATTAAACAAAAGTTGATATTGTTTTACTATGTGGATTTGAGTTAAATAATCCAAGGTATGGGTTATGCTGGGATTTAACCACACCAGAAGTGGATTACTGCAATTGTAGAGTTCTAAATACTGTATGTTTTAAAAACAATAGTGGCATGTGAAAACTAAGAGAGAAAAAAATATATATATATATGTGTGTGTTCAAGTTCAAGTTTGTTGCTGGAAAGACTCCATTGAGCAAGCTCATTCACAAGGAGGTCCTGAGTCATAAGCATATACAATACATAATTACATAGTTAGGAGATATACAGTGAAGGACAAAAGGTGGAGAATTATATACATTTAGGAGGTATATACAATGAGCATTTTTGTACTATAATGCTGTACATTTCAGAGTTAGCCTAGTCTTATATTATGTAACACTTTTGGTTTATACCATGGAGGGCCAGAGGATACTTGTGGAGCTGTTTAGGCGTTGAGGTCTAGTTGCATCTACATATGTCTTTTATTTTAGAGAATGCTAATGTTTTGAAGGAGTTAGTTGATACAATACTGGTTAGCTTCAGCATGGGTTGGAGTTGATTCCAAATCTTTGGTAGAGTGTATGAGACAGCCCTTTGTCCGGCTGCAGTTGTGTCATGGGCACATCTAGTAAGACAAGGTTGGATTTCCTTAAGGAGTAGGTGCTGTGTGAGATATTTATAAGTGACGTCAAATATGCTGGCAGTTTGTGAAGTAGCAGTTTGAGGGTCCATATGCCAGCATGGAGGAGACGTCTGGTGGTCAGGGATGACCAACCAACTGCTGTATAAAGATCACAGTGGTGGGTCCTATACGTCGAGTTGGTAATGAAGCGAAGAGCACGGTGGTATAGTATGTCTAGTTTTGATAGGTTCAGGGTTGGGGAGGATATGTAGATAATGTCTCCGTAATCTAGCAGGGGAAGGAAAGTTGCTTGGACCAGTCTTTTACGGATTGCTAGAGAAAAGAGGGTCCTATTTCTGTAGAAGAAACCCAGACGTGTTTTAAGTCTCTTTAAAAGATCCTCGATGTGGTCCTGGAAGGAGAGCTTATTGTCTATCCACATACCTAGGTATTTGAATTTATCTATGACTTCCAAGGGTTCACCTAAAGAGGTTTCCACAAAGTTTTTAGTTGTGAATGGTAAGGGGTCAGCCGATGCAAGTCTCGAGAAAATCATAGTTTTAGTTTACCCTGAATAAAGTGTGTGTGTAAATATATATATATATATATATATATTTGTTTTTGCTGGAAAACTGAAATGTCTTTCCTGTATATTAAAAATATCTCCCCCCACCGAACAGGTTGGAAATGAGAGTCCATGATAGAATAGTGCTAAATTAGGGACCCTCCCTTTCTTAATAAGTGTGTTTTTTATTCCAGGGTAAACAGTACCGATGATTTATTGCATGTATAAGGCGGGGCTGGGGAGGGTGGCAGCTAGGCGTGATGTGCTGGATAGTAGTGTGGTAGCACCATCAGAGAGAAAGGCCTTAATTGCCACTTGTCCTATTTCTCACAGGACAGTCACAGTTTAGAGCCCTGAGTCCCTACACCTATAGTACTTTGCTGTGGGACACTAAAAGTCATGATTCAGCTGCTCCTCTGTTCTTTCTCATCCTGAGTCATGACACTTGCATTACCGTGCTGTGGGAAGCAGAGTCCCAATCGCCTGCTGCTTCTCTGCCCTGTGTGCTCCAAGGTCGGACTCCCTTCCAACCAAAAGCAAAACTATGAGTTGCCTGGAGTGGTTGGTGCATGAAGCCTAATGCGGCTGACCCAAATTTAACAAAAAAAAAACCACACTGAGCCCAATTCTCAAAGCTCCCAGAATGGCGCAAGGGGCTTGCTGCAAGGAATGGTAGTAGTGTACATGAAAGTGAAACCGGGATTAGGGACTACAACTTCTCGGAGGTACACACTGATATCTACAGTAATTGAGCAGCACTGGTACCAGGATGTTTTCATGCTGCTTTAATCCAATGGCAAGGAACAAGTTTCGTCAATCAGGATGCAGGATACCTAGTACCCATTTTGTAAATACAGATATTTGGCAGGCATGCTCCTACCATTATCGTTTTGCTTTGCCTTCTAAATAAGCTGTAAAGGCTACCAGCTGGCACTCATACAATAAATAAGATATAGAAAGCCATGAAGTATTTGATCCATTCCTCTGGGGAGGAACAGCTTCGAGGTTTGCTTGTGAGTCATCTCATGCTTTCATCACCCCGGGACAGCGATCTTTTTCGATGGTTCAAACCATGTGTGAACTTCCCAAGAGGCAGTTTTTTTTCCCTTTCTTGCAGTTGTTTGTTATTTTTCCAGGAATGTTGTCACACCTACTGTGTTAAAAATGTATTGCAGAGTTTTACAGAACAGTGATCTCCTTTGCTCTCCAGAGAGACAAAGTGAGAAAACAGTCTGTGAATCTTTACTGGAGACATTATTCTCCAAACTGGGCAACAAGCAATAATATTGTTCTTGTCTGGAGTGGCCATGAAAAGTGATCAGGACTGCCGCTGGACTCTTGGGTGCATGTGTACCACATGGATGTATTTTAAAGCAGCAGGCCCCTCCCAGCCTCCGACATGGGGACCATCTACAGGCACACAGGACTGTCAGTAAGTGGTTGCAATGAAAACTTAGTGACCAGTACTGCTTTGTGCCATGTTGTGCTACACACAATATGGGTCATAAACATTTCAGGTGGCGTGCAGTCACAAAACATATATTGTTTTTCTACACGGTGCTTTTTGTCCCTCGGCTATCTCACTGTCAGGGATGTACCCTGGTCCCAGGGATAAATTCCCTGTTCAGGCCTAGTGTTCCTCTGTCCGCTGGGTCCCTCTGCCATCCAGTTGCTTCCACAGCTTCCCCACCATAGGTAAAGGCTCTGGCGGGAGGGCTGTCCTTCCCTGAGGCAGTGTACCAGTTGTACTGGATAAAGTACCAGGGGCACTAGGACCCAGGAGATCCAGGAATGGCAACCATTATTTAGCTGGACATGGGATTTTATCCCATTTCTCCCAGACCTCCCTCCTCCCCTGGAATGGGTGGAGTCTACCAATGGCCTCAGATGCCAGCCCTGATATTCTTGGAGTCAGCAAGTTGACCCCGAACTCCGCTGGCATACCACAGGAATTGCTTCGGCACTGGGTGTCAGGCACCATTCCTCTGAACCACAGCGCTCTGTTGAGTGTCAACTGCCATTGTCTCACCTGCCTCCTATTGTGTTGACTCGAGTTCACTCCCAAATTGGGGTCATCTACAGTGTGATGCACTGTCACTGGGCAACTGGGGGGTATCCCACAAACCACATTTGACCATGTGGAGAAGCAGGCTGGTTGCCACCATGCAAATGGCTACTTTATGTGGGCTATTGTGGTACAGTTCTGTTTTCAATCAATACACCAGCTTTAAAACTTTTTAGGCTGATTTCTGAATTCATTATGGATGCTACAGCTTACTTGACCTTCCCAAAGCCCATGTATTTTGTTCTCAACAGCAGAGATAATAAATTCAATTGAAAAGGGAAACCACTGGCTCCTGCGCTGGAATGGGAGTGATTCTGTTACAGATATCATGCCATATGTTGGCGACCTGATCCCCTGGTTCTCATCCTTGCCTCCATCCTAACTGATGTCCTTCGTACACTTTTTTATATTGTTTTTCTTTGCCTGAAATTTTATACTGGTACCTTGCTTTTCTTGTTCATGTACATGCACCCATTGTTGTCACTTTACAGAACAGTTCTACAAGTGTCATGTGGACCTGTCCAGACTACAGAATGGTCCTCAAGAGCTACTCTCAAAACTGGTTTAACTAAACTGATTTAGTGTGTCCACATCTGAAAACAATGGTGAACTGAAATGTACTGTAGCATAAAGACTAATGTTGTAGGGTTTGTTCATACTGTGTTGCAGTATGATAATTCCCATATCGCACCTTGTGAAAGTATATTGAATGGCTACACACTGCCTCATACATAGGAGCACCTTGTGTAATGTTTTGCGGATATCTTTGCTGAGTTTTACTTATTACTCCTTGTTGACCAATGTTTATTTATGACACTATCTCATTGTGCACATATTCATCTTGCATAATGTTTGCTGTTATTAGATGATTGTTATTTTTGTAACTCTCCCTGTTCCCCCTGCCTGAGACACACCTGGAAATGGGATTGCTGCCCTTGCCCAGAGAAAGCCTGAGAGTTACACCAGTTTACACCAGTCAGACTGCTGCCCCAGCCCAGAAAAAGTTTGAGGGCAGATCCAGACCGAGGCAGTCAGCCATGAGCTCCCACAGTGTGAGGAGGGCTGGTGGTGTTAGCTAAAGCCATTTAGAAGTATGCCTGGGGCTCCTACAGTTACTCACTGGGAGGTGACTTCAAAGTTTCTACAACCTGTAAAATATAAAGACTGAACTGTGTGTTTGCTGATTGTGTCAGAATGACACCTTTTGGAGAAAGAAACTGTTCACGTTTTCCTGTGAAAGGAGGCAAAAGTGTGCTGATCCAATAAGCGTGTCATAGCTAACAGCTACAGAGTGGCCCAAGACTATGTGTGAGTACTGCTGTGTGAAAGCCTGCATCAAGACTGCAGGCATTTAAGGAGATGACTGGTCAGTGCTACTGCTAGGTACTGTACCACACTAGGGTCCTGAAGCCTAGACGTGTGTGTGTATATGTATGTATGTGTGTATGTGGTGTGCAGCCCTAGATCCATGGACTGGTCTGTCCTGCAGACGAGAAGGAGAGAGGAGTCAGAGAGGTCCAGACAACTGCCAGGTCAGAAAGCCTGATTCCAGCCCAGAGACACCTGAGACCTGCATCATTGAGCTGACCCCCATCTAAACCACTGATCAGCTGCTCAATGGGACCTGCACCTTAGAGAAGGAAGAAGAGGAGCCCAAGTTGTCAGGGAAGCTGGGAACATCAAAACTCTGAGTACTCTCAGGGCTTGCCCTGCAACTGTGATTTTGTAAAAGTTTGCCACCAAAGTTAGTAAGCTACAGCTTTGGCCATTGGGCCAGGATCAACAAATACCTCCTCTGAGGTTTGACATTTTAGCAATTACATGACCTGTGGGGTTTGGGTTTAAATGTGTTTATTCTATTTTAAAGTGCACCACCGCCAGCCAACCAGCTGCAACTTTTATGGGCCTGCATGTTTTCTCCAGCTGGGAACCCAGAGAAGCATGGTAGCTCCCATAATGTTTAAAGGCTTTGCTGGTGCCAGTGGGAAGTGGGTAATGCCCCCAGTACAGCTGGGCTGGTAATTCAAAAGGTTACAGTTACTGTATTTGCATTGCAATGGTATTTGCATGGTTTGGTGGGGGGTTGGCACTGCTGCTGTTTATAGTGTCATTACTGCTGTTTTAAGATCATGTGTTTCATAGTCCAAGCCTAGTCAGACATCTATTTTCGGCCCTGCGTTTACAGTTCATGAGTTATAACTAACAAGAGTTTTGCTTTGCATTGTCTATCTCTTGTGAATATTCCCCAATAAATATTGTAGTGTTATTTCACATTTTGTCTTGTTAACATATTATTAGAATTATGTCATTAAAGGAGTAGTCCACCCAAAATTTGTAAAAACATATGTTGTGTAGAGTGTTTTGATTTGTATGTGAAGTTCCAGTGTGTCCTTCCCCCTGTCTGCTATTAGGAGTTTTTCCTAAATTAGCCTGCTAGCTTTATGGCAGTTTTAAGACACCTGGGAATCTCCATCTGAGACAGCTTAATTGCATTCATTGTTCCCACAATGCATCCTGTCTCATGTGACAGTGATGTAGCAGAGACCCAACATTCAGCACACACATGCTAATTAAATTAAATATCTTGGAAACTTTACAAGCTACACAAAAATTACCAGCAGGAAAGTTCTTCAGGACAGTAAGACCTTTATGATGAGGGTAGTGACTCAGCTGAACTCTATAGATTTTAAAATATAGCCATCTGTACTGTTGTGAACTGATTGTAAGCAGTGCTTTCTGCTGGATTTATGGTCTCAGACATCACTGTCACATGAGACAGGGTGCATTGTAGGACAAAGGAATACAATTAAGCTGTCTCAGATGGAGATCCCCAGGGGTCGTAAAACTACGATAAAGCTAGCAGGCTAATTTAGAAAAAACTCTTAATAGCAGACAGAGGAAAGGACACACCAGAACTTAACATACAAATCAAAACACTCTGCACAACATATGTTTTTTTTGCAAATTTTGGGTGGACTACTCCTTTATTTGCATTTTTGTTGAGTTAAAGGTTGCACTGTGATTTTCCATTGTGTGGAGACGCTGTAAGGAAGTGGGGAGGTACTGCATACCAGAGGGTTGTACTGCTTAACACCAGGCCCACATAAAGTCAACAATCTAAACAGAGGAATGACCATGCTCCCTGGTGCTGGTCCTGGTGTAGCTGTGAAGGAGCACCAACTCCCCGTGTAATCAAACCAAAAATGAAACACAGCAAACATGAAAAGGATCTCCTCTGAAAATTAAATTCACCAAACACACAAAGCACTAGCCACCCCCTGATGAAGCCTCTATGGCAGAGCACTAGGGCATCTAGCTGGTAGTTCATGTCAGTGTTGTATTTGGTGAATTAAGTTTTCAAAGGAGATCCTTTTCATGTGCGCTGTGTTTCATTTTTGGTCCACTTAAAGTCAACTCTGGGTGGAGGTCCCCACGCAAACAAAAAATATCTGGATATGAGCCCCTCAATCAGGAAAATAAGAACCCAGGCCCGTCATCCTTGCCTGAGTTACAAGGCAGAGGTACTAACCGCAACATCCATGGAGACCTGGTTACATGAGTAAGGTCCAAATGTTGTTCCCTTTTAAGACAAGAAATTCTCAAGTCAGCCGGCCTTGTGATGCTGAAGGTTGAGGTGCTGGACACCACACCTCGCACCATGCAGGTGACCGAGCTTGACAGTGAGATCGGGTTGCCAGGGGTTGGCTGGGGAAAAAGGATTGAGCGTCTGTGGGACTGCTCTCCTTTCCTGTGGAGGCCAGTTTGAGGTTCTCCTGCATCAGCGCCTCCTAGAGGAAGCTAGGTGTGCTACAGTCAGGTATTACATCTGGAAGGGGTGGAGATGATGGCAGACGTCTGCGGGCTGGGTACAGGAGTGCGCCATCTCATGTTGGATGTCATTGCAAGTCCATGCCTCTGGGAACGTTATGTAATGAACAAAGGAAATACCCGCTGAGGAGAACAAGGACATACTGCGGCCCCATGCCACCATGAATCCTGCTCGCCGGAGTCCCAGTATCCTCTGACCCTCCCTGCCTGCAAAACATATGGATTTTCAAAGAGTACCATGTAGTTGAGGTGGCCTGCAATGGGGGTACAGCCAGGGAGCTGATTGCAGGTAAGTGTGGGGTGTCGGAGCACCGGGGAGGGGGGTACTCATGGTGGGAGGATCTCAGGCCAGGCGGAGACACAGGGTGACATCTGAGGAAGTGTCCCTGAGTGTGGCAACAGGAGGGAAAAGAATGGAAAAAAAGAAATTCTCAAGTCAAATTCAAATGTTCTTCTAAACAAGGGAAAGGGAAGGGCTCTTCAGAATCACAGACTAACAAAACCAGGCACTTTCTCCCTAAAAATAGGTCAAAGATGGCCAGGATAACAAAATATGATTAGAAATTTTATAGAGTTTTACTTCTTTTCATGAATGTAGCCCAGGTGCCATGTGTCAGTGGGCTACTACCCTGACTGTTGACTACTACACAGGTTAAGGAGCCTGGGTTCTGTTTTGATGGTGGTTGGGGGTTATTTCCCAAAAGTGGTAACAAATAGCGCGGTGCCTCCACCCAGAGTAAAATAGCAGTTGGCCAGGTATTGCAATAGTACAACCCCCTGGGATGCTGTACCTACCCACCTCCCCGTCCAGTCACCCCACACACACAGACTACCACCCTGTTCAGCAATACTGCAAAACACATATAATTAAAAACTGCAGCTAATAATATGCTCATGATCACTTTTAACATCAACAACCAGAAAGTCTTTTATTTGAGGAAAAGGAGAATGGGATAGCAGAAAAGTATTTAGGCTTTGAATGCAAACAGTTTTTAACAACAATGCCCACCTCCCACACTGGTACCAGTGCCCCCTTAAGTCTATTTGGGTACCCAAACTGTTGCATGCCTGTATGCTGCTGCAGGTAGGCTGGCATTGGGGCCTTAGGAACACAGCTGTAGCTTGAGAATTAAACAAATTACCCTTGCAGACAATTTCTAAATCAGACCCTTTGGTCAGGGCAAGCCCTTAGTTACTTATGTTTCCGTAGACACTGGATCTCAGATTCTGCTCAAGGGCTCAAGGTAGGATGCAGTGATGCCATGGGGCAGCAGAGCAAATGGACAACAGTACGGACTGGTTGAAGTAGCAAGTTCAGGCAGCTCTCCACTTTCAGACTTGCTTTGGGAGTCTAGCAGCTTGCCACCTTCTGATTTGCTTGCAGAGTCTAGCAGCTTGTGACCTTCTGATTTGCTTGCAGAGTCTAGCAGCTTGTCACCTTCATCCTGCAAACAGGCTGGATAATAGGAGCACAACGCAAGGTTTCCTGGACTACAAGTATGCCCAGACCTGGAAATGACCCCAAAGTCTGGCTCCCAAATGGGTCCAGAGTGCCCTAGCACTCAGGCACATTTCCGTGGTTCCCTGCAGCCCAATCCACCCCACTTGATAAGGGTTAGCAGTTCCCCTACCTGACTCCAAGTTGTGGCTGTGCAGATTGCAGTTTCTGTCTTTCCTGTATCGGAACCAGCAGCTCTGTGGTGCAGCAATATCTTTTCTCTTTATATATATAAATTTTTACATTTTTCTCCCATTTTTCTCCCTTCCCCATTCTTGGCGGCGTCAACATGTGGAGGCATGTGCACACCGCAACTCAAGACACCCTCCCACAACTTGCCACCCCTCCCGCCTACGCTAGCCACCAGACCTCCACCCGGTGGCAGCGGAACTGTGGGGAGGGGTGATGACCACCCCGGGAGAGGACAGCTGCACTACAGCTGCTCAATCCTGCTCTCACCCTCCCCCCCTTATGCCAGCTCCCCAACAACTCGAGTCCATTCCCAAACCCAGGTCGCCAGCGTGACATGAGGTAAGACATCCAGCACCTCAGCCCTCTGCGCCACTGGGCTGGCTGTACAGCAATATCATTTTTGAAATTCCACCTTGCTAGTGGCTATTGGCTAGATGCAATACAGTCTCTAGCGTGGCACTCCACCTTTTCACAGCAGGATTTCAGTAATTCAGGCAGGTTCCTAAACATTGGATACCTGCAGACCTTTTCCACCCTTTCCTTTAGCTTTTGACCAAGTGCTACCTCTAGGCTCTGGCACACACCATTTCAAAAATGTCCCTTTTAACAGGCTCAGGGTTTACCAAATGGCTGCAGGTTCACTGCAAACTCTGGTTCTCCAAACAGAAGAGAAACTTGCACCAAATCCCTCAGATATGCAGCTGCAACCACAGTTTCTCCAGGCAGAAAAATATCCCTTTTCCAATTCTTGGCCAATTCACCGTTTGACCACTAGAGTCCTGGACTGATTTCCAGCCTTCTTCACACACAGTATGAACCCTCTTGACTTAATGAGAGCCCAAGACAGACTGCCCGAAACTGCAGAAGCCACTGGAGTTTCTCACGAAAATACCAGCCCCTGATTGGTTGAATCACACTGTCCCTCAGAATTATTAATAAACATTAACCTCTTTCGATTATTGATTTATTATCAGTTTTAGGAGCCTAGAATAGAGTTCACGCCTCTCCCAGCAGTCATTCCAACTGTCTTTGGGTGCCTAACTCATTGATTGGCTGGCACCGAGGGTCAAAGTAGCAAAGATGGCTGTTTGATACACAGTCCCATTCAGTTGAGACAACAGTCTTCATTTGAAAGTGTTTTGGCAGTCAAAATATAAAGTTTACAAACACAATTGCCCCAAATTTCTGTAGCAGCCTTTGTCCCCTGTCCAGCAACTGCATGTTTATATTCATATCCCTTTTGGTTCACCTGTCACTGTCCCCTCAATATACAGGCAGCACATTAATATTCATGTTGTCCCTCATTAACATTCGTATATGCACCGTTTGTCAATGCTTATTAGAGTTGTTAAAATAATGACTGTGCCCATCTTTGGGGCACCCTTTCCAGGTGTCTGACCCCTGACTAACTTATACTGGGGGTCGAGATCACTGGGGAGGCAATTAGATGGCTGCTACAGTGGTGAGGAAAAACCGTCATGATAGTGTGCATGCACGGACCCTACAAACGCTCTTAAAGTGCAAGCAGAGTGCGGCAGTTCCACAACTGGCTCCTCCAGCCCCAAAGGACTAAAATACAGCACAGGGGGCTGGACAGAGACCTACAGACACTCCAGGATCCGGACTGGCAGGGGAAGGCAACGGGAGGAGCGGAGCAAGAACGCCTCCCTGAGGCAACATGGGGGGGTTACAGGAAGTACTGGTGAAGTTATGGAATTTTCCTTCCCGAAATACTTCATTAAAGTTCCCACTTCACCAACTCACAATGAGTTTTTCTGGCAAAGTGGCAGTTTTTCAAGTAAAGTCAGGCAAAGTTTTGAAGAAGTTACTTCGCTGGTGAATTTGCACAACTTCGCTTGAAAAAATACCACTTTACCTGCCGAAAACTGTGAAGTCGGCACTTGGCAAAGTTGACAAATTTTGCAGATGAAATCACCAACTTTGCACATCTTTACATGTAGCCCATACTTTATTTGCAGACTGACAGCTGGACCCTACACACAGGCAAACCAAGTTTGTGCTAATCAAGCACTTAAATAAGGGATCTGTGTGTGTGTGTGGTCTCACTGTTTATCTACAAATAAAGTATGGATCGGATGCAGTAATCCTGGCTATTTCTGGCTTTTTTTCAGGGGGGGTTGGTGCCTGGGTTTTATTTGTCTGCCTCGTTGGTTACCGAGAGCACTACTGTGTGTTTTGGAGTGGCCATTTTGTCTTGGTATTGCATCTCCTTAAAATCTCAACTCTCAGAGTTTAGGTTTTAAGAGAAAAGTCCCCCAAACCTATTTTCTTTATAACTGTGTAGTTTGTAGGCAGGAACAATGATTCCATTTCTTGCATCCCCCTAATTTCACCCTAATTTAAATATATATGAGGTTGCTTCACTCTGTTTTGCCCTAGTGTGAAAACCTGTTTGTCTCCATTCCAAAGGTCATGACCCCACTCGTGCAAGGCATTATAGAAGTTAATGATGCGTGCATGACCAAGCCAGCAGAAGTTATATTCTCATTCAGCTCTGTTACATGTCTTAAGTCCCTGTATTCTCTAAAACATTTTCCCCTAACTCAGATACACTTTAAACTACAGAAACAGCAGGGCACTTACTATGCCTTGAAAGGTTTCACAGCCAGCATAAGGCAAGAACATAGGGACTGCAGAGACAGCAACAGCATTAATACAGTATCACTATTGCAGGCGTTAGCACCAAAACATCATAAAATTCCAGAATGTCTTACAAGAGTCAGGCCATGTCATTTGCAATGTAGTCAAGCAGATTTTCACACCAAACTTAAGTACCTTCATTCACATTTAAATCCTGATTAAACTAGGAGAGTGCAACAGAGGCAATCATTGTGCATGCCTACAAACTACACAAGGAGACAGAATAAAAGGCTAAGGGGATCTTCCCTTTAATTCTGCTGTAATTTTGCACCTACAAAAGAGTTCTCCCAAGAAATCTTTTCAGCTGTGTACTCTAGTAAATGATGTATACAGTTTGCATCTTCTGTGCTACAAACACTGGTCTCTGAATAGTTTCAGCATGTCCAGTCAGCCTAAATGAACTGTTAAAGAGCAACACAGCAACTGAATCTCGACCGGATGCAGTTCAGTTTGGATGTCAGTCACAGGGGTTCTAGGATGAAATGTCAGGGCAGGGAATGGCAGGATTAAACAAATAAGATTAAAGCTACTAAAACCACAGTTTGTAAGAAATTTTGTCTTGCATATAAAATGCTAATTGGGGCCAGCCTAACACTTGGGTGTGGGCTTTATTTGTGAGAGTTCCCTTTTACTAACATGCAACCTGCATACATATATTATGGGCAAATTGCTATAAAGAACAGAGTCTTTGGTGCCAAAGGGGTCCTTAATAGGCACGTACCAGTGTAACTAAATAAATGAAGCCTAGTCAATTTTTGCATAGTCTGCATTAATTGCTGTACTTTATTTCACCAGTGCTATTTTTGGTTTGATATACACTATAGCTGTATAAAATTGGCTATGAAGATCCAGTAACCTCTTTGGTAGAAATATGTCACATGACCTTTGATTATTTTCTGACATCCACACACCTCACCTATACTACATAGTGTTTTAACAAATAAAATGCCCATTTCTAAGTGGGATAAAAAAAACACTGGGGTATGTGGTCATAAAGGAATAATTAATCCTTGGTTGTTGCAGCACTCGCTATGCCTCATGCCTAACAACCACCCAAGGCATGCATTATCCCTCATAACTACACACTCTATCATGTATTATTCATATACAGTGTATGCTGGAACTTTGTTGAGGATGGAAATCCATCCCTCCAACAACTCTGTTGTGTTGTAATAGCTACGTCATCATAGCTATTGTGCTGCACTAGCTACAGCTACTGCAGCACAACAACTTGGAATGTGTTCATGCATGCATGGTACACGAACCTCCACTCTTCCTGAAATGGTCATGGCAGTGAGAGCAGACTGGGGAAAAGAGCGGCAGTGAGAAAACAAACAAAACGGTAAGGACAAACTCTGCTGTTTTAGACACGCTTCACATTTTAAGTGGACCATACACTATAAAAGACAATGTATGTTCCACTAATCAGCAACAAGCATTTGTAGCCATCTCAAGGTCGCCATGGTAACCAAAACCTCTTGAGTTTCGCTCTTGAGGTTTAAATGGTCACCATGGCAACCTCTGAATGGTTACACATGCTTGTTGCTGATAGTAGCCCATACATTATCCTCTGTACTCTATTTCTCTACATTGTGTTGCTCTGCTTTCCCCAGGATGCATCTACAAATGAGGTTTTCCCAGCTCAGTAGGCTTTTCCTGGTAAAACTTGTCAAATAAATATATATTTGAGGCAGTTGAGCACCAACTTAGAAGGTTGCACGTTAGCATGGTCAGGCCAGCGGACTTTCACTTCCTACTCTGATTGTCAGTCATGGCTTAAATTAACTCATTTTGGAAATATTTGACTTGCAAATATAAGAAAAAAAAAGCATTTGTCAATGCCGAATGTTGGTTCGCTGGCATAGGCATTGGTAGTGCAGGAGTTAGAGAGATGCATAATAGGAATAGCAGTGAAGTATTGAGCTGACATCAACCCCCATCCCCCCTGCAGATTGAAAGGCATTGGGGGTGTGCCTCTGTGTTGTTGGCCATAATGCTTACTCCATTCCACCTCACCCCACCCTGCAGACAGCAACATGTATTGCGGTGTGCCTTGGGGTCTTTGGCCCTTATGCTCACCCCATTCCATAAGGAAATAAGCTGAGATGGATGCATTATAGGAGAATGTTGTGAATGTTAGGGTCAAAGACCTCCAAGGCACACCTCAATGCCTGTCAATGGCTGCAGGGTGGGGGTTGGGGTGGAATGTCGTGAGCATTATGTCTGACTTAACCCAAGTCACACCCCTGACTCTGTCAGTCTCTACAGGTTAAGGCGTTACGGTTGGAAACCCCAACACCCCAGGTGTTTGTTGGTTTTCACTTCAAATTTTCAAAATGGGCTTTTGGGGCACCTCATGAACAGTGTCACTATCATTTTGTTACTCAATCTTGAAAAGTGATTTTGCAGAGCGACTGCGCCATTCAGCACCACAGGTGCAGGAACACATTTTGGGCAGGATGTGAAAAATGACAGCTATACTGTTCATGAAGAGGTATGAAAAAATGGCAATATTGAAAATCTGGAGTGAAAATATGAAAAATTGGCGAAGTTAAGAGTGTGCATAGAAACTGCGCAACGCACGCCCATAACGCAATCATGTTTTGGAATTTTTCCACTAAACTTTCAACATGGGCATTTTTGGACCTCCCATCATGAAAAGTGACATTGATTGTGTTAATCTGTCCCAAAGGTTGATTTCCCACAGTGACTGCGCCATTCTGCCCCACAGGTCCGAAAACACATTTTGGGAAGGATGTGAAAAATGACAGCTGTACTATTCATAAGCAGGTGGGAAAAAATGGCAATGTTGAAAATTTAGAGTAAAATATTAAAAACTAGCAAAGTTATGAGCGTGCATAGAAACTGCACAACACATGATCGTAACGCAGTCGTTGTGTGGAATTTTTTCACCAAATTTGCAACATAGGCTTTTTGGAATCTCCTCTCATCAACAGTGGCACTGTCATTTCATTAATCAGTCCTGAAAGGTGATTCCATGCAGCCACCACGAAATCACCTTTCGGGACCGTGAAACAAAATGACAGTGCCGATGTTCACAAGGTAGGGTCCCAAGAACCACATGTTGAAAATTTTGGAACAAAATTCCAAAAAATGGCTAAGATATCAACCTAAGTTGAACTCTCCCCCATTGACTCCCATTATATGGCTTACCTTTGATTCATTTTGTGGTTCAGCTTTGCAGAGTGCAGACATGTCCCAGTCCACAGAAGATGACAATGCCTGACCTCTAGAGGTAAATATGGGGTGAAGGGATGCGGGAGGGGGGGTACAGAGGGAGGTTGGGATGGGTGAGGGGATGGCAACACAACGATAGACCATTTCCTTTTTTACAGGTACATAACAAAAGAACAAAAACAAACAAAAAAAAAAACAGCGACGAACAGTTTTCTTCTTTCACAGGGAACATTTTTATTTATTAATGTGGGCACACTGGGGTGGGTTCCCAATGTGCCACAATAGTGGGGGGGGGCATGCCGAAATGGGGATTGGCCACCTCGATGTCAGCAAATCACATAGAAGGGTTTGGGGGAAGGGGGCCCATCCGAGACTGGGAGTGGGCATCCCGGTGTCAGAAGAAAATAAAAAAATTTTTTGGCACACTGGGGTGGGCTCGCAGTGTGCTACATTAATGGGGGGGGGATACATGCTGACACGGGGATTGGGCACCCCAGTGTCGACTTTTTGGGAGTGTGTGGTGGGTGGCAGGAGCAACCATGTTTCGGCTCACTGGGGTGGGCTCCCAGTGTGCCACATTTAATGGGGGATACACGATGACACAGGGATTGGGCATCCCCATATCAGCTTTATGGACTGTGGTGGGCGGTAGGACGCCATTGTGGAAAGCTGCTCTGTGGCTACATTATTTATTGAAATGTTTCACCAGGAAAGACACACTAAGCAAATGTATTGCTTGTAACTCCGAACATGCGCATTACTGTGCACTGTAATGTGCATGGCTGGAGTCTTGTCATCTGCCACTGCAATGATGAAACTGTACCTGATTATAGTGGCAGATTTTTCAACTTTTTGGCTCTCTTTGAAGTTTTCTGTCATCGCTAGCATGCTCACTGATTGGCGGCTGAGGACGATTCACTAAAACTTCCCTGCATTTGCCACAACATTGACACATCTCTGAAGTGTTCTACTGCCACAAGATGTTTATTTATTGTATTTTTATTTAAACTTTTGTTTTCCAGGTAAGTA
Source organism: Neoceratodus forsteri (assembly GCA_016271365.2). Classification (NCBI taxonomy): domain Eukaryota; kingdom Metazoa; phylum Chordata; order Ceratodontiformes; family Ceratodontidae; genus Neoceratodus; species Neoceratodus forsteri. Next base: position 524,413,106 of record JADMNL010000023.1, read on the forward strand.
TATGAGCAAGCCCTTTTTCATATATGGCCCAGGGCTAAAAGCCACTGGTGTTACAAAGTTAATTAACATAGCCATAAATACATAACATAGGTACAAACATCACAAAACATGTAATTAACAACAAAGAGTCAGTCATACAACACATTTGTTCATGATAAAATTGTTCTAGACCTATATTAAAGGAAACATGACTAATCCCTTCACGTAACACTTTTGGAAGAGTATTCCAATATCTGGCTGCACAAACGCTAAAAGCACAACCCCCATAGTAGTCCAGACCTTAGGGATTACTAGAGAAAGATTATTTGAGGATCTCCAGGATCTAACCGCTGCTTTATGTTCAAGTAGTGAAAATAAGGGAGACATAACTCCTTGCTGTAAGATTTTATCAGCTAGAGACAATAAGCTAAATACACAGCTAAATCTAGGTGGGAGCCAATCCAGCAAGTTATAGAGTGCATAGTGATGTGTCCCATAAGGTAGTTGCAAAACAAACCTACATATAGTATTGAATGTAATGATTATTAGTGATAGATCTGATTTTGAAATTTGAGTGAACAGAAAAGAATTATAAAATAAGGCAGGCATAAATACCTTCTTGCCGATAGCAGTTCTAGTAGGCAGAGTGAGATAATTTTTTAACTTAAATAAGACCCCAATTTTACTGTTGACCTAACGAAAAACTAATTTCAAATGCTGGGAAAAGGCCAACTGTGAGTCCAACACAATCCCAAATATCTAAAAAAAAGTTATCTGCTCAATCATGTCACCCCTACTATTAACTATTTGTAATGGAGAGCAGTGTAATAGTTTTGGATATGACCCAAAAATCATTGATTTGGTCTTTTTACTGTTTAATAGTAATCTATGTTCCCAAAACCAGTTTTCCAGTAAAATGAAATCAGATTCTAATTATTTATTCAATGCAACGACTGAGTCAGAGCTATGATACAGAATCACATCATCTGCACACATCAATATGTACGCGCGCACAGTATGTACGCTTCCGCGCAAGTCAGCATAAAAAGGGGGAAGAAGGTTTTGATTTCAAAAGGGGTGAAAAAAAGAAAATTGGGGAACACTAATATTGTGAGCATAGAACAAATTTGATTATTTTTTTTGTAAGAATGAATATTTTAACAACAATGCAGTGGTGAATGTTTCAGGGAAAATTTGGCCAATACTTTTTTATTGTATTTTAGATACATATCACCTGTCTTGTAAGATACCCTTTATTCCCCATTTTGAGTATGCTTTAGCACTTGTTTTACTTTTAAAACAATAAAAGGAGAACTCCTTTTAATCTGGTTATCCTCACATTTTCATCATCGTCATCATCATCATTCTTAGGGGCACTGTCAGCTTTGCCCATCGATTTTTCTTTCAGTGTTCAACTGTTGGTGTCTAGGCACAAACTAGCACTAAGTATCCTGTAGAAGGCCCTGCATAAAAGAAAAAGTGATCTGGTTACCTGTTTTTACATTTAACAGTGTTTTCTTTACATTCGGCCTGACTTGAAACTCCTGTTCACCGGAAGCAGGTCTTGTGCCGAGAACATGCCGAGAATGTGTGTCTACTGTGCATGCTGTGCTGAGGTGTATATTTTAACAACCCCATCCCAACAAACATGTAATCCAGCATAGCTTGTAAAGTTGAAGTGATGCTGGTATTTGTGAAAAAAAACGAGCACTGGATGAGCCGCAAAATTCTAGTAAAGTCTGACGTTAAAATCCCATGCATTCACACTAGTGGCACATTCTCACACATGCATGGGATCTTTCCTCTGGCCGCAAGTGCGCATGTGCAGGACTTCAATGCCAGATTTTACTAGAATTTTGTGGCTCATCCAGTGCTCATTTTTTTCATAAATATCAGCAGCACTTTGACTTAACAAGCTGTACTGAATTACATGTTTGTTGGGATGAGGTTGTTAAAATGTGCACCTCAGCACAGTAAAAGCACAGTAGACGCCACCGGTGTGGGACCTTGCTTCCGTGGACGGGTTTAAGTCAGGCTGAATGTAAAGAAAACAATGGCAAATATAAAAACAGGTAACCAGATCACTTTTTCTTTATGCAGGGCCTTTCTATAGCATACTTAGTGCTAGTTTGTGTCTAGAGACCAACAGTTGAACACTAAAAGAAAACTGAGAGGCAAAACCGACGGTGCCCCTTTAAACACTCTTTGTCCCATAAAGTCAGGAAACAGCATTTGTTTCATGATAGTTCATTTTAGTCACACAAACACTGATGTTAAAGAAGTGGTGTTGAAACAGCAGAGAACACCGCTACAAACCCAGGGAACACCATAATAAAAGGAGTGCACCTTTCATTAGTTCATATGTTAAAAAAAAGTTGTTAAGCAGATTTAAAATGGAGGAAGAATGGTAGCTTAAAGGAGAGGAAGTTAAGGGCAATTGTTTTTTCAATATAATTTTTATTAAGGTTTTCTTGAGAAAATAAGTTACTATTAAACAGTGACAAAACTACATATCTTAAAAAATACAAACAAGAAAAATAAGCAGCAATCTAATATATAAATATATATATATATATATATATAGAGAGAGAGAGAGAGAGAGTCAAAATTTTCACCAGTTACTTGAACTGCTGCTTTAACATCCAAACACTGGTAACTTTTAGAATATTGATGTTGAAAACATAGAACCCAGAAGTATTTTTTACTTCCATAAAACTAGAGTGACATTTAGCATTGGACTCATGGACGTTTTTGAATTCCACCCAAAGCAAATGAACAGAACCCCTGTTGTCAGTCTGCATACTTGTACAGGCGGGTGGTGGTAAGTGGTAGCCAACCCGCAGAGTCCTGCCCATCAAAAGTCAAACAGTTGTGGCAGTTCCAGTAATCCAGTCTATGCTCCCCATGTGCTGGTATTTCATGATCCCCTCCCATGCCTGCTTGGTCTGTATCTGGAAAAGCCATGCTGTGGAGTTATATTTCTAGGCTACATGGATCTCAATTTGGAGGACAGTGGTTCTCTGTTATTGTTCCGCAAGTGTGATGCATCCTCCACAGCTGAAAAACATCTGCTGGGTCCTAAGCACTTGCTGCTGGCAAAGACCTTTTAGAATTTGCCACACTTTATTTACCTAGGATAGCTCAGCTGAGATGCAGTATCTCATTTTTAGTGGGTCCTGCTTTTACCCATTTTACAGAAGGGCATACTGAAGCACTGATAGGTAAAGTACTTGCTCAGGGTCCTGCAGTGAGAAGGTGGCTGTGATTTTATTTGGATCAGAGTTCCTCATTTTGTCTGTTTTCCAAGTCTGTACTTAGCCATTACTGTACACCACTGTCTCCTTAATGAGTGTGTGTGTGTGTGTGCGTGTGTGTGTGTGTAAATAAGAGCCTGGATTTCCAAAGGTCTTGATGCAGGATATGCAGTAGTATTTCTGCTGCAGCTGCATCCCCACAAATGTATCCAAATGTGTGCACACTATTTCATTTTCAAACATTTTGAAGCACTGTCAACCCTTTGCTCATTTTCCAGCAGAAAAATGCCACATGCATCATTAGTTTTGAGGTACGTGACATTTTTGATGTGTAACTTGTGACATGAAGTTAGACTACCTTTCTTCTGGTCTCACGGTCATGTGGCAAGTAGCGCAGTTACGTCACAATCACGATGCAATTCTTTGAACATCCAGCCACAAATCTTTAATATTGTTATTTTTTGCTTGTGCATAGTGGGGGTGCTTACATACATGGGGCACTGGGTCACTAAATGGGTAACGTACTTTCAGTCCTACACCAGTTTAGCATCTTGGCTCATGTTACAAATGAAGTGAGTTTGGTATTTTCAGCTCTGTTACTAGTAGGCAGTCCCACCCTACTCCCAACCCACTTGCAGTCAGAAAAGGCCCTGCTTATCATGCAGCCCTTCCTCAAAATGAAACCCAGAATGGAACAAGACTAGGCCAGCAGAGTCGAGCACCAGTAGCACATTGCACTGCTTTCTGGAAGAGAGGGGGTTTGGGTGCGAGCCCTGGAACCCCATTCTAGAGTGGACTGGAGGCCAGGTACATTGTGGATGTGTGGTGCTCATCTGCCTCTATGGCAGATGGTCATGGGTACTAGTCCCACACCCATACTTGGGCTCACACCATAAATGCTGACACCAGAGTGCAGTGCTAGTGGGAGGCTATACATTTGGGGTATGCCTTCCTTCAGATCAGACTTTAAACTGAGGTCCCTTCTGACCATCTCTGGTGATGCTCTGGTAGGTGTCCAGGTGGAAGCAAAGGAATCTAAGTCATATATTGCAAGAGTAGGGAATTTTCCTCCACATTGTGGCCAGCATCCCCCTTGCCATAATAGCAGTTCATGCAATTGTCTAGGGCTATTTGTGGGTGCTGATGCATGAAATGACTGTCACAGCACATTTACAGTCCCTTCACTACCAGCTCTCATTGCTTGTAAAGTGTGTTGGGATATAGTGTGTATGAACAGCACTATATAAGTACAAATAATAACTTTTCTTCTTCTTCCTCCTCCTCCTCCTCTTCTCCATCTTCTTCTTGTTTGCTAAAAGCCATTTAGAACACATACAGACACAAGTACACACCTTAGGAGTAGCACTGGTGTCAGCTACAAAGGGCAACTACTTGAGCCCCCAACTAGTTGGACTAAGGGTGCAGGCATGGTAACGCAACTCTGTCATCAGTGGGAGGAGGAAACAGTGGGGAAAAATAATAATAGCAGAACCAAACAAGGCTCAAACATGGTACCTTCTCAGAAAGGCTGGTTGAGCATTTAGAGTCCAGTTGGTTGCTGGACCTTGGGGAGCATGGATTCATGGGGGAAGTTCATGGCAAATGAATCTCAGAAATTGTTTTGACTGCTTGACCAGGGAGATTGATCTGGGAGGGCACTGGATGTGGCATATCTTGACTTCAAGGCACTCTGCATTGTGCCACACAGGAGGCTGATAAAGAAGTTGACCAGCCTAGGAGTGGGGTTCAAAATGATGAATTGGATTAGAATTGATTAATGGATAGGAGACAGAGGTAGTGGCTAATGGCATTCACTCTAAGGATAGGAGAGTGACCAGGGTACCACGGGTCTGGTTTGGGACCAGTGTCTTCAATGTCTTCACGGGTGACATTGCAGAAGAACTGGAGGGGAAGATATGCCTTTTTGCAGAAGACACCAAAATATATAAAAGAGCTGACACTCAGGAGTGGGTGGAGAAAATGCGTAGGTATCTTGGAAAATTTGAGACATGGTTCAAGACATGGCAGTTGGAGTTCAATGTCAAAAAGTGCAAAATCATGCACCTAAGCCATAGGAACCCTGGTGCTGAGTATAGGATAAGGGGAAATACTGTCACTAGACAGGAGTGTAGAGTCATATATATGAGACAAAAATAATGCTGAGCAATCAAATACTCTGTGCGGTCACACTTTACAAGAAACAATATCAAACAGAGATTTGGGTGTGGGCGTTGCAAATGACTTAGAAAATAAATCACAAATCAGCCAAACTGTAGCAAAAGCAAGTAAAGTAGCATGATACCAAGTCCGGAGACAAAGCTGTCATATTTCCATTATACCAGGCTTATGTTTCCCTCATTTAGATTTCCAGTTCACAAATGTGGTGTCCATACAAAATAGGAGAAATTAAACAAACTGAGAAAGTCCTAAGAAAACAAACAAAGATTACTGCAGAGCAAAGGGATTCCACATATCACAAATGACTGAGTAGGTTGAATTTAAGGAACCTGGAAACAAGGCGTGTTAGAGGCACCTTGCTTCTAATGTATGATGTCATCATAGATTCATTTTCACTATGTAATATGAATTTTGACTTTAAGCAGAATCACACTAATACTAGAGGGCTCCCTTCCCAATTGACAAGACAAAACTTTGAAACAGTCAGGAGAAAGTACTTTTTAACTCAATAGGTTATAAACCCATGGACCAATTTACCACAACACATAATTATTAGTAAAACAAAATCAGATTTTTAAAATAAACTTGTCAATTTTATCACTAAATGGAGGAATATAAATTACTACTAACAGGACTCTAATGGGTTTATGCCCTCTTGCTCCTGTGAATTCTTAGTATGATCCTTAGCAGGAAAGGGACCTTGGGGTTATTATATCAGAGGAGTTCAAAGTGACAGCACAGTGTGAAAAGGTTATGGGCAGGGCTAGTGGGATGCTGGGGTGCATAAGGAGGAATATCTCCAGCAGGATGAAGGAGGTGCTGCTGCTATGTCATCCCTCACATGCCCCCACCTGGAGTACTGTGTCCAGTTTGGAGACCGCACCTCAGAAAGGACACAGATAGGGTAGAGGCTATCCAGAGGAGGACACTAAAATGTTGCAGGCTTTATGGGAAGCCCTAAGAAGAGAGGCTGGGAGATCTCAACATGTACAGCCCGGAAGAGAGGGGAGGAGGGAGTGAGAGAGAGAGAGGAGAAGGAGAGAGAGTGAGAGAGAGAGAGAGAGAGAGAGAGAGGAGAGAGAGAGAGAGAGAGAGAGAGAGAGAGAGAGAGAGAGGAGAGGAGAGGGAGAGGGAGAAGGAGAGTGTGAGGAGAGAGAGTGAGAGAGAGAGAGAGAGGGAGAAGGAGAGGAGAGAGAGAGAGAGAGAAGGAGAGAGAGAGAGAAGGAGAGAGAGAGAGAGAGGAGAGTGAGAGAGAGAGAGAGAGGGAGAGGGAGAGGAGAAGGGAGGAGCGAGAGAGGAGAGAGAGAGGAGAAGGAGAGGAGAGAGAGAGAGAGAAGGAGAGAGAGAGAGGAGAGTGAGAGAGAGAGAGAGAGAGAGAGAGAGAGGGAGGAGAGGGAGAGGGAGAGGAGAGAGAGAGAGAGGGAGGGAGAGGGAGAGGAGAAGAGAGAGAGAGAGTGAGGGAGAAGGAGAGAGAGAGAGAGTAGAGGGAGAAGGAGAGAGAGAGAGTAAGAGTGAGAGAGAGAGAGAGAGAGAGGGAGAGGGAGAGAGAGAGGAGAGAGATGACACGACATGATCGAGATCACAAGTAACTCAGGAAGGAGGCCTGTCAGGGAGGAGCATTAAAGGGGTCTATTAGCTGAAGGATTATGGACCGGGTTGTGCCTGACCACCTAACCCATTTTAGCTACAACTATTGGGGCACGGTATCATCTGCATACTGTCTTAGACAGATGGCCTGTTCCCACTAGACAGCCTTTACTGCTCGAGCCATTAAATTTAGGGACATGGCTTCAATAGCTTTGACACATAGGCTGAGGGGCTGGCAGTCTAAGGACCTACGCTGGGTGGGCCAATTATATGAAGGAGACCATTTGTGACCTTGACTTCCTATGAAAATATGGAAGGTTCATGGGGGATTTCTTTATTTATCGATCCCCCTTGATTCCCTGTCAGCGGGTGTATGAACTGCGAGCAGCTGACTCAGCAGCTTCAGCGTGTCTCCACTATCCTGGCCAAAGCGCTCAAATGAGGAATCCTCATCAGGATGAGGAAATTGTGGCAATCAATAAGCCCTATGGAATCCCAGTGCACGGGCGCCCTGGGGTCCAAAACAGCATCAGCGACGTTTTACCCACGCTGGCAAAGATGCTTTACGGGATGCAGGCTAAGCCATTGCACCTCTGCCACCGGTTGGACAAGGAGACAACTGGCGCCATGGTGCTGGCACGCAGTACAGAGACTGCCCAGAGGATTCATCACTAATTCAAAACGCATCAGGTGGTCAAAAAATACTGATGACTGTATCGCGACAGTATCGAGTTTCTGACACAGAGGGAAAACTGGTGAGAGTGCACAAGAGCCAGGACTCCCACAGCGCTGTGACCCGGTTCCACGTTTTGAACAGTGTTGGGTCTTGTGCCCTCATGGAATTGATACCAACCACAGGTGTAAAGCACCAATCAGAGTCAACATGGCTTATGGCTTGAGCTCCGATCCTTGGCGCACCACAAATACCCAACTGAACAGCTTGCCCTCAGAAGCTTTCTGAGGGAACACTAAAGAAGCTGGGATTGAACCAGGCCAAAGTGCGGTACCTCCCTTCCATCTCCATGCACGCCAGCTGACCTTCCTGGGGTCGAAGGTCAACCTGAGATCAATCTTGTCTGCAAGCTGCCAAAGTTCTTCCTTAACACCTTAAGGAGACTGAAGTTGGAAATTCCAGAGGGGCAGTAAAACTGGGCAGAAGGATTGTCTGACTGCCGCTGGGAAGAATCTATATTGGGCCGTCAGTAGAACTGATAAATTGATCATCGTCCCTGTACAGCAGAGAAACTCTGGGGGGCCTTTTATGTCACTACTGGTGTCCACCTGTAGTGTATAGCATTGGAACTGGACCTTTGGACCAACGTGAGTTCCAGTGTATGAACGGACAACCATTTGTACTATGGGACTGATTTCCAGTAGGAATTGAGCACGTCTCCTTGGATAGAACTATGCAAAGACAGTTTTTTTTTTTTATTGAAACAATTTAGTCTCCCAGGATGACTCAGCTGCGATGCAACATCTCATTTTCAGTGTGGTCCCATGCTCCTCTTTTGAATTGTGCTGGGCTGCAAGAATAAATCTTCACTGGAATGATGGGTATTTGTTTTGAGGGTGGGAGTAGGCCTCCAAACTCTGAGCAAGGGGAGCTAAATTTCTATCTTAACAAATCTTGAGAGATTCCACTTTTTGTGCAGTAAACTGGAAGCCCACGTGGGTGCTGTTGACCTTTCTCCCTTCCTGCAACCTGTATTGCCCCTTTTTAAATGGACACTGTCAACGCTTTTTTTTTTTTGCATCATATTATTTCTGGTCGAAGACTCACATTTTCTGATTGCTTGCCTTCTCTGAAGTTCATTGATGTTGCTGACTTCATCTGCTTCCTTTCTTAGTAGAACTGAAATGTATTATAATAATTTAATTGCACCTGACCTTGTTTTGTTTTAAATCCTTGATCTACTCTGATTTCAACATTTGAACACCTCCAAACAGTGCAGCCCCTCACGGTTTAGTAGTCTCCTCTCCTCTCCTCTACTCTCACTCCATCATGAGCGACTAGACAGGGAGGTGTTCCCAAGTCCAGGATCCAGGAAAGAGGCAGTGGGAGTTGGTCTGGGATTGTAGACAAACATGCTTTTCTGGGGTAACACCAGTATGGTGGGCAGTCTGTTTTTCACCTTTAAAAAAGGAATCGGAATCTCTCTACCAACTATACAGTTTCATCTGGTTCAAGGTCAGTTGGCATTCATCTGTATCCCCTTCCCCCAGGTCGTGCCTGAAAATAGGCAGGATTTGTCTAGTGCACTTACCCGGTCAACAAAAACTAAATAAATAAATAAATCTTAAACTCAGAAATATTTTGGTACATACTCTAAATCTAGAAGATGGGTGGGCTCCACTTTCTCCATTTGAGGAGGGGCTATTCCATCCCCATCCAGGGGTAAGAATGTTATCCACATTATATGGCTCCCTGATGGGAGGATGTCAGGTTGTCCTGCATAAGACCGTTGCTAAATGGGGAACTGACCTCGGTGTGACAGTGAAATCTGATATGTGGAAATAACTTGTAATCACTTCCAAGTCTGCTCAAGGAGTAATAAATTGAGACAAGGTCGATTTAATTTTCTGCATCAAACATATTACACCCCTGTCAAACTGCACCAATTTCATCCATCTAAATCTAGTTCTTGTTCTAAATGCCTGGTGGTCGATGGTGACTTTTTGCATCTTGCACTAATATGCCCCAAGTTGGCCCCCTTTTGGTTCACAGTACATGATATTACGAGTCATGTATTAGGCTTCTCCCCGCCCTTTACTCCTATGGAGCTTATACTGGGGGCTGATCTGGATCACTCGATGGGTGGGGCTGGAGCTGTATGGGCCCCTGGCCTTGGTCAAGGCTAAGAAAACAATTGCCCAGTCCTGGATGGCCAGTACACCTCCAACTATACAGCAGTGGGTTAACAACCTAAAGTTTTGTATGGCTATTGAAAGAGCCCAGTTCTCAGCACAGGGTAAGTTGAAGGTATTTCAGGCTTTGTGGAATCCTCTTGTCTCGGCCATGGAGTCTGGTGCCTTTCCGATTTAATAGAGCAAAGAGGCTGTCACTATAGCCTCCCTTGGAATACACCTTACATAAACTTAGACAACCATGTACACTTATTGTGGGATAGCTTTTACTATTGGTGGTGCTCCTCCCTGAAGTATTGGGCTCCTTCTTCCTTCCTCCTTCCTTCCTTCCCTCCCTTCACCCAGTATTTTAGGCACTGTGCATTGATATTAATGCTGACGCATATTGATTCTGAATCTAGTCAATCAAGTAGCTGTTATGTATTTCTTTTTACCCATTTATTTATTTTACTTGTTATGTCACCTTTTTTTAGTGAATGTACTGCTTCTGATATATCAGTCCTTATATGTGCTAATGTGGAGCTTATCTTTTGCTAATTAACTCCTGCCATGTTATTTATTTATGAATCTAAATTGTGCTGTTTTTCCCCTACTCTGTGTCTTAATAAAAATTATGCTGCAAAAAAAAAACAAAAAAACAAGTAACTCAGATGGTCGAACACGGTACATGTGGGGGAATCTCCTTCAACTGAGGACGAGCACCAGGACCAGAGGACATCTGATAAAGCTGGGGGGGGGGAGTTCAGGAGAGATGTTAGGAAATGTTTCTTCAGTGAAAGGGAGGTCGACACCCAGAACAGACTGCTAGCAGAGGAGGCAGAGGCTAAAATGGTGGGGGGCTTCAAGCATGCATTGGATAAACATAGGGGAATATTAGAAAAAGGCAGGGGAGGGTCACTGAAGACCAGGTAGGGTCTGTGGAGGTAGAATAGGTTGGGAACATTTGGGCAGATTTGAATGGCCAAATAGTCCTTTTCTGCTGACAAATTTTGTTTTTATGTTTCTCTACCCCCAAAGATGAAGGTGTCCTAGGCATTATTGCCAAACACCGATAGCGCAAAAGTGTGTGTGCGTGTGTGTGTTTTGCATGTGCCCATGTGGCTCTTGATTCTTGGATACACAGAGGACTTTAATTTCCATTACATCTCCCACCTTTTACAAGCACTTAACACGTCTACTAAAACCAAAAGGAAACACTTTAAATTGCTGAAGTCAGGGGAAACAAAAGCCTGTGGGCTCTATGACATACTTACCTCTGTGGTTCTGATTATAATCACAGCAGTAAGCATCCCATCTCCAGTGGCAACCTTAGGCATTTCCTATACAGCCTCAGAGCAATAGTACAGGGCTCTGCTGTTACATTTTTCTGATTCAGAATCATCACCATTTGGCCTGGTTTGGTAAACTCCACCCCCTCCCCAACACACACATGCACAATCGTTGGGGCTATGAATACCTAATGCTCTGGGAGATGGGAATTCACAGATCTTGAGTGGTATTACAGCTGCAATAACAGGACTTGTTGACAAACAGAGGGGTGAGCTGCAAGAATACCAGAGGCCAGAGTGCAATTCTCCTATGGCAAAGAATGGACTTCATTTCTCTTGTTGTGTGGGTCAGCTACCTCTGAACCCAGGAGCTCTGCAGATGGGATGTTTCTGGTTCACTAAGGAAAGAGTCCCCCTTCTTTAGCCAGGGCCACCAGGATTCTGCATCTCTGTGGAGCTAAGAATTGACAGCAAGCATACTTTACTAAAGTTTCTTGATACAAGAAATTTACGGTTATGGGTGAAACACTGGAAACATGGTGGGGGTTGGGGGCAGAACTTTGAAAGGACTCCTAGAAATTATAGGGAGGAAGGATGGGAAAGGGTAATTGCTCAGCACTTGATCCCACAAAAATGCCACTCCACATCCACTTTTATAGCAGACTGTACACGTAAATTTATTGATGAAGGAAACTTACAGAATTGCAACCATAGCATAATGGAAACATACAGACATGCCACAGAACTCAATATTTCACCATCATTTTATAGGGAGGGGCTGACTTTTCCAAGCGCACCATAGCCTATAATTTGAAAGAGTAGGAATCCAGTTTTATATGATACCCTTGCCTTTCATACTTATCCCAAAGCACATTAAAATCCACAAAGAGTTGGTAACAGCCATTAGCAGCACACAGAGTGGTAAGGGATGGTTGGGACTAGGTAGTGAGAAAGAGAGTTAAGCACAGGGAGGTTAAGTGACTTGCTCAGGGTCACACAATAGTACAAGTGGTACCTGAGGGATTTAAACTTGAGTCTGCTTTGTGTTTAAATTCACAGCTCTGTGCTCTAAATACTAGACTGTCTAGGCCTCATGACCCATTTTGTGGTATTTCCAACGTGAGGGATTTTGAACAACAGCAAAGTTTGTTTACATTTTTAAATAGCGACAAACCCTTATACTTTTTTTTTTCAGACTAATACCAAACTATTTTATCAAGTGCTGCTTTTAGGCCCCATGTGTTCACAATCTGTTTTTTTTTACAGTGGTAGATGACTTGCTCAGAGTGACACAGTAAGTGGAACTTGTGGGATTCAAACCAGTGTCCTCAGGTTCACATCTTTGTACTCTAACCATTAGGCTATACTACCTTCCAAAAAACTTAACTTGCCAAGTGAGTGCAAACTATTGTGGACTTTAACACCCTCCCTTCCCTCAAGACCTATAGTTTTGGCACCAATGATTAAATCAGGTCTGCTCCCAAAGTGGGCTAGGTAGTGATATTAATATTGACTACAGCAATGGTGACAGTACTACCATAGATCAGCAGAGCACTGCCAAAAGAAATTATCTAAAAGAAATCTACCAGAAATGTTACTGTGGGGAGGGGTCGTGTACATGCTATTTATTGCCTGTTCTGGTGGTAGTTCAGGTGGATGTTAAAGATCCCATGGCACTTCTTGAAAAAGGGCAGGGGAATTTCCCTGGTGCCCTGGGCAAAATTTCCCCCATTCACTAAAAATACCACCAGCAGCTTAATCTGGTTCAAAATCTGTTGGCAGTCATCTGTATCCCCCTCCCCCGGGTTGTGCCTGAAAATAGGCAGAATTTGCCTAGTGCACTTACCTGGTCAACAAAAAATAAATAAATAAATAAATACAAAAAATTATTTATTTGCAGTTGGTTTGCCAGGTAAACATGAAGAGATAAGTATATATCTTGTTCACAGATGCAAACTTGGGGAAGGGAATCAATATCCAGAAAGTTAATTTTCACAAAAATAATCAATGAAGACAAATCCTAACAACCATGATGCCAATGCAGTATATATACAAGTCTCATACAAAAAACAAGGAACCAAACACAATTTTCTTCTACAGAGCTTTTTCTTTCTTTCTCCAGGGTACAGGCAGGGCTTTTTGGCCCCTGTTCGCTCCATGACTGGCTGACATCTCCGCTCAGGGCCTGCCTGCAACCTTGTCGTCCCCCATGGCTTTCTCCCTGTGACAGGGCCAGAGCAGAGGGCCATCCTTCCCCCCGGAACCCAGATCTGGTTCCTCTTTTGGCAGAGGTGCCAGAGTGAAGGAGAGGGTCAGAGCAGCGTGCAGGGTGTCATGCACCTGTCACTGATTTTTCCATTTCCTACCCTGACTGGCAGCATGGTGACACAATTGAGTGTACACATGGAGGCGCACGCGCACTATGCGTTGACCGCCAGTCAGTCCCTGAGTGTGCAGTACTCCCGCTGGCCTACTACCATGGCTCCATGTGGTGGAAGTGTCTGAGTGGTGCAGCAAGTCCCTGCTCCCCAAGACAGCAGTCTGCAAATACTCAATCCTTTCCCACCTCAGCCGACCCCTGGCACCCCAAGTCCATCACCCAACCTGATCTGCTGGTGTTGTGGCAGGTGAGGTGCTGGGGTCTCAGCCCTCCGCACACCTGGGATAGCTGCAGAACAGGAATTTTAAAATGATACAGGACCAGACCTATGTTATACAAAATCCAATACAATTAGTTCATTTATTTCATTTTGTTGACCGGGTAAGCTCACTGAGCCCAAGCGGTGCCTTTTTCAGGGGCAACCCAGAGTCAGTTACATAGAAATCTTTGTGGAACAGGGCACAGCAATTAATCACATAAATAGAACACAAGCAATAAGCTCTATTTTACCAGACAGTAACGATAAGTAATAAGCAATGGTTTTTGCCAGGCAGTCACAGTAGTGCCTTTAGACTTACATGATGAAATAATATACAAAGGCTAGGTACATGCTACAGAAGGCAGAAGTAGACTGCTAGTGATGGCAATGAGTTAGTTACAAATCGAAGAGGGAAAAATATTAGGACAACCGGCCAAGCTGGTTGGTGTTGGGAATTAAGTTTAGCTTTTGTTGAATGCCTGTTGTACTGGGGTGCTGCTCCTGCAGGCATGGAAGGCTTTCAGGTTTTGGGCTAGGGCACCTTGAAGGTTCCCTGGCATGTGCATGGGCTTTTTGTCAGCAAGTGCACTTTGAGCTCTTTCCTGAAGGAGACCAGTGTGCCTGTGTCAAGTACGAGGTTGGGGACAGTGTTCCAAAGGGTAGGGGCAGCATGGGAGAAGGACTTATCCCCTGCTGATGTTCTCACCCTAGAAACCTCAAGGAGCTTCTGTGTGGAGGTCTGGGCAGCCTACATCTGCACTTGTGATCAACACCCTGGAAGGCCTGGTCGAGAAGGATTATTTACTAGCTTATAGGTGATTCACAAGAGGCGGGTTTGGAGGTGGGGGAAAGGAGGCCAGTTTAAGGTGTCATATATTTCTAGTGGTGTCTCCTTGGTGTTATTTGGATGTGAATCTAGCGATCTTATTGTAAAGTGTTTGAATACTGCCCAGCTCTTTCCTTGTTGGTGCATGAAGGACAGGGGCTGCATAGATGAGCTTGGGTAGGAGAATGCTATTAGCAATTGCCACCCTGGTTTCTGGGGTGAGTTGAATTCAGCCTGTAGAGTAGGCCATGCTTTTGGTGTAATGCCCTAGTGATGTGGTCCATATAGCTTTCATAGGTGAGGTCCTGGTCGAGGATGGGGCCCAGATACCTGAAGAAGCTAACAACCTCAGTGGATGTCCCTGAAGAGGATTGTATAGGGAGTAGCAGGGTTCTGTCAGGGCCCAAGATTCTGGGTCCGAACACTTTGACTTTCATTTTTTTGTCATTTAGCAGCAGCCTATTTATTGTTCGAGGATCAAGAAGTTCTCCTGCCTGATCTCAGTTCCCAGAGAGCAGAGATCTGCTTGATACAAGGTTAATGCACTAAAATTAGCATAGTTTGACAGTGAGAGGCCCTGTAAATGTCACGTCATAGCCCATCATCACCAAAGAGTATCACCTTTTACCTCTAAGTTACTGCTTTTAATACACCCTGGCTGGTAGTGGACAAAAGTCATCCTTGTCTGATGACTGTTCGTGTGCGGTGGCCTGTATGAAATGAGTTCTGATTGTTCTCAGCCCAGTTCCTAGTGGGTCAGTGTCCAGAAACTTAGATAACGTAAAGTGCTTTATGAAACATTAGGAGAGTGTTCACCAGTGCTACTGACAATGTGTTAATACAACACAATGTGTTAGCGTGTGACAGAAACATAGGCTGTGTCAGCAGAAAGAGACCAATGGTCAGTTGAGTCTGCCAATGTTATACTACCTCACTTCCCAACCTAGTGCCCGGGGGGGGGGGGTCCTCCTTCAGCCCCACCAACAACAAACCATCCTCCCCTGGTATTCACCAGTGGGACTATGAGTCCTCTTTTAGAAACATAGACTTTGTCGACAGAAAGAGACTGTGATGTGTGTGATATACTGTTTGTAACAATCCCTGCTTGTGTAACCCCCCTGCAAATGGGGGTTCCCAAAAGACTTCCAGGAGCTTGCTTGAATGCTCCAAGCCTGAATGGTGTTTGGCGTTTAAGCCATTTATCAGTGAGTGTTTTTAGAGCCTCTGGTACTGTCTCTTTAAGAGCTGTCTGCTTGCAGACATAATTAGTTGTATGGGGGACGTGTGCTTCTCTGAGTACCACTTGAGCTGCTGCCAATTCACTTCATTTTGCAGTCACTAGGGTGCAAAGGGAACCTATCTGAAAGATGTAACTGTTTGCCAGAAATTATTTAGAGTAATAATGAAATTACAGTTTGTCTAACTCTGTTCTTTGCAGTCAGAACTGTGTCTGCTAGTTCCCATTCTAGTTTTGAACTGCTGAACTGGACCAATCAGTGTGGGGTAAGCTAGCTCTAAAATGGTGCCTTGGACGAATCAGAACTTGGACTCATAATCTGAGCCAGCCACAAGAGGATTGTATGGGCAGTGACTCTGGGAGATGTAGTTTAGACTTCAGTGCCTTTTGGACCAACAGCAGCAGTCTATTGTGAGTGACAGCAATCCAGTCAAGAACTGGGAGGAACTCAAAGGAAGTGCCCAGTTTTGTCGGTTGGAGCTTCAGTTGAGCTTGCAGGAAGAAGGAAGGAGCCCTGTGCTTTTCAGTGTGCAGTTTTAGTCAAAACGTGTGTAAGGCCCAGAGTTCCGGTCTGCAGCTTGTGTAACAGCTTGTTAGGACTGAATCCGTCCTGTGAAAAGAATCAAAGGATCTCTGAAGAGTAGAAACCAGGCTCACCCTGTAGAAGACTGGAAGAATTGCTGAAAATTGCACTCGGTCTGTCAGGAACTGAATCTGCTGTGTGTTCTCCGGTATTGTGCAGTAATTAGATCGGGATACAGATGCAGCCTGCCTGGTATAGTACTTTCTTTTATATGGATGTGTGAAGAGGTTGTGTACCTCAAGTGAGCTCTGCTGACATTGAAGGACCCTATCTTATTTGGAGGTCGTGAGTACTAATTCAGGGTTGCTCCTCGTTGAATTGCCACATTAAATCCAAATGGAATTACTGTACTGCTGACTGTTTAATTCTCCTTGTCTCTGTGTGAAAGGGCCCCTACCAGCTGCCACGGTTTGGACTAGCCACTAGGGCTTGGGTACCCAGGGACAGTAACTGATAGGGATAGGCCTGTGCACAGAGCCATAGGTAGATTATTAGAGTGATAAGCTAATTAACCTGACTTCCCCCTGTCCTTGTTATATCCCCCTAAATAAATCAGAGCTGCTTGTTTCAGCAAAGTTATACTGCCTGAGGTATTTGTCTATGTTAAAGTACTGTACTGTGATTGTTGCACTGTATCTCATTTCACAGGAGGTCCCAGTGCGGGAACCAGACCTGGGGTAAGTGTATACTGTGAAGGTAATTCTGATATATTGTGTGGGCCACTAGTGGGAAGAAAGGGGGGTTGCAGTGTCCCAGAGGGCTGTGACCAAGTTAGTTTAACTATTGCAAACCCTGACCTCTGGGTGGAGGCACCCGCCATTGGATCCAGGCCCCTCAACCTGTTAGTGGCAAATCAGGCAGGGGTAATAGCCCCTGGGATAGCGCCATCTAGGGGTTACACTTGTATAAAAGAAAATATTCTATCTGCCTGCCTACCTGCTGTCTGTCTGTCTATCTGTCTATCTTATATTGTATCAGCAGCAAAAGACCCAGAGCTCCATCCAGTTTGCCTGTTTCCCTGACTAACTCCCTGCTAGGCTGAATGCCAGGCTGATGTTAGAGATTGGATAGCCCTTGTGGCTTGATTGTCATCCTTTCCCCAGTTATCTCCTCCCTTCTTCTACTTGTGGGTCCCACTATTCCCTTATATCTGCCCCAACTACATGTAAACCCATCACAGTATTAGCTGTAAGCACCTGACTGGCCAGTCTGTTCCATTCATCTACCTCCTGCTCTGCGAAGAACTTCCTCATGACCTTCCTGACCCCCCCCCCACACACACACATACCAGTATCCACCCCAGCGCTCACAATTTATTTACACAGATTTGTCACCACTGGTGTTGTATAAATAAACTTTTCTTCAGGAAAAAACATTGAGATCAGGTTAAATACAACAT
This sequence comes from Neoceratodus forsteri, assembly GCA_016271365.2. Classification (NCBI taxonomy): domain Eukaryota; kingdom Metazoa; phylum Chordata; order Ceratodontiformes; family Ceratodontidae; genus Neoceratodus; species Neoceratodus forsteri. Next base: position 524,430,921 of record JADMNL010000023.1, read on the forward strand.
GAACTGTGAGACAATGACCACTGATCATAATAAGATTAACTTTTTCTTAACTAAATTGTTTAAGGCCAGTAGTTAAAATGTTTATTTCATGCTGGCTTCCCCTGTTCTGAAACAGGGACCAGAGTGATGTGCACTCCTCAATAGAACAGGGAGGGGTGAAGTAAAGGAGAGTAAGCCTATTAATGCCTAAATTAACACAGTCTGGCAGTGAGAGGCCCTGGAAATGCCAGGGCAGTGCTGCAGGGAAGCCCCCGTCACAGCATTACCCATCATCCCCAGAGAGTATCACCTTTCACCTCTAGGTAACAGCTTCTAATCCAATCCTGGCCAGTAGTGAACAAAAGTCATCCTTGTCTGATGGCTGTTCATGTGTGGTGGCCTGTATGAAATGAGTCTGATTGTTCTCAGCCCAGTCCCTAGTGGGTCAGTGTCCAGAAACCTAAGATAACGTAAAGCTCTTTATGAAACATTATGAGAGTGTTCACCAGTGCAATTGTCCATGTGTAAACACATTACAGTGTGTTAGTGTGTGATAGAAACAGACTGTGTCAGCAGAAACAGACCAATGGTCCATCGAGTCTGCCAATATTGTACTACCTGAGCCTCACTCTCAGACCTAGTGCCCTAGGGAGGTTGTCTCCTTCAGCCCCACCAGTGACAACCCATCCTTCACTGGTACTCACCGGTGGGACTTTGAGTCCTTTTATAGAAACATGAACTCTGTCAACAGAAAGAGACTGTGTGTGATATACTGTACGTAGAAAACATTCTATCTGCCTACCTACCTGTGTCTCTTTGTCTCTCTCTGTCTGCCTATCTATCTATCCATCTATCTATCTCTATCTATCTATCTATCTATCTATCTATCTATCTATCTATCTATCTATCTATCTATCTATCTATCTATCTTATATTGTGCAGCAGACAAAGACCCAGAGCTTCATCCAGTCTGCCCGTTTCCCTGCCTAACTCCCTGCTGGGCCAAACATCAGGCTGGTTTTAGAGATCCAATAGCCCTTGTGGCTTAATTGTCATCCTTTCTCCAGGTATCTCTTCCCCTGTTCTACTTGTGGGTCCAACTATTCCCGTATAGCTGCTCCACCTACATTTAAACTCATCACAGTCTTAGCTGTAAGCACCTGACCTGGCAGTCTGTTCCATTCATCCATCTCCTGCTCTGTGAAGAACTTCCTCACGACCTCCTGACCCACCCCCACACACACACACACACACACACACTAGTATCTACTCATGCTCTCACAATTTATTTACACAGATTTGTCAGCACTGGTGTAGTATAAATAAGCTTTTCTTCAGGAAAAAACATTGACATCAGGCTTAATATAACATGGGCCACGAGACAATGACCATTGCCCATAATCGGATTAACTTTTTCTTAACAAAACACAAAATAAAAAATAAACTATTTTAGGCCTGCAGTTTAAATGTTTTTTTCATGCTGGCTTCCGCTGTTCTGAAACAGGGACCAGAGTGGTATGCACTCCTCAATAGAACAGGAGGGGTGAAGTAAGGAGAGTAAGCCTATTAATGCCTAAATTAACACAGTCTGGCAGTGAGAGGCCCTGGAAATGTCAGGGCAGTGCTGCAGGGAAGCCCCCGTCACAGCATTGCCCATCATCCCCAGAGAGTATCACCTTTCACCTCTAGGTAACGGCTTCTAATCCAACCCTGGCCAGTAGTGGACAAAGGTCATCCTTGTCTGATGACTGTTCATGTGCGGTGGCCTGTATGAAATGAGTTCTGATTGTTCTCAGCCCAGTTCCTAGTGGGTCAGTGTCCAGAAACTTAGATAACGTAAAGTGCTTTATGAAACATTAGGAGAGTGTTCACCAGAGCAATTGTCAATGCGTTAACACAACACAGTGTGTTAATGTGTGATAGAAACATAGAAACAGACTCTGTCAGCAGAGAGAGACCAATGGTCAGTCAAGTCTGCCAGAATCATACTACCTCACTCCCTGGGGGGGGGGGGGTTGTCCCCCTCAGCTCCACCAACAACAACTCATCATCTCTTGCCAGTGGGACTATGAGTCCCCTTATTGAAACATAGACTCTGTTGACAGAAAGAGACTGTGATGTGTGTGATATATACTGTATGTAACAGTCCCTGCTTGTATAAAAGAAAACATTCTATCTGCCTACCTACCTGTCTGTCTGTCTGTCTGTCTGTCTATCTCTATCTATCTATCTATCTATCTATCTATCTATCTATCTATCTATCTATCTATCTATCTATCTATCTATCTATCTTTGTCGGCAGAAAAGACCCATACTTCTATACAGTCTGCCCATTTCCCCACCTAACTCCTGCTTGGCCAAGCGCCAAATTTGTTTTGGAGAGCCAATAACCCTTGTGGCTTGATTATCACCCTTTCACCAGGTATCTTTTCCCCTCTTCTACTTGTGGGTCCCACTATTCCCTTACATCTGCCCCACCTAAGTTTAAACCCATCACAGTCTTAAGGCCATTTTACATGACTGGCTCTGCATCACATTAACTGGTGCAAAGCAACTGCAGCATTGCCTTTTTTGTGTGTACAGGTAATCTGCACCAATTCCAAAATGAGCGCCCGCTGAAATGGCGTTCCCCATTTTCCTGGGTTCGCCAGTTCCATGCATCATTGTGGAACAGATTGGGTAGCTGTGTAAACACATGTGAGCACTCACAGAGCTCTGGGGGAAGCGTCCCATGGTCGGTCACTTAGGAAATGGCGCTGAAGCGCCAGGAGGCTGGTGCACACCTCCCATACTCAAAGTTAAACTATATACTGTACACACAGTCACTGCTTTGATAATGTTGCAAGTTTTAAAGTGTACCATAATAAAAACCAAGGGCTGCAACTTATGAAAATCACCTCCGAAAAGCCAACCCATGATACTGGGTATGCACGGCACTGGCACATGCCCAGTATCATGGTGCGGCTTTCCGGAGCTGATTTTCATAGATTGTAGCCTTGGTTTTTGTTATGGTACACTTTAAAACCTGCATAAGAACATAAGAATTTTCCCGGCAGATGGAGACAGTGCAGTCCATCTAGTCTGCCCGAGATGTCTACCCCCCTCATCTACTGCTTTTGCAGAGATGACCACAGTTACTGTCCCATGCCTGTTTGAATTGCTGACTGACTTAACTGCCACCACCTCTGATGGCAGGCTGTTCCATGGGTACATGACCCTGTCTGTAAAAAAGTAATTTCTAACATTATTTCTGAACTTTCCGCCTACCAGGAGTAAGTTGTGCCCCCTTGTGCGAGCAGTCCTATTTTTATGAAGAAGTTTTCGGTTTGTACTGCAGTTATCCCTTTGACATACTTAAAGGTTTCTATCATGTCCCCGCTATTTCTTCTGTGCTTAAGGGAAAATAGATTAAATTGGCTGAGGGGTTCAAGCCATAAGAAATAGGCTGCACCTAGGAAGTGGTGGTGCCTTGCCAGAAAACAATTCATGAAGATAACAGTTCAGAATGCCGGCACTTGCCTCACCTCCTGTTCATTAACCTTTGACTGTAGCATGTACCAATAAGCAGAGGAGAGCATACCTGAATTCCATAAAGTGCTTTATTTTATTATAAAGTACACACAAAACAGAATCGGAACTTCAATCACTTTTCACTGCTGGCTTGCTTGGAGTGAGGGGATTGGGGACTGAGGATTGAGGATGTGAGCAAGCCAGCAGTGAAAAGTGATTGAAGTTCCATCAAAGATTCAATTGGCTGAGCCTATTTTTGTACAGACCCGCACCATCTTGGTGGCTCTCCTCTCCTCTGCATGATTCCAAGCGGTCTATGTCCTTTTTAGGTGAGGCCACCAGAACTGCACAGTACTCCAAATGTGCCTCACCAAGGACCTATAGAGTGGGATGATTACCTCATGCTTTCTGCTGGTTATACCCCTACCTATGCATCCAAGGATGCTGCTTGCCTTTAGTGCTGCTTTTTCGCATTGCTTTCCTACCTTTAAATCTTCAGCTATGAGAATTCCTACATCCTGTTCCAACTTTGTCTCTTCCAGTTGCTGCCCTTCCAGGACATATTTATTTCCTGGGTTCCTCTTAACCAAGTGCATTTCCTTGCACTATTTGGCGTTGAATCTTAGCTATCAGTTCCTGGACCATTTCTCTAGTTTTCTGAGATCTTCCTCCATTCCCGAGACACCTTCTTGAGTGTCCACCCTGTTGCAGAGCTTTGTACTGTCCTTGAACAGGCATACCTTTCCATTCAGTCCATCAGTGATGTTGCTGATGAATATGTTGAAAAGGATTGGACCAAGCACCGAACCCTGTGGAACGCAACTGGTCACTCTTCCCTCCTTCGACAAGGCGCCATTTATCATAACTGTCTGTATCCTATGCTGAAGCCAGCTTTTAACCCAGTTGACCACTTTATGACCCATGCCTGTTTGCTCCAGCTTATCTGTTAGCCTTCTGTGTGGAACTGTATTGAAGGCTTTGCTAAAGTCCAGATACACTACTTCCACAGCTGCACCTTGGTCCGCCACTCTTGTAACCCAGTTGAAGAATTCTGTCATATTTGTTTGGCACGAGCACCCTGCAGTGAAGCCATGTTGCCTTGGGTCAAGTTTTTCACTTTCTTTCAGGTATTCCACTATCCTTTCTTTATGCAATGTCTCCATCATTTTACCCCCCACTGAAGTCAAGCTGACTGAGTGATAATTTCCCGCTACATTCTTACTACCACTCTTATGTAATGGCACTTACTGTGGCCTTTCTCCAGTCAGTGTGGCACTGAGCTATATTCCAGTGACTTGTTAAATAGCCTGGCTAGTAGTGGGGCAGCAAGTTTCTCTCTGAGTTCCTTTAGAACTCTAGGGTATATACCCTCCAGCCCCATTGCCTTGTCTTCTCTTCAATTAGACAATTCTTCAAGTACCCTTTGTTTTGTAAAGGGGCTGGTGTCAACTCCCCATGTGTGGTGATGCATCTTGGTTATTGTTGGACCATTACCAACATCTGTGTGAGTGAAGATTGAGCAGAAGAATTCATTGAGGACTTCTGCCTTGTCCTCGTCATTCTCCACTAGCTGACCCTTTTTGGTTGCCAGCTGGGTTATTCTTCCCTTGCTCTTCCTTTTTTCCCGTATATATCTATAGAATGTTTTGTCCCCTCTTCATGCCCTGGCGCTATTTTTTCCTTCGTCTGGGCCTTGGCTATACTAATTGCTTTCCAGGCTTCCTTGAGTTTAGCTCTGTATTCTTCTCTATCCTTCTCTGATTTGGTCTCTTTGTATTTTCTAAAAGCTGTTTTTTTTCTCTAATTACGGTTGCCACCTCTTTGAGTGCATTCTTTGACTTTTGGACTTGTTGTTTTGTTTTGTGCATTGCTCCATAACTGTAGTTACAGCATCTTTCAGTTTATCCAGGTGTCCTCCATATTCCATGTGGAACTAGTTTCCAGCAGCGGTTTGATATTTCTCTCATTCTTGAGAAATCTGCCTTTCTGAAATCGAGCACCCTACGTTTAGTGTGACAAGGGTCCTCTGCTGTGTTAATCAAGAACTAGACTGACCTGTGATCACTGATTCCCCAGATTAATCCCCACCTGAATGTCCAACACCCTGGCACTGTCTGTGAGTATCAGGTCCAGGATAGTTGATTCCCTAGTGGGTGAATCCACTAATTCCTTTAGTCCTGCCCCCCGTAGCGCAAGAAGGAATTCTTTACTCCTCTCTGAGGAGGCAGTGAAGATGAACCAATCTACATCTGGTAGATTGAAGTCCCTGACTAACACTAACACTCCCTTATTGGCCATCCTCAGGATGATTTCCAGGAGTTGTTAATCCTTCTCGATCTCCTGGTTTGGGGGTCTGTAGATGACTCCTATCTTGTTATGGTCTCTGTTTCCAGCTCCCGGAGTAATCCATAGGGCTTCTGCTTTGCTGTGCATTCCCTGGATTTCATTTGTGTTGATGCCCTCTCTGACATGCACAGCTGTGCCCCTCCTTTTCTTCCTTTTTATGATCTCTCCTGAATAGAGTGTATCCAGGGACAGCAACATCCCAGGTGTGGTTCTCCGTGAACCAAGTTTCTGTGATAGTGACCCAATTTAGGTGAGCCTCACCCACCATGGCAGTGAGGTCTGGGATTTTGTTTGGTAGGCTACAAGCATTAATGCACATTGCCTTATATCCCTGGTCATCCCTCTTGCAGCACGATTCCTCTGGTTGTGTTTTGTGTCCTTAGTGAGCTTTCCATGTCTAATGCGGTTGGATCCCCTTTGTGGAATATTACAACTTAAGTTACGAGTGGTGTTTGTGATGCAGTGTTCTGATGCTGACCAAGTATCTGACAACAAAGGAGGGGCAACTACTGGCTCATATGACGTGATGGGTGCCAGTGCCCCTTCCCCTCCTACTAGTTTAAATGGCTAATGAAGATGTTGAACTTTTGTCTGAGAGTCGTGTCCTCTCCTTTGTAAGGTGCAGGCCATTGAATCTAAAGAACTCCCTTTCCCAGAAGTTATTCCAATTCCCAATGTAGCCATGCCCTTTGTCCCTGGCACCAGTCGGTAAGCCAGGTATTGCTTGTTTATCTCCCTTCTCTGATTTTCTCTGCCTGTTGGATCCCTTTTCCATACAGGCAGAACCTCTGAGAAGGAGATGTTGGACAAAAGGGAAGCAAATTTATCTCCCAGTTTTGATAGGTTCTGCTTAGTGTCCTCCACAGACCTACTAACTAGGCCATTTGTCCTATATGGATTAGAATGTGCATGTCTTGCTCGGTGTTGTGTACTATTCTTTCAACGAGGTCAGTGTCTTTCCATGCTGATGTTCCCAGACAGGCTGTTGCTGTAAGTAATATTATAGGTATCAAGACCCCCTTAGAAGCCATAAAATAAACATAATAAAGGACCACCACCGCTGCTATAATAAGGGCAGTGGTGGTAGCAATGCCACTAAATGGGTGTAATACCCATGACTCCTTGTGCCCGCTCAGTCAGGAACCCACGCGGAGCTTCTGTGTTCGGCCAAAAGTTTCGGCAATTTATATAAAAAGAACCTGAGAATTACAAATTATGACCACTGCAGCCCCGGACTCCTGCAGCAGCATTGTAAGATATGTGGGGATGGGAGCGGGCTGCAGTGATTCTTGACAGTTCGCCTTTAACTAAACCCACAGCCAGTTTCCCCTTTTAAGCTCTTCTCTTCTCTTCCTGCAAGCCTGCTTCAGCCCCTCCTCCAAACACACAACTGCTTCAAAGCTTGTAACTGTCCTGCCCCAGCTACAAGATACTGCAAAATGGTCTGCTGACTACAGCAGTCCCCTTTCCTGGCTGCTAAGAATTACGGAACAGTAAACAAAAACAGAACACAAAAAACCCTAACCCAAAGCCCTTCTGCTTATTGGTGCAGCATTATCCAAGCAGTGATTGTATGTATATAGTTTAACTTTGAGTATGGGAGGCGTGCACAAGCTCCTGGCACTTATGCACACCCCGAGCTCCATTAGTGTCTGTGGCTCAGTAGGTAGCACACTCGCCTCTGAGGCCGGGAGATCAGAGGGCTGTGAGTTCAGTTCCCACATCTGGCACTTGGGTTAATATCCCAGTACTGACACTGTAGTGCAGCATGAGAGGGGTGCTGCACTTCTGAGGTGCCGTCTTTCGGATGAGACGTTAAACTGAGGTCCCATCTGCCTGGATTGGTGGTAGTTCAGGGTGGATGTTAAAATCCCATGGCACTTGGTTTAAAAGAGTAGGGAATTCTCGTGTCCTGGCCAAATTTCCCTCATTCACTAAAAAAATACCACCAACAGCTTCATCTGGTTCAAGGTCAGTTGGCATTCATCTGTATCCCTCCCCGGTTGTGCCTGAAAATAGGAAGGATTTGTCTAGTGCACTTACCGGTCAACAAAAACAACTAAATAAATAAATAAATAAATGTCTTGGGCTCTCCACTGGTGGAAAGCTAGTAAAAATGCCAGAAGAGCCACAAGACCAATGCAGAGCAGTACATGTAAAAAGAAAAGGTAACGGTGCAGACCAAGTTGAGGAAGAGGATTGAAACCACAACCCTCACAGGTAGGCTGCGTGTAAAAGGGGCTTTAGCTGTAAGCACCTCACTGGGCAGTCTGCTGTATTATCCACCTCCTGCTCTGTGAAGAACTTCCTAATGACCTTCCCAACTGCATTCCCCCCCCCCCACACACACACCACTATCTACCCAAGCTCTCACAATTTATTGACACAGATTTAACATCACTGGTGTATAAATAAACGTTTCTTCAGGAAAAAACATTGAGGTCTGGTAAATACAACACGAGCAGTGAGACAATGACCACTGATCATAATAAGATACATTTTTTCTTAACAAAATACGAAATAAAAAATAAACTGTTTAAAGCCTGCAGTTAAAATGTTTATTTCATGCTGGCTTCTGTTGTTATGAAATAGGGACCAGAGTGATGTGCACTCCTCAATGGGATGGGGAGGGAGAAGAAGAGGAGAGGAGTAAGACTAGTAATGCCTTGGGATTTCTTTATTGTTTACAACCCCCTCAATATTGTATGGATCAGGGAGGTACATTCTTTTCAAAAGAAGAAAAGGCGAAACTTAGTGCAAGAGCACTGGGTTGAAATTATTTTTAGCAGGAGCTGTCTGGTGCTTAGTGCATATATGAATATGGAGGTCCTAAGTTTGAATCTCAGGAATGAGTACAGTTTTATGGTGATCACATTTTAACCAAATTGTGTCTGCTAGCCCAAGGAGTAGCTTTCTAGCTGGTGTGCATGCAATCTAAAGAGGCTGTCAACCATTGCAGACAGCTGCTGAGTACGCTTGGAAGACTGGCCAATCAATTTAAGACTTCTGATATTAACTTTACTCCTCCAAACAATCTTCTAATGATTTTACATCAGTCTTTGATGGTTAATCCCTTTAAGGATGCAAAAAATCCATTCTTAGCCCATGGGTCATTGTCAAAGCAACAAAAAAACATAACAAAAGATACATTTGGAAATGATGCGTCATCCTTCAAAGTCTTCTTCTTGGATTGCAAACGCTTATTGGGATTCCTTGTGTGTGAATGGCACTGTATAAAACCAAATTCCTTTCCTTTCATTATTCAGTGATGCTCTGTAAAGAGTGAAGCACCATACCATACCACACCACACTGCACCGCACCACACCACACCACACTGCACAACACACTACACCATACCAAACCAGTTTTCCAAAAATGAGTGCACACTGGGATGCGGTGCTCAAAGAACCAACCAGTCAAGAAAAACATATAGCCTGACATATTTTGGACTTGCTACAATCCTTTCTCTTTGAGAAAGGATTGTAGCCAGTCCGAAACATGTCAGGCTATATGTTTTTTATGGTATAATAAAAGAATATTTTTAAATATATACGTCCCTCTCATGAGTTTGCGTGTGCCAGAAACTTTTTGGTTTTTCTCTACCATACCACACCATACCATATAAAATGGTACCACAGTGTACAGTACCATATGCATACCATACCATATATCTCATCCACTGCTAAAGCATACCAATTCAACCCATCTCATACCAAATTGTACCATACCCTTCCTCTACTATACCATCTCTAATGAAATGATATTACACCATACCATGCTACATAGTTTAAAACCATACTGCAGTGTACTGTACCATACCATACCACACCACACCACACCGTACTGCACCGCACCATACCATACCATACCATACCATACCATACCATACCATACCATACCATACCAGCACCATACCATCCTAAACCAAACCATCCCATACCATTCTACAAAATCCCATCCCATCCCATCCCAAATCATATCCCAGTGTACCATACCATACCTATACCATCCTATACTAAACATCCCATATCATGCTATATCATCCCATACCATACTTAACGATCCCATATCAAACCATAGCAGAGCATACCATACTGTAACGTACATGCCACGCCATACCATACCATACCATACCATACCATACCATACTTCCTAAACCAAACCATCCCATACCATGCTATACCATCCCATCCTATCCCATACTAAACTATACCAAACCATGCCATCAAATACCAAATCGCACCATACCCTACCCCTACCATACCATTCCAAACCATACCATATCAAACAGTACTATACCATATCATACCATGCCGTGCCATACTAAACTGTACTGCAACATACTGTTCAAGAGCCATACTATCCCATCCCATCCCAAACCAAACCAAACCACCCCATTCCATACTAAACCATCCTATAACATACCGTCCCATAACAAATCGTCCCATACCTTACCCCACCATCCCTAACCATACCATATAAAACCATGCTATGTCATACTGTACCATATAATTTCAAACCATACCATGTGCAACTGTACTGCAGTGTATCGTACCATACTGTACTGTACTGTGCCATACCAGTACCATCCCATTCCATCCTAACCAAGTCATCCTATACTATGCTGTCCCATCCATCCCAAATCATACTGCAGCATACTGTATCATACCAAACCATACCATACCATACCATACCATACCATACCATACCATACCATACCATATCATACCATCCCATCCTAAATTGAACCATCCTGTATCATGCTATATCATCCCATCACTTCCCAAACTAAACCATCCCGTATCAAACTGTAGCATAGCATATTATAGTATCTCATCCCATTCCATACTTCCTAAACGAAATCATCCCATGCCATGCTATACCATCCCATCCCATACTAAACAATCTCATCAAATACCAAAACTGTACCATACCCTACCCCTACTATACCATTCCAAACCATACCATATCAAACCAGGCTACATGTCAATTCACTCTGGTCAATATACTCCGCAACAACTTGCACCCTACTATTAGATCCGGAATCAATTAGCCCCCTGTACAAATCATTCCCAGACAATTCGCCCCCATATAAATTTAATAAAATAAACTCCAGGGGGTCGCAATTCAGGAATGAATTGTACAGGGAGCCAATTGACGCTGGAGCTAATAATTCAGTAGAAGTTGTCATGGAGCACATTGACTGAGATGAACTGACTTGTCACCATCAAACCGTACCATGCCATGCCATGCCATACCATACCATACCATACCATATCATACCATACCATACCATACTGTACCGTACCGTACCGTACCTTACCCATACCATTCCAAATCAAACCATCCCATATACCAAACTGTATCATAACCTACCCCTACCATGCCATCTCTAACCATACAAGATAAAACCATGCCATATCAGCCTCCTGGTTCTGGTATCTCAAGACAGTCCATCTTACCTATAGGGATACCAAGAGTCACTTCTTGCAACTTAAAATCCTCCTACGCTGGCACTGGACACCTGCAGCCCTCCATTCGGCAGGGTTACTTAGCCACTCTAATTGCTGGTGGTGCCAACAACCTCTGCTCATCTTTTGCATGTCCTGTGGTCATGCCCTTAGCTGGCCACATTCTAGGCTGCCATCACAGCAGACTGCTCCAAGGTACTGGGAACCTCCATCTCACTTTCGGACCTTAAGCTGCTCCTAGGTGACACTTCCATGCTTACCTCTCTGCCCAAAGCCCACCGAGACTGGCTCATGCTTGCCATGCTCGAAGCCAAGTGGCTGCTACTGATGCATTGGCGTCAGATGGCCTTACCTGCTCTAGCATCTTGGCGCAGCAGTGGCATGCTTGGCTCAATTAGAGAGGTTATCCTGTTCTCATAGAGGTCACCTAGACCAATATTTCCACAAATGGGAAGCATACTTGCAGTCGCCTTTGTGCAAGACTCCAACCCTTCCTAGCAATTTTGCTATGTTGAGATACTGATATTATTATGGTCCTCTTCCACCTTTATGGCTAGGTCTATTGTTGGGAAAGTGTAAGCTATAATACTGTCATGCATATCACCTACATGTTGTTTATCTCTTGTTTTATTACTTCCAGTTGCTACTTGATGGTATAATGTAATGAAGCTCAGGAGATCTGTTCATTTACAATGTTATTGGCAGTTGACGGTTTATTACTGTACAAATGTTGTTCTGTACTGAGCTGACTTAAACTTAATAAATAAAACCTTCTATGATAAAAAACAAACATGCTATATCACATATTGTGCCATGCCATGCCATACCAGACCTTACCTTACCATACCATGCTATCCCATCACATCCTAAACCATAACATTTCAAATGTACCATCTCATCCCATTCCATTCCATTCCATATCAAACCATACCACAGCATACTGGACTATACTATATCCATACTATCCCATCCCATCTTAAACCGAACCATCCCTTACCATGCTATTCCATCCCATACCAAATTGTACTATACCCTACTCCTACCCTACCATACCATCCCAAGCCATGCCACATCAAACCGTACCATACCATATTATACCTCACTAATTGTACCTAACATAGCATAGCACAGTATTCCATATTAAACTGTACTGCAGCATACCCTACCATACTATATCCATACCATGCCATACCATAACATCCTAACCCAAACCATCCCATATCATGCTATCCCATCCCATACCATCCCTCTGTATCAATCTGTACCATCCATCCCATATATCCCACCTCATACCATACCATACCATACCATACCATACCATACCATGCCATACCATTTCATCCCTTCCCTTCCTATACCATATTAAACCATACTGCAGCATTTTGCACCATACCCATACCATATCATTTTAACCAAACCATCCCATACCATGCTATACCATACTGTCCCATCCCATACTAAATCATACCATACACAACCTGTACCCTACCATCTCACCCCAAATCTTACTATAGTATACTATTTACATTTATATAATTTGTTTCATGCAATCATCTCCAAGCACTTTACAATTAGCAAACAATATCATGCTGAACTGTCACCGAGTGCAGTAGTGTCTGGGGTGGAATGCACCATTCACACTACTACTTCCTGTGCCCAGATACAAAGTGACTGATAATAAACCAGGTTAATCTGTTGGTGGTGTTGGTGAATGGGGAGATTTAACCAGAACACAAGGGAAATTCCACTACACTTTTCAGGAAGTGCCATTTGATCTTTAATGTCTACGTGAACACCACCAAAAAGGCAGGCGGGACCTTTGTTTAATGCCTTCTCAGAAAGATGGCACCACACCACAACAAAGTATGGATCCAGCTCAAACACCATTCTGGGGCAAGGGTATTATTATTTATGACCAGAGGAGGATGCCTCCTGCAGCAGCTGGGTTTATCACCTGACTACAGACCAGACCTGACCCTGCTTAGCTTCTGAGATCTGTTGAGCGTAGGCTTCAATGTGTTAAAGCTGCAGGCTAATAAGTAAGTAAGCAAAGTGTGAAAATAACATCTGAAACCCTACAAAAAAGATGGTTGGAAAAAGTACTAAAAATAGGTACAAAGATGATTGACTTTTTTGGGGGGAGAGGGGAATAAAACAGACTCATAGTAAAGTAAGTATTTGTGAATGCCATGCATGTATGTTTGCAAGCAGTTACAAGCTAGAGCAACAGTATCTTGAGGGTATGAGCAGACCTTTCTTACCCCAAGAAATCATTCTTCTGTGAACTTCGGGGTCCACCAGGCTAAGGGGTACAGGCTCCTATATTAAGAGCCAGCTGTGTGCCCTAGTGCCGTAATCAGTGCATGGATGGCTCAGAGGCAATATTCGGCCAATTAGTCTGCTATGATCAGAGTGTGCTGTCTAAATTTGGGGCTGTGCTGGCACAGTGCATAGTGACTATGTGCTATGCAGACAGAGCCCCAGAGTGAATGTGGCTCGCAGAAGACCAATGGAGACAGTGCTGGTCAAATAGGATAGCACCAAGTCTTCTGTGGCCATATTCATCCCTAACATGCTACTGAGTCCATTGGGCATGCAAGGCATCCTTCCCCACCTTCTGTCACTCATCCACCACAGAGGTACCATGATTTCCACTTCTCACACTCATGCCACTCCTAGCCACCCTGCAACAACATCCCATCACACATACCCTTGCTGCTCACCTAGCAGCCAGTTCACACAGTCATGTCACTACCTGCCCTGCCACAACACGCCATCATACACATGCATGCCAGTTCACACACTCATGCCACTCCTACCACCCTTTCATTACACTCCATCACACATGACCCTCATCAGTTACTATGCATGACCGTCCCACACCTCATGCCACTTCCTACCCTTTCTCCTTACTCTATTACATGCCCCACACCAGTCACCATGCATGGCTACTTCCCACACTCATGCCTCTACCTATCCAGCCTGCAGCAACATCCCATCACACATAACCCTCGCTGAGTTTATGCATGTCCACTTCCCACACTCATGCCACTTCTTACTCTCCCTTTTGCTATCCTCCATCACTCATTCACCATGGCAGGTACGATGCCTGCCACGTGCCACACTCATGCCACTCTCTACCCACCCCATCACACATAACCCTCACCAGTTACCATGCATACCACTTCTCACAATCATGCCACTCTCTACCCACCCTTTTATTTATTTATTTTATTTTGTTATTGTTGACTGGGAAAGGAGGACTAGACAACTCTGCCTATTTTCAGCCTTGTTCCAAGGAGGGGGATACAAATGAATGAGAACTGACATTGAACCAGATTAAGCTGATGGTGGTATTTTTAGTGAAAGGTGGCAATCTGGGGGAATGGGGGAATCTGGCCAGGACACTAGGAAAATTCCACTACTCTTGACGGGGGCACGGCTTTCCTGTAAGCAGTATGGGGCTCTAGTCTAGTGGATACCGTCAATGGAGCAGGAGGGATACAGAAGGTTAAGGCTCTGAGCTGCAGACCTGGAGACCTGGGTTTGAATCCCACACCCCCCACTTACATACTGTGTGACCCTGAGCAAGTCACTTAACTTCCTAGTGCTCCCAGGTTGCACCTGTAAACAAGCTTTCAGCTTAGTGTGTCTCTCCTGGTAAAACAAAGCTAAAAAAAAAAAAGGAAGAAGAAGGGAGAGCTGGAAAATGCTCTTTTGGTCTCCGAAGTATCTGTTTCTGGCTTTAGTGACATTTTAAATAAAGACCTTTTAGAGGAAGAATGTCGCTTGCACATTGAATTGGAGGAGAAGAAATCTCAGTTGCTCTCTATGATATCGAACATGGAGCAACACTATGTGGAGGAAAGGGAGAAAACTAGAGTAGGACAAGAAGATAAAAAGGCTGTCAATCAGCTCTACGGTGATCCCTGGCAGAAATTTCAAACTGACTTGCCTGAGCCGATCCAACTGTGTCACACCAGGAGTCTTCAGAGCCAGCACCTTTGACATCACGGTACCTACCCTGGTCATCAGAGGCAGCACTCCAGGGCAGCAGCTGAATACAGTCTGCAGGAGGCGACTGAATTCTGGATGCCTTGATTCCAATACCGGGAGATGCCTGGTCGACGATTCTGTAGTCCCCTGTTGGGACTCCTTCCACAAGTTCAACTTCAGTGCCTCAGTCAGATGATCGGCCAGCTGCTGCTGTTACTACAGCTGCACAGCTCTCTGAGCCCTTGTCAGAAAGTGTGCCACGGGTCTGTTCAGGAGAAATTCCTACCTTTGAATAACAGGCTACTGTTTCTGACAAAAACTGAATCTGGGATGGTAGCACCTTCTGAGTGCTTTCAACAGCTCCTTGGCTAGTTTCTACAGCATGGTTGAATAATGCTTGTGATTTGACAATCAGGGTATCCCAGGCGGCGAGCCATGCCAGCCTGTTTCATCAGCCTATGGAGTCTGAAAATGACAGAACACTGTTCGTCTAAGATACAAAGGGGGCTTAGACACATTTCCTGATAGGCACTACATGGGAAAAGAGTTCATTAAGATTTCCCTAAAGTTTACCCGGGGGACGCATATACTTTTATTCACGCCTCAAGGATTTCAATTTTAATATTAACTTCCTTTCCAAAGCTTTACTAAGCACATTTTGGGTAGTATACCCAGTGGTGCAAGTGGTAGACAAGAAGTACAGGAACTCAGGCATTGGCAAATACGAAATGCAGAGTGAAGATCCTCAATTTGAAGGATAGCTGTGTCAAGACCTGTTTGAACACTAGTACATTGAATTAGAGATATTGAAGTATTTCTAGGAAAATAGCATTGTAGTACAAGTCAAATGTTGTTATGGAAACCCTGATTTCAGGTTACAGGCCCAGAAACTGTAATTTTGTTGCTGGTTTAAAAATTTCAGTTCAAGTGTCAGTGGGAAGAAGTACAGGAACTCCATTCCTGCTGCATAAAAGTGTACTGGAACTGAGTTCCTGTAGCGTTTCCTATTCACTTTCATCACTGAGTATACCCTAAAGTCAAAGACACTCCCTTATGTGCACCTTTTTTTGCGATACGCCTCATGAAGCCTACCATCAAAACTGTGACTGTACTTTTCCGTAATGAGGGTGTAAACGTGAATGACATTTCTTACTGGCGGGACAGAGGTGCGAAGTTCAGGGGATGGGGATCCCTGAGCCCATAATCAATGATGAGGGATTTTGAACCGGTGGATGGAGGCTCAAGGTCCAGCTGCCAGGATGATTCTGGAATTTCTCACCTTCTGAATTGTTTTTTTTTTTGTTCCAGGACAATGCTATCTTATTTTACTATGGGCAGCCTAAAATGTGTTACCACTTCAGCTCTCTTGGTCACTTGAACAGTGCCTGTGATAAAAGAAAATGTACTCTATGTGGCCTCGTAGGTAATACCAGTGCTTTTTGTACCTGTACCCCAATATGTCAGCGCTGTGATTCCACCGAGCATACGTACTACTCCTGTACCTGGGTAGATCTCAAAATAATCATGCAGGATAGGACTTCGGTACTGTGCCTGTATGATTCCTTGAAGGCTTGGTGGGAGGATAGTAAAGTGTGCCTCTGAGAATTCTTTCAAGCTGTGGTGAAACAGAAGGCAGCAGCTAAACATAATAAATATGGGAATTTGCAGCAACAGCTTTATAAACTGATTTTGTTACAAAATTCAACGGAGGTGGACTATTCAAACTAAATAACATAAATGAAGCAAGAGATGTGTTTATTCTAATATGATAGAATTAAAACTTTGGAATATGAACAGAAATTTGGGATGAAGGGAAAGGCGTTTTATATTAATCCCCATGAAGCTTGTAAACATAGTACAGATAAAAAACGTATCTCTAGTCTGATTACTTCTACAGACATTGCAGTGGTAAGACAGAGTAAAACGACATATGTTGTAGACCACATGTAAACCCCAATGGTGGGGGCTTACCTTGCCAACTTCCGGTGTTGTTCAGCCCTCCAGACACCTGCCCTGCCACTCCTGGTGCTGTGGGATGTATCTTTTTGTCTCTGTTGGCCCCCGAAGTCTGGATATGAAGTGGGAGACTGGAGGATCTGAAAAAAGTAAAACCACCTGCTTGGCAGTTTGCAGACTCCCTGCGCTGCTCTAGTGAGCGAGCTGGCGGGTCGGCTTGCATCCAGTGTGAGTGCTGCAGCGGCTCTGCCTAGTGGTTCCCTCCATGTGCTCTGACCCCTGTGGGATCCCAGAACATGTGTGGGGGTGTGGAGGCACACCGAGAAGGACAACAGAGAAATGAATTTAAAAAATGGTATAAAAGCGCTCTTAGGTGCCATTAATTAAAGGGAGTCCTTTTACTTTAAGAAGCAGCATGGCTGCAATGAATATGCATGATCTCTGTCTGCTGCCTAAGAAGTCAGTGCTATGGTGCTAGTGATGGGTGGAGGGAGCCTTCTTGCTAGCCCATTCTGCAATTGGATAATAGAGCAGAGGAGCTACTACTAAATGTTGGGGTCGAATAAATTTAAAACTGTATTGTTCACTTGTGAAAATGGACTAAAGATGGAACATTGTATGAACTGTTTGCCAGCCACAGTATTTGCCACCTTTGACCTGGCAGGCAGCCAATGAGCTAGCCAGGAGCCCAAAAGGCTACAACCAATGGACTTCTGGGATGAGGAAAGGGCAATGTCTTGGTGCCAGTACAGGAGACCAATGGGGTCTTGAGTGAGCCTAATAAATATTAATTTTATCAATGGACAACTGCATCAGCCAGTCAGGAGCTGTCCTGATCTGATATCCAGAGGATAGTGTCAGTTGAGTTCAGTTCAGCAGAGACCTCGCCCGAGGAAGGAGGGGGATCCATGATATTGTTTCAGAATGTGAAGAAGGCCTGCCTGAGGGCTTGAACAGCCACCAGCCCAGGAGGCGCACTGTGTTGCCTTCCAATGCCTGGAGGAGCTGCTTTAGAATTAAAAAGTAAATTTTGCTGTCCAGAAGCAAGAAAGTGTCTGAGAGATTCCCAAGGGAGAGGAAGCCTTTCTGTGATCTTTGAGGGAAGAAGACCTGCCTGGGAGCTTGTGGAGCCACTAGCCTGGGAGGCACTCTATGTTGCTCTGTGTTGCCTTCCAATGACTGGAAGGAGTTTGTCGACAGAAGGAAAGTGCTGTTTGCCAACCAGAGTCAAGAAAATTGTCTGGGAGTTTCCAGAGGGAAAGAAAACTTGCCCATGATGTCTGAGAAATGTATGGAGGACTGCTTGGAGGCTTGTGGAGCCATGTTAGCCAAGGGAAGCTGCTTGTTGTCCTACTTGGGGGCTTGTGGAGCCATGTTTAGCCAAGAGGAGCTGTCTGATGTTTCCTGTAGATGGAAAGTGAAGTGAGAAGATTCCC
This sequence comes from Neoceratodus forsteri, assembly GCA_016271365.2. NCBI lineage: Eukaryota > Metazoa > Chordata > Ceratodontiformes > Ceratodontidae > Neoceratodus > Neoceratodus forsteri. The sequence continues at coordinate 524,449,616 of JADMNL010000023.1, forward strand.
CCTTCTGTTTAAGTCTGCACATGTGAGGTGAGAAGATTTCTTCTTCTGTCCGAGTCTGGGTTTTGAGGCGAGAAGATATGTCCCTGTCTTCTGCATCCAGCCTGCATCTGTGATATCTGAAGTTTAGAGACTGTTTCCCACTAACATCTGGTGGGAAACTCAGAGACTATGTCCCATTTCAATGAGAGCCACAGCTGCTGGCTGACAGTGTGGCTGAAGCCATTTACACCCCGAGTGTCCTGAAATTCCAGAGAGAAAGAGAGAAAGAAAGAGAGTGACTGCCATCCAGGGTCAGTCTGGGGAATCAGGTGGTGTTATCACTAGGCATTACCTATGCATCTCCATGAACCACAAGGAGTGTGCACTCGGAATGTGGTGCTCTAGAAACTCACCTAGTATCCAGACCAAAGGAGTTTCTGGCACTCACGAACCCAGAAGAGGGATGCAAAAAATCAATGTGAACTTGTAGTTTTCACATCAAGCTGTTTAATATATCCCAAGTAAGAAAAAAACAGGATGGGGTTCCTGTTTTTTTCTTACTTAGAATGTAGTTATTTATTTATTTAGTTTTTGTTAACCGGGTAGGTACACTAGACAGCATAGCTGCCTATTTTCAGGTACTAAACAGCTTGATGTGAAATATATGAGTTCACATTGATTTTTTGTATCCCTCTGGTGGATTAGTGAGTGCCAGAAACTCCTATGGACTGGACCTATGCATCTCCCCCTGAGGGTCTATGCCCTGGATGTGGGCGTCGAGGTTTGTGACTCTGCTCCCCAGCACTGGTCTGTCCAGCCTTGTGATGCCACCGACAAGAAGTTAACAAGCTGCCAGAGAACTAGAGAGGTGTCCAGCCTGCTAAAACTGCAAGAGCCTGATGCAAATGTAACTCCTAGGGGGCACTATCCCAAGGGCTACTACCCCTGCCTGCTCAGCCAACAACAGGTTGAGGGGCCTGGGTCCAATGGCGGGTGCCTCCACCCAGAGGTCGGGGTTCGGGCAGTCACAAGAGACTTGGTCACAGCCCTCTGGGTTACTGCAACCCCCTCGTCTTCCCACTAGTGGCCCCCACGCGTTAGTAACAATACCCAGGCAATATACACTTACCCCCTAAATAGGTGTAATCCTCTGAACTCTTGAGACCCCCTGTGGAATAAGATGCAAAACACAGTTGCCTAGATGCAGTATTTTAACATAAACACACAGTTCAGCCAGTGTATATTTGCAAAACAACCAATCTGATTTATTCAAGGGGGAAATAACAAGGACGGGGGAAATCAAGTTAATTAGCTTAATCACGCTACTATATCAGAGCTCTGTGCACAGGCTACAGTCCCTTACAGTCACTGTCACTGGGTACCTAGGCAATAAAGGGCTAGCCAAGTCCGGTGCAGCTGGATGGGGCCCTGAAGAACAAATACTTGTAAACTACCACTGTTGTAGTTAAGAGCCAGCAGGCTCAGTTCGTGCAGCCAGCGAGGGGAACAGCCCAACTTGTAATCAATAAATCAAGTCACAGGGAGCTACCCTGGTATTTTACTCATGACTCCGGAGACAGCATAGTTCTCTCTCTCTCTCTCTCTCTCAGGACACAACCTGTGGCAACACTCAACACATTTATATGTAGAAGCAGAGGGGTACCATACCAGGCAGCTGCTCCTTGGGCCCGACCGAACTCACAGCTAATCGGGGAGTCACGACGCAGCTTCTGTTTTCCTGACAGACAGAGCGCGATTCAGCAGATTCTCCAGTCCTCTACAGGGTGAGCCTGGTAGGTAGCTGCGCTTTTGCACAGCCTCCTCTGACCACTGCCTAGCGGATTTGGTCTGAACTTGCGGGCGTTCAAGCCGCCTGAATCTGGCCTTCCACATGCGCTTCCCGTGCGAAAACTCAACAGTGCAGGAGCCCAGAGCTCCTTCCTCGCTCACAGCCACAACGACTCTGACCCTTGGTAGTTTGGGCAGGGAATCTCAGTTCGGGCGCCACCCGATCCCATTGGTGGGCTGCAGATGCCAGTCACCTAATTCGGCCCTCATTGGTGCAAAAAGGCGCCACAGTCCAGAACTTCATTTCCCAGAATTACTGGCTGTATCCCCTATGGCCAGCCGGCTCCAGAGAGTCCTGATTCTGGTTGGCTCAAGCGGTCTCCATTTCAGTCACCCCTCGTTACCCCATTGGCCCAGCTCAGCAGTCCAGGTCCAAAATGGAGGGCCAAGCACACAAAGTCCCAGCTGCAATGAAGGCAGGTTAGACAAACTGTAATTTCACTAATACTTTAAATGATTATAGCTGAACATTTACATCTACCAGATGGGCTCCCTTTGCGCTTTCAGCGGCTACAGAATGGAGTGATTACACTGCAGCTCAGGCGGGATTCGAGCAGAGAAACCCCAGTCCCCCCTATACAAACCCACTGGAGCCTGCAAGCAGGCAGCTCTTAAAGAGACAGTACTGGAGGCTTTAAAAGCACTCACAATGTCCGCATTTTGGCGGCATTGCACCGAACACCAGTTAGGCAAGGAGCTCTCAAGCAGCTCCGGGAAGGCTTTTAGGAACCCCCATTTGTAGGGTGGTTACACCAAGAAGGTCCAATCTGCAAAAAGGATGCAGAGAAGGCTCCAAGTTGCAATATCAGAAGCAAAGGCAGTCACACTCCCAAGGATAACAAGAACTCAAAGTTTGCAAAAATAACATTTTTATTGCACATTAGCAAGTAAATGCAGCTCAAGACATCATACATCACATGATTATTTCAGTCACATGACTAAGTTTAAATAATCAGGAACAGGAAAGCAAAATATAAACTGGGTTGGCAGTATAGCCTAGAGGTTAGAGGAACGAGGTTTGAATGAGCTTGATACATCCAGCTGACCAGACCTGAGTTTGATTCTCACAATCTCCACTTGCATACTGTGTGACTCTGAGCAAGTCACTTAGCCGCCCAGTTCTCCCAGGTCACCCTTGAAAACAGGCACTTGTGCCTAGTGGGCCATACCCAGTTACCAAAGAATAAAATAAATAAATAAAATAAATAAAACACAAATTTCACAATACAAGTAGAAATACAGCATTCATGAGATCATTAAAAAAAAACAAGATAATCTAGCATATTCATCATTTTTTAATGTTTTACCTTGCATTAGGGAAATACAAGAAATCGTATATTCGAGTTGCATACCAAAGTAAATAGCAATCATAAAAGGAGGAAAAAAGGGAGTATTACGAGAGGGTTGGGGAGGCTTTTTCTCTCAAATGCTAATTGCAGAAGAAGCTAAGTCCTGTGTTAGGTGACACCTTCCACATGAAAGCAGGTAAATTTTCTTCCTGCGCTCACCATTCAACCAAGTCATCTGAAACAAGGTGGAGGGGAGGGAGGATAAGTGAACACATATCCAATTATGTGCTACAACTAGTTAGTAACATTTATCTGACAGGTCAGGTTTAATATCAAGTTCGTTATTTAATCCTGATGGGTTCAAACTCTGTAAAGAGAAGATCCAAAAACCTTCTCTCTGAAGCAGTTGATTCTGCCGATCTCCCCCTCTTCTTCCAGCCCAAACTGCAATATGCCTGCTGGGTTCCATGTGATAACAGTGAAGTTTAAACCGCGACTCACGTAACTTCGAGTGCAAATCACAGAAAACAAATTTGGCACCAGCACGACAATGGCCACCAAAAGCAGTGGGCTCACCATGCTATCCATACAGGGGGCGATCTACACTTACTATGTATGCAGGGAGCAAGCCTCCTGCACCCTCAGAATTATAATAATCAATTCCAGGGGGGGCGGACACTGGGGACAAAGGAAACTACAGGAGGTGGGCTACTCCATGGGGACACCGGTATACAGGGGGAGACAGTTGAAGGAGATGCAACCCGTGGAGGAATTGGAGGTCATAACAAAAAAAAATTTAAGTGCAGCAACCACAAAAGTACAAGAAAGTAAATTGCCTACATGCAGTCCTGAACTCGGGTCCATCTGCTTCACAGGTGGTGACCATAACCACCACACAAGGCGGCCAGCTCAGCAGTGGCCTGCTCAGTTCATCTATTTATCCAGCCTATGCACTAACTCTACACTACCATTCACTATTCTGCCCCTCCACCCTCGCTATTCATTCCCACTCGTTATAGTTTCATGGTCTCTATTTCTTCAAGCACGCAAATTGAGTTGCTCAATTGGAGTTGCTCAATTTGCTTTGCCCATATCACGGAATACTAGTCTGCTGCTCGCCTCAGCAACCTGAGTCAACAAAGTTCTACTGATCCAAATACCCCAGATCTACAGTCTGAAAGTCACCGGCTTGATAGATCAAGAGACTGTTCTTCAAACCATGAGTAACTCAGGGCTTGCCCTGTATCTGGGGAACTGTAAATGGTTGTCACCTTAGTTTTCAAGTTTAGCTGCCCAGATAAAAGTTCAAATGTGACCAAATGCAAATGGTAAAAATTGCTTAACCTCGACATCCTTTTTCCCTTTTCCTAGCCCTACTCTTGTAAATAAATTGTTGGTTAACCTTTTCACAACTGTCGAATGAGCATATTATTAGTATAAGTCAATAATTACAGGTGTATTGAAATATAGTTCTGGTTTATGGTAATCCATGTGTGGGGTGGCTGTAGGGGGGAGGGGCAGGTACAACATCCTAGGAGGTTGTACTACATAAATATCTGGCCCACTTGATGTTTACTCTGGGTGGAGACACCACAATATGTATTTTAACTTGGGAAAGAACCCCCATGTTAGACCACAACAGAGCCCAGGCCCCTCAACCTGGTTTATGGCCACCCAGGCAGAGGTAGTAGCCCTTTGGCACACAGCACTCAGGTTACACGGATCCTCTTTATGTAGAGCAGGTTTGGAGGCCTGGGAGAAGATTAGGAGATCATACTTCAGGCTGAATAAGAGATTCCTTGCTCTATGGCTAGTCTAGGCTTTGGGGTGAGAATGTGCTTTCCACGATGGCAGTACAGCATGTAATACAGTGCAGTATTACACACAGAATAAATGTATGAGTAACAGTGTGTAACACATAGAATAATGGATGGACAACTGTGTATAACGAGGCTGTGTTTTCGTTGAGGGATTATGGTGACATTTTGGACCACAAAGTGAGACTGAAGCTTAAGAAGTCTCTAGTGTCTTCAGAACCCTGAGATGGAAACACACACGAGTTTTGAATAGTTGTTCATCTTTTTTTTTTTTTTATAGTATTGTTCTAGGATGTTGGGAAGAAAATAAGGGAACAGACTTCAAATTGTATGTAAACATTCTACAGAAAATAATATGTTTAGTTTATATTTTAGGACCTGAACCCCCACCCCCCACCCCCACACACACACACTCACTCAGAGTAGCCTTCCCCCTCTATTTGTCAGTATTCCCTACAATATGTATTGGTAATAGATGAGACAGAAGTGTGCCATGTACTCTTACTGTCATACACAAAATCTGCAAGCAGCAGCTCCAGTACATCAATCAGAATGGTATGTACATAGTGCATAGCTTTCACCGACATCCAAAAATTACATTTTTAAAACTTTTAGTTAAGTATGCTGCAGTTTTCTGTAAGTTTTTTTTCATGCACTGCTTTAATGGTTGTTGATCAGTATGTGGCTCTGAATGGCTGCCATTATGTGGTTTTTCCCTGTCTGAGGTAAAAAGAATATTTGGGGAAAGAGTGTGTTTTCACATTCAGATGTTTACAAATCATACACGAGGACCAAGTCTGTTACCCAGTTTTAATTGGAAAGTCGTTATTGTAAACCTGTGATGTTGGAACTATACTATAACAACTTTTTCTGACTTTTGAAGTGCACCATAACAAATCTTGTTTGGCTTTTGAACTCTGCTACTTTTTGAAGATACTATAACAAGAACATTGAGTGTATTGATTTTTATCTATAATAAGACTTAACCATATACTTTCATTTTTTTTACACACCCGAGGTGTGTGATACCACATAAACCACAATACCGAAAGTGAATGTTTGTACTGACACCATACAAAGTGTGTGTAAAAAAATGAATTACCAATAATTTATTTTATATAATTGCTGGTATATTGGCAGCATTTACAAAACAGAAAAACTCAGGATTGCTGTTGCTATCATCGACTCATTCTGTGAACAGTTGTTTTGTTTTTCTTTCTAAAAACTATACATTTCAAGTCAGACAGAAGCTGAAAGAAGTTGGAGTTGCAAAGAAAAACTTGTGACTACTTTTTCATATCGGTGCCAGTTTCTCTGAGTTTCATCATTACAGTATGTGAATCGCCAAACAATAATAAGTGGTGCCATGAGGGCAGTCTGTTTTTTCTTGATTTTGTGGGGGCGGGTTGCAGCGTTTAGTGCAAGGCAGTGTTCCATTACAAGTAAACACAAGGAGATTTTTTTGTTGCACCTACTCACACGTAACTGGGAGGAAGGGAAGGTGTGTAATTGAAAAAAGCAGGTACTGGTTTTGGGTTGTAGTCTACCCTAACCAGCGATTATAGTTACCATATATGTAACAGGACAAATTTCTTTCATCTAGCTTTTTTTTCCATGGTGACCGTCTGCCCAGTCCTCAGGTTGGGAATCTTCCTTGGCAACAACCCAGCACTGTGCTCCACTACCCTCACTGATCACCATAGATGAGGCCCTCATGAAGCAGGGACTGAGAATATCGTTGAGTGGCATCTTGAACAGTCCCTTGGCTTTTACCTCATTTTGTGCTCCTTGATTCTTGCACAACTCAAGCACTGTTGCCTTCCTTAGTGACCTCTCTCACACACACACAATGAATACCCTGCAGAGAAGCAAACTACCCTGGCCTCACCACTGGGGTTGCTGTGGCTGCTAAGCGTCACATCGCCCCTGGATGGGAGTGCTGTGGTGCGACAGTGCCACCCCAGCATCTTCTGCTGCCAGACCTGCACAGCTGGCATGGCAGGGCATCATGTGCTGCTGCTGGGACAATGGGCAGCCCCGTCATCGACCAGTTGTTTAGTAGCGCATGTGCTAGGGCACCTTGGGTAAAGAGCTAAAGGACAGGAAGAATTGGTTAAAATAACATTCCCCTTACACACTCAGTTGGTTCTGAAATTTCAGACCAGCAAGAACCTTCCTGAAAAAACATGTTCTTGAAGTTCAATGTGCAATTAAGCAACTATTGTATGATTGGCACATATAGTATATATACATTTTTTTTTAATTCTTTGGTAACCAGCTACAGCTTACTAGGCACAAGTGTCTGTTTTCAGGGGCGATCTGGGAGCACTGGAGAGGTTGAGACTTACTCAGAGTCACACAGTATGCAAATGGAGGTTGTAAGACTCAAACCCAGGTCTGCTGGATGTAACCTCCTTCATAGCTTCTTACTCTAACCTCTAGGCTACACTACCAGTCTCTCTCTCTCTCTCTCTGTATATATTGCTGCACTTAATTTAGGCTGGGCCTAAGAGGGCGGTAGATAAGACAACCAGGATATGAGCTATCCACTGCTATCTCATTTGCTAACTCCTAGGATTGATCAGAATCAGCCAGTTCAGTTCTGTGGAACATCCTTTGCATTATCAAAAATTTCCATTTCAACCCCAGTTCTGTTCTCATGACAGTTAAGGCATAGGAATTAGAATGGGATTTTGATGAATTTATGATTCCACATCTGACTACATATTAAGAGCTGTCCCCACCTAGTACATACACAGTAGGACCCCTGTGTAAGGCCTGTAGCTGAGAAAAATGCCTCCCCTCTTCCATCACCATTGTCTCCCCTCCCAGGCCATCTTATCTTAAGGCTGCTGGCCTGCTGCATGGTACTGGGGGTCCCATTGGTTTGGCTGTGCTGGATTCTTTACTGTGTGCTACTGCCTGCTGGCACTGGTGGGCTGGACACTGGAGGCACTCCCATTATCTGTGCACAAGGGAGAGGGCAGATATGTAAGTTAACCTTTATTGAATTGGCCAATGGGATTTAAAGGCCTAGGCAAATGTATTTATATAACCTCTGGGGGAGTGCCCCGAATGAATGGTCATCAGATAGAGGAGGCCTGATAACAGCTGGGGTTGGTAAGTGCCCAGGACGGGGCTGGACACTGGAGTCAATTGTCTAGGCCACTAGAGCTATCGATGTGATGTCGGAAGATGACAAACATGGGCGGACCACTATCCAACAACTTTAGGAATAAATCATAATGCTGAAGTACTAAAGTCTAATTGGTGTCACTTGCTGACACACTTAGCCACATGCAAGTATGTTGGCCCCCAGGGTAGTGCATGCCCTGTCTAGGGGGATGTCATGCACAAATGGTCTTATGAGCACCAGAGCTCCAGGGGCAGCAAAAATGAGTGATAGGGTTTGTAGCAACAGTAACAGATGTGATAGTGATAATGGTGGTCCTTTTAAAAGCAAAGGGAGTTTATCCTGAGAATGACATTGAACAATGTAGTAAAGTGGGTGTCAGATACACCAGTGGGTATAGGGACCCATAGTGAATGCAAATAGCGGCAGTAGATTCTTATTTAAATCAAAGGGAGCAAGATTTGAAAATGTGGTTGTGTACAGTGCAGTATACTGGATGATTGATAATGAAGAAAAATTGAAGAATGCAAGGGAAATGCCTTCAAAGCTGTGTGACATTAGTACAGCTTAATACAATGTATTCTGCTTGGTCCAAGCTCCCAATATGGACATTCATTCTGTGTGTGGTCTCATAGTATGTATGCTCTAGACATGTACACTGGCTGCTTTGGTCCTCATTCATCCTGACAGAGACAGGGACAGGGACAGAGACGGGGGGGGGGGGAGATTTTGATTGATTCTTGGCATAAGGTGTATGTTCATCTGGATGACAGATGCCACCATATACCCCTAGAGACTGGGGTACCTGGCTCTTACGTGTGTAGGCTCGTCCTCCTGGATTTGGAGGATGGTGGATCTAGAAGGCACCTCGAGACCTCCTGCACTGCTTAACATTTATTTGGTGCAGAATGGTTCAGAAACTGCTAAGATATGGGCCCTGAAAGTTTGCAGCTGAACATAAGTGACACTGTTTTGTAGTTTGTTTTCACAACTGATCAGACTGCATGTGGATCATTTGTAAGAGAAACAGCTGGTGCCTGCAGCCAGTTTTCATGGTGCTGAATGACTGAAGCTCAAGTCAGGCCTGCCCCTGTATGCAAATGTAGAAAGGTAAAAGTAGACCTGAAGGCTGGTCACATGCGTGGGAGCAGCCCTGCATCGAGATGCAGAAAGATGACAATCACAGAGCAGGAGGATAACAAGGAATTTGTAGCCTCCCTGGAACCAGCACAGAGAGTGGACTGACCAACAGTCCCCAAGAACAGTAGTTCACCCTCCAACCCTTTTTTCTGACCATTTAGGACACTGGTGAAATGTCATCAGCTGCCCCTGCAGCACCAGAGTCCAAGGAGTCAGTGGACAACCAGATTGCTCCACATCATCATCGCTTGCCCAGAAGGGGGAAAGTGCCTGTGGCCCTCTGCTCACTTTTGAAGTAGGCCCTTGACTAAGGTCTTCACTTATGAATCCACCTTCCAGGATTCGACCCAGGTGCTGTTGAAAAATTAAAAAAAAAAGGAGAAAAAAACATAGGCCTCAGGACTTTGAAATCAAGCAACAATAATTTTACAAGTGACTGTATCAAGCCTGTGTGTTTGCATTGGTAAGAACTAAATGTGCACATCTTTAAACTTTTGAAAGTGAAAGTCAGGAATGTCAGGGAGTGGGGAACCACCATGAACAAATAATGCGTCCAGACTCAGTCCGCGACTAGGGGAATGGAAAAAATGACAGCCTTCAGATTCCACGAGAAAGACAAGCCTTAAGAAATTATTGGGATGCCCAGGCGCAGGCCTGGGAGGGGAATTGCTGCTAACCACATCTCCCCCAGGGTACTGTGGCTGCTGCTTCAACCATGAAAACAATGTACAGACAGTCAAATTATGTGAATCTTGCTTCAGCCATGCAATCTCGGGTCCAAGGATAACAATGGACCCAGACCCCCACAGGCAATCACCTGGCCACTGGCCCACTGAGGAGGTCAAGAAAACAATAGCCACCATGCCTCTACCCACCACCACCACCACCACAGTTGACCTGTACCCAGCAAATTCGGAAGCCCTAACCAAAGGTCTAAAGGAGGTAGAAAAGGCCTTAGCCAAAGGCCTGCACAGAGGAGGTGCCCACCTATCACAGCTGCCACAGGCCCAGGAGGTGACTACTGGGACGCATTGGGTGAGGTTAGACCATTCAGCTGGAAATTTACTGAGATCCTGGTTGTGATCCCAAGTCTCCTTCCTGGCTGATGTCTGTGGTGAGTGCAGAGTCCAGTGTGCCTGCCTGTCAGAGTGGGTCATGGTCAGAGGTCAGTTTGATTGGCTGTCCAGTATGACTGGGCTGCTCATCGTAACCCTGATTTCACAGTGCTGTTTCCTGATGAGGGCACTGACCCTGTAACCTATCTAGAGGTTGATCCTCAGTTAGCCCTGCCTGACCACAAGAAGAAAGATTTCAGCCATACTGTCACACCGGAAGACATTGATGAACCACAACCACAACCAGAACCGGAGTCTGCAGATGTGATGGAGGAAGTAATAGAAGAAGAAACAGCATCAGCCATCCCAGAGTATCTCCAGGAAGTTTCCAAGCCCCCCTCCTTCAACTGGTACCACCACACAAGAGGTACCAAAGCAAACAGAAGCTGAGTCATCACCAGGAATTAAAACAGAGGCCCAGATGAGAGAAACCGATCTGTCCCCTCATCAAGCATTTATTGAGGCTATGGTGGTGAGGCCATGGCTACCGCCTGGCTGAGGAGATGTAAAATGTCTTAGAAAACTTTGCCAAGCTGATTGTGCCATCAAGAGATGGGCTGAACCAAATATGGATACTATTTTCCATACATGCCAGGCTGGGTGTGGGATTTTGTAGAAGCTCACTGGGAGTGATTTTTGTTGACTGAAGCAAAAAAAGCTTGGCCAGAGGGGACTGTGAGTATTACCCACAGCACAAAAACAAATTGACCTGGATTGCACAAACTGAAGGTTGCCACATAGGACACAGGCAGGAGCATCTGTATGAATGAAGTCCTCCACACGGACATTGAAGGATGGCACCTAGGTTGTCTTGTATGGGCTGTCAGGTCAGATGGGGATGAAGTCAGAAAGCCCCATCCTATACATTATGCATGAAGTATTAACTAAACCTTCACAGAATAAAGAAAGCCAGTAAAGAGTTGGAGAGGTGAAAGTTTCTGCACCAACTAGCACCAAAGCTTAATGCAACAGTTTTCAACCAAGTAATGGGCCTATTCTTCACTATGGAAGAAAACATGGATATGCTACTGTGCCAAGGGAGTGGCTTGTGACCTCAATTCCAGGGGGCTATGACTTTCCTGAGGACAGAACATTGCAGCAGTGGCCACTTTTGTACTACCCCAAAGGTTACTTCGGGATCTCCTCTGGGAGATCCAACCAGAAGCAATGGATTACTGCGCTCATAGACTGTGAAAAGTAAAGGACTGCCTCTTCTGCTTGCTTGCAGGTGGAGCTGGGCCTTACCATCGTGTCTCTGCAGGAACCGGAAAGAAGAGGCAAGTGAAGAGAGGCTAAAGAAGCAGTGAAAGTGAAGACTGCTTCAGGGTGCCTGGGTATTGTCCCAGCCCTTAAGTACTTCTTGCTGGTTTGTGTTCTAATGGTTAAAGTGGTAGAAAAGGGAATTTTAAAAATTCTCATTGTTCTTCTGTAGGAGGCTGGGGATGTAGCCCATATTGGCCATTAGAGTCCTTTTCAGGTTCGTTCCATACTGTGCCTGCTCCAGGGACCTACCAGGGGATCTGGGAGACCATGGCTTGCCCCAAACAGTGGAGTTGCCCCCCTGGCCCAAAGGAGATGACCAAGATGCTAATCCAAACCCCCAGCATCCCCTAGAGTGGGCTGTGGCAGCAGTTGTGGGGGCCCTGGCATCATCTTGCTACTGCCACAGGATTTTTCTGCTTTGGTTGCCCCTGCAGATGCACATGTTCAATGACATCAGCACATGGGCTGTGTGCTCCCACACATGCCCTACAGACATCTGCTGTCATCTTCATCCCATCAACATGGTCCCATGCTTGATGGATGCTGTACTCCAAGCCTCTGCTGGTAGTTAACACTTACATCGGGCTCCACCACCACCACCCCCTGAGGAAGAAAGCAGTCCCTTGGACACTCATCCACCTCCCCTGGCCAGCCTTCTGACACTCCCAGCTTGTTCCTGAACCTGGGTAGTCAGCATCGTGAGCAGCAGCGCTACCTCTGTGACCACCAAAAAGGAATGGTTTAATGGTTAAAATAAAAAAAGAGGTTTAAGTAATAGTAGTATGGTAATCATTGCATGTGCTCTGCAACTCTTATAGTTTTAGGCCTTATTGCACGTAGGATCGCAGTGGTACAAGTAAGGCCTTCTGTGTGTTCTGGCCTGCACTGGTGGCAGGTAGAGGGAGGAGTAGCTAACCACCCTCATCTGGACACCAGAAGTGCAGTACCACCTAGAAAAGGAGTTAGCACCAGTTTCATGTTACCCTGTGGGGGATCACAAGGGTTTTTAGAAGAGGAGAGTGTAACCAGCCTCTTTCTTTATCCTGCTCAAGACAGGTTACTAGAGAACACTTGAAGGATTAAGCCTGACCCTGAGAGTAGCTCAGTAGTGGGCCTCAGCATGGAGGCAGGGTGTCTGGAGTTTGTGTTTGGAGCTTCCTGACTCAGTCAGAAGCAGGAAACTTAGGCATGAACATTCATAGCCTTCCCCTTTTTCCTTATAAGAGGGGAAGGCAAGCAGTGGGTAGGAGGTGACTGAAGAGAGGCAGAAGAAGTGTAGAGTGACTACCAGCAGCAAAGCCCAGCATTCTTTCTGCGATCAAGCCAAGGGGGCCTGCCACCTTAAGGATGGTGGCAGGGTTCCTGGGTTCAGAGTGGCACTGTTTTCCTTCTGTGAGGTCTGTGGCAGCTCGGGATCTAGAAAGGGTCCCAGAGCAAAAGCTCCAGAACATCAGATGGTAGGAGAAGGACCCAAGGGAAATCCTACCTGTAAGAATTGCAAGACCGAGAAACCTGATGGCACAATGGGAGTAGAGGGGGCTACCCCTCAAGGGAGTTTGTCAGGATCCATGAAGATCCACTTCCACCATCTGTACACAAAGGAGAGGGTGGATATGTAAGTTGACCTTCACTGAGTTACTTCATGGGATTTAAAGACTTAGGCAAAAGTATTCATGCAAACCCCCTGGTGAGTGCCCCTAATGCATGGCTATACTCTGTTCAGGAAGGACAGGGTGAGAAGGAAAGGAAGGGGTGTGGTGCTTTATGTGGGGGAGGGCGTAAAAGTGATGGAGGTGCAGGGAAGGGGGGGCAGAGGTACTGTGCATCACCCTAGAGACAGGGAATGGAATTGCACTGGCATGATCTATAGACCTCCAGCACAGAAGGAGGAGGAGTTAGATAAAGTACTGGTGGAAGCCATTGACAAGATGGCAGAAAAGAGGGAGGAGCTACTGGTGGGGTACTTTATTTATTTATTGAATTTTGTTGACTGGGTAAACCCACTAAGACTAGAAGTCCCTTTTTCAGGAGCGATCCGGGGGTGGGGATACAGAAGGTAACCAACTGAAATTGTTGTAGAATGGAACCTGCCAGCCATACCTCTCAACCTCCTGCATCATAAATCAGGGACAAGGCTTAAAAAATCAGGGACAAAGGATCAAAATCAGGGACACATCTTCAAAATTGGTGATATCCACTCAGAAAGCTGGTAGAATAAGATGCTTGGTGTAAAATGTATTTTCTAAGGAAGAACAAGTCTGTAATTTTAATGTTTGACATTATTTTTTGCTTACAACTCCAACTGTTTGGTCACAGAAACACAATTTTTAGGAGGGACAGAGTAAAGTTTTGAGGCAAAATCAGAGATGTCCCTGAAAATCGGGGACAGTTAAGAGGTATGCTGCCAGCTATGACTTCAGCCAGCAACAGAGACATACTGGATGAGGTGCTTACTAACAGAAACAGTGCTGTAGATGTCAAGGTGGGAGGTCACCTGGGGACCAACAATCACCATACAGTGTGGTTCAATATAAGGATGGCTACAGAATTGAACCACAAAAGGGCAAAGGTCCTGGAATTCAGTAAGGCAGATTTTTAAAAGATGGGTTAATGTCTCAGGGATGGCTTGGCGGGAGGGATGACCTGGGTGGGGCGGAGAAGCAGTAAACAAAGCTAAAAAAGGCCATAGTGAAGAGCAAACCTCTGCATCAAGCAAGAGAGCAAAAGCAAGAGGAAAAGAGACCACTATGGTTCTCAAAACAGATAGAGGAAAAGTTAAAAGCTACAAGGGCAGCATTCAGAAGGTATAAGGACACACAGAAGGAGGAGGAGGATAGGGAGCCATATCAAGGAAAACAGAGGGCAGTAGGGAGAGCAGTAAGGAATGTGAAAGCACAAACTGAAGTGAGACTAGCTCAGATGGTAACAAAAGGGGACAAGGCATTTTGAGGTATGTAAGTGAAAAGAGGAAGACCTTTGTAAGGACTGTAAGGTTCAAAAGGGAAGGGGGGGGGTATTCTGTGCAGAGAGGAACCAGGAAAAGGCAGACATCTTGAACAGATATTTTTGTTCAGTGTTCACAGATGAAGGAAATGGGGAGGGGCCACAAATAATTAACAGGAGCATTGGAGGGAGGAGGACACTAGTCCATTTTTGGAAGAGAGACCTGAAGGGACTCACAAATCTGAAATTGGACAAATCAATGGGGCGAGAAGGGGTGCATCCAAGGTTAGTGAGGAAGCTCAGGGAGGTACTGGCTGCACCTCTGACAGTCCTATTTAACAGCTCATTGGAAATAGGTGTAGCCCAGAGTACCAGATGTAGTCCCACTTCACAAAAATGGAAGCAGGAAAAAAGTGGGCAATTATAGGCCAGTCAGCCTGACATTGGTGGTGGGGAAGTTAATGAAATTGCTACTGAAGGAAAATATTGTGGAGTATCTAGAATCCACTGGGTTACAAGACCAAAAGCAGCATGGATTCATATGGTGGTGGGGTCTTGTCAGATTAATCGAATACATGTTTTTGGCTGGGTGACCAAGGAACTACAGTATATCAGGGTGGAGTAGTGGATGTAGCCTACCTAAATATCAGTAAAGCTTTCAACACTGGTCCACATATTGTAGTAGTAAGCAAGCTGGGTAGCTTTGGAATCCAAAGGTGATAAAATCGGCAAGAACTTGGTTGGGGCAGCATTGGAATGACTCTTTATGAGCTTTGGGAGCTGGTAGCCCATAACGGTCCTGTCTTTAAATTGAGCCCCTCTTCCAATTATAAGTCAATGGCAGTGATGCATGAGGCACCTGGGCTCCCTTCAGAGCTCGGGAGCTGAGCCCTGGCAAGTCCCCCTGTAATTCCAACATTAGTTAGGGGATAGGTGGCAGAGGGTGGTGGTAAACAGAGTTCACTTCAAGGAAGGGAGGGTGAGCAGAGAGGTGCCTCAGGGATCAGTGCTGGGACAAGTTCTCTGTCTTTATAAGTGACATTGCAGAGGGAGTTGGAAGGGAAGGGAAGGAAAAGTCTGCTTCTTTGTGGATGACACCAAAATCTGCATTAGGGTGGGCACTTGGGGGTGATGAATGGATGAACAGAGACCTGAGAAAACTAGAGGAGTTGTCAAGGGTATGGCAGCTTGGTTTCAGTGCACAAAAGTGCAAAATAATGCACTTGGGGCACAGAAACCAATGGGTAGAGTGAAAAATGGATTGGGTGGTACTGATGACCACCAAGCAGGAAAGAGACCTGGGGTAATTATACTGGTTGACCTCAAGGTGGCCAGGCAGTGCAACAAGGCAGTTGGGAGGCTAGTGGGATGGTGGGGTGCATAGGGAGGGGTAGCGCCAGCAGAAAGAGGGTGGTGGTGTTGCCACAGTATAGATCACTATTAAGACTCCACCTACAGGATTCTATGTGATTTGGGTGAAAGCAAAATGGTGATGGAAAAACAGAGAAGAAAAAAGAGCGAGTCAGGAAAGGGTGACCCTCACTAAACAGCGATCACTGAAAATGGCGAAAACATTGCAGTGCATTTCTTCAGGGGCTTTACCCCAGCACCTTCCTTCTATAAATAATCCACCGGGGACAAAACTTGAGATGGGGATGAAAACTGAAGGTCGCCATTTGCAGCCGCTGTTGTTCCCGGTCGCCGTTATTCTGCCACCGTTATTGCAGTCACCCATACATTTTCGCCCATATCACGGGATACTCACCTACAGTATTGTTTCCAGTTCTGCAGACCGCATCTCTGGAAGGACATAGATAGAGTGGAGGCAGTCTAGAGGAGGGCAACTAAAATTGTGCAGGGTCTGCATCAGAAGCCCTATGAAGAGAGACTAAAGGACCTAAATATGTACACCCTGGAACAGAGGAGGGAAATGGGGGTTTGATAGAGACCTTTAAATACCTCAGGGTGGTAAATAAGGCACAGGAGAGAAGTATTTTTCAGAAAAAAAGGTGCTCAAAAACAAGGGGACATGCTATGAAGTTGTAGGGGGTAGATTCAGGAGAGATGTGAGGAATTATTTCTTCACAGAAAGAGTGGTAGATTCCTGGAATAGCCTTCCAGTGGAGGTGTTAGGGGTAAAACAGTGATGGGGTTCAAGAATGCATGGGATAGGCATAAGGGAATCTTATGGGGGAATGGGCCAGAGATCAGGTAGGATCTGTGGTGATAGTGTAGATAGGAAAATGGGCAGACTAAGTGGCCAAGCAGCCCTTATGTGCCGTCAAATTCTAAGTTTCTATAATGGTTGTCAAGTGGAGGAGGCCTGATAAGAGTTGGGGTCGATCAGTCCCAGGGATGGGGATGGACATGGAAGTCTGATCTTTATGCCACTAGGGCTATCATTGTGGTGTTGGAAGAAGACACACACATGGCCTGGCCAACTGTGCAACAACTTTGCTGACACATTAAGACATGAGTAGGCATCTTTTACCCCAGGATAGTGCTTATGCTCCCTGGGAGAATGTCACGTGCAAATGATCATGGGAGCGCCAGAGCTCCAGGGACCCCAAAAATGGGTGACAGGGTTTCTAGTAACAGTAACAAATGTGAGAATGATAAAGGTGCCTTATTTAAAAGCAAAGGGAAGGTGATTCTGACAATGATGTTGAACAGTGAATATAACAAATTCCAGAGCGCTACCCATACCCTCCCACTCTGTCCCAGTAAATATCAAAGCCTTCACCCTCTGGCACTCCTCCGCCTCCACTCACTACATTCAGCAAGAGATAACATCCCACAGTGTACAACTGAAACAACCATTCCGATACCATCTTCCTTCCTTCCTACTGGGTTTGACTCAGCTGATGCCCTATAACACAAAGCTAGAAAATCCTAAGCCCAACTTCATGTGCTTTGCACATATGTACAGGCTCAAAATTTGGCACGCCTTTTGTTCATTTATTCATATTGTTTTAATATATTTTTCCTCATTTTTTTCAGTAAATGCAGATTCCCCCCAACCACAATACGTGTCAACTTTTAAATGCCCCTGAAATGTGTTTTTGGGGAAGGGGTTACCAATACTAACCATGCAGTGTAATATACAAGAGGAGTGCTGCACTGTTGAGGAGCCATCCTTTGAAAAAGACATTAAACCATAGTCCGTTCTTCCTATTGCTGGTGACTGTCCAGGAGGAAGTTAAAGACCCCATGGCACTTATTGTAAGAGTAGGTGATTTTGTGTCCAGGCCAACTTTCTCCATCAATAGAAAAGCAGGTCCATCTTACCCCCATCTCCCAGAATGCACCTGGAAATTTACTGTCACAGTTCATTCCATTCCTGGTCAGAAATTATAACAAAATAAATAAGGCAAACATTCCTTTTAAAGAAGCACAACATTCCTAACGCTATGCATGATGGGTGACATATGCAAATCATAGTGATGGCATTTGGACCGGCTGGTTTTGAAGTGGGACTGCATGGTGGGACAGCAGGATGGTGTGGGTGCCTCTGGGAATCAGGGTGCAGGTGCACTGATTGATAAAAGCAGAATAAGGAAGCCTGTTTGCCCTTAGCCTGCCTGCAATGTGTATAGGGTCTGTGGATATGCATATGGCTTGCGTTTTCTCATGCCATCAATTCCTCCTCCACTCAAGGCAATGGCTTTGCCACAGAAAATAAATATTTTTGGATGCCTAAGTGCTTAGACTTTTTAAATCACTGCATCACCTTTCAAGTGACATCTCATAACCCATTGCATGAGTGCTTTCCCCCATCCCCCAGCAGCAAACTTGAAAGTCCAGCTCTCAGATGTTCCTCGTTAGGTGAAATGTTCCTCTTTTCTTTTCCGGACACCTCAAGTTCTCCTCTTAGTCCTCGCACCGCGAGGGTGTTACCCAACATTGCACAGTAGGATTTCACAGCATCGACTGATGTTATAAGTCTGAAGGCAGCCATTACCAGTACATAATTCATGCTT
This sequence comes from Neoceratodus forsteri, assembly GCA_016271365.2. Lineage (NCBI taxonomy): Eukaryota > Metazoa > Chordata > Ceratodontiformes > Ceratodontidae > Neoceratodus > Neoceratodus forsteri. The sequence continues at coordinate 524,468,123 of JADMNL010000023.1, forward strand.
CAAAGCACTGTGAATTCCATTAATCGCTGATGAGTTCCACATTCAAGCTCCTTTTTTTGATCTCCGCCCCAAGCTGCACCAGTCTGAAGTCCACTCTTCCACATTTGGAGAATGAAAGCTGGAGAGGCAGGGTAGAAATGCTTTTAACACTTAATGATATTGTTGTACCATTTTTCAAGGAATAACACAGAGCAGGGCACTGGCTCAGAAATCTGACCAGCTAAGGCGCTCAATGAAAACTGGATTGTGCCCCCCCCCAAGTTTCCTAATCTGTGCCACGCTGGCAAGGTTTACCTTGCTTGGCAAGGTGGATGCAGCTTTCATCGCAGTGGGTGGGTTGGTTGGGGGGGTGGTATGTGATGGCGATGAGTAAAGTAATGCTAATGGGCTTAGCCTCAGTGGAGACCGGTGGCAGGATGTTGAGGTTTCCTATTAGACTGCTAGACAGGGCTGAACGCTGAGCAATCTCCCCCTCAGCCACCACTATACACGTCAACACTCATGATTTCAGCGGGAGGTCCCCAACATCGGCCATTCTTGTTAGGCTCCTGCTGAGGTGACGGCCAGCCCAATTCTGTTAGCGAGAGACGAAATAAACTCCTTCCCAGAAAGACTTTTTGAAACTTAAAACAGCCGTCATGTTAGACGCTATTAAAGTAGCACAGCCACTCACGCAAGCCTCTACGTATAGTTTACCATTTGTAAAATTAACATTTTGTCTATAGACGCAGTTAGTCATTTGACTAACACCATTTATCCACAGCATGAAATTACAGGTTTTTAAAATATGCATTTTTTCCAATAAAATGAAGTTAGCAGTTTGAGAGAATGTATTTTGTCCACAGAATGAAGTTAGGAAATTGACAAAATACGTTCTGTCCACAAAATGAATTAAAGAAGTGACAACAAGAACAGGAATTTTGTTCACAAAATGCTACTAGCAGTTTGACAAAATGCATTTTGTTTACAGAATGAAGTTAGCAGTCTGACAAAATACATTTTGTCCATAGAATGAAGCTAGCAGTCTGACAAAATACATTTTGTCCACAGAATGAAGTTAGCAGTCTGACAAAATGAATTGTGCCCACTTAACGAAGTTAGCAGTCTGATAAAATGTATTTTGTAAGTTAGGATTTTAAGAAAATATATTACAAAATACATTTTCTCAAACTGCTTTTTTTCTGTGGACAAAATGTTAAAGCAGCACTGTTTGTTGGTTGGCAAAGAATGTAATCATACAGTTTTGTAAGCAGTAATGTATTTCTGACACCCTTAGATTAACCATAAGTGTATTGCTGATTTCCTCCAATATTGGTAAAACATTTTTTTATTTACTAATTATGTAATTAATGACTCAAGTCAATAAACTGCCATCACTGTCAATTTTTTACAGTCTTCGGTTTGAGGTTCCTTTTTATTTCATTAATAAAGGTTTTTATCTCTCTTGAGCTGACTGGGTGGCTGTTCTGCCTCATCCTGGGGTACTGCTGACCATCCCATGTCTCTTTCCTTGTCAGGGGGTTCTTCCGCAGATTGCTTTCCATGGTGGGGCCAGGAAGAGAGGGCCACCCCCCGATGCCTCCAATCCAGAAGCCCCCCCACCCAGCTGGAGCAGCAGAGTGGGTCATAATGCCTTGGGCAAGGCTTAATAGAGTCCTGGTCCCCTCTTTGCCTCCTACCTAGTTTTTCTCCCTCTCAGCTTGGAGCCACAGTGTGAAACGGAAGTGCTGCATGTGAAAGCATGCATGCACTTCAGAACTGTGGCTTCTTTCCACCCTTCCAGATGTTCATCTGGCCCCACCCTCAAGTGTTGGCACTGCCACTAGGCCTCTAACTGATGGCAGCCAAGAGCTAAGAAGGAGGATCACCCCTTCTTGGGAGAGTAGAGCTGCCTAGTGTCTGCTCAATCCTCTCCCAGTCCTTCTCAACCCTGCCAGCCCCCACCAACCCAAGCTTGTTCCCGAACTCGGGTTGCTAGTGTAGAGTGAGATAAGGCACTGTGCAGCACCTCAGGCTTCTGCGCCACTGGGCCAGCTAGTTGGGGTTCCTTTTTGACTGTAGAAATTAATTTCGTACTGCAAATTTAAGATTATGCTAGCACGTGGTTCTGATGGTAAACTGCACAGAATCACAACAAGATTTTGAATCTATTTGTGGTGGGCAATGCACGTGAGCAGGAACTTTTTTTACCTATAGCATTTTTTTTCTCTCTGACCACCTGCATCCTCCAGTGATATACCCTGATCCCAGGGATGCACCCCCTCAGGTCCAAAGCCACCTGGCTCCCCTGGATCCTGGTAACTAACTGGTTACTCCCACGGCTTATCCTCCGTGGCAGAGGCTCCATGGGGAGGGTTGTCCCCCCCCCCGAGGCAGCCCACTATGTGGAGAGGACCCACTGCTGGCAGGCACTAGGACCCAGGGGAGTCTCTGAGGCTCAGATCATTAGAGATGTAAGTGGGTTTTTTATCCTTCTGTTTGTTTGCTCTGCCTCCTGCCGTGATGTGAGCATAGCCTGTGCCTTGCACGCCCACAGCAGACCCTGCAGCAGCAGCAAACTCCCTGGCCCAGCTGCACAAGTCACTGTGATGCCAGAGCTTGTAGCTGACTCTCGCTAGCTGAGGTACACTGCCACATGGCAACTGCCTTGGCCCAGCCTGCCCTCTAACGTGCTAACCCAGCCTCTCTCCCGAACTCATGTCGTCTGCATGGCAGTATGACGCAATGCCATTGTGCCATGGGGGCAACTGCAAGCAGGAACTTTTTTTAAAATTATTTTACCTCCTTCTGTGGGCTCCACGGGGGCTATGACCCCCCCTCAGGGGGGTACATCCTCTGGTCTGACCCCCAGCTCGTCTGCCCCCGAGGTACCCCCACTTCCCCTCCACGGTAGGGCCAGGTGGGGGGTGCCAGCATTCCTTTGCCACTCTGGTATGGCAGATCTGGTGGCGGGGGGCAGACTCGCCAGAGCGATTGGGCCATCACAGGTCTTGTGGAGCTCCAGCCTTTTTCCATTTTCTCCCTTCCGAAGTAAGTATGTCAGCTTTTGAGCCTTTCTACCTGTACTGCTCTTCAGCTACCACCAGAGGGCAGTCAGTGAGTGGGACGACTAGTCCCCTTCCCCATAGAGAGGAGAGCAGTCCTCTGGATGCTCAATCCTCTCCCCCCTCTGCTGACCCCTGGTGGCTCAGGCTCATTCCTGAACCCGGGTCGCTGGCATGGCATGAGGTGTGGCATCCAACACCTCAACCCTCAGCGCCACGGGGCTGGGACAAGCAGGAACTTTTAAAAACTTCAAAACCACATATTTCAATTCAGGAATGAAATAAAATACATAGAAAAATGGATATAGTGATGTTTTTGCCAGAAATTCATTACCATGTTAATAATTATATGTTGAAAAATGTTGCTGCTAACACATTCTGCTGCATTAATGTTGCAAACAGCACCCCATAATATGTAAAGTTAATAGTTTTTTCTTATGGTGCATTCAAACAGTTCCCTGATACAGTGAATCTTTGATAAAATCTCAGTTTCTTTCAGTGTAATTTTTATTAATGTTCCAGTCCTCCCCAACACATTTTCACTATCTGGTTCTCCAGGACCCACTATCCCGATGTTGGTGGTCATCCCAACAGTCCCTTTCCTCCAGCCATTAAGGTGGACAACTGGATACCTACACAGCCAGCACCAATGCTACTCCATTATCAGACAGCTAGGGGTGCACAAATGATGGATGATCTGTGCCCTTCCTCCCCTGAAGCTGTGCGCCTTACCTCCATATAGTGTCCTGCCTCCCAGTGATCCCCATATCATGCCACTGGGCTGGCCACTGTCAGTGATTTCTAATGGAAAAATAGGGCTGGATTTTCAGCTACTTGTGGCATGATTCAGCTGCATTTGTCGTAGCTGTGACAAGACTGTTAGACAACAAAAAAAAACCCTGCTCTATCTTCTTGTCACAAATGCCATGAGTTGGGCACCGAAAAGGATGCATGCTTCTTATATTTGATGCATGCCTCATTTTCAGCCATAAATTATGTAAAGTGTCCTGATTGCATCAGAATGTTTGAAAATCACATGCAAACATTCAGGCACATTTACATACACACAGCTGCCTCGGTACAACTGCTGCAAGTGTTGCGTCCAGACCTTTAAAAATCTAGGCTTAATGCTCCAATTAATAATTGTTCCTGACCCTTGACCTTAGAGCTGTTCTCTACTCATGCCCTACACAATCCCGCTGCTATGCTCTGGAAGTCATCCCCCCAGTGTAGAGGGCTTCTCATTACTATTGACCAAATGCATTCTAGCCACCTTAGTTACCTTGCTGAACAGCTCTACTTTGCACTGAATATTGGTTTTGCACAACTGTCAAGTGTATTGTACTTCACACATTATTTTGCTTGCACTGTTTTACTTGGCACTGAATATTATGGCCGCACAACTGATAATGTATTTTTACTCTTGCATCTATTGTATTGTCACCCCCCCTCCCCCGTCAGATGCATCAGGAAATGAGCTGCTACCAGCTCATTATGTCTTGCCTGGTAAAACATGAAGGGAAGGAAGGAAAGAAACTAGTCCTTGCATTATAATGAGTTATAGCCAGGGGATTGGGCATATACTGTGTTTTGCTTTTGCTCCAAGGAACTTCAATTACTAAATCTGATATGTATAAGGTCACTTATTCATTTTAATATTCCTTTATTCTCTCCTATACTGCTACCCAGTCGCGCTCCTAAGCACCAACGATAAGCCCCATGCCTATTTCGCTACCCTAAACAAGCTTTGTCAGTCAAGAGACAGAGTGCAATGGTACACCTGCCATACGAACAGACATGTATGCTACCGCTGCAGAATCCAGCCATTGCTCTGAGAACGTTTGACCACGTGTTGACGGAGGTTGTGTCATCACTTGCCTCTCTCCTTCTCAGTTGTTCCTACAGGGGGCTGCCAGGCAGAGGTCCAGTCATGCCCACACTTTGCAAGAGCTGAGCGCTTCCTCTGGGGATCACGCTTCCAGTTCCCTGTTGTCCAACTGCAGCTCCAGGATGATGAAACAAACCCAGGTCACCGAATAAAGAGCAGCTCCACTTTCCACAGTGCTACTGAGTAGCTGGGAGTTTATCTTTATTGTTTTGTTGTATTCAGTCGTACATGTCCTGTAGTAGTTCACTAATAAGTGCATTTGCCCTATCGTATAAATCCACCAGCTACTCTCCTCTGATGTGGTGAATCCCTTGTTGAGGTCACCTTTCCCAGTTTGTTTCGGGGGGGGGTACAATAAATTAGTGGTAGGCCTTATAAACATAGTAACATCAGTGCTGTTGTGCTGCAGTAGTGATGTCACTACTGCAGCACAACAACTTAGAACATCACTGCACAGCTGCTTTCTGCTAGTCAGTTGAGCTGGAAGCTGTTCTTTTTAATGCTTGAACTTACAGAAACAAATGCAGTTGCTAGTCACACACTGAATCAGTAATTTGAGCCCGTCGCCACGCCTCAAGTGCCCCCACACCCCAGCTGCTAGTTCACTGAAAGGAAGCAGAGTGTCTGAACTGGGCATGGATGCCCATACGTCATAAAAGATAATGTATGCGCATCCATACACAGACAAGCCTGTGTCTTCATCTCAGGTTTTCTATGGCAACCAGAGAACCTCTCAAGCTTTCAAGGCACACTCAGACTTGTGTATGTCTGCCTATACATTATTCTCTATGAACACCACTAATTAATAGGAATTCCTCACACAAACCCTGCTGCCCTGGGTAAACTGTGATTCCTTTGGCAAGCAGAAATTTAGCCAGGCTCACCATGCACTGTCCCCATGTCCAGTGTCTTTACTGTCAGACTGTTTCATAAGTTTGCCACCATCTGTGAGAAGATGTGCCTCCTATCATGACCTCTGAATTTACCACCTTTAGTCTTCAGGATGTGTCTTCATGTCCACACCACATCAAACATCTTTTACAGTGGATCTAAGTTCGGAGTGAAACCTTCTGAGATCAATAACTGGTGTGGGGGTGGGCTGTCTGTATGTATGGAAAAGGGAGAGTGTTGGGCGAAACCACGACCTTGAGATCTGGGGCCTTTGAAGGGTTACAGAGGTGTCACAAAGTCTTTTGAATATACTGTACTTTCAGAACAAGAGATGTATCATTTTTGGCCACTGCTCTGCATTTGGGTTTAAGGGGTAAATTATCATAGCTAAAGAGTAAGAGAGCCACAGGATTAACTGATGAAAAAAAAAAAATTGTTAAAAAAAAAAAAACAGGTTTTCTTGTCTAGCACGTTGGTTGAGTGTATAAACATGGGTATTGGTGCAAAGTACACTACACCAGCTAGCCCAGCATTTTCATTTGATGCCAAGTTACTCCTTCTAGTTGCATGATACTGTCTAACAGTGAAGAGTCATCCATAGCCTCGCATGTAGAATCCTGGCTCAAGGAGCCACTTCCTGGAACCATCCAATAGACTTAAATCATGTCATGTGCATTGCCCTCTTCCCCGCCCCATACCTCTTCTGGCTCCATGCAATCATAAGATCTTTCTTTTCCACCAAAGAGCTTAGTCTCTCCTGTATCCGCTCTGCATATCTTGGTTCCTTCTCAGTTGTGTATATAGATATATACTGTATATATATTTCTATTAATAACATACATATGGAGAATACATAATGAGCTGCAGTGGAATGACAAATGCATCTTCACTAGTGAGTGGCAGGAGAACCCCTAACTCATGAGTGGTGAAAAATAGCTTGATTTATTTACCCTGTTTATTCACCGGTGAGGAATGTGTAAGCAATAAGACACAACGAGGAGTGCAGTAAACAGATCTGACTGCAAGTTCAGGGGTGTAGTAAGACATGAAGGCCTGCCTTGAGCCCCTGGACGTGCGGTCAGATCTGTTGAATGCACCCCCCAGAATGTCTTATTGCACTCATAAAATGGGCTGCATTCTTTTTTTTTTTCACTTTTTAATCTTACAAAAAACATGTTTAGATATGCAAAAAACAGATATCATTGTCAGAAGTAATGCTAAAATAGTCCTTCCGCCAGCTAGAAAATGACATAATTTGCTTTTGATGTAGAAGTTATCTCCTTTAGTGTCATCTGTCGTAGTGCTTTGATTTTGATGCTACCATGAGCCAGGAGCCCTCCTCCCTCCCCCCATCTGTTACAGTATGTATCCGATACTGGCATTTTTGTTTAGCCTGGGAAGAGAGACTGAGCCTGTAAGCTGCCATTGCGAAAAGAAGGAGTTTGTGAGCCTGGGATGGAGAGTGGGAGCGAGCCTACAAGCTGGAATTTGGAAAAAATGAGAGCTGGGCTTTGTCTGCAGGCCTCCAAGCTGCAATCATTTTTTTAGACGTAATCCCCTTACCACTTTTCTCAGCTGGTACCCCCCAAAAAGAACCAGTGCCCAATACATGGCATGCAATTTGCTCTTGGCAGAATTACACAAATGGTACTACCCCTGATGTTGGAGTTTATACCAGGCACACTATCTAGAGGATGGGTGGTGGTGGGGGTGGGGGGTACATACTGAAATGAACCTTTGTATTTAAAACCAGTCCAGGGGAGAGGTTGCTAGGTGTATGCTAGAACTAACTTCTGAGGGGGTCCCAATAACCACTGACACCAGAAGCAATAATTTATATGTCCACAGCAGTAACCGGGATTGTACAGTATGGCTTTATTCACATATGTTACTTAAAGCAAGGGTGGTTCCCCAAAGGTTTGTCATTGCAGCACAGGTACACTCTCTTTTGCAGAAACACTTTGCTAGGCAGTATTGTTTTCCACAGAAACACCTTATCTCCCTCTAAGTGTATTACTGTGGGATGTGCCACACACTTTATTTCCAAACACATTTCCATTTCCAGAGTGTCCATCTGTGAAATGTGCCACACACTTTAAACATTTTCAGAATACATTTACGTTTCCAAAATGTATATCTGTCGGATGTGCCACACACTTAAAATCCTTCTGGCACTAACCTTTGCCCAGGGAAACTTGGTGCCCATCCACGAACCAGTTAGCCCTGCTTGATACTCTAGATGGGGGTCTGCCCACCCTTTGCCCAAACCAGCCTCTGCCATTCCTTCAGGGTTACACCAAATGAGCCTCCAGTCCCCAATGAATTGCTAAAGACTCCCAACTTTAAATTCAAATTCAGCATGGTTATGGTGAAAGGGATCCTGACTGGTGTGATCTAGCTATGTCTTTGAGCATACACACCTCAGACAACTCCCTAAGAGAAGAGTCTATGGTCTCTGTACTCACAGATTTGTTGCTCCTTCCTTCCAGGCAATTAAAGAACAAAAAGGCACCTCTTTCCTCTCTGGTAGCTTGTCAGATCCTCATAAATTTTCCTCCCTTTAAGTAGCTGTATCTTCAGGAATTTCAGGGGCTTGCCCCTTGGATCCACAAAACTTGTAGTCCTTCTCACTCCCCCTGGAGTGAAACTATGGAGTTCTGCAGGTTAACAGTTTCCACCACTTCACTTGCAGGCTGGTGAGTTTTACCAAAATAAGGTGAGAAATACCAGGGCCCCTTTGACAGAGCCCCACTGGCAGACCCCCGCCACTCTGACTGCCAAACTCAGACTATGCTGAACATTCTAAGCTCCTCCTAAGCAGCTGCTGCGAGAGTTCTAAATGACATAATCATCCTCTACCCTGTCTAGCTGTGTAAACAATGATGTCATTATGCAGAAAGCCCCTAATGAGCTCCCTACCAGATGCCTTTTACTACCTAAGACTAGCACTGATGGGATTCTAGTAACCCCAGAGGACTGGCTGGTTACATAGAAGAATAGAAGCCAGGTAGCTGAAACAGACACCACTGGAATGTGAACTTTTTTCAAGAGACCTGTGAGCCACTGCAGCACAGAGCGACAGCTGGAGCAGATGGGGACATGGAGACGCTAAGCAGCAAGGCAATGTGAGGAGAAACCTTTTTTGGCTAAATGTATACACTGACAATTTGTAAGGCTTAATTTACTTTATGTAGTTGAAATTGATGTCGTGGGCTCATTAGTTTTTGGTACTTTCAAGACAGTTTTCGTCACTTGCTAACAGAGAAAAATGGTATCTGTTTTAAACAAGCATTTGTTAATGCCGAATGTTGATTGCGCTGGTGTATTGAGCTCGCTCACTGGCCCTGTGTCACACACTCAGTCTGTTTCTCCCGGTGCTGCAGGCTGCTGTTTTGTACTGGGCTCCTTCCTGCATTGGCACCTTGTTCTGCCCACTGAGAAATCCGCAGCTGTCCCAAAAGAGCTGCGATGAGGTGGCTCACTCCCCCTCTCTCACTCACTCATTCTGTTTCTCCTGGCGCTGCAGGCTGCCCTTTTGTACTGGGCTTCTGCCTCTGTTGGTGGCTTTTTCTGCCCACAAAGAAATCTGCAGCAGTCCCGACAATGCTCTGTTGAGCTTGCTCAGTTCCCTTCTCTCACTCACTCATTCCGTTTCTGGTGGCGTTGCAGGCTACCCTTTTCAATTGGGCTCTTGCCTGCATTGCTGCCATTTGCTGCAGTTACAGTACAGCTCCGTTGAGCTTGCTCACTCCCCCCCTCTCTCACTCGCACATTCTGGTTTTCCTGCCACTGCAGGCTGCCATTTTGTACTGGGCCCCTGCATGCATTGCTGCCTTTTTCTGCCCACAAACAAATCTGAAGCAGTCTCAACAGAGCTCTGATGAGCTCACTCAGTCCCCCTCCCTCACTCACTCATTCTGTGTCTCCTGCCGCTGCAGGCTGCCCTTTTGTACTGGGCTCCTGCCTGCATTGGTGGCTTGTTCTGGCCAGAAAGAAATCTGAAGCAGTCCCGACACAGCTCCATTGAGCTTGCTCACTCTCCGCCTCACTCACTCATTCATTTCTGCCTGCGCTGCAAGCTGGCCTTTTGTACTGGGCTCCTGCCTGTGTTGCCGCATTTTCTGCCCACAAAGAAATCTGCAGCAATCACAATAGAGCTCCTCTGAGCTTGCTCACTACCGCTCTGTCACTCACTCATTCTGTTTGTCTTGGCGCTGCAGACTGTGCTTGTGTATGGGGCTGCTGGCTGTGCTGGCACCTTTGTCTGTCCACAAATAAATCAATCTGCAGCTGTACCGACAAAGCTCCATTGTGGTTGCTCAGTATCCCTCTGTCACGCGCTCACTCTGTTTGTCATGGCACTGCAAGCGGCCCTTTTGTACGGGCTCCTGCCTGCATTGGCCTTTTTCTGCCAACAAAAAAATCTGCAGCAGTCCTGATAGAGCTCCGTTGAGCTCATTCAGTCCCCCTGTCTCACTCACTTGTACTGTTTCTCCCACCGCTGCAGGCTGGCCCTTTCTACTGGGCCCCTGCCTGCATTGACGCCTTTTTCTGCCCAAAAAGAAATCCGCAGCAGTCCTGACAGCGCTCCAGTGAGTTCGCTCACTCCCCCTCCCTCACTCACTCGTTCTGTTTCTTCCAGTACTGCAGGCTGCCCTTTTGTACTGGCCTCTTATGCTAGCTTTTCGCCCAGCAAACAAACCAGCAGTCCTGACAGAGCTCATTTGAGCTTGGTCACCGCCTCCCTCACTCGTTCCATCTTAATCTATCCCAAACACTGATGTTCCATAGCGACTGTGCTATTCTACGTCAGGAGTGCACAAACATATTTTAGCCAGGATGTGAAAAATGACAGCTGTACTGTTCATAAGGAGGTGTGAAAAAATGCCACTGTTGAAAATGTGGCATGAAAATATTACAAATTTGCGAAGTTACAAGGGTGCATGGAAACAGTTGAATGTACGCTTGTAACACAGTCATGTTATGGAGTTCTGACACCAGATTTCCAACATAGTGATTTTGGGACCTCTGCTCATGAACCGTGCCACTGTCATTTTCTTAATCTGTCCTGAACACTGATTTCCCACAGCGACCGCGTTATTCTGTGCCACAACTGTGAAACCACATTTCACTCAGGATGTGAAAAATGACAGCTGTACTGCTGATAAGGAGGTGTGAAAAATTGCCATTGTTGAGAATGTGGCATGACAATATTACGAATCTGCAGAGTTACAAGGGTGTGTGGAAAGTGTGCAACGCACACTTGTAACACAGTCATTTGATGGTCTGTCATCACCAAATTTTCAACATAGGCATTTTAGGACCTCTGCTCATGAACAGTATCACTGTCATTTTATTACTCTGTCCTGGACAGTGATTTCCCACAGCAACCGCTCTATTCTGCGTCGGAACTGCAAAACACATTTTGGCCAGGATGGAAAAATGACAGCTGCACTGTTCATAAGTAGGTGGAAAATGGCAATGTTGAAAATCTGGAGTGAAAATATTATACTTCATGGGTTATTTAGCCTGGGTGCAAACTGTGCAACGACGCCGTAGAACACAGTCATTTTATGGAGTATCATTACCAAATTTTCAACATAGTCATTTCAGGACCTCTACTCATGAACTGTGCCACTGTCATTTTCTTAATCTGTCCCGAACAATGATCTCTGACAGCAACCGTGCTATTCTGTGCCGGAAGTGCGAAAACACATTTCCGCCAGGATGTAAACAATGACAGCTGTACTGTTCACATGGAGGTGTGACAAAATACCAATGCTGAAAAATCTGGCATCAAAATATTGCAAATTTATTGAGTTACGAGCGTGTGTAGCAACTGTGCAGCGCATGATCGTAAAACAGTCATTTTTGGGATTTTTCCCACCAAATTTGCAACATAGGCTTTTTGAGAGCCCACCTCATGAACACTGGCACTGTTGTTTTGTTAATCAGCCCCCTAAGGTGATTCCACGCAGTGACCGCGAAATCACCCTTTGGGGCCGATTAACGCCATGACAGTTGAAGCATTCACGAGGAGGGGTCCCAAAAACCCCATGTTGAAAATTTGGTAAAAACATTCCAAAAAATGCCTGAGATATGCAGCAAAGTTGAAAAACCCCTATTTACTCCATTATACAGCTTACCGGCATTTCCTCAGTTTGCGGTCGGCTTTGAAGAGTGCAGACGTGTTCCTGGTCCACCGAAGATCATCGTGCCAGACTCCGGAGGTAAGTATGGGGTAAGGGGGGTGTGGGGAGGTAGGGTGCACAGTGGGTGGCGCGGTTGTGGGAGGTGGGTCTCGGAGACTGCGAGGGACCTTTTTTCTTAACAGGTAAAAAAAAAAAAGACAATGCGGGACATTTTTACCTTCACAGGGGCATTTAGTGCGCTGGGGCATTCCCAGCGTGCTGCTGAGTCTCGCTTTTGGGGGGCGCAGCTGATGGGGGATTGGGCACCCCATCGCAAACAACAAAGGGGATTCTTCTTCCGACGGGATTGGGCACCTGTCGGCAAATAACAACGGGGAATCCTTTCTGCTGACAGGGATTGGGCACCCCGTCGGCAGACACTAAAGCGGGCTGGGCACATTATGCTGATGGGGAGTGGGCTCCCCCGTTGGCAGATAAACATTGTGGGGGGTTATATTGCTTGTGAACAGGGCGCAACCCGCCGCCATGTTCACACACAATATCAGACTTGCTAGAGCCGCCCTACAATGACGGGTTGCTCCCTCATTGCAGCGGATGGCTTACGCTCCAATGATGAGGCGGGCCTTGATTGCAGTGGCTGATTTGTCACAAGTTGGTGCGAACGCTCCAAACTTGTGTCACCAGCAGCCTGCAACGGCGTTGGGGGAAGCGGGACAAGCCTTTGCAGGCTGAGGGGGCATTGGCCACAACAGTGCCGTGCCTCCACAGCCTGCTTCTCAGCAAGCTGTGCCAATATGTCTCTTGCGCTGCATGCAATCAACATAAAAAAGAATGTTCTGGCTTAGCTGTGCATTAGAAGGATCTGATACACAGGTAACAGCCAGTCAGGATACAGGATTTTTCCTGCTCATTTTATAAAAGGAATTAATACCATTGAAGGGGCTGAGGAACTCAAACCATGAGCCTGAAGGGTGAGGAGTGGCGCTTCAACCCATGTGATGGTCTTATTTCCCTAGTACATCGCACATTTTTATTGTTTGTTTTATAAAACTCATTAGGCTAGCCAACACAATATGGATTTGGAACTATGCTATCCGGAGAAATAGGATATTGTTGGGTTTTTTTTTTACCTATGGGAAAATATAAAACTGTGTATTAAATATATATCTGCCTGGATTGGTGGTAGTTCAGGTGGATGTTAAAGATCCCATGGCACTTATCGAAAAGAGTAGTGGAATTTCCCCGGTGTCCTGGCCAAATTTCCCTCATTCACTAAAAAAAAAAATACCACCAACAGCTTAATCTGGTTCAAGGTCAGTTGGCATTCATCTGTATCCCCCTCCCCCGGGTCGTACCTGAAAATAGGCAGGATTTGTCTAGTGCACTTACCTGGTTAACAAAAACTAACTAACTAAATAAATAAATATATTAGGGTAAGCCAGCAGAGCAAGATCACCCCCATCTGGCTGTATGACAGACAGTTTTCTTTTTTTTTTTAATGCTACTGTACTCAGTTTTGCATCCTGTAGTGTAGGAAGAACTGGCACTTCTAATTTTTACTGCTTAGGGTCTCATGGTCTTGGGATGTCTAATGAGCTACAGAACTGTGGTACTGTGGCCGACTATAGTGGAGAAACAAAGGTGGCAGGACTGGTTCACCCCTGGTTAGAGCTGCCCTGTTGCAGTTTAGGGACCAAGTCCAGCTTTCCTGGGGTTTCAGAGCTAACGTGTGACAGTGTGGAAAAGACATTTGCCGATGAGATCATTGGGAGGGAGTCCAGACAAAGGTGAGCAGTGAGTGAATCATTTCTGTAGCAGCAATGCAAACTCGCACTGTTTCACCAGTCAATAAACCACTGAGGAGGTTTTGCTACATGTTCACTCTTCACAGGATTCATGGAGGCCTGCCTCAAGGCATGGTTTTAAATAAAAAAGATACCAAAATGACAAGCTATCTTTGCTAGGCAAACCTGTGTTCACACCAGTTCAAACTGTTTCACGTACGTCTGTTGAATTTTTCCAAGAAACAAAACACTGAAAAAGGATATTTGCCAAGGTTTGATCTCCAATTGCAGTTTCCACTGACCCTTTAATTATTACATTATTTTCATAAGCAGAAACACACAACATATGTGGGCTGAGCTGAATACCCTATGCCCCAGGTGCACTGTGAACCACAGGGTGAAGCCAAGTGGTTGGAACCATTTGGGACTTAGCTTAATAAAGCACAACCAATAAACTACCGAGTGTGTTATTGCACTAATATATTAGGTATATCGGTATGCGACAAACTCACCTCTACAGATGTAAACAGAATTCTTTTCAGATTTTGACTAAAAGTTTTTTGCTTTTGTGTATTAAACCCTGTATACCAGTTTTTTTAAATATACATTTTTTGCTGCTATTTTCTTTTGCCTCGACTCAGCAGCACTTCCCCCAGCCCTGTTACAGATCCATCTTGGTGCCCATAGGGTTGTGCAGGGTCTGCAAGGGAAGGTGAGTGAGTCGAGACTTTTCCAGGGCGTTGTGCATGTGATGACATGTAGCACTGTATGCCACATCTGCCAATGCACTCCCTATACGCTTGTCCGCACCATCGCTGCCATCCATCCTCCACCAGATGGCAGTCGAGTGGCAGGACCCAAGACCCCAACCCCCACACCAAGGGAGGAGAGCTGTCATTGGATACTCGATCCTCTCTCATTGGCTGGCCCTCGACTGACCCTGGTCCATTCACATACATAAGTTGCTGGTGTGGGTGGTGGTGTTGTGTCCAGTGACTCAACCCACCACACCACTGGGCTGGCCTTTGTATACCAATTTTAAGGCAACTACCTGGACTGTTCTTTTTTCCATAAAGGTTTTTATCCTCCTTGGGTAGAATGCTTGGCTTCTCAGCCTTGCCCTTGTGCACTGGCAGCCATCACTTACCTCCTCTCACTTGGAGACTACCATCTCCCACAGATTTCCCCCTGCGGCAGGGTCCAGATCCATCCTGGACTGGAGCTGCAGAGTGGGCCACAGTGCAGCGGGCAGGGCTTCACAAAGCCTGTCCTCCATTTAGTTTTTTAAATATGTCTTTAATTCATTTCCATATTAAATAGACAGACTTTCCATTTCTCTTTGAAACACAGAGCAGCTTACACACAACTTATTCAGACTATAATATTAAACATTTTTGAGTCATTTTTATTTATTTATTTTAATTTTGTTGACCCGCTATGCCCACTGGGCCTAGAAGTCCCTTTTTCAGGGGCGACTGGGAGAGGGGAGGGAGGATACGGATGGTAAGCAACTAAAATTGAACCATATTAAGCTGTTCGTGGTATTTTTAGTGAATGGGAGAAATTAGGCCTGGACACCGGGGAAATTCCCCTACTCTTTTTGGGTAAGTGCCATGGGATCTTTAGCATCCACCTGAACTACCACCAATCCAGGCAGATGAGACCTCGGTTTAACGTCTCATCCAAAAGATGGCACCTCAGAAGTGCAGCACCCCACCTCATGCTGCACTGCAGTGTCAGTCTTGGGATATTAACCCAAGTGCAAGATGTGGGAACTGAACCCACAGACCTCTGATCTCCCAGCCTCAGAGGCGAGTGTGCTACCTACTGAGCCACTGTGAAGTTTAGCATGCTCACCTTACAATGGAAAAACAGTACAAGTCATAACCGTCAAGCCTGTCCTCCATTTTCCCTCCTGTTTTCTCCCTGAGCACATGGACCGTCAGTGAGCACGATGTGCATGCTCTGCCTCCGCAGAGACACCCCCGGTACTCGGTATGTGTGATTTCTTCCAACTGTGTGACTCACTTGTGCTGCCATTCAGATACCTCCAGGTGGCAGTCAACAGTGAGACATGGCAACCCTCCACCCTGAGGAAGGGAGAGCAGTCCTATGGACATCCAATCCTCCCTCATCCAGCCAGCCCCCGAGCGACCTGCGCCTGTTTCCAAACCCGGGTCTCAGGTGTGGCTGGAGGTGAGGTGCTCAGCGCTTCAGTCCTCTACACCACTGGGCTGGTTCCTCGCCGGACTGTTCTATAGATCTTTTGTAGTCAGGTGGAGAAAGAGGGTTGTAAGCATTCTGCAAATAGCTCCTTGACTGCTTAATTGGGAGGGACATTAAAAGTAACCCTTTAGACAATGGTGAATCAGACTTGAAGACTGCAGGGCAGGAGGATGCATTGAGCATCTGCAATAGGAAGCCATCACCTGTTTACGTTTGAATGCAAACACAATGATAGTTGTAATATGCAGTAGAGTCAGCTAGCATGCAGTGCTCTGTGATATGCATGTCACACTTTCCTGCTTGATAAATTAGAGTATTTGCCATTAGATTACATGGTGTTCTTCCATAATTAATGCCTTAGAAATGACCAGTCCCAGATGCCAACTGACACTGTGTGGCACGCAACGTCTAAAACATAAGATGTACTCATGCCAAACGGCTTGCTTCACATCACTCTGTGGTAAAACAAAATGGCAAAAGAAAGTTTCAAAAACTCCAAAAACAAAGGTTGTTTTTGCGATCAGACTTATAATCACAATAACAACCTTGGAGTCAGTCATTTTCTTGAATTAACGATCGACTGGAAGGTGGTCCTCCCAAGTGGTTGTTAATCCCTTGAAACTAGCATCTCTGTCATTATTGCTTAATTATATGAAATCAAACAGAAACATTTTTGCAAAGGTACACATTCCATTCAGGACACTCAGAGTACCTTATGTCATCTGTATAAAAACAGAAATAACATTAACAAATGACTACAAAAACCAAAATGACATCTAAGCTACATATACCAGAAACTCCAGCCTAGCTTACAGATATAGAAACTGTGTTACATTGCAACTGGACCTGTATCAGTTACTGATGTGAATCATGATAACATTCTTTGTATAGAACTGCAAAAATGTTTTCAATAAAAACAAAGTAAAAAAAAGGAAAAATGACTAGAAATTCACATAAATTATCGGAAATTAAGAGATTTTGAATTTGAATTTATTTAATATGTTTATCTGTAATTTTGAACCAGGAAAGGCACACTAAGCCATGGTAGCTTGTTTTCAGGTGTGTCTTGGGGGTGGGTTCCATGGACCTGTTATGTAACATACAGGACTGACTAAAAGCCCAGTATAGACCTTAGTCACAGGTGCTTTTAAATGAGGCTTGACACACAAAATAAAATCATTGACAGGCACCCAAAGCAGAAAGCAACTCCACATCTTTCTTTGGCTATCACTGCTTTTGTTTGTACCAAGCCTCATTTTAAAACCACCTGCAAGTTTCAACTAAAGCATATTAGGGTTTGGGGTGGGGTACCATCAGTAGCATCTTGTTTTAAAAATGCAAGAGATACAAGAATATGGAGTGAGACTAATGTATTGCCCCAGGTGTAGTGGAGTCAGTACTCATAGGCTTTGGGGGGGGGGTTGTTTATAAAATTCCCTGGTACAGCAGCCCCTCTTCTGGAAACTGGGAACAACCACCTGGGATGGATACCCCATGTGGAGATGGGCCACTATATGATGGTGTTTGGGGAAGTAATACTAAAAAATTAAAAATGCAAGGATTGGTTCAAATCCCACCAGAGCCACTTACTCACTGTGTGCCTTTGAGAAGGTCCTTCTGACTAGCCATTCTTCAGTCCTCTCAGCTGTAACATTGGGTAAAAGCAGGACCACACAGTGTATGAGATGCTGCATCTCAGTTGTACTGTGCTGGGTAACTACATTATAAAGAGGAGGAGCCTATTGCCCTGCCTGCATCTGTATCTCATCCTGGCCTCACCACTATTCCTCGGGTTGGTGTCATCTCCCTTCTGATCTCTGGATCCCGCCAGGTGGGTGAACAAGGGGCAGCAGCAATATGCTGTGCAGAGGAATCCGAGCCAGGTTAGCTTGATGGAAGTGGGGCAGAGGGGCTTTTCGAATGAATGGGACTTCCACACCTAACCCACCGGTTTGGGGATAAGCAGCTTTGAGAAGCAGTGGGTGATTTTCTCCAGTTCTAATAAGAAACCCCACCAAAGATTCTTGTTTTCAAACCACTTTACAAACATTTCAATTTGCATAATCTAAATATTAATAATATGCGGAGCACACACAAATTGATCATTTGCCTTTTCAACCACACATTTTTTTAAATAGCTCTATTTTTATTTCTAAAGTTTAAAACTATGCTGGTTGTATGGGTTCTCATTTTTTGTTTTAGAATCAGTGCTACCTGTCCCCTGGTTCTGATTCAAGATCCAGTCCAGCAACTCAGGGAATCACTTTTGCTGTCTGTTAAATGTCTGGCTGATCACTAAATCCTCAAATTAGTTAGACTCATGCCCACCAGCTGTGGTATGAAATCCAGCTATGGCCTTTCCAAAAAAAGGCAACTGTGCAAACCGCTAAGCCATTAAGTTGGCCCTTTCGTTTCTCGGAAACCTGCAAGCTCAGCGAACGCAGCCCACCATGCTTTCAGTTTATGTGGCCTCCGTGGTCTGGAAGGATTCTAAAAACCATAAAACATCCCAACTCCATAAGTGACCATCTTAAGAAAACATGATGAAACGCAGCATCAGGTCCTAGATGCTACGACAGCTGTGGAAATGAAGTGCTTTGATGTGCAGCTATAGTACAAGAGGTCTACTGGCAATGGAGCAGTACCCCATGGATTTATTACTCGCATTGTTCTGCTTCAGGATCTCTCTGCACAGTTTGGTACCTTCCGAGTGTGGGAAGAGAACTTCCGGAAGAGTACCAGCATGTGTCCAGCTAACTTATTTGGGGTTGGGGTGGGTCGAATTAAAAGTCAAAAACTTCCACAGGAAATTTGGAAGTCATTCCAGTTTTGTTTTAAAGCAAAACACTTCATAAATCATACATTTTGGGAATAATTTTTCTGACACCTATTACAAGAAGTTAATACAGATGAAAACTACTACAAAAGAAGCTGAATGGGACTATAATTGTTGTTATTTTTATTTATTTACTTAAAGTTTCAATCGAAAAGCATACTGAGCAGAATTGTTCATTTCAGCTGCCTCCTGGGCACAAGGGTGGAATATAACAGAGTACAGGGTAACAGTCACACTATATGTGGTAACAAAATACAAGGTACAAATCACAATTTCCAATCCAAACAATTTACAGTACAAACAATGCTGCTACTGTATACAAGACTTCAAGTGCATTACAGAGAAAAATTACTGGTGGAATAGTTAGGAGCTAGGAGGACTGGAGGCAGCTGCAGGAGGGGGAGGTGTGACTGTGAAGAAGCGAGGAGAGGGCATGGTGGGATGTGATATTTCAGATGGGAGAGGAAAAGGAGTTCCAGAGTTTGGGAAAGTGATAGAGAAGGCAGCTTGGCTGACTGAGGTGACCCTTGAGGGCACGGCCAGGGAACAGGGATCAAGGTTATGAAGGGAGTAGGCAGAAGGGGGGAAAGGGAAGAGGAAAGATATGGAGGGAGAGTACCAAATCAGAATTTCACTATGAAATTTGTGCAGTAGGAGAGGTGATGGTCTGAAAGGAAGGGGAAAGAGAGAGAGAGAGAGAGAGATTGGGAGAGGGCACAGTGGTGAGTGCGAGGGGGACAGTCGAGAGCAAAGCATTAGAAAATGTGGAAGAGGGTATCCAATCTGGCTTGGGAAGTTCTGGGTGCAGTTTTTTGTGGATTACATCCACATGTCCAGAAAAGTTGAGGTTCTGGTCCATCCAAACTCCAAGATACCTATATGAGGTAACATCCTCAAGTGTGGACCCATCAAGGGTGTGGAATGGGGGTGAGGGGAGCCTAGAGAGTCTCTGGCTCATGGCAAAGGTCCTAGAGACTGTCTTTTGGTGTTCAGGAACAGCCGATTAGAGTGGAGCCACAGCTGGACTTTAACAAGGTCAAGCTGGAGTCTGGACTCTACATCAGGAGGGGAGAGACCAGAGGCATATGGAACGGTGTCATCTGCATACATGTGAATAGAGGAGGAGCATACAGCAGGGAGGTCATTAAGGAAAACTGAAAATAAAATTGGACCAAGGACAGAGTCTTGTGGGACACCGTGTTGATGGGAAGGGGGGATAGTTACTCACCAACCCTGACTGATTGAGACCGACCTTCAAGGTAGGAACTGAGCCAGTTGGTGTCACTTGCCGACAGTCCTGCTGTGGAGAGTTTAGTGAGGAGAAAGTCATGGGAGATGGTTTCAAATGCCTTGGTCAGGTCAATAAAGATGGCGGAGGTGATGAGGCCCCGGTCCATACTGGACAGGATGGAGTCAGTGAGCCTTAACAGGGAGGGTTGTAGTGGAGTGGTGTTTCTGAAAGCCAGACTGGAAAGGGGTGGAAAAGTAGTAGTAGTCAAGGACAGCAGAGAGTTGGGAAAGCACAATGCACTCATGAAGTTTAGCAAGAATAGGAAGTAGATATTTTTTAAACAGTTTTGATTAGTATTTTTGTAATTAACAACTCATTTCAATAAAGATGGCTGCCACTGTTAATTTTAAAAAAGTCATTTCTGTTGGGGTTACCATTTGACGGCACAAACTACATTCACAGTGTAAATGTGTTAGGATGGTGCAAGCACACATTTCTGATGGCATGAAATCACACCATGATGCTTAATTTACTCATGCCGGCTGTGGCAGGTAAGCAGGAACTTTTAAAAATGTCAAAGCCATATATATTAGGGCAGAAATGAAACAGAATTAGTGCAAGATTAAATAGTGTACACTCATGGAAGAGCAACCAAAATGATTAACGGATTAAGGGATACATTATATTTGTATTTGTTTTATCAGGGAAAGCTCCACTGAGCAGTGCTCATTTACAGGGAGGTCCTGGTTAGGACTCGTAGCAGTACAGCAAATCTCAAAAACCTAACATGTCACAAAGCTTAAAGGCAATATGCAGGCAAAACTGTATAGCAAAGATCCATGTCACAAATACAGCCCTAGCATAACAAGCATCTGTCAATGCCAAATGTTTGCTTGCTGGTATTAGCATTGGAAATGCAGGAGTTAGACAGATGCAGAGTAGGAATGGCAGTGAAATATTGAACTTCATGCCAACCCCACCTCCAACCTGCAGAGATGGACAGGCATTGGGGTATGCTCGTGGGTTGTCGCCCATAACGTTCATGCCATTTCATCTCACCCTATCCTGCAGACACCGACAAGTGTTGAGGTGTGCCTTGAGGTGTTTAGCTTTACAGCCATCCCACTCCATAAGGACATACGCTGAAAGGGGTGCAATATAGGAGAATGGGGTGAATTCTGGGGCCGAAGAGTCCAAGGCACACCTCGATGCCTGTCACTGGCTGCAGGATGGGGGTGGAACGGCATGAGCATTACAGTTGGCAATCCAAAGGCA
Source organism: Neoceratodus forsteri (assembly GCA_016271365.2). Taxonomy (NCBI): domain Eukaryota; kingdom Metazoa; phylum Chordata; order Ceratodontiformes; family Ceratodontidae; genus Neoceratodus; species Neoceratodus forsteri. Next base: position 524,489,450 of record JADMNL010000023.1, read on the forward strand.
CACCCGTGATGGCTATCAGTCTGTACAGGGTGGGACGTTATGGTTAGAAACCCTAACGCCTCGGGTGTTTGTTGGTATTTGCACTAAAAATGTTAAACATAGCCTTTTTGTGACTACCACCTCATGAAAGCATTTGGGACCTCTTCACATGAACAGTGGCACTGTGATTTTGCCAATGTGTCCAGAACTTTGAGTTCCCATAGCAACCGTGCCATTATGCGCCAGATGTACGAAAACACAGATCGGGCAGGATGTGAAGAATGACAGCTGCACCATTCATAAGGAGGTGTAAAGAGATGGCAATGTTGAAAATTGGTAGTGAAAATATTAAAAATGCTCGAACTTCCGAGCATACGTGGAAACTGCACAACGCATGCGCATAACACAGTCTTTTTTTTGCCCACAAAGAAATCCACAGCAGTCCTGATAGAGCTTTGTTGAGCTCGCTCACTCCCCCTCTCTCACCCGCTCATTCTGTTTGTCCCAGTGCTGCAGGCTGCCCTTTTGTACTGCACTCCTGCCTGCATTGGTGCCTTTTTCTGCCTACAAAGAAATCTGCAGCAGTCCCGACAGAGCTCTGTTGAGCTCGATCACTCCCCCTCCCTCACTTGCTAGTTCTGTTTCTCCCAGCACTATAGGCTGCCCTTTTATACTGGGCTCCTGCCTGTGTTGGTGCCTTTTTCTGCCCACAAAGAAATCTGCAGCAGTCCCGACAGAGCTCCGTTGAGCCCGCTTACTCCCCCTCTCTCACTCGCTTGTTCTTAATCTGTCCCAAACACTGGTTTCCCACTGTGACCTCACTATTCTGCACCGGAAGTGCAAAAACACATTTCAGGCAGGATGTGAAAAATTACAACTGTACTGTTCATAAGGAGGTGTGAAAAAATGCCAGTGTTGAAAATCTGGTATGAAAATATTGCAAATTTGCGAAGTTACAAGGGTGTGTGGAAACTGCACAATGCATGCTTGTAACACAGTCATTTTATGGACTTTTAGCACCAAATTTTCAACATAGGCATTTTAGGACCTCTGCTCATGCACAGTGTCACTGTCATTTTCTTAATCTGTCCCAAAAACTGATTTCCCACAGCGGCCGTGTTATTCTGCGCCGGAAGTGTGAAAACACGTTTCAGCCAAGATGTGTAAATTGACAGCTGTACTGTTCATAAGGAGATGTGGAGAAATGCCAATGTTGAAAATCTGGAGTGAAAATATTACAAATGCGCGAAGTTACAAGTGTGCGTGGAAACTGCTCAATGCACGCCCTTAAAACAGTCATTTTTTGGAATCTTTTCACCAAATTTACAACATAGGCTTTTTGAGATCCCACCTCATGAACAGTGGCACTGCTATTTCGTTAATTGGTCCCAAGAGGTGATTCCATGCAGTGACTGTGAAATCACCTTTCGGGACAGAATAACGCCATGACAGTGACTGAATTCACAAGGAAGGGTCCCAATAACCCCATATTGAAAAGTTGGTGCCAAAACTCCCCAAAATGCCCGAGATATGCACCAAAGTTGAAAAAACACCCATTTATGCCATTATATAGCTTACCGGCATTTCTTCAGTTCGCGGTCAGCTTTGAAGAGTGCAGACGTGCTCCTGGTCCACCAAAGATTGTAACGCTGGGCCCTGGAGGTAAGTATGGAGGAGGTGTGTGGGGAGGTGGGCACGCAGAGGGTGGGGCGCGGTTTGGGGAGGGCACGTGACACATTCAGGGACCATTTTCTCATTTTGCAGGTTAAAACAAAAAAAGACAATATGGGTTGGTTTTCTTCTTTGCATGTGTGTTTGGTACACTGGGCAGGGCTCCCAGTATGCCACCTGCATTTGTGGGGAAGGGACTGAAGCCAACGGGATTGTGCCCCCCATCGGCACAGAAATGGGTGGGAGCGATGATGCTGGAGCGGATTGGGCATCCCCTCAGCACATAGCAGAAATCGGGGGGGCATTATGCCAATGGGGAGTGGGCTCCCCCATCAGCAGATTGAACTGGGAAGGAGGGGACTGAGACTGACAGGGATTGACCCCCCTGTCAGCACAGAAATGGGTGGGGGGCGTATGATGCCGAAGGGGATTGGGCACCCCTAGGCGCACAACAGAAATTTGGGGGTGGGGACATTATGCTGATGGGGAGTGGGCTCCCTGTCAGCAAATGAAGTGGGTCAGGGGCATGCCGACAGGGGGATTGGGCACCCCATCGGCTCTGAGGTGGTTGCATAGAGCCGCCATATTCCTGGTAATGATACACCAGGCAAGATACCGCCCTGCAGTGATGGGTCGTTCCCTCATTGCAGCAGAATTGCTGATGCTGCAATGACGAGGTGGCCCTCATTGCAGCTGCCAAAATCATTTCAAGTTGGTGGCACTTCTAGAACCGGTGTCATCAGGACACTGGGCCTGCATTGGGTGCATACCGCCTAGCCCTCAAATGCAGTGCTGGCATTGCCGCCACACTATAGCACTTCCACAACTTGCTTCTCTCCTAAGCTGCCGCATGATATGTTTCTTGTGCATGCACGCAAGTAAACATAAAAGCAGAAGCATGGTTACAGAGCATAACTTTATAGTGAGAGGCAAAATGCAGGGAAGTACAACAGGGTTATGTTACTGTCCTGTTCATCACCATCTATGGGTGTGATGAGTCTCAAGGTGAAGCCAAGTGTCACATGCCCATAGGTGGTGATTAACAGGACATTAACATAACCTCAGAGTTCCTTAGTGCCATTAATAACATTTGATACACATATTCTTGGTCGATAACATATTTTTGAAAACCATTTCTGTTACTTTAAAACTTCTTAATGTAAAATAGTCCTTTCATCTTAGATTTTTTGTTTCATTTGGATTTATGTATACATTACTTGGTTGTCAAAAGAAGGGTTACACATCAGCTTCCAAGTATGGAATTATGTCAGCCCATCGGGTACTGCTGGTATCACATAGTGGTACCTCTCATGGCACCAGATACCAGCGTTCAGGTCGATATCAGTTATGTTGTGATTTTTGTTTCCAGGCCATGGGTAAGGATTCAACAGCAGTCATACACAGGCAGAAAAAAAATTAGAAAAGAACAAAACAAACTTATCAGTGTTACAGTTGCTGCTGATTAGAAGGGGAAATAGATAGCAAGGATTACTACATTTGGGTAGCAGACAGATGCTGCCATGTGTTGGTAGGGGCAGGGCTGGGAATCTGATATATACAGAACTTGCAGATGGGGAAAGAGAGGGTCTGGAGGAACCATGCACAGATCACATTAGATGACAATGATTACTTGTCACTTTTGTTGCTTGAGAGGCATTGTAGCTTTACCCTGTCTACCTGCAGTCAGTAACAAGTTCGGGAATCCAGACTATATTTATTCAGTGGCCTTCTTTATGTGATGAGGTCCTACATATACTTATCTAACATTAACATAAGGGTATCCAGAATGTGACGGACCAACTATATTGCCGGATTTTACTCACCATTAACAATAATGCACAGTAGTAGCAATGGTAATTCAATGGGGCATACAATATTTTTCCACAAACTCTACTGGCAAATGCATTTGTCCACACAATGACTTTCTAGCAATGCCTTGAACAAATTTGAACTTACCAATGTGCTCAGTTTCAGGCTGACCTGTAATTTGTTCCAAAGAGTGGAGCTGAACAGGGACTAGCTGGACCTGGATCTTCACAGACTGTAATTAAGAAGGATGAGAGGTGACCTAATTTTCATATAGAAAGCAACTAAAGACCAGGACCTAAGAGACTGCCTCAAGCCTGATTTTAAAGAAAACAGGTTTAATACATGGGGACATGGTTTTCAATAAAAATGGAGAGCACTTTAAATCTGAGAAGGGCCTGGGTCACTCAGAGGGTCATACATTCTGGAATGAAATACCTAAAATAAAGTAGAGAGAAATACTCTCAGTCTTTGTAAAAGGGATCTAGATAGCTACAGTAAACATTTATTTATTGAATTTTGTAACCAGGTAGGCCCACTGAGTCCAGAGGTCCCTTTTTCAGGGGCACCCAGAATTAATTACGGGCAGATATATAGTCAGAAATAAGTACAGTCATTTACAGGAGACTGAAATTAATTACAGGCAATACACATACAAGGCATACTTTTTGTTATTGGTGGTTAGGACATCATTTACACAGTACATGGTGCATTGCAGATGAATGATCATGTGACATGGAGATACAACTATAGCAAATCACAGCAGCAAACAAGGTAAAAGTCTCTAAAACCACATGAAGGAAACACTCTAGATAGGGCCATGATTCAACTGGTAAAAGAGTATAACAGCATTACCTGAGTAGCGGTGGGCATTCTCGATGAGCACTTTGGCTTTCTTTTGTCCACAGATCCTAGGTTCCTACAAATAGACTAAAAGAAAATGGATATATAGTATTGATGTTTTGCCAGAAATACATTATTCATTAAAAACAATATGTTAAAATATGTTGCTGCTAACAAACACTGCTGCTTTAACATCACCCCAGCCCCCCTTCTTCTGCTCTCTCTACACGTGACATCACATTGCCCCTAGTTTGTGACATCATAATCATTTCCACAGATTGCTATGTCCCAGGCAGCAGAGTGTGACAGGCAGTCAAAACAGATGAAGTCTAGGTTGGAGAAATTCAGCTTTCATGTAAATATTCAGAGTTATAAAGAACAAGCATTTGTCAATGCTGAATGTTGGTTGCTTGTTAAAATATTTGATGTTTTTTTAGAGAGAGGAGCCAAGAATCGAGAGTAATTTTTGGGACTCTGGAGCAGAGCCTAAAGGTAGGGAGGCTGGGTTAAAGATGCTGCTACAGTTAATCAGTGAGAGTAGACCTACCTTGACTGGGTCTGGCCCTGCTGGGCCTCTGCTGGTTCTTCTCCTCTGGTGGGTCGTTCACTGGGCTGGCAGGCTGCAGGCAGCCTAGGCTGGCAACAGTGGGGCACTGGCTGGCTCAGACTTGGCTGTTCTACCGGGTGAGGACCACGACTGGACTGACAACCACTCCTCAACTCCAGGCAGGCAATGAAGTCCTCCTCTCTCTCCAGGTGACTGGCACTCCTGGACTGGGCTGATCCTGCCTTACTGCTGCCTGGCCTGGGCATCCATCCTCCTCTGTTGCTGGCCTGGTTCTTCTTGTAGCACCACATCCTGTCTCCTTCTCCTTCCTTGATTCTCTGCCTGCTCGGTGGCCCGGGCCGTGGGTGGCATGCCATGGATAGGCGGATTGGGGTGAGCAGTGCCGGAGCGGCTCTCAAGCAACAGACCTTCAGGGCAGTCCTTAGTCCGACCTCTAATCAGGTATGCAGGGTGGGGGTGAAAACAGTGGTGGGCCTCAAGCATGCAAGGGACAGGCACAAGGGAATGATGTCATAAAGTGCACTATGTGTGACTCTCACAATGTAGGGAAAGTTACAGGCACACCGATGTTTTTTGTTACAACTGAAAATCAATTTTAATTTGAAATCAAGTCCTAATGCTTGTAACAACAATTCTGTGTAAACTGGCAGTTCAAGTGCAAACTGTGCTATATGCAAAACCTTCCTGTTATAGCCTCCCCCCTCCCCAATCAGTTTTGTCTTACTAGGTCAGCAAAATAACAACAGTAGAGCTGCTCATTTTCATTACTTGCCTGTGGTTGCCACAAAGCATTACAGCGTGTGGCATGTTCAAAAGTGGTGAGCTCAGGTGAAAAAAAAATCCCAGATTTGCTTGGTTACGTATGCGTCAATGAAGCCAGGTCTGGGTTACACTGAGGCCGAGGCAGCATGGCGTGAGGAGGAAGGATCTCCCAAAGTTCAGTGGCTTAGCCGAATGCTAACTGAGCAAGTCTGGTATTTTTTTTTTCTAGAAACATATTGCACTCATTCAGTCATTCGAGCGTGGCTTTCCAATGCTAACCACACCTTAGTACTATGTGGCTTTTTCTTTAAAAAAAAATTTAAACCTCTGTCAATCACCGCATTTAACCTTTTGATTTGGTAGAAGCACCAATGGCCAACCTTACCTTTGAGACCCCCTGATCGAACACTGCAATGGCTGCTTAGTGCCAAACATCAGCATCACTAGTGCCTCACTTAAATGCCAGCAGTACCAAACTGTAAATGAGAAGACAAGCAGGGAGATCACAGTTCATTTCTAAGAACTGGTGGTGGAAGAGTGGTAGAGGGTTCACGCCATCACAAGAGCTCCACCTCTTTTATGAGCTCCAGTTACTAGAGTGCCACCTGCTGCCCACAACCCTCCAAGAACTATTTTCTTAAAAGATACTCATGCATACTCCCAAAAAATCATTTCTAAAATGGTTTAAAAGTTTTTTGGTTTTTTTTTATTGATAAAACTTTTAATCTAGTTCATATTAGCAAAACTACACTCCAGGGTGGGGTATATCATGGCATATAATCACTTCTTAGGCGCACGAGACACTCAACCTGTGGCCTCATGCCTCACAATGCACTAGAGGCATGATGATATCCCATGACATGCCACACCCTGTTTCATATTTTCATATTATTGCTTAATAATACACTTGAGGGTGTGTCATATGATGGGATAGCATAATTTCTCGGATGCATAAATCACTCCACCTACAGCCTCGTGACTCACAATGCACCTGAGTCATGAAAATATCCCATGATATGCCTCTCTCTGTCATTTATTATGTGAGGTTATTCACTGAAGGACAAGAACCTGATACTCTAATGCATTGAGGTGCTTTGCCTCTTCATCAGGGGTGCTAGATCTGAGACACCCATTTTCTATAGAAAGTGTCTTAGTAACAGTGTGACAGTTATCATGTATCTCCTAAATCAGATAATTTGTTCATGACTAACAAATATGGGCCCTATGCACGATTTGGGTGTGGAAGTGCAGCGCTGCTGCGTGTACCCACCGCAACTAAATGCCAGCGGACGAGTGCGCGCAAGCGCATGCCACAGCTGCTGGCCACTTGTTCACAGCCTCAGCCCCTGGCATGCAGGTCCATGCAGGGCGGGCGAGGCAGAGGTGCAGACCCAGCCAGGCATCCTGGGTCCAGCAGTGGATCACATATGTGGCAGGGCATGCACTGGCAGCATGCCCCATGGATGTCTGAGGGCCAGCTGCCATGGTGGGTGGTATGAGGGCAATGCTGCCGGCCCTCTGATGCACCATGGTGGTGTGGTGGAAGTTTGGAGCATGTCAGGTTGCTGAGGGGGGACACAGTGCCACTGGCAGTGGGGGATTCACGAGTGGTGCCGTGGGGGGGCTACAGCACTGTGCCAGTGCCCCCTGTGGAGGTATGGGTATTGTGGGGGGACTGGGCCCGCCACACTCACCACTGAGTTCCGGGGGCGAGTGGGTGGCATTGGGCGGCCATGTGCTGTGGCCCCGGAGTGTTGTTGGGCTGTTTGCCCTGTCTTGCTGTGTGTCCTGGGGTGTGCACGGGGTATGTAGGGGGTTTATGGCAAGGTTTTCCCTGGTTTACCCTGCACCCCCCCATGCATCCCTGTGGCCAGCACTATGTGCCTTTGTGCATGGCGCATAGTGCCAGCCTGCACCTCTCCCACCCCCGGCGCATTGCTCTCTGTGCAGCCAGGGGATCGGGTGCATGTGTGCTGTACATCCTCCCATGGTGCATCCCACATGGGGGGTGCAATGGGTGTGGAGTGGCAACCTACCCCAGATGCGCATGAGTGGCCACTCCGCCTGAATCGTGCATAGGGCCCTTTGTGCAGCATGCATAGAACCAATTTTATAAAATATAAAAATCTGCTGTATCCCTCAGGTGAGCTACCTTTAAATATCAATATAATCTTACACACTTAGAATTTATTATCTTGTCAGCAATACAGAGCCAAAAAGTATAAGTATGGATAAGAAAAATATTTGCAAAAAGTGCAATTTATTCTACACAAATGTCAATATTAACAAGCATTTGTCAATGCCGAATGTTGGCTTGCTGGTACTGGCATTGGGAGTGCAGGAGTTAGAGAGATGCACAATAGGACTGGCAGTGAAGAAGTGAACTGACGCTGACCCCAACCCCACCATGCAGAGAGTGACAGGCATTGGGGTGTGCCTTTGTGTCATTGACCATAACGCTGATGCCATTTCACCTCACCCTACCCCACAGAGACTGTGCCTTGGGGTCTTCGGGCCTTATGCTCACCCATTCCATAAGGAAATATACTGACATGGGTGCTGTGTAGGAGAATGGGGTGAACGTTGGGGCCAAATAGTCCAAGGCACACCCAGACGCCTGTCACTGGCTGCAGGGTGGGGGATGGAATGGCATTAGCATTACAGCTGACAATGCCAAGTCACACCCCTGATGCCTGTCAGTCTGTACAGGGTGGGGCATTACGATTGCAAACCATAATGCCCAGGGCATTTGTTGGTATTTTCAAGCCAAATTTTCAACATGGGCGTTTGTGACCACACCTCATGAACAGTGGCAGCATGAGTTTGTTTGCCGAAGCGATTTTGTTGGCGACTGTGCATTTTGGCACCATAGGTGCGAAAACACATTTCAGGCAGGATGTGAAAAATGACAGCTGCAGTGTTCATGAGGAGGTGTTAAAAATGGCATTGTTGAAAATCTGGAGTGAAAATATGAAAAATTCATGACATCACGAGCATGCATAGAAACTGAGCAATGCACACCCATAACATAATTATTTGGGGAATTTGTTTAACCAAATTTTCAACATAGGCATTTTGGGAACTCCAGTCATGAATAGTGTCACTGTAATTTTGTTAATCTGGCCCGAACATTGATTTCCCACAGTGACCGCGCCATTGTGTGACACGTGTGAAAACACATTTCAGGCAGGATGTGAAAAATGACAGCTATACTGTTCACAAAGAGGTGTTCAAAAATGACAATGGTGAAAATCTGGAGTGAAAATATGAAAAATTGGTGACGTCATGAGTGTGTATAGAAACTGCACAATGCAAGCCCGTAACACAATTATTTGGGGTATTTTTTTTACCAAATTTTCAACATAGGCATTTTAGGACCTTCACTGATGAACAGTGTCAATGCGATTTTGTTAATATGTCCTGAACATTGATTTTGCACAGCACCGTGCCTTTGTGTGCTACATGTGCCGAAAACACATTTCGGCAGGATGAAAATGACAGCTGTACTGTTCATAAGGAGGTGTGAAGAAGGCTATGTTGACAATCTGGAGTGAAAATATGAAAAATTGTCAAAGTTATGAGTGTGCATTGAAACTGCGCAATGCATGTCAAGAATATCGGTCATTTTTGATTTCCTCCAAATTTGCAACATAGGTTTTTAACCCATCTCATGAACAGTGGCATTGTTGTTTCATTAATCAGTTCCAAAAGGTGATTTTGTGCAGTGACCACAAAATGACCTTTCGGGCCGAGTAATGAGATGACAGTGCATGTGTTCATGAGGTGGGGTCCCAGCACCAATGTTGAAAAATTTGAGGCAAAATTCAAAAAATGGCTCAGCTATCCACATAAGTTGAAAAAAACATTTATGCCATTATACAGCTTACAGGCATTTCTTCAGTTCGGGTCGGCTTTGAAGAGTCCAGACATGTTCCCAGTCCACAGAAGATTGTCGTGCCAGGCTCCGGAGGTAAGTATGGGGTGAGTGTGTGTGTGGGGAGGTGGGGTGCACAGAGGGTGGGTGCAGGTTGGGGGAGGGGATCCTATGGCACGGGACCGTTTTCTTTCTTTCAGGTAATTAAAAAAAAAAAAAATGAACACTGTGGACAATTTTCTTTTTTTACAGGTGTATGAAAAACTGCTGTGTACACTGAGGTGGGCTCCCAGTGTGCCGCATGACTTTGGGGGGGTGATGTTGGTCACACTGGGGTGGGCTCCCAGTGTGGCACAGAATGGGGTTGGGGGTCAGAAAATGCTGGTGACAGTTGGCTTTGATTACAGGGAGGTACACTGGGGTGGGATCCCAGTGTGCCACACATTCTTGGGAGGGGTTATTTAGAATGCTGACAGGGGGATTGGGCACCCCTGAAGTCGGCTTTGTAGGCATTGTGTGGCAGGCGGCAGCAGCAGCCACTGCCGCTGTGTTTATTGAAAAATACTTCACCAGGAAAGGCACATTGGGAGGCATGTTATTGTGCCGTTGCATGACGAGCTTGTCTCTCATTGCAGCGGCACTTTCTTTACAAGTTTTGACCACTTTACATATTTCTTGTGTGAGCGCCTGCATGCTGGCTTATTGGGGAATGAGGGACACACCTACTAAAGAGTGCCCTGCATTCGCCCACACTGACGCACATCCAAAATTTGCTACTACCGCAAGATGTTGGAGCAACATGTTGGCTTGTGTGCAGGTGCAAGACAACATAATAACAAGCATTTGTCAATGCTGAATGTTGATTGCTTTGCTCCGTTGGGCTCGCTCACTCCCCCTCTCTCACTCGCTCGTTCTGTTTCTCCTGGCGCTGTAGGCTGCCCTTTTATACTGGGCTCCTGCCTGGGCTGGCACCTTTTTCTGCCCACAAAGAAATCTGCAGCTTTCCTGACAGAGCTCCGGTGAAGTTGCTCACTCCCCCTCTCTCAGTCACTCATTTTGTTTCTCCTGGCACTGCAGGCTGCCCTTTTGTACTGGGCTCCTGCCTCTGCTGGCACCTTTTTCTGCCCACAAAGAAATCTGCAGCAGTCCTGACAGAGCTCAGTTTAGCTCAATCACTCCCCCTCTCTCACTCGCTTGATCCTAATCTGTCCCAAACACTGATTTCACAGCAACTGCGGTATTCTACTCGGAAAGCGAAAACACATTTTGCCAGGATGTGAAAATGACAGCTGTACTGTTCATAAGAAGGTGTGAAAAATGGCAGTGTTGAAAATCGTGTGAAAATATTACTAATTTGCGAGTTACAAGGGTGAACAGAGGGTGGGCTTGGGTTGTGGGAGGGCAGGGAGGCGGCGAGGGACCGTTTTTTTTCACAGGTTACTCAAAAAACAACATTGTGGGACTTTTTCTTTACAGGGCCATTTGTCATGCTGGGGTGGCTCCCAGCATGCCAATAAGTGCTTTTGGGGAGCAGCTCTGGCCGATGGGAGATTGGGCACCTCCATCGGCACAAAATAGGGGCGGAAGAGCCGAGGGGTATAGGCACCTCGGCACAACTGTACTACGTGTTTCGGGGGGAGGGAATTATGCTGATGGGGAGTGGGCTCCCCCGTAGGCAAATGAAACTGGGAGGGGGGACATAATGCCAACAGGGAATGGGCTGCCCCATTGGCAACATGAACATCATGGGCACTGAAGCCAACGGGGATTGGGGCCCCCATTGGCAAACAAACACTGTGGTGGGGGCACATGCTGCTGAGGGGATTGGGCACCACCTTGGCAGTCAGGGTGCTGTGTTTGTGAACATGGTGGCAAGCGCTGCACCATGTTCCTAATTTCTTGATAACCCAAGGTCCCACCCAGCAATGATGGGTCGCCCCTCATTGCAGCGGAATGGCCACTGTCACGACGAGGCGGCCCTGATTGCAGTGGTTGAAACTTCAGGTTGTGGCATGCTGGCTGAACTAGTGTCAGCAGCAGCATGCCACCCCATTGGGAAAAGCAGGCCAAGCTTTCAAAGGCTGTGGGCATTGTCCACAACAGTGTCGCGCCTCCATAACCTGCTTCTGCAGCAAGCTGCCGCAGTATGTTTCTTGTGCATGTGCACAATCGACATAAAAATGAGTACATCATAGTGACAGATTACTAGAAAACAAAACTGTCATTTAGATATCAGTATAACCATGCACACTGAAAACTAATCAAAAGTATTTAAGGATGATTTCAAGTATTCAGATACAGTCTTGTTTATTAATGAATAAGCTGAGAGACTAAATGCTGTGATGATTAATGCATTCATTCTACAGCAACGTGGGTGAGTCTTTACATTAAAGTTTCTTATTCAGTTTAGAAACATCGATAAGAGATAAGAAAAAAGAAGCAAAAGAATGAAGTATATACAAAATTTGAGATTCACCCCAATATTGTACAGTTCATTCATAAAAAATGGCATAATCAGGTTCCTCATTTAAACCATGAGGTTGAAGTGCTTACAATGAAAAAATCCATTGAGATTCATTGTGCAAAAGAGCTCTTATTCTGTAATCTGCACAATTCAAAATAGGGACATGTTCCAAAACACAGAACCAGAGCCCAGCTGCCCTGTAATCCATTTTGTAACATGGCGTGAATGGAACTGTATTATTATTACTATTAACCATTTCTTTTATTCCTTAGTACCTGGGGCCAGATTCACAATTGTCCCAGCACAAAACTCAGTTTTGTATGAACAAACCAGGTTTTGCGCCCAGCCGGTATTCACAAAAGCCTGATTTGGGTGCTGAAACCGGGATTGTGCCAGGGCAAAGTGAGGAGTAAGCCACAATGCAAATGAAGGGGAGGGTATGTGAATATTGGTGCTGCTCGGTGCAAGGGCCTTCTGGGGTCCCCTAGAATGAAGTAAATACCGCTGACTGAGACTTTGCTTTAGTCCTGCACAAGTCCTCTTGTGGTTGGCAGAGGGTACTGTGGTGGGCTCTGCCCTGCCATTCGCTGGCCTGAATGTAAGAATGAAGTCTTCCTTGGTGCTAGTTGCCTCCCACCCTCTCATCACAATCACTGGACCAATATATAATAATGAATTTCACTAGTGCTAGTCTTTTCCCCACTGCAGCCCGTTGCCGACCTGATAATAAAACTAGATGGTTTCACTGATGTCCAGTGGCCCCCGATCACTGGATCAATCACAGAAGAATAGATTTCTAGCTGTCCTGGTGGTTAGTAGTCCCTCCCACCCAATCTCCATCCAGATCACAGAATAAATATATTTATAGCTTCCCTGGTGGCTAGCAGTCTCTCACCCCACCCGATCTCCATCCCAATCACAGAATAATATATTGAGAACTTCCCTGGTTGCTGGTGGTCTCTCCCCCCACTCAGTCCCTGTCCAGATCACAGAAATATATTTATAGCTTCCCTGGTGGCTAGTGGTCCCTCCCCTCACCTGATCCCCATCCCGATCACAGAATAATATATTGAGGGCTTCCCTGGTGGCTAGCAGTCCCTCACCCCACCCAATCGCCACCCTGATCACAGAATACTATATTAAGAACTTCCCTGGTGGCTTGTGGTCCCTCCCACACATCCAATATCCGTCCCAATCGTAGAATAATATATTGAGAACTTCTCTGGTGGCTAGCGATCCCTCCCTCCACCTGATCTCCATCTCGATCACAGAATAACATATTTATTGCTCCCCTGCTGGCTAGCAGTCCCTCCCCACCTGATCCCTGTCCCAATCACAGAATAATATATTTATATCTTCCTGGTGGCTAGCAGTCCCTCCCCCAACCTGATCCCCATCCCAATCATAGAATAATATATTGAGAACTTCCCTGGTGGCTAGAGGTCCCTCTCCCCAACTAATTCCCATCCCAATCATAGAATAATATATTGAGAACTTCCCTGATGGCTATAGGGCCCTCTCCCCACCTAATTCCCATCCCAACCATAGAATAATATATTGAAAACTTCCCTGATGGCTATAGGGCCCGCTCCCCACCTAATTCCCATCCCAATCATAGGGTAATATATAGAGAACTTCCCTGGTGGCTAGCAGTCCCTCCCCCACCTGATCCCCAGCCTCATCACAGAATAATATATTGAGAACTTCCCTGGTGGCTAGCAGTCCCTGTCCCCACCTGATCCCCATCCTTATCACAGAATAATTTATTTAGAACTTCCCTGGGTGCTAGCGGTCTCTCCCTCCACCTGATCCCTATTCTGATCACAGAATAATATATTGAGAACTTCCCTGGTTGCTAGCGGTCTCTCCCTCAACCCGATCCCTATCCTGATCACAGAATAACATAGTAAGAACTTCCCTGGTGGCTAGCAGTCCCTCCTCCACCTGATCCCCATTCCGATCACAGAATAATATATTTATAGCTTCCCTGGTGGCTAGCAGTACCTCACCCCACCCGATGTCCATCCCAATCACAGAACAATATATTGAGAACTTCCCTGGTTGCTGGCGGTCTCTCCCCCCACTCAGTCCCTGTCTGGATCACAGAAATATATTGAGAACATCCTTGGTGGCTAGTGGTCTCTCCCCCTACAAATGGTCAGCTTGAGTGTTAGACTTGAAGTATTTGCTGGTGGCTACTGGTCCCCCCCACCAACCACTGGACAGATATACAAAAATGAATTTCCCTGGTGGTAGTGGTCCCCCCATTGATCTCCAATCACCAGGTCGATATACAAAACTGAAGTTCTCTGGTGGTAGTGGTTCCTCCTGCCGATTGCCACCCAATTTTATCAATATAAGTTTTCAATGGTACCCAGTGGGTCCCCCAACCCGATAATCCACCCCAATATATAATAAAGATTTCTCTGGTGACTAGCGATCCCTATCCTCACCCGATCACCCTCCTAATATATAAAAAAGATTTCCCTGGTGGTATGCTGTCCCTCCCCCCACCTAATGTTGGCATCATATTCCCTGGTGTCCAGTGTAACCCCACCATCCCCTGTACAGTAAATATAAACATTTTTCTGGTGTTTAGTGGACCCTCCCTATCCCTGAGCCACTGTATTGTGAATGTAAACCATTTCCTTGTGATCTAGTGGACCCCACCCTGGCATGCAGTGCCCTACCACCCCTCATTCTATCTCTGAGCTAGTGACCAGCACAGCCCTCTGCTGTTCTGCTGTCTACCATGGCTGGCCACTGACTGAACTGTCAATGAGCATGTAAGTGTCCATGAGTCTATCGAATTATTAGTATGTCGACGTACACTAAAGTAGGGGCTGTGGTGAATGATATAGTTTCAATAAACAATTTTCAAGATCAATTAAACAGGTTAGAAGCCTGGGCTGTGTTTTATAGGTTGAAGTTTAATGAGAACAAGTGTAGTGTAATGCACTTTGGATTCAATAACCCAAAAGCACAATATAAAATAAACAATAATGTTAATATAACTATGGAAAATGAAAAGGACTTGGGAATTATAATATCTAATACATTAACATTTGACAAACACAATGTGGAAGTGGTCAAACGTGCTAATAAAATAATTGGTACTATCCTGAGGAACATTAAAAGCAGGAAGGAGAGGGTTATGGTTCCTCAGTACAGATCCCTAGTCAGACCAGTTCTGGAATACGGTGTGCCCCCAGAGTGCTGGTAGCAAAAAAATTATAGAGTCCAAAGAAGATTCACTAAAAGGATTAGTGTAGTCCATAGTAAGGAATATTATAATAGATTACAGGAGCTGGGGTTATAGTCCATGTCTTGCCAAGGAGTAAGAGGTGACCTGTGTTTTATGTATAATACTTTTCAAAATGAATTGCTCTGGGAATGTTCAGGTCTTAGAAAAAAAGCGGAGTTAGGTAGGGCAACAGGGCCCATTCCTATCAACTTGTTGGTGAAAATATAGAACTTCCAAAGAGGTAGGTGGTACAATCAGAGAATAGTGAAATTATGGAACTCACTACCTGCAGCTGAGGTGGGTGCTAGTAGTATAGCAGCACTCAAAAGTATGCTTAATTAACATATGGGAGAAGGAAAATGGGATTATGTCCACTGAACAGTGGCAAGTCTGTTTACGGCTCTGTGTAGCTGATAGGACTTGTAAACCTATCCTATATGATCCTATGATTAGTTCTAAAGTTTTATGTGGTTGAACCTTAGGTATATAGATTTACCTTTAGTGTTAAGAAGATACTCTTTTATTCATAATTCATTATTTTGCTGTTTTCTTTCTTGTATTATTACTTCATTTAAAAAATAAAATGAAATAAAAAGGAACAAAATAGAAAAAACCTTCATCAGTTTGTACCTCTAATCTCTAGTAGAGACAGACAGAATTGGTTCTTATAAAAGAGCCTCTTAGAACCGAACAGCTCCCAAAATTTAGAACTGACCATAACCTCGCCTGTCAAAAACAATTGGAGTTGGGGGGGGGGCGTGGCCTGGCTGTGCTAAAGATGGCTGCTTAACTTTTCACCTCCCTAGGACTACCATCAATCATCTTCCATCTTCCTGCTCCTAAACCACCGTCAAGAGCCAGCAACTTAAATCCAATTCTTCTAACATCATAGAACAGCTCTGGTAAACTATTTTCATCATATCACAGGTTATAGATATAATTTCTTACATCTTTACTGTTACTCTGAGCAGGCCTACAACAATGGCTGAGCAACCTCTGCAGAACAACTCCTTTAACAGAGTGGAGTCAATGTTTCAGCAATTTATTAATGAGATTAACAACTTAAAAATAGCCTCGCAGCAAAACAACACCAATATGCAACTGTTTGATCATAAAATTAATGGTACCAAGTCAAAGTAACTCAAAATGAGAGCTCTATCAATGATCTATGCCACCATCAGGGAACAAGACAGAACTATCAGAATTCTACAAGATAAAATTAATGACATCGAAAATAGAAACAGGCGCAATAATCTTAGATTCCTGGGCTTTCCTGAAGGTGCAGAACTTGGGGACACTAGTGCGTTTTACTTCATGTACTGTACTACCAGGCATACTTAAACTTCCACCTGGTCAAGACCTCACTATTGAGAGATCTCATCAACCTTGGGTCTGAGGCCTGGTCCGAGTCAGAAGCCCAGGCCTATCATCGCTAGATTCCTAAACTATACCCACAAAACTGATCATCAGTTATGCAAAACAAGTGGGATCGCTTCTATGGCAAGAAAATAAAATATCCATTTTCAGGGACTTCTCAAAAGATCTAGTCAATAAACATAAAGCTTTCAACCCCATCAAAGCCGTGCTGCACCAACGTGGATTAAATTTGCACTGTGATACCCGGGTCATTTGCACCTATTTATGGGACTCACCTAAAGACTTTAATACTCCTGACGCACTTGCTTCTTTCCTCAGTGAACCCCTGTCTTTAATCAATAGACCTGGCAATTCTGACTCAATCCCCTACTCCATCGGCATTGCAAGCCCACAATCAAGCCAACATATCCAAGTTGTGGCTGCAGATCCTAACTGTCCAGTGCAGCATGCAATATTACCAGCTCCTACAACACCTTTGGTCCGGTTTCAGCTCGTTTGCAAGACAAAAAGTCTAAATGTTCACCCTCTAAACATACCTGCTGTGAGGATACCACACCTTTGAATTCCTCTATGCACACTGGGAAACATGTAGACTTCTCCACACTCTTACCCTCTCCAACAAATTCTCTCCCCGCTGCTAGATGACTTGCACTCCCACAAGAAGATCTTCGTGCTGCCACTCTGGATCCCACTACCAGTGATTCCCAAGATACACTGCAATCTACTAAGTCCCTGATTCCTCCTGGGCCAAATTGGTTACTAGCTCCCCTTCAAATCTGCAGAACCACCATAAAAGAAAGCAAGGGAAGCTAAAAAGTAAATCGATGGCTGCCTCCTCCTCCAGCTCAAACAAGCTCAGCACCTATAAATGATGACTGGGCACTATATACGGTACCTCTCGAGGTTAGAGCTTAATTAACCTCAGCTCTCTGATCACTATCGGAATTTGTCTGCCCTGTAACTGTACATACATGGTTCCTTGTGTGTGCATACTATCGCACTCAGACAGTTTGAATGCGCTAAGCTGTACATCACGGTTACAGGCTTCCAGTTTAATTTCATGTCACATTATTTAGGCATCTCATTATGACAGTCTGGGGTTTTCTGTCTCAATGTAATATCTTCTATATTATATATCTAGTTATTTCTCGTATACTACTCATAATGTCAATCTTTAAATATCCCTAATGTTGGGCTATGTTCTACTTTTAAAGGGACAGTTCTTATACAATGTTAGACTAATTCATATGTGCTCAATGATTCTCTCTACCCATTTAGAGGTGTCAACCATCTTTTTGGTCAGCACGTCCTTCTCACACAATCATTATGGGAGGATGCCTGCTTACCTAATCAGTGACCCAACATCACCCCACACATCTGTTACCATATATAAATCACTATAAATTTACATTATGTTGATGTCATATTAATTTGGTCCTCAACTAGTTATTCCCTTCGTCCACTACTACGTCCCAAACCAACATTTAACACTTTAATATTATCTCTGCTCTCCTTCCCACTCCAACCCACCTCTTTCTAATTTTTAAACCCCTTTTTTCAACCATGGTGTACCAATTCCTTGTATTGTTTTATTTACCTATCACGTAGTCTTCAGTTTTACCTTACAATTAGGCATTGCAGGCTATTTTCAAGGTGTCTCATCTTTATTATTTTACTCAATGTGCTACATCAATAACAGATAGCACAATCTGACCCAAATCCCTTATGATATGGCTTTTTAAGCCTTCATTATAATCTTATAGCTTGAGCTTGCTCGACCCTCTCAAGTCTTGTCATCTCACTATGTTAAAGCAATTCCTTTTCCTAGGGACGATTTTTGGGTCTGTGCTGTTACTAAATACCTAGCACTTATCAATAACATATGTAGTCCTGGAGCCTGAACAAACTCAAATTCTTATTAATGTTATACTGCCAAAGTGACTACGTATACCTGTTTAATACAAGTTTTCACCAGAAACATACCCAGCTCTATACAATTTAGACCTTGCAATGCTCAACACCATAAATCTATGTCGTCTGGACCCTGCTCTTTTCATTTTACCTGAACATTCTCCTTATATAAATACTTCTGTGTCCAAGCATTATGATTATGTGAGTAAGTGCACATTAGATGGCACAAGTACAGTTGTTCTTATAATTTTAGGACCTAGCCTGCCATGCTGGCATATTGTTCATATTACTGTAATAATGTTTCAGCCTAATTCTTTTTTCCAGTTCAACTTAGGTTCAAGATATATCATTACATCTGGGATTGCACATATTTTTTGTAATCCCTTTTTCACACATGGTAAGATGTTCATGGCTCCCCCACAGGGAATTATTAGGTTCATGTTAGTTCTAGTCACAGTTACAACTTGATAGAAATAATTGCTTACAGTTTGTATCTTGGGTTTAAGATTACTTTCTCCCAAGATTTGCTTACTATTTACATGCTCTGTAGTATAGTGAGAGAGTCTTGGTGTTTTCATCGACTCATATCTTGCTATATTACCTAAAGATTTCATTGTGTGTTAGCATAACTTATAGGTTTTGTTTAGTAACTATATATATGACTTCTATTCCTTTACTGTCTCTCTTCCCTGCGAGACCCAATGGAAATATTCACCCAGGATTTAAGTATCTCCACAAACTAAATATCCTGCATGCATTTGACTGTACTAGCCTTCTCCCTTCTGAGTCTGTAACATCCTCTAGCCCTTTTAATATGAGTCCCTTACTTCCTATTTGTATCTCCATACCCATACCCTCATTAACATGAGTGATCTAATTCTACATTCATGGAATGTTAAGGGACTCAACTCACCTTGTAAATGAAAACAAATACTTGCTTATCTCAAAAGGCATGACACACATATTGCTTTCTTACAAGAAACAAAATTTTAATAGAGGGCGTTGACAGACTCAGAAAGGATTGAGTCGGTCTAGTATATGCCTCCTCCTCTTCTTCTAAAAATTGGGGGGTTGCTATTCTATTACATAAATCCCTTAACTGGACTGTTATCAATTCCACCTCTGATTCAGATGGCAGATAGATTATAGCTCACTTAAATACCCCTGCAGGCCCCCCTTATGTTAGTCAGTGTTTATGCCCCTAACTCTGATTCACCTGAATTCTTTCATAGTATGGCTCAACAAATTATGAATAGTAATATCAACAATTCTCCTATACTTGTAGGTGGGGATTTCAATTTAGCTTTGGAAGCACATTTAGACAGAAGTAACTCTTGGTGTGATTACCACCCCAGAAGTATTTCTGCACTCTCAATGCTAGTGAAAGACTTAGGTCTCACTGACATCTGGAGACTACACCATCCTAGACAGCGTGATTATACTTTTTCTCACCACTTCATAAATCTTACAGCAGAATTGACTACTGGTTTTCTTCCCCATTCATCACCGAAAAAATTATCGATACAACTATCCTCCCGATTACTATATTAGACCATTCCCCTATTAAACTGCATCTTATTTGGGGCCCGCCCCCATCTAAATCCCCCTCCTGACATCTAGACCCACTCCTATTGAAAGACCCCGATTTCTTACCTTGGATTAGATCCCAAATCCAAGATTTTCTTTCCTTTAACAACACTCTGATGTATATCAAGGTACCATCTGGAAAGCACTTAAAGCAACAATTAGAGGAAAATTATAAGCTATACGCAACACAAGAAAAAACTAAGGAACAGCAACTGGCTGATTTAGAAATCTCTTAAAGAAAAAGAAACCCAATATTATAAAACAAAAAATCAGATAATAACTCACAACTTCACCTTGAAATTCTTCAGCTTAGAATTAAAATCAATGAATTAATATCCAGGAAAGCTGAACTCGCCCTCCTTAGACTCAAACACTGTTATTGGGAACAAGGGGATAAATGCGGGAAGTTGCTTGCCTATTAACTCAAGAATCAACAGATGGAGAGACATATTGCCGGTTTGAAGGATCCTTCAGGCAAAATCCATACAGATAATCCCTCAATTAACCATATTATGCAATCCTTCTATCAACAATTATACTCCACCCCCACAACCCGAGCATATAGAACAATTTCTGAACAATTTACTGTTACCACACCTCTTCCAACAAGATATGGCTACGCTAGATGAACCCTTTACCCTAAAAGAGATACAAGCAGTTCTAAACTCCTTAAATCTGGTAAAGCTCCTGGAAGTGACATTTTTTCCGTAGAACTTTTATAAACCCCTAGCTGACACCTTATGCCCTTACTTTTAAGGTCTTCAAAGAGGCATCTTCACAAGGTAACTTCCCTACTCTATGACAGAAGCCATTATAACCGTCTCTACCAAAAAGATAAAGACCCTTCTCTCCCATCCAGTTACAGACCAACATCACTACTAATCACGGATGGAAACATTTTTTCAAATTATTAAATACTCATTTAGAATCAATAATTTTGAAACTTGTCCATACCTCCCAATGCCAGATCCATCAAAAACAGAACTGGTTCTGATCATCTCTGCTCGTTATTTAGTTTAATCTACAAAGCTAACTCTCTTAAATCACCTGCTACAGCTATAGCCATCGATTTTGAAAAGGCATTTAATTCTCTCAACTGGACTTATTTATACCATGTTCTATCCCACTTTGGTGTCACTAATAAATTTTGTACATGGATTCAATTATTATACACCCTTCCCTCCGCCAGGGTTCTTACTAACTGCCTTATCCTCATCCTTTCATCTGGCTAGAGGTACCAGGCAGGAGTGCCCCTTATCCCCCACTCATTTTATTCTAGCTATGGAACCCCTATCTGCTTCTCTTTATCAATCCTCCATGATCCAAGGTATACCTGTCGGTAATTCCCGCTGTACTTTACTATCCTCGTTGATGACCTCCTCATTCTACTCAAAACTCTTGAAATTTTGGGACCACCTTTAATTAAGTTAATTTGCAACTTCACTTCACTTTCTGGGCTCACTTTGAATCTAAACAAATCAGAAACAATGTCATTGAACAATTTCTGTAAATCTTCTTGAATACAATATTTGGTTGTCACGGGCCCCTCATGGTATTTCTTACCTTGGAATACAGATCACTTCAAATTAGACAAGCTATGGGATGCCAATCTCTCCCCATTATTAGCAAATATTTAAAACACTCTCAACAGATGGAAACTGCTTAACCACTCTTTTAATAGGAAAATCTCCGCTATCAAGATGTCAATAGCTCCCAAAATATTAGATCTATTCTCTAATATTTCTCTAACCCTCCCTACCATTTTTTTGTCAAAATTGATGATATAATTGGTAATTTGTTATGGGAAGGCAAAATTCCCAGATTTAGTCATAACAAACTACGTTCCCACTGGTCCAAAGGGGGCTTCTGGCTCCCCTGGTTCCAAACATATTTTTGGGCCTTCTGCACTGCCCAAACTGTCAAATGGTTTAATAAACCCAGCAATAAATTGCCGTTGTGGGTTAATATGGAAACATCTCTATGTCCAGGCAATGTCACCACTTCTTCATTTATAACTCTCTCCTCCCAATTTAAATTCTCACCCTACTATAGCAACATCCATACTCTATTGGAAAATAATCATATCACTTTAAATCCAACCAACCCTCTCATATATGCCCCTGTTTGGGGAATCATAACATCCTCTTGATAATCACCTATTTTTTGTTGCAATTGGAAAACAGGGGCATTTCTTTCTTGGGGGTTATACTTATATCCCAGACTTTCATACTAAAATCCTTTTCTGACCTGCACAAACAATGGAATCTTCCCCAGCACGATTTCTGGAAATATTTACAGTTACACACGGCATGGAACCTTTATCTTCTTACTATTCCTCATCAGTCTTTATCCAACACTTTTATTTCTAAATGGATTAAAACAAACTCTAAATTAAATAGCGTAATTTACAAACACATCAGAAATACACTTCCAGATCAATCTAGCATTGCAAAAAATAAATGGAGTACCCTTTTAAACTATAATATAACCAATACACAGTGGCGTAACTGCTGGCTATCCTGCCATAAATCTTTCAAGGATAATCGCAGTTCGCTCATACAAACCAAAATTCTACATCTATGGTACAGAACTCCTGAGATTTTGCGAAAAATGGGCTTAATGAACAACAACAACTGTTGGTGCTGTAACTCCCCCAATGGTAATCTGCTACATATTTTATGATATTGTCCTCCCATACACAATCTCTGGCATCGTATTCATCTCTTTGCAATGAAAGTGATTGGTCTACCCTTTGTATTAGATCAAAAACATTGCATACTTGGTATTTTCAACGCTTACTCATACAAAATAACCCATTCTTGGAATAGGTGGTTATCCCTACTATTCCTTCAAGTAACGTACCTTATACTAATGCATTGGAAATCCAATATCATTCCCACCCTCCCGGATATGCTCAAACAACTATCTCAATACGCCACCCTTGATCATATGTCACACTTAGCATCTGACTGACTCACTTTATATAATAAATGCTGGCAGGACTATTTTAAATATTTAAACACATCTACACATATCGTCACTTAATCCATGGGTTGTTATACAGTATATTCACATTGGAATCTCGCTTCTAGCTTTTTTGTTGTAATAATTTTTATTGATATTTCAGAACATAAAACAAAACATAAGGTCACATTACAAAATACAGTGATCAGTTATAAAGTACATCTAACCTCGCCCACAAGTGCTGGGATGGTATACTGATCTAGTTGTCATATGGGGGCAACCAAGTATACCTTAAGAGTAAACTATATAAACGTAACATTTCAGTTAACAGAATAAAGACTACTGTATATCACTGGGTTACATGCTCTATTATGTATAGACATACCATAGAATTTAAGCCAAGCACTCCGGTACCCCAAAACCTCCACTATCAACCCTATATGAGTACTTGACCAAAGCTGGATTGAATCAGATCCTTCACAATACTGGGCGTACTACATTGCAGAAGTAATTTATACTTGCCTGCAGGTGTTCCTTTGCAAGGCATTCGACACTGTGACATAGAGTATAGATATGTTCTGCAAGGACCACCTTCCTGTAAAGATACCAAATGACCCAAGCTCAAGTCCGTACTCATAAGATAACTTCGTGTGTCCAGCAGACCAAACACATTCAATCATAACACTTATATTTCTGGGAATATCACATCCCCCACAAAACATGGGGCACCATTACCTTTACCTTTGCTGGAGTCCCACCACAACTAACTCCATATACAGCCAACAGAAGAAACCAAGGTTGATCACCCTATTCCCGCTGGAGGAGGAACCTGCACCAAGTATCTCAGATATGGGTCCCAACAGGCTGTGAATCAGGATAATTTGGATTTCTGTAGGTGGGATATCTTATCCAGTTTGGCCAGAGTAGCCAAAGACCCCAATATTACTGTTACCAGGATCCCACAGACCTCCACTGGCATAATATAGGCCCTTTTGGTTTGTAACGCTAACAAGGCCAGCCATCTCAATTTTAACGGTGACAATTTAGGCAATACCCCCTTAACCCCAAGATACAAAAGGGGACATAGGGGAATGGTCTGTTTGAACCCGGAGCCAGAACCAGAATCTCTTGCCAGAGAGGTTGGATCTTGGGGCATGTCCACAGAATGTGCAATAAATCTCCCCCAGGCTGTTGACACCTCCAGCAATTATCCCTCTCTATTACTTTAGTTCTATACAGAACGACTGGGGTTCTATACCAAGAGTGTGCAATTTTGTTTTGAATTAGTCTCAATTTGGCATCAGTAAACCAGGAATGAACATCTATCCAGGCTTTATCCCAAGCCTCAGATGATATAGGAGTCTGCAACATCTTCTCCCATCTAATCCTCGCTGTCTCAGATTGAGATGGAAGAGTATCACGCAGGGTAGCATACAACTGACCCGCAAGTCCCTTAGTACATGACTTCCACTTAACCATTGGAGATGGTTGAATCTGGCTCAACGGAGAATGCAAAAGTTGTCTGATAACATCCCTAATCTGGAGGTATCTCCAGAAATCTTCTGCTGGAATTCCCCATTGCTGTCTCAGAGACTGAAATGTCTGGATATTCTTATGATCAGGGGTCAACAAATCTCCTAACATGGTGATACCCAATGCTGCCCAATGCCCCCACCTAATTTTGCTGCCACCTATGGTGATGTCTGGGTTGTGCCATATAGGCACATAAGAAAGAGGAAGAGGTGCCAGCTTAAGTCTACGATGAAAGCAAACCCAGTTTCTCCTGGCCGAATCTATTGTAGGGGATGTAGGAGACGTTCTCTCTATCCCACCCTTATTAATCTTAGCTTTTTTGAAATTATCCTTCTGTACTAGAAGAGATAAGGGATGACACAACCCTGCGATGTCTGTCTCTAGCTGTACCCATTGCGGTGACAGAGGGGAAAGGGGTCTAGCCCAGTTGATTGTTTGAGCTAACAGAAAGGCCCGATGGTATGCTTCAAACCACGGAGGTTCCACTTCCTGCCACCTGTGTGTGATCTTAATTTAGCCCGACTGAATCTAGGTTTAGATCCTCTCTCATAAAAATCCCCAATTACTTTGTCAATACTCTGAAACCATCGTGCAGGTAAAGGGACCGTAAATGTCTCAGGAGATAAAATAATTTGGGAGCGCAATCATAGATACTGCTGCCACTTTCCCAGCAAGAGTTAGTTTAAGTAACCTCCATCTATCAAAATCTGTCTTCAGTGAGGAGAGAAGGGTTGTATATTGGCCTTCCATATAACCTCTAGAGAGGGAGTGAGAAAAATACCCAAATATGTAATCCCAACTGGAGCCCAAACTAGCTCCTCCACTCCCATGTCCTGCTGAACACAGTGCTCGTTCAGGGGGAGTATCTTTGTCTTGTGCCGATTCATCCGAAGACCAGAATACTTAGAGAATTCTTCAAGCAAATCAAGAAGCAGGGGGATAGCAGTGTGAGCATCCTCCAACAAAAGGAGAAGGTCATCAGCATACATAAAACTTACATAGAATATATTCCCCACTTTCAAACCATTAATCTTTGGGTGATTGCTAATGGCAGCTGCCAACAGTTCTATCGCCAAGACAAAAAGTAAGGGAGAGAGCGGGCAACCTTGTCTCGTCCCTCTGCCCAAAGGGAAAGGATGGGAAAGGGTCGAATTGGTATTAACTCTGGCAAAAGGGCGCCCATATATAGCTTTTATTCTTGCGAAAGGTGTCTCCAATCCCAAAATGAGAAGGGTCAAATATAGATAGTCCCATTCCACTGAGTCAAAGCCTTTTCGAAATCTACCGTAATGGCAGCACGTAGGGTGTGAAGAACCTGGCCAGAGGAATCAAATTCAACAGGGTTCTTAAATGATCTGAACTATGTCTGCCCGTATAAATCCCACTTGTGATGGTGTATCAATTCAGCCAACAAAGGACTAAATCTGTAGGCCAGGATTTTAGCATAAAGTTTACTGTCCAGGTTTATAAGTGAAATAGGGTGATAATTTCCCGGATTCGTGGAGTCCTTACCTTTCTTGGGAATCACAACAATAGTTGCCTCCCGCATAGAGGGTGGAAAGGCGCCCTTAATTTCAACCTCCGGAAAGACCTGAATCAAAAGGGGAGCAATAATATGGCCCAGAGTCTGATAAAATTCTGCGGGGTACCCATCGCTACCCGGAGATTTACCCTTTTTTAAGTTTTGAATAGCCACCATCAGTTCCTCCTTAGAGATAGGGAGATCTAACCCCTGTGTGTGCTGGCTCTGAAGCCCTGAGTATCCAAATTATGCTTAGTGTGAGTGGAGCAATATAACTTTGTATAGAATGCAGACATAATCTCATTAATATCCCCTGGAGAAGTACGTAATGAGCCTAAATTGTTTTTTAGGCCAGTGATAAATCTGCTAGCCTGCTGTTTCCTTAATTGGTAAGCAAGTATCTTACCCCCTTTGTCCCCCCTTCCCAAAACATATGTTTAAGACGTAAAATAGCAGCTTCCGCTTTCCTGTTCATAATCTGATTAATTTCAAACCGAATGGCTAATATGGATTTCCCTATAGGCGACTGAATATTGGGAGAAGGCAGTGACTTAAACTTACTCTCAGCCTCAGCCAATTTCTGCTCAAGGTCAAGCAGCTGAGCTTCTCTTTGTCTGCGTCTAGTAGCCGAAAACCCCATAATGCTACCTCGCAAAGTGGCTTTAAAAGCCTCCCAAGTTGTACATGCAGAGGTGTCATCAATAGGGTTTTCTGCAGGAAAAGAGAAGCCTCCTTAATGAGCCAAGGGGTGAACTCAGGGTCCTGTACCAGAAGTGGGTCCAATCTCCACTGTTTAGTTGGGGGGCCACTGGGTCCCATTGTACTAATAGCTGAACTAAAGCATGATCAGAGATACAGCAAGGGAGAATTGAAACCTCCAAAGTTTTAGTAGTCAGGTTAGCTGAGCCAAGCCAAAAATCAAGCCTACTATATGAATCATTGGGAACAGAATGAAATGTGTAGTCTCTAGCTCTGGGGCGGAACAATCTCCAGAGATCTACTAACCCCTGGTCAGACAACATTTGATGGAGAGCCTTCACACTCCTAGGATGTGCCTCTTTCCCCCCATCATTTCTATCCAACATAGGCATCAAGGTCAGATTAAAATCCCCACCAATGAGTAGCGGACAATCTGGAGGGTTAAATTCTAGTGTTGCTTCTGCCAGCTTATGAAAAAAAAGTGGAGCATCATCATTGGGGGCATATAGATTGCATACAGTAATTAAACCTGTGGGCATATTATACGCAGCCATAACCCATCTGCCATCAGAATCTGCACGTGTCTGGGTTAACTTCCAAGGAAGAGACTTGTGCACCAAAATCTGGACTCCGTGTATCCTGGTCAAGGCATTGGAATGCACCTGAAAGATGTTTCAGGACTAGAGGGCATGGGATGAAGTTGGAGGGAGGACGATTCAGAGGAAACATGGGAAAGAATTTCTTCACAGAACGGGTGGTGGACAAGTGGAACACCCTGCCAGAGGAAGTGGTGGGGGCTGAAACAATCACGGGATTTAAGAATGCATGGGATAGACATAAAGGAATTCTAGAGGTCAGGGGTAAGGGGAAATAGACTTCTAGGAAAACAAACTCAACTTACAAGCTCAAATGGGCAGACTAGGTGGGCCATAGGCCCTTATCTGCCGACACTGTCTATGTATCTATGTATCTATGTACTTGCTGACCAACCCAATCCTTCATCATACGGGTATGATCTTCCTCATTAAACTTAGTCTCCTGGAGAAAGGCCACTTGAGAACGTTTACGTTTCAAGTATGCAAGAACTTTCTTACGTTTAATCGGAGAATTTAACCCTCGGACATTCCAGGTATGCATCACTATATCAGCCATTTTGTTACCTTCCTCAATGTACCTTAGTCTAAACTATTAAAAGAACTAAATCTATGTATATGCCAAATATGAAAAGTCCCTGTACCGATCAGGGCAAACACGCACCCCAACAATAGGCGGGAATTATCTAACCTAATTACAACTACTCTATACTCCTACACTATCTAAATAACAACCAAACAAACAAACTACCTACTATTATTAGAAGAACTGGTAGAATTAAGCCGGCTAGAAACCTAGCCAATAGTATATCCTATCGATCCTGGGGGGAACCAGGTATTTCTCAGAAGGAAGAAGATCCCTATCTACTATGGAGCATATATCAAACTACTCTGAAAGAGGACCAAAGCAACAAACAAAGTCCGTACATGCTAGAGCCTGCAACGGACCTGCCTACAGTCCTCACGTGGGGAACTAGTCCTATAACGAATCTTAGGACCAGTTATTGCTCTGCTCTTAATGGGAAACTCAGAACCCCTCCTGCCAACTCCATGTCCACAAAAGATATTATAAGACATCTCCCTAACTGGGCTTCTAATACTCCTAAACATTTTCTTAATAATGAATTTTACCAACACTCCTTAGGGCCCACCTATAACCAAGCCAAGTACTGCATATTCTGGTAAAACTATGTGGCACATCTTAATCATTACCCATAGTACGAAACCGATAGAATCCCTTGGCAATGTTAAGTTCTACATATAGCCTCTATGGACCCATTGAGTCACTTAATCCTCCCAATAGGCCCTCAAAGCAAAATACTATGGAGGGTAAAATATTGTCTTGATAGAGATAATAAACTTCCTCCTATGGAAGACAAACAGGGAAGGAAGAAAAGGGGGGGTAGGTCACGCCCCCGGGGATCTACCCTATCACAGGCAGATCTTCAAACATCCCTTAGCCACAGATGTACCGCCCACATTATATGTTTATATAATCATTCCCCTTCTACCCCAGCCGATACCCTCCGAATGTGCCATCGATGACAACTGCCATAAAACCTTCTGATAGACATTACCCCCAAGGACTACACCCAGGTATAACTTAAGGAAGCCATACCTATTTCCACCCGAAATATTACAACAATAAACAATCAGCAGCTCAGATACTTATCTAACATTAAACAGTATAATCCAAGGAAAAAAGTCCATTTGCTCATGAAATTTTTGGCTGTTTTCCCTCTTCTCATTCTTGATCCGTAGATTGACCTGGGGGGACCCTAGGGCGGAAAGACCGATGATGTACTAGCTGTGGTACTGACCATGCCCTGAAGGCAGTCCTAAGAGGTCTTCTTGAAAACTTCCACCCCATTGACCATTGCTTCACAACCTTCCTCCTCGGGGAGATCGTTCAGAATCGCAAACCGTTTTTTGGCAAAGTAAGGACTGACATATTCTATCTGAACTTCTCCTTGTGTATCTGGAGGGGGAGAAGTCAGATTGTCGGAGCTGCTCTTCCTTTCCTGAGGATGGTCCCTTTTAGTATGCGGGGAAGATGGAGGCCTCTTCCGTACATTCAAGTTCCTGGGTTCTAATCCCATCAGTGGTGCCGATTGAGGAGA
Source organism: Neoceratodus forsteri (assembly GCA_016271365.2). NCBI lineage: Eukaryota > Metazoa > Chordata > Ceratodontiformes > Ceratodontidae > Neoceratodus > Neoceratodus forsteri. The sequence goes on from JADMNL010000023.1 coordinate 524,518,967, forward strand.
GGTAACTGTAGTAACAGCAGCTGAAATGGGGATACCTTGAACATTTTCAGCCTGGCTAGAAGACTGGGAATCAAACTTCTAGGACAGGAATTGGCAATATAGTCCAAAGCCGCTCTGAAGATAAAATTGCAAACTTGTACCATTCATAGAGATTTGTAGTGTGGCGGGTACCTTAATGTGAAAGGGATCTTTAAAGCATGTAGCTTCCTTGAGCTTCAGTGAAAGTTTTACGCTGAGCGGCCAATTCCCTCGAATAATCTTGAAAAATCATAATCCTATTCCCTTGCCACTGTAGCTGTCTGAGCTCTCTCACCCTAGCCTGTATTGCTTCTTTTTCAGCAAAATTCAGGAACCGAACCAGGATGGGGCGAGGACGTTCCCCCTGGGCAGGCCTAGGCTGGGCCATGCGGTGAGCCCGCTCCATTGTAATTTTAGTACCCTCAGGGAGCTTCAAGATTTCTGGCAGTACATGTTGTAGAAATGGCAAAACCTTCCCTTCTCAACCCTCCTGGAATCCCAATAAGGCGCAGATTATTTAGCTTCTCCTATTTTCCAGATCTTCCACTTTATCTTGCAGCTGATTAATCTTAGCCGCTGATCTCTATTAGGGCTAGTAGTTGAGAAGTGAGTCCTCCATGATTACCTTTGCTCCACTGTGTCCACACGCATATTAATTTGCTGAATAGCAGAGCAGAATTATTAGCTGCTAATGTGGAGGTTGTCTATGCTTGCCATGATCGACACAAACATGTCCTGTATAGAGGGCTCCTCTCGCTCATTTACTAACTGCGCCATCATGTAGATCACGGATAGCAGGGATACGAATCTCCCACTGGCAATCCGCTTTGCCGAATGCCCCAAGAGTCCAAAATTCCCATGTCGATAGTACCGAGTTTCGGCAGTCTGGTCCGTTATTATTTTTTGTGTATATCCTCCCCAAAGGGTATAATTCCCAGGTGCTAGGCTCTGTGCGATGAGAACAACCCGATTAAGCCGCCATCTACAACAAGCTCTAACCACGCCCCTCGCTTCTAGCTTTTTTCATTCTTTTTTCATCTCCCCTCTTTCTATCTTTTTACCTCCTTTTTTTCTTCCCTTTCTTTCTTCATTCTTGTTTACTTTCTTAGATATCTTTCTCTTTTTTTACGTTCTTCCTTTATACAGTTTTACATATACCTGTATAAAATGACAGTGTAATAGTGTACATCATGACTGCTCATATTTCTTGTTGGTGTCTACTCCTTTTACCCCTTGAACCATAAATGGTCTTATTTTCTCTCAACCATACAGATTATACTGCTACATGTTGTTTTTTCAACATTTGTTCTCCCTCTTACTACTATTGTATAATATCTCAGACAACTTTATACTTCTTATTCACCATTAAGAATTTATGTAAGTGTATATTGGAGGATGTAGTGTATTTGTATATATAATAACAATAATTACAATAAAAAGATTAACTGCAAAAACAATTGGAGTGGTTCAAAAATGCAGATCAGGAATTAGTGTGCAATTACTGTAGCAGCTCATTAATATGCTAACTATGCAAATTATCATATAAGAAAAGCGGTTTGTAAATCAGAACATTTAGATTATGCATTTTCACCCATTAATTGGTTCATTTTTTTATTTATAAAATGGTCCATGAAAATCCTTCAATCTCATTGGTTGAAACAGGTCATATGGTGATTACTTTCTGACAACTGAACACCTCACCTGAACTATGTATTTTATTTTAAACAAATAAAAGCCCATTTTATAAGTGGAATAACACACCTTAGGGTGTGTGGTCATATTGGAATAATGCACTTCTCAGGTGGCTACAGCACTCTGTTATGCCCTGTGCCTAACAGCTACCCACGGTAGCTTTTAACCACACACCCTGTCATGTGTTATCAGCTATTTAACCCTGTTCACTACCCTGATAATCTGGATTGTCTGTGCTGCACTATCTTCCCACTGGAATGGCAGGCAAGCAGCAGCCTTCAAATCCATTCCAATGTCAGTTCATTTGTTGGTCAGCATGGCACGGGCAAAGGACCCCTCTTATCATCTAACCTTTTTCATTGCTGCCTCATCTTCCCCCTATGCCCGGTACCCTTTTTACTCTCTTCCTCTCTGTTCCTTTTGGCCCCTACTGGCTAGTTTCTGCCCCCTTCCTTTCCACTATGGGTTGATCTGGTTGCTTTTGTTTTACCATACCTGCTGTACCTTAATTCAGTTTTTGTGCGTTGTGACTGCATGCTATTTTTGCTGCTATTTAAACCTTATGGCATTATTCAATAGTTTATTTCATATTTTTGCCAAATATTGTTTTGTCTTTCTTTGTAATTCTAATATTTGAACTCTCTCTAAAATTGTAATCATTGTAGCTCTTTGTTATTTACTTAATTCCCCCCTTTTGTTTGATTGTATCCCTTCTCCTCTCAAACCATACCCTTGGGTACACCTGGAAATGAGTTTCAGCTCAGTCTGTCTTTCCTGGTCAGCAGTTTTCCAAATAGATAAAATGAGAGTCAGCTCATGCCTTTCCTCCCCATGTCAAGCCTCACTCCCCACCGTTGTTTAATCCATTTGAACCCACTAACCCAGGTGAAATGGTGTTCATCAGCTCATGAACTTTGATGAATGTTCATGAATGGTTCATGAACATCCATCAGTATTCATCTACTGTTGTTCAGCTCAGTTCATGATCACTTCAGCTGGGAACAGCTAACAGACTCACTGCAATAACAGCTGGCACAGGTGTTACTCTCTAGTCCTGTGACTGAGAACACCTTTTGTTTATGGTCCCACAGTGTGGAGGTGCAGTGAGGTGGCTGTTTGCACCACACTTTGCACCTTCACATTTTACAGTTGTGTACTGGGCTCAGGGATTTTAGCAAGATAAAAAATTAAAAAACCTCTCAATGGAATACTGTTACTGGTACATGTTGTAATACAGATAACGTGATCACTGCAACTAAGGAAGGACAGCTTTAGCCCAAATCAAATGGCTCAGCTGGAATAAACTTCCTTAAAATAAAGCTACTTCCCCAAGTCTGTAAAACATTTTTTTAAAGTTCCCCATAATAAATGAATTCCCATAAGTGGCTTCCTGTCTTATGCCTGCTAGGGTTCCTGGGCCTGAAGCCACCACTCCCCCCCCCCCCACTGCAAAGTAACATATGGGATTTCCACAATGATTTTAAAGAGCAGGTATTATGTCATTTTTTCATAAACCCAATCCCCTCAACTAGCAACTGTTCATTGTTTTAGGTTTTAAACTCGTCAGAGCTATCTGGGAGTACTCACTTTTTTTGCTTTTTCCAGCTAGCAACTGCTCATTGTCTCAGGTTTATACTTGTCAGTGCTGCAGTTACAGTTTTTGCAATTTCTTTGCTGACTTCTGCAAACTGTATCTGGGTGTGCTCACTGTAGTTGCTTTCTCCAGACACTGTGCAATGGTTCAGCAGCTATCTATGCAACCGTTCCCAGCAGGTCAGGATTGGGGACATCATCTCTGAAAGCAGACCAGTCCATTCAGGGGTCCCACAAGGGTCAATCCTAGGACCTCTACTGTTCAGTCTATTCCTAAACAAACTCCCAGTCTCCTGCCCTAGTCGTATGCTCCTGTACGCCAATGATGCGGTCATATTCACCAGCAATCCTCACCCTGAGCACCTACAAGTGGACCTCCAAAGAGGATTCTCATCCACTGAAACATGGTTTAAAGAGCACAGACTAGTGCTGAACTATAAAAAGACAAAGACCATAATCTACTCCAGCTCCCTAAGCAAGCATAAGGCCTTCCCCTGTCTATCATGAATGACAGAGGTGACACACTGGATCTCGCATAGCACTTTATGTACCTGGGCATCACAACTAACTTCACCCTGTCCTATGCCCAACATATAGACAATACAGCAAGGGGGATCAATACCAGAATCAGGATATTCTACCATCACAAGCACAGTCTAACAAATGAAGCCCTGCACCTGGCCATCAATAGTTCAGTTGTCTCCCTCATTGATTATGGCCTGGCCATATACGGGTCGATAACAGACACTGCCCTCCACTGCATCTCTGTAGCATTAAATAAGGCCTGCTGCCTCCTCACAGGTGCTGCAAGACTCACGCACACCTGTGATCTCTATGCCCAGGCAGGGTGGCTCTAACTGAAGGGCAGAATTAAATACCAAGCCTGCCTCCTCACCAAAAAAGTCTCACTAAATCTACTGCCAACAGGGGTTCAGAACCTGCTAACCCATCACATGAGTACTAGACAGACCAGAAGCTCCATCAGTCAAATCTTTAGTGAACCTAGATGCCGCACTACCTTGGCACAATGTGCGTTCTCCTGCCGTGCCGCCCACTGGACCAACACTCTTCCTCCTGAAATCATTGGAACAGCAACTATTGGTGCCTTCAAATGTAAACTTAGTCAGCAACTCATTGCTGAGGACAACTGAGGCTGCTTCCTCTAGCTTCTCCCACTTTTGTAATCTCCTGCTTGCACTTACATGCACGGCAAGTCTGATAAGACTTAGGCTTGAACATGGTTTTTAAAGCATTGTGGGACTTGGTCCATTTTTACTTGTAGTGCGGACAGTCAAGCATGGTTCTCCCCCATGCAGCACGATATCAGCACATGGAACCAGTTGTTAATTTAACTTGGTCTGGAGGCAGTAGTGCAGATGCTGTAAACTGTTTTTTAAAAACAGTTTACAACGCACTAGTGATAGTGTGGATGCTACAGCGTGGTAAGTCTTAATCCATTTTTATGTTGATTGTGTGCATGCGCAAGAAACATTGCTGCAGCTTACCGCAGAAGCAGGTTGTGGAGGCGCGGCACTGTTGTGGCCAGTGCCCCCACAGCCTTTGGAGGCTTGCTGGCTCATTATGGGGTGGCACGCTGCTGACACTAGTTCAGCCAGCGCGTCACAAATTGTAAGGTTCATTGCTGCAATGGGGCCTCCTGGTCATTACAGCACAAACCATTCCTCTGCAATAAGGAGCGACCTGTCAATGCTGGGCAGAACCTTAGTACTGCAATATTGTTTTAAACATGGTGGTGGTGCGCGTGTTCTAAACAATATGGTATCTATGTGAGGGGTGCCCCAATGTTTGTGTGCTGATGGGGCCATAATCCCTATTGGCTTCAGTGCCCTAACACCATAGTTTCATTTGCCGATGGGGAACCCACTCCCCGTCGGCATCATCCCCCTCAAACACCCAGTGCAGTTGTGCCGGTGCCCAATCCCCTGGCTCTTGCTCCCCTTGTGCCCAATCCCCCATCAGCTACAGCTGCCCCAAAGAAACAGTCTGTTGGCACGCTGGGTGCCCAACCCAGCATACCAAATAGCCCTGTAGAAACAAGAAAATCATCCCTGATGATTTTGTTTGTTTTCACCTGTAAAGAAAGAAAATGGTCCCTCACCGTCTCCTGCCCCTCCCACAACCCTGTCCACCCTCTGTGCACCCTGCCTTCCACACCCTCACCCCTTACTTTCCTACAGAGTCCGGGCGATGATCTTCGGTGGACTGGGAACACGTCTGCACTCTTCAAAGCTGACCACAAACTGAGGAAATGCCGGTAAGCTGTATAATGGCATAAATAGGGTTTTTTCAACTTTGATGCATATCTCAGGCATTTTTTAGAATTTTGGCACCAAATTTTCAACATGGGGTTTTGGGAACCCTGCTCATGAATTCTGACACTGTCATGGTGCTATTCAGCCCCAAAAGGTGATTTCGCAGTCACTGCGAGGAATCACCTTTTGGGACTGATTAACAAAACGACAGTGCCAGTGTTCATGAGGTGGGCTCTCAAAAAGGCTATGTTCCAAATTTGGTGTAAAAAATCCAAGAAATGGCTGTTTTATGAGTGTGCATTGCGCAGCTGCTACGCACGATCGTAACTTTGCAAATTTCCACATCCTGGCCAAAATGTGTTTTCACACTTCCGGCGCAGAATAGCATGGTCGCTGTGGGAAGTCAGTGTTTGGTACACATTACTAAAATCACAGTGACACTGTTCATTAGCAGAGGTCTTAAAATACCTATTTTGAAAATTTGGTGATGAAAGTCCGTAAAATGACTGTGTTACGAGCGTGCGTTGCGCAGTTTCCACGCATGCTCATAACTTTACCAATTTGCAATATTTTCACTCCAGATTTTCAACATTGCCATTGTCCCACACCTCCTTGTGAACAGTGCAGCTGTCATTTTTCACATCCTGGCCGAAATGTGTTTTCACACTTCCGGCACAGAATAGCGCGGGTGCTGTGGGAAATCAGTGTTCGGGACACATTACAAAAATCACAGTGACAACTGTTAAGGAGCAGAGGTGCTAAAATGCCTATGCTAAAAATTTTGTGATGACCCTCCATAAAATGACTGTATTACAATCGTGCATTGTGCAGTTTCCACGCACCCTTGTAACTTCGCAAAGTAGTAATATTTTCACGTCACATTTTCAACAATGGCATATTCTCACACCTCCTTGTGAACAACAGTACAGCTATCATTTTTCACATCCTGCCCAAAATGTGTTTTCGCATTTCTGGCACAGAATACCGTGGTCGCTTTCGGAAATCAGTGTTTGGTACAGATTAGGATTGAGCGAGTGAGAGAGGGAGGGACTGAGCTCAACTGAGCGCTGTCGGGACTGCTGCGGATTTCTTTCTAGGCAGACACAGGCGCCAATGCAGGGAGGAGCCCAGTACACAAAGGCAGCCTGCAGCACCAGGAGAAACAGAACAAGCGGGTGACGGAGGGGAACTGAGCAAGCTCAACCGAGCAAAGCAATCAACATTCGGCATTGACAAATGCTTGTTAAAAACATTTTCAGTTACCGTGCTGTAGTCTAAACAGGGCCTGAAATATCTAACATAATACAATTCAATAAAACAAAAACTTCTGGAAGCTACAATACAGTCTTACATCAACTAGGCAGTATAATATCAAGTTTACTGCAACAAACGTACTGACATATATATTAATTTAACCAGAGAAAAAAATAATTATCCCACATTTCACTAAATATAGAAAGATGAAAAACGAATTGCTTCCCTATTTCAGACTGCCCCTTCCCATGTCAACACCCACAGAACCTGCATAATGAATATTCATTGCAGGAAAACAAAAAAAAAGGTAAGTTTCCATTCTGAACGGACTATCTTATTTTGTGACATAGGAAAGATATCCTCTAAGAAAGCCCTTAAATTAAGGGGGCAATAAATAGATAGACCGGAGTGATGTTATTAATATTGCACCACACAAAACAATGGCAAATATATAATACAGAACAACCTGTAAAGAAATATTGTTCACTAGATTCAATATTAGAGTTGAGTATTAAATTATTACCTACGTGCAATTTTCATAAAAAGCACTGATATGACCAGGGCTGTCCAAGATAAAGTTATACCCCAATAATGGGGAGAAAGACAGATGTGCTGGTACTGTTTAAACTAAGGGTTCGTGTAAAACATTAAAGTATTTGATTCAACATTTCAGTCATTAAAAATTCAGTCTTTGGATAACACTTATGGTTGTGTGCAAACTTGGGGTTTCTTCGTAGTCTACCTTTGTAACATCCACTTTGGAATCCCTCTAATTGTCCGAGGGAGATTCGGAATCGTTTTTTCTGTGCTGCTTGTCAGGCTTTTATAAATGTTTGCAGCTGGTCTTGGTCATAGAAAAGAAACTTGGTAGAGCCAAGGATGACCTTGGCCTTGCAGGGATAGAACAACAAAAACTCCTCCCCCAAGCTCAGTGACCTCTAATCGAAACAACAAAAACCGATGTCTTGCCTGCGTTCATGGGCTGATGTCAGGATAAAGATACACTTTGTGCTGACAAAAATGAAAGCACTTTTCAGCCTTGCCTTTTTAATAATACAATTTCTGTCTGTTTCAGGAGTGAACTGAATCAATATAGTAGCTGGTTTGGAGGGAGCCATTTGGGGAACCGCTTTTGGATCAGGTGCCATAGTCAAAATTAAGTTTGTCTAGAAATTTGCAAAGTAGGAAGTCTGAGAACCCTCACTTGCAGTGGCAGATAGTCTTGAGTAAATCACAGTGCTTTAATGAAAAGATCTCTCACCAGGTCCCAAGGAATGGTCTTAGGCGAGGGTCTCCAGATTTGGCATTCCAACAAGCCATAGATTATTCTTCCTGGTTATATTCTCTGGTGCCGCAATCTTGCGGGCCTGCTGGAACTTGTCTCTTAAAACAGCTGACAACACAGCAGTGTTAACAGTCTACTTTCATTTCAGAGGCAGCCTGTTTTTTATGTTGGCTCGCTCTTGTGTGGCCAACATATTGTATTAGTAGCAGATTTGGAAGCGCGGTCACTGTTGGGCGAATGCAGGACACGCATCAGTAGGTGCCTCCCTCATTCCCCAATAAGCCAGCATGCAGGCGCCACACCAGGAATACATGATGTGGTGAGCACATCTAAGAAAAGGTCCGCTGCAGTGACAGCCAAGCTCGTCATGCAGCAGCACCAAAACACCCCCTCCCCACATGCCTTTCCTGGTGAAGCCCCTCAATTAACATGGCTGTGCTGACTGCCGCCACGCAGAGGGCCAACTTCAGGGGTGCCCAGTCCCCTTGTCGGCATGCCCCAACCCACATCATTTGCAGAAGGAGTAGCCCACTCCATCGACATAATGCACCCCCATTTCAAGCGTGTGCTGAGGGTGCCCCAATCTATGGCATCATGTACCCCTTCCCAGTTTAATTTGCCAATGGGGAGCCCTCCCCCTCGGCATGCTCCCCCCATTTGTTATGTGCCAGCAGAAGTGCCAATCCCCGTCGGCTACAAACTTCCTCCCCAAAACACTCAGGTAGCATGCTGGTAGCCCACCCAGTGTGCCAAATGCCCCTGTAAAAAAAACCGTCCTGCAAATTTTTTAAACCTGCAAAGCAGAAAACGGTCCCTCGTCGACTCGTGGACCTCTCCCCAACCCACGCCCACCCTCTGTGTACCCTGACTCCCCACACCCCTCACCCCATACTTATTTCCGAGCATGGGCTAACGATCTTCGTGGACTGGGAACACGTCTGCACCCTTCAAAGCCGACCACGAACTGAAGAAATGCCAGTAAGCTGTATAATGGCATAAATAGGGTTTTTCAAGTTTGGTGCATATCTCGGGCATTTTTTGGAATTTTGGCACCAAATTTTCAACATGGGGTTATTGTGACCCCTCCTTATGAATTCAGTCACTGTCATGGCATTAATCGGTCCCAAAAGGTGATTTTGCAGTTTCTGCATGGAATCACTTTTCGGGACCGAGGAACGAAACGACAGTGCCACTGTCCATGAGGGGGGGCTCTCAAAAAGCCTATATTGCAAATTTGGTGGAAAAAAATCCCAAAAATGGCTGTTTTATGAGTGTGCGTTGCGCAGTTTCCACGCACGCCCTTAACTTCGTGAATTTGTAATATTTTCACTCCAGATTTTCAAAATTGCCATTTTTCCATACCTCCTTATGAACAGTACAGCTGTAATTTTCCACATCCTGGCCGAAATGTGTTTTCGTATGTCCGGCGCAGAATAGCGTGGTCGCTGTGCGAAATCAGTTTTTGGGACAGTTTGAGAAAATGACGGTGACACTGTTCATGAACAGAGGTCCTAAAATGCCTATGTTGAAAATTTGGTGATGAACGTTCATACAATGACTGTGTTACAAGCACGCATTGCGCAGTTTCCACTCACCCTTGTAACTTCGCAAATTTTCAATGTTTTCATGCCAGATTTTCAACACTGGCAATTTTTCACACCTCCTTATGAACAGTACAGCTGTCATTTTTCACAGCCTGCCCAAAATGTGTTTCCGCACCTGTGGCCACATTGGCGTGGTCACTGTGGGAAATCAACTTTTGGGACAGATTAACAAAATCGCAGCACCACTGTTCATGAGGGGAGGTCCCAAAATGCCTATGTTGAAAAAGTGGCTACAAAAATCCCAAAAATAATTGGGTTACGGACGTGTGTTGCACAGTTTCTATGCATGCTCATGACTTCACCAATTTTTCATATTTTCACTCCAGATTTTCAACGTTGCAATTTTTTTACACCTCCTCATGAACAATACAGTTATCACTTTTCACATCCTGCCCAAAATGTGTTTTTGCCCCTGTGACGCCAAATGGCATAGCCCCTGTGCAAAATCACCTTTCAGCTAACAAACTGATTGTGCTGCTTTTCATGAAGTGGGGTCACAAAAAGCCTATGTTGAAAATTTGGAGTGAAAATACCAACAAACGCCTATGACATTAGGGTTTCCAACTGTAACACCCCACCCTGTAGAGACTGCCAGGTGTCAGGGGTGTTTCTTGGGATCATTGGCTGTAATGCTAACGCCATTCCACCCCCACCCCCACCTTGCAGCCAGTGACAGGCATCGAGGTGTGCCTTGGAGTGTTCGGCCCTAAAGTTCACACCATTCTCCTATATTACACCCATCTCAGCATATTTCCTTATGGAATGGGGTAAATATAAGGCCCAAAGACCCCAAAGCACACCACGACACTTGTCAGTGTCTGCAGGGTAGGGTGAGGCCCATTCTCCTATACTGCACCCGTCTCAGTGTATTTCCTTATGGAATGGGATAAGTAAAAGGCCCAAAGACTCCAAAGCACACCACAACACTTGTCAGTGTCTACAGGGTAGGGTGAGGTAAAATGGCATGAGCGTTATAGCTGACGCCCCAAAGGCACACCCCAACGCCTGTCAGTCTCTGCAGGGTGGGGGTGGGGTTGGCATCAGTTCAATACTTCACTGCCATTCCTACTATGCATCTCTCTAACTCCTACGCTACCAATGCCAATGTCAGTGAGACAACATTTGGCATTGACAAATGCTTGTTTATGTCTGAAATTGCTTTACTAGCTTGGAGCAGTTTATTCTCAGACACTTCACATTTCACAGCTACAGCCTCCCACTTCGAATCAAGTTTCACAGCTGCAGTTAGTAGAGTAGCATAGGATTTTTTGATGGCCTCCAGGGAGTCAAGCCTTTCATAAGGGAGCAAGTGAGTCTCTACTTCTGGGCATTTAGGTAATTCAGCAACAGTTCTAAATATTCTAACTTTTGAACGGGTCCAGGGTCAACAAATTCCACTACAGCAGGCAAACTTGCACCCCCAGGGCTACCCAAGTACATAGTGCCTAGGTATTTATCGAACAGTCCTGCATGCTTGCACTTCTCAAGTTGGGCCTGGTCCTGAAGGAGAGACACTCATCTACTTCCTTTCCTTTTTTATCCTCCCTTTCAAGCAGTTTTTCCTTTCTTTCTTAGGATGTTTAGCAAACTCTAAAGATGAGAGATCCATTTTGGTGAAGGCAGAAACAGTTGTATGCCAGTTAAAGAGAGCAAATTCTGATTTAGTGCAAATGCTCAGCATAGCACACTTACAGCAGCTTCCCTCCATCGGCCATCTTGCCTCCCACAGTTTTGCATACTTAAAGGGGAACTGTCAGCAATAAGAGCCTCACACCCACGTGTGAGGCTGATCCCAATTAGCACTTTGTGCGCAAAAACATTTTTATTTACTTGTTGTTTACTGCAGTGTAGTAGGTTGTATCAGGCTAGTTTTGTTGCCTTGTAAGGTGACATTTCCTGTAACCAGAAATCCCAGAATTCCCTGTAGCTGACATCATAGGAGGGCTGCTGAACTGGAAGATTCAATAGCCCGCAGTATATATGTTAAAGATTTTGTAAGCTGAAATCAGATGTTTGCTGGTCCCACTATGTTCTCTGGGCTTAGTACAGTCCTCTATGAGTGTACCTAGCCTCAGGAGAACAGCAGACCAGCAAACAGAAGATTACAGCTTATAACAACTCTAACATTCACTGCAAGCTATGGAACCTCCCACTACTGCAGCCCTCCTCTGATATCAGCTCCAGGGGATTCTGGTGCTGACAGTTCCCCTTTAACAGTTTACTACATAGAAACAGCTTTTATTGGGATTTTCTGACTTCGTAGTGCACTTGCTGTGACATCATAGTGTTTGCCATGACAGCAGACTGTGATGTTACAAACAAGTTAAGTCAACATATATTTATATGGCGCCCATTCCTGGAGGTTCTAGGCACCTTATATAAAAACAGTCAGGGTAGTACAAATAATTAATTTACAGATAAATTTACATTAAAATATATCATACAACCCACAATAAAATAAATACTATCTTAAAAACAGCTCTGATTAGTCTGGATAGGCTAGTTCAAAAAGATACAAACATACAAAACTTGTCAGCAGAAGCAGGCCTCATGGTTTATCAAGTCTGCTCGTATGTGCAGCTAGCACCCTTATATTGCAGCTGCCCCCCCTAGCCCCCCCATTCACCTCCTGGAACTGCTCAGTGTCATTTACCCAGCCCCCTCTCCTTGCCCAGTCCCATGCCCTTTTGAAACTTCCCACCATCCTGCATGCAACCACCTCCTCTGGCAGAATGTTCCATTTTGACACAACCCTCTCAGTGAAATAATGCCCTCTCATCTCCCTCCTGAACCTGCCTCCCTCCAGTCTTAGCCTGTGCCCTCGTGTGTCCCTTTCCTTCCTCAGCTTAAACAACCCCTCTGTGCCAGATTTGTTGATCCCCCTCAAGTATTTGAAAGTTTCAGTCATGTCCCCCAATCTCTTCTCTCCTCCAGGGTGAATAAACTCAAGTGACTCAGCCTTTCTTCGTAGGTTCTGCCTTCCATCCCCTGTTTCATTTTCATCACCCTGTGCTGCACTGCCTCGCACAGCTTGATATCACCTGGTTCTACTTGATCCTGTGCAATGTTTAATTGTATCTTGTTGTTCTCTGTATGGACTTGTCCTTCATTGTACTCTCCCAGGTCGTACCTGAAAATAGGCAATTGTTTTGTCTAGTGTGCTTACCTGGTCAACAAAAGCTAATAAATAAATAAATCCTTCCTCAGGTACGGACACCAATATTGCATGCAGTACTTCAACTGCAGCATGACAAAGGACCTGTATTGGGGCAAGATCACCTCCTTGTGCCTGGACGAGAATCCCCACGCAATGCACCCCAGCATCCTATTGGCCCTAGCTGCAGCCCTCCTGCATTGAGCAGAGTTGTTCATGCTGCCCATTACTATGACCCCCAGATTCTTCTCCTTCTCAGTGACCCCTAACCACACCCTACCCAACCAATATTCCTTCCTCGGATTCCTTGCCCTGAAGTGCATAACTTTGCACTTCTTTACGTTAAAACCCAATTGCCACCTCGCTGACCACTCCTCAAGTCTAGTTAGGTCACCGTGCATCTTCTGCCACCCCTCTATGTCATCCACAACAACTCCCAGCTTGGTGTCGTATGCGAACTGACTGATCCTGCTCCCAATCCCATGTGCAATATCCTATGTAACCCCCTTGCAAATGGGGGTCCCTAACTTTCCCGGAGCTTGGTTCCATGCTCCATGCCGGATTGGTGATCGGCATAAAGCCGTTTCAATGGGTGGCTAGTGAGTGCTTTTGGAGTCTCCGTATGCTGCCTCTTTAGGGGCTGCCTTGCAGTCATAATTTACTGAGATGGGGGCTGTGTGGTTCAGCATGCCTGAGTCCTTGGGGCTGGAGAGTAGCTCCTTCAGCCATTGCTAGTGGTGCAGAGGGAGCTCGGTTGAAAGGTGTGATTGCTTGCTTGGAATGACATAAAATAATAATGATAATGTAGTGTTCTAACCTGCTTTCCTTTGCAGTAATGACTGTTCAACTGTCTACTCCATTTTGGTCCAGAACTGCTGAATTGGACCAATCAGTACCTCGGGACTTTGGAGGGCTGCCTGACCAATAGGGGGACTGCTTGTACTGTAAAAAAGGTATTATGGGCTCTGGCGCTTTTTCACACCACTAAGAGCAGGAGGAAATGACTGGCATGTTCAGCCAGCTAATAGATGCGGGTAGCACCCAAACTGAAGGAAGAGCCCCTGGCTGTTGAAAGCAGATGCGTTGTGGCTTAGGAGAAGGGAGGAGCTCTGTGCTTCTACGCTGGAGTAGTGTTCATGCGGGAAGCACGTGAAGGCCTGAGGTGGCCATTTTCTGCCTTGGAGAAATCAGACTAAATCCACCGGCGTGCAGTCAGAGGAGGCTGGTGTCAGCCCAGCTACCTACCAGGCTCAACCTGAGAGGACTGGAGAGAATTGCTGAATTGCGCTCGGTCCATCCGTGATGTTGAAGCTGCCGTTTGCGGCCCAAGTTCTTTGCAAGTTCGTAAAAGCCTGAAAGCAGCTGCCTGGTATGATACCCCTCTGTTGGTTGCCATATAAATGTGTAAGGAGGCTGGTGAGATTCAGGCTCAGCCCTGCCAATGTTGAAGGAATCGTTATTTGCTGGAGTTGTGAGTACTGAATCAGGGTAGCTCCCTGCAAAGTGTGCCAACAGTGGTTTCTGTTGTAGGATTATACTTCTGACTGCCTAATTAAACTTTCTTCCTATTCTGACTTGCTCAGGATCGTAACTGTTATCTGTGTTAAGGGCCCCAACCAGCTGCCATGTTTGGACTAGCCGTTAGGACTTGGGTACTCAGGGACAGTAAAGACTAGGTTCAGGCCTGTGCACAGAGCCCTAGGTAGATAAGTATAGTGATAAGCTAATCAATTTGATCCCCCTGTCCTTGTTATTTTTCCCTTGAATAAATCAGATTGTTCTCTGTGCAATTACACCCTGGTTATTGTGTACATTACTGGTGAATTGCTGCCTGGTGACTGCAATATAACTGTGCCTTATTTTACAGGGGGTATCCGGAGGGAGTGGAGAGATTTTAGCCGGGGGGGGGTAAGTGTATTGGTGAAAAGTGTTATTTGTACCCAGTGTGAGCCACTAGTGGGACGAACGGGGGGTTGCAGTAACCCAGAGGGCTGTGACCGAGGCAATCTCGACAATATTGACCCGACCTCTGGGTGGAGGCACCCGTCAACGGATCTGGGTCCCTTACTCTGTCTCTGTGGAGGCAGGCAGGGGTAGTAGCCTTAAGGGTAGTGCCCCCTGGGGGTTACAAATTGGAGGCACTGCTGGGATTAGCGTCCCCTAGTGGCCAAGTGGGGAAGAACCTAAGAAATGGAGAAAGAGGAAGGGGATATGTTGGGGAAAATTAAGTTGGGACCTATTAAGACCATGGTACATAGACTGATGGGGTGGGGTGAAGCCGAAGAGCTAGACTCCCAGAAGATTGTGTTACTGTTAGATGTGCCTCTGGGAACCCAACTGCTGACATCATTTCTGCAGCAGAGCGAGTAAAATGTCTGGGCAAAGTGGAGGTAAAAGAGCGTATGGCTGATTTGCTTGACCAGACGTTGCAGGTGTTACTCCTATGCAGTGTGGCCATCGACCCTGAGAAGGTACCTCCTGAGATTTATCCGGAGGGTGCTGTACAGGGATGGAGACTAATTCATATTTGAAGTGGGTCAGTCACTCCTGGGGGGTCTCCTCAAATGAACAGTTTTAAAGACAAACTGCTTAAATTGTTGGCCGTGGAGGGGAGAACTACCCAGGAGCTGCTACAAGCTTTAGATTTATCCAGTGATGCTACCCCTCAGGGCTCCCCTGGCACCTCCCCTTGCCCACCCAAGAGCTCTGTGCTGGCTTCCCTGCCCCTAGTGGTCCCACCCATACAGCTCGATTCTTACCGCAAGTTAAAACTCTTCTCTGGTATGGTGTCAGTGCCTCCAGGGGAGGATGACCTGGAGGCTTGGATGGACTATGCCACCCCTTTAGTTCAGGAATGGCAATGCTCTGAGGGTGAGAAAAGGAAGAGGCTGATGGAGAGCTTGCGGGGTCCTGCTCTAGAAACCATTAGATTCTTCCAGGCCACCAGTCTGGAAGCCACCGCTGCAGAGTATCTCTCTGCTTTAGAAGGGGTTTTTGGGAGTACAGAGACTGGTGAAGACTTATTATGGAAATTCAAGTCTGCTAAGCAGTGGAGCAATGAGAAACTGTCCGCTTTTGTTACTAGAGTGGAGCGGGCCTTGCAGAAGGCCTATAGAAAGGGGGGAATCACTGCTGCAGCCCTGAATCAGGTCCGGTTAGAACATGTTTTAAAATCTGCCAGATTTTCTAGTGTAATACTGCTGAAACTTAAGTTACATGATCGGCGGGCCACCCCGCCTGCATATTGTCAATTAATGAGGGAAATTAGGGAGGTGGAGACTGATGAAGAGGGGTGGGAACCCTGTGTGGGGGCAGTAAACCCTAGTGGGACCCCTGAGCCTAACACCCCCGAGGAGACTGGCCTGTCTGGAGGGTCCGAGGGATCCCCGGAGTTTCCAGGTACTGTGGGAATGCGAGTTGTTTCCTCCGACCCCCACGTAGAGAGTGAGTTAAGGGCCGAGGTCAGGAATTTACGGGAACTGGTGAGGGACTTGAAGCAATCTACTATGTACCCTGTCAGGCCCGGGGCCCCTGAGTCATGCAGAAACCTGAACCCCGGCCAAAGAGAGCCCTCTTACCCCTCTCAGAGCCCCCCACAGACAAGGTGCCCCCTGCAAAATAGTGACCCCCGGGACCCCAGGTTTTGTTATCATTGTGGGGAAGATGGGCATTTCCAACCTGAGTGCCAGAGGCCGGAGAATTTAAGGAAAGTCAACAACGACTGATCGCCGACACATGCAGCCCAATCTGGGCCCCCAAGAAAAGTTTTGTGACTCAGGCCCATGCCCAGCCAGCTATCAATGCCGGCCCCCAACTGGTCTGTTGTGGTCCGGGCCGTCAATGGAGACCCGGTGCTGGTAAATGGAATTCCCACCGAGCTGTATTAGACAGTGGCTCTCAGGTAACCATCATGTTTCAGGACTGGTACCAGGCACACTTACCTGAGGTGCCCCTGCAATCTCTGACTGGTCTACATGTGTGGGGGTTGAGCGACAAGGCCTATCCGTATTTGGGATACATCCGAGTCTGGTTATATTTCTCTGCAACTGTGGCTGGAATGGATGAGCAGGTGGAAACCCTAGTTTTAGTTTGCCCACCCACTGGACTGTATGACGCGGTGCCTTTGTTGATTGGGACAAATGTGCATATGTTTGGACGATTGGCCCAATTGTGTTCAGAAAAACAATCATTCCAGACCGGGCGAGCTTTGAGCATACCTGCTGTGATTCAAAAGGCAAGTGCCACTCAGAAGAAGGTTAGTCCCGGAGGAAC
This sequence comes from Neoceratodus forsteri, assembly GCA_016271365.2. Lineage (NCBI taxonomy): Eukaryota > Metazoa > Chordata > Ceratodontiformes > Ceratodontidae > Neoceratodus > Neoceratodus forsteri. Next base: position 524,536,112 of record JADMNL010000023.1, read on the forward strand.
CTAAAGGCCCGGTGGGTGTGGTGTGGAAAAAGGATCCGGCCCCGGTGATGCTTGCCTCGAATGCCCAATGTGTCCTGCATGGAGAAGTACGACTGAAAACCGATGTTAAGAATAAGTTGTTGATGTTGGATGCACCTGTGGAGGGAAGATTACCTGAGGGACTGTTGGTTAAACCCAGCATCTTGCTGGCTAGAGCTCATGCTTATGTTAAGAGGGTGATGGTTCAAGTGCATAATATGTCCGATGGAGAGATTCAAATAAGACGAGGGTGCACCTTGGCCAGCGTACATTGTGCAGATACTGCAGTACTACCAAACAGAAAGGGTTCCAGGACAGATGATAGAGTTACTCCTGATTTGTTTGACTTCGGTGACTCCCTGCTGCCAGCTGAATGGAAACAAAGGGTCAGTGAGAGGCTTGCCAAGAGAGACCAGGTTTTCTCCCTGAAAGAGTGGGATGTGGGATGTGTGCAAGGGGCTGAGCATCACATTCGGCTGCATGATGAAAGGCCTTTCAAGAGAGATCCCGGCGCCTGGTCCCCGCTGATATAGATGATGTAAGGCGGCATCTGCAAGAGATGTTGGCTGCTGGTGTAATACAAGAGTCCAGGAGCCCCTATGCCTCCCCCATAGTAGTAGTAAGGAAAAAGAATGGGACAGTTTGGATGTGTGTAGACTATCGCACTTTGAATCGGCGGACCATTCCGGACCAGTATACTATGCCCCGCATACAGGATGCCTTGGATTGTTTAAATGGTAGCAAGTGGTTCTCTGTGTTGGATCTTTGCAGTGGATACTACCAGATCCCGATGGCCCCAGACGACCGGGAGAAGACTGCATTCATTTGCCCCCTAGGCTTCTATGAGTTTGTTCGGATGCCTCAAGGGATTTCGGGTGCCCCAGCCACTTTTCAGCGCTTGTTGGAACTGGTCGTGGGGGACATGAATCTACTCGAGTGTCTGGTCTATTTAGATGATGTCATAGTGTTTGGCCAATCATTGGAAGAACACGAGCAACGATTATTCAAAGTTTTGGATCGGCTGGAGGATTTCGGCCTCAAACTGTCTATCGACAATTGTCAATTCTTCCAGACTTCTGTGAAATACGTGGGCCACATAGTGTCCACTGAGGGCATAGAGACTGACCCTAGCAAAGTGGAGGCTTTGACCACTTGGCCTCAGCCCAGGAATTTGAAAGAGCTGCAACGATTCCTGGGGTTTTGTGGATACTATAGGCGGTTTGTTAAGGACTATTCTTGAGTGATTCGCCCCCTCCTCAACCTCACTCAGGGGTATCCACCTACGCACAAAAAGTATAAGAAGGTTGTGCGCTCTGAGACAGAAAAGAAGTATTTCCGGCCGAATGATGTGTTTGGGGATTGTTGGACTGCTGAGTGTGAGGAAGCCTTCTATGACATCATATATCAACTTACCCATGCCCCAGTGTTGGCCTATGCTGACCCGGCCAAGCCATACATTCTTCATACTGATGCCAGTCTACAAGGATTGGGGGCTGTGTTATACCAGGAGCACTCGAATGGTCTGAGACCTGTAGCGTTTGCCAGCAGAAGCCTGACTCCTTCAGAAAAAAATTATCCAGTGCACAAACTAGAGTTCCTGGCTTTGAAGTGGGCCATTGTTGATCAGTTTCATGACTATTTGTATGGTGCCAAGATATTGGTAAAGGCTGATAACAATCCTCTAATTTATATACAGACCTCTGCCAAGTTGGATGCCACTGGCCATAGGTGGCTCTCTGCCTTGGCCACCTACGACTATGCTGTTGAGTACAGGGCGGGCCTAAACCATATAGACACGGATGCTCTCTCTCGGAGGCCTATGCCACAAACTGATTGGGTCAGGTTGTCCAAATCTGACATAAGAGCCCTCTGCCAGAAATTTGACAAAGAGGAACAGGTGTCTCCTGACGGGGTGGACTGTATGGTGGATTGTCTGGGACCATCCGAAAATTGCATACCTGCCGCCTACTGTCATTTCTCTGCATTAGACACTACCTCAATTCAACAATGATAGTCTCCAATAGGCTCAGTCCTGTGATTTTATGATAAAAATGGCTGTGGAGGCTTTGCAGGCCGGGAGGGACTTGTCCAAGTTACGTTCTACTGATCTAAGGACTGCCTTGTTGTATAAGAAAGGGTCCAAATTGAAGCTGATTAACCAATTACTATACAGAGAGACTGTGAATAAGGAAGGCCGGGTAGACAAACAACAACTGGTGCTGCCCTCAGCCCTTAAAGAACTGGTATTAAGGTCCTTGCATAATCAAATGGGGCATCTCGGCATAGACCGAACACTTGATCTAGTACGGGCTCGATTCTACTGGCGAAAATGAGTATGGATGTAGAGCAGTATGTCAAGACCTGTAGCCGCTGTCTGCAAAGGAAAGCTCTACCCCAGAGGGCTGCTCCCCTGGTCAACATTACCACGAGTGCCCCTATGGAACTGGTCTGTATTGATTTCTTGAGTCTAGAACCCGATCTAAAAAGTGTCAGTAACATATTGGTGGTCACTGATCATTTTACCTGGTATGCACAGGCTTTCCCTACTAAGGATCAGAAAGCAACCACGGTGGCTATGATACATGTTGAGAACTTTTTCGTCCATTATGGGGCCCCGCAGCGGATCCATTCCGACCAGGGAAGGGACTTTGAGAGCCGTTTGATTAAAGAGGTGTTGTCTTTGTGGGGGGTACGAAAGTTAAGAACCACCCCCTACCATCCTCAGGGAGATCCTCAGCCTGAAAGGTTTAACTGTACATTGCTTGACATGTTGGGCACATTACAACCAAAAGACAAACCGAGATGGAGCCAGCAGATTAGCACCCTAGTTCATGCTTACAACTGTATGAAAAGTGACGCCACAGGATTTTCCCCATACAGACTAATGTTCGGGAGAGAGGCTAGACTGCCAGTGGATGTGTGTTTTGGGGTTTCCCCTGATGGGATGCAAGCAGAAAACCATTTACAGTATGTGCAGAAATTAAAGGCCCAATTGAATCATGCCTATCAACTGGCACAGACCATGGCTGCTAAACAAAACCTGGCCAACAAAGAAAGATATGATAAGAAAGTGAAAACAATAGAGCTAAAAGGAGACAGAGTGTTATTGAGGAATCTGGGACTGCATGGGAAACATAAAATTGCTGATAGATGGCATCATCTCCCCCACATTGTTGTAGGAAAATTGACAGACTTGCCTGTATATAAAGTGCGGCCTGAAAACAATTCCAAAGATGTAAAAACTCTACACAGAAACCATCTGATGCCAATCGGGCAAATCCTGATTGAAGCTGAATCTCCAAATGCCCCCTTCCAGGCCCATGACTAGATCTGCTGCCAGGAAAAGCACCAAACCCATTGATTCTTCAACAGGCCAACCCAGAGGTCCTTGCCCAACATCTGCAGAAGAAAATGATCGGCCACTGGGGCCAGAAGACGACGAAGATGATATTGACTACTATCCATCTTATGAACTGAATCAGTTATTTCGGGGCAATCCCCTTGTTAACTCTGGAGATGAGGTTGGGCTTTTTGGACTGTCTAAGCCCCCAGCTTTGTCTCTGGACCCCATGTTTCCAGAGCTTGAATTGGGCAGCAGCAACACCCCGGGGGTGGGATCCTTGAGCAGGGCTGAACTGTCTGACCTGGCTGAATTATCTGACCTTTCTGAGGATGATAGTAAGATAGAGGAACAAGTAAGTGATATGCCAGAACCCGAAGAATATTTTGAATGCCCTGATGGTTCTTCACCTGTACCTATACAGCCCCCAGCTGAGCCCAGTGGGGTGGGTCCGGGGGTAGAAGGTCAGGCCCCCAATAGTTCTATGAGTGCTGAGCCCTTTTCCCCCGTAGAAATTCCCGCTGTTAATGTCAAGGAGACTGAAGTGGAATCAGAGACTGTTTCAAGGTCCCCCGAGACCCCTAGGCGATCCAGCCGAGAAATACGGCTGGTAATAAAGTTGAGTTATGAGTCTCTGGGTCAACCGGTGGACCTGCCCTTAAATGTGGTCCACAAAGGGGTGTATGTGTCCCCAAGTTCCTTGCCTAAGTTAGCCTTGGGGGATAACTCCAGATTGTTAGTATTGCCCTTTGAGTGTGGTGCCCCCGCTTCAGGTGACCCGCTAGTAGCTAAAAGGGAGGGGTTCCCCCACCCGGTGTTGTAAATAGGGACTAGCGACTTGAGTTAAAGGGGAACGAGAGCTATGTGTATAATGTTGTACAAACCATAATGCAATGTGAATGTAATATTCAGACATGTAATGCAAAGTGTGATGTAGTGTCAATTAGGCTGTGTGCCTTCAAGTAAATTAAGGGTAATTACTTGGCGTGGACGCCAAGTTTTTCCAGGCCAGGGAAGGTGTAACCCCCTTGCAAATGGGGGTCCCTAACTTTCCTGGAGCTCGGTTCCATGCTCCATGCCGGATTGGTGATCGGCATAAAGCCATTTCAATGGGTGGCTAGTGAGTGCTTTTGGAGCCTCCGTATGCTGCCTCTTTAGGGGCTGCCTTTGCAGTCATAATTTACTGAGATGGGGGGGGCTGTGTGGTTGTATGCCTGAGTCCCGCCCGGGACGCTGGAGAGTAGCTCCTTTCTGCCATCGCTAATGGTGCAGAGGGAGCTCGGTTGAAAGGTGTGATTGCTTGCTTGGAATAACATAAAATAATAATGATAATGTAGTGTTCTAACCTGCTTTCCTTTGCAATAATGACTGTTCGACTGTCTCCTCCATGTTGGTCCAGAACTGCTGAATTGGACCAATCAGTACCTTGGGACTTTGGAGGGCTGCCTGACCAAAAGGGGGACTGCTTGTACTGTAAAAAAGGTATTATGGGCTCTGGCGCTTTTTCGCACCACTAAGGGCAGGAGGAAATGACTGGCATGTTCAGCCAGCCAATAGACGTGGGTAGCGCCCGAACTGAAGGAAGAGCCCCTGGCTATTGAAAGCAGATGCGTTGTGGCTTAGGAGAAGGGAGGAGCTCTGTGCTTCTGCGCTGGAGTAGTGTTCGCGCGAAAAGTGCGTGAAGGCCTGAGGTGGCCGTTTTCTGCCTTGGAGAATTTGGACTAAATCCGCTGGCGTGCGGTCGGAGGAGGCTGGTGCCAGCCCAGCTACCTACCAGGCTCAACCTGAAAGGACTGGAGAGAATTGCTGAGTCGCGCTCAGTCCATCCGTGATGTTGAAGCTGCCGTTTGCGGCCCAAGTTCTTCTGCAAGTTCATAAAAGCCTGAAAGCAGCTGCCTGGTATGGTACCCCTCTGTTGGTTGCCATATAAATGTGTAAGGAGGCTGGTGAGATTCAGGCTCAGCCCTGCCAATGTTGAAGGAATCGTTATTTGCTGGAGTTGTGAGTACTGAATCAGAGCAGCTTCCTGCAAAAGTGTGCCAACAGTGGTTTCCGTTGTAGGATTATACTTCTGACTGCCTAATTAAACTTTCTTCCTATTCTGACTTGCTCAGGATCGTAACTATTATCTGTGTTGAGGCCCCAACCAGCTGCCACGTTTGGACTAGCCGTTAGGGCTTGGGTACCAGGGACAGTAAAGACTAGGTTCAGGCCTGTGCACAGAGCCCTAGGTAGATAAGTATAGTGATAAGCTAATCAATTTGATCCCCCCGTCCTTGTTATTTTTCCCTTGAATAAATCAGATTGTTCTCTGTGCAATTACACCCTGGTTATTGTGTACATTACTGGTGAACTGCTGCCTGGTGACTGCAATATAACTGTGCCTTATTTTACAGGGGGTCTTCGGAGGAAGTGGAGAGATTTTAGCCGGGGGGTAAGTGTATTGGTGAAAGTGTTATTTGTATCCAGTGTGAGCCACTAATGGGATGAATGGGGGGGTTGCAGTTACCCAGAGGGCTGTGACCGAGGCAATCTCGACAATATTGACCCCGACCTCTGGGTGGAGGCACCCGTCAACGGATCTGGGCCCCTTGCCCTGTCTCTGTGGAGGCAGACAGGGGTAGTAGCCTTAAGGGTAGCGCCCCTTGGGGGTTACACCTATATGAACAATCCAAACAACACCAGCCCCAGCACAGAGCCCTGTGGCACACCGCTGGTCACTTGCTTGGGAGATGAGAGTTCCCCCCCCACAACCACCCATTGCAGTCTATCTCCAAGCCAATTCCTGATCCAGCTAGCCATCTTAGCCCCACCCCTACATGTTCCATCTTTGCCCCCAGTCACCCTTGAGGGACCGAATCAAAGGCCTTGCTGAAATCCAAATATAGGACATCCACTGCCTGGCTCTTGTCCAACTCCCTTGTTACCAGTTATAGTATTCTATTAGGTTGGTCTAGCATGATCTCCCTGAGATGAACTCATGCTGCTGCCCATCCTCGAGATCACTGACCTCCAAGAAGGTTACCAGTCTCTCCTTCAAGATTGCTTCATGAATTTACCTACTATGGAAGTGAGACTGACAGGTCTGTAGTTACCCGGCTCATCCTTTGGGCCGCTCTTGTGGATAGGCACCACATGAGCCAACCTCTAGTCCTGCAGCATGCAGCCCATGTCCAGGGAGGTGTTGAACAGGTCAGTCAGTGGCCCGGCCAACACCTCTGCCATCTCTCTCAACACCCTTGGGTTAATGCCATCAGGACCTGGTGCCTTATCCACCCTAAGTGTCTTCACACCTTCCAATACCCTGCTTTCTAGAATCACTGCATCAGTCACCTCCTCCATCCTCGTCCCCACCCTTCCAGTCCATGAAGGTAGCGGACCTCCTACCTCACTCCCTCGTGAACACAGAGCAGAAGTATTCATTCAGTACTTCTGCCTGTTCCTCCTCCTTCTCCACTCAGCCCCCGCCCTTCCTAATCCGAACTATCCGGTCCCTACAGTTCCTTTCTTCTCTAACGTATCTATAGAATTCTTTCTCCCCCTCCCTTATACCCTGAGCCAGCCTCAGCTCTTTGGTGGCTTTGGCCTCTCTTACTAATGTGGTTACTTCCTTGGACCTCTTTGCGTACAACTCTCTGTCCTCTCCCCTTCCAGTCCTTTTCATTTTCCTAAAAGCAGCTCTCTTGGTCCTTACCGCTCCAACACACTCCTGGTCATCCAGCATGGCACCTTGGCCCTGGATTTCTTGCTCAGGGTCCTGGTGCATGCTACAGTAGCCTCCCTCAGCCCAGACTTTATGATATCCCACTTCTGATGTGCATCCGTCTCCGACCTAATCTTTAGACCTTTTTTAAAAACCTCCACCGTCAGCTTCTCCCTAACAGAGATGGGAAGTGAGTTCCAGAGGGATGGTCCAGCAACTTCAAAAGCTTGATTGCTGGATGTTTTTAACCTGGCCCTCGGAACTGCAAGGAGGCCCCTGGTGGAGGAATGGAGGGAATGAACTAACAAGGCAGGTGTCAGGAGCTCAGTCAGGTAGCCAGGGTCCAGTCTGTATAAGGCCTTGTAGGTGAGCAAGCTCACCTTGAAGAGGATCCTCCACTTGAGAGACAGCCAATGCAGAGCTCTCAGGACCTGGGTCACATGATATGACCTAAGCAGACCCATCAGTAACCTGGCCACTGTGTTCTGCACCAACTGCAGCCGGTGGAGGGTCCACTGACCCTGAAGTACAGAGCATTACAGTAATCAAGCCTGGAAGTGATGAAGGCATGTACCAGTGATGGCAGGTCCTCTGGCGGAACTAAGGGTTTAATCTCATAAATCTGAACCACGGACCTTGCCTTCCAAGTGCCTCGGTGCCCCTATCCACTGCTCCAGGAACTTCCCCATCAAGCCTCACTATCCTATCCCGTGGACTAAAAATTCTCCACCTAAATATACACAGCCTTCTTCCTAAAGTTGATCTACTCCAGCCTCTGGTTGCTTCACTTGGTCTTGATATTATCATCCTGTCTGAAACCTGGCTTAGCAATAAAATAGGTGACCCTTCTCTCTCCATGCCGGGCTATACCATATCTCGACAGGACCAGTCAGAGAGGGGTGGAGGAGTGGCTATCTATGTCTCCTCATCTATCCAATTCACCACCATTCTTTCTGCCTCTGTCCTGAAAGCATATGAGGTGCTTATCTTATCTTATAGCTATCCCTCCCTTTCTGCATCCCTATACTTGTGGCAGGTGCCTATTGTCACCCAGGCCTCCACTCCTCTGTTGTTACAGACCTCTTCAATTCCATAGTATCCCACACATCCTCTGGTGAAGTTTATATTATGGGTGACTTCAACTTAAACTGGTTATCCCCCACCATGAACAAAGTATGAAATGAAATTGATGCCCATAACTTTTCCCAGCTCATCCTTGGATGAACCATGAAACAAGTAACCACTCCTTAATCGAGTGGGCCCTCACTTCACACCCACATAGGGTCATTAAATTTTGTGTATTATCAGATGCCCTAAGTGACGACCTCATGACCTTTCCGGTACGTAAAATTCACAGAATCAAGGCCCCTCATAAAACCTTAATGACTCGCTCATATAAATCTCTGAACCTGGCTCCCCTCCTCCACGACCTAGCTCATACAAACTGGGCCCCATAGCCTCAGCAAACTCGACAGATGAAGCAGCAGAATACTTTAAAGATAAATTTCTCGACATTTGGAATCAGCACGCCTCGCTTTGGCATGTCAGAGTATGTGGGAGCCACTTTCCATGGATCTCACCTGAATTCATAACTTGTCAAAGAGCACGGGACCAAGCTTGAAAACTACATAAAGCCTCAAAGCTCCCTAAAGTCTATGATACATATTGTTCTCTTTGCAACAGGTACGCAAAAGCCACTCGTTTGGCTAAGGCAGACTACTTTAGCTTAACCTTTCAATCCAACATAAACAATCCCTCTAAATTCTGGAAAGTCATCCACTCACTCTTCTTCCCTCCCCCTCCTCCTCCCTCCCTCCCCCATATAAACAACGCCCTTATTACTGATCACCCGTGTTGCTACTGAATTTAATTCGTACTTCACCTCTTGTGCCTCTGCTCTCCTGTCCTCCTTACCATCTACTAGGCCAGGTGCTCCCTCTACCTTACCACACACACTGCTCCAGTCTACTTGTTTCACTTTCACTAAAATTGCCCTTCTGACACCTTGGATGCCTTGCCCGCCTTAAACCCATCCAAAGGCAGTTCGCCTGATGGCTTGGACCCCAAGCTGCTATATCTCTCAGCTACGGCTATCTCTGTCCCATTGTCTGACCTTTTCAACCTCTTGTTCGAAATGGCAGCCATCCCACCTGTTTGGAAGCATGCCATTGTTCTCCCTCTACCTAAGGGCAGTGATCCTTCCTCACCGGGGAGCTACTGTCCCATATCCCTCCTTCCCACCCTTGCCAAACTGCAAGAACACTTCTTGCCAACTCTCTTCTTATCTCTCTCTCTAACTCCAACTTTTTCACTCCCTTCCAATCTGTTTTTTGGAAAAACCACTCCACCACCACTTCCCTGATTAGGCTTACCGATTCCATCCTCTCAGGGATGGACAGTGGTTACAAACATACGAAATTTGCCAGCAGATAAAGGCCTAGAGGTCTATCATGTCTGCTCGAATGTACAGCTAGCACCCCTTATTCTGCAGCTGCCCCTCCCTTCCACCCTTCCCCTTCATTAACCCTCCCCCTTGTCCTGTCCCATCCTCATTTGAAGCAGTCCACTGTTATACTGCATACCACTTCAGCAGGTAACGCATTCCACCCAGCCACCACCCTCTCTGTAAAAAGTGTCTCCTTATCTCCCTCCTGAACCTTCCTCGCTCCAGTCTCATATCATGGCCCCTGGTGCCCTCCCTCCTTACTTTGAACAGCCCCTCTGTACCCATCTTGTTTATTCCTTTCATGTATTTAAAGGTTTCAATCATGTCACCTCTGTCTCTCCTCTCCTCCAGTGAGTACATGTTCAACTCCTTCAACCTCCTCTCGTATGATAAGTCCCCAGCCACTTGATCATCTTTGTCGCTCGCTGCACCCTCTCCAGTAACTTAATGTCCCTCTTCAGATCTAGGACGCCAGTACTGCACGCAGTACTCCAGGTGTGGTCTAACTAATGACCTATACAGTGGCAGAATCACCTCCTCCCTCCTCGAGGATATACCCCTTGCAATACAACCCAGCATTTTGTTGGCCTTTGCAGCTGCCTTCCTACATTGTGCCGAGTTGTTCATTGACCCTGTAATGAGCAAACCCAGATCCTTCTCCTCTTCTGTCTGGGCTAGCTGCACTCCCCCTAGCTGATAACTCCTCCTTGGGTTCTTCATCCCAAAATGCAGCACCTTGCACTTTTTGGCATTAAAGCCCAGTTGCCAGGTGTCTGACCAGGTTTCAAGCTTTGCCAGATCATCCTGCAACCCCTGCCATCCCCCTAGGTTATCCACCACTGTGCCTACCTTGGTATCATCAGCAAACAGACTGATCTTGCTCTTGATGTCCCATGATATGTCTGCAATGAATATCCCAAACAACACTGGTTCCAACACTGAGCCCTGTGGAACACCGCTCGTCACTGCCCTTGGGTGTGAGAGCTCCCACCCTCCACCACCCTCTGTTGCCTTCCTGCAGCCAGTTTCCTACCCATCTCACCAGCTTTGCACCCACCCTGTGCCTACTAACTTCCTTCCCAGCCTTCTATGTGCACTGGGTGAATGCCTTACTGAAGTCCAGATACAGGACATCCACTGCATGGCCCCTGTCCAGTTGCCTAGTTACCCAGTCATAGAACTCGACCAGGTTGGTTTGGCAGGATCTGCCACGTATGAAGCCATGCTGTCTGCTGTCCTGTAGTCCTTTGGCCTCTAGGAGGGCCACCAGCCTTTCCTTCAGGATAGTCTCCATTAGCTTACCACGATGGATGTGAGACTCACTGGTCTGTAGTTTCCGGTTCATCCTTGGGGCCACTTTTGTGAGAGGCACCATATGAGCCATCCCCAGTCCTGAGGTACACACCCGAATGTAGTGAGGCATTAAATAGGTCTGCCAAGGTCCTGCAAGGACCTCTGCCAGCTCCTTCAGTACCCTGGGTGGATGCCATCTGGGCCTGGCGCCTTGTCCACCCTCAGTGCCTTCAAACCCTCTCAAACTCTGCTCTCCATGATTTCCCATCTGTCACCACTTCCCCCTGCTTCTGCCATTTCTCCCACCTTGGGTGTCACCCCTCTTCTCTTTAGTAAATACTGAGCAGAAGTACTCATTTAGTGCTTCCCTATCGCACCCTGCTTCCACCCAACCCCCTCCTTCCTAATCCTTACTATGTGGTCCTTATAGCTCCTTTTCTCCTGATGTACTTAAAGAAGTCCTTCTCCCCCTTCTTAATGCCTTGTGCCAGCCTGAGTTCCGTAGATGCTTTGGCTCCCCTTACTACCCTTGTCACCTCCTTCAATTCTGTCAAGTACTCCTCCCTGTCCTCCCCCCTCCCTGTTTTCTTGTACTTCCTAAAGGCAGCTCTTTTCCTCCTTACCTTTTCCATGACCTCCTTGCTCAACCAGATCGGTTTCTTAGCCCTAGCCTTCTTGCTCTGGGCTTTGCAGCAGGTTTTGGTTGCCTCCACTATCCCCAGCTTTATGAGCTCCCACCTCTGGTTAGTGTCCATACTAGATTGAATTCTGGCCAGGTACCCTTTTACCACTTCCCCCATCCTCCCAAAGTCGGCCATCCTGAAGTCCACCACTATTGTGCCAGATTCCACTCCTTCCTTGCCCATATCCAATGTGAGCCATACTGAACGGTGGTCACTCCCTGACAGCGGTTCCTCCACTGTAAGTTCTCTCACAAAGTCCCCATTTGCCAGCACAAGGTCAAGGGTATTTCCTAACCAGGTTGGTTCACTGACCATTTGCAGCAGGAAGCTGTCCTGGAAGGCATCCAGCAGTACCTGCTCCCTTCTGTTCCTGGTTGTTGAGGTGTTCCAGTCCACTCCTGGCATGTTGAAGTCCCCCACAATCACCACACTTCTCCCAGGTCCTCCTGATCTGTCCCGCTAGTTCCCTAACTCCTCTGTCACGTCTGCCATTTTTGCCAACCTAGCCAAGGCTTTCATCATGGTTTCCCACACCCTACTACTAAACTCCCTTTCCTTAGCAGGTCTGACTGACTCACCCACTGACTGGTTGAGAGCCTACCTTGTAGGTCGGACGCAGTCAGTCAGTCAGAATCAATGACTCCACATCCCCCCCCCATCAACACTGGTGTCCCTCAAGGGTCTGTGTTGGACCATATACTTTTCTCCATATTTCTTAATGACCTACCATCTGTCTGTACATCAACCTCAATACATATGTATGCAGATGACACGGTCCTCTACACCTCTGGACAGTCCCCCACTGATGTTACAAACTGACTTCAGCAGGACTTCAATAATGTTCAGTACTGATTTTGCTCTCATCAACTTTTTCTAAATGCCAAGAAGACAGTCTCCATGACCTTTGGCACTCGGCAGAGGCTTCCCTCCCTGCCCTCCTTCCATATCCTTGATGGGACAGTCCTTGAGGACACCCCCTCATTCAGATATCTGGGTGTTTGGCTTGACCAACATCTCACCTTCTCTGGTCATATGGATGCCATCCTGAAAAAGCTGCGCCCCAAGCTTAGCGCTCTATACAGGAACTGGAACTGCCCCCTTCTCCCGGCTAGGCACGAACTTGTCCAGAAGATGATCCTGCCTATTTATGACTACTATGATGTACTCTACAGTGCCACTCCCAAGACCTCCTTAGCCAGATTGGATACCCTCTTCAACTCCTTCTGTCACTTTGCTCTGGACTCCTCCTCTCACCCACCACTGTCAACTCTACCACTCCCTGGCATTTCCCTCACTAGAAAATAGACACCTCCATCATTGTGGTTTGGCTTGCTCCCATCCTATCTTACTTCCTCTCTATCAGTCCTCCCTCCCTCAGATCTTATGACTCCCGTTCCTTGGTTGTGCCTCGTTGGTCTACCACTGTAGGCCAGGCTGCTTTCTTGTATCGCTTTCCAAGACTATGGAATTCACTTCCTCACCAGATTCGCCACTCCTCCTCCCCCTCCTCTATAACTTCAGCCCTACATAATTTCCTCTCTGTGAACTGTACCTGCAATTAACCTACCTGGTATTCCTGACCTGCTCCCCAACCTCTATCAATATATTAAGTAACTATTCTGAATTACAGCTCCCGTCTAGCCCCACTACTTTCTTTCCCTGCAGAGATCCCTATCTGGCCATTCCTTCGGGTTATCTATAACTACCAATATAACTATAACTTTAGATTCCTATCAATCTACAACTATCAATATATCTATAACCTTGATTCCTATTCATCTGCTCCCCTCCCAGCCTTGCTACCGTTGCACCTCTGCTGTTACTCCTTATTCACCCCTTCCTTTTGGGCTAAATGGTACCATCATCATGATTTTAAGGTGTTAGCCTAATGTAATGCACTTGACCTGTCCATTGTGACCTCTGTAAACAATTGTACTCATATGCTGCACTTAATATGCTCTTGCTGTTATTTGCTATTTACCGCTGCCAATATCGTTGTAATAATGTTTGCTGTTGTATGCATGTATGTATTTCCGCTACCCTTTTCCCCAGGATGCACTGTGAGATGAGCAACTTGTTGTTCAGTGTGCCTTTCCTGGTGAAACGTTTCAACAAATAAATAAATAAATCCTGGTAACATTCCTTAAGTGGTAAAAAACACTTTGGACCACAGAAGACACCAGTGCATCAAGTGTCAATCTGTCATCCAGGAAGATGGCAAGATTTCTCACCCTAGAGGAAGTCTTCAATGGCGTAGATCCCAGGACCAAGCCTATCACCACTCCAGAAGCATTCCTATCACACCCGTGACTTGGCTCAATCACTAGGACCTCTGTCTTGTCAGGGTTCAGTCGCAACCAGTTGGAGGACATTCAATCATTGGTCTCAGCCAGGCAATTACACTTCCATGGCATCTTGTGTTCCAGGGCCAAAGGACATATACAGTTGAGTATCATCTGCAAAACAGTGAAAACCCAAACTGTAATGCCTAATGAGCTCACCCAAGGGTAGCATATACACCATGAATAACACTGGAGACAGGACCGAGCCTCGAGGGACTCCACATGGCAGGGGCTTCGGGGAGGAGGAGAAATTCCCCATCACAGCCCATTGCTTCCTGCCTGAGAGATAGGACTCAAATCAATTGATGACAGTACTGGTGAGTCCACAATATTCTCTAAGGCGATCCAGCAGCACAAAGTGATCCATGGTGTCAAATGCTGAAGAGAGAGATCAAGGAAAATAAGAACTGACCTGTCTGCTCTATCTCGTGCCCTAAGGAGGTCATTTTGCACTCTAACTACTGCCATTTCAGTGCTATGCCTAGCCCTGAAACCAGACTGGAATGTCGCATAGATGTCAAAAGCCATGAGGTGTGGTTCGAGCTGCTGCGCCGCTATTTTATCAACAACCTTTCCTAAAAATGGGAGGTTGGAGATCATTCAGTAATTTGCCAGGACATCAGGGTCAGGGGATGGCTTCTTCAGAGAGAGGTCTCACAAATGCCTCCTTCAAGGCATCAGGCAGAACTTCCTCTGACAACAAACACCGGAAAATCCTGCCAAACACCGGACCAATGGACTCGATACATCTCAACTAGAAATGTATCGGGCAAGGTCCAGTTTGCACTAAGTGTGCTTCAGCTTCACAATCACCTCAATGAGCTCAGTCACCTCCACAGGTCTAAACTCCTCCCAAACAATAGGAGTTCCCCCGTTCCTGCTGCACTGATCACAGTGAGGCAAAACTTGCCTCACTGATGAGATCCCCACCCGAATGGTGGACATTGTCAAGGAAGAATTGAGCAAACTGATCGCACAAAGTGATTGAAAAAGCTTTTTCAGCTGTAGACAGATTGGGTGAAGTAGTCTGTCCACAGTCTAAAAAAGCTGAGATGGTCTGCTCTTCCCTGCAGCAATCTCCCTGGACAGGAACTCTGCCATCTTACGGTTGATGACCCCTTGATACTCATGACAGTGAGCATGTAAGACCAGTTTGTCCTCCTTGGAATGGGTTCTCCGCCAGCAACACTCCAACTTCCGACCCCTGATCTTCAACCCCTTGAGAACCCCATCAAACCAAGGGGGTCTCAAGTGAGAGGATCTTGGTCATATATAGATGGCATCAAGTGCCTCGGATACTGCCTAATTGTAGGTGCCTACCACCTCACCCGTGCCAATCACGCATGCAGCAGTCACACCAGATAAATCAGCTACCACCAACAGTCCCTCTGGGGACAGTCCCCTTAAAGGGCGATAGCTGATCATCTCGATGAGGAGAGGGGAGGACTCCGGGGGGGGGGGCCCAAATGAGAACTCCACCATGCAATGATCAGACTAAGTGACCCAGTCAGTCTTGACATTCATGATCTCAAGCCCCAGTGAGAAGACCAGGTCCAGCATGTGGCCATGGTGATGGGTCGCAGAAGTAACTACTTGTGCAAGGCTCAGTGATGTCATCAACTGGAGGCAGTCATAACCAAACTGCGAGGATTTGTCGTCGATCCAGGCATTGAAATCTCCCAGAATCAACCATGGGGGGACACCAACACCCTGTCAACGACAAAGTCTGTGACCTCCCGCAGGAAATCTCTTCCCGACCCCTGAAGGGATAAATGAGAAGAATCCTGCAGCCTACAACTGGACCCCCACGCACCGCTACATACTCAAAGGACCTGATGGAACACACTGGGTGCACGGTGAAGTTCAAGTAGGATCTAAAGCAGATGGTCACATCCCTGCCCCTGCATTCCCTCCTCTGGCAGTGCACTACAGAGTACCCAGTGGGAACGGCCACCTCCAAAACTGGCCCGGCATCGACGCCCAACCAGATCTCTGTGATGCAAGCCAGATCGACTGCTGAAATCAAGTCCACCATAATTACGGTCTTGTTTCTCATAATCAGTATGGAGGGTCCATTACTCCTACACATCACCAGCAGCAACCAGAGCCCCTATTGCACAGATACCCATAATAACCTTCTTATCACTCACACAATATTAAACAAAAACACTCAGTAAATTATTTCATAAATGGAAACTGACTGGAGTAAGGTTTAAGAGGGCTGTGAGGAAATTCTATTTTATGGATAGGGTGGTGGAGTCTGCCAGTGGAGGTGATGGGTGCCAAGACCCTAACTGGTTTCAATTCAAGCATAGCCGGGACAGTGTGAAGGGTTTGGTGGTTGCTCGGGTCAGTAGCAGTAGGAAGGGGAGCTGAGGGTTGGACCAGTAGGACAAAATCCCGTGTGGACAGTAGGTCTCGGGGCAGATAGAGAACTCTGGGTAGACTAGATGGACTTTTGGTCTTTTCCTGCTGACATTGTCTGTGTTTCTATAAGTTGTGCAAAGTGTCGAAAAATAATAAAAATGGCTACCTCGGATAAGAGCAAAAATTTAGGGTGTTGGATAAAGCTGTCAAAAAACTGAAACCCTAAAGCATATATTAAAAAAACTTCCCCCACCCTGTTCAATCTCTGCCTGACCCCTCGCTATTATTAAACCCCCACACCCAAACCACCCTGTAACTCACAACTTCCCTCCACCCCCAAACCCACAGATAGTGTTACTTTATAGTTATTTAACATGTTTTATTCTTGTGTTATTGTAATACAGGTACTTTCTCCTTCTTTCTAATAAAATATTACTGGCAATAAACCACAAAATCCCCTGCTAAATTGCAGCTGCCCATCCCACCCTAGCATAAGCTGCAATCCCTGTCCTCATGATTCAATAAAGAACCCCCCTCCCAACACACCCGCAGGCTCCCACCTCTCTACCCCCCCATAACACCCAAAGTAGTGAGTGACAATGATTATTAGTGGCAGCGGGTCCTAAGGCAGAGTGACTTGTGCCCTGAGCACTGTATTAATGAAATGTCATCCTCCTATAGTAGTAATACCTGGCTGGCCAACTGTTGGCTAACCAGCTGTAACTACTATAGGGGGACATGATTTCATTCATACTTACTGGAATGAAGATGAGTACAAGCCACTCCACTGAGGGCCAAGCTACAACTAATGATCTTTGTTAATAGGGCCAGTACTGAGTAGTTAGGTAGGGTGGGCAGACTGGATGGGTCGACAGGCCTTTTTCTGCCGCTATTGTCGTATCTATGTAATTCAATTGATCATCTTTTTTGTATGTCTCCCCTCCTGCTCAGTGACCAAAACTCACTAACTAACTAACTAACTAACCAACCAACCAACCAACTGACTAACTGCTTCACTACTAAGGTCATGTGCACAAAAAAATTAATCCTTTCTCATCTGACTGCTCCAGCAATTTGTCCACACCTGAAGTCCTATGTTTTGTGACTAAGCAATCTGTTGCTGTGGCAATGATGATGATGATGATGATGATATCACAAGCTGAGGATTATAACATCAGGAGCAGAACAAGCAGCAGAGACATGCAGTAGATCCAGTTACATAGAAATATAGACAATGATGGTAGAAAAAGACCATTGGTCCATCCAGTCTGCCCATAAAACTGTAACAAACCGAGGACCTATTGTCCATACAGGGTTCCAACCTACACCCACTTGCTACCCACCCTACCACTACCACCTTGAGCAACCACTAAGCCTTTCACTCTGTCCCAGCCATGTTTGAAACCATTGATAGTTTTGGTGCCCACCACATCAGCTGGCAGATTGTTCCGCAGTGCTATCGCCTTTCTGTAAAATAAGACGTTCTCATTTCCCTCTTGAACCATCTGCCAGTTTCCACTTATCTCCCATGTTCTTGATCTACTACTTATGCTAAATTGTTCCTCATAGTTTACCTTGTTCATTCCTTTCAGGAACTTGAAGGTATCTATCAGATCTCCCCTCTTGTCTGGCCTCCAATGAATACATGTTCAGTGCTTTGAGCTGATCATAGTTAGATCTGCCTTCCCGGCCCTGAATCATTTTGGTCACCCTGCGCTGCACTGTCCTTATCTTTTCTTAGGCATGTGTAACCCCTAGGTGGCGCTATCTCAAGGACTACTACCCCTGCCTGTTTGACTACAGACGGGTTGAGGGGCCTAGGTCCTATGGCGGGTGCCTCCGCCCAGAGGTCAGGGTTTGTAGTGGTTAGACTAGCTTGGTCACAGCCCTCTGGGACACTGAGACCCCCTTTTATTCCCTCTAGTGGCTCACACAGTGCACCAGAGTTACAGACCCAATACCCCATATATACACACTGTTCACTCATATAGATACCACTTACCCTCGAGACTGATTCTGCAACACGTCTCTGAGGACCCCCTGTAAAGTAAGGTTTAACAACATACACAGCAAAACACAATACTGTTTCCATAAGTACCAACACCACAGACAGTATATAGTATAACAACAACAAATCTGATTTATTTAGGGGACAGTAACAAGGAGGGAGGCAATCAGGTTGATTTGGTTTGGAAATATTCAAATCACAGTACTGTGCACACATACAGGGTCTGAAAAGTCACATTCTGGGTACCCAGGTTGGGGGGGCTAGCCAGGTCCATTGCCCGGTGTTGGCTGGCAGGTGCAGATGGCTAGGGCCCTGTAGAAGAAAATATATGCACAACACCCAATTGTAATCCAGAGCCGGATGGCTCAGTCCATGAAACAGTGAAACAACAAGAATTAGGTGACACACTTGTGATTGAAAACAAGCTGCAGGGGAATACCCTGATTTGTACTCACAACACCCACGCTGAGGATCGGATGGAGAATGTCCCTCTGGATTGCCAGAAGAGCAGGGCATGAGGACAAGGTCCTTGTGATTGGACCCCACTGCAGTTGATAGCAAACGGATGTAGTCCGAATTAAGCTGGGGGTTTACTTCCAGCTTCAGCACACAATTCACTGTACAGGGGATTTGAAATAACGATTCCCCACAAGCACTACGCACATTTATATGTAAAAGGAAAGTACTATACCAGGCAGGCTGCTCCTTGATCCCGATTGCAATTACTGCAAAATACCCGGGAGCACACACAGCAGCTTCAGTTCCTGACAGACTGAGCGCGATTCAGCAATTTCTCCAGTTTTCTACAGGGTGAGCCTGGTTTCCACACTTCTAGTGCTTCTTTCTCCTCACAACTCGGATTCAGTCCAAACTGGCACTCACAAAGGCTGCAGACCGAAAATCAGGGCCTCACATGCGCTTCCTGCATTAAACTATGCACCGTAGAAGCACACAGCTCCTTCTCTCTTCACTGCCACAACTGATCTGATCTTTCCAGTCACAGAGCAGGGCTTTTCCTTTAGCTCCACACTATTCTGTTGGCTGATTCAGCTGTCACTCACAATAAGACTCCCTCTGTTGGTAGAAAAAGGTGCCAAGGTCAAAACTACATTTCCCAGAGTCACTGCCCATATAATCCCCTTGTGACTGGCTCAAAATTAAGAGTCCAAGTTCTGATTCGTCCACAGGCTCCATTTTAGGGAACCCTTAACCCAATTAGCCCAGCACAGCAGTTTAGGTCCAAAATGGAGGGGTAACACACACAGAGTCCCAGCTGCAAGAAAGGCAGGGTAGAAAAACTGCATTTTACTTAACACTCTAACTGGTTTCAGGCAAACAGTTACATCTTTCATTTAGGCTCCCTCTGCGCTCTTAGCGACTGCAGAAACAGAGCAATTTGACAGCAGCTCGGGCGGGATTTGAGCTTTAATTACACAGTCCCCCCCATACAAACTAATTAAGTCTGCAAGCAGACAGCTCTTAAAGAGACAGTATGCGGAGGCTCAAATAGCATGCACTTGGAACCACATTTAAACAGCTCAGACGTCAAACACCGCCCAGATTTGGAGCATTCAGGCAAGCTCCTAGAAGACTTTTGGGAACCCCCATTTGCAGGGGGGGTTACACATGGATTCCAGAACTGGGCACAGTACTCAAGGTGGGGCCTCACCAGTGATATATAGAAGAGTAGTAATGCCTCCTTCCTTTTTCTGTCAGTACCTCTTCCTATACACCCTAGTGTCCTGTTTGCCTTACTATAGGTATTGCTACACTGGCTTGATTATTTTAGTGAGTCACTGATGATGACCCCTAAGTCTCTTTCCTCGTAGGTCATGCCCAGCTTTACCCCCATCTATTACTCTGTTCTGGGGTTCTTGTTCCCTTCATCACCTTACACTTTTTGACATTGAATTACAACTGCTAAACCTCTGACCACCTCTCTAACCTTTGCTAGTCTCCTTGCATCTCCCAGACCCCCTCCTTCCTATCTACCCTGCCACAAAGCTTAGTATTATCTGTGAAGAGACACATTTTGCCCTGGATTCCTTCTGGCATGTTGCTGATGAACACACTCAAAAGGACTGGACCCAGGACCAATCCTTGAGGTACCCAACTGGTGACCTCCCTGTTTTCTGATTTGACTCTGTTAACCACAACCCTCTTTTGTCTCCCTTCCAGCCATTTTCTCACCATCTAACTATGTTCTTCGCCATACCCAGATCCCAGGGATCGACAAATTTGAAAATCTCATGCTAGTCCAGGACAAGTGGCCTTGACAAAAATGGTAGTCCTCAAGTTCCGAGTGGTAGTCCAGTACATTTCAATTGAAATATTCAACCGACTTAACAGAAATAAGTTAAATGGTGTGGCTGTGTGGCAGGGCTTATATATTGTACTATTATTTCATAGGATGGATGGAGAGATGTAGAAGAACTTCATAAATCAGGAAAAACAATATTTTCATATATTTTTTTGTTAATACAGGCTAGGGTAGTACAGGCTGGACACTAAGGCACCCCAGACAGAAGTCTGTATTAGAAGAGATTGGAGAAATGTTACAGAATTAGTTAAGGACAAGCCAAAACCAGCTAGGCTGTTGGTTGAGAAGAACATAAAATGGTGATTAAGGGCTAGGCCAGGAAGCAGATGATGGGGCACTGGGAGCAGGAGTACTAGCATCAAGAAGATCATCATCATCAGCAGAAGCAGCTAAACCAGAAGATACTGTATCAGCATCAACAGCATGCCCACGAACATGTCGAGTGCCTGGACCAGAGAGCAGCCAGTGGTTAATTGCTGGATCCGGATCAAAGTCATGCAGTTCAGGACCTTCTACTGCTATCTGCAGGAGACACTGTAGTGAATCATCAGCCAGCCTTGTCCTGATTTTTGTTTTGATTAGGTTCTGAACAGAAAAAACTCTCTCACATTTTGCAGTCGATACACTCATTGCCATGAGTATTTCAACTAGGTCAAGAATGTGTATAATCTGGGGTGGTTTTCTTTTAGTAATCTGGTATATACCTGCAAATAGGGTTTTCAATGGCAGATTTCAATATTGTTTTAAATGCAGCATACTCTGACTTTATATGTTCCTGCTGCTCCTCCGTGAAAAAGTGAAAATATTCTGCCAGGTTTGAAAGTTCAGGGTCCCAAACACCGCTAGTTGGTCTCTTGGCAGATCAAACTGCTAAAATCTAAGCAGTTGAACCATTTGAGAGGCACCTCTGAGAATTTTTAAATCTGTTGTCAATATACATTATTGCTGCATCTATTAAAGTCTGCAGTTGTCCATCTGTCACAAAATTGATTTCTGGGCAGTTGCCTCTGAATGGGAAATGAACAGTCTTCTCCTCCCTTCCCCTCTTTGTCACAACATATTCCATACATTTCTGTTCTGGTTTGTAATGGCTAAGGAAAGCTGCCATGTATTGCCCTGGCATGGTTTTCAGTTCCATAAGCTGGAGTAGGCAGGTCTCAACAAGCTGTGGAACTTCCAGTGTTACTATGTCATCTCGTTGAAACTGCAGTGACAGGTTTTTTAGTATTGGCAGGAAATCTTGCAGTATATGGATAGATTTTACAAACTGCACACTCTGTGTTTCTTTTAAGAGGCCCTTTGTTTTTGAACATTCATCACCACCAGCAGTCAAAGATGCATGTAGGTGTTGCACAACAGTGGGTAGACTAACCTGAACTGCATGTACCGAACGTGACCTACTGGCAAGCCATCTCACTTGTTTAATTGCAGTAAAGTGTGCCAGATCAGTATCCATCACGTTAGCAATTTCTTGGAGCTCTCTCATTTTTTTGGGACTATAGTGATAAAATTTAAATATTCCCTTGAGAGTACTTTCCAGCTTTGATACAAATGGATTTTTTTAACATCGAGAACTGCCAGCTCTAGCTGATGGGCAACGCAGATGCATATAATTATTTCAGGGCGGGCAGTGTTCCGCAACTGCTATGGTTCCTCCTCTTTCGCCCATCATGACACTGGCCCCATCAAAATTTGCTGAAATAAGAAGCTGTCCTGGATTGTTAACATTTTGTAGGTTACTGAGAGGAAGATTTACTGACTCCAATGCAGTTGATATTGCATGGAATACACCTTCTGCATGTGCATGTTCCAGTGGCACAGCTTGGATAACAATGTATGCACCTGTTTTGAATTAGGTTCAACAAACCTTAAGAAAACATTTTCTCACTCAGTTATACTGTAATCAGTACTGCCGTCTGCAAGAACTGTCACATACTTAACATTAGCAAGAGTCTGCATCTGGGTTCTGGATATAACTGCTGAAATAGCACTGCAAAAGTCCCTGGCTCGCTTATCGTTAGTATAATTAGAACCTAGCTTAATGCCATTTTTCCTGTAATTCACAGAGCCACTCCATGTCTGAGAAAGGGCGAAGATTTTTGGCTATGGAATACGCTGTGTTAAACAGGCGTCTCATCTTTGCTTTTGTGGCCTCTTCCAACTGTGCAAAGGCTTGGTAAAGTGGTGACTCACTAATCTCACAACATACCGCTCGTTGGCCACTTTCCAGAATATGTTGGTTCTGGCATAGCACATGTGGATTGGATTTTTCATGTGCATGTAGTGACTCAATGTGAAAGTTGTTAGAGCCTGTGGCAAAGACATTTGTTTTTTTAGAAAATGTTGGAGTTGCAATAGTGGGATACATTTCACATAGTGTGCAGTACATAAGCCCCTTTTTATCATCGTATCTCAACCATTTATAAGTGGACAATCAATGACATTGAAATAGTCTGGCCCTTTTTTCTTGGTCATATTTCTTGTCTTTACTACTCCCAACTGCCACCTCATTATCAAGCAGTAAACTACGTTTCTTAGCAAGTGACACAGGGCCTTTTTATGTTGCTTGCACGCATGTGCAAGAAACATAGTGCCATCATCCAAGTTTTTGGAGGTGTGTCAGCCCGTCTTCCAGTGCAGTCAGTGTGTTTGCAGGCACAGCCCCAGTTCCCTAATCACTGCTGCAGCTGTGTATGACAAGATGAAAATGCAGTGGCATACAGTTGAAAGGGAGAGCTCCGCTTGAGTGAGCAGAGCTCCCCCCCACATACACACACACACACACTGCAGCGCGCTGCACACTGCAGTGCTCATGCCTTCCCTTCACTGTACGGCCCGACGAGGTCCCAATCCCCGTCGGCTCCACCCCAAAGCATCCAGGTGCCACACTGGGAGCCCACCCCAGTGGCAAAAATGAAAGATGGCCACTGGGGATGCCCAACTCTCCGCCGGCTCCACTGTCTCTCCCCAATGCTGTCGCCGACAGGGGTGCCCAACTCACAGCTCCACTGTCTCCCCCAGTATCAGGGTGCCACGCTGGGAGCCCACCCAGCGTGGCAACAGATGCTCATAGCCGACGGGGTGCCCAATCCCCCATCGGCTCCACGCCCCCAGCCATCCTTCTGCCATGCTGGGAGCCCACCCCAGCGTGGCAAGCGTTCAGCGTCATCATTTAAAAAAAAAAAACCTGTAAAGAAAAAACGGTCCCACGCGGTCTCCCTGCCCCCACAACCCGCACCCACCACTGCGCACCTGCCTCCCCACCCCTCACCCATACTTGCCTCCGGAGTCCGGTAGCACGATCTCGGTGGACCGAGAACAGGTCTGCACTCTTCAAAGCCGACCGCAAACTGAGAAATGCCGGTAAGCTGTATAATGGGATAGATAGGGTTTTTTCAACTTGCTGCATATCTCAGGCATTTTTAGGAATTTTGGCACCAAATTTTCAACATGGGGTTTTGGGACCCCTCCTCATGAGTTCTTGCACTGTCATGGCGTTACTCGGGCCCGAAGGGTGATTTCGCAGCCACTGCATGAAATCACCTTTCCGGAATGATTAATGAAACGACACTGCCAGTGTTCATAAGGTGGGCTCTCCAAAAGCCTATTTTGAAAATTTGGTGGAAAAATTCCTAAAAATGACTGTTTTACGAGTGTGCGTTGCGCAGTTCCTACGCACGCTCGTAAGTTCGCGAATTTTCAATATTTTCACTCCAGATTTTCATCATTGCCATTTTACCACACCTTCTTATGAGCAGTACAGCTGTCATTTTTCACATCTCACCCAAAATGTGTTTCCACCCATGTAGCACACAATGGCGCAGTAGTTGTGTGAAATCAATATATGGACACATTAAGAAAATCACAGTGACACTGTTCATGAGCAGAAGTCTTAAATGGCTATGTTGAAAATTTGGTGAAAAATTCTAAAGTAATTGTTTTATGAGCGTGCATTGCAAGAAGTTCCTGTGCACGCTCGTAAGTTCGCGAATTTTCAATATTTGCACTCCAATGACTTCCAAATTCCTAAACAGCACATAGAAGCAAGCAACATTCGGCATTGACAAATGCTTGTTGAGATAAGGCTACTACGGCTTCTTTGTTTACATCAAGTACCTGGTCAGCAGTTATATCCAGAACCACAGATGCAGATTCAGTTTCATGACTTTTATCTGTGGAAGAAGTACCAGACTGTGTTTGTTTCGTACAAGATGGTGCTGCTGCTGACCAGAGAGACAAGAGACTTTGTTGTTTGGCTTTGTTCGTCTGCATATTGTCCATATAAATTTGGTGGTCACTTTTTTTTTTAAAGACTAATGGAACCAACAATAATAAAAAACTTATTTTAAGCACTGGTGTCTGTGTGTCCTTTTTCACTGGTGGTAGGCTCATGGGCTGGGTCAACAGGGGACAGATATATGCTTTTTTTTCTATACACTGCAAGTTGTCTTGTCTTGTAACAAGTCAGGCAGCTGGCTGCAGAACACTCTCCACACAATCACTCTCCTCTCTCCCAGCACAGCCCAAGCCCATCCCCGCAGTTAGGCTCCCTTATTTTATTTTACTGTTACTTACACTTATATATATATTTTTACTATCTTTCTCTTTTTGTTTCTTGGGTACTTCAAGCCAAAAGCCAACCAACCGGCTGCAGGACACTGGGTCCTTCACTCCTTTTCACAAAATCTCTCCCAACAGCCCAACCAAGCCCATAGCATAGCCCACACACAGTTTGAGTTATAGGCTTATTTCTTCTAAGTTCTTACTTACTATCCTTTTTTTTTTTTTACTAACTTTCTCAAGTCAGTCCTTTCCTTCGCCCCGCCTCTCTCCAAGCTCCTCCTTCACTCCTTTACACACAATCTCTATATCTGCGCTGTCCTCTCCCAACAGCCCACCAGCCTCTTCTCTTATTTTCTTTCTAGCTTTCTTTTATTATTTTATTTTTTCTATGTTTATGCAGCTAGTAGTAGTCAAATAAACTGCTGTTTTACTGGTGGGCAACACAAAGCTGGCCCGCCCACAGTAGTAGTCCCCTGCCCTTGCTTTCTTCCTTTTTATTTTCTGTAGTCAGTGACACTTTACGCTGCTCAGTTGTCAGGGGACCAGGGTTCCTTCCCTTCCTCCACCCTGCTACACAGACAGCAGTACCAGACAGTCCCCCCTCCCAAGTTTCTGTTTTGTTTCCTTCTTGTTTGAATTATTTATTTTTTTTTATTTAGTTGTTTAACCTGGTATAGCACACTAAGCTGAAAGCTTTTTTTACAGGAGTGACCTGGGAGCACAAAAAGGTTAAGTGACTTGCTCAGGCAGTATGCAAGTGGAAGCTGTGGGATTCAAACCCAGGTCTGGTCTGCTGGATGTCACCAGATTTGCAGCTCAGAGCCTTAGACCACTGCACTATACTGCCTACTTAATTTATTTTAAATGCTCCTTAGTTTGATTTCACCATGTTATGCCCAGTTCTGTTACAAGCCCAACCTAACCCTTCTCAATATTTTATTTACCCTGCCTGCAGTACACACTCCTTATTTACTCAGCTAGATTACTCTCTTCTTCATTAATTTTGCACTTTTGGCAAAACTGGCACGGCACACGGCAGGTAAATTTGCTAGTCTGCTGCACTAATGCACTTGTGTGCAGTTATCAGTGCTCAGCCACGTTGCCCCTGCTTCTTAGTCCTCCTAGCTCCTGCCTTCCTCCTCCCCACTCTTCACTCTCACCAACCCTCCCTCCTTAATTCAGCTTAAATATTTGTTTTCCTGAGTAGTCCACTCAAAGTAAGGCAGCACTGGTCGCACTCACACTCCCCACTCCCCGATATCCACAACAACGGACTGTTTAATTTGTGTTATCCTCTAGTCTCCGCCAACAGACAGTGAATAAGGGGCTCTAATGCAATGCACGTCTTTACTCTTGTCTCCACTACACGCCAAATCACCGCTGCAGCCAATGGGCATTCTTGGTATCACTTACAGTTCAAAATTGTTCTTCCTTATTTGGCCCCACGCCTGCCAGTCCGACAGCTTGCTCCTCCTCTGTTTCCTCCGACGAGAGGCTGCTCGCGCTCACTCCTGTTACCACTTCCCTAGGCTTCCTTAGGCTGAGGCAAGCTCACACACTCACCTCTCGTTCCCGACCAGTAGGTGCACTGCTCGGTAGGTCAGATGACCACCGGGACAGCCGAAGCACCCTACTGGTGGAAGACAGAACTGCAGCAGCAAAGATTTTTAAATCAGTGCTAGCCCGTGGACAAGTGGCACAACAGAAAGTGCTTGTCCCTGCACTGTAACTGGTAGCCCGGGACGTCGGGCAATAGGATTTGTCGAACTCTGCCAGATCCTCTAGCTTCTTCAGCAAACTTTTCTGAGGCACCAAGTCAAAAACCTTGCTGAAACTGAAATAGAGTAAATCCACAGTGTGACCCGTCTCCACTACCCTCATTACCCAGTCAAAGAATACTATCAGGTTTATCTGACAAGGCCTCACTGCCATGAACCCATACTGTTTACTATCCTGGAGTCCATTGCTCTCCAGGTACTTCATAAGGCCTTCTTTGACTAGTGTCTCCATCGGTTTACTCACAACAGAGTTAAGACAGGTCTGTAGTTACCTGGTGGCTCCTTACCACCCACTTACGGAGTAGGGCTGTGTTCGCTACCATCCAGTCTTTTGGAACTACACCTGTCTCATTTGAGGTATTATATAGCCACACCAGGGCTTCAATTAGTTCCATTGCCAAATCCTTGGGCACCCACAGATGCATCCCCTCTGGATCTGGGGCCTTATCTATCTTTAGTGCTGCTAGCCCTTTCTGAACCCTCTCATTGGTAAATACTTGTTGCCTCATCGCGGGGATTTCCCCTTTATAGCTGCCTTAATGCTACTCTCTGGTAGAGGCCCTCTGTCTTCTTGTGAATATTCTTATACAAATGTCTTATTTATTATTAGGGAATAGAAAGAAAAGAAAACTCCAAAATGGCGGAAAATGTATGAAAAGTTTGGGAAGCAGAACTGTCAATGAATGTTGTGGTTTTTATTGTTTGCCCTCAGTCATTACTTGTTCTTTTAAAAAATAACAACAGCAACAACATGTAGAATAAAATAGGGACAACCATACACAACAAGGTGTGTTTATATAGAGGGGCTGGGATGGCATCAAAGGGATCTTGAGAGTAAAGCTCGAGAGGTCCCTGATGTCACCTCAACCCCGAGATACATAGGTACATAGACAGTGTCGGCAGATAAGGGCCTATGGCCTACTCAGTCTACCCATTTGAGCTTGTAAGTTCAGTTTATGTTTTTCTAGAAGTCTGTTGCCCCTTACCCCTGACCTCCAGAATTCCTTTATGTCTATCCCATACATTCTTAAATCCTTGATTGTTTCAGCCCCACCACTTCCTCTGGCAGGATGTTCCACTTGTCCCACCCGTTCTGTGAAGAAATTCTTCCTCACATTTCCTCTGAATCGTCCTCCTCAACTTCATCCCATGCCTCTAGTCCTGGAACATCTTTTTCGCTTAAAATAGTGTATTCCTGCACCCTGTTCCCCCTGTAAGATACTTGTATGTCTCTATCATATCCCTCTCTCCTCCTCTCCTCCAGGGAGTACATGTTCAGTTCCTTCAACCTGTCTTCATAGGACTTGTGATGCAATCCATGCACACTTTTGTTGCCCTCCTCTGAACCTTCTACCCTGTCTATGTCCCACGTGAGGTATGGTCTCCAGAACTGTACACTGTACTCCAGGTGGGGCCTCACTAGTGTCTTGTATAGCGGAATTATGACCTCCCTTTTCCTGCTGGTGATGCCCCTGCCTATACATCCCAGCATCCTATTTGCTTTACCTGCTGCCTTGTCGCACTGTTTCCCTACCTTGAGGTCATCAGAGATGATAACCCCAAGATCCCTTTCCTGCTTGGTGCATGCTATATCCTCACCCCCAACTGATATATTGTGCCAGGGTTTTGTGGCCCATATGCATTATCTTGCACTTCTTTGCATTGAATTTCAATTGCAAACCCTTGACCATTCTTCAAGTTTCTGCGGTCCCTTCTCATTCTGTCTACACCCTCTGGTGTGTCTACTCTGTTACAGAGCTTTGTGTCATCAGCGAACAGTGAAATTCTGCCTTCTAGGTCCTGCGCAATGTCACTGATGAAGATGTTGAATAGGACCAGTCCCAGCACTGATCCCTGTGGTACCCCACTGGTCGCTCTTCCCTCTGTGGAGTGACAGCCATTTACCACCACCCTCTGTGTCCTGCCACCCAGCCAGTTACCTATCCACCACACTACTGTCCTGCCCACACCCATATTCCCCAGTTTGTGTAATAGTCTTCTATGTGTCTTCTATGGAAACACTAATTGCATTTCTATGGTTGCCCATGTATTAGACTTTATAGTATATAGTTTTTCTTTGTAATTAAAATAGCCCATCCCACACCCAGCTGCCTAATACCCAGCATCCGGTGTCAGAAATAGCTAATCTTAATTTGTATAATATTGAAGTCCAATTGCTTTAAAATGCTGCAACTGGCCTGGTGGCACTGAGGGTTGAGGCACTGGATGTCGCACCTCACTCTACGCCGGCGACCCGGGTTCAGGAATGGACTCCGGTCACTGGGGGTCAGCCAAGGGGGGGAAGTAGAATTGAGCACCCCGGGGGGGTGAGTTACAAGGCAGCAATGCCCACATGCATTACCACCTGTAGAAGCACGGGCAGGAAGGCACAACGGCTCCTTATGGGGAGTCAGGGGGTGGGGAGGGTGCTGTGGACATTTGATGGTGGTGTGCCTATGCACGCCATCCATCCGGACTTCAGTCCTCTGTGTCGGCACCATCAGGATGGAAGGGATTGGGAGAAAAAACAGTGGCAAAAAAATCTCCTGGTCTTGCGCAGAATGACGTTGGGTCCACGCTGCGTCAGAAGCCCCCCCAAAAAGACCTGAGGAAAGGATTACTCAGGGCAAAGACCAGGAGGAACTAAAAAAAAAAGTCCTGAACTCGCTGACAATCCTCACTGACTAAGCATTTCCATTTGAATGAGCATTGTGGTTATTGAAATGGATGCACTAAGTCAGTGAGGATAGTCGCCTGGTGTTGGATGTTCTCAGACTAAATAAGTCACATTAAAACATTCTGCTTCGGACACCAAGTGGGCCTGTGTTAAGCAGTTAGGTGTGGGTTGAGTTGTTGCTTTTTAAATCAATAAAAAATGGTCACATTTCAGTCTAGTAGGAGTCTTGGGAGGCATTTTATATAAATAGAAAAGTTATGTAGTCATGACCTTTCAACAATCCTATAACAAGACAAGCATTTGCCGAATGTTTGCTTGTTAAACATTTATTTCTTCAGTTCTGACTCCAAATTGTAAAGATCTCAAGTCCTGCCCAAAAGGCAATTTTGCTCTTCGACTGTGAAATCACCTTTGGGATGTAAAAAAGCATTTTGGTCAGGATCTGAAAAATGACAGTTGTCAAATTCATGATGCGCTGTGGAGAAATGGCTATGTTGAAAATGTGGGTCAAAATATTGAAAATTGCCAAAATTACGAGCCTGCATTCACAAATTTCAGCGCATAGAAACATAGAAACATAGAAACTGATGTCAGATAGGGACCACTGGGCCCATAACTTTGCTGTTTGTGAATATTTTTGCCCCAAATTTTCAACATACCCTTCTTATGACCCTACCTCATGAACAAGTGCAGAGAAAAATTTCAATTCCTGCCCGAAAGGTGATTCCGTGCAGCAACTGCAAAATTACCTTTTGGGATGCAAAAAAACATTTTGGCCAGGATCCAGGCCAGGCCAGAATTTTGGCCTGTAAACCTGATTGATAATTTGGCAATAAATTGAAGTTTGACAAAAACTCTAACAAGTGGCTGGAACAATCCTCTCCATTAACATGGAGATTACAGGGAAGAGAGCTATTTGGCCAAAACAATTTGTCCACAGTCTTGTTACCACTTTGTATAGTAGGGTTACAAAAGTGTGCTTCAAAATGACAGCTGTCACATTCATGAGGTGCTGTGAAGAAATGGCTATGTTGAAAATTTGGTATCAAAATATTGAAAATTGCCAAAGTTACGAGCCTGCATTCACAAATTTCAATGCAGGCTCATAAGTTCATTGTTTTTAAATATTTTTACACCAAATTTTCAATGTAGCCTTCTTATGACTCCATCTCATGAACAAAAGTAGAGAAAATATTCAACTCCTGCTCGAAAGGTACTTTCATGCAACGACCGCAAAATCACCTTTTGGGACAGAATTGCCTATTGTCACCTACGTGTTCACGAGATGGGGTCCCAGAAATGGTATGATGAAAATTTGGAACAAAAATATAAAAAAATGGCAAAGTTATGCCACTAATTTGAAAACCCCATTGAAATACATTGAAGCACTTACCTCAGTTTGTGGTTGGGTTTTGAAGAGTGAAAACGTGTCTGCGGTTCAAGGAAGATTATGGCTGAACCTCCGGTGGGTAAGTATGGGGTGGGTCCTGAGTGGGTGGGTTGGGTGGGGAGTGGGTACGGCGCAGTGGACAACGATGGACGGTTTCCTTTTTTTCCAGTTTAAAAAAAATGATGAGGGACAGTTTTCTTTATTTCAGGGACAGGACACTGGGGGATTGGGCAATAGAGGAGGGGGGAGGGACACTTGACTACCAGGGACTTTTTTTTCACTCTGGGGACAGAAATTGGTCGATCAGGGTGGGCACTACTACACTATGGCAACATTATATTTCATATGGCATGGGTGATCAGGGATGGGGAGGGTACAGTGTGGAAAATGTTTTCCATTATCAGGTGGGAGATCAGGGAAGGGGGGGCCATTACACTACAGAATAATGTTTTAGGTTGAAAGTCAATGTGGTGGGTAGGCTGAATGATTATGCAAATCAAAGGGCCGAAGCTCTCTCGGATTACAGCGGCTTTGGTCCTTTGATGTGCATGAACCGTTCAGCCAACCCATTAGAGAGTTTTGTCAGGACCATGCCTAGTGGTCATTGGGGTAGACTGCTGAGCCCCTGGTTCTGTGAACTACAATGGACTCGGTAGTGACCCTTCCCCCGAAATCCCGTACTGCCACAATACGTTCATTTGCTCAAGCGCAACCAATGTAAACAAGTATTTGTAAATGCCGAATGTTGATTGCGTTGGTGTGTTGAGCTCGCTCACTGCCCTTCTGTCACTCGCTCAGTCTGTTTCTCCTGGTGCTGCAGGCTGCTCTTTTGTATTGGGCTCCTGCCTGCGTTGGCACCTTGTTCTGCCCACTAAGAAATCCACATGTAACCCCCTTGTTACCCGGGGTTACTAGAATCCCAGTAAGACCTAGTGGTAGGCAGGGAAGGCAGCTTATGAAACTCCAGTTAAATGGGTTTCACACTGTCTCACTCTGTTCTCAGTCTGAGCTGAGACTGAGGGATGACATCACCAACAGAACTTTCGCAGCTGCATGAGCCACATTGGAATCTGCAGCAAAGGGAGTTAAATAGAACGTTGGGAGTTTTCAAGGGAGAGTCTGCAGTTTGGCTGGAGAGAGTGAAGTTTATTACTCAAGTGGTGGAGACCACTGTTTTCGGGTTTCAGTGCCCCTCCCTCCGAGGGGAGAGGGATGTAAAGTTTTCCAGCAGATTCCTGGGGCAATCCCCTTAATTCTGCTAGTGGAGAAAAAGCTGCCTGTTTAGTCCAGGATTTATTTTGGAAGATGGAAGATTTGTGAGTCGCCTGTGGGGCACCTGCAACTAAAGGGTGAGTGTCTGCTCTGGCTAAAGGGCATGTTTTCTTCATCCTGGGACTTGTGTGAAAATCTAGGGATTGAACTACATATTGGGAAGCCTAGAGAAATGGGCCAAGCAAGTAAAAGTAGTGTCAAATCCCAGAGAATTGTGAGATGCAAATAATATGTAGATGAGATGTGACAGACGTCTACCCTTAATCTACATTTAGAAGTTCAGCAAAGGAATTGTTCAGTTTTCCAGAGAAATGGCTGGGTATGGGCTGTGGGAGCTGGAGGTGGGTGGCTCCCCATCTTTAGTGACCAGGTCCACCTCTACGGATTTCTGCTGTGGTTTTCTACTTTGCCTCAGGCACTTGGCCAGTGATGGTGGAAGTACCCAGATGTGGGATTGTAAGGAAAATTCTCTCTAAG
This sequence comes from Neoceratodus forsteri, assembly GCA_016271365.2. Taxonomy (NCBI): domain Eukaryota; kingdom Metazoa; phylum Chordata; order Ceratodontiformes; family Ceratodontidae; genus Neoceratodus; species Neoceratodus forsteri. Next base: position 524,568,789 of record JADMNL010000023.1, read on the forward strand.
AGTCACAGACTGTAGTGTGGTGTGGGGAGCCACGACATGATAATTGGTTCATTCTTCCAATGGACTGTGGATCAAGTGGCCGGCAGGGGAGCTGGGCCAGTGGGGAAAACCCAAGTGTGTACAAGTCGGGCTGTGTACCCAAAGCTGCGTGCAAGTCCGGGCTGTGTGCCTGGTGGGTTCAGAGCCTGAGGGCTGGAAATGGTGATAAAGTGTTCTGTAGTCTCTAATCTGCATTACCAGGAAATGTAGCCCCGTGGGGGTCCATCTATGCTTTGTTTGTTCAGCTAGTATGTGAATAAAAGCCACACTGAAGAATCCCATTCCTGGTTCTGGACATTACAGTTATTGCTTCCTGTGTTCGGATTTACTTGGGTGCCCCTGTACAGAGTAGCCAAACCTAGGCTCCCCTGTGCCGAGTAACCTCATCCTCCCCGAACCCAGGTCCCCACAAGGTACTGCTGTCAGCTTCAACAGCATGCCACCTGTCGTTTTGGTAAAAAGGCAGGGGTGAGGGGTTACACACAACTATCCTGAGAGACTTCCATTGAGGTGGCTCACTCCCCCTCTCTCACTCACTCATTTTGTTTCTCCTGGCACTGCAGGCTGCCCTTTTGTACTGGGCTCCTGCCTCTGTTGGTGGCTTTTTCTGACCACAAAGAAATCTGCAGCAGTCCTGACACAGGTCTGTTGAGCCTGCTGACTCCCCCTCTCTCACTCACTCATTCTGTTTCTGCCGGTGCTGCAGGCTGGCCTTTTGCACTGGGCTCCTGCCTGCGTTACTGCCTTTTTTTGCCAACAAAGAAATCCGCAGCAGTCACGATAGAGCTCCATTGAGATTGTTCACTCCCCCTCTCTCTCTCACTCGCTCGTCGTGTTTCTCCCGGCGCTGCAGGCTGCCCTTTTGTACTGGGCTCCTGCCTGCGTTGGCACCTTTTTCTGCCCACAAAGAAATCCACAGCTGTCCCGACAGAGCTCCGTTGAGGTCGCTCACTCCCCCTGTGTCACTCACTCATTCTGTTTCTCCTGGCGCTGCAGGCTGCCCTTTTGTACTGGGCTCCTGCCTCTGTTGGTGTCTTTTTCTGCCCACAAAGAAATCTGCAGCAGTCCCAAAAAAGCTCCGTTGAGCTTGCTCACTCCCCTTCTCTCACTCGCTCATTCCGTTTCTGCCGGCGTTGCAGGCTGCCCTTTTCTATTGGGCTCCTGCCTGTGTTGCCGCCACCTTCTGCCCACAAAGAAATTTGGAGCAGTTACAGTAGAGCTTCATTGAGCTTGCTCACTCCCCCTCTCTCACTCGCTCATTCTGGTTTTCCTGCCACTGCAGGCTGCCCTTTTGTACTGGGCCCCTGCATGCATTGCTGCCTTTTTCTGCCCACAAACAAATCTGTAGCAGTCCTAACAGACCTCCGTTGAGCTCACTCACTTCCCCTCCCTCACTCGCTCGTTCTGTGTCTCCTGCCACTGCAGGCTGCCCTTTTGTACTGGGCTTCTACCTGCATTGGCAGCTTGTTCTGGCCAGAAATAAATCTGAAGCAGTCCCAACACAGCTCCATTAAGCTCGCTCACTCCCCCTCTCTCACTCACTCATTCCATTTCTGCCAGCGCTGCAAACTGGCCTTTTGTACTGGGCTCCTGCCTGTGTGGCCGCATTTTCTGCCCACAAAGAAATCCACAGCAGTCACAATAGAGCTCCGTTGAGCTCTCTCACTACCGCTCTGTCACTCATTCATTCTGTTTCTCTTGGCGCTGCAGGCTGTGCTTGTGTATGGGGCTCCTGGCTACATTGGCACCTTTGTCTGTCCACAAAGAAATCTGCAGCTGTCCAGACAGAGCTCCGTTGAGGTTGCTTAGTCTCCCTCTGTCACATGCTCATTCTGTTTGTCCTGACGCTGCAAGCAGCCCTTTTGTATGGGGCTCCTGCCTGCATTGGCGCCTTTTCCTGCCCACAAAGAAATCCACAGCAGTCCTAATAGAGCTCCATTGAGCTCACTCAGTCCCCCTGTCTCATTCACTCATACTGTTTCTCCAACCGCTGCAGGCTGCCCTTTCGTACTGGGCCCCTGCCTGTATTGACGCATTTTTCTGCCCACAAAGAAATCCACAGCAGTCCTGACAGCGCTCCGGTGAGTTTGCTGACTCCCCCTTCCTCACTCGCTCTCTTGTTCTGTTTCTCCCAGTGCTGCAGGCTGCCCTTTGTATGCCTTGCGCTCTGCTGGTCCTTTTTCTGCCCACAAACATATCTGCGGCAGTCCCAACACAGCTCAGTTGAGCTTGGTCACTCCCCCCTCTCACTCGTTCGATCTTAATCTGTTCCAAACACTGATTTCCCTTAGTGACCGTGCTATTCTCCGGCAGGAGTGCAAAAACATATTTTAGCCAGGATGTGAAAAATGACAGCTGTATTGTTCATAAGGAGGCGTGAAAAAATGCCACTGTTGAAAATGTGGTGTGAAAATATTACAAATTTGCAAAGTTACAAGGGTGCGTGGAAACAGTTCAATGCACACTTGCAACACAGTCATGTTATGGATTTTCGTCACCAAATTTTCAACATAGGGATTTTAGGACCTCTGCTCATGAACAGTGCCACTGTCATTTTCTTAATCTGTCCCGAACAATGATTTACAACTGTGAAACCACATTTCAGTCAGAATGTGAAAAATGACAGCTGTACTGCTCATAAGGAGGTGTGAAAAATTGCCATTGTTGAAAATGTGGCATGACAATATTACAAATCTGCGAAGTTACAAGGGTGCGTGGAAAGTGCTCAACGCACACTAGTAACACAGTCAGTTGATGGGCTATCATCATCAAATTTTCAACACAGACATTTTGGGACCTCTACTCATGAACAGTATCACTATCATTTTCTTAATCTGTCCTGGACAGTGACTTCCCACCGCAACCGATCTATTCTGGGCCGGAAGTGCGAAAACACATTCCGGCTAGGATGGGAAAAATGACAGCTGCACTGTTCATATGTAGGTGTGGGAAAATGGCAATGTTGAAAATCTGGAGTGAAAATATAAATTCACAAAGTCACGAGCATGCATGCAAACTGCGCAACTCACACTTGTAACACAGTCATTTTATGTAGTATCATTACCAAATTTTCAACATAGCCATTTTAGGACCTCTACTCATGAACAGTGTTACTGTAATTTTCTTAATCTGTTCCGAACACTGATTTTCCATAGCGACCATGCTATTCTGCGTCGGAAGTGCGAAAACACATTCAGCCAGGATGTGAACAATGACAGCTGTATTGCTCACAAAGAGGTGTTAAAAAATGCCAATTTTGAAAATCTGGCATGAAAATCTTGCAAATTCATGAAGTTATGAAGCGTGCATAGCAAATGCGCAGTGCACGCTCGTAAAACAGTCATTTTTGGGATTTTTCCCACCAAATTTGCAACATAGGCTTTTTGAGAGTCCACCTCATGAACAGCAGTGACTGCTAAATCACCTTTTGGGGCCGATTAACGCCATGACAGTTCAAGAATTCATGAGGAGACCTCCGAGGGACAGTTTCCTTTTTTTCAGGTTAAAAAAACAAAAAACACATCGTGGGACAGTTTTTTTTTTCACAGGGGCATGTGGCATGCTGGGGTGGGCTCCCAGCATGCCAAAGGACTCTTTCTTTGGGGGGGGCAGCAGTAGCCGACAGGGGATTGAGCACCCCCATCAGCACACAATGAAAGTGGGGGGGGTTACAGAATGCTGACGGGGAGTGGGCTCCCCCATCAGCAAAATCAACAGTGGGGCACATTCTAGCTGTCATTAGCAGTATCATGGCATCTCAGGCATTCCCTTATGGCAATAGACATGCTGGAGATGCGAGTTGGGTGGTAAGTGTGACCATTACCCCATATAGATTTGAACCTCGTCATGGAGCAGTCACAAACAATAGTGCTGTAGCCACTCAGCTGACAGGTGATGCAGACAAACCCTAGTGCATGTTGAAAGTATTGGGAAAACACTATGCAAAAGGACCAGTTACTGGTGTCATCTTCATCCACAGCGACAATCGATACTATCCCACCACCCAAGTGACTCTGATCATTAAGAGTGTATCACACCAAATGAAAGTGGGGGTAGTACCTAAGTTACCTGTACCCATGATTATTGGAAATGACTGTTCAGGATTTACTGAGTTAATCGCAGAAGAACTGAACCCTGAAGTTTCAGCAGCAGTGGTAACAAGAGCTCAGGCAAAGAAAATCTCAAATGGTGGGGACACTTTTATTTTAGCTGATTTTGATTCGGACTTGTCTGAGCACAGCTCCAAGATCCGGAAATGCTGGAAAGAAAGACGATGCCTGAAGAAACTGTGGCAGCAAATGATTGATGGACATAAAGCGTTAAAATATGAAAATGCTGAAGCTAAACTGATAACTGATTGTGATTTTGTTTTAGAGACAGCTAATGATGTTTCTCTTCAGGGTTATTTTAAGCAGCTGGGGGTGAAACCAAAACAGGGTGGACCAATGTTTAAAAAATGTAATGGGTTACTGTGCAGAGTTTGGGTTAAACCTCAGACACAGAAACAGACAGAACAATTGGTTATGCCACAGAAGTATAGAACAGAGATGTTACAGATAGCACATGATAGTCCTATGGCTGGTCATACAGGAAGGGATCGCACCCTTGCCAGATTGCCGTACAGATTTTATTGGCCTGGAATTCATGAAGATGTTGCTACCTATTGTAATTCTTGTGCTGAATGTCAGAAAGTAGCCCCAGTCACTAGAAAAGACAAGGTGTCCCTGGTGCCCCTACCCTTGATAGATGTGTCTTTTGAGAGAATCGCAATGGATGTGGTTAGCCCTTTAGACAAAAGTAAAACGGGTAATAGATTTATCCTGGTAGTATGCGAATATGCTACTCGATACCCAGAAGCAGTTCCAATGCGTACTGTCACAGCTTCAAAAGTGGCAGCAGAGCTTGCAAAAATTTTCAGCAGAGTGGGCATACCTAAAGAAATTATTACTGATCAGGGTAGTAATTTTCGTGCTGCATTACTTAAGGAGCTGTACAGACTACTAGGTATCACTGCCATACGTACCTCCCCCTATCACCCTCAACACAGACGGTCTTGTTGAACATTTTAACCAAACCCTAAAATGCATGTTAAAAAGGTTCGTAAAAGGGGAAGGGAAAGATTGGGACCCATACTTGCCTTAGCTACTTTTTGCTTACAGAGAAGTGCACAGGCATCAACAGGGTTTTCACCATTTGAAATGCTGTGTGGTAGGCAGCCAAGAGGGCCACTGGATGTGATAAAAGAAACATGGGAAGATAACCCCACTCAGAAATAATCTATAACGTCTTATATGTGTGCCCTAAGAAAGAAGCTGACAAAATATGTTTAAATTGCCCATAGTAATCAGGAAGAGGCCCAAAACCAGCAGAAGGTATATTATGACCATGGGGTGAAAGAAAACGTTTTTGAGCCAGGTGAAAAGGTTTTGCTACTGTTACCCACAACAGAAAAACTGTTAATGAAGTGGTAAGGGCCTTATAGAGTGCTTAGAAGTACTGGCACTATTAACTACAAGATTGAGACCCTTGAGGGGGAAAATCCTACTAAGATATACCATGCTAACCTCCTCAAGAAATAGATTGAAAAACACCAAAAGCTTCTTTGCTAGTTTTACCAGAAACTGATAAAGAAGATATTGATGTAGATTATGATAGACTGGAACAAATTGTAACTGTTGATGCTGTAAAGGTGAATGTTTCCTTAACCTCAGAACAAACTGCAGAAATTCGTAATGTGCTAAAGATATTTAACAATACTTTCACCACAATACCAGGCTAAGCAAAAGGGGTCGAGCACGTAATAGTGCCAAGGAATGCTCGCCCTATTAGGCAAAAGACATACAAGTTACCAGAGTGGTTAAGAGCCGATGTGGTTAAGGAAATACAAAAAATGAAAGAATTGGGTATCATAGAAGAGTCAAGGGTGCTTGGTCATCTCAAATGGTAATTGTAAACAAAAAGAAGGGGTTGTTAGAATCTGCCTTGATTTTAGGAAACTTAAGTGTCAAAATTTGACAGTTATCCTATGCCTAGAATAGATTTTTTGGTGGTCAGACTGGGGAGTGCAAAGTATATCTGTACCCTCGATCTCACCAAGGGTTACTGGCAAATCCCTTTAGCTAAAGAATCCAGAGACAGAACTGCATTTGCCACTCCTGTTGGATTTTATCAGATCACCACCATGTCATTTGGTTTACATGGTGTGCCAGCTACATTCCAGCAGTACATGGATGTCATTTTATCCCCTCACACTGGTTATTGTGCTGCATATCTGGATAATGTCATGGTGTACAGTCCAGAGTGGAAAATCCACCTGGAACACCTACGAACAGTTGTCCAAGCTAACAAAAATGAAGGTCTGACTATTAAGCCTACCAAATGTGCATTGGGCATGCAGGAAACCAGATATTTGGGTTATGTGCTGGGAAATGGAGAAGTTAAGCCTGAAATTTCTAAAATAGAAGCTGTAGCTAACAGCCCTGTCCCCAAAACAAAGAAACATGTTAGGTTATTTTTGGGCTGGCTGTTTATTATCGGAGATTTATTTCCAACATTGCTGAGTTAGCTACTCCCCTCAAAGAACTCACGAAAAAATGGTACCCAAATAATGTGAAATGGATCTTAGAGTGTGATGAAGCTTTTCAAGCCATTAAGGCTGCATTATGTTCAGCCCCTGTTTTAAGAAGCCCAGATTTTGAGAAACAATTTTTGTTACAAACAGATGCATCAGAGGTAGGCCTAGCTGCAGTCCTGAGTCAAAATATAGATGGGATGGAACATCCTATTATGTACACAAGTAGGAAGTTGCATGACAGAGAGAAAAGGTACTCCACCATTGAAAAGGAATGTTTAGCAGCAAAGTGGGCCATGGAGTCCCTGAAGTTTTATTTGCTAGGAACTGACTTTGTACTTATAACAGATCACAATCCTCTCTGTTGGCTTAACCAAATGAAAGATAAAAATTCCAGAATCACAAGGTGATACCTGGCACCACAGCCATTGAACTTCAATGTGATACACAAATCTGGTAAAGAGAATAGCAATGCTGATTTTCTGTTAAGATATGGATCACGAATTGAGGGTTATGAAGGTTGAAAAACAAATGTATGAGTTTAAACTTTACTGTTTGCTGTACTGTTATAGAAAAAAGGATACTAGGGCCAGCCAGGTGATGAAAGATTGAGTGCCCTTTGGACTGCTCTCCTCCACTGAGGGAAGGGGGGGTAGTGTGCTCAGTACAGGAGCGACACTTGGCGGAAGCTGGGTCATCGCCCTGGACCGACGCAAGATCAAGAAACTCTGGGGTGGGACAGACACTGGCGTCATTGCATGTCTCCGCCCCACATTAAAGGGGATATAAATCCTCATGCCTACCGCCTACATGAAGCCCTGTCTCTGGGCTTCAATTAGCCTCCTGTTGCAGCTTTCCCAAATAGATACTGGTATTGTGGTACGGTCTCCCTATGGTGCCATGACCCCGCCCCTGGGGGGTAAGCCGGGGTAACTGGGGGAGTACGAAAGAGCTTAGTAGGAGGTGGAAGCATCAGAAAATCCATGACTTGGGCAGATAACTCTGTCGGTATGTGAGGGGGGCAAAAATAGCAGAATATAGAAAGAAAAAAGGATACTGCATATGTGCTTAATTTCTGAAAGTTAGAAGCTAATATTAGTAGAGAACTGATGGAAAGTTTTGAAAACCTTTCTTAAGGAGGGGGGTGTATGTGACAGGGTTGAATAGGACCCTGTCCCAGTTGTCATGGAGAGTTTTAATGCAGGGATCTGTTCTGTTCTTTCCTTTCTTGTCTCTTGTTTGTCTGGTTGCACAACCAAATTTTCCTGTGAGACCTAGGACTTGATCACCCCAACAGTCTCACAATTATTTGCCTCTCGCTATCTCACAGTCTTGCCTTGCTGTTTGTCTTTTTCTCCCTTGCATATCTGCTGGTATAAAAATATATGCAAATCATTATGTGGAAATGTAACTGGTATTGGGATCCCTTTGTTTAGAAATTATATAGTGTTACTGTTGAAATATATAAAAAATAAGGATTTACCACCTGATACCATTTTAGTGACAATGGATGTAACATCCCTCTACACTAATATTCCACACACAGATGGCATTGCAGCATGCCTTAAATACATACATGAGAAAGGACCTGACCAAAACATCAACCCTGGAGTGGTGGGGAACTTATGGAATTCATTTTGACACATAACAACTTCGACTTCAATGGTAAACATTATGTTCAAACTATGGGAACAGCAATGGGCACCAAATGGCTCCACAGTATGCTAACCTCTTTATGGCTGACTTGTAGGAGGATTTTTAAGGCAGTATCCCCACAAACCACTGGCTTATTTCCGTTACATTGATGATTTGTTTATCATCTGGACGGAAGGCACAGGTGCACTCAAAGATTTTCATCACAAACTTAATAATCTACCCTACTATAAAGCTTACCTTGAGTACTCTACCACCAAGGTTAACTTTCTGGACACCACAGTCATCTAATTAAGGATGGAACCTTACATACATGTATTTACAGGAAGCCAACAGACAGACAGAGATACCTGCACAGGAAAAGTAACCACCCAAAGCATACAAAAAAATCTGTCATATACAGTCAAGCACCCGTTGTCAACGTATTTGTTCAAATGAGGATGACAGAGATACACATTTGGCTATGTTGAAAAATACCTTTATGGAGCAGGGACACTCTTCCAGGAAATTGACAGGATAACAGAGCAGACAGCATAAGTACCAAGACAACAACTACTTCAATATAAAGAAAAGACAGCTACAGAAAGAATACCCTTGGTAGTCACATATCATCAGACCTTGAACGTCTACGTAAGATTATTAAAGATCTCCACTCAATATTTAGTGAGGATGACACACTAATTGTATTTTTAAGGAACTCCCTACTATCTTTTAAACAACCGAAATTTATCCAGCCTAATTATTAGGAGCAAACTTTCACGAACAGAATACATGTCACACAATGGCACCGACCCTGCAATCAACACCCTGCAAGACTTGTGGGCTCATTTCTACCTCAGACTGTGTGGTTACATCACAAAACAGACAATTCCAGGTGCATGGGAGTTATACATGCATGTCACGACATGTTGTTTATTTCATTCAGTGCAAGAGATGTCCACAAACAGGTTATGTAGGAGAGACACGCCAACAGCTCCGCACTAGGATGAACTCACACAGACATACTATTACAGCAAGGAAGACTGAAAAACCAGTGGGGCATCACTCAGGGGTGTAGCCAGGAATTTCAGATCTGCACACCAAGTGGTCTTAGTGCTACACCCCCCCCGGGGTGAAGCCAGACAATATACCAATGTACACCAGGACCGTGTTTGTTGCCTCATTTGGCACAATAAATACAACTTTTTGTATTCCACGGCAATGGTTGGTGCCATGCATGGTAAATGAATGTCCATGCATTGCTCCCTAAGACACCTACATACCAGCCAGAGCCTAGAAAGTTGTATTGTCCATGGGAAGCAAAGACAGTATTAGTGACCAGTCCTTCTAGTACAGACAGGTTCAGTATTTTCTTTGTTAGTTTTCATGTCAAAAGGAAGCAGTTCAGAGCCTATTTGCTACCCCCCTTAAATAAAATTGCACACCATGGAGTACTTGGAGTATGCCTGGCTACACCCATGGCATCACTTCTCCCAGCCTGACCACTCAGTCTCAGATATGTCAGTAATGGTCTTAAAAGGAAATCTCAAAAACACACAACAGAGACGAGCTTTTGAGATTAAACTTATTTTACATCTCAGTATGGTAGCAGATGGGATGAACTTGGATATTGGATTTATGGGACACTACAGAAACTAACATCCACAGACCTTTTCTTCTTCAAACTGGCATATTATAGGACTTCAGCATGTGTGAGATGTGGATGCGTGTGTGTATGTATGTGTGTGTGTGGGTATGTGTTGTGAGGTATGTGATATAACAGATGTGGGGCTTGCTGTCACATTGAGGTAAGTCTCTATTTAGCTATATGGAGTTATAATGTGTTACTATTTTTATTTCACACACATAAAGAATTTCTCCTTACTTTTATCTTTGCCTGTGGGGGGATTGATTCCATTGCACCATATTCAGATTACCCAGCCTGCTAGTGTACATACAGGAGTGTTATCTTATACTGTTATATATAATTTTGTAACTCTGTACATATTGGGATGTGTGATCTCATTTGCTTGGGGTCCTGCACATATCTTTTACATTAGGCTAATATTGTAGTACTTTACTCAGGATTTCATGACAAGTTGTATTCCTTTGGGAACAATTACAGCGACTGAAGTTAATATAGGTTCACTAGGAGAGATTGAGTGTGTGTGTGTGTGTGTGTGTGTGTCTGTGGGAGAGAGAGAGAGAGAGAGAGAGGAGAGAGACAACATCTCGTTTTTATGTATCTCCCCACCACATTATTGTGATGTGGGGTGGTTAGGTTGTATTGTTTGTATGAACAGAAGGAGATAAATTACATTTTTATCTCTTTCAGATTCCCTAGACACTTGTGGTACATGAAGTTGCTACATTCTCAGTATATATTGACATCAGTACATATCAGGCTGCATGGTCTGAATTCCTTGAGGTTCCTCGACTAGAGTTTTTCGTTTAACACTAATATTATCAATTTATATTTAAATTATCATTTATATAGTCCTGAGGTTTTTGTAATTTCTTGGGCCTTTTATTTAGCTTGAGAATACCGCTGGGTGGCATGTCCAGCTAGGTTTTACACATCACACAGTGTGCACTGATGTTTTTAGACAACTTTACTGGTAATTCTTGTCTTTAATGCATACATTGTAATTTCATGAGCCCTATAACTATCTTAGTTTGTCTTTAAGCTGGGTGGGGTTGCCTTTCAGTAATCACATCCTTATACTGACTGTGACACTCATGGCTTGATTTGGGAGTTATCTGCTTCAGCAGTGTTATCTTATATCAATTAAATTTATGTGCAGTAGGATTCTTTGTATGTGTTTGCACCAAGCACATCTGAACCCAAGTTCATTCGGACTGAGGGCAGTATTGTACTGTTAGACTTCTCTGACATCATCTTCTGTTTTTTTTAAATGAGTATTTTAAACCAATGGGATTTTGTTCTGTTTTCTCTGCATTATCTAGCTGTTATAAGTATTGTATTTTCTAAACAACTGCCATGAGCTTCTGAAGAAGGACTGGTTGGTCCGAAAGCTAGAGCACTTTGTTCTTGTTGTTACATCTATGTTGGTCCATTAAAAGGTATCAAATCATTTGCTTCTGGATCTGTTGAAATATATAGAATTATAGTTTAAGATGATTGCAAAAAACTATTGGAAACTCAAGGGGTTAACTTGAAATGCAATTTTTAAGCCTTTTGAAGAAGCTGTGGGGAAGGGGCCACAGTTCTGGGACCTTGTGATCCTGCCTGCACCTGCCTGAAATATATAGTGCAGTGGTTTAATGCTCTGAGCTGCAAACCTGGAGACCTGGGTTTGAATCCCACAGCCACCACTTGCATACTGTGTGACCCTGAGCAAGTCACTTAACTTCCTTGTGCTCCCAGGTCGCACCTGTAAACAAGCTTCAGCTTAGTGTGTCTCTCCTGGTTAAAAAAATAAATAAAATAAAATATACAAGAACATTTTAGAAAAAAAAACAGGATGCTTGTTAGAAAGGGGAAGGGGTTGCAGAGACTTATAAGACAGAGCTGCAATTGCTTGCAAGGGACACAAAGAGAGTGAAGGATAACTCTGATGGATCTCTGTTTATTCTGCCTTTGTAAATAGTTATGCGGAGCAAGTTTCTTTTTTTATGTTACTGCTAGTACAAATAAATACTTTTTGTGAATTCTACAACTGCTCCTGATTTTCCTGTGCTTCCTGATCTGTGCCTTGACAACAAGTACTACAACTGTTCACCACTGAAGTGCATGTAACCCCTGACTGCAGTCGGCCATGATTTTTCTGGAACTGCACATTGATTTTTTTTAAACTGTATGCTTGTTATGTAGATTTTAATTCACATTGCTTTTTTTGTAATTCATTACTTACCCCTTTGCTTACTTCTACAATTACTGCAAATGGTTGTGTAAGATCAGGTCATATTGTAATTTAACAATCTTACCAGTGATGATTTGGGGCATTTTTTCATATAAATTGACTTGTCAACCTAGTGACAGCATGACGGTGCCAGGATTCCAGTTGATTTGATGCGCACAAATCTGCACATGCACTTATTTTTGTTTGGAGCTTTGGGGCCCATTCAAAGTAGAGAAAGAGAAACAAAAGGGGAGGCTTTGAATAATGGGAACATGAATGGTGGAATTTCAAACAGGTCCGCATTTTGGTGTTGGGTACTTGTCTGTCGGGGATTCCGTCAGTCGGGAATTAGTAGGAATCCCGAGAGGGGTGGATCCGATTTTGCTGACTGTGCGCCAAGAAAGAAAACAAAACAAAACAAAATTGCTGGGCTTTCAGGAGCAGCAGGGCCCCCCCCCCCACACCAATCTACTAGGTGGGTTGAATGGTCATGCAATCAGAGGGCGGAATCCCTCTCGGATTAGAGCGGCTTCGGTCCTTTGAACTGCATGACAGTTCAGCCCACCAACTAAGAGTGCATCAGGACCACAACTAGTAGTCATTGAGATGAACTGCGAGCCCTGGTTCTGTGAACTGCAATGGGCTCAGCAGTGACAACCCCAATCTCATTGCCACAATACGTTGGTTTGCGCAAGTGCAACCAACATAAAAATGTTGTGTATGGAAATCAGTACATGACAGTGGCTAACAATATAGTATAACTGATTAACAAAGCAGCATTTGCAAGGGTTCTTATTGAAGCTGCTTGATGGCCCACTTCTGTACTGAAGACATGGGTTGGGAGCAGATGTGGGCACTGGCAGTGGGTGGCCAGTGCTGTGGAAGTGCTGCCGAAAGCTAGTGGAGGAGGACATCTGTGTACACCCACCATGGCGACACCATACAATAGGCTGAGGAGCCTGCCCAGTCATGTGAGTGAGCACATGCTCTAGTGCCACGGTGTGTGTGTGGCCCCACGCCTTCAAGCTGGAGGTTGTCTAATGGAGCAGGGAGGCAACAACCCTGGTTCCAGTTGAAAGATGGATGGTACCACCCTCGGACCCCACTCCTCACAGCCAGCTGCCTAACATCAGATTCTGGTAGTGCTGGGGTGACGATGACCCAGCTCAGGAGTCCCTGCTATGGGGGGTAGAGCCATGGTGGAATAGACAGCAGCTGTATAGTTAGTAGCTTATGGGGTTAAGTAATCACTGGAGGTTTCATGGAGGGGGAATGAGAGGCTGGCCTGGGGCAAAAAAAAAAAAAACTCTTATTGAAAACAATGGATTCCTTTTTTTAGCAACTTTAAAGGGGAATAAGCAAGCAATAATACCCAACAGGGTGGGTGGTATTGGGCAATACCAGACCATCCAGAGCTACGTCGGGCCTTATTGCCCCTAGAAGGTCTGATATTGCTCAATACTGCCCACCCTGGAGGGTATTATTGTGCTTGGAAAATGGACTTTCATTAATTCACTTTTTTTTAATAATAATAACTTCACTAGAAAAAAGGAAATAATTTAATAAAAATTAATAGAAACAACATCTTGTATAAAATAGTCTGTCTACTTGCTGAACTGCCACTAAAGGGTGTTGTTGCTTATGGGTTTCTTTTTCATTGCAGTGTGACTCTTTCTTTTGTGTGCATTACTTTTTAATCACCCCCTGCCCCCACCAACATAACAGACTTTCATAGTGGTACATTTTGATTTTAAAGGAAAACAATGGTTTCTGTTGCCACAGTGCTTAGCGGTGCAACAACAATGGCGTGGTGTGCATTTGAAGCACCATCGTATCGGGAACACAGAAGTTGGCTGATGAACTGTCGTACTGTGACCCAAAAGAGGTATTTTGATTCTGTAGAGAAAAAAGCAATGACAGTGAAGTTGTTGAGGTGGTTTGCATGTGGCCGACAGGCTGTACTGAAGCTGTAGTGGAACGGAGTGGAGCGGGGTAGGGGGTGCAGTTTGACGGGAAATGCATGACACGTTGTGTGGAGCTCATGGTTTTGGAAAAAACTGTGTGGCTTTCAAAAATGTTTTAGCAGACAGCAAAACAATGTTTTGTTTGTTTTTTTGGTCTGTGTACAGAGCAGGGGAAGTGACCTTTGTTCCTAGCAAGGCTGGTGGGGTTGGGGGCAAGTCCCTCACTAAGCGAGTGGAGAAAATGGTGGCTGCTTAGTTTTAGAATTGAAACTGGCACATTGATACCAGTTTCCTACTGAAGCAGGCTGTTCTGGCACTTGTTATTTGCCAGGCTCTACTGGTAGTTAATGTAACCCCCCCCCCCCATGGCTCTCAGCCAATCAGAAAGCTTGAAGTGTACAGACCATTTTCTAAAACCTGGCATTTACTTGTTTCATATAATTCAAAATCTAGGGCTGTTTGTAACCTGACTGATCTTCCTAGTTTGCCATTTTTTTGTGTTCACTTAGTTTGCTAGTTGGCCAGAAAAGGTACTCCAGAACTGTTTTTATTGACAGGGGGAGTATTGGCTTGGACTGGGAAGAAAAACAACTCTATTCTCATGATAAGTGCCATGGGATCTTTAACTTCTATCTGGACAGCCACCAGAGATAGGTAGAGAGGAGCCACCAGAAATAGGTGGAAGTGACCGTAGTTTAAGGTCTCGTCTGAAGGATGGTACCACAACAGCATAGCACCCCCTAGTGCCATGCTACAGTGTCAGTTTTGAGTATTAGCCCAAATTACTGGTGTTGCATTAGAACCCACAACCTTCCAATCCTCTGTAGCCACATGCAGTCGTGCAACTGCTGAGGCATGACACTGCATTTTGAAATAGTCCTGTGATTTTCCTTTTTATTGTTCCCTGCTGCTGCTGTTGTCCTGCTTGACATTCATTTTATAATTAACAATTAGTTTTAGAGCCCACTGAAGTCAGAGGCTGGATATACAGTTGCAGTTGACACAAATGTGGGGGTCCAAAGAGGCACTCATTCTGCCATGCTCTCCAAAAACTGCCCAGACTTAGCCAGCAGGGAGGTGTTTTTTGTCATGTTCACTGTGCCGCTAAATATTCACTGTGCCACTGAATATGGCAGAGACTATGCAAACAGCCTCTCCAGCATGCAAGACACTGTTAACGGGATGCTACGTCTATTTGCATGGCACTGTTTGAATATCAGGGCCCTGTTCTTTTCCATTTTATTATAATGGAGCCTGCCAGGATGCAAGGCAGAGTACTGCAGAATTCTGCAGTTAGTGCAGAACACAGTGCAACTTCAATGGCAGTTAAACCCCTTTGTCATGCAAGAATCTAGGACCCTGCATTGCATCCTGGGTGGAGGCTTCACTCCAGTGGACTTCTAAATGCAGTTAATGTCAGTCACATTATATCAATACTGTCTCATTAGCAGCAGCACTGGTGCTCTGAGCAGAGCTTATTTTTTAGTTATGTTTACAGATACGCACAACCAGTAAAATAGAATCACTAGCCAAAATGGCTTACAAAACTATGAGAATCTCTATTATCTTTTTCTGGGGAGGGTTATATGTAAAAAATAAGGCTGCCCTCAGAATGCCCTTGCAAAGTACAATGTTCTGTCAGTACACCAGACTACTGAAGAGTCGGTCTGCATAGTGGCTGTGATCAGACCCTGTCAAGAATGATGTCAGCAGAGTTGGCTCAGTGGTGCAGAGAGTTGAGGTGCTGGATTCCACACCACCAGCTACACAGGTGACCTGGTTCAGGAGCTAGGGGTCAACTGGTGGGGGGAGGGAAGGAATTGAGCATCCAGTGACTGCGGTCCTCTCCTGGGGAGCAGGGACTTGCTGCAGTGCTCTGGTACTGCCACCTTGTGGAGGCTTTGTGGCACGGCAGTTGGTGCACCAGGATCAAGGAGGGCCTGCAGCAGGACCTAGAGTGCAGGCATGCCTCCACATGCACGTACAATTGCGCCATCACACACCATCGCCGGGGGGGGAGACCAAAGCATGGAAAATGAGAGCAGATGGATGGCACCGGCTTTCTCCCTGGCCCACACCACTGCTTGGTACCCCCTTAGTACATCTGGATGTGGTTGACATAATCAGTGGGGGACTGCTTCATTGAGGTGGGTGCCCTGGGGAGGCTGGTGGCTGGTTGAGGGGTGGGCTGGGATGCAGAGTGGGTGCTGTTTGGTTCATGGGAGAAAAAAGCTCTATAGAAAAATAAATGTCGGCACCACTCCACACCCAGTGGGAGCCAGCAATGGAAGTTTCAGGCATAGAGGTAGCATCAATCAATCAATCAATCAATCAAATCTTTATTTATTCAGGCGATCATCATTGAGCAAGGCTCATTTACAAGATGGACCTGGTAAGGTCAAGGTTCGAGCTGATGCACAGCAATTACATCACATACTTATGAGACAGTTATACATACAGAAGAAAGGAAAATGTTATTTATAACACAATAATATACAGAGAATTCACATGTTAAAGCTTGGCTAAGAGAAAGTTAAACTAACATCTACAATATGTACAGTACATATATATCTCAATGAGGATCATGACAGTCACTCACATGATGAGTACAAGGATGCTGAAGGGAATATTGGGTGCCATATACTGGCGGTGTCTGACTGGAAGGAATATGCCATATGTGATTGGAATATGGTTTTGTGGGATGACTATTCTATCTCTAGTGATAGCAGCTGCATTTCTCTGTGAAGAAGGCTGTACAGTGCTGCTTGAAGGATGTAAATGGAATGATAATGGACAGTTCAAGGGATTTTTGTAGGGTGTTCCATGCTATGGCTAGAGAATAGCTTATTGCTGCCCTCCCTATTTTGGTGTTGACTTTGGGCAATTTGATCAGGATGATATTGTTGCTTCTTAGGGCATAGGAGCTAGGAGTGGTCAGGTTGAAGCAGTCCAGGATATAGCTTGGGAGTTTTTTTGATAAAGCTCTGTAGATCCATACAGCTGCATTTCTGCTCCTCCTGACATGAAGAAAACCCATCCAGTTAGTCATAGAGTGAACAATGGTGAGTATTATATGGCAGGTCTGTAATGAACCTTATTGCTCATGATATAAGGTATCCAACTTTGAAGGTGGGAGTGGGGCAGTGACTATAGAGGAAGTCTGCATAGTCAATGACTGATAGAAAGATGTCCTGGACTAATCTCATCTTTGAATCTCTATTAAGGAAGGGTTTAATCTGTAGAGAGGCCAAGCCTTAGGTGACTTTTTCAGCAGTTGTTCTAGATGCTGAGTAAAGTCAAGTCTGTTGTCAATCCACACACCTAGGTATTTGAAATTTTCAACATACTCCAGATTTTCTCCAAGTATAGTGCATAGCTGGGAAACTGATTGAAGAGGATGTGTTGGTGGAGTTTGGGTTGTGAACATCATTGCTTTGGTTTCTTTGCATTTGTGAAGCTTTTTCTAGAAGCTAATGTTGTAACA
Organism: Neoceratodus forsteri; assembly: GCA_016271365.2. Lineage (NCBI taxonomy): Eukaryota > Metazoa > Chordata > Ceratodontiformes > Ceratodontidae > Neoceratodus > Neoceratodus forsteri. The sequence goes on from JADMNL010000023.1 coordinate 524,586,342, forward strand.
GGAGAATTCTGCTTGTAGGATTTCATGAGCAACTTTAGGCGAAGGGTTGCTAACATACAGTACAGTGTCATCAGCAAAGAGATGTACTGAGGACTTGGTAAGGGTTGAATCAATTTTATTTATATAAATGGCAAAAAGGATAGGACCCAGAATAGAGCCTTGGGGGACTCCTCTTGACAGTGGTCTTAATGGGGATAGGTCACCTTCAGCTTTTACCTGCTGTGATCTACCGGAGAGGTAGCATCTGAACCACTTAAGGGAGGATGGATCTAGGCCAATAGAGTGTAGGGATGAGAGTAGCAGTTCATGGTCCACAGTGTAGATGCTTTGCTCAGGTCCAGGAATGCTGCACAGACATTGTTCTTTTTCCAATTCGGTTTGCCAATCATTGGTGACCTCGGCTAATGCAGTGATAGTGCTATGTTTGGCCCTGAATCCAGATTGAGCTGGATTTAATAGATTAACATTGTCCAGATATTCCTTAACTGAATACTCACTAATTTCTCCAGCATCTTGGATAACACAGGTAGGATGGAAATGGGTCTGTAGTTATTAAGATCCACAGGGTCCCCTGATTTTAGAAGGGGGACCACTTGGGCTGTCTTCCACAGTGTGGGAATAGAGCCAGAGTTTAGGGAAAGGTTAAATAGGTGAGTTAGGGGGACTGCAAGCACATGACACGCAATCTTTAGAAAGAATGGGTCCAGAAGATCTGCTCCTGCACTTTTTTTGGTATCCAGATGCCATAATAGATCCTCAACTTGTTTCAGCAGTATAGGTTTGAAGCTAAAGGAGGAGTCAACTCTTTGATCACCAGTATAGTGGGAGCTTAATTGATCCCTTAATAGGTTAGCTGGGAGGAGTCAAAGGCAAGGCCAGCTGTTGTGAAGTGGTTGTTGAATGCATCCAGGATTTCCATTGTGCCAGTAATGGGGCCATAGTTACTGTGTAATTGGGTTGGAAGGGGTTGTTAACATCCTGGCCCATCATACCCTTGATGGTGCCCCAAAATCTAGCAGTATTATGGTAGGAGGAGTCGAGCCTCGGCCAGGTAGTAGGCAGCCTTTGCATCCCTAACTTTCCTGGTGCATTTATTCCTGGCTTTCCTAAAATCATCCAGTCCATGATATTTTAGTTTTTCTTGCTACTTTCAAAGTTTATCTCTCTCCAGCAGTGCAGCTTTGAGGTCAGCTGAAAACCAGCGACAGGTTGTTTTTTATTGGATAGTAGAGATTGGGGCATGGGTGTTAAGGGCATTTATTATAATGCTATTTAGCACCTGCTGAGCTTTTCTACAGAATGTGCAAGATAGAACTTTTGCCAGTGTGGAGAGTAGGCTAGATCATGCAGATATCCTTCAATATTGGTGTTTTCTTGGATCTCCTCATGAGGAATTTTGCAGGATCTGTTTTAATCTGTTGGATCTTACCCTGCGATGGGGCAGTGATCACTTATGTCGCATGGGAGCACTCCAGCATGTGTGAATAGATGTGGTTTACTCACTAGCATGATGTCAAGTAGAGTACTGTTACTACTATTCCTTGCATTTAATCTTGTTGGTTCATTAATTAACTGTGTGAGCCCATAGGTGTCACAGAATGATACCAGAGGTGTAGCTGCCTGGGTGAGCCAGCTGAAATTCAGGTCCCCTATGATAATGACTTCTTCAGTACAGGACTTGACTAGGTTTCTCAGGTGGGATAAAAGCTTGTGTTCAGCAGAGGGGGGTCTGTAGCATCCAATTAAATGGAAAGCTGCTGTATTGGGGAGAGAGACTTTTAGAGATAGACACTCAAATTCCTTGGGCATAGATGTTGCAGCAGTACAGGATACAACTAAACCAGCTTTTACATATATGGCTACTCCGCTTCCCCTAGTTTGGCGATCAGCTCTGAATAGCTGGTAGTTAGGTAGGTTAACTTCCCTGTCCATTGCGGTGGTCTTGAGCCATGTCTCAGTTATCACAAGAAAGTCTGACAAGGTATGGGCAACCCAGGCTTGTAGCAATGTAAATTTTTTCAACAGACTGAGGCCTCAGGAACCTGAGGCCTTTAGCTGAGGTTAGGTCTGATGGAGAGGTGATACTTTCAAGAGGTCCAGGGTTGATTTCCACATTACCAATACAGAGCAATAGGAAGATCAGTAATTTCATAAGGGCTGCCAGTGATAGGGAGAGGGGGCTGTCTTTGGTCCTCCTTTTTTTATTCCGTTGCCACTCTTTGTTTTGGGTGCTCCCTGTGGATTTAAGGTAGTGTGTCGGGATACCAATAAGCAGATTGACGACTAGGCTTAGTGGGGATCTATATACCCAGCAGTGGGGCCTTAGCTGAGACATATATGTGGTGATATGTGTAACTTTATGGTGATTGTACCACTGTAGTCGATGCAGCAATGGCAAGGCATATGTGAGGGTTTGGGTGTCAGCCACGGGGGATGTTCCAGAGAAACTAGTCGGGTTGATCACTTTAGATTATACAATAGGGTCATCTTCATTGTGGAACCCTATGGCTGATAGTGACAGGAGTATCAGTAGCAAGCTCCCCATTCTGAGGGGGACATTGATAGTTGGCAATAGGGAGTAGCGAAGTTGCTGATTGGTTGGATCAGCAAGCTGGTGTGACTCTCTGTTGGTTTAGAGAAAAGTGCTGTGGGAGGGGAAGAGATTTCGGCGGGAAGATGCCTATAAATTAACACACACAAGAAGGGGAAGGGCGGGTGGGCAAAAATGTTGTGCCTTTCCGACTGCACCCTCGCTGTTCCTCAACCTTGTGGTTCCCAAGTTAGGCTAGGTGCCCGACTGCCCGCTGGCAAGCGAAACTGACCCGGCTCAGCTGGTTGCTGTGGGCTGAAGGAAGCAGGCTGGAGAGAGACAGAGGAGGGTGCAGCAATTAATAAAGGCAGTAGCAAGCCTTTTTCTGAGCGTCACTGACCAAATCTGCACTACAAAGGACTGTGGGGGGTCCTGTGGCGCCTCAGTGTCTGGCCCACCTTACATATTCAGACAAGGAGCTGCAATTACTTTAAAGAGCAGCAAAATGGTAGTTTCCTCTTACAATACAATAGTGGATAACAGCACTTTTTTGATGATTTACACATATAAAACCAGAAGGAGAGTGGCGCCTCAGCATCTGGCCCACTGCTACTAACAGAGTCCAGCAGAATTCAACAGAATCAACAGCAGTTGCCCTCTATAGATGTCTCACCAGAGTGGAAGCAGCTCTTCTGGGAAACTTGCAGTAAAACACCAGGGGAAGAGTAAAAGACAAAAAGAAAAACAAATTTTCAAGTCCCCACACAGATTTCAGCAATGCAAACTGAGCCAGTGTAAGTCAATGGGGCAGGAGAGCCAATCGGCTGCTGTGCCTGGTGGAGCGCTTGCTTACCGATTGGCTGCACCTTTCCCGACTGCTCCCTCGCTGTTCCTCCCTGTCTTGTGGTTCCCAAGTTCGGCTAGGTGCAGCCGACCGCCCGCTGGCAGAGCGAAGCCCCGGCGCTCAGCTGGTTGCTGTGGGCTGAAGGAAGCAGGCTGGAGAGAGACAGAGGAGGGTGCAGCAATTAATAAAGGCAGTAGCAAGCCTTTTTCTGAGCGTCACTGACCAAATCTGCACTACAAAGGACTGTGGGGGGGGGGTGGTCCTGTGGCGCCTCAGTGTCTGGCCCACCTTACGTATTCAGACAAGGAGCGGCAATTACTTTAAAGAGCAGTAAAACGGTAGTTTCCTTACAATACAATAGTGGATAACAGCACTTTTTTGATGATTTACACATATAAAACCAGAAGGAGAGTGGCGCCTCAGCATCTGGCCCACTGCTACTAACAGAGTTCAGCAGAATTCAACAGAATCAACAGCCGTTGCCCTCTATAGATGTCTCACCAGAGTGGAAGCAGCTCTTCTGGGAAACTTGCAGTAAAACACCAGGGGAAGAGTAAAAGACAAAAAGAAAAACAAATTTTCAAGTCCCACACAGATTTCAGCAATGCAAACTGAGCCAGTGTAAGTCAATGGGGCAGAAGAGCCAATGGCTACTGTGCCTGGTGGAAATGGCACAAACACCGATTAGCTGCGCCTTTCCTGACTGCTCCTCACTGTTCCTCCCAGCCTTATGGTTCCCAAGTTCGGCTGGGGTGCGCCGACCGCCCGCTGGTGGAAGCGAAGCGGTGCTCAGCTGGTTGCTGTGGGCTGAAGGAAGCAGGCGATTGGCTCGCGCCTTTCCGACTGCTCCCTGCTGTTCCTCCCGGCCTTGTGGTTCCCAAGTTGACTGGAGTGCCGCCGACCACCCGCTGGTGGAGGCGAAGCCCGGCTCAGCTGGTTGCTGTGGGCTGAAGGAAGCAGGCGATTGGCTGCACCTTCCCCGACTGCTCCCTCACTGTTCCTCTCGGCCTTGTGGTTCCCAAGTTCGGCTAGGTGCCGCTGACCGCCCGCTGGCGGAGCAAAGCCCCGGCGCTCAGCTGGTTGCTGTGGGCTGAAGGAAGCAGGCTGGAGAGAGAATAAATGACAACAGAAACTAATAAAAAGGTAATAAAAGTTACTTTATTTATGCAGATTGATACAACACATGCACATTGTACTGATCTTAACTAAATTGCTGCAGATTAAGTAAGAAACAAAACACTTCTGTTGAGCCTTAAAAGATTCTGATTCATTCTTTATTTATAACCATTTCATACGTGAATTGTATATCTATTTAAGTATTGGTGGGCCTTTTCAGGCTTTTGAGTGACTGCTCTAGCTGCCGAATACACTTTCCATGGCATGGAATATGAAACATCCACAACACCTGGCTTTTAAAACCAGCAAAAAAGTAAGTAAAAAAACTCTCCCCACAAAAGGTCGTTATTGTGAATAGACATAACTGCAATAACCATCTTGGAGCCGATCATTTCCTGGGATTGATGACCAGCTGACAGGAGGTGGGCGCGAGGCATCCATCACCACATTCAGTCATTATTCCTTATAAAATGACTGGTTCCTAGGCAGTTATTGCTTAAATAGCACATTGTGCCAGATTTTTAAAGGGGCCTTTAGAATGATGCAAGGTGCGTCAAACATCCCCCTTGTGTCCAGCCCAGGTGCGCCAAACATTGTGAGCCCTATTTTGCAATAAACGCATTCGCTGTGGCAAAGTCCCCAAAAATCCGTTGCATCAAACATATCATGCAAGGGGGTGAGAATGACGCAAGCAGAGAATGAGGTAAAGCTGAAGCAAAAATACGATGCACTAAGTGAGATGGAGCAAAAATGACCAATGCTTGAGTCAAAAATATGACGATGAGTGAAAATGACACATGTTGAGCCAAAAACTTGAAGCAGGTTGAGTAAACAAAATGAAACAAACTAAGTCAAAAACTGCATACATGGAGAGAAACAGATTTAGTTTAGCTACCGTATTGGTCCTTGTAAGAACAGATCCAGAAGTAAATGGGTTGATACCTATTATTGAACCAGCAGATGTTACAAAGGAACCTTTTGTAACATCTAAGTTAATTAATAAAGTATTAAACTCATGAATACAGAAAGTAAGAAAAGTGACACAAAGCCGATTTTAACAATGATGCAAGGTTATTCGATCTTTGGATCATTAGAGGGGAGGCAGTAGAGGGTGGTGGTCAATGGGGTAAAATCAGAGGAGAGGGAGGTTATGAGCAGCATTCCACAAGGATCGGTCCTGGGTCCGGTCCTCTTCAACATGTTCATTAGTGGCATTGAAGAAGGAATCCAGGACAGGTTGTGTCTCTTTGCAGATGAGAAAGGGTTCTGAAAGAACTCTTAAAACTGAAGGTGGACAAAGCAATGGGGCCTGATGGGATTCATCCCAGAATTGTAAAAGAACTAAGGGTAGAACTAGTGACACCACTGACTACCCTCTTTAACAAATCATGGAAGGATGAGGTGGTACCCGAGGACTGGAGGAGGGCAGATGTGATTCCACTTCACAAAAGTGGGAGCAAGGCAGAAGCAGAACTACAGACCTGTTAGTTTAACCTCAGTGGTAGGAAAATGATGGAATCACTTCTGAAGGAAAGAATTGTTGAGTATCTAGAGGCCAGAGGGCACAGGACCCAAGGCAGCATGGATTCCAGCGGGAAGGTCATGCCAGACAAATCTGACAGATTTCTTTGACTGGGTGACCAAAGTAGTAGATCAGGGAGGGCTGTGGACATGGCCTACCTAGACTTTAGCAAGGCATTTGACACAGTCCCACACAAAAGATTAATATACAAGTTAGCCAGCCTGGGAGTGGGTCCCAAGATGACAGCCTGGGTAAAGAATTGGCTGGAGAATAGGTCACAGAGAATAATAGTAAGTGAAGTCCACTCTGAAGAAAGGGGGGTTACTAGTGGGGTACCGCAGGGTTCAGTATTAGGACCGGTCCTCTTCAATGTCTTTATAAGCGACATTGCAGAGGGACTGGAAGAAAAAGTATGTCTCTTTGCAGATGACCCAAAGATCTGCAACGAGTTGATACAGAAGTGGGGTGGAAAGGATGAGAAGGGACTTGGCAAGGTTAGAGGAATGGTCAAATGAATGGCAGCTTAGATTCACTGCTAAGAAGTGCAAGGTAATGAACCTGGGAAACAAAACCCAGGGAAGAGTACACAATGGGGGTGAGATACTAACAACAACAAAACGGAAGGGACCTGGGGTAGTCATATCAGATGACCTAAAGGTGGGCAAGCAATGTGAGAGGGCAGCAAGGAGGGCTGGGGGATACTGGGATGCATGGGAGAGGCATCACCAGTAGAAAACAGGAAGTTATTATCCTCTGTACAGACAGCTGGTGAGACCCCATCTGGAGTACTGCGTGCAGTTCTGGAGACAATCTCCATAAAGACATAGACAGGATGGAAGCTGTCCAGAGAGGGCAACTAAAATGGTGCAGGGTCTGCACCGGAAGACATATGAGAGAAAGACTTAAGGAGCTTAATATGTATAGCCTCGAGGAAAGGAGGAGGGGGACATGATAGAAACTTTCAAGTACCTCAAGGGAATCAACAAAGTCCAAGAGGGTAGCATCTTTCAAAAAGAGTGTGCAAAACAAGGGTGCTCAATTTGAAGATAGAGGGCAGCTCAGGGTAATTTAAGGAGGTATTTTTTCACAGAGAGGGTTGTGGATGCATGGAACGGCCTTCCGGAGGAGGTTGCAGAGTCAAAAACAGTGGTGGAATTCAAGCATGCATAGGACAGTCATAAGGCAATTCTAGGGGGTGGGGGTAGGAAGAAGCAGGCTACTGGTTAACTAGGATCTGCAGCTTATCCATTAGGTAGGGAAATGGGCAGACTGGGTGGGCCAAGTGGTCCTTATCTGCCATCAAATTCTATGTTTCTATGATGACACAAAACTATGCAGGAGGGTGGATAGTGACGAGGAAATAAGGGAAATGCAGAGAGACCTACAAAAGCTAGAGGGGTGGTCAGAGGTCTGGCAGTTAAGCAATAATGCACGGCAGGGTGTGGATCTTGCTGGGATAACCTCATGCCTGGGGTGATTGGGCACAAGGCAGCAGGCCGAGTGCATCCAACACCCCCAGAAGTGAGGTTATCCCAGTATGACCCACACCCTGTCATGCGTCATCTGCATATACAATGGCTCTTTTGTAAAAATAGGGGGGAAAATGAAAATTATTGCTTTTTAAATTTTCAGTTGATTTTTTGCTTGTGGAGGTGTATTAACTAAAAAAAAGTGTACAATTTTCATTGTGTCCAGAAGGTGGTGCTGTTGCCATGTATTGATCCCTTGTTGAGATGCTGTTGTTGGTTGTGTTTGCTCTGCACCCCCCCCCCCATCCATCTGTTATTTGGTATAGGTGGAATTTTTAGGGGTCTATCTAAGAATTTTAACCACTAGGAGGGATTCCATCTTTTGGATAACTGCAATGAAGCCCTGTATTTTTTAAATGCGAGTAAGACTGTGAGACATGCTGGAAATAGGTTCATGGAGTGTTTTTTGTTCTGTTGCCAAACTGAGTCAGATGGAGCGGGGGGCGGGTTCGGTAAGTGGCTCGCACCTTGTGAAGGGGGAACAATTTGAAAGTGGTTGCTTAGTTATGGCTACAGCAGGAATGCAGGATGTCTTCCAGTTTACTGTGAAGCAAGCGGCGTCGGTGAACCACGCGACTGGCAGTTACGGTCGCCGGGTTCAGTGAGGCCACTCAGTTCATGGGGAAAGCTGCCTTTGAAGTCTTTTTTTTTTTTTTTTTGTGGTTTCTTGGTTATCTGTGTAGACAGGCACTGAATTTCGGGGGTGGGGGTTCGTTTAAAAATGCAGAAGGGGCAGAAACTGGACATCTGTTTCTTTATCCGTTTTTTGCTGTGGTGAACTAACGTTTTTTCCTGGAATGGGCACATTGATTTTTTTCCAGTTCTGAGGTTGTCTTTGTGCCCGACCTTCATACAGTGAGGTTATGCTAAGATAACCTCACTGGTGAAGGTGAACACTGACCAGTCAGATCCCAGCATTCTTTCTTGCCATTGTATAATTAAAATTCAATGCCAGAAAATGCAAAGCAATGCACCTAGGGAAAAAGAAACCCAAGACAGAATACTGGATGGGAGGAGAGAGAGACTTATCACTACAGCTGAGGAATGGGATCTGGGAGTTATCATTAACAGCTCACTTAAACAATCGAGTCAGTGCAACATGGCCTATAGCAAGGCTAACAGGATGTTGGGATATATTGAGAGGGGTATTGATAGCAGAAGAAAGGAGGTAATACTTCTCCTCTACAGATCCCTGGTGAGGCCACACCTAGAGTACTGTGCCCAGTTCTGGAATCCTCACCTCATAAAAGATAAAGACAGGTTGGAGACAGTGCAGCTCAGAGTAACAAAAATGATTCAGGGCCGCAGGGCAGATCCTGTGAGGAGCACTTCAAGGCACTAAATATGTACTCACTGGAGACCAGTAGGGAGAGGGGAGATGTGATTGAGATCTTCAGGTTCTTTAAAGGAATTAACAAAGTGAACTGAGGGGACATATTTAGCCTGAATACCAATATGCGGTCAGATGGACACGAATGAAATTAACAGGAGGTAGGTTCAGGAGAGATGTGAGGAAGCTCTACTTTACAGAAAGGGTGGTGGAACCTTGAAACAGTCTGTCGGCTGAAGTGGTGAGTGTGAAAACAGTCAAGGGATTCAAGAAGGGCTGGGACACAATGAAGGGAATAGTGGTTACTGGGGGAGACAGGACCAAGGGGGAGACTAGAGAGAGAACGGGGAGGGTTAGTACCCTGGAGGAACAGTGGGTTCCAGGGATTTTAGGGAACTTGGGCAGACTGGATGGACCTCTAGTCTTTTTCTGCCATTACTGTCTATGTTTCTATGTAAGATGAGTCAAAGAAATGAAGCAAGATAAGTCAAAAGACAGTGCATGGAGCAAGAGTGATGCAAGCTGAGTCAAAAATTACCGCAGATGAAATGGAGAAGACAATGGCATGTTACACCCCAAACACTGTCAGATAGTCCTGCAAAGAATATTGGCTCTATAACCAACCCACTACATAATCTACCCTCACCTTTATTTGCTCCAGTGTCAGTTAGACCAACTCTGGCTGGTGTAACAGCAGCATGCATCTTTGGCACATTGTCAACAGGTTCTACCTTTGAAAATCCCCAAAAAAGGGGATGGTGCGTAATTTTTTGATGCAAGCCCTGTTACGACATGGTTCACCCAGTTTTGTTTGACACAAGCCACTTTGGTGCAGGCAGTTCTGCTTTAGATGCAAGCAGTGTAAGAAAATCAGAATTGACACACGTTTTGACGCAACTTGCTCCTTACATCATTCTTTTCTGGTGCAGGCACCTTGTCTCATTCTTGGCCCTTTAAAAATCGAACCCATTCTAGCTGTGAAATTATGCTACATGCCTCCTGGCTGCTAGAGAGACAAAATATTCTGCATTTGTCAGACAGCATGAATGGCTCAGTGGATTGGTAATGAGATAAGGACCATGTCACTTCTAGATCACCAGCCTGAATCCAGACCAGGTTGATAGCTGCCAATGCCCATTATAATTGAATGGCTGCTCTGTGGACTATGTGGTATATAAGCCATGCCAGTCTTCATCCAGGTTGTAGTGGACTGGTGTCCACATGACAGGAAAAATACCAATACAGATGGCACTAATTTGCATCATTGTTGACAATCTCATGTGAGAAACCAAGGACAGAAAGGGCAGGGTTTCTGAACTACCCTTTCACCTGTGAGATGGTCTCACCATAGGTACATAGACAAAGATGGCAGAAAAGACCATCCAGGCTGCCCGTACTACCCTATCTAACCTGAGACTTGTTGTCCGTGCCAGGCTGTCTGTACTACCCTACCTAACCTGAGACCTGCTGTTCATTCCAGGCTGCCCGTCCTACCCTATCTAACCTGAGATCTGTTGTCCATACCAGGCTGCCCGTACCATCCTATCTAACCTGAGACCCATTGTCCATGCCAGGCTGCCCATACTGCCCTATCTAACCTGAGACCTATTGTCCATGCCAGGCTGCCCATACTACCCTATCTAACCTGAGACCCGTTGTCCATGCCAGGCTGCCCGTACTACCCTATTTAACCTGAGACCCGTTGTCCATGCCAGGCTGCCCGTACTACCCTATCAAACCTGAGACCTGCTGTTCATTCCAGGCTGCCCATACTACCCTATCTAACCTGAGACCCGTTGTCCATGCCAGGCTGCCCATACTGCCCTATCTAACCTGAGACCTATTGTCCATGCCAGGCTGCCCATACTACCCTATCTAACCTGAGACCCGTTGTCCATGCCAGGCTGCCCGTACTACCCTATCTAACCTGAGACCCGTTGTCCATGCCAGGCTGCCCATACTACCCTATCTAACTTGAGACCTGTTGTCCATGCCAGGCTGCCTGTACTACCCTATCTAAACTGAGACCTGTTGTCCATGCCAGGCTGCCAGTACTACCCTATCTAACCTGAGGCCCGTTGTCCATGCCAGGCTACCCGTACTACCCTATCTAACCTGAGACCTGTTGTCCATGTCAGGCAGCCTGTACTACCCTATCTAACCTGAGACTTGTTGACCGTGCCAGGCTGCCTGTACTACCCTATCTAAGCTGAGACTTGTTGTCCATGCCAGGCTGCCCGTACTACCCTATCTAATCTGAGACCCGTTGTCCATGCCAGACTGCCCATACTACCCTATCTAACCTGAGACCCGTTGTCCATGCCAGACTGCCCATACTACCTTATCTAACCTGAGACCTGTTGTCCATACCAGGCTGCCTGTACCGCCCTATCAAACCTGAGACCCGTTGTCCACGCCAGGCTGCCCATACTACCCTATCTAACCTATGACCTGTTGTCCATGCCAGGCTGCCCGTACTACCCTATCTAACCTGAGACCTGTTGTTCATGCCAGGCTGCCCGTACTACCCTATCTAACCTAAGACTTGTTGTCCATACCAGGCTGCCAGTACCACCCTATCTAACCGAGACCCATTGTCCATGTCAGGCTGCCCATACTGCCCTATCTAACCTGAGACCTGTTGTCCATGCCAGACTGCCCATACTACCCTATGTAACCTGAGACCCGTTGTCCATGCCAGGCTGCCCGTACAACCCTATCTAACCTGAGACCCGTTGTCCATGCCAGGCTGCCCATACTACCCTATCTAACTCGAGACCTGTTGTCCATGCCAGGCTGCCTGTACTACCCTATCTAACCTGAGACTTGTTGTCCATACCAGGCTGCCTGTACCACCCTATCTAACCTGAGACCCGTAGTCCATGCCAGGCTGCCCATACTACCCTATCTAACCTGAGACCCGTTGTCCATGCCAGACTGCCCATACTACCCTATCTAACCTGAGACCTGTTGTTCATTCCAGGCTGCCCGTACTACCCTATCTAACCTGAGACCTGTTGTCCATACCAGGCTGCCCATACAGCCCTATCTAACCTGAGACCCGTTGTCCATACCAGGCTGCCCATACTACCCTATCTAACCTGAGACCTGTTGTTCATTCCAGGTTGCCCTTACTACCCTATCTAACCTGAGACCCGTTGTCCATGCCAGGCTGCCCGTACTACCCTATCTAACTTGAGACCTGTGGTCCATGCCAGGCTGCCCGTACTACTCTATTAAACCTGAGACCCATTGTCCATGCCAGGCTGCCCAAACTACCCTATCTAACCTGAGACCTGTTGTCCATGCCAGGCTGCCCATACTGCCCTATCTAACCTGAGAACTGTTGTCCATGCCAGGCTACCCATACTACCCTATCTAACCTGAGACCTATTGTCCATGCCAGACTGCCCATACTACCCTATGTAACCTGAGACCCGTTGTCCATGCCAGGCTGCCCGTACAACCCTATCTAACCTGAGACCCGTTGTCCATGCCAGGCTGCCCATACTACCCTATCTAACTTGAGACCTGTTGTCCATGCCAGGCTGCCTGTACCACCCTATCTAACCTGAGACCCGTTGTCCGTGCCAGGCTGCCCATACTACCCTATCTAACCTGAGATCTGTTGTCCATGCCAGGCTGCCTATACTACCCTATCTAACCTTAGACCTGTTGTCTATGCCAGGCTGCCCATACTGCCCTATCTAACCTGAGACCTGATGTCCATGCGAGGCTGCCCATACTACACTATCTAACCAGAGACCCGTTGTCCATGCCAGGCTGCCAATACTGCCCTATCTAACCTGAGACCTGTTGTTCATTCTAGGCTGCCCGTACTACCCTATCTAACCTGAGACCCGTTGTCCATTCCAGACTGCCCATACTACCCTATCTAACCTGATACCCGTTGTCCATGCCAGGCTGCCCATACTACCCTATCTAACTTGAGACCTGTTGTCCATGCCAGGCTGCCCGTACTACCCTATTAAACCTGAGACCCATTGTCCATGCCAGGCTGCCCGTACTACCCTATCTAACCTGAGACCTGTTGTCCATGCCAGGCTTTCCATACTGCCCTATCTAACCTGAGAACTGTTGTCCATGCCAGGCTACCCATACTACCCTATCTAACCTGAGACCCGTTGTCCATGTCAGGCTGCCCATACTACCTGTTGCCCATGCCAGGCTGCCTGTACTACCCTATCTAACCTGAGACTTGTTGTCCGTGCCAGGCTGCCTGTACTACCCTATCTAACCTGAGACCCGTTGTCCATGCCATGCTGCCTGTACCACCCTATATAACCTGAGACCTGTTGTCCACGCCAGGCTGCCCGTACTACCCTATATAACCTGAGACCCGTTGTCCATGCCAGGCTGCAGATACCACCCTATCTAACCTGAGCCCTGTTGTCCATGCCAGTCTGCCCGTACTACCCTATCTAACTTGAGACCATTGTCCATGCCAGGCTGCCCGTAATACCCTATCTAACCTCAGACCTAGTGTCCATGCCAGGCTGCCCATACTACCCTATCTACCTGAAACCCGTTGTCCATGCCATGCTGCTCATACTACCCTATCTAACCTGAGACCCATTGTCCATGCCAGGCTGCCCATACTACCCTATCTAACCTGAGACCCGTTGTCCATGCCAGGTTGCCCGTACTACCCTATCTAACCTGAGACCCATTGTCTATGCCAGGCTGCCTGTACTACCCTATCTAACCTGAGACCCGTTGTCCATGCCAGGCTGCCCATACTACCCTATATAACCTGAGACCCGTTGTCCATGCCAGGCTGCCCGTACTACCCTATCTAACCTGAGACCCGTTGTCCATGCCAGGCTGCCCGTACTACCCTATATAACCTGAGACCCATTGTCCATACCAGGCTGCCCGTACTACCCTATCTAACCTGAGACCCATTGTCCATGCCAGGCTGCCCATACTACCCTATCTAACCTGAGACCCGTTGTCCATGCCAGGCTGCCCATACTGCCCTATCTAACCTGAGAACTGTTGTCCATGCCAGGCTACCCATACTACCCTATCTAACCTGAGACCCGTTGTCCATGCCTGGCTGCCCATACTACCTGTTGCCCATGCCAGGCTGCCTGTACTACCCTATCTAACCTGAGACTTGTTGTCCGTGCCAGACTGCCTGTACTACCCTATCTAACCTGAGACCCGTTGTCCATGCCATGCTGCCTGTACCACCCTATGTAACTTGAAACCTGTTGTCCATGCCATGCTGCCTGTACTACCCTATCTAATCTGAGACCTGTTGTCCATGCCCGGCTGCCCATACTACCCTATCTAACCCAAGACTCATCCATGCCAGGCTGCCCGTACTACCCTATCTAACCTGAGACCTGTTGTCCATGCCAGGCTGTCCGTACTACCCTATATAACCTGAGACCCGTTGTCCATGCCAGGCTGCAGATACCACCCTATCTAACCTGAGCCCTGTTGTCCATGCCAGGCTGCCAGTACTACCCTATCTAACTTGAGACCAGTTGTCCATGCCAGGCTGCCCGTAATACCCTATCTAACCTGAGACCTAGTGTCCATGCCAGGCTGCCCATACTACCCTATCTAACCTGAGACCCGTTGTCCATGCCAGGCTGCTCGTATTACCCTATCTAACCTGAGACCCATAGTCCATGCCAGGCTGCCCATACTACCCTATCTAACCTGAGACCCATTGTCCATGCCAGGCTGCCCATACTACCCTATCTACCTGAAACCCGTTGTCCATGCCATGCTGCTCGTACTACCCTATCTAACCTGAGACCCATTGTCCATGCCAGGCTGCCCATACTACCCTATCTAACCTGAGACCCGTTGTCCATGCCAGGTTGCCCGTACTACCCTATCTAACCTGAGACCCATTGTCTATGCCAGGCTGCCCGTACTATCCTATCTAACCTGAGACCTGTTGTCCATGCTAGGCTGCCCATACTACCCTATGTAACCTGAGACCCGTTGTCCATGCCAGGCTGCCCGTACTACCCTATCTAACCTGAGACCCGTTGTCCATGCCAGGCTGTCCATACTACCCTATCTAACCTGAGACCCATTGTCCATACCAGGCTGCCCATACTACCCTATCTAACCTGAGACCCATTGTCCATGCCAGGCTGCCCGTACTACCCTATCTAACCTGAGACCCGTTGTCCATGCCAGGCTGCCTGTACTACCCTATCTAACCTGAGACCTGTTGTCGATATCAGGCTGCCCGTACTACCCTATCTAACCTGAGACCTGTTGTCCCTGCCAGGCTGCCCGTACTACCCTATCTAACCTGAGACCCATTGTCCATGCCAGGCTGTCCATACTACCCTATTTAACCTGAGACCCGTTGTCCATGCCAGGCTGCCCATACTACCCTATCTAACCTGAGACCTGTTGTCCATGCCTGGCTTGAGGCACATTGGCAGAGCACTGTGTGTGGGGGAAGCTTGTACTACAAATGAGCAAAAGGCACAATAGAGTGGGCCTTATTGTTTCATGTGAAGGTTTTCATTTCTGCTACCAGCTCCCCTACCACACACACACACACACACACGGTTGTTGACTTTTCATGATTCCCGCTCCTCACTGTCTGCCCTGAGGACTGGGACTGTTGGTTTGTTTTTATTTTTGCCGATTTTGTGTTGCTTATTCCTGGTCTTTGCTGCCTGTTCTGAGGGCAAGGAGTGATTGAGAGTTGGCGCTGTTCTGGACAGCGGCGTGTTGTTTCATGGCTGCAGTCAGTGATAGAGATATTTTCCAATTTCACTGTTTCCCAGCCATTCAGTGGAGTTTAATGTGCTGGGTGTGGAGAGATAGGGAGGTTGCATGCTGGGGAGCAGCTCCTTAACGGAAGCCCAGAAAAAAAAAAAAAAGTTTGTCCAATTTTAGTGGCAGGCTTGCTGAGGAGAAAAAATGGCACTGATTTAAAAGAATTATGAGTTAATATAGCACAATGATATTTCTGGTAATAGGGCAGACTGACACTGGTAATTTTTTTAACTTTGGCAGAAGGCTGAGACAAATGTCTGGATGCCATCCTGTCTCAGGAGGCAGTACATTTCTAACCATTTGATAACTACCATTATAAAATGGGTAGGGACAGTGCTGAGTTCTGGTTGGCTAAGATAGGGTTCTAGCCATGTCTTTTATTTGCATGAAACCACAGCTAATAAAGAGCCCCAGTACCTGTGTCCTAGGTGCACTTTATTATATCCTTGAGCAGTGATAGAGTTTTGAAAAACTCATTTGGCCACCATGTTGTTCCCATTACATGCGCGGAGAAACGGTCACAAAAGCGTGGGGAAATAAAAAGAAATAATGAGGTGAGGCAGAAATTTCTGCCCAAAACCTTTATTAATGAGGTCAGAAAGCACTAATACTCAATGCTTTCTGCATTAGGCCACTGTCTATTGCTCTCCCAACCACTCCACAATAGGTCATGTAGTGAGACACAGACCACTGGTAGTTTGCTGAAAGTCGCTACTGCAGATAGTAGCATGCTGAGGGCAAGACCACAATAAAATCTTGTTCTTGTCACGCTGGCTGTCTCTCAGTTAAAAACCTCAGCACTGCACCCCTATCTAACCTGACCCTTCCGGGTCGCCCCTAAAAAAAGGGACCTCTGGTCTCAGTGGGTTTACCCGGTTACCAAAATCTAAATAAATAAATAAATGGCAACTAAATGTCCACAGTGGAATGTGCAATAACACATTTCGGGAAGATGGAGGGGGGACAGCTCAGAGGTAATGTGAAGAAGTATTTTTTCATGGAGAGGGTTGTGGATGCATGGAGCAGCCTCCCTGAGGTGGTCGTGGAGTCAAGAACAGTGGGGGAATTCAAGAATGCATGGGACAGACATAAGGCAGTCCTAGTGGGGGGTAGGAGGAAGTAAGCTGTTGGTTAAGTAGGATCTGCAGCTTATCTGTTAGGCAGGAAAATGGGCAGACTAGGTGGGCCAAGCGGTCCTTATCTGCCGTCAAATTCTATGTTTCTATGTTTCTATGTTTCTCTGAGTTAGTTTGTATAAATGCACTTCTAGGGTCAGTAATGCACTCAGTCTGTGACCTTATGCCACATTATGCCCCTAGACGTATGTTTATACAGACTAACCTACACCTCATTGTGTGTTATTGCTTATATACTGTATCTGTCATATGGATAAACAGAGGGCTTCAGTCTCCAGGGCTTTCAATCTGGCACCTTTCATGCTCTGGAGAAGGTGAGAAAGCTTAGCTTGTCTCTCTCGTGTCATGTAGTGCCAGGGATGTAAAGTCTGCATGGCATCTACCTGTTTTGCTTGGATCTATAATTGAAACATAGAGGAAAGGCGCTTTTCTCTGTTGAAAAGAAGTTACTGCTTTGCTCTGCACAACTTGAACCCTAACTGCTGTTACCCAGTGGGGATGCAGTTAGACTTACAGTTACCAGAAGATAACACAGGCCAGTCTCGTGCTTTGAACTGTATGCATTTCTTTGAAAAACGTTTGGCAGCACGTGAAAAAGTTGTTATATGATACTCTACGTTTCTTGGTCTGTAAGGGGTCAGGAGACTACATTCAGTACTATCTCACCATTAACAACTGATTACTACTGTTAACTGTTTGCACAGTGTTGCATATTGCACAGTGTCTTGAAGCCAAGACAGTTTTTTATCATCATGAAAGTAATCACTACAACATTGGAGACATCTTGTGTGCCTGTACTTCTCCTTCTTTAAGAGTTTGCACTTTGGTGCAGCTGTTCTCCATGTCTTTTATCTGCATGGAACCACAGACAAAACAAGCATTTGTCAATGCTGAATGTTTGCTTGCTGGTATTGGCATTGGTAGTGCAGAAGTTAGAGAGATTCATAATAGGAATGGCAGTGAAGTATTGCAGTAATGCCAACCCCCATCCTCACCCTGCAGTGACTGACAGGCATTGGGGGTGTGCCTTTGGGTTGTCGACCATAAGACTCACACTATCCCACCCCTCCCCATCCTGCAGACACCGACAGGTGTCACAGTGTGCCTTGAGGTCTTAGGCCCTTACGCTCACCCAATTCCATAAGGAAATAAGCTGAGATGGGTGCAGTATATGAGAATAGGGTGAACGTTAGGGCCGAAGATATCAAGACACACCTCTATGCATGTCAGTGGCTGCAGGGTGGGGTGGGGTGGAATGGCATGAGCATTATGGCTGATGACCCCAAGTCATACCCCCAATGCCTATCAGTCTGTACAGGGTGGGTGTTAAGGTTGGAAACCCTAATGCCCCGGGCGTGCGTTTGTATTTTTGCTCCAAATTTTCAACATGGGCTTTTTGGGACCCCACCTCATGAACAGTGGCAGGACCATTTCATTACTCAGTCCCAAAAGGTGATTTCGCAGAGCGAGTGTGTCATTCGGCGCCACAGGTGTGAAAACACATTTCAGGCAGGATATGAAAAATGGCAGCTGTACTGTTCCTGAGGAGGTGGGAAGAAATGGCAATGTTGAAAATCTTGAGTGAAAATATAAAAAAGTGGTGGCGTTACGGTGTGCGAGAAACCGCACGCACGCTCGTAACACAGTCATTTTTTGGAATGTTTTCACCAAATTTTCAAAATGGCCTTTTTGGGACCTCCCATAATGAACAATGACACTGTGATTTTGTTAATCTGTGCCGAAAGTTTATTTTGCACACTGACCACGCCATTCTGCACCACAGGCGCAAAAACACATTTCAGGAAGGATGTGAAAAATGACAGCTGTACTGTTCATAAGGGGTGTGAAAAAATGGCAATGTTAGAAATTTGGAGTAAAAATTTAAAAAATTGATGAAGTTACAAGTGTGTGTGGAAACTGCGTAACGGATGCTCGTAACACAGTAATTTTTGGAGTTTTTTCATTAAATTTATAACAAGGGCTTTTTGGGACCCCACCTCATGAACAGCCACACTGTTGTTTTGTTAATTGGTCCCGAAAGGTGATTCTGTGCAGAGACCGCGAAATCACCTTTCAGGACTGAGAAACGAAATGAGTGCCAGTGTTCATGAGGTGGCGTCCCAAGAACCCTGTGTTAAACATTTGGGACCAAATCTCCAGACATTGTCTGAGATATCAACCTAAGTTGAAAACCCCCCATTGACTGCCATTATAGGGCTTACCGTCATTTCTTCAGTTTCTGGTTAGTCTTTGAAGAGTGCAGACATGTTCCCGGTCCACAGAAGATTACTGCTCCCGACCTCTGGAGGTAAGTATGGGTTGGGGAGGTGTGGGGAGGTAGGGTGCGCAGAGGGAAGGGGGCCAGTGGGTGCGATGAGGGACTGTTTTCTTTTTTTTTTTTTCAGGTGTTAAAAAAAAAACACATTGTGGGACTGTTTACCTCTTTATAGGTGAAATATTAACAAAATGGATTTCGGTACACTGGAGTGGGCTCTCAGTGTGCCAGAGTACTGGAGGGGGGATCAATGCCGACCCAGAGATTGGGCACCCTGAGGTCAGCTGAGAACATAGAGGCATGGGGGCGGTGAATCCAACTCCAGAGAGGGCATTTCCATGTCCGTAACATCAAAAAAGTATTTTTTGGCACACTGGGGTGGGCTCCTAGTGTGCCACATTAATGAGGGGAGTGGGGATACATGCTCACACAGGGATTGAGCACCCCGATGTCGGCAGGGGATGGAGTCCGGAGGGTGCTGGCTGGGCAGCAGCAGTGGGAGGGAGCTAACATTTAAATTTGTTGTCCTGCTCTGTGCCTGGTTGGGAGGAAGGGGGGCTGCCACTGCAATGATGAAACTGCCCAATTGCAGCAGCAAATGTCTTTCAACTGTAGCGCTCGCTCTGAAACTGCCATCATTGGCAGCTTCAGCATTAATTGGTGGCTGAGGAATGTGCCCATTACAGCATCTGCTGCATTGGCCACAACACTGCCACACCTCTGCAATGCTCTACTATCTCAATATGTTTCTTGTGTGCTGCACATGCACAAGCAAACATAAAAAAGAGCCCTAGTACCTGTGTCCTTGGTGCACTTTATATCCTTGAGCTGTGGTCGAGTTTTGAAAGAGCCACCATGTTATCCCCACTACATGCTTTGAGAAACTGTCACAACAGCTTGGGAAAATAAAAAGAAATAACGAGGTAAGGCAGAAATTTCTGTCCAAAAAGTTTGTTAATGAGGTCAGAAAGCGCTAATGCTCAGTGCTTTCTCTATTAGGCTGCCGGCTCTTGCTCTCCTGACCATACCACAACAGGTCACTCAGCAAGACACAGACCAGAGGTAGTTTGGTGAAAGTCATTACTGCAGATAGTAACATACTGAGGGCAAGATCTTGCCGTGCTGGCTTTCTCTCAGTTGATAACCTCAGCACAGCATCCGTAGTGCCAAATCAGTGACCATAGTAGCAACCTTCAAGTGGAGGGACTATTCAGTTAAAAATGAACAATATTTTAAAATATTTTTTAATGATTAAAAAGAAATATACACACAAAACCCACTTTACATGTGCAATAAGACACTCCAGGGTGTGGGTTAGTCTGTATAAATGTACTTCTAGGGGCAGTAAGGCACTCGACCAGCAACCACGTGCCTCACTGCACTCCTAGACGTACATTTATGCAGACCAACCCACACCTTGCCATGTGATATTGCTTACATGGGGCCAGATATTCAGAAATGTGCCAAATGCCAGCACAAGTCTAGCGCAGCACAAATCCAATGCGCCATGGTACAATGAGTGCCATATTCAAAGGGTGTGCATGGCAACATGTGCCAGTACAACACGGCTGAATATGGCATGGAAGCGCTGTGGCGCAACCAGAATTGCGCCAGGGAGCAACCAGACCTGCACCATAGCGCAATCAGAGATGCGCCAGGGCACAAAGGGACAAGTGCCAAGGCACACAAGGACCAGCCCCAGTCAATAGTGGGAGCACAGCAGCAGAGGGAAAGCATGGGGCAGGCAGAAGAACACACCTGGGGACAGTTCCAGGGAGGCACAATGACAGGCCATAGGTGACCACCAACAGCACGGCACACAGGCATCCAGTCCCCTCCCCTGGAACACTACCATGGCAGAAGATGCAGGGAACAGGTGGCACCAATGGCCAAGGGAGGGCCACCCCAAGGCACAGCCACCGACCAAGGGACAGGACACCACTATGCACGACTCACACAATGACACAGGCACACCACACAGACATCCACCAAGCCACTGCAGCATGACTCCACACGCCAGCTGCAAAGCAGACACTGACATAGGCAGTTAAGCAAAATAACTGTGTTAAACAAGTAAACTATTTACAATGGTATAGGGTGGGAAAGGGTAGGAGAGCGAGGGAAGGGAACAGGGACTGTTCAGTGGGACGGGGGATGGATGGGGAAGGGATGGCAGGGGTAAAAGGGACATGGTGGGGATGAACTATGGGCAGCCACAGCCTGCCGCCGCCTGACACCTCCGCCTGTCCATGAGCACCATCCATTTTGTCTGCTATGCCACCTCCAGGGTCGTTGATGTTATGAGGATGATCTGCCATAAGAGGTGGCAATACAGGGTCAGCTACGACCCCCTCTGGATGCCTATGACAAAGGAATGGACAGGTGATCAGTGCAAGGTCCCTAGGAAACATGTCCTCCCACTGTGCACAATGGGCAGTGGGAACACACACCCCTGGAGTGGCGCCCTGGCCACCCACAGTAGATGGGCTAATGCCAGCCAGCATCCCAGCATGCCACAACAGTGCACAGTGGTGGACACCGCCACCCAATGGCCACCCAACCACACAGCAACAGACAGACGGCACAGGGCACCAGCAGCACCACAGCAGCACTAGTGGCAGCCGGGTGCACACCCACCCCACCAACAGCTGGTACATGTCTGCAATGGCCGCCCCACAGTGGCATGCACCACACACAGTGTGCAGCACACAGCTGACACGCCACATGGCACAGGTGGCCATGGCCGCACCCACTCCCCCACTGACCACCCAGTACTGAGTAGAGGAACACAACTGTGCCTACCTGCCCACTGTGGCGCTGCTCGCACCTACCCTGCTGCTGCTCCTCCTCCACCACTCAGACCCGCAGCAGCCTGCTGTGCTCTGCCAGGCACCCCTGCTGCCCTTGCACAGCACTGATCCTCAGGTCCCAGGAATGGAACAAAGATAAGTACACATCAGAGAACAACCACAGCATGTGCCCACCAACCCTGCCCCCTGTGCACAGCGTGTGCCCCAGCCCGACATGGCCCGCAAAACTGTAGTGCAGTGCAACCGGCGGCTGGCAATGCCACTCCGAAATGTGCACATCGACAGTATACCCCTCCGCAGGGCATGTCAGGCAGCCTAGCCAACACCACAGTACAGCAGTAGGGCACACATGCAGCATGTGACAACTTACCTGGCTGTGGCACGACCCCCGTGTGGACACTTGCCTGCAGCTGCCTCAGTCACTCGGGGTCCCGCCCGCATCATGTCCCCATACTGGTGGCAGCATTGCTCACTGGTCCTTGCCACCCTGGTGTCCCATACCAGGCTTGCAGCGATGGCCTGCCAGACCTCCGTCCTGGCCTGCTGAAGGGACTCCTGGCCAAACAGCCCTGGTGCATGTGGCTGCACAATGGCAAGAAAGTTGACCAGCTCCAGGTCCAACCAGTTGCGGGCACATCATCGCACACCTTGTCTTGCCATCATATCCACTGCAAGGAGTTGGGTCAAAATGGTGGCCAGAGGTGCATGTGTGCACAACGTGCGTGGAATGCATGCCTCGTGTCGGTATGCGCCACGTCCACCAACCACGCATTGCTGTGGATGCACGAAATAGGCATGGCCCACCTGGCAAGTGGTGGCGTAGTCCTAAGGGGCAAAGGGTCACAACAGGGGTCAGGGGTCACCTGGCTCACAGTGCCGCCATAGCGCAGTAGAGGCCATGGCGCACAGTGCACCATGGCCCCTGTTGTGTTCTGAGTGCACAGTGCGCAATAGGTGGTGGCACTGTGCCTGACGCATGCACACTGCGGTCCTGCATACTGCACATGTCTGGGCATTGTGCCCCGACTTGCACCGGAGCAATTCCATTGTGCAGGGAGCAAGTTCGTGATATTCAGCCTCTACATGCTAATGAGCTCATCAACCGGTGGTGCTCTGGGGAAATTAGCATGCCATTACTGCTGCACCAATGCTCATTTGCATGCGTTGCGCTATGAAGGTGCTGCAAAACAGCACAGGCCACGGACTGGTATTGCAACCATTCGAGGTAAGTTGCACCTACTGTGGGACCAGCCAGCACAGCAGGGTGGATGGGGTGGGCAGCTGCAGTCACTGGCACACATGTCCATGTCCACAGGTAGCGCTATGTCCAAGCGTGAGGAGACTGAGGAGCGTGGGCCTGCTCGCAAGTGCAGGCCCATCTTTATGAAGGCAGAGGCTGATGCCCTGTTCGAGGCCTGCCTCGACAGGGAGCCACTGCTGAGTGGTGCCACAGGCACACCACAGGCCAGGGCTGCAGCCTGGGAGGAGGTGGCAGTGTGTGTGAACCAGCAGGGCAGCCACCAGCAGTCTGTGCAGGAGTGCAGAAAGAAGGTGGGCACTGATAAACTCCATATCAAAGAGATGGTGGTGGCCATATGGGCAGCCAGGTCAGCCACTGGAGGGGGGGCATGCTGACGTGCCATAGCTCATGGCGCAGGAGGAGCTGGTGGTGGTCAAAATGCGTCGCAGCACCGTTGAGGGTGTGCCAGGTGGTGGATTCCAGGCAGGAGGGAGCCCATCACTGCATGGTATGTATGCCAAGCCCACACTGCGGGGGGGGGGCAATGCAGCACTAACATATGTTTTCCCTTACAGCACTGGCACACCAGCATGCAGTGCATGGGGCACCAGCAGCAGCAGTGAGGGCAGGCCCAGCCCCAGAGGATCAGCCATCCACCTCCACGGGTATCTGGGGGCCTGATTGGCTGCAGCACACCACCGCCATCCAGCTGGATGTCCAGGGCTTGGTGTCGGATGAGGCCCTGGCTGTGTTTCTGCAGGATGCCAGCCATTGCGTCCTCTGTGTGGAGACACAGATTGGGGTGGGGTCTGACACTGATGATGACCTGACCATTATCCTGGGCAGCATGGGTGATGTTGTGGGGGAGACACCCATACCTAGTACCATCATAGGCAGCGCGCCCAGTGGCCTGTTGGCGGTGGGACAGCTTCCCACCACCACTGCAGGTGCTGCCATGTGCACAGTCATGGCAGTGCCATGTGGTGGTGGTGCATCCATGCAGGTGCGTGGCCAGCATTCAGGGGCTGGAGGGGGCGGCAGATAGCTGGGGACATTGGGTGGCCAGATGCAGTGTCCACTGCTGGGGTGCCAGACAGATACCTACCCCATTAGGAGCAAGCTGTGCAGCGTCCACCTGAGTGGGGGGCTGTGCAGCGCGGTCATACACCACCGGTGGGTCGGTGGCCTGCCCAGGCTCCCCTGGATAACATAGTAACATAGAATTTGACGGCAGATAAGGACTGCTTGGCCCACCCAGTCTGCCCATTTCTCTACCTGATGGATAAGCTGCAGATTCTAGCTAATCAACAGCTTACTTCCTCCTACCCCCCACTAGAATATCCTTATGTCTGTCCCATGCATTCTTGAATTCTGCCCCTGTTTCTGACTCCACAACCTCCTCAGGAAGGCTGTTATATGCATCCACAACCCTCTCTGTGAAAAAATACTTTCTAACATTATCTCTGAGCCGTCCCCTCTCTATCTTCAAATTGTGCCCCCTTGTTCTTGAACATCTCTTTTTATGAAAGATACTACCCTCTTGTACTTTGTTAATTCCCTTGAGATACTTGAAAGTTTCTATCATGTCCCCCTCTCCCTCCTTTCCTCAAGGGTATACATATTAAGCTGCTTTAGTCTCTCCACGTATGTCTTCTGGTGCAGACTCTGCACCATTTTGGTTGCCCTCCTCTGAACAGCCTCCACTCTATCTATGTCTTTGCGGAAATGGGGTCTTGAGTCCAGAATTGCATGCAGTACTCTAGATGGGGTCTCACCAACTGTCTGTACAGAGGGATAACAACTTCCTGCTTTCTACTGTTGATGCCTTTCCCTATGCATCCCAGTATCCCCCCAGCCCTACTTACTGCCTTCTCATATCACTTGCCCACCTTTAAGTCATCTGATATAATTACTCCTAGGTCTTTTTCGATTTTTGTTGTTATCTCACCCCTCCACTGTGTACTCTTCCCCTGGGTTTTTGTTTACCAGATGCATTACCTTACACTTCTTTGCACTGAATCCAAGCTGCCATATATTTGACCATTCCTCCAACCTTGCCAAGTCCCTTTTCATCCTTTCCACCCCACCTTGTGTATCAACCCGGATGCAGATCTTTGTGTCATCTGCAAAGAGACATGCTTTTCCTTCCAGGTGCTTTCCAATATCACCTATGAAGACATTAAAGAGGAACGGTCCCAGTACCGAACCCTGTGGTACCCCGTTAGTTACCCTCCTTTCTTCACTGTGGACTCCATTTACTATTACCCTTCGCGTCCTGTTGTCCAGCCAGTTTTTTATCCAGGCTACCACCTTGGGACCCGCTCCAAGGCTGGTTAACTTGTATATGTTGCAAGTCCATTTCAGATGGTGTCCCCTGCTGCACTGTAGCTTCACTCGAAAAGGAAAAAAAAGTAATAGCACCTGCCCTAAAGAAAATGGCTAATTAAAAACCATATATTATAACCAGGAAAAAAAAAATACGAGTGACCATACAGAAGGCATTTTTATATCTTGCGTTGATAACACTACATAGACTTCTCCAGCTTTGCTCTGGAGCAGAAGGCCCATATGATATTCTCTCAACCCCTCCAAACACAGGCTTATGATATATAGGTGACCCATACCTTATTCCATATCAATACCGACCCATTGTCAGAGCACACCCAATTGCTGTGGGCCTCCGTGGAGCAACAGGTGCTGCTTGTAGCTGGGGTGCATGCACTTCGTGCAGAGGTGTGCTAGGTGGCTGAGCTGCACGAGAGAGGCACCATGCAGGTCTTGGAGGCTATACAGTGCCTGTGGGAGGACACGACTGCATACCAGGATCACATTGCCAATGCGATCTTGGTTGGCCTTGCACCACTGGCTGCCACAGGGCATGGCCGCCAGCCACATACACCGTGTAGTGCACTGTCTACCCCACGGACCCGGCACTGAGTGACACCCTCCCTGTCGATGCTGGGCTCTGCTGTTAACATCCCAGGCATGCCTGGGGTGGGCCTGTTTGGGTGCCTACACACCCCTGCGCAGACCTGGTCGCGGTCCCGCAGTACGACCTCTGGGGGGCAGTTGCATACAACCCCTGTGGCTGATGTGCAGCCAGTGGCTGATGATCGGCCCCAGCACGGCCGCCCCTGTGTCTGCGGTGGCCATGGTTCTGCACGGCACACCTGATGTGTGTGCCGCCCTGGCTGCAGTCTGCTGCCACTGTCCTGTGCGCAGATTGGCAATTGTGGCAACTGTGTGTCGCACTGCATGCTGCCCGTGTGCGCACCTGCCTGGCTACTGGCCTATGTGGCGTGGGCGTGATGAGAGTAGAACTGCACTGGTTGTGCCTGCGCACCGGGGTGCTTCTGATCCGACGCCACGTGCCAGTGTAGCACCTGGGCGTGTTTGTGTGTGGTTCAGTGGTGTGTGTGAGTGTGTGTGTGTGTGTGTTGCTGTACACTGCTGCGTGCTGTTATGTGTGGCTGTGTGGCACTGCCACCCCCACCCCTGCACCATATCTCTGTGTGTGCATGCCCATTGCCATGCCCGCCCATGTGCCGTACCATTGTGTCTGGCCACTGCATGGGTGTTGCTCCACCTACCTGTGAGCACCATAGTGCTCCTGTGCAATTGTGTCTCAGTGCCGGTGTGCCATCCGCTGGAGCCGGGGATTCCTCCGCCCGGGGTAGGGCTGCCCACCGCCCTCTGGCAAATTGCCCTCATCATCCCCACTGCTGTCCCCCTCTACAATCTCGACAGCTATCCCACGATCAATGGCCATGTTGTGCAGTATGCAGCAGGCCAGGAATAGGCCACAGGCCTTTGAGGGGCTATACTGTAGGGCACCACCAAACCTGTCAAGGCAATGGAACCATGCCTTCAGCATCCCAAACACATGCTCAGTGATGTTCCACATGTTGGCGTGTGCCTCATTGTACCATTCCTCTGTTGGGGACAATGAGTGCTGGTAGGGGTTGAGCAGCCAGGGCCTGAGTGGGTAGCAACTGTCACCTGTGTGGACAATTACATGGTTAGCCTAGTGTCCTATGTTGCTGTGCCCTTGCCCAGCTCTGGCACCCTCACCAGCGCACCCACCCTGCCCTCCCCAACCCATGCCCTGCTGTTCCAGCTCCCCTTGGCCGTCCATACTCACCCACTAGGTGGCCCATGGGGATGTCCCCATGCTTGAACCTGTGGCACAGTGCAGAGCTGTGCCAGATGAATGTATCATGTGCACTCCCAGGGTGTGTGGCACAGACATTGGTTATGCGCCCCCTGGCATCACACACCACCTGGCAGTTGACACTGGGGTAGCCCTTCTTGTTCACGTATGCTACACCCTCAGGGCCAGGTGGCATGCAGATGCCCACATGGGTGCAGTCAATGTCCCCAAGCACGCCAGGCATTCGTGCTACCCTGTGAAAATCCTGCGTGGTTGTTTTACGCTTTGCCTGTGTGCTGGGGAACTGGATGTATTCCAAAGCATGTGGTAGCAGGGCGTTGAGGGATTGTGTGAGGAGGCATGACGTGGCTGACTGGGTTATGCCAGTGGTGTCCACTGTTGGTCTCTGGAAGGTGCGCGTGGTGAGCAGGCACATGATGACTGTCACCTTCATCTCTACTGACATAGCATGGCTCCATCTAGTGGATGCCTGCATCTCCTCACTGCACAGCTCACAGAGCTGCCTCAGGATTTGCCCAGTTCAGGCGATACTGGCCCACAATCTCCGTATCGGAGTAGTTCTTAAAGGTGGTGCGGGCACGGTACCACCTGTTCTGGGTATACCGTTGACAGGCCGTTCCATGCCATGATGCTGTTCCTCCTGCCTCCTCACACCCCTCACTACGGCCTCTATCTGGAAGGCTGTGCTAGCCATGGCTCCTGCTGTCCTGTCTCCCTCTGGGCTGTCGGCTCCTGCGGTCTGCTTGCCATCATGGGGCAGTGCCTTTTGTCTCTGCCTACCTCTCCCTGTTGCTCTTTCTGCCCCTGACTTGCACTCCACTGCCACCTCTGTCCCATGCCCCTGTGGCTGCCTGTTCCACTCCCTCTGTCCCTCACAGGCTCTATCTCCCTTGCTCCTTCTGTATCCTCCCTCCACTGTCCGGTTGCTTGCTCTATCTCTCTCTCCCCCCCCCCCCGGTGCAAGTGCTGTCCCCGTGCTTGCGCCCTGTATGTATAGGCTCAAGTCTGCTCGGCGCATCTAGATGTTGCTCTGCACTTGCGCCATGGGTCGGGGGTTGAATATCGCACTGTACCGCGTATTCATAGGCACGCCCCCTGCCCTTGTTCATGCATTCATTAGGGTAGTGCATTGGGGCACTGTGACTTGCGCTACACACTGGCTCACACTGAATATCACTCCTTGGTGCATTTCCACAGTTGCACCGGTGCAACTCAGTTGCGCCATATGCAACTGCTTTGAATATCCCGCCCATACTATTTCTGTCATATGGATAAACAGAGGGTTTCAGTCTCCAGGGCTGTCCATCCACTGCCTTTCACCAGCTTTAAAATTGACTACAAAAATCACAAAGAATATACTTTTTTTAAATTACTTTTTACCTCCAACACATACTGTAGCTCCTATCTGCATGGGCTTCTGCTCAGCCTAGCCCCAAGCCCTGCACCCCAGAGTACCTTACCTGCCCTGCAGACTCTGCTCTGCAGTGAGGTGTTTTTTTTTTTGGGGGGGGTTATACTCCTGTCTATAAACTCTGGCTTAGGTGGCAGGGACTCTCCATGCTGGGTGGACAGGTGGCACAGGGGTACACTGTGCCACTGCTTCATCCTCTGTTGGGCCTGGAGGTTTCTTACTGAAAGTTCGCCCTTAAAACATTGGCTGTGAATGTGTGATGTAGTGCGCAACAGGTGTGCATGTCACTAAAGATCACATCTCCCCTCGCACTGCCATCCCCAGCTGGCTTGTGCCACCAGTTGGCCCCAAGGTGGCACTCCTGTGGCAGAGAGCAGACAGCCACCCACTCCAAGAAGATCAGCACTTTATGGCCAGCCTCAAAAAAAGGAATAGTCTAAGTTGCCTTGATGCTGACCTGACAGCAAATGGATAGAAAACCAACCGTGTGATGTCACAAAGAGATGTATGGATGTCATTATTTCTCTAAGGTGAAAAGTGATTGTCCATATAGTATATACTTTATTATACATCACAGACATAAGGAACAAGATGTACACTCAAGCCCTTCGCAGCTGTCAAGCAACCCTTAAATTGGCTTCACACTTTCTGCCTTTCCTCCAACCCTTTAATGGGCCTCACGCTATCAGCCGCATGCATAGCTTCCTGTAAGAATTCCCCAAACTAATTTGGGGTCCCTCCTGACTTGCAACTCAATTCTGTAGCTCAGCACTTTCGCCTCTCCCCTTGCACCTGTTCAAGGGGTGCAAATTGCATTACCCGCCTCATCAGTCAAACCAGGCACAGGCCTTAATCTCTCATTAGTAATATTACCCTGGGGTGTTACACAGTCATATATTGGTACAGGGACAGCATGTACACACACACACACACACAAACACACGCACACACTTCTTTATGCATTTATTGCAGTCCCATAGTACAGTGAATGTTTAGGAGGTTAAGCAAACAAACAAACAAGAAGATTCGACTCCTGCAAGATCTCTAGATTTGCTCTTTCTATGCTCCTTAACTTATTTCTCAGTGCTGTATTTTCATGTTCTCCTATCTACAAAGCTGGGTATAAGCAGGACCCCACTGTAAACAAGGCATTGTATTCCTGTTGAACTGTCTTAGGTACTGCTATTAGAGATATTACTGGTCGGGGGTGGGGTTCCTGGGTGCCCAGAAACCCTTACTCTATCTTGCTCCTGTTATTGTTTCTTTAAAAAACTTTTTGTGTCTTAGCAACATAATATGATTCTTCTGGCTGGACCCCCCACCCACCCATTTCTAAATCTTGGCTACTCCCCTGGCTGTCTTTGTCTTCCAGGACGCTCTTGAAAAAGGGATGTTTTCATTTCACAGGGAATTTCCTCATTAAGGATTTTAAATAAATAATCAAAATTCCAGAAAAAGGAGAAGCATCCTCCCCCCCAAATTGTAGGGAACCCCTCTGAATTAGTACATGGTTCTGCAGCATATTTATTAATTCCTGCTTGTGAAGCTGTGTGTGTGTGTGGAGGGGGTGCAGACATGATGGACCTAAAGTCGTGATGTTCTAGTTCTAACTTTGTTTATTAGACTTAGTCTAGTAAATGTGTTTTATGCCTAGCTTAAACTAGTTAGTTTTAGCATTTATTTACGTATTTAATTATTTACATGTATGCTTTATTTCATTATGTATTGTGATTGTGATTGTTTCATTATGTATTGTGATTGTGATTGTTTCATTATATACTGTGATTGTTTCATTATGTACTGTGATTGTGATTGTTTTATTATGTATTGTGATTGTTTCATTATGTACTGTGTATGGTATGTTATTCTCCTATGTATGTGGCCTGATTGTAATGGCGCCCTATGCCTCTGGGGAAGGGCACCAATTACCTACAGACAAAATCTACTACTACTGCTCAGCATAACCATCTACATGCAGGGGGACTGGGGGCTCCTGTCCAGAGCCCGGGATCCCTGTTAAGCTGACAGGAGGTTAGGCGTGGTCACCAGGGGGATGTACCACACTGACACAGACTGACTTTCTCCAGGTTGTCCAGGGTGAACAGCGTCACATGGGTAGAACTGCTGCATCTGTCACCCCCCACCACCACTACCACCGCCATGCACAATGGGTCACTGAGGTCAGATACAGAGTTACATAAATGCTCCGAGAAATTCATGCTTGCGGAGCAGTAGGGCTGCTGCTTGCAACATCAGCGTCCTGGGTTCAGGATCAAGCCGGGGTCATCAGAGGCCAGCTAGGGGGGGAGATGTATTGTGGGTCCCAGGGGAAGCTCTCCTCCTTGGGGAAGGGATGGCTGCCATCCTCACAGTGATGCTGCCACCTGGGTCACCACAGGTGGCAGTGCAGTTAGGGCCCTGTTTGGGAGGGGAGGATGTTGGCTGGGAACCCATGCTGGTCATACATTGTATGCTTATTTGCACTGGTCCCCAAAGAATGCATACATCCTCAAGCAGGCAGTAATGTGAAAAAACACTTTGCCCTGGCGCGGCACCTCCAAGTCACAGGTACATCTGGCCAGCCTCCTCGGCCGCTACTGTCACCTGCGGTGAAGCACAATTGGGGGTGCATCTCTTCACCTCTTTCCCGCCCTGCGTAAACTGGAGCTTCATGGGTGCTGACAGCAGGTACGGTATAAGATACCTGGAGGAGGTTAGGGGAAGCATCGGAGGAAGCTGGCCGGAGACACAGGGGCATAAAGATTAAATAAAACATAAGCAGCTTCCAAAATCCTAAAATCATGACATGAAGGGCAGAAATCACAGCAGACCACATCTGAGTCATTGTTGAGGCCTGCTTGCTGCGTGTAGTCTCTAGTCAGATTCATTCCCTCCCCTTTCGAGAAGTTTCTGAGCACATGTCTCCATCCAGTAGTTAATTGTGTCCTGTTTTTTTTTTTAAATAAATTCTTTATAGCGCAGAGGATTAAATTAGCTATTGGGACACACCCGCTATCTTTGTCTTAACAGGAAAGAGAGTGTTTTTTTTCCATTCAGCAATTAAGGTCCCTTTTGTTGTCTTGTCCTGCTGTTCCTGCCTAACTTGCTCCTCTCTCTCTTCCTCCTCTTTCTCATCAGTGATTCAGCTGCACCTCCTGGTGAGTTCACTGTGTTCCAAACAAAAAAGGGAAATGGGAAGAAACATTAGCACCTTGGGAAGTTTCTCCGGGAAGCAGCCAGGGATGCAGAGTCACTTTGTTTTGTTTCTAACTCAGTCAAGAAAAAGCTTTTCTCTGCCTGTTTACTTTCTCCATTTTACTGGGGGAAGGATCACCCAAACTGAAACCTTTTATGATTTAGTTAGTTTTGGTTTTAAAATAAGGGCTCCAGCAAGGTAGGCACACCAGTTGTGCAGCCAGGTTTGGGGGCAAAAATGTGATATGGTCTGCTATACAATCAGTGATTTTAATCACTTTATTTATTGGTAATGTTTTAACTGAGAAAGGCACACTGAGCTGTGACAGCTTGTCCATGGGCTATCTTAAAGTTGGGAGGGGGGGGGGTGGAGTGTTTACATGGAATCACAGATGAGTTATGGTGGAACTCACTATCAGGATGAGTTCGTGCAAGGAGTCAGTGGCACTCAGAGTTCAGGGCCGAATGCTGAATTCATTTCATATTTTTGCCACTAAGATCCACATCAGCATACAACATGCATTGTCAGACCCATTTTAAAGACACACAATACAAATAGCTGTGTAATATACAAGAAAAAAGTGCGTAGTGCTAGACTGATGCCAGACAACATCTATCTCAGTGCCAGGCCTGTCACAAATATACTACAAATACGACTATCACAGAAATCTTTCTATTACAACAAAAACAGCCGTACATTTTTTTTATAAGTATACTTCTCTATCCTGAGTAAAGAAGCTTGTTTTCTGTAGAACCTGGCTGCTACACCTGGTAAAGGGCTCTGTAGCCGGCAAAGTTTGTGTTTTGAAAATCTCTTGTTGGGCCAAAAAAAGTTCATCAAATCACCCACTTTCTTCATCTTTTTGTACAAGGACTAATATCGCTAAAAACAATTCTCTACAAAAACAGCTACTACTTCGTGTGTATCAAAAACACAGGCAATTAAAGTTTATCAAACTGTATAGATCATTTGGAATATTACTCCGATTTGACTGTGTTAGAAAATAGTAAATTCAAATAGAAAAAAAATGAATGACAAGAGGATAGAGATACAGGGTCATGGGGGTTGGAGAGGGGTTATGAAAGTAAGGGAAAGGGTTAGGGGTGTGAGTGGGTGGTTTGGGGGTTTAGATTATAGGAAACACAGGAACAAAGGTTTGGCTCTGGGCTCAAAAGGTTATAGAAAAGACACTGTCACCATTTCCCTACTGAGATCTGAATCTTTTGACCCAAGACATTTGATAAACTTGATACTTTATAGTCAGCTACTTAGAGTGAGAAGAAATTGCTCAGACAAGGAAATATTTGAAACTCAGGTAGCAGAGATGTGCCAGAGGTTACCTTCTAGACAGAGGTTATGATGGTGTGGTTAATTCTGCATTGAAAAAGGTCAGATTAATTGCAAGAAGTGACCTACTCAAACTTAAACCCAGGAAAGCTGACAGCAATTATGTAATCACATTCAGCAAGGAGTATAACCATCTAGCACACAAATAGCAAGTACTGTCAGGAAGACCTGGTCTATATTAAGCAGTGACGCAGTACTAGCAGAAGTTGTAAATCAACTCCCTAGAATCACTTTGAAGACAGGAAGATGCATCAGGAACCAGGTGGTCAGCAGTCACTACTGTAAGCGCACAGAGAGACCATTAAATTGGCTGCCCCCCCCACCCCCTTACCAGAGGGCTTCTGTAAGTGTGGTCAGTGCAATCTCTGCCAATATACCTAACAGGGCAAAGAGTAGTGACACCTCCAGGCAGGTCAAGTAATAGAAATAAGGAGATTCATTCAGTGCACCCCAGACCTTGTTGTGTATTACCCAGTGCCCATGTGGGAAGCTATATGCTGGAAGAACTATCAGGAAGTTAACAAGCATTTGTCAATGCCAGATGTTTGATGTTTTGGAAGATGTCTGCATGTGTTGTGCAGGGCTGGCCAGCAAAATGCACCTAGCGCCCTGCACAGTATACGGGACCACAGTAGTACCCCCTCCCCTCCTGTACCTCTGATCGCCAAAGTTTATTCAATATACTAGCCCTGGTGGTCCAGTGGTTACCCCCTCCCTGCCCGTAACCCCGATCACCCGTATAAATAATTATTCAATAAAATAACCCTGGTGGTCTAGTGGTTCCCCCCCCCTGCCCATAACCCCAATCCCCTGTATAAATATTCAATAACCCTGGTGGTCTAGTGGTTACCCCTTCCCTGCCAGTAACCCCGATCACTTGTATAAATAATTTTTCAATAACCCTGGTGGTCTAGTGGTTCCCCCCTCCCTGCCCGTATCCCCGATCAAAGCGTAAACCTGCTCCGAACCATCCTCGTGATCTAGTGGTTCTCCCTTCCCTGCCCATACCCATGATCACCATCATAACATTAAATTAAACCTTCCTGGTGGTCCAGTGGGTCCCCCCTCCCCATCCTGACCCTCTGATCGCTAAATATAAAAATATTGCTGATCCTTGGTGGTCCAGTGGAACCCCCTCCCCACCTGAATACCCAGTCACTGTCATATAATCAAAATTACTGTACCTGGTGATCAAGTGGTTCTCCCCCACCCCCCAGCCATGCAGGACCCACAGCCCACCCAGCTCCCCCCTGTCATTGGTGGGTCTGCAGTGTGGACCAATGAGCTTGCAGCAACTACTGTAAGCTGTCAGTCAGTGGGCAGCCATGGTGGTATGCGGGTGGATATGCTGCCTGCCGATGATGGGGGGGAAGGAGCTGGGTGAGCTGGGGGTCCTGTGTGGCTGGGGAACCACTGGATTGCCAGGGACAGTCATTTTGATTGTATGATGGTGATCGGGGATTCAGGCAGGGAGGGGGGGTCCACTGGACCACCAGGGATCAGCAATATAATTATATTCGGTGATCGGAGGTTGGAATGGGGGGGACCCACTAGACCATCAGGGAAGTTTCATTGAATATTATGGTGGTGATTGCTGGTGCAGGCAGGAAGGGGGGAACAACTAGACCACCAGGATGGTTTGGAGCAGGTTTATGCTTCGATCACAGTTACGGGCAGGGGGGAACTACTAGACCACCAGGGTATTTTGAACATGGATTAAACATGATTGGGGTTACTGGATGGGATAGAGGGTACCACTAGAGTACCCGGGACTATTGTGTGTGCTTGTGCATGGTGTTGGGGGGGGGGTTGCCACACACGGCCAGTGGCTGCTGTGTTGCACACTGCACTACAGCAGGCCTCCGGTGGGTGGCTAGCATTTGAGCCATATTTTATGGGCTCAACTTTGAGCCCAGGTATGTGGCACATCTCTGGGTTGTGCCAGCAGATGTGCCACACATCCTGGGCTGAATATCAGGATGTGCCGCATATGCATGGGCATGCCCCCTGGGGATGTGCCGCATACATTAACTTTGCACCGCGGCACATTGGGAATTGTGCTGTGCAATTCCCACTTTTGAATCTTGCCCTGGAGCACAGTTCTGGGGTTGCGCTGGTGCAACTCAGTTGTGTCAGGTGCAGCCCTTTTGAATATCTAGGCCATGGTCCCCCTAAACTGTATGTATAAAATGAGGTTTCCTCACAATGGAAGTTTGAGATAATTTAGTGGAATTCTTGTCCCTATGTATAATACACTGTGTGTTGCCAGGTTCCTACTGACTATACCCTCTAAGTTATTTAAGACGTAGAGTATGTTCACGTATGTATTTTACATGCAACGTGTACCTTTTTATGATGGGATATCATTGTAAATGAGCTATTTGCTCAATGATTTTATCCCAAATAAACAACTTAAAACAAACTTGAAACTGAAACCACAGGGCTTGAATGATGAAACTGATTGGAAACCATATTTGTAAAATGTGAAACTGAGTAACAAAATGATACATTACATGGATGTAAGTCAAAAATGTCTATAATATGTTAATTTTTTGTCTTATCTCGCCCCTGATTTCTCTCTCCTTTTCTATAGGTTGTCAAAAGGATCACCTATTTCTAGCTTGCTGAAAATGGAACCTCAGTGGATCTTCAGCAGATTCCCATACAAACCCAGAACATAAGAAAACAGAATGCCTAAAAGAATGGGTGATCACGGAGGTCTTTAAAATTGATCAAACTAGGTCAGATTTGTACATTTCCCCATATTCTTTATACCCACATCCTTTCTTCTGCCCTGCCTCTTTCCTTCTATTCCCCCTTCCCACCCACCACTTACCTATAACCCAAACCCCCAAACCACCCACTAACAAACCTAACCCTGTCCCCTCAGCTTTCATAACTCCCCCAACCCCACCTCTCGACTGTATCTTTATCCTCTCACATTCATTTTTTTGTATCTGTACTTATTATTTTCTAGCACAGACATACTGGAATAATATTCCTAATGATCTTTGCAGGTCGAGAAACTTAGACTGTAATTGCCTATGTTTTTGATACTTATGAATGAATAGCTATTGTTGTAGTAATAGAAATATTTTTTTTAATAGTCACTTTTGTAATATATTATATTAGCATTATTTTAATGCACAGATGTAAGGTTCTTCTCCTAAGTTAGCAACGTTACCTGACATTATTAGGTGACTTAACCATTAAAAATGTAACATGTTCATGGCAACTTAAGGGGCTATGTTTCCTCATTGATCTTGCACCCTGACGAAGATTCTAGAGAGAACTGAAGCACCATGTTATTAGTAAGACGCCTGGCATTGAGACAGCTGTTGTTTGGTGTGAACCTAGCGCTGAGCACTTTTTTCTTGTATATTACACTGCATATCTTGAAAATTGGTCTGACAATGTGTGTTATGCTGATATGAATCTTAATGGCAAAAGAATTAAATGAATTCAGCATTTGACCCTGAACTCTGACTGCCAGTGACTCGTTGCTGTAACCGTGACAGCGAGCTCCACAACTTGTCTACCCTGGGTGTGAACTCCGCCTCATACAATCCAGGTGTGTGTGGTCTGCCTCAAGTGGTGTACCAGGAGGTTACATGCACCAGTTGTATTGACTGAGGGAATGTTGATCAGGACACCCGAGGACACGGGGGACAGTTCCCACTTCTCCACTCCTATGATAAGTGCAATAATGTCTTTAACTGCCACCTGGACAGTCACCAAAGGAGGACAGGTGGGATCTCGGTTTAATGTTTCATCTGAAGGACAGAACCTCAACAGTGCAATACCTCCTTTTCTCCAGTTCCCACTGCACTGTGCAACAGAAACATAGAAACATAGACTTTGACAGCAGATAAGGAACGCTGGGCCCACCTAGTCTGCCCATTTCTCTACCTACAGGATAAGCTGCAGATCCTAGTTAACCAACAGCCTATTTCTTCTTACCCCCCACAAGAATTGCCTTATGTCTGTCCCATGTATTCTTGAATTCTCCCATAGTTTTAGACCCCACATCCTCCTCAGGAAGGCTGTTCCATGCGTCCACCACCCTATCTGTGAAAAAATACTTCCTCACATTGTCCCTGAACTACTCCCCCATCTTTAAATTGTGTCCTCGTGTTCTTGCACATCTCTTTTTCTGAAAGATGCTACCCTCTTGGACTTTGTTGATTCCATTGAGGTACTTAAACGTTTCTGTGATGTCCCCCCTCTCCCTCCTTTCCTCAAGGATATACATATTAAGCTCCTTTAGTCTCTCCTCGTATGGCTTCTCTTGCAGACCCTGCTCCATTTTAGTTGCTCTCCTCTTGACTGCCTCTATCCTGTCTATGTCCTTGCAGAGATGGGGTCTCCAGAACTTCCTGTTTTCTGCTGCTGATGCCTCTCCCTATACATCCCAGTATACCCCCCAGCCCTCCCTACTGCCTTCTCACATTGCTTGCTAACCTTAAGGTCATCTGATATGATTACCCCCAGGTCCCTTTCCATTTTTGTTGTTGTTACTACCTCCCCCCATTGTGTAATCTTCCCCATGGTTTTTGTTTCCCAGGTGCATTATTTTGCACTTCTTTGCATTGAATCCAAGCTACCATACTTGTGACCACTCCTCCAACCTTGCCAAGTCCTTTCTCATCCTTTCCACACCTCCTTGTATATCAACCCTGTTGCAGATCATTGTGTTATCTGCAAAGAGGCATACTTTTCTTTCCAGTTCCTCTGCAATGTCACTTATAAAGAAATTAAAAAGGACTGGACCCAGTACTGAACCCTGTGGTACCCCACTAGTAACCCCTCTTTCTTCAGAGTGGACTCCATTTACAATTACCTTCTGCGTCCTGTTGTCCAGCCAATGTTTGACCCAGGCTACCACCCTGGGACCCACTCCCACGCTGGTTAATTTGACTATTAATCTTTTGTGTGGGACTGGGTCAAATGCCTTGCTAAAGTCTAGGAAGGCCATGTCCACAGCCCCTCCCTGGTCTACTACTTTGGTCACACAGTCAAAGAAATCAATTAGCTTTGTCTGACATGACCTTCCCGCTGTGAACCCATGCTGCCTTGGGTCCTGTGCCCCACTGACCTCTAGGTATGCAACAATTCTTTCCTTCAGAAGTGATTCCATCCCTTTCCCTACCACAGAGGTCAAACTGACAGGTCTGTAGTTTCCTGCCTCTGTCTTGGTCCCACTTTTGTGAAGGGGAATCACATCCGCCTTCCTCCAGTCCTCAGGTACCACACCATCCTCTCATTATTTGTTAAAAAGGGTAAGTCAATGGTTTCACTAGTTCTCCCCTTAATTCTTTTAGAATTCTGGGGTGAATTCCGTCAGGCCCCATTGCTTTGTCCACCTTCAGTTTTAGGAGTTCTTTCAGAACCCTTTCTTCTGTGAAAGGACTGAGATCGACCCCCCTATCAAGAGTGCTTCTGTTAACTGGATTAGGCACCTCCGCCTCCTCCTCTTTTGTGAGCAGAAATATTCATTCAGTATCCCTGCTTTTTCACTGTCCCTCTCTGCCCACCCACCGTCCATTCTGTTCAGTCTCACTATCCCTCCCTTAGTCTTTCTACACTCCCTGATGTACCTATAAAAGGTTTTACCCCCCTTTACTGAGTTGGCTATCTTTTCCTCAGTTTGGGCCTTTGCTATTCTGACTTCCCTCCCTGCTTCATTCTGCCTTAACTGGTACAGATCTCTGTCCTACTCCTTCTGTGTTTCCTTATACTACCTGAATGCTATCTTTTTCTCCCTGACTTTCCCCACCACCTCTTTTGAGAACCATAGTGGCTTTTTCTTTCATTTTGATTTGTTTATTTGCTTGACACAAAGGCTTGTTGCCTCTGTGATGGCAGTTTTGATGTTTCGCCATTGTTGCTCCACCCCTCCTTCTAGCCTGTTTGTTAGTGCTTTTCTAAGGCACTCTCCCATCTTGCCAAAGTCAGCCCTCCTGAAGTCCAATACCCTCACTTTTGTATGGCTTGACTCTGTAGCTGAGTTTATCGTGAACCACACTGTTTGATGGTCACTTGTTCCCAGATGGCAACCCACTTCTAGATCTGAGATCCTCTCACTGTCCCCATTTGAGAGTATGAGGTCTAAGATTGCTCCCTCACGAGTGGGTTCTGAAACTCGCTGTCTGAGGCATGCCACCTGTAGGGCATCGAGAATGTCCCTGCTTTTGGGTGTGGCTGCAGCAAAGGTGCTTCAGTTAACATCTGGCATATTCAGGTCTCCCATCAACAGTATCTCCCATTTCTCTGCCATCCTAAGAATGCCTTCTATCATATCCTTGTCCATTCCCTCCCCATGACATGGGTGTCTGTATACAACCCTGTACGGATTGTGGTGCCATTTCCAGTCTCTAAGGTGACTCACAGTGCCTCCTCTCCTCCCTGATTACTTTTTTGTTCAGTTGATTTTATCCCTTCCTTTACATAGAGAGCTACTCTTCTCCCCCTTCTCCCCTCCCTGTCTCTCCTGTAGGTTATGTACCCTGGTATGTTAACATCCCAGTCATGGTTCTCTGTGTACCATGGTTCTGTGACTGCTACGATATCCAGGCATCCCTCTTCCATCAAGGCCACCAGTTCAGGGAGCTTGTTGCCCAGACTATGGGCATTGGTACTCATTACCCTCCATTTCCTGACGGCCCTACTCCTTTTACTTTACTACTACTACTACTAAAACAGACTTGAATGTAAAGCACCACGTAAAATGGGAACCAGTGAAAATGAACTTCAGCTCCATTGGGTCATCCCCTTTCTGGTTTCATGAATAAGTCTATTTACTACTACTAAAACAGGGGCACACGAAGGAAAAAGAAAGGCTTGAGGTGCTGTGGGTCATCATGGAGATAGGTACTGGGGCTGCTAACAAACAGTGGTGGTGTACAGATGTCCAGTACAGGGAGAGGAGATAGATAAGGCACTTGGAGAAGCCATCCTCAGGATGGCAAGGAAGGGGGAGGTGTTGCTAGTTGGGGACTTCAATCTGCCAGATATGGATTAGAGACTTCCAACTGCAGCTTCGGCAAGGCGCAGGGCCATCCTTGACTCCCTACAAAGGACTTTTCTCAGGTAGCTAGTGAGGGACCCTACTAGGGATAGGGCAGTACTGAACCTGGTGCTTGCAAACTGGGATGGAATTGCAGATGTCACAGTGGGCAGTCCTCTAGGTACCAGTGATCACCGTAAAGTGTGGTTTACCATTAAGATAGGAACAGAGGCAAAACACAAGCGGATGAGGGTCCTGGAGTTTAGGAGGGTGAGTTTTAAAGAAATGGGAGATTGCCTCAAAAACATCCTCATGGTAGGGGAATTGCCAGGGAGGGGTAGAGGCACAGTGAGGGAAAATAAGGGAATACATAATTAAGGCAACCAACCTGTGTGGGAAGGCAATGAGTAAAAGTAGAAGGAAAAAAGAGACCTTTATGGTTCTTTAAGGAAGGGGATATGGTGGTGACGGAAAAAAGGGTGGCATTTAGGAAATATAAGGAAACCGGGAGGGAGGAAGACAGGGAGGCATACGAAGAAAACAGGGAAACAGGAAAATCTGATTGATTTCTTCAACTGGGTGACCAAGGAAATAGATCAGGAGAGGGTGGGCATGGCCTATCTGGATTTTAGGAAGGTTTTCAACACTGTGCTGTGCAGGAGACTGAGCAGCCTAGGGGTGGGATCCAAAGTGGTGAATTGGGTAAGAAACTGGTATATGGACAGGTGACAGAGGGGGTAG
Organism: Neoceratodus forsteri; assembly: GCA_016271365.2. Taxonomy (NCBI): domain Eukaryota; kingdom Metazoa; phylum Chordata; order Ceratodontiformes; family Ceratodontidae; genus Neoceratodus; species Neoceratodus forsteri. The sequence goes on from JADMNL010000023.1 coordinate 524,627,329, forward strand.
TTAATAGCATTCACTCTAATGAGGGGAGTGTGACCATCAGAATGTCAAAGGACTCAGAACTGGGACCGTCCCTCTTCAATGTCTTCATAAGTGACAGTGCAGAAGAACTGGAAGGGAATGTGCCTTTTTTGCAGATGACACCAAAATCTGTAATAGGGTGGACACTCACAAGGGAGTAGGGAGAATGCATGGGGCTTTGTGAAACTCAAGGAATGGTCAAGAGCATGGCAGCTGAGGTTCAATGCCAGAGAGTGCAAAATCATGCATCTAGGGCATAGGAACCCAGGATCTGAGTGCATAGGATGGAGAGGAGGTACTGGCAGTCACTAAGAAGGAAAGGGACCTTGGGGTTATCATATCTGATGACCTCCAAGTGGCAGGGCATTGTGACAAAGCAGTGGGTAGGGACAATGAGGTACTGGGATGCATAGGGAAAGGTATCTCCAGCAGAAGGAAGGTGGTGTTGCCACTGTATCACTTGATTGTTAGACCCCACCTGAAGTACGGTGTCCAGTTCTGGAGGACACACCTCAGAAAGGACATAGACAGGGTGGAGGCAGTCCAGAGGAGGGAAGCTGGAATTGTGTAGGGGTTGCATCAAAAAGCCCTATGAAGAGAGAGAGAGACTGAAAGATCTCATCATTACACCATGAAAGAGAGGACAGCAAGAGGGGACATGATAGGGACCTACAAGTACTTCACAGGGATGAACAGGATGCATGAGGGGAGTCTCTTTCACATGAGAACCAGCACAGCACTAGAGGGCATGTGATGAAGCTGGGTGGAGGGTTAAGAGTGATTTGGGAAAGTACTACTTCACTGAAAGAGTAGTAGATGCCTGGAAAAGACTGCCGGTGGAAGTGGTGGTGGCGAAAACAGTAAGGGGCTTTTCAAGCATGCATGGCAGACATAGTGAGAATATTTGTAAATAGGAAGAAAGGAGGGAGGGTCACTGAAGACCAGTTAGGGTCTGTGGAGACATAGTAGGCAAGGACAATCTGGGCAGACTGGGTGGGCCAAGTGGTCCTTTTCTGCTGACAAATGCTATGTTTCTATGTTACTACTACATATAAAGTCACTTCCAGCTCCTGTCCCACTCTGGCCACTGGCAGCAAAATTTTTTCCCCTCCTTGTCCTGGATTGAAAAGCATGATGGGCTACATTCTGTATGCTACCATATAAAATCATTTTCTAAGCCCTAATCAGACATTGGCAGCAGCATTCTTGCCCCTCCAAGTATAAAAGGACCATCAGAACCAGCCTTGATGGGGTGGGGGGCTGGGGACACTACCACACAGCTAGGGGCACTGGAGGGGTTGTGAGCTGCTGCACCCCAGCAACTTTCTAGTAGACACAACGTTGATGTAGAATTACAACATGCAGTGTGATGAACAGCCCAGTGGTTTTGAGTGCTAGTTTTCTGATACACATCACCTGACATCAAACCATCTCAAAGCTTTCTTATTTTTTTTCTCCATCCCATGCCCTCTTGGTGTCCCTCTCCTTTGAGCCCCACACATACTCCACTTGGCCCACCGGACCTAACCACCACTGCTGTCAATTACCTCTAGGCTCCCCAAGATCTTCTGAGACTCCCTCAGTTCCAGCGTATCCCTGCAGGAGGGCCCCCCTCATTTCTAGCTTATCCCTCCCTAGAGGTGGCAAGCCAGAGCAGGCTCAAGCTCGGCTCAAGCCCAGTGCTTGGCTCGGCTTGGCTCAACCTCAATAAGCAATTAAGAACCAAGGTCAAACTGAGTCAGTTAAGGTCAAAGTAAGCATTTTTGTCAGTTTGTGCAGTAAGTGTACCATCTGAAATGTTCAACTCCTATTCAGAGAACAGCCTGGAGTAGCCAGGGCTAGGCTCATGTTTTGGCTCATAGAGTCAAGCCAGACCTCTGGCTCAGCTCTGGCTTGGCTCTAGGTGAAAAATTCCTGGTTGGTCCCCGTCTATCTCTGCCTATGGCCCCTTGCTGCCACCAGGGAGGAAGCACCTTAGACATCGAGGCTGATGGTTGGGGGGGCAAGGATGTTGTGATGGGCAGTCTGGTGATGTGGTGGGGACACACAGAGGGTCATCATCTGGCACATTGGAGGAAGACCTTTTTCCTGTTTTCTCCCTTTCCTCCATCCCCCTTCCCACATCATGGCTGCACATCATGGCATCCTGAGAGACACATGGCAGCATGTGGTCACCCGTGCCGTAAAGCACATCTCCACCAGTGGTAGGTCTGTAGAGATGCGCTTGATGGCAGCATGTGGTCACGCACGCCATCAAGCACATCTCCACTGGCCTACCACCTACAGTGGATTGAATACAAAAAATGTGTTGCCTGAAACAGTCAAACCTGTGGCTAGATTATTCTTCAAGATGTCAAAAAAAGCATCACAAGAGTGTTAGCACACTTCCAATGCACTGTGAACTGCAGTAAAGCAGGCATCCATCCTTCAGTACAGTAACTGGTAATCAGCTTATAACAAAACCGCCATCAGTGCTCGGATCCACAATACAGGAAACTCACCAGGTGTGCCTTGGAAATGAGACAGCATGGTGCATGGTGATGTTTCAGGGTGTAACCCTTCTCCAGACAAGCCATGTGGGTGATTAGGTGCCTATACATAGTGAAAGGAGGCACAAGGGCAGAATGGAAAGGGGCTGTTGGGGGAGTTAAGGACAAGGGTAAAGTGAGTGCCTGCACCAGACCAGAAGGAGAGTAAGTGTTAAAAACTGGGAAAGTAAAAGGCACAAAATACAACACAAAGTACAAACTAAGATAAAAACAACTGACAGTAAGGAAAGTGGAAAAAGGGAAAAGTACAAAATACAGTAGAAGGTGGAAACACATATACACACACAAAAAAAAAGCAACAGCAATAAAGGGTGGGGAGGATGGGCGGGTCCAGAAGCCACCAAATGTGAAAAAAATGTATAAAGAAATCAAATACTCAAACCAGCACTACACTGGGAACCCAGAGTAGTGAAGAACACTAGGAAAAAAATAAGATAAAAAAGAAACAAACTAAACTATAGTTTCATGAAAGACAATTTTCCAAGGAAACCATCACTATACCTGCTTCCAAGAATTCATAAGAATCTGACACATCCACCTGAACCTCCAGCAGTTTCTAGTATTGTCTCCACCACTGAACCCTTATCAAAATTCATGCATAACTACATCAAAAAATAGGTAACAGAGCTCCTGACATGTACCAAAGACACAGGAAATATAATTAGGAACATTTATGGCACAACAACAGACTCAGAAATTTTAGTGGCCATAGACATAACAAGTCTATACACTACTATTCCCCATGAAGGAGGCTTGGATGCAATTGTTACTGTTTTACATAAAAAAGACCATTTAACACTATGCCACAATCGAAATTTATAATAGAACTAGCCAGGTTTGTTTTGGAATCTAACTACTTTTTGTTTAGGAGACAGCTATGACGACCACTATCGCGCCCAACCTTTATATAGGTGAGTGGGAGAAATTCATATATGTCAAACATTTTTCATGAGTTCATTAAATTACATAAATGTTACATTGATGACATCATAATTATTTGGAAAGGAGCAGAAGGACAGATAAGCAGACTTATTTTCATCAATAACTCTAACACCAACTTGAAAGTCATACCCAAATCCAATAAGAATTCTGTGAACTTTTTGGATTTAACAATATACCAGAAGGACAAGAAACTCATGACTAAATTATACAGAAAGCCAATGGAGCATAACAAAATCTTGCATGGCCATAACTGTCACCAACTGTCACTCATCAGAAATATCCTCAAAAGTCAATTTATGTGAATCTAAAGAAATTGTACAGATCCAGCGGACTATGTGGAACAGTCAGAAATAATGGGACAAAGGTTTTGAGATGGACAATATCCAGATTAGTATGCCCAAGAAAGTAAACAACTGGTCTTAGACATGGACAGAAATGAAATAACCAATGACATGGCACCTAGTACTGGTATGAACACTAAAATATATACCTTCTCCACTCAGTATAATCTGCTTGCAAAAAAACTAGGAACACGTGTAACCAGGAATTGGGGACTCCTACAACCAGATGCTAGATAGAAAACAGCCTTTCATAATGCAGCAAGAATTACATATAGCCGTGGATGTAACATACATGATCATTTGGTATCCTCAGTATTGAAACCTACAGTCAGCAGAACATGGATCCCCACACTGCTAGATGGCAATTTTAAATGTGGGAATTAAACTTATTGCAGATTGACTGCGAACATAAGAGAATTCCAACATTCACACAAACAAAACATAACAGGGATTTATTACATGTACTGTACAACAATGGGAGTAATTTACAAGATGACCTCTCCATATGGAGCTACAGTACATACATTGGCCATACTGAGATGATGCTTAAAACACAGGTTGGTGAACATTTAACTGCCGTGAGAACTAATAATTTGAACTTGGTGGATGCTAAGTGGCACCCCACATTCATCTAGTTGCTAGAGGGATAAGAAGGAAGGGGTAGAGGCCGAAGGGGGAATTGGAGGGGTTAGGGATAGGCCTCTGGAAATTGTTTTTGTTTCCTGATATTCCTGGGCATAATAGAGGGTGAGGGTAACTGGGGAAAAATTATTTTTGGGGTTTGGTCTGGAAATAATGCCTATTTAAAAAAAATATATACCTGAGGTAGGATATCTAATGAGATATGATATAAGTAAAAAAAAGGTGAAAAAAAAAGAAGAGAATGTCTGCTTGTCTCCATCAGTCTCCAGTTCTGTATGTAAACATGTATTTTTTGCTGTATTTATTTATAAGTACTGTCAGCTGATATACTGAGATTATTATCATGGACTGTTATTGGAGGAAGAGACAGAGATAAAATTAGGAGAATAATGGTGGAAATTAAAAGGAAGAAAATAAACTGTGAAGAAGAATCAGAAGAAGAATCAGCATTTATATAGCGCTTTTCTTACACAGTATCCCAAAGTGCTTTACAAGCAATGCTAGACTGGTAGTGAAGTGACTGAATGTGTGGTGGCGGCCATATCGCACATCATCACCCACACACAGCCTGGATAATTGCATGAACTGGTTTATGGGAAGGGGAATGTTGGCCAGGACACCGGGAATGTTCCCTGCTCTTTGCGAAGAGGGCCCTGGGTTCTTTTACTTCCACCTGGACA